>JAKSZU010000001.1:207424429-208871929 GCA_026018925.1 Tupaia tana | reverse complement strand
ATAAAAGTTCTTAATGTTTTGTTAAAATTAAAACCACAAATAGAAATTAAATTTTTACACGATTACCATTTTATAACTTGTGAGTATTATTATTATTATTATTATTATTTTTTTGGAGAGGTTTTTCGCTATTGGGCGCGTGCGCTCACCAGACAGACAAAGACATAGAGACAGAAAGCGAGAAATCACCCCCCAGGGGGGATGGCCACGCCGTAATCCCTTCTCCTCCATTCTCCTCTTGGGATCTTGGGCACGCACGCACACGCGCCCGGCGTGAGTTTTAAGCCACCGGATCCGGGACGTGGACCGCGGTCGACTACGTGGGAGTCCAGCGTCATAGCTATTACGCTAACTGCTGGTTCCCAGTATTATTTTTAATATGGCATTTCTTTCAAGATTAAAAACAAAGCTACATCTTGAAATGAAATATTTCTAGAACGTCTTGTGATTGCTTTTCAGTTCTCCTAGAAAGAACTATTTTTCCCTTCCTCTTTTCTCCTGTTACACATTCTTCACAGCTTTATCACAGTTACTATTTTACAAGTACTGTTTTTATTATGTCTATTTATTATTTGTGACTAATCTTCCTCATTCATTTATAGTCTCCCATATTTAACATTCCATCTTATACATTATAGGTATTAATAGATGTTTGTGGAATGAACTATATGATTTATATTTATGACATTAATAAATTAAAAAATTATAATTGTGTCATTTTACTGCTTTATTGGCTGTCAATAATGCCATAAGTCAAACACTTTAAGGCATACAGCAGGTTGTACTTATTGTTATATTGTGATAGGGTTGAACCTTTTTACTAATATTAGTCAATAAGTAAATACACCATATATCTCTGCTGAGCATTTAAGTATCAAAAAAGGACCTTCCAGAGTTCTTATTTCTCTGCTAGGACAGTCAAGCAATGCTGAATGTAGTATTACTGTTGGCTGGGGGCTCTTAGACTCTGAAATAAATAGAGATCCCTTCCTGGCATATTATGTGACCATATAATGGAAGAAAAAAAGAAATGTTTTTGAATTTAGCTCTCAAGAGATTTAGATATTTTTCTTCATTTTAATTCATCTATCTTATACTAATTCAGTGTTTCAGCATGTTAGACAGAATTTTTAAAAGAATTATAGTAGATAAAAATTTCTTAAATTAAGTCTCTAAAGGACAAGTAAAACAAACCAACAAACAAACAAATAAAGAACAGACAAGTGGGATTACATCAAGCTATAAAGCTTCTGCACAGTAGAGAAAACAGTAAATAAAGACATGACCCACAGAATGGGAGAAACTATTTGCAAATAATATTTCTGATCAGGAATTCATGACCAGAACATATAAGAAAAATGGCTTACCCACAATAAAAGTAATAGTCAAATTTTAAAAAATGAGCACTCAATCTAGATAGACAAATCTCAAAGGAAGATGTAAAAATGGAGAGTGTTAGAAAATAAATTAAGGAGGAAAACAGAGAGGTAAGATACTTATGGGACACAAAAATGGATTGTCTGTTGATAATGTATTTTGTATCTCAACTAGACTGGTGTGAAACATACTCATATTGGGTAAATTAAACTTACAGGCTAAGTGATGTATAGTGATTAAATGTATAAAATAAATAAAAATAAAAAATGACTAAAAACCATACAAAACATGTTTCACATCTTTTATTATAAGGGAAATGCAAATCAAAAACACAATAATCTATCACCCAACCCCAATCAAAATGGATATGATCCACAAAATCAAAACAAAACAAACAAATAAAAAAACAAACAAAAAAACAAAGAATGATAAGTTCTGCTGATTTTGTGCAGAAAATGGGATATATGTGCCCTTTTGGTGAGAATATAAACTAGTACACCCACTCTGGAAAACAGTATGTAGATTCTTCAAAAATTTAAAATACCATATGACCCAGTAATTCCACTCTTGGATATTTACCCAAAGGACAGGAAATCACTTGGAGAGATATTTGCATAGCCATGGTTATTGCAGCATTGTCCGTAATAGCTAAGATTTGCAACAAGCCTAAGTGCCCAAGAATGGGTGAATGGATTAAGACAATGTAGCACCTATACACAATGGAATACTACTAAAGAACAATATCCTGTAATTTGAGTCAAAGTGCATAGACCTAGAATATATGATGCTAATTTAAATAAGCCATGCTATGTCCTGTTTAACATACACCAAATATCTGCACTTTATGGAAAAAAGTCGAAGAATTCCATGGCTCAGAAGTAGAGTGTAAAAGGTAAATAACAGAAACTGCATAGAGGGAGAGGTGGGAGGGGATGTTGAGAGAAAATTATTAACAGATACAAGAATGCATATAAATAAGTGAAATAGATTATGGAATGATGTACCCCAACAGAGTAAAACATGTTATTGACAATCTAATATGTACCTCAAAAAACTGAATAATTTAACATGCACAACATAACGTATAGTTCAATGTTGAGGATGATGTATGTGTTTATATCATTGATTTGCTTATTTCACACTGCATGTATGCTTTGAAAAATAATTCTGTTGGAGCCCATCAGGTGGCATGGTAGTTGAGGTGCTGTGTAATCCCATGTGGCCGACCCACAGTTCATAACCTGGACATGGCGGCATGCTTTCTCACTCTCTCTCTCTCTTTCTCTCTCTCTCTCTCTCTCTCTGTACTTCCCTTTGGTCAAATTAAAAAAATAAATGATGAATAACTCAAATTTTAACAAAAAAATAATTCTGTACTCCACAAACATGTACAACAATCAGATGTAAATCAAAAATGACCATTAAAATTGTAAAAATGGCTTAAAATAGTTCAAAGAAGAAACAAAAATAAGATAGAAGACAAAAGTAAAACGTCTACAAATACAGATCTCAAGTACTTGCATTTCTACTCTACGAAGACCAAATGCGGGACCAGCAGTTAGCGTAATGGCTATGTCGCTGGACTCCCATGTAGCTGACCACAGTTTGAGTCCCGGACCTGGTGCCTTAAACTCACGCTGGCCCAAGAGCCCGAGAGGAGAATGGAGGAGAAGGGATTGCGGTGTGGCCATCCCCCCTGGGGGATAATTTCTCTCTTTCTATCTCTCTGTCTCTCCCTGTCTTTCTGGGGAGCACATGTGCCCTATAGCAAAAACCTCTCCAAAAAAAAAAAAAAAAGCCAAATGCCTATTTCACTCTGGAAGCAAGAAGACTTCTTAGTCTTTCTAGGGCAATGACTTTGAGTAGTAGCCCGAGTGGATAAAATATAAATACACATTAGTAAATATAGCTATGTATTTTATAAGAAATGCATTGTGTATTAAATATAATTAAAGTTAATTAAGAATTTATATTTTAAGAAGGGGTCTACAAAAAGTTCATGAAATCCACATTATGAAAAAGCTTATAGATTTTAATTTTTTCCACACCAAAATAAATTCATACTTTAATTTCATTTTTCCACAAGTATTTGAATTCCCCTCATATGTTCATATTAAAAGGTAATATGTAAACATGGAGGTAGATATACTAAGTGGTGAAATTACATGATCACTAATGATTAGATATCTGCTGTAAAGATCTCAGGTGATTTCCTTTCTTAAGGAAAAAAATAAAAACAAAAATTTGTACTGACCCTCTGACCTAGTAGTTAAAGGGGCTGTATCAGTAGTTAAAGGGGCTGTTCCAGTCCCAGAACAAGCAGGTTGATAAACATGCCCAGCATGTGTGCACATGTGCTCCAACTCTCAATAGGGTGGGGAGATGGAAGAGAAGGGATTGTGGTGTGACTGGTTTATAGGGAGGGTGTTTTTTTTTTCTCTCTCTCTTTTTCTCTCTCTGGCTTTTACACATGCCCATTAGCAACTTAAAATTTTTTAATAAATGAATATTTGGAGCCAACAGGTGGTATGATGGTTTAGGCACTGGATCTCACATGCCCAACTCAATGGTTTGAGTCCTGGACATGATGGCTTGAAAAACACACGTGATACATGTGCATGTGTGCCCAAAATCTCAAGAGGTGAATGGAAGAGAAGAAACTATGGTGTGCTCATCTCCCCTGGTGGGTGATTTCCCACTTTCCTTCTCCTCTCTGTCTCTCTCCAGCAAGCATGTGCACCCTGTAACTAACTAACTAAATAAATAAATAAATAAATAAATAAATAAATAAATTCAGTCTTTCTGTCTCCTGAATGTTTATATATCTTTCAAAAACTTAGAAAATTCAAAATAACATAATACATTATATCTGTGGAAAGAACAATTGTAAGGGCCCACTCTTCAAACATCTACGAGAGTTTAGCCACCTAAAAGAAAAACACACACAATTACCAGAACTCATACAAATCTATATTTTCTAACAAAATGCCTGAATTCTGTCTTACTGTATCTCACGTTCAACAAAGGAGAAAAAGATTTTTGAACAAAATATCTGCCAGATTGCATTTTGTTTTGTTTTCATTAGTTTAAGAATATCTTATATCATAATTTATATTTCTTCTCAGGAAATTTCAATTTAATTCTTCAACCTGGGTTTAACTTAATAATATCTGCAGCTATATGAAGTGATGTCAGAGAAATTATATAAGAAAACCATTTTTTAAGTAATGTGTGAGAACTTACTACAGAGGGATAAAGTAGATGTGGTTATGCAACTGACTATTTTTCACTAAAAACCTATTTAATGTTTATATCATGAAGTAGTCCCATGTATTGATTGCTGTGTAAAGATCATCCCAATTTAGGGGCTTAATAGCACTAAATTATTTTGCTCAACATTCTGAGGGTTGATTGGGCTTGAAGAGACAGTTCTCAGTCTGGGTGGCTCATACAAGTGCAATCTGAAGGTGGTGGGTTTGGGGCCATTTGAAAGCCTTTCCTCTTATATTTCTGCTACGTGAGATAGAAAGATTTTATAGTTGATTCATGTACAGCTGGGGCCCCTCTAATACATCGCTCTCTATTTCTATGTGGTCTCACCATGTGGTCTTTCCATGTATCCTCAAGGTAGCCGGACTTCCTATGGGGCAGTCAGAGCTCTCAGAACAAGTGTCCCAAATGAGACTAGCAAAAGCTTCATAGCTATCCTTTTCTAACTTACTCTCAAAAGTTACACATTGTGGGAACCAGCAGTTAGCGTAGTGGCTATGTCGCTGGACTCCCACATAGTCGACCGCGGTTCGCGTCCCGGACCCAGTGGCTTAAAAACTCACGCCGGGCACGTGTGCGTGCGTGCCCAAGATCCCAAGAGGAGAATGGAGGAGAAGGGATTGCAGCGTGACCATCCCCCCTGGGGGGTGATTTCTCGCTTTCTGCCTTTATGTCTCTCTCTGGCAAGCGCACACGCCCTATAGCGAAAAACCTCTCCAAAAAAAAAAAAGTTACACATTGTCACTTTCACTGTATTCTATTTACTGAGGCTGTCAAAAAGCCTTGTCCAATTTCAAGGGGAAGAAATATTGATTCTACCTTTTAATTTTGAAACATATTTATTTATTTCTTCTGTGCAAAAGAGACCGACAGAAAGATGGATACCCTTAACAAAGCTTTCATGCCAAGATCCAACCCCAGTCTCAGCTGGCCCCGGTCACAGGCACACGCATTTACCCAGCATGCTCAGTGAGGTCCTTGGATGTGAACACAGGACCTTTTTCATGTAAGACAGTTGTATTACTACTATGTCACCTCCTGGCCCCCATTTCCACCTTTTGATGGAAGGAGTGTCTAAGGATTTGCAGACATGTTTTCTAACTATCACCAAGATAGGAATCAGCATTATAGGGATTAGAAATCCAGGACAATGAAAATGTGAACTTCTGAAGATCCACAACCCATTTTTTTTAGGATTTGTTTCATGTGAAATGAGTCATGAAACAGCTTTCACTGTTCAGTACACTGGAGCAGGACCGTCACAGTGAGTTCCCGATCACCGAACTCCCCAGCACGGAGCAATTTTACTGAGCAAGCAACTTTCTGTCACCTGATGCTTCCTCTGCTTCCTCAGCAGCTGAGGCATCAATTGTCTTGAATTTCACTTCCATTCAAAGCAATAATGTGTTATTGATGGTGAGACATGCATGCTTGGCATTTAGAAATCCTGCAAAGCAGCTGTTTTGTTTCTTCTAACCATTAAACTGATGACAAAAGAAGATTAAATATAATATTTGTATTAGAAATAGAACCAAAGAACACAAGACTTGGCAGCCTTTGCAATTAGAGTTTTGAGGGGAAAAAAAAAAAAGTGGTTAAAAGAATGGTATTATCCTTTGTGGACTGGCAAAGTGATATACAAAGTGGAGTTTTTACAATTCAACCAACATCTGAGCAAAGCAACTATTGATTATTTTTTTAAAGTTAGCTGCCATTTAAATGGAGCAATTAGTTAAAGACTGAGAATAAGCAAAATCTTGCAAAGCTACTGCTGCCGGTGCCCTGTGACTAATTTAAATCTTTTAAAAGCCACAGATACTAAGTCTCTAGAGAAAAAGCTTGGAGGAAATTTGTCAGGGCTGGTATGCCTAAAGTTGCAGGAAAAGGGGAAAAAAAAAAGAAAGAAAACAAACAGCTCTCGTTAGATATATCTTTTAAGGCTAATAACATTCTAATTATAGCGAGAGTATGGTTGCCACCACCAGCTGAAAGCCTTTTGTGGATTTAAAAAGCAAATTGAATTGAAGGAACACAGCTAATGTAACTGTAGCATCTGTGGTTCTCATAGGTTTATTCAGCCAAAACCAATGTATGTATCCCTCAAGGTGACCTAAAGTAGGAGGAAGCTGTTATCTCAGATATGATTAATAAGTCACCACTCCACAGAGAATTATAAAAAGAGTTTGTTTTTCAAATCCTGAAAAATATCATCAAAACTCAAATTACTTCAAAGACTTTCAAAAGTAACACTTCATCTATGAAGTACTCACAATAAACTTACAATTTAATAATAGTGCCTACTCTTCTACCTCAGCTCTGTTTGGCAGGTTGAGGTAACTACTTGACTAGCATTTCTATAATTGTTTCTCGTGCTATGGAGTTAATTTTTACGTATTCCTTTCTTCCATTTGTGAGAGAGAGCCAGAGAGACAGAAAGTCAGGCACCTTTGGCAGTGTCCCCACCCTGTCAGTTACCTGACCCTCAGCCAGCTGGAATCACTGGGACAGACGTCCTGTACACTCAGAGGTCCTGAGATGCAAACTAAGAATTATTCCCATATGAGTCCAGTTGAGTCAACACTGTGCCAGCATCTGACCTTGAATTTATTTTTAAAATGGATGCTTCATGGCTAATCACCTTAGTCTGCTCAAGAATTTTGTGTTTTAGGATTTCTCTGCATTCTTGGACTGTTCCTCGAAAGTCTAACCTTTGTTTCGCCCACAATTTTAAGCATTTTACTATAGAAATAAGTATTGTAGATTTATTTTGTTAATGAAACGTATAAGAACATACCTCTCCTCCCAGGGAAAAGAATAACTCTTCATCATCCACAGAAAGTTCAATGGAAATTATGGAAATGTCAGATAAATAATTTAGAATATTCATAATGACAAAGCTAACAGAGATGGAAGAGAAGAGAGACAACGAACTGAAGAAGAGTAAGGAGAAAGGAGCTGACGAGTTCCAGGAGGTGAGGAAATTCTTGCAAGACCTAAAAGGGGAATTACACACTTTATAAAAGAATCAAAGGGACCTGTTAGAGATGAAGGCTATAATACAGGAAGTCAAAATCTCCCTTGAAAGTATTAAAAGCAGATTAGATCACACAGAAAATAGAATCTCAGACGTAGAAGAGAAAATTGCTGGCCTGGAAAAATCCTGCAAGAAAACTTTCCAAACCTAGAGAGGCACTCAAAGATCTAGTCCAAAGAAATACAAGGGACCCCAATTGGAATCAATCCAAGAAGATCTTCTCCAAGACACATTATAGCAAGATTGACCAAAACCACAGACAAAGACAAGACACTAAGATTGGCAAGAGAAAAACATCAAGTTACCTACAAAGGATATCCCATCAGGCTAACAGCAGACCTCTCATCAGAAACAATGTGAGCGAGAAAAGAATGGGAAAATATATTCAAAGTGTTAAGGGAAAAGCAATTTCAACCAAGAATACTGTACCCAGCAAGATTATCCTTCATGTAGGAAGAAAAGACAAGAGCATTCTCAGATAAACAAAACCTGAAAGAATTTACCAGCACCAGACCAGATCTCCAAGTTCTCAAGGGAGTGCTTTGTCAGGAAAATTAAATGCAGACACACAGAAATAAGAGTTTAAAAACTAAGAAAATGGCCAACTTAATCATAGGGACAAGCCTGGAGTTGAATATTATATCCCAGAATTTAATCGAGAAGATCGAACCACAAGAAGATAAAGTACACGAAACTGAACTGGTGAAATAGAATTTTATGACTTGACTAAAACATTGCTGAATTTCTTTTAGACTTTGTTGTCTGGTTTTAAGGATTTGCGTCCTGTCTTGAGATGTCGATAGGTTCATGTACCTACCATTTGAACAGAATCCTAACAGAATCCTGTTTCCTGACTTTAAGATTTAAGCAAAGTTCCTTAGTATTTCTTTGACTTAAGTGAAACTGCTTTTATTGAAATTACCAGCTGAACTTGCTATTGAAAGTAGTTAGATTATGTAAGAAATTGTGTGATCAATACAATGTGGGGGGGAAAGGAATGGAAGACAACTGTAAACTGCTATTCAAAATATTTAGATTAATTAATATATTCAGTGAATCAATAAAATGTGGGGGGGGGGGGGAGGCACAGAAAGCAACAATAGATACCAAGGACAGTGTGGGAGGAGGGTGGAAGATGGTGGAGGTGAGAGATAAGGAATCAAGGATAGGAAAAAAATATACAGGAAACAAGAAATGCAAAATTATTTGTTGATGATAACACATATATTGATGTGCTTGATTGAGCCAATATACAGTGCATTCTGGATGAAATATCTCATTTTGTATGCTGTAATGATGTACAGTAAATGAAAGTAATTAAATAAATTTGAATAGAAAACAAACAAATAACCATACATTGCAAATGCTTTCTCTAAAATGACATTGCAAACTGAAAATCTAGATTTTATCAATTCCACTGGACCAGCAGATGGCGTAATAGTTATGTTGCTGAACTTTCAAGTAGTCAACCATAATTAGAGTTCTGGACCCACTGACTTGAAACACACTGGGTGCCTGTGCATTCGTGCCCAGAATCCCAAAGGAGAATGGAGGAGAAGGGATTGTGGTGTGCCCATCCTCCCTGGGAGGATGATTTCTTGCTTTCTGTCTCTCTGTCTGTCTCTGTTTCTCTAGGGAGCCCAAGCACTATTGCGAAAAATCTCTCTTAAAAAATTGATTATGCGGACTCCAAAGAAAGAACTTGGTAACTAATATGTAATTTTTCAAAGAATAATTTACATGCATTTTTTTAACCTTGTAAAATAAATTTCTTGAGTCCTGAAAAATAGTGGGACTTAGAAATTAAAACATTTTCTCTTTTCAAAAAAAGTTGGAAGACAACATGGGACAAATAAGATTCTGGTAAAGGCTGTGCCCCATATTTATTTATTTACTTATTTAAAATGAACTGGAGAGACATAGAGAGAGACCTCTCACACTGCAATCCCCCCATCAGTTCAGACCATACTTGATCCCAACATACTCTGGGATCTGAACCCTAGGTCTTCCCATTTGGCTCTCAAATTCTGCAGTGGCATCCTACGGCCTATGCCACTCACTCTAGCTGGGCCAGTTTACTATATTTGTATAACAAGAGCTAGGTTTGTAACTCTAAGCAAGGGGCCAACCAAAGTTACACTCCTATCATCCATAGATCCTGGGAGATAGAGTCACTACTACCTTCCCTGATGATTACACTAAGGAGAGATGCTCTAGGCACTTAAGAGAAGCACTTGCATGCTCATTTAGCTTTTAAAAAGATTTACATACATTTCAAAGAGACAAAGAAGTTCCTTAGGAGTTTTCTAAAGTAAATGTCCTAAGGAAAGGGAAACTCTCTTCCCTTCATTTTAACCATGAGAATGAAGTCTGGCTTGCTTTTACATTCTTATTGCTGATAGGGAAATGACCAATTATATGGTTTAAATTCATCACTTCTGGATGAAAAAACTAATAATCAGAGTAGAGAGATTATTTTTAATGGGAGGATAGACCTTAGTGTTCATGGTAGTGTGATTTCCGTTCACTAAAACTGCCTTCTAGACACAAGTTCGTCAACGACAAGGAAAGATGGTACACCTCAATTGAATCTTTCCTCCCTAATTTACTCCTTCCCTTCCTACGTCATGGCTGGGATACATGCATGAGCTCTCCAACCTCGAAAGTTCACACCTAATACTCATGCTTTCAGTAATCAACGACTAGACGGACTTAGATTACGCTTATCCTTCTATGATTTATGACAGTAAAATTCTACATAGCGAAAACTTTACAGGTGAGGTTTATATTGTGTTTTGGTTTGTAATTTTTGTTTAACAGAGTACGTGCTCACCATCAGACAGGGAGGAAAAGTGAGAAAATACTTCCCATTAGGGAATGGTCACACTGCAATGTCTTCTCCATGTTTCGGGATTTGGGGAATGCATTCACAGGTGCCCAGCATGTCTCTCAAGTCACCAGCTTGGGACTTGAACCATGTTATCAGTCATGAGGAATTCAGCTGCCTCAACCACCACACCACGGCCTAGCCCTACAGCTGAGTTTTATGATGTGGGAAAGCGATAGAAATGGAGTCATACAAGGTTTTCTTAATTCATATGGATGTCCTCATATTTATTCCCACAAAACAATTGAGCACAAATACATTACTCAACTTCACCCTACACAAAGTAAAATAAATAAATATAAATAAATAAAAGTTGGTGCTGTTGTGCTGCTATCATACCAAAAACTTTGTCACCCTCAGAAAGTAATCTCAGTTTTGCTAGAGCGGTAGAAATGAGCATAGATTGGTTGCATATGTAAGAAAATCTTGACATGTCTTCACAAATGAGTAAATAAGAGGTAGACATCATCAATGTAGAGGATTACAACTGAACTTGAATTGTGAAAGCTTTGCTTTACACTGGTTATATAAGTGAAAAAAAAGTGATATTTTTCACTTTAAGGAATTCCAGATAACTTTACAACTCACTGCTCAGCCCCTGAGCTATGTAGAATATAATGCCAATCAAGCCATTAATCTGGTACTAAGGTACTCTAATTTCTCAAGTGTGTATCAAGTCATTTAAGCCATCTGCCTAAAGACTGACAGCTCAGACAAGGGCAGTATAAACTCCCTGACTGTATTTAAATGAAAAGAAAATGGATTCTATTACCAAATAGCCATGACAATGGCAGCCAAATGCAGTACTGGATAACATAGCTAATAAGCAAATAAAAACAATATCGATCCCCATGATGATATAATTATTATTTTTTAAGTGTACAGTTAAACACTCTACATCTTCATAATATACAACTGTGGTTTTTTCCCAGCATGAAGGAAGATATTCTTTTTATTTTTTAAGTCCATTGAACTTCTTTATCCAGGGAGACAAATAGTTATAAAACCTGAGATAAGAAATAAAGAAGATTGGAATGAGGTGACAGTTGAAAGTAGGCCGCGAGTCAAGCAACACAGCCAGCTTCTAGACACTAGTAAAGGCAAGGAAACATTGTTTCCACTGGAGCCTCAGGGGGGCATGAAGCTCTTCTGGCCCCATATTTTAGCCCCATGTGAAATCTATTGTGGACTTTAGATTCACAGCAAGTTAAGATAACACATTTGTGTTGTTTAAGCCCCTAAATTGAAGTAATTTGTTACAGTGACAATAAAAACTGATACAGTAACATTTCCCATGTTGGGTACTTTGAAATTTTAGGATTTGACCATCTATGACAGTGATAGGATCATTGTTCCGACCACCATGAATACAAAGGAGGTTGCTACCATAGGCAATTTGCTCTCAATGTCACTATGGAAGTCTAGAAAGCAAGTAGAACATGCATTCTAACACTTTACAGCCCAAGAAGAGTGAAGGTGCTACGATATTTAACTACAAATTTCCAGAAATCTTTGATTGAGACTTGTTCCTGGGTCAGGGAAATATGGTAAATACCTCATTATACCCTGACCTGTGGTTCACAGATTAAGTTGCCAAGATTAGGAAAAGCCCTAAGGTAAATTAAGGGCCTGATGTTGGATGTTGAGCCATTGTACAGGAAGAGGATAAAGGTGTGTACATGCAGCATTCAGATCTATCCATGCCCCACGTTACCTTTATTTTATCCTGTCGTTGGCTATTGAAGGTAATGGCTAACCACAACTTCCTTTTTAAAATGGTCTCTGACTAAAGGATTTGTATAATAAGCGATCATGGCACTGTTAGAGATGTTACCACAGCCACATACGTTATAAATCATCTGACTCCTCTGTTGCCCATTTTAGGGTCTCCTCCCTCTTGACCACTTTTGCTACTTTACATTGCTTGTCTAGTGATAACCCAAACCTACATCTCTGAGGAGATTGAGCACCTGCTTACTCCGCTTTTAACATGCCATGGCTGGGGGACCAGCAGTTAGAGTAATGGCTATGTCACTGAACTCCCATGCAGCCGACTACGGTTTGAGTCTCGGACCCGGTGACTTAAACTCACGCCGGGCACATGTGTGTGTGTGCCCAAGATCCTGAGAGGAGAATGGAGGAGAAGGGATTGCGGCGTGGCCATCCCCCCTGGGGGGTGATTTCTCACTTTCTATCTCTCTGTCTCTCTCTGTCTTTCTGGCGAGCACACACGCCCTATAGCAAAAACCTCTCAAAAAAAACATGGCTGGTGCAATTTCCCAGTCAGAGTTATCACCATGCAAGGAAGTACCCAAATTACTTAATGAATCCTTTGAGTTTCAGATATACTCATTTCTGATTCCATTATGTGTCAAACATATTATCTCCTCATGAAATTCAAAGTAATTTCTTTCAGGTAGTATAGTAATTCTCTTGTCTGCTAATCTACTGTTACAAGGTGTCCAAAATGACTAGGCAAAAGCTGTCATTGGGGTTAGTGAAATCCTGTGCCCATGATAAATCTGACCCCTCCTATGCTACAGCAATGAGAATCTTAATTCATCAGAACCAAAGTATAAAGAGAGGGGAGCATGACTTCCTCAAGGGAATGGCTGGTTTAACTTTCAGTGTAGTCTGTCCTCTGCCATAGAGAAGAAAGTTTCTTCAAACATGGCCACGGGAATCTTCTAGCTTTTATACCATGTTCTAAATTGTCTCTTTTTTTTTAATTTTTTCCATTGTGTTTCAGTGGCATTCCACAAGCATCCAGGTACTCAGGCCTTATAATCATCATTGCTCTTAAATCTCTCAAATGCTAGAGAAATCAGTTAACCCAGTGATCCTCCCGTCCCTAGTACGCGGGAGTGAGAGTCCCTTTAGTTCCGGTATAACAGCGGGTCTTTGTTCCTCACACGATGATGCTCTTGCAGCCTTTTGGCCGGGGACTGATGTAATCTAATTCTAGAACTCTAGTCTGAGAATCTGCTTCCTACACCACGTTCCACAGCAACGATCTTAGTTTAGATTCCTCTGGAAGCTGACCATGTAACAAATATCGAAATGCAACTGGTTTGTTTGGGAAGTCATCCCTGAGAACACTCAATACAAGAATCTGCAAGTGAGACAGAGAAGGGAAAATAAGATATCCAGTGAAGTATGCATTAGCACAAAATCTAAGTGATGAAGCACGAGGGCAAAATTAGAGATGACCTTCTCTTACCCTCCTCCCAAGACACACATGTCTATTTTGCACTCATACGTGGACAAAAGTCTCTTTTTGAGAGCTTGGGGTGTAGGTAGAAAGCTGTGAAACCCTGGTGGAGATCTAGGAGGCTTGTTTTGAGAGCTTGTCTGAAGGTTCTAGCAGAGGAGTACAACTACGTGTATACGCTTGACTGAAGCACAGTCCTTGTTTATTGGGGATGGTCTTCCTCTTTACCGAGTGCACAGCTTTGGGAGAGATGCAAATGGAGCCTTGAGGGATGAGGGTGCCCACCTAGCTGGCCAGATCCACCAGTCAACCCTGATGATCAATGGGGAGACAGATGTTGCAGCCAGATCGCCCTCACATTCTAAGTGGGTTATTTTGAAAGCACAGATCCACACCCATGTGGCAGACCAAATCAACATGGTTCCAGCTCAGATGTAGAAAGATCTCTCATTCACCAGAGGGCTTCATACATCCCCATTTGGCTCTGATTCTGCTACCAATGACATCTGGCAATAGGTCTGGAGAAATCACACACTTATGCCTTGGCAGATAGGCCCACCTGCATTTGCCCTGGCAGTGGGTCAGTAATTATCCTGTAACTTGGCTCCAGCTCTGTTCAATTCAGCTGCAGTCCCAGCTTAGAGCTCCTCATGCAAACACCCAGAGGGAGACTTACCCATCTGTGCCACTGACAAGCTTTCTAGCCACTGTTCTACCCCAGATCCTAAAGGAGCTCTAAATCTCAGGTCAAACTCCTCTCATCTGTACTCTGGGAGCAATTCTGCCTGCATAGGAAACTGCTATGAGTCTGGCTCACTGGTGCCCCTGGGGGGGAAGTGGCCAACATCTGTCTCACAGTTGAATCTGAACTAGCATAAAAGTTAGGTTTAAGTCCCTCCTAGCAGTGGTTTGAGGACAGTTCTCCCCAGCTGGATTCCTGCTAGGAGATGTACCCATTTTTGTTTCCCTTGTCAGATTTCCCAACTCCGTCCTACTGTACATCTTCAGTGGCCCTGATCTCAGGTGCAGAGACTCTCATGTGCTGACAGAGAAGAGAGGGGAGTCTTATGAGGCAGTGTCCCTGCAGGCTGAGGCCTGACATTAGGTTCATTGTGGATCTTAAGATAGTCTTATAAATTATCTCCAGCCCTTCTCAACTCAACCTGAGAGCAAGCCTGCTCACCCAGGAACCCATCATGATGCCAAAGACAAGCCTGAAGATCTTGGGCTAAGAACAGTGAAACAGTCTTGCATCTCAATTCCAGACCATCTCAGCTAGAGTGTAGCAATAAGTTTGGCCTAAGGACCAACTTAGTGATCCAACAGAAGCCCTCTTAGAGACCTAGACTAAGCCACACACTTCTGAGTCATAGGCCCAGTGTTTGTGAATCTGAAATGGACCTTTATTCTAATGCCAGCTCCATGGACCAAGGTTCTGAAGGCAGCCCAGTCCATTCAGGCACCAGAGAGAACAGATACCCACTAAAACCTTTGGCGATAGGCTCACCAACTATGGTCTCTACTGTGGACACAGCATCATCTATGTGACCCTGATTTAACCCCATTCACCTGCGATTCTGGATGCAATCCAATAAGCCTAGAGACCTAACAGATAAATCTTTTAACTTGCTGAAACCAAATAAAAAACAAGGAATCAAAATATGTCTTAGTCAGTTTTGCATTTCTTTTTCTCTTTTTAACTATTTTTTAAAGATTTTGTTATAGGGTGCATCCGCTCACTGGAGAGACAGACATACAAAAGTGAGAAATCACTCTCTGGGGGATGGCCACAATGCAATCCCTTCTCCTCCAGTCTTAGGCATGCATGCACACATGCCTGGTGTGAGTTTTAAGCCACTGGGTCCAGGATTTGAACAGCAGTCAACTATGTGGGAGTCCAGTAATGTAACCATTATGCTATCTGCTGGTCCCAGTTTTTGCATTTCTAATAGAAATAGTCAAGCCTGGGTTGTTTTAGAAGAAGACAGAGATTCATTTACCAGCCCATGATTTTGGTGGCTGCAAAGTCCAAAGACCTAGGCGTATAGGATGGCTGAAGGATTTACAGACAATAGTCACTCCTGATCTCTTTTGGTCTCTATTTGCATGAAATATCTTTTTCCATCCCCTCACATTTATTCTATGTATATCTTTTTAAAATCATTGTTTATTTAATTTTTATCTATTAGTAATAATATTATTATTATTTTTAACTTGCTATTGGGCATGTACACTTATGAGAGAGAGAGAAAGTAAAAAGCAAACCACCAGGTCTGGGACTCAAACTGCAGTTAGTTATGTGGAACTTCAGCACCTTAACCACCACGTCATCCACTGGACCCTCCATGGGTACCTTTATAAGTGAAATAACTCTAAGGCAGCATAGAGTTATTAATTTTAAAAATTCATTCAATCTATGTCTTTACATTGAATGATTTAACCCATTTCCACATAAGGTAATTATTGATAGGGAAGGATTTACTACTGCCATTTTGTTCATTGCTTTCTAGTTGTTTTGTGGAGCCTTTTCTTTTTTTCTTTCTTTCTCATTGAATCTTTCTCTATGATTCATGATTTTCTCTAGTAGTAGGTTACTATGGTTGTAATAGTTCCCCAGAAATTCATGTGTTGGGACTTGGTTGCATTGTCTGTATTGTAACGTTATTAAGTTGAAACTTAATTCCTTTATGGTATCCCAGGGTGAGGCCTAAAGGGAGATGATTGATTTGTGGTAATTGCATCACGGAGGCAATAGTCTCATGAATAAATTAATGATGTCTCATGAGACCCATTGAGTTTAGCTCATGTGAGGAGTTAATTCTTGTGAGAGTGGTTGTGATAAAAGAGAGAGCAGCCAGGACCTATCTGTCTCTGCATGCGACCACTGTGCATATATTGCATACAAATGGCTTATGCATGTATGAAGATGTGCTCATCATCACTCTTGAGTAGGGAAATGCAAATTAAAACTATAATATGATATCACCTCTTACCTGTTAGAATGGCTATCATCAAAAAGTTGGAAATGTTGGCAGGGGTGTGAAGAAAGGGGGCTCTCGTGTACCATTGGTGGGAATGTAAATTAGTATATCTCTGATGGAAATGGTATGGAGTTTCTTCATACCTGAACTCATTTGATGGATCATAGTGAAATCATTATAATACAAAAAAATATTAAGAATGTGTAGAAACTATATTTGAAACAAAAATATATTTCATGGCTAGACTTGGTTCCCATCGGCATGGTATATATCTCATTATATATCATGCAAATATTTCAAAATTTAAAAAAATCCAAACTTATTAACACTTCACATCCTGAGCATTCTGATAATGGATATTCAATGTGTGGCATAATGAATCATTACTCAGAATAGCTAAAATTTGGAAACCACCTAGTTGTTCATTACTAGATAAACATATGAAGAAATTGTGGTATGTATACACAATGGAATGTTGTTAAGATTTTAAAAAGAAGAAAAACTATTATTTCTGACAACATGGATGAACCAGAAAAACATTGTATTACATGAAATAAACCAGGCACAACAAATGCAGAATGATCTCGCTTACATGTAGAATCTAAAATAAGTTGAATTCATAGAATTAATATGCTGGAAAAGTTTATTTTGCAAACTATGGTAATGCACAGTGATTGAATATATAACATAAAAAAAAATAAAATAGAGAGTAGAATGAGGGCTACCAGAGGCTGAGGCTGAGGGATAAAGGGGAGATGTGATAAAGGGTAAACGTTTTGGTTAGAAAGGAGATATAATCTTTAGTGATCTATTGCACAGCATGGCAACTGTAATACTAATGCCTTGTATGTTTCCAAAGTTCTAGAAAGTAGGTTTAAATGTTTTCACCTAAGTACATGAGGTAATAAATTTTCTAATTGTCTTGACTTAATCATTTCATAATGTGAACATATTTCCAAAACAGCATATTATGCCCCATAAATATATAAGTATTATTTTTTATTAAAAATGAAATAGAGTTGGGGCCAGCTCTGCACTCTGGTAGTTAGGAAGGCAAGATCTCACATGGCAGACCTCATGGTTGGAGTCTTCTGACCTGGTGGTGTGAATAACATGTTGAGCATGTGTAAGTGCATGTAAAAAATCCCCAAAGGGAGACAGAAGTAAGAAAAGAGATTACAGTGTGACCATGCCCCACAGAGGATATCTTTTTACTCTCTCACTCATTTTCTAAGCCATGCATGTACCCTCTGGCAAAAAAAAAAAAAAAAAAAAAAAAAAGTACTGGACACACGTACATGCATACTCAGAATACTGATGGGAACGGGGAAATGGAGGAATAGAGAATGCCATGTGACCACACCTCATTGGAGGTGCTTTCTGTGTCTTTCTCTGTCCCTTTTTCTCTGTTTGCTGAGTGTGCACACCATCTAGCAACAATAGTAAATAAATAGACAAATGAATGCATAAAATTTAAAAAATTGTTAAATTAAGAGTTATCTTTCTGGACATAGAGCTTAATCCAACTATAAAACGTTGGGAGCAAATGTAGAACACGTAATTCAGAATCTCCCACTGAGGGGCAGTTTCTGGATTACTCCAGGAGTCAGTTTTCTGGCATTCTAGGATGACTAAATGTGGGCAGCAAAATCTCTGGAGCCCATAAAAAATCGTTAGCAGAAATTTGTGCTGGGAATGGGAAGTTGGGCCACTATGCATGAAAATGGTTAGCTGTAAGTGGAGGCATCAACTAGGTCTGCTACAGCCAATAATATTACTTTATAAGACCTATGGGGCCAGCAAATGGTGGTGGTTAAGGTACTGGATTCCTACATAGCTGACCACAGTTTAAATCCTGGGCTCAGAGGCTTGAAAATCACTTCAGGTGCATGTGTGTGCGTGCCCAAAATCCCAAGAGAAGAAAGGAAGACAAGAGATTGCAGCTTGGTCATCCCTCTTGGGGAGGGTGATTTCTCACTTTCCATCTCCCTCTCTCTCTGTCTCTCTCTGGTGAGCCCATATGCCTTATTGAAAAAAAAAAAAAAAAAAAAAAAAAAAAAAACACAAAAAAAAACTAAAAACAAAACAAAACAAATAAACGCAAATCTACTACTTCCCTTAGGAATATTTCTTTCCCCTCTAACCCTTAGAAAATATACTTCTTTCCTTGAAATTCCAGATTTTATACAAACATTCTCTGAGTCTCTGGTCTCAGAGACTGTGACTCCAGCTGTATTAAATGTCCAGGTTAGTGGGGAACCAGCAGTTAGCGTAATGGCTATGTCACTGGACTCCCATGTAGTCGACTGTGGTTCGCGTCCCGTACCCAGTGGCTTAAAACTCACGCTGGGCGCGTGTGCGTGTGTGCCCAAGATCCCGAGAGGAGAATGGAGGAGAAGGGATTGCGGTGTGACCAGCCACCCTGAGGGGTGATTTCTCACTTTCTGTCTCTATGTCTCTCTCTCTCTCTCTGTCTGGCGAGTGCACGCGCCCTATAGCAAAAATCTCTCCAAAAAAAAAAAAAAAATTTCCAGGTTAGCTATGTTGGCACATACTTTTTAATCTATATAACCCTATGCATACTTGATGAAATGGGAGCGACAAACAGGTGTTCTCCTGGGGAATCCAAGGTTAAAATAACTTCTGATTTTAGCTTTACCAAATGTCTTTGCTTTCCTTACAGACGTTGCCGTCATCAGATATTTTTCTTCTCATACCCACTTTCCTAATAGATTTATAGTTACAGAGTCTGCACAGACTGAAATCTACTCTGGTTACTGAGTCAAAAGCATAGCATCAGTGGATGCTTCTGAGGAGATGCAGATTTTTACCACTTTTTAAACGTCAGTTCAATATTTAATATAATAGTAATGAATTCCCTGCAGTACCAGTCACCATGGTTGCTACTTATTATAGGGCTTTTTCAAATGCACTAAAGGATAAACTCATTGGTTGTCAATTTTTTTTTTTTTTTATTTCAAATACTATCACAACCTTCTGAAACCTCAAAGTAAATATCAGTAACCTACAAGTATACCAAGATGACCTTTGGAGAGCTCAAAAAGTAAATGTTTCCATAGTTTTCATGAAGGCCTCTCATCCAGTTTCAGAAGGTTATTTTGAAAAAGGATGTCATCCTTTCAACTAGTTCTTCAATTCATATATGAACTATTTTCCCGAATTGACATTTTGGATGTATTTTCATAAATACATGCAAAGAGTGACTAGAAAAATAACTTGTGTTCTGTTTTGTTAGAGATAATAACAGAATAAATGCTTTTGTCCTTGCAAGTAAATCAAATTTTAGGCTGAGAGAACGTTTTAATCTTTCTTCTTGAAACCTTTCTCTTATGTACTGAATTATTTAAATACAATAAAATCTACATGCTATAGATTTACAGAGTTTGTATGTAAATGAATGATTTTTCTACCTCAGCCACTATTCAGCTAGGTAAATGCACTTCAGTGATAACATCCTTATGTTAATACTTGATAAGTATTTACTAAATGTTGTCAATATTGAAATACATTTTTTCAAAATACCATTACTAACAGTATATGTAGTAGGCTGAATGATGTGGTCCTCAAAGACATCAAGGTTCTGGATCCCGAGATCTGTGAATGTTACTGTATTTACATGGCAAAAAAGAGAATTTGTGGATAAAATTTGATTGACGATATGAACATGTTGAAATTTTCCTGGGTTATCTTGATGGACCCTAAATGTCATCACAGGTGTCCTCATAAGAAGGAAGAAGGAGACCTGACTGTAGAAGGGGAGAATGATATAATACAAGGAGGTGGTCAGTAGCAGAACCATAGGCACTTCCAGAAACTAGAAAAGGCAAGCAAATGGAGTTTTCACTACTCTCCAAGGAGAGCCAGCTCTGTCAACACCCTGCTTTTAACATGGCAAAACTCATTTTTTCTTTTTCTTTTTAAATGTTTTATTATTATCATTATCTTGTTTATATTACATTGAATCACATATAACTTTACAGTGTATTACATTTTTTTTCCAGAAGGAATACCCTTCATATCAGTCAATGCAAAGACATTAAAATCTCCATCATCATCATCCAATAGCTTTTTTTTTCCAGATTATTATTATTATTATTCCAATTATTTTTTAAACATTCAATCAGTATTTATCATTTTGCTTGTAAAAAGACTTTACTTAACATGAAATACTTCTCAGATTTGTCCAATTGAGAATACTATACATGCCATCATCAACAGGTAATAAACCATATCTGAGTCCCATTAATGTCATGCCTTTCTATTTGTTCTCTTGCTATCCTTCTCCATACTCTTCTCCCACCCCATTCCACACTGTCTTATCATCACTAACTATTTTCACTGCTTTTATGCCCTCCAATATTTTTATCTCTGCCATAGAGTGTGGATAGTCGAGATACACACACACACACACACACAAATATATATATACACACACATACACACACACACACACACACACACACACATATATATATATATATATATATATATATATATATATATATAAAGTGAATATATACAACATCTTTCTTTCATATCCTGGCTTACTTCATTTTTACTTCTGGCTCTAGAACTGTAAGAAAAGGAAAAAAAAAAGTGTGGTTTTCTAAACCACTAAATTTGTGCTAATTTGTTTTAGCAATCATAGGAATCTAATGCAGGGCACAAAGAAATAATTCTTATACATAAATAAATTAAAAACTACGTGGGATTTTGTTGCAGGAGTAGTATTAAAAAATAAGAAGTACATTTCACACAATATTTATGAAGTAAAAATGACTAAAACTCCGAGGAAACCTGCAAGTATAGAAAACTTTTGTGTTTAACACATCTTTTAAATGCCTTTTGGGAACGAAAAAACAGTACATACTGTGTGTTTGCTAACTTCCTAAAGCAGCACTAACTTTAGACCAAATGAGTTTTAAAAATGGTGATATGTATTATGCACAATTTTATTTTTTCACTTATCTATAAAGTCTATGTAGTCTCCATTCATTCTTCACTAGTATCACATTTACAGAGAATCTGACCAATTTATTCTCATAACATGCAAGTTAATGATGTCTAGTTTATTTTATTTTTTATCTTATTTTATATTTTATTTTATATTTTAATTTGCTAAATGTACACTCACCAGAAAGAGAGAGAGACAGAGAAAGAAAGAGCAAGAGAGGGACAAAGCATTCCCTATGGAGAATGGTTACCTTGTAATGCTTTCTCCCTCATCTCTCCCTCCTTTGGGGGTTTTGGGCATGCACACACACGCACCTGACATGTTTTTCAAGCCCCCGGGTCTGGGACTTCACCCTGTAGTTGGCCATGTGGAATCTAGCTCCCTTAATCACCAGGCCACAGGCTGGCTCTATGACTATTATTTAATATAGGTCACAACTTTAGTTATTTGTTTTATTGAGAGGAATAAGAGACGAAAATCTGTACTGGGAGAATTTTTTACGTATCTCTTAAATAACATTAAAAAAAAGAAATCTGCATGCTATTCAAGCCTACCTCTGGTTCCAAGCAGCTCATAACACTCTAGGTAACCAAGAGTATAAGAGATATATTTTAGAAACAAGAAAGTAGTTGTAAAGCCATCACTCATAGATTTTTAACTGTCCAAGAAAGTAGAACGTCTTGCATTTTGCTTCCTTCTTTGAAATGTGTGCACCTAGAGGGTGAATTCTGAACTAGTTTTGATGTCATAAAAGGAAAAGAAGACAGAATGTGAAGGGTCAGGATGTGAGTAGCTGCTTTCTAAGGCTAAGCTTCAGGAAACATCTTCATAGTCAGTGATGTACAAGAGCATGCTACATCAAAAGCAAGAATGTATGATGAACCAACCCTAAAATTTCACTCTCCATTTGGCCCACAGTGGGTTGTATTGGAAACAAAATAACACAAGAAATTGGGGCTTTTAGTATTGAAAAGTTAAGAAGGGATCAGCAGATGATGAAATAAATTCTGGGTGGACTCTATCTTCTGTCCTGTTCATGATATGGAAGAGGAAATGCATTAACCCATCAGCTTTTACATACATTATGCTAATACCAGATTCATATAAAAGTGAATTTGGAAAAGTAATACATGATGTGCCACTTATAATCCACTTACCCCGAGGAAATGAGGTTTATCTGACATGATACATGATAGGTAAATTTCATTTCAGATGGATGGGCAGGAGGGTTGAGGGATAATTACAATATGAGTGGATTGCAGATAGTCAAGTTGGGACTACAGTAAGTTTCAGACAGCTTGGAACATAGGAATTTAGAAGATTTCTTTTTCTGGATTTATCGCATACCAAAAAAATAAAAAAAAAACAATAAAACAAAAAACAAACAAACAAACAAAAAAACAACAAAAACCACATATTCATTCCTGTCTGTCTGGTTGTGGTGTTTTGAGAACAAATATTTCTGCCTTTTGGAGGATGGAAACTAAAGAATTTTGTAAGCTAGGTATCAGTTGGGAATTTTGCAATCAGGAATCCACATAATCATCAGACCTTATAATTCCTGGCTCCATTTCTCAGTTTCATTCTGATTTGCCATATTTTTTTCTTTGTTTGGCAAAAATTAATGTATTACTTAAGGAAAAGTCTTTGTCCTCCATTCTTAGTATGAGAAAGAATTACTTATTCACTCATCAATCTCTGCTAGCTAGTAAAGCTGCATCTGTAGGAGATGACTATGCTACTACAGAATTCATAGCAGAATTATTAACATGATATCGGAAGGAGTTTAGATACATAATTTCATAGAAATATAAACTAGAGGGAGCAGCAGTTAGCGTAAGGGCTATGTCGCTGGACTCCCACGTAGTCGACCATGGTTCAAGTCCCGGACCCGGTGGCTTAAAACTCACGCCGGGTGCGTGTGCATGCATGCCCAAGATCCCAAGAGGAGAATGTAGGAGAAGGGATTGCGGCATGGCCATCCCCCCTGGGGGGTGATTTCTCGCTTTCTGTCTCTCTGTCTCTCTCTGTCTGTCTGGCAAGCGCACATACCCTATAGCAAAAACCTCTCCAAAAATAAAAAATAAAATAAAAATATAAACTAGATATAATCCAGCACCCAGATTGTAATTGTTCTGTATTCATAGATGGGACATTAGATTCATAGAGGACTGAGATAAAAATGAAAAGAAAATAGGTCAAATATTAAAGTGGTATAAATCAGAATGGAAGGGAAGAATTAAATCTAAAGTATTTTTAAATGGATACACAAGTCTATTAGTAATTCAAGCAGTTTGAAGTACAACTCTGAACATAACCTTTTCCAGATTTTTACAAAAATCTATATGAAGACATAAAATATTTTTTAAATGACACTAAAACAAAACCTTTTCCATACAAACTATTTCTAAACTGGAACAGAATTTATCAAAATTATTCATGTTACATTCATGCTTAATTTCACCATAAGAAGGCAAAAATGCATATAGTCTTCTCATTTCCATTCTATTTTCCAACCTCTGTATCCTGTTAATCCTTGCAATGAAGAATCAACAAGAAAATTAGAGTTGCACATATAGTACACATTTAGTTTATTGTGAGTTTATGCATATTCTTTCCGTTCACTATTTTCTGGCTCTTTAAAAAAAAAAAAAAAAAGAATCTACCTTTGAAGCTTCATAAGTCTGTAGAAGAAAAAAATATTTGGAAAATAGCAAACAGCAAATAGAGATGGGCTTGCTACATTCTTGGAGAATAAAACATTGTATGTGAGCATAGAGAAAAATCTCTTCATCAATCTGTGCTGAGGATGTTAGATTTTATTAATATCAATGGAAATTTTAACTGTGGCTATGCATTCAATTTGTACTTCAAATATAACAAGACAGTATCACACACACCCTATGGCAAGCATTGTTGGATAGACTCTACCCACGGAAAGATGAATAAACAAAAGAAAGTAGTCTGTGATAAAAAAAAAAAAAAAAAAAAAAAAAAAAAAAAAAAAAAAAAAAGTAAAAAAAAACAAAAACTACGTCTCCAGCCAAAGGGCAAAAATAGAAGTGTCATAAGAAAGAGCAGGGCTAGATCACTTCTGAGGAACTATGTTTAAGTCTATAAGAATTATAAAGCACAGAAGGGATTCCACAAAATAACCACAAATTCTCCATAAGCTTAGTTCTCTACAACTCAGCAGTACAGTATCAAGCAACTGATAATGTTGCTCAGTAGTCTTGACATAGCATAAGAGTAATTTGGCCTAATTTTGGCCAAATGTTTAATGTACTGCAGATTAAGAAACCAATTTTATGTCCTTACTCTGGGCCCATATAAAAACTTGGGCTCTGCCTATCTTACTTTCATATCAAAGAAAAGTAAATCCAAATGAAAAAAGAGCTGACTTACCTGCTGCAGGAGTTCTTTAATGTCTTTTTCTTGCTTAGTGCTTTTAGGAGGTAGGATGGGAACAGGAGAAGCAGAGAATACCAGCTGTCTCTCATGAGCCAGAGAATACCAGCTCTCTTCCTACCACCACACTGCGCTTAATCATTATAATTGTGATTTAGTTTATTCGCCTAACACCAAAAGTAAAGAAGAGTTCATCCCTCTCGTTTAATGTATGTTCCTTAATTTTGTTAATACTAAATACTTCAGATACAGTGGGATTGAAAAGGTACAGGAAACTTGAATTAGAATGGGTAACAAATAAGCCTGTCTCAACCTGAGTTAGTACTGTACTAAGAGTAGAAGATAAAAATGGATGGGTCTTAATGGTTTATGTATTAGGCATACCTTGACTGAATCTTCCTAAGGCACTTCCCCAGAGCCTTTGCCCCTATAAACGCTAAGAAAGTGAGCCATTTAACCCCCAAGGTATTTTGACAGTATATAATTATTTTTCTCAAGATACCTCTGAAAGGGATGAGAACAGGAGATTCTAAATATATTTTGTAATTCAGTTTACCCTAAAACCACAGTAAACATCCAGCTAAGATACATACTGTTTTCTTTTTTATTGCTAATATTATTAACTAAATAGTATAACAAATTCACAAAATAAGGTAATATAATGAATACCAAATATCCATATAACTAAAACACAAGCAGACCCCCGCTACCACATACGTGCTATCTATCTCTATGTCTGTTTACCTACCCATCTTTTGTCTTTAGTAAGAAATTCCTAAAATACTACTGTATACCAAAAATCTTACAAAAACTTCATGAAAACATTTTGCCCCCTAGTTCTCCCATGAATCACTTTGTGGGTGATGTTTTTTACTCTGTGTGATAAAATCTCTAGAATTCATATCTTTTCATAAAAGAATTATTTTGTTTAACTTTATTTATTTTAATTTGATGAGAGAGGAACAGAGTGAGAGAGAGAGAGAGAGAGAGAGAGAGAGAGAGAGAGAAAGTGAGAAAGCATGCTGCCAGGTCCGGGACTCAAACCATGTGCGGTCATGTGGGAGTCCAGCGCCCTTAACCACCACACCACCCACCAGCTCCCAGAATTTATATCTTTAAACCTGAGTATATCACTGACATTTTAACTCATATATTATTCTGCCTACTTGACATCTGTTCTTGAATGTCTACTAGACATCTCAGATGTAATGGACCTGCAGTGGATAGTCTCCAAGGACAGCCCTCAAAAGAATCACACCACACACTACTGTGGCTTATGAAGACACCTCCTACATTAAATCTGGGTTGATCCTGTGACTTTTTTCATCTAATAAATGTAATGTGTGAGGGATATCTGAAAAAATTTATAGAAAGTACATATAAAAAAAGCTATGCATGAATGTCAATATTAATTTTACTTTTCACAAACTTTTAAAATCTCCTCATAAACTACTATAGTTCTAAGAATTAAGAAGGTCTGGTCATTTCTGCTTTTATTCTTCTGGAGTGCTAAGCCATCACAGGTCTAGCTACTATGTAGAAGACACTGAGTAAAGAAAGCATATGAGAAAGCTACAGAGGAAGAGATAAACCCAACTATCCCAATTACCCAGTCTTCCAACCATACCTTCTAAGATAACAGATACGTGAGTGAAGTCATCTTGGACATTTCAGGCCCAGACGCCATTGGCCTATATCCTTACAAGAGATTCCAAGCTAAACAGTTCAAATATCATATAGGCAAATGTCAGTCAATTCTCAAAATTTTTAAAATCATCAAAAGACTATT
Organism: Tupaia tana; assembly: GCA_026018925.1. NCBI lineage: Eukaryota > Metazoa > Chordata > Mammalia > Scandentia > Tupaiidae > Tupaia > Tupaia tana. Next base: position 208,844,997 of record JAKSZU010000001.1, on the reverse strand, counting down.
ATTTTAAGCCAGTATAATTTGGGGGTAATTTGCTATGTATCAATCGATAACCTCATTTGGATATCTAAGGTACATTCTCATTTGGATGCCAAAAGACATCTTAATGTAACATGGTAAAACCTGGGCTTTTTGTTTTGTTTTGCTTTTTGTTAGTTTCTGGCCAGAAGCAATTTTTTTTTAAATTTTTTAAATTTACATTTAATCACTGTACATCTTTACAGTGTACAACATAGTTTTTCCCAACATGAAGACAGTACATATTAGTCAAGTTAAAGACATTACCATATACATTATCAGCAGATAACTTGTCATTTTTGTGACTATTAAAAGTGTTGTTTGTTGTTTTTTCCTTGATCCTCTCCATCTTTCTTCCTATTACCCACCCCCTATTATCCTCCCTATATTATCCCTGGAACCTATAGTTGCTTTCCCTGCTATTATACCTTCTGATCTCTACGTTTCTGCTATACTATGCAGTCAGTATATATTGAGCAGGGACATACAATGCCTGTCTTGCATAATTTCAAGCCTGAATCTTTCCACCCAAGTTTTCTCTAAACTCAGGCTTTCCCATCTCAGTTGATGGCAATTCTATTCTTCCAGTTGCCAAAGCCCCCAAATTAGCAGTTATCCTTTCTTTTTAATTTTTTCTCATACTTTATATCTATATGCCATGTTATTCCTCAGTATCCACTTTCAAAATGAATCTAAATACAACTTCTTTTTTATTCACTCATCTTTACCACTCTGCTAGAAACCATCATAATATCTAGACTGCCAATAACCTTACAGGAGTCTCCCTGATTTACTCTTGCCCCCCTGCAGTCTATTCACAGCACACAGTAGCTGGAGTGACCTTTCAAAAAATAAGTCATATAATGTCATTCTTCTGCTCAAAACCCAAATGGTTCTCCATTTCAAAAGCCAAGCTGTTCATAATAGCTTACAAAACCTCACACAACCTATGCCCTTGTCCCCAACGTTTCCAATGGTATTTCTTATTTTCCTCAGCTCACTCTAGTTCTGTTGAACCCCTGAAGTTCTTCAAACTTATCTGGCACATTTCCAGTTGAGTCTTCCACTAACACATATCTCTGTCTGGAATGCTCTTTTGGATATTTGCTACACTAATTAGCTCTAATTCCTCAAGTAATGCTTGAAATGCAGACTTCACAGGACTAACTCATGAACACCTTACTTAAAAATCACAACTTTCCCCCTTAAAAGGTCTATAATATTTTCTCTCCTATTTTTTCCCCTTTTATTTTCAGAGTACTCACAATGTGTAATTATATTTTGTAGTTTACTTATGATAGTTACAGGTTTTGAGTCTTCCTTGCTAAAAAGAAAGCTAGGTGCAGAAATTAAGCACCCTTATATTCTCAACTACTATAAATTCAACTTCTTTAGAATTCACAGTAAGTGAGATAATGTGATATTTATCTTTTTGTGCCTGACTTATTTCACTTAGCATCATGTCCTCCAGATTTATTCTTGTCACAAATGATAGGATTTCCTTCTATTTTATGGGTTAACAGTATATATTCACCGGGAACCAGCAGGTAGCGTAATGGCTATGTTGCTGGACTCCCACGTAGTCGACCATGGTTTGCATCCTGGACCCGGTGGCTTAAAACTCACGCCGGGCACGTGTGCGTGCGTGCCCAAGATCCTGAGAAGAGAATGGAGGAGAAGGGATTGTGGCGTGACCATCCCCCCGGGGGTGATTTCTCGCTTTCTGTCTCTCTGTCTCTCTCTGTCTGTTGGGCGAGCGCACGCGCCCTATAGCGAAAACTTCTCAAAAAAAAAAAGTATATATTCACCTGTTGATGAATTGATTCTTGATTGACTCACTTGTTAATTGAATCCATATTTTGGCTATTATGAATAGTACTGCAATGAATGAAGTGTTACAAATATATCTTTGACATACTAATTTTATCTTTTTTGTTAAGGGATATATACCCATAAGTAGGATTGCCAGTCATATGATGGTTCTATTTTTAGTTGAGAAACCTCCGTAACATTTTTTTTTTTTTTGAGAGACTTTTTGCTATAGGGCTCATGTACTCTCCAGAGACACAGAGAGAAGCAGAGAGGCAGAAAACAAGAAATAATCCCCCCTCCACCCCGTCAGGGAGGATGGCCACACCACAATCCTTTCTCCAGTCTCCTCTTGGGATTTTGGGCACGAAAACACACAGGCCTGGCCTGAGTTTTAAGCCACCAAGTCCAGTACTTAAGTCACAGTCAATTATACAGGAGTCCAGTGATGTAGCCATTATGCCATCTGCTGCTCCCTATATATCATTTTTAATATTGACTATATCAATTTGTGTTCCTACCAGCAGTGCACAAAGATTCCTTTTCTCTATATCTTCTCCAACACTTATCTTTCATCTTTTCAATAATAGACCTTTTTTTTTTGAAGAGAGATTTTTGCTACTGGTGCATGTGCTCACTGTGGAAACAGAGAGAGAAAGACAGAAAGTAAGAAATCACCCCCAGGAAGGATGGCCATGCCATAATCCCTTCTCCATTTTCCTCTTAGAATCTTGGGCATGCATGCACACATGCCCAGTGTGAATTTTAAGCCACAAGATCTGGAACTTGAACCGTGGCTGACTACATGAAACTCCAATGATCTAACTTTTATGTCATCTTCTGACCCTGATACTAGACATTTTAAGTGATATGAAGTACTATTAATTTTCATTTTCCTGATGAGTAGTAATGATAAAGCATTTTTCTGTGAACTTGTTGGCCATTTGCCTGTCTTTTTAGAGAACTGTCTTTTGAGTCTCTTAGCCATTTTTAATTGAGTTGTATTCTTGCTATTGAGCTTAGTTCTTCACAAACATTATATATTATTTCCTTATCAAATGTATAGTTTTCAGATATTTTCCCCCACCATGAGGGTCATTTCACTGTGTATAAGCTCTCTAGTTTGATGAATTCCTACTGTTCTATCTTTTTGTTGTTGTTGCCTGTTATTTTGGGGCCATTTCTGTGATTCTGTTGATGTATACGAGCCTTCATGTTAACTGGCTTAATAGTCAAGATATTCTTTTGTTGATCTTGAAGGATAAATTTGTCTTATTGTAAAAGGAAATGACTAGGAGGGGGCCATATATCAATAGTAAGAAACTGCAGATTTGCTGATGCTGAAATTAGTGTCCAGCCTACAGCCACAGAGAAAAACAATGACCTAGTCATATAGACCCAAAAAACTAAAATTTTCCAACAATTGCACGAACTTAGAAAGAAACCCTAAACTTCAGAAACAATACAGTTTAACTAACACCTTGGTTGTAACCTATGAGACTCTTAAGTAGAAGTTCCAGCTAGGCGGTGCTCCTACACCTGACCAATGGCAAATGCATAATAATAAATGCATTTCATTTTAAGCCAATATACTTGTGTTTTTTTTTTTTAAGAGAGAGATTTTTGCTATAGGATACATGTGCTTGGTGGAGACACAGAGAGAGACAGAGAAACAGAAAGTGAGAAATAATCCTCCAAGGGGAGTGGCTACACCGCAATCCCTTATCCTCCACTCTCCTCTCAGTATTTTAGACACATATACACATGCTTGGCATGAGTTTTAATCCACTAGGTCCGGGACACGAACTGCAGTTAACTGCATAGGAGTCCAACAATGTAACCATTACATCATCTGCTGGTCCCTTTTGTGATAATTGTTTACACAGCAGTTGACAACAAGTAGAAGTCTATATATCTTTTGCATTTTATTAAAGGCTTTTCACCAATTTTAATCCAGATTTATGTTCACATATTTTCTAGTTTACCAGTTTATTCTTTCTAATGCCTACCTGTTAAGACAGTCTGAGTTCTTGGTATTAGCTCCGTTTTCCTCTTCCTATGTTTCTTATTTGAAGTTTTACTTATGGATGCCAGAAAGTAAAATGGTGATTAAGAAGGCTGAAACTCATATGGCTGACTGCACGGTTCTAGTCCCAGACCAGCAACTTGAAATTTTACATGTGGGCATGTGTGCCTGCTCAAAACCCTGAGGAGAGCAGAGGAGAAGGGATTGTGGTGTAGAATCCCCGAGAGGTACTTTCTCACTTTCCCTCTCCCTGTCTCTTTCTCTGTCTCTCTGTGGCAAATGCAGCTGCCTTGTAGCAAATTCAAAATAAATGTATACTTAAAAAAGTGTATCAATGGGTTATATAATTCTAAGTTACCAATTATCTTTGGTCTTCATGTTTCTTCAAGGCATGAGTTTTCAATCTTTTGTAAATTCAAAAGTAATATTTCATATTGTTTATACTGTTTATTTTTTATTTTCTTTCTTATGTATTTTTCATTTAATCATTGTACATCTTTATAGCTTGTAGCATAGTTTTCCCCAGCATGTATGAAATGTAAATCCATCAAGTCAAAGATATTATCACATCCATCATCATCAACAGATAATTTCCCATTCATGTTTCTGTTAAAGTGTGTGTGTGTGTGTGTGTGTGTGTGTGTGTGTGTTTTCTCAAGCCCTTCCCTTTTACCCCCACTATCTATCTCTTCCTATACAGTCTCTGGTGTCTATTCAGTGTATTTCTAAGATTCACCTCTGCATTTGATTTTCACGACTATTGTTATGTACCCATGCAAGTTTTCTTTTTATTTATTATACCAAGCACCTGTGTGCTTTATTGATTCTTTGGCTTGATTTTGTTTTGAATTCTTTTTCTTGTCATTGCATCTTCCACAATTATTTCTAATAAATTATTCTCCTTCTTTTTTTCCAGACACCAAATACACACATTAAATGTTTCCCTATATCCCATATATCTTTTATGTGATTTTATGTATCTTATATATTTTTGCTTTAGATATGCTCTGATGTGTCTTATAGTTTATCCATTTGTTTTTAGGGATGACTAGTCTATTAAATAACCTTTCCATTGAGATATAAATTTTGATTATTTATTTTTTGGTCTAGAACTTCCATTTTTTCTTTTCTGTTCTTTCTGCTCTTTTTATCTTATCTTTTATTTTCCTCTGTTTTATGCCAGAGGGCGTGTGTGCATTAGAGAAAAAGAGAGAGAGAAAGTATCCCCCAAAGGGGCCCGTTCACACCTCAATACTTTTCCTCCATTTCTCTGTCCTATTAGGATCCTGGCCAGGCACTCACATATGGACCCTGTGTGTTTTTCAGGCCACTGGACCCAGGATTTGAACATTTAACCACGTGGGACTCAGCTCCCTCTGCATAGCACTTAACTGCTGGACTACCAGCCCAGCCCTTCCATTTGATTATTTTCTATCATTTCCAGCTCTTTACTTAAATCACCAGTTTTGTGTTTTATCTTCTTGATCATTAAAAGCATTGTTATCTCAAAGCCCATATCTAAGCCCCAAGGGTTTTTTTCTATTGTTTCTTGGTTGCCAACTGAAGTTCTTATTTCTACATATGCTTGACCACTTTTGTGGAGCAATGGCCATGGTACATGAAGAAGACAGATACTATAATGTTTTCGTTGAGGTTAAGTTTCTGTTTTTGAATAGGCAGCCAGAGTTGGGTTTAAAAATGACAAAACAAATTAAGCTTAAGGATTAGCCATGACTTTTCCTCCTTGACAGACCCTGAACTCCAAATTTCCCCCCCAGTGCTTGAATCCTCAAAAGTATTGCTCAATTTGTCAACCTCTCAAGCATGATTTGGGAACTGAAAAAAGCCTTGGACTTTTTCAACTCCAAAAAAGCCTCAGACTAAAGGTAATGCTGAACGCCAGCGTTCTTTGCCTTTGTTTCTCTTTTTATCTCAACAATTTCTTACTGCTTTGGTAGTTTTTTGATGCCTTCACAAATATTTTAAGGAAATATTTCTTTCAAGTTCTCTAGCTATTCTTCGGTGAGAAGTATTTTAGTTCAAATCATTTAGTCTACCTTTGTCATGAGAAGAAACTTTAAATAAGTATTTCAAGTACTGTCATTGAGCAAAAATGATTCATAGAAAAGCGATGTAAAATAATCAGTGTATTTGGTCCAGGTAAATAGATGAATAAAGCACAGATAAATAAGAGAAAAAAAAAGGAATTCAAAGGTTTGAGAAAGCTTGGATACCTTGGCTAGGAAAACAAATTCTCTACAATAGGAATTTGATGCTGTGGAAATAATGAAATTATATTATCAAATATAGTTCTATAAAGAAAAAGCATTAATAGAGTCTAGTCTATATATTTGCCTTCAGAAGAGTCTAATACCCGTTATCTGACTAATTTATAAATGCATTCAAGCAAGAAAGTTATTCAGCATAGTTAAACAATTCTTTTTCATGTAAAACAACATTTAGGAGTACTTAGAATGTTTTCTATTGAACCTTAAAACCATACTTTATAGCTAGTGTCAACTCCATCATCATGTGAAAACACATCCAAACTGACTTGGGTTGTTTTATTTTTTATGTTTTGTTTTAACCTTGTACACATATCAAGGCTACATGAGAAAAATAGAAAGAGAAGCAAATAGAGAAAGTATTGATCATTTTAGGGCTTGAAGGATTCTAAAGTGGATAGCTCAACATTTGATTGAATAATTCCCTAGGGCATGACAAAAAATACTAAGTGAATGGGCTGCAGGATTTAGCCAGGTTCTTTATTTCCTTTGATAAGTGGCCTATTCACTTATAATTGTAGCACTTTGAACTATTTCAGAGCAATTTATAGTTATTATCTCTTTTTTATCCTCCGGGTAGGAAGAACAAGTATTGTGACACAGAGAAGTCAGGTGAATTGAGAATATCACAGAGCAAATTAACATGGAGCAAAGACTTGAAAAACATTCTTTGGTCTCACACTTTCCCATGTTACTGTATTTCTCCCTTGTAACGTTATGCGATGCCTGACAAAGATACACACCTAGAATGGTGAGAAAACTACTTTAATTTCCCTTTATACATACTCTACTATTTAAAACACTTCAGTGCCTGTAGAAAAAAATCTTAAGAGATGCACTCAATTAAAACTGCAATAAGTGCTGTTCTTGGCACCAACAGCTGTTCAAATAGTATCCCAAAGAGACAGGCAATATCACAAAGAGACACTCCAGAGTAACATTGATGGAGAGAAGAGGGAGGCAAAGCAGGGAACGACTGAAGCTTGTCAGAAAAGGGAGAAACAGTCAGGAGCTAATGAAGAGGCAAGAGCCATGGACCAGGCCTACAATATTCCTCCAAAGACGTTACTTTGTTCATATTCTTGCAATAAAGGCTTTTACTATTATTGGTAGTTTTTGCCAGGGGGAGTGTCTTTCATATACAGCCATCGTGTTACTGTTCTGGAAACATATCAGGGACAATATGGAAATCAGCTCTTCAGTGCTCCTTGCACCACGAGGCTAGCACAGATATGTCCACAATTCGGACCAGACTATTGTTAACAACCTGGTAATAATTTTCAAAATATTAGTACCTTGGGATCAGCAGTTAGCATAATGGCTATGTCGCTGAACTCCCATGTAGTTGACTGCAGTTCGATTCCCGGACCTGGTGGCTTAAACTCATGCCAGGCGCATGTGCGTGCGTGCCCAAGGTCTCAGAGAGGAGAATGGAGGAGAAAGGATTGTGGTGTGGCCATCCCCCCTGTGTGTGGGGGGGTGATTTCTTGCTTTCTATCTCTCTGTCTCTCTCTGTCTTTCTGGCGAATGCATGTGCCCTATCACGAAAACCTACCCACATAATAAGTAAATAAAATATTAGTACCTTAACTTCACCATTTATCTACATACATGGAATGTCACTCTATTTGAACATTTGTTTTTAGATTGAAAATTTTATATTTAACAGTCAATAAGAAAATGTCCAAAATTTATAATAATCTAAGTTACAGAGCAATTATCTAGCAGAACTGGATCTCTGCTTCACTGTTAGATTAGCTCCGTAGGCTGCAGTATTTAGGGGAGAAATGCAAGGCTAGACTGACCCATTTTGTTTACTTCACAAAGTTGAGACATAGTAATATGTATTAATTAAGTAATCTAATTTCGTGTTTATATACATTCTGATTAAATTCTTCTAGGATACATTTGTTTCCAAGAATGCTTTTTTAACTTCCACAATGTTGACCATCACCTGGGTAGTAAACATCCATGTTACTATGCCTTCTTTAATATATTTTTATTCAAAATGGGCATTTAAAATGAAAAGAAAGAAATGTACAAATGCTTTTCATTTATATTGTATCCTGTAGAATGGTCTGTTTTATGTGTCAATTTTGCTAGACTACCATCTTCCTTTGTTTATTTATTTATTTTTCAAAGAATTATTTTATTTAAATTTATTTATTATTTTCCAGTTTGATCAGAGAGAGAGAGAGAGAGTGAGGGAGAGGAAAGTGAGAAAGCAAACCACCAGGTCCAGGACTGGAAACTGCTGTCGGCTATGTAGGAGTCCAGAACTTTTAACTACCATACCACCTGCTGACCTACATCTTCCTTTATTTAGATAAACACTGATCTAGGTGTCAATTATGAAGGAATTTTGTAGATGTGATTTAAATCCATAATAAATGGACTTCAAGTAAAAGAACATATCCCCTATAAGCACTAATGCTATCATAAAGAAATTAAGAGTACATTTGAGACTTCCCTAAAAAAGAAGCAATTACAACTCTTGGCAACAGCATCAGCATTGAGACTTCTAGTTTGCCATCATCGACAGCCTGTTCTAAGTTTAAATTAGTCCAAACTTAGATACACATGCGTACGTAATTTATCTAATGGTATAGTAAGTGTCTTCAAAGAGTTTATGGGGAATGTACATTATTTCTAATGATTTCTAATGGATTTTAGATATTTTTATACCAAAATAAACTCACATTATGGTTCTCTCTCTCTTTTTTTGTGAATTGTCAGTGGATATGTATGTTTGCACATGTAAGACAGAGAGAAAAAGAAAAAGAAAGCACCCTTCAATGAGCCATGTTCATGCTGCAATTCTTTTCTCTCTACTTCTCCATCCTGAATTCTGGGCACACATTACATCAAGCCAGTAGGGCCGGGAGTCAAACCTTGGTTGGCCATGCTGGGATCTGGTTTTCTATGCATAACATTTAACCACTGCACCCTGGGGCCAGCTCAGTTCACACTTTAATTCTATTTTTTCACACACTTTTTGAAGTCCATTTGGAACAATTTAAAATATATTTAAATACAGATCAATAATGTATATCTCTATTTCTATCATCTACTTATTTATTAATCAATTACTTCCTGTTTCTCTCATAGACCTCCTAACTGATTTTAGTACCAAAAATGGTTCTAGAAAAACAGAACGTAAGGGTGAGTTTTTACGATTGGTTCCATGTTTTCTGGAATTTGATCATTTGGTTATAGTTACAATCGCAAATGACTTTTTATGGAGATAAAAGAGCATGGGTAGTCCATAACAAGATCATGATACACAAAATGCCACCATTGGAGACTTTTATTATAATACCTAAAATGTAAGGCAAGCAGTAAACACGTATTTTCCATCTAGAACATTTGAGTCAAAGTAAAGGATATGAGATTGGTCGGTTGCATCTATCTGCACTGGAGAAAGTTGAGGGAGTGCAGGAAGGCTGAGCTCAGGGCTTCCAATTCCCAGTCCATGCTCTATATAAATTAACTGGAAGCTTCTGTATTTATCTAACAAGAATAATTTGTCTCACAGAGCCCTATGGTTTTGGTTAGTATTTTTAAGAAAAAAAAATCGATGAGAAAAAAAAATAAATAAAAGAATGTCAGAAAGAAAAAAATAAAAAGAAAGAGAAAGAAAGAAAAAGAAAAAGGAAAAAAAGAAATAAAAGGAAGGAAGGAAGAAAAAAACAAGGAAGAGAAGAAAGAAAGAAAAAGAAAGAAAGAGATAAGAGCTCAATTGAATTTTTATTGAGTATACACAAGAAGAAAAGAAGATAAGTTCTTGGAATAATGAACAGAAATCTAACTTGAAATACCAAAAGGGAGATTCACAGCCTTTTATTAATTTGTTTATTTTTTTTACCAATTCCTAAACTTGAGTCAGTTTACAGACTACATGAGGGGGAAATTAGATCACTTTAAGGAAGGAAGGACTCTGTTACATTTCCAAAAATTTATATTGTTCGTTCTTCCTGCCATCTCCAAACTAGTTAGTCTATGCGGTTTAGCAATGCAACTGTGCATTTGAAAAAGTGAAATAATCAGGCTTTTTAGTGATTACTGGATATTATAATTACTGAAATGATACAATTCCAAAACATCAAAAATGTCTCTAGAGTCCATCAATCAACAGAGGGGGTTGTGAAAGTCAGGTGATCAATGGAGTTTTAGCTCAGGTCCACCTTACCAAGGGCCTACTGAGTCCCTGAACCCACCCAGTGCTTATTTTTCTAGTTCAGGACCGCATATTTTGAATAGACAGCAACTGGAGTCTGCACGTTCAATCTCTGACTGGTGTAATTAGGGCTGTTAAGCTAAGCAGTCACTAGAACAATCGTTAACTGCAAAAACAGTAAACCAAAAGCAATACTGCATTCTAGAGAGATGGCATAAATCCATGCCATTAAGGACTTTGAAGATGCAGATGTGGTCATTCCTATTAATCTCCAGTGAATTTACCTGTTCATGCTATAAAGAAAACATGGATCTTGGAGACTGACAGTAAATTATGGTAAATGTAATCAGGTAGTGACTGTGATTACAGCTGTTATTCCAGTTGTTTTGTTGCTTGAGAAAATTAATATACCTCTTCATAACCTGGTGTACAGCTACCCTGGCAAATTAGTTTTTCTCAATACCTTTTAACAAAGAACCACAGAAATAGTTTCAGCAATACATCTTCACTGTTTCGCTTCATGGATCTATTAGCTCTTAGTCCTATGTCAGGATTGATTTCATAGGGAGTTTGCCTTTCACGTGAGCACATCATGCTGGTCCATTGGCTCAGCAAGGTGAACATTCACTCAACAAGACCAGCCTGGTGACCAGAACTACTGAGTGCCTGATATGCTAGCAACAGAGGCTGAAACTGAGTCTCTGATACGGCATTATCCCCCAGGGAGATAAACCAAGTATCTAGTGGCAGGTCGATTGCATTAGACTACTTCCATTTTGGAAGAAATATTGCATTGCTCTTCATGGAATAGACACCTACTCTGGACACAGATTCGCCTTCTTTGCACAGCGCTTCTGCCAAAACTATTGTCTATGGACTTACAGAATGCCCTATCCACCCTTACGGTCTTATTCTACATAGCAGTGCTTATGATCCACCTCACAGAAAATGACACAGGGCAGTGGGATTTGCTCATGGAAATCACTTGTGTATGTCACTTTCTCCCATCATCTTGAAGCAGTTGCCTTGATAGAAGAACAGAGTTACCATTTATTTATTTATTTATTTATTTATTTATTTTTGCTATAGGGCGCGTGCACTTGCCAGAAAGACAGAGAGAGTGAAAGAGAGAGAGAGAGAGAGAGAGAGACAGACAGACAGAAAGTGAAAAATCACCCCCCAAGGGGGATGGCCACGCTGCAATCCCTTCTCCTCCATTCTCCTCTTGGGATCTTGGGCACGCATGCACCTGTGCCCGGAGTGAGTTTAAGCCACTGGGTCAGGGACTCTAACCGCGGTCGACTACATGGGAGTCCAGCAACATAGCCATTACGCTAACTGCTGGTCCCAGGATAGAGTTACCTTTTGAAGACGCAGTTAGGTGTAAGGTGATGTTGCCAGGTTGGAGCCATGTCCTTCAGGATACACTACATTGCCCTAAATTGGTGTCCAATATGTGCTGCTAGAATTCATAGGCCCAGTAAATCACGGGGTGAAAATGGAAGTAGCAACATTTATTGTTACTTCTATTGACTCATTTGCAACACTTTGATTTTTCTTTTTCCTTTTTATAAGAGAGATTTTTTAATTAATTTATTTTTCATTTCATTTTCTTTTATACATTCAATCACATTACTATTTGTCTTCCAAAGTGGATTTTTCAACAGATGAACATCTCTCCCCAACACAGTTGACAAAACCACAAAACATCCTCAGCAGACAATACTGCACCTCCCTATGACATCAATACTTTGCCTCCCTATTTTTCTTCTAAATGTCCTTCCTCAGATCCTCCTCTTGTACACACACAATATCTGGTATTTACATCTATATACTGTCTTTTGACAGGAAGTGGATGAATATGGAAGACTTACTGTTGAGTGTAACAAGCCAGGCTATGAAGGAGAGGCATTGTATGTTAATATTTAATATTTACTGACTGTACGCACTCTATGACTGAAACTAACTCACCAAAGTATAAAGAGAGATTTTTGCTATAGGGTACATGCACTCATGCACTCGCAGAAAAGACAGAGAGAGACAGAGAGACAGAAAGCCAAAAATTATCTCCCAGGGGAATGGTCACACCGCAATCCCTTCTCCTACATTCTCCTCTTCAAATCTTGGTCATGCACACCCATGTGCCCGATGTGAGTTTTAACCCCCTGAGTCTGGACCTCTAAATATAGTCGACTACATGTAATTCCAGTGATGTACCATTACTCCGTCTGTGGATCCCCCATTTTAGTTTTTCAAATGACCCTTTTCTCTTTTTCAACTATGTTAGCTATTGTCCTAGGTGTGTAGGTTGTACAACCTAGTATCATTTAATAGCCTAGTTAATATTTTTTTACAAAACTATAATGGTGATATTGTTACTATTATTGTTACAATTTTATAAAGGCATTTTTTGGCATTAATCATGTGATTTCAAAAATTTTGCTCATTTATTTTGTGCGTCATTTCTTTTCCTGATTTAGATTATTTAGAAGATCTTGTGTTGAGACTTTTTTGACTTATCTGAAAACAGCTGCTTTTATTTATTTATTTATTTATTTTCCTGTAGGGAGCATGTGCTCACTGGAGAGAGACAGAGACAAAGAGAAAGAGAGAGAGTGAGTGAGAGAGAAAGAGGAAGTGACAAAGCATCCCCGCAGGGAGGATTGCCACATCACAATTTCTCTCCTCTATTGTCCTTTCAAGATTTGGACACATAGGTGCATGCACTTGAAATGTCCCTGAAGCTGCCAAGTTCCAAACTGGAACCTGACAGTTAGCCGCATGAACCCCCTTGCCACAGTATCCCCCACACGACCAGCTTGCTCAATCAAATAGCTTTGTTTTGACCAAAACACTCTTATACTTTCTCAGGCATATCGTCCTACATTTATAGTTTTTTCCTCAAAGTACATTATTGATATTTGACTTTCATTTAGTATTGTTGCTATTGCAGGCAATTTTTCGCCTTGTCAAAATATTATATTTAAATTTATTATTTGACTGATGTTCTACAGTTTGAATAAATATTATAATGTTGAAATTATCTCTGTTTTCTCATTTCAGTTATACTTGTAGTTTTAGAAATTATTTTAAAAATATGGTTGGTGGGACCAGCAGATGGTGTAATGGCTACATCACTGGCCTCCCAAGTAAACGATCTCAATTCGAGTCCCAGACTGGCAGTTCAAAACTCATGCCAGGCATGTGTGTGTGTGTGTGTGTGTCCAAAAATCCCAAGGGGACAATGGAGGAGAGGAGATTGTAACGTGGCCATTCGCCTTTGGGTGAATGATTTCTCACTTTCTCTCTCTCTGTCTCTCTCTCTCTCACTGGAGAGTAAACATGTTCTATATCAATAATCTCTAAAAAATAAATAACAGAAATTAAAAAAAAGACTGGCTACTAATGAGTCTCCATTTTATTATACTTTAAACCCTTTTTATTTTATTAAATTACTAAACATATTTGTAAGTGAATTCTAGATGCACTATTATGAACACAATAATTACAAAATATGCAACGCTTTGTTCATGATTGTGCAATTGCTTGTTGCTCTATACTTTCCGTCATGGTGATTGGTTTCCCCATGTATTTTTTCTTCATTCTTCTGTTTATTGTGACCTCATTTTTCTTACATGCTTATCTGTGCGATTCCTCAAAGCCTGAAAGTGAAGTAATGCCATGGAGAAAGTGTTTCTGTTGGGTGCTTTAAATTTTTGGCAGAGTGTTATTACTTACGATTTATAATTATCATAATAATATATGAGATCCAGTTACTATCGTGGCTATTAAAAATCATCTGGTAGTCTAATTTTTACATTTTGCAGGCAATTTTTCACCTTTTTAAAAAATTATATTTATTTAAGCCCGAATGTGAAGTAACTTCACTGATGAATTGTTTCTGCTTGGTACTTTACATTTTTCACAGGGTGTTATTTAGAGCACAGAGAACTATTAATTACAACCCCAAACCTCCATTAGGGATAGCTTAAGATTTATAATTATCATAAAGCAACTTTTGCAAGTTTTCACTTTGTTCGGAACCTAGAGAGATGGGGGGAAAAACTCTTAAAAGGTCCCTCAACCAGCTCAATTCCTAGTTCATTTACTAGTATTATTTGTTGCCTTTACAAGTCAGTTTTTTATGTGGATTGTTTGTTTCAATGTTCCATGTTTACATAGACCCTGGCTTTACTTCTTTTCTTACAGTTTTACAGCTTTTAAAACCCATACGCTAAACTGCAAAGTTGGGGCACATGACCCCAGAATAAATAATAGCATAGTGTCTAGATTTGTGATTTTTCATCATTTCTGGCCTTTGAGTAATATTTTACTTTTTCTGCAGCTCTAGAATATGTTTTTTTTAATTTATCACTTAAAAATCTAGACCAGATGAAATATGTTGGTTTTTAGTCATATTTCTGGAAATGGAGTTAATATACTTTCATAATTTTGGAGTTGTTTCTTTCCCTTTATTTCTTTTTCTTTTTCTTTTTTTTTTTTTTAAATTTTTTTCCCATAGGATGCATGTACTTGCTGGGGAAGAAAGAGAGAAACAGTGAGAGGGAAAGTGAATACTCAGCTCTCCAGAGGGATGGCCATACCACAATTTCTTCTCCTCCTGGTATTTTTGTGCACTCATGCACACATACCCAATGTGATTTTGAAGCCACCAGGTCTTGAACTTGAACCATGGTTGGCCATGTAGTAGGTCAGCACTGTAACCACCATACCACCTGGTGGCTCCTCTTTTCCCTTTAATCTAAAGTAGGTTAGGAGTAAAATAAACAATGTGGTGATAAGGAATTTGCCTTTACCATTGGGAAAGTGTGAATATACATGGGTTTATTCTTGAAGGGAAGTAGGAAGGTGGGTATGCATTTTTTACTTGTGAATGCACATAAATAAATTAAATTATTTTGGGGGAAAGGTTTTTTGCTATAGGAAGCATGCATTTGCCAGAAAGACAGAGAGAGATAGAGAGATAGAAAGCAAGAAATCACCCCCAGGAGGATAGCCACACCACAATCCCTTTTCTTTCATTCTTCTCTCGGGATCTTTGGCACATACCCATGCCTGCCATGAGTTTAAGCCACCAGGTCCAGGACTCAAACCACAGTCGACTACATGGGGGTCCACAGACATGGCTGTTACAGCCAGCTGCTGGTCCCAAATGTTTTTAAAGCTTATTAGTTTCTTCCATTAACAGAAGAGACAGAGAGGCACACACAGTGGCACATAGACACTATGGAATACTACTCAGCCATAAAAACCAAGACTGACATCTAGTAGCAAGTGCATGAATAGTGAAGATTTATTGTTGTGTGAAGTAAGCCAGACTATGAAAGAGACATTGTATGTCCTCACATAATATATACCAAATGTCCACACGCCATGGCAGAAACTGAAATAGTAGAAGATATCAAAGCAGGGAGGATAATTGTGGAGAGTAGAGACAGTGCGGGAGCAGGGTGGGAAATGGGGACGGCTGAGAGGAAGGGAATCAAGGAGAAAAATAAAAAGACAGAACATTTAAGGGACATAAAAATGGAGAATTATCTGTTGATGATAACATGTATGACAATATCTTTAACGGGACAAATATACAGTGTATTCATGCTGGGAACATTCATTTTACAAGCTGTAATGATATGTAGTGATGGCATATATAAACTAAAATGAAACAATACAATTAATAAAAAGAGAGAGAGAATGAGAGAGCATCCTCAACAGGGTGTTGATACCACAAGCCACGACAGACGTCAGCCTGTCCCAGATCGTAGGCAAGTGTGCACCAGGAAAATGCAAGGAGGTCTCGGGACTTGAACTAGGAACTTCTCACATGGACTTCCATGGAGGGCATTGCCCTGTGCTGGTGAGGCACCATCTGACCCTCCTGAAATAACTCCTTTTTAAATAAAACAAGAATCACAACTCGCCTTGCAACTTCTTTTGTTTATAATTAAAACAGCTCTTAGTATAGACTAGAAATATTTTATTTTACCCAAGAAATAAAAACAGTATAGAAAACATTTTATTTAAACCTTGCTGGCCCTCTTCTATCACAGGAACATTCTTACTCGTGGAGGTAGTTCATTCTGTGGCTAATAAAGCAATGCCTGTGTCTGGGAAACCTGTAAAGATAGAGATTTTGGGGCCAGCAGATGATGTAGCAGTTATGTCACAGAATGCCCATATGACCTACCACAGTTCTAGTCCTGGGTCTGGTGGATTGAAACTCACACCAGGTGTGTGCACGTGTGTGTCCAAGATCCCGGAAGAATGAAGGAGAAGGGACAGCAGTGGCCATACCTCTGGGGGGAGGGGTGATTTCTCACTTTCCCTCTCACCATCTCTGTTTCTCTGTCTTTCTGTCTCTGTCTCTCTATTTCTGGAGAGTGCATGTGTCCTAAGGCAAAAACCTTTATAAGAAAAAAAAAAAAAGATAGAGGTTTATTCATATTGTGGTTTGGGGGGGTTTGTTGCCAGTGGATCACATAGCACGACAGAGTATGGCAGGAAGGCATGTGTCTGTGTCTGTCTCATTTCCTCTCCTCATAAACTCAGGAGGTTTTGGTCACAGAGTCCCCACCTTGATAACCTTAACTCCGATCTCCTCTTAAAGGATTGGCTTTTCTAAACCAGAGTTAGATTAAGTTTCCCCCCTCCTATTTTAATCACAACCCTTTGTTAGCACATAAATTTTTGGGGTTCCCAAACCCTAACACTAATATTACGGAATTCTAACAAATACCCACAGAGATGCCTCTGAGAACATGTGATACCTCATTAAATTGAACAGATCACAAGTTCTGAGGGACAAAGAGAAGCCAGTTCAAGTCTCTCTTTTTTTACATTTTTATTTCTATTTCTTTTATACATTCAATCACATTACTTAGCTTACAAAATGAATATTCCAACATGTGTACTTTTCTCACCAGCCCAGTTCACCAGACTAGAAAGTTATCTTCAATAGATAATAATCCATTTCTTTGTCCCATACATGCCTTGCCCCTTAGAGGAGAGACATTAAGGAGAAAAATAGTTCAAGTCTCTCTTTAAACATTTTTTTTATAATAGCAGTAGTATTCTGGAGAAGACAAGTAAGCATGCGCATCTTGAACTCTGAATGTGTTAGTGAAAAATAAAAAGGTTTTGAAAGTTCAATCTCGTGTGCACTGAATTTCGGAATGCTCTCTGTTCTCTGTTTACAGTGCCAGCTGCAATGATAAGACTTCTAATTGGAAGATTTGTTGATGAATAAGCCCTCACAGCTTGGTCTGATGATCTGAATTATCTTATGGAATAGGGAGAGTGAAAGCAATGTGTATTTTTATTACTATTTTTTCATTTCATTTTCTTTTATACATTCAATCACATTATTTTGCTTACAAAATGGATATTTCAACAGGTGAACATTTCTCTCTAGTAGAGTTGATAAAACTACAAAATATCTTCAACAGACAATACCACATTTCTTTGTGCCATTAATGCTTTGCCTCCCTGTTTTTCTTCTAAATGTCCTTCCTCAGACCCTTCTCTTTCACACACACTATAACTGGTATTTACATCTATATACTGTGTTTCTATACCCTTTAGTCAATTAGTTTCAGTCATAGAGTGCGGACACTTGGTGTATATTAAGACTGCTTTTGACAGGAAGCAATGTGTGTTTAAATAACCCATACGTTAAACCGGGTAACGAAAGTAGCCACAAAACACAATTGAGAGAAGAAGAAACAAAAGAATCCCTATAAGAATCCCTATTAGACTAAGTCTATGTTCAATTTCTCTGTCCCATTACAAAAGTATGAAATCATTGTGAAACTACATGTATGTGAAAGGATAACTTGTTTTAAGATTTTGCAGTGTCTAAACAGTCTAGATGACGTTTTAGCCTTGTCTATGCATTAAATATATTCAGTTTTCAGTAGGCTGGCAATCGAATTTAGTTAAGACTTTTTACAATCTTTAAATATCTAACTGAAATATTTTTAAAAGTGTGTATATGATAAACCTTCAAAAAACTCACAACGAATATGTATGATGAGAAATCTATGCATGAGTTTCACAATTTTTTTTGCACCAAAATACGTTTTTACTTTAATTCCATTTTTCCTGAGTTTTGGGAAGTCCCCTCATATATAATTTTTAATTAGCCATTATTTTTGTGTATTTTCTTACCTGTATCAGTATGTGAGTGGACAGCTTGCTTATTAATTCCAAACCTTCTTAACTGGACAGCAGCTCTGTGTTGTGTTTTCAGCTTTAGAGACCAGTAAACCAGCAATAAGCAGAAAATTTCTCCAAGATCTCGTTCCAGGGAAAAGAGGAGAGAGAGGTGTAATTAGGCAAGGATACGTGTCAAGAAGAAAATCTACTAGGTTAGATCTAATAGGTCTAATCAGAGACTAGACTGTGATTAGATAACTTCTATGTTATGTGAATAGCTAGATATTCTCTTTCCAAAATAAGTAATAAGAGAAAGATGTTATTTTCTTATTACTTTTTCTTTTTTAAAGCATTACAGTTTTTGTGTAGTAGTTTGACTTGCATTTGTCACTGACCCATGCAAGTCAGGGTACTCAAAATGATATATTCTGCTCACTAACACTCAAATCGAATGATACTAGCATTCTACATAGCAGGGCATAAACTTTAGTCTTTGACCAAAAACTGGAGAAGGGGGGATCTTGTGCTCCAAAGGCATCCTCTTTCCAAGGAGTTAAGCTGCCACATTTATGAGGAGTAGAACTGATGTCACAAGAAAGAGGGGATTCCTTGAGCATGCTCAGATGCTCTTTCGCCTCTAGCACCTTGGGTTTTTGTTTTGTGTCTGGCACCTGTTAACACACCTATCAGTTTGCACACGGTGCTCCATCATCATTGGGTTTGAGTTTGTGCTACAGTTTTGACCTTTAAACTCTTTCTGTTTTGTTTTAGCAAGCAATTACAATTGAAAAGGAAATTAGTTTCTAAGTCACTGCAAGGTTTTCCTGAATGGGGTTTTCTGAATGGGGTGGTGACATATTCATCATACTTTAACATGAACATTATACCTCGTGATGACCAAAGATTTGTACCGACCCAGTTGTCTCTATCATTTCATTTCCTTTAGAGAAATAGTACACTGAGTGAATCGATTCGTCTGGGCAGGTGACAAACTTTGTTGTTACACAATAGAACACGTTTACTAGCTTTATGTCTAATTAATTTAGTAGCACCATGCTTAACCAATTTGGCGAAATTATCTATTGAGACACTCAAAACTACAAAGTAAAATATGTTTTTATTTGAAAGTATGAAATTGTACTGATTGAATGAAAAAAACTAACTACATCAAAATATACGAAAGTGTGGTTAAAGTGCTATATATGAATGTATAAACTAGAGAAACATTACATTATTTTAACAATCTTCCTTATGCTTTTTAATTAGCAATTCAAGAGCCAATGATAGAAGGGGGAATAGGGGTGTGCACTGAGTGGGCATTTCCTGGGATTATTATAGTACCTTTCACGTTTAGTGTTCTCGATTTTCTTGGACTATTTTTCTTCTAGCCTCTCATATATTTAGACATGGAATCTAAGTTGTAAAAGACAGTAGATGCTTCTTATTCAAACTATATTTATTCTGAGAAAAATAACCGTCATTTTGTTAATTGCTACAAGTTTCTTTCTGCTTCAAAATTAACCAAAGGTTTGCAAAGGTATATTATGCATATATAAAGATATTTTACATAGTTCTTTTAAAAAATTTTAATAAGGGACCAGCAGTTAGCTTAATGGCTATGTCGCTGGACTCCCATGTAGTCGATCACGATTCAAGTCCCGGGCCCAGTGCTTAAACTCACACTGGGCGCGTGTGCATGTGTGCCCAAGATCCCAAGAGGAGAATGGAGAAGAAGGGATTGTGGCATGGCCATTCCCCCGGGGGTGATTTCTTTCTGGTGAGCACACGTGCCCTATAGCAAAAACCTCTCCAAAAACAGAAAAGAAAAAAAAGTTAATAAAATTATTATATATATATATATATATATATATATACACATACATATATATATGTGTATATATGTATATATATATAATTTGTAAAGTGCTACAAGAAGAAAAATTTACTGAAGACTTAAATAAAATTGGCAATAAATAATTTTTAAAAACTTTTCCATTATTTTCACTACATAAAACCTAATTAGACAAAATAAAGATATTGAAAGCTATTGAAAAGAAAATTAGTATATTAATAATAAACATTCGTGTAATCAAATATGCTAAATCTTGAGTAAATTCCGTATTCATTATGCAAATTGCTTATCCATATTACATAAAGTTTCTTTATTAAAAATTCAAAGCATACAATTTATACACACATAAATTTGAGAAATTATTTTAATAGTAATCACTGAGTTCCATTTTTACATTTTCCCCTTGTTAAAATAATAGTTTTGTCTTAATAATTTGCTAGGGATATGGGTACTCACTGAAGAGAGAGACAGAGAGAATGAGAGAGTGAAAAAGCACCACCCAGGGGAGATTGTTGTGCAATCCCTTCTCTTTCACTTCTCATTTTAGGGTTTTGGATATGCAAGCACTTTGTTAGGGACCCAAACCACACTGTCAGCCTGTGTGATTCAGCCTCCTTAACCACTATAACACTGGCTGGTCTTAAAATAAAAATTAAAAAATTTACATTAGGTACATTTCATGTATATAAAGATTTAAATAGATATATGTCACATTTACAAAAAACATGATGGGTATTTGGCTATTTTGAAGTTTTGAAGAAATATCTAAAGTTTGGAAATAACTTTTTCACCTGAATTTTCTTAGTATAATTTACTATTAAGAAAGTGTGACCTCAGTTTTTTTAAATTCATTTTTTGTCTTAACATTATGTTTATACTTTATTTTAATACTATTTTTATTTGAAGTTTTTATCTTATGTCTTTTACTTTTATCTTAATGTTATTTACTACACACAATTTTCACTAACTTTGTTTCTTTGGTCTGTCTTCTTTTCTCCAGGTGTTTTCTGCTTACTACTGTTTTTTAGTTTACTACCATATTCAGAAGGAGTCATGCAAAGAGACCCTACAATTAGCTTTTTAATGATATATTTATGACAAGAGATGCTTAAATTATTTGTGATAATGAATAAAAAAGTCCATATTATTATGAATTCATGTGATCGTCTATTTAACATAGTTGTAACTTTATAGAAAATAGTCTTTGATATTACTTAACTTTCAAAACAAGATACTTTAAGACTGAAATAATACCTTAAATGTAGTGACCAGCAGTTGCTGTAATAGCTACGCTGCTGGACTCCCATGTAGTCGACAGCGGTTGAATTCCCAGACCCGGTGGCTTGAACTCATGCTGGGGGCGTGTGCATGCGAGCCCGAGATCCCGAGAGGAGAATGGAGGAGAAGGGATTGCGGTGTGGCCATCCCCTGGGTGGTGATTTCTCGCTTTCTGTCTCTCTATCTCTCTCTGTCTTTCTGGCGAGTGCACGCACCCTAGAGTACAAACCTCTCCAAAAAATGAAAAAAACCCAAAACCTTAAATGTAATATGTTTATATATCTTTTTTTCTAATTAACTATGTATGTATTTTTAAAGAAAAGTGTAGAGAATATAAATAGGTAATAACTATAATTTCAATATCAAACCTATCCATTTTCTGCACCTCTTGACCAGTGGTCTTCAGCCTTCTCTACACAAATATGGGGGGGTGGGGGTTGCTCCTGGGATGACCTAAGCCACCAAGTCCACTAGGCACCTCATTTCCACCACTGTAGTTGGAAAATACACACAACAGTTGGGTTCACACTTCCACAAGAATCCAATACCACCACTGATCCAACAGGAGGCAGATCCTGGCAATAAGGCCAGCAACAAACAGGGGCTGCAAACAGGGACAAAGCCTCTCTCGCCAGCCCCTGCCGACCCACCCACACATGTCCCCAATGCCAGGCCGGGGAGGACCCAACAGCTCACTAACCAGCACTGTCAGTAGCCAGAGGTAGGAAATCCCACTGTAGACTGAAAACTAAAAGAGGACAGAGATCAGATCCTTCTTGTCTAAAACTATATACTTAATTCCTATTGCTACACTTGCAATTGTGGTATGCTAAGTATTTATCCAATGAAAGGATACATGAATCACATAGGTTCCTCCTGTTAGCTCCCTTTCCCTTTTTACCCCCACACAGGAGGCCTTTCTTTATATACAGTGCTGTTTATCACACCCCTATATAGGCAGTGTAAACGTAGGCATTTGTGCTACCACTAATAACCAGTCTCCAGCTTCAGCCTTTTCAGTGCTACCTGGGGAAATCCTGTACCTCTCTATGTACCTACTTCCTTCACTCCACTCCATGGCATTCTAGAGGCTCTTCTCTCCCTACTGCCTCAGACATAACCCTTTGCATTCTCTGCAAGTGATTTCGCCCTCCCTTACCTTGCAGATACCCACAGGTTTATCAGGACAAAAGCCTTTCTTTCTTCCATCCAGTAGGAGTGGAATGAGCTCTCTTCTTGTTCAAGGTTTTAGCTCCTCCAGGACTTAGCTCTGATGACCTCCCAGTATAAGGCACCCACTCTACTGGTCATTAAGCTCTTTTCTTAGGTATCACATAGAGAAGTAAATAAATTGGTCTCAACTTGTTAATAAAACAAAAGAAATAAAAGAAAAGAAAAAAGCTTGGGACTAGCAGATGGCATAAGAGTTATGTTGCTGGACTCCCATGTCATCACCTGCAGTTTGAGTCCTGGACCCAGCGACTTAACCTCATGCCAGGTTTATGTGTGTGCATGCCCAAGGTCCAGAGAGTAGAGAAGGGAATGCAGTGTGACCATCCCCCAGGGGCTGATTGCTCACTTTCTGTGTCTCCAGTGCTTGTGCCCTATAGTAAAAATCTCTCTTAGAAAAAGGAAAAATGCTTTACTTCTTTCCTAGCACATCTCTACAGCATGTATGTCACAATAAATTTCTTGGAACTGTAGTCTTTTATAGGGTGTTCTGTTTCCACATTTTCTTTTTTTTAATAACTATTTTATTTTATTCATTCTTATTATTTTAGATTTTTGACTAGAGAAAGAGAGAGATAGAGACAGGAAGTGAGAGAGCAAGCAACCAGGTCTGGGACTTGAGCTGCAGTCAGCCGTGTGGAAGTCCAGCATTTTATGCTCATCACCTGCCAAACCCTGTTTCCACAATTTCCAGTTAATCTTTATTCATCAAAATCTCCTTCTACACTCATAGTGCTCTATCTCGAGCAATGAATTATGACCTATAATTATCTATTGCAAAATTTACCCTTTGCTCCTTAACTTGCTGGGCTTATATGATATGGACAGTTAGTTACCTTCTCCTAAAAAAAAAAAAAAAAAAAAAAAAAAAAAAAAAAAAAAAAAAAAAGTATAATAATGTAACAAATTTGTGTGATAAGCACCTCATAAACAATTAAGAATTATAACAGTGTTTACTTGGAAAGTGAGTTTCTCTTTCACTCCTGTGACATTGTCTTTGTTTCCCACCTCAGAAGGAAACACTCTTTCTGTTTCTTATGTTTTCTTAAAGTTTGTGTATAGGTGGGGCCAGCAGGTGGCTTGGTGGTTAAGGCAGTTGAACTCCTACATGGCTGACTTCAGATGGAGTCCCAGACCTGGTAGCTTGCTTTCTGATTTTCTCTCTTTCTCTCTTTTTGTCTGTCTCTCTCTGGTCAAATAAAAAAAGAGAAAAAAAGTAAATAAATAAATAAACTTAAATGAAATAATTCTTTTTATTAAAAAAATAAAAGTTTGTGTATTGCTGGCCCATATCCTAGAGGTTAAGGAAGCCCCATCCCACGTGGCCAACTACTGTTTGAATCCTGGCCCTCATGGCTTGAAGGCATATGTGCATGCTTGCCCAGAATCTCAACAGGTTGGAGAAATGGAGGAGAAGGGATTGTGGTTATTCCTTACTGGAGAATGCTTTCTCCTTTTCCCTTCTCTCTGTCTCTTTCTGGTGAGCACGCATTCCTTCTAGAAATTGAAATCAAAAAGAGCAAGAGAAAAAGTGAGAGATTTAGATTGCATATGGAAATATATATATATTTTAAACTTTTTTTTTGAGAGGTTTTTACTATAGGGTGCATGCACTCATCAGAAAGACAGAAAGAGAGAGAGAAACAGAAAGCAAAAAATCATCCCAGAAACCTGGGATGGTTACACTGCAATCCCTTCTCCTCCATTCTCTTCTCGGAATCTTGGACACACAAGCACACGCGCCCAGTGAGAGTTTAAGCCACTGTATCCAGGACTCAAACTGTGGTCGACTACATGGGATTCCAGAGACATAGCCATTACGCCAACTGCTGGTCCCTATATTTTAAACTTTTTAAGACATGAAATGAGACTTTAAAAATTATATTGTAGAAAGTGATTGCAAACTTGTTCATAACACTGAAAGTCAAATAATCAAATGTCAAATACCTAAAAATGACTTCATGAGAAACATGTGTAAGCTACTGAGAAGGAATCTTCTTCATGCCTTTAAGAATGTGTAATAAGACATGACATCACTAAAGATAAGAAGAAAGTGATAATTAGAGAACAAGATGCGAAGATAGAGACACAGAGCAAACTTAATAGAAAATACACACATTAATTAAGTTTCAATATTAGAACTAACAATATTGAAAAAATAGTAAATTTGGCAGTGCAAAAATCTGATTAATTGTATAATATTATTGGCTGAGCTGTGTGTGTGCATGCTGGTTGAAGCTGCTACTAGGCAGACTGAGGCCAGAGAAGAGCATGTTCATTAGAAAATGAACTAAATTATGTTGTGTATCCTGGGATCAATTCCTAGCCCACCCAGTCAGGTGTGCTGGGGCATACCTGATGTACCAGCTACCCAAGTGTGGTGAATTCCAACACAGTGAGACACTGTTTCATTAAAAAGCTAAAAAAACCCCAAGTATTTATTAAATAGGCTTCTACTATATTGAATGGAGGAACATGTCAAGTTTCTTTAGTAGAAGTAAAATGTGTTCATTTAGGAAATTCAGGAGATTGTGGTGTGAGCATTCCCCCCAGGGGGTGATTTCTCATGTTCTGTCACTCTGGAGAGTGCATGTACCCTATAGAAAAAACTTCTCTTTTTTTAAAAAAAAAAAGAAAGAAAAAGAAATAAGGAAAGAAACGAGAATCATATGACAGATATAAAAAGGCAAAAAAAAAAAAAAACAGAGAGAGAAAAAGAGCATATTCATTATAGAATGAACTAAATTATGTTGTGTAGGGGGTTATTTCACAAAATGATTTAGTTATATATGTTTATTAGTATTAAAATATGAATAAAAAAAGGAAGTAAGACTTCTCTGAAATCAGGTAATTAGCGAATTAAAAAAAATTTGCATATTTTGGAGAGATTTTTGCTGTAGGGCACGTGTATTTGCCAGGGAGACAAAGAGAGACAGAAAGCGAGAAGTCACCACCCAAGAAGGAAGGTCATGCCGCAGTCCTTATCCTCCATTCTCCTCTCGAAATTTGGGCACGCATGCACACATGCCTAGCATGAGTCTGAAGCCACAAGGTCTAGGACTTGAACCGCAATCGACTACATAGAAGTCCAGCAACGTAACCATTATGCCATTTGTTGGTCCCAACATTTTGCATTTATTGATACATAGGAGCAAGGAGAATTTGACCAATGAGAGTTAACATTGCAGTCTATGTCACTTCAGGGAGCCCTGATGTGAGGCGCTCACTCACTCTATCTTGCTGCATAAATTGGAGAGGATTTAATAAAACAGAGGCAAAATAATTATGGGTAACATTTACATATGTAATGCAGAGATTTGATCATCGAAAAGGGTTAAAATTATCCTGCATTCTTAGAAATGACATCAGCACAGCAGACCTGCGATAAATCCTTCTAAATTTGATTATAAGTGTGGAGAAGAAAATGAAAATGCATCTCCTATTACCTTTTTTAAGCCTAATGTCATCAGTATATGCAGGGCACTATTAACTAGATGATGGAGTACATATTTAATCACTGATACATATCATAGTGAACTTTTTGAAGAAAAATTGAAAAACATATATAGTGATATCAAGGAAAATAACAAGCTGAATATAAATATATCTTAAATTACAAGTATGGAGAGTGAGAACTGAGGGCCTTATCTGAAGGCACAAAAACAACCTGAAAAGAAATTATGATAAAATTAGAAGACAACTTTACTGAAATAAAAATGTAGATCTGAACCTAGAAATCAAAAACATTAAGTTCTAAATACACACATAAACACATACACACACACACACACACACACACAAATACACAGATATCTATCTAAAAGGTCTACACTTAAATGTATATCAGATGAAAAAATCATAAGAAAAGATAAAGAAGACAACTTGACAGTTTATCATAAAGAAAAAAACATACATCCCTTTAAACTAGCCTCAGGATTTTCCTTTATCAAAGTTACAGACCAAGAAGCTATTATGAAACTATTAATACTCTCACTCTGAAGGAGATAAATAATTTATAGAAGATAAGGTAAAATTTAGCTTATTGTAACTAGGAGTTCAATTAAATTTGTAAAGTCAGAGATTTCAATATTTTATCTAAAAATGATCCCAAAGGGATATATTTTATCCAAGTTTCTATATATAACACAACTTTATTTCATAATTTATAGGATAAAGCTGTTTCCTGTCCATTTCCTTCTCAGTTTTTCTGCCTTGTGTTGTATGCAACACAGTTTCGTTTGTTCTCTGAATGTCAGTCTATTTGAGTGTTTATTTTGCTGTTTCTCCTGGAGCCTAATCTTTGTACTTGTAAAAGTAGGAATGTATCTAAGACATCTATAAAAAGGGGTGATTAGCCGAGTCAATATAAACCATAAAAACCTAGATATAAAAAGGAAATTCAGGGGCTGGATGTTGTTGCAGTGAGACATCACGGCACTCTGCCTGGAAGGTCTACATGGGAAGATGGCCAGTTCATGTCTGGCAATTTCCCTGGATACTCATGGCATGAGTGTACCTATCATCTTTGACAGCTAAGGCTGGGGGAAGATTACAGTGTTGGGATGCTGTTGGGGTGCTGTAGCTCATCTCTCTCTCTCTGTCTCTGCCTCTTTCTCTGTCTGTCTCTCACGCTTCGATTATTTTTTTTTTCCTAAAGGAAATCCAGAGTGCACACACAGAGAATTACAGATGGTATCTGCTTACCTGGAGAGGATACTGTTGAAGGTATAAATTGGAAGAAACACAGACATATTAATTTTGACATTGCTGGAATCTGAGAATAAAACTCATAGGAACTACAGAATTAGAAAGCTCCTTCACTTTGTTGTT
Organism: Tupaia tana; assembly: GCA_026018925.1. NCBI lineage: Eukaryota > Metazoa > Chordata > Mammalia > Scandentia > Tupaiidae > Tupaia > Tupaia tana. The sequence continues at coordinate 208,817,323 of JAKSZU010000001.1, read as the reverse complement.
CTTTAAATCTAGAAAACTCAAAAGGTTCTCATTGTAAATATTAGAGAAAGACTTTCTTTTGTCTCTGTCTTGGGAGTAAGACACTGGCTGGAGTGTCTGCTGGCACCTGTTATAGAGCATATAGTCCCCGAGTGCCATCGAAGTGCATAATCTGCTCCATCTAGATAAATGACTGGAGAAGCCAGCTCAGCATTAGTGAAATCCTTGGAATAAGTCAGCGTAAGAAAAATTATTAGAAAATTATTGAAATATCTCTATGTGCCAAAGTGTTGCCTTATTAGTCTTTTGGGTTACCAGATGTCTTCGTCTTCTTTCTGCTACTATAACATAATAACACAGTCTGGGTAATTTATGAAAATAAGAGATGTACTTGATTCTAATTTTGGAGACCAGGAAGTTTATTAAGGGGCAGCTCCTGATGAGGGACTTTCTGCTACATTACCCATGGATAGAAGGCCTCTTACATGGGAGGAGAAGGTGAGAGTAAATAAGACCAAAGCAAAAAGGGAAGAAACCAATTGACTAAAGGATATAGAAACACAGTAAATGGCTGTGAATACCAGATACAGTGTGTGTGAAAGAGTAGAGTCTGAGGAAAGACATTTAGAAGAAAAATAGAGAGGGAAAGCATTAATGGGACCAAGAAATGTGGTATTATCTGCTGAAGATAATTTTATAGTATTATCAACTGGACCAGGGAGAAATGTATACATGCTGGAATATTCACTTTGTAAGCTAAATAACATGATTGAATGTATAAAGGAACATGAAATTTTAAAAAAGAAAAAAAAATCAACTAGTGTACACAAGTAAAAGTGTCTTCAAAATGTTCATGGGAAATGTGGGTGTTTAGAAAATTCATTATTCATAGATTTGAAAAAAATTTGCAACAAAACTTGCACTTTAATTCTATATTTTCATGGACATTTTCTAGACTCTTTATATGGCCTTTTTAGTAACAAGGAAGCCCAGTGTATAAGGAAAAATAAGAAACATGAATCTATGTACAATGGAGTCTTCCCCAAAGCAATACATGGACAGGGGAGCCTGTTGTAGCAGGATTAGTGGAGTGAGCAGGAGTAAATCATTACCATCCCAGTGAAGAGGGGGTTTAAGGAGACTTCTTTTTCGCTTTTTTTTTTTTTTTTTTTTTTGGGAGGGGGGAGAGGTTTTTGCCATAGGGTGCATGCGCTCGCCAGACAGACAGAGAGAGACATAGAGACAGAAAGCAAGAAATCACCCCCCAGGGGGGATGGTCACATAGCAATCCCTTCTCCTCCATTCTCCTCTCGGGATCTTGGGCACGCACACACACATGCCTGGCGTGAGTTTTAAGCCACCGGGTCCAGGGCGCGAACCACAGTCGACTACGTGGGAGTCCAGCGACATAGCCATAACACTAACTGCTGGTTCCCAAGGAGACTTCTTCATGAACAATATAAAACTTCTTCTCTAAGTCCAGCTGATCTTCATTGAATTTATCATTTATTACATAGAATATCATTCTGAGTTCATCTGAGGGGCTATATAAACTACTTTCAATACAGAAGTCCTCATTAAAAAGGAAATATTTAAAGAAAGAGATCTTTCTTCAGATGAAGGAAGTTACAGACCAAGTCTTGAACCTCTTTAGTGGAGAAAGATCCCAGGAAGAGAGGATGATAACTTCATACGCCCTGAAGATGGGATAAAAGAAGAGAAAAGCAGATCGCTGTGTTTGGGGTGAAGTTGCATGGAGTGGTATACAGCAATGTGAGAAATTAAGCATGAGAGGTGAACTAGAAAGCAGATCACAGGTCTTACAGGCCATTAGAGGGACTTTGACTTCTACTGTGAAAGAGGAAGTTTCTAACGTAGACAGAACTAAGAGTGGTTGGTGACTTGAACCACAGCTACGCAGTGAAGGCCATGATAACAAATAGGATTTCATAAAGGAAAGACTTGAAGGTATTTGGTATGAGTAAGTTAAACCTAGATGTGCTACATTTCAAGTACATATTTGTCCCAGTCCTTTAATGTACTGCAAACAGAAATATCTGAGAGATGGTGATTTACAAAAAAAAATAGAGGTTTATTTAAAAAAATTCACAATTCTGGTAGCTGGAAAGTCCAAAGGCATCACAAAACTGTAGAAGGTGGAATGTTTAGTGGAGCAGAGCATGGTCTGCATCCAAACATTCCTTTCTCTGTTCTGGTCTTATTTTCTCTGATTATATACCCACCAAAACTCAATCACTGAGGGCTCAGCCTAATGACAACACCCAAAGGCCCCACTCTGGGATCCCATGAAGGGATTAAGTTAACACTTAAGGAGTTTATAGCACAATCAAGTCCCAACACATTTTGAGGGTACATCCAAACAATAACAATATTATATACTTATAGATCACAGATATATAACAGAAAGTTTGAAGGCAGAAATAAATTTAAAAATTATTTTATTTATTTATAATTAATTATTATTTTAGGTTTGTTATAGGGCATGTGTACTCACCAGAGAGAGACAGAGAGGGAGAGAAAGTGAGAAGGCAAGCTAACAGGTCTAGGATTCAAACCACAGTCAGTCATGTTGGAGTCCAGCATCTAAACCACCATGCCACCTACTGGCTCCACCCAAGTAATACATATTTTACATTCAAATTCAAAATGCATTTTTTAATTAATTCATTTATTTACATTTAACAACATCTTTTTTTTTTTTTTTTACAGGTTTTTGCTATAGGGCACATGTGCTCACCAGAAAGACAGAGAGAGACAGAGAGAAAGAAAGCGAGAAGTCACCCCCCCGGGGGATGGCCACACCTCAATCCCTTCTCTTCCATTCTTCTCACGGGATCTTGAGCCTGCACACACACATGCCCGGTGTGAGTTTAAGCCACTGGGTCCGGGACTCAAACTGCAGTCAACTACATGGGGGTCCAGTGACAAAGCCATTACATCAACTGCTGGTCCTTATTTAATAACGTCTTTACAGTGTACAACATTTCTCTTTCCAGAACAAATACCATGCATGTCCGTCAAGCAAAAGATATTACTCTATAACTTACCAGCAAATAGCTTCTCTTTTTTGTCAATTAAGCATACTTTTTTTTTTTCCTTCCCCTTCTCCTCCTTACCTTCAGTAAGGTCCTAACACACACACTAGAGGCTGACTAGCCTTCTAGTCAGCAAGGGTGTTCACTTAAACATTGAATCTGAACCTCAGGCCTTTCCAGATGGCTCTGTATCAGAGAAGCAAATCTACCATATGTGTTGCCATGACTGGGCCATGGTTTTATTTCTTAACCTGTGAGGTGATTACATAGACGTTCGTTATATTGACTGCAACTTACACATCTTCTTTTGATAAAGCACATATTTAGTAAGCAAAATGTTTGCCTAACAGATTGATGGTAGTCATTAGGGTTCTTAAGTAGGAAATTGAACCAATCACATATTTACCAGAAACACTTGTTTGCAGTGTTGAGTCTGATTAGAGGGCTATATTGAAGAGTAGAAATCAAAATAAAATCCTAAAAGCAAATTGAGATATAATGACCAGACCAGAGTGTTAGAAAAATGCTTCTTTGGGAGGAAAAGGGAATTACAAAGGGACTGTGAATTTTAAAACTGAGAACGACAATATTTTTAGATTCCATATATGACAAGGATGATGCCATATTCGTCTTTCTGAGCTTGGTGTATTTCACCTAATGTCATGTCCCCCAGGTTCATCCATGTTGCACAAATGGCAGCATTACATTCCTTTTTTTTTTTTTTTTTGAGAGATTTTTCGCTATAGGGCATGTGCGTTCGCCAGACAGACAGAGAGAGACAGAGAGACAGAAAGCAAGAAATCACCCCCCGGGGGGATTGGTCACGCTGCAATCCCTTCTCCTCCATTCTCCTCTTGGGATCTTGGGCATGCACACACACGCGCCCGGCGTGAGTTTTAAGCCACCGGGTCCGGGACGCGAACCACAGTCGACTACGTGGGAGTCCAGTGACACAGCCATTACGCTAACTGCTGGTTCCCATTACATTCCTTTTTTAAAAAGATGTTTGCTGTAGGGAAGTCTGAGGAAAGACATTAAGGAGAAAAATGGAGAGGAAAGACATTTGTGGGACAGAGAAATGAGTTATTATCTGTTGATGAGGGTGCATATAGTATTTCCAACTGGACTGGTGAGAAATGTATTCATGTTGGAACATTCACTTTACAAGCTAAGTGACATATGTGATTAATGTATAAAAAGAATTAAAGTCAAATTAGAAAACACATAGAAAAATAAAAAATAAATAAAAATTTGCTATAGGGTAAGAGTCCTTCTTGGAGAGACAGACACACACAGAGGAAAATAGAGAGAGAGGGAGAGTGAAAAAGCAGTCCCCGGGGGGGGGGGGGGTAGTCTTACTGCAATCCCATCTCCATTCTCCTCTCAAGATTTTGGGTATGCACACATACTCATTCACCATTATTTTCTTTTTGTTTTTTCAAGATGTCAGGTCCAGTACTCAAACTTAGTAGTCAGTCATGTGGAATCCAACAGCCTTAACCACCATGCCACTGACTGGCCAGGAGTTCTTTTATTGTCTGTATATTTTGGAGAGGTGTTTTTTTTTTTTTTTTTTTTTTTTTTTTTTTTTTCAGCTATAGGGCACGTGCACTCACCAGAAAGACAGAGGGAGGCAAAGAGACAGAAAGCGAGAAATCACCCCCCAGGGGGAATGGCCACGCTGCAATCCCTTCTCCTCCATTCTCCTCTCAGGATCTTGGGCACACATGCACATGCGCCCGGCATGAGTTTAAGCCACCAGGTCCAGGACACAAACTGCGGTCGACTACGTGGGAGTCCAGCAACATAGCCATTACGCTAACTGCTGGTCCCTATTGTCTGTATTTTTTAAGAACTTGTTTGAAAGCTGAATAGTGTTCTACTGTGTATACATTTTCTTATTCATTCTTTTATTGATAGACATTTATAGACATTTAAGTTGATTCAATCTTCTGGTTATTTTCATATATTTGCCAGCAATATTTCTTCTTTAGAGAAATGTCTATTCAGACAATTTGCCCATTTTATAACAGATTATTATTATTGTTATTGTTACTACTTTTCTATTCTATTGTTTAAGTTTTTGGTATATTCTGCATATTGACCTCTAAGAACTGATTTCACAGAAGTCGAGATCAGATTAGTGGTTATCAGAGGCTGAGAAAGAGAGAGCAGAAGAGGAAAGACGGAGATGCTGGTCGACAGGTGTAAAGCTATAATTAGATAAGGAATAGTTCTAGTGTGCTATTACATAGTCAGATAACCAGACGCATTGTAATGTATTGTAATTTCAAAATAGCTAGAAAAGAAAATCTTGGACGTTATCACCACAAATAAATAAATGTTGAGATAACAGATATGCCAATTAACCTGACAAAGTATACAAGTATTGAAATATCACATCATTGTACATGGTTATGTACACGTATGTTATGTACACATGCGTCTATTATAAATGATAAATTCCTACATCTAGCAATTTAAAAAAAATAAATGCTTAGGAAACTCAAATGGTCGAGTGCTGTTTAAACAAGAAAAAATGACTACAAAACTTGTGTAAATTAGTTATAAAAGGTAAATAGCATCATTGAATTTGGTCATATATCTTGTCACTGGAGACTCTCAGGAGAATCTTTTCAATCAAGTTGTAGGATTTGTGGGCAGATTGCAGAGTAAGTAATTAATGAGAGGGAAAGAGTATAAAATAGCAATCCACATATAGTGAAGAAAACGACGCAAAATTTGTATAAACAAATTTCTGCCCAGTGCTGCTTGTTTATTCATACTTAAGTATTGAAAGGGCATCTACAGTATGCTGTATACAGCTCAAGACTGTGATGAGAACAAGCTGAACACACTATGTTCTCTGATTCCTAGGAACTAGTTGCATAGCTGGTCTGAATGGGAAAGATGAGCAAAGAGCAGTTTATGATGCACTGTCAAAATGAGCTGTAGACATTGGACATTCTGGAAATAGTGACAAGTGTGGATTAATATCTGTGGGTGCCCTAAAAAAGCAAGTTTTGAACTGTGCTTTGAAGACAGTGTAAGATTTTTTTGCCAGGCTTAGAAAGAGTAGAAGAACATGCCAAACAGAAAGGATAACATACACAAATACACACAAATGAAAGTGCACAGGGTCTCTTAAAAATGGTAAGTAGAGAGGCCAGCAGCTGGTGTAGCGGTTAAGGTGCTGAACTCCCACATGGCTGACCACGGTTCAAGTTCTGGACCCAGTGGCTTGAAACTCATGCCAGACACGTTTGTATGTATGCCCAAAAGCCCAGAAAGAGAATAGAGAAGAGATCATGGTAGGGCCATTTCCCCTGGGGTAGGATTTCCCACTTTCCCTCTCACTGGTTCTCTCTGTCTCTCTGGCATGTGCACAAGCTCCATGGCAAAAACAAAAACAGAAACAAAAACAAAAACAAACCAAAAAAAAAAAAAAAGGTAAGTAGAATATTTAACTGTATCTTCTATAAAGTATATGAGGTGTGTGTGTGTGTGTGTGTGTGTGTGTGTGTGTGTATGCAAGTGTGTATATGTGTGCATGCTGGAGAAAAGGACAGAAGGTAAATTAGCAAAGACACATTGAAGCCTGAGTGATAGAAATGTCTGATTTATTATAGTAAGAAACAGAGAGTTATCTTGGATTTTTTAATCGGGACAATAGCATGACCAAAATTGTGATTTAAAATATATTTTTGGCAGCAGCTTGGAAGAGGAATTGAGGCAAAAGCAGGAGGTGGAGCTGGATTGGAACCAAGGACACCAGTTGGAAGGCTATTTTAACATTCCCACAGAAGACTGAGGATGTGCTGAACAAAAGCAATAGCAGTGGGCATAGAAAGCAGGGAGCACAGATATGAGAAATATTTAGAGGCTCAAACAGAGTATCCTGGTAACTGACTAAATGTTAGAGTTGAGTGGGAAGGAAGATTTAAAGAATCTGAGGCTTCCCACTTAGTCCCATTAGCAGAAGCACAAAAACCTAAAGAGATGCTCACTTAAAGATTGAAGATAGCATTATTAGATCACTTTAAACAAACGATTTCTGGTTTTAAAAATAATATATTCAGTGTTGAATGTATACAATATAAAAGAGGGAAAGAGGGCTGGCTAGTGATTAAGGGATACCACACAGCCTACTGTGGTTCAAATCCCAGTCCCGGAGGCTTGAAATACATGCTGAGCATGTGTGCATGTGTGCCCCAAATCCTGACAGGATGGAAGAATAGTGAAGAGGGGATTGTGGCATCCCCTTGAGAGGTGCTTACTCCCTCTCCCTTTCTCTCTCTCTCTTCCTCTGGCAAACACACATGACCTCTGGTGACTGAAAAAAAAGTTTTTCCTTTTTTATTATTTTGTTTTGTTTTTGTTTGTTTGTTTGTTTGTTTTTAAATATGAAAAGAAATAAAATAGGAATTGTACCTTGACCACTATAAAATAGTCAATATTGTGATAATAGATTTATTCTAGCAATCTTCTAGTGCAGAACTTTTAAATGTAATAAAAATCACATCACATTTTTAATCTTGTTATCTACTTATTACTTTTAAGCATTGGCATAATAAGTCTTTATAATCATGCCTTATTTTTTCCATAAATCATGCTATGATAAACCATGTTGCCATTTTGTCATTAGCACTAATAAAAATCTTAGTACATAAACATTTATTTACACATGTGTGATTAAAATTCATCTTCACCCCACTTCTGCATATATATCCAAAGGAAATGAAATTTTTATCTTGAAGAAATATCTACACAATCATTTTTCATATCAACATTATTCAAAATAGCTAGGATGTGGAAACAACTTACATGTTCATTAGTGGGTGAATTGGCTGAAAAAAAAAAATAAAACAGAGAAACCAGAAGATGGCATAATGGTTATGTGGCTGGACTCCCACATATTCTACCACAGTTTTAGTCCAGGACCTGGTGTCTTGAAACTCACACTGGATGCGTATATGTGTGTGCCCAAAATCCCGAGAGGAAAATGGAAGAGGAAGGATTGCAATATGGCCATCCCTCCAGGGAGTTATTTCTCACTCTCTCTTTGTCTCTCTGGAGAGCACACGCACTCTGTAGCAAAAATGTCTCTAAAAGGGAAAATACAAAACAAACAAATAAAAAAACAACAGAAATGTGTGCGTGTGTGTGTGTGTGTATGCATACATACATACATGTGGTGTGTGTGTGTGTGTGTGTGTGTATATACACAGTGGAATATTATCTAGCATTAGAGGAGAGATACTGCCATCTTCAACATGAATGAGAATGAATCTTGGTGGGTGCTATGATAAGTGAAATAATTCAGAAGCAGAAAGACAAAAACTATTTGATATCATTTATATATGGAATCAGGGAGCAAATATTCTAGAATAGTGTTTAGAATCAGGGTTAAGGGAATAGAAAAAATGGGGAGATTTGAGTCAAAGGAAATAAAGTTGAAGTTATATAAGATGAATAAATTAAGAGATCAACAAAATGTATATTATTTATTCACCTAGCAAACAAAAATGCCTATCCTCCCAAGAGATGGACTTTTTTCCCAGATATAATACTGGTTTGGATTTTATCTGGTTTGACATGATATATATCCTTGCTGATTGACCTGCAAAGTTGCCTTCCCATATTGTGACTAATTCAGATCTCATTAGGGATCTGAAGTTTTCTCTCTGGTCAAAAACATATATTCCTGCTTATAGATTTCCCTATATTACATACTCCATATACAACATTTTTGTCTCTCATGAGATACTAAGAAATCACTGGTGCTCTGGTGGTTAAGGCAGCTGGATCCCACATGGCTTACTCTGCGACTCAAGTCTTGGACCCAGCATCCTAAAAAACATGTTTGTGGCATGTGTGTGTGTGCCCAAAATCCTGAGAGGAGAATAGAAACACAGAGACTGAGATGTAGCCATCTCCCCTGAGGGTACATTCTCACTTTATCTCTCTCTCTCTTTGTCTCTCTATTTCTCTCTAGCAAGCACAGGTTCTTATAGCAAAATACAAACAAACAAACAAACAAAAAACAATTGGAACATCCACCCTAGCAATGGGCCTGGCTGCACAGAGCAGCAGGAAGACTGAGCTGCAGAGATACCATGGTTCATCCACTGCCACATGAATGAATGATCAGACATCAGCTTTTCCTGAAGCATGTGGCACTGCACAAACCCTTTTGTCATCCTTGTTTGAGCTCAGCAGCTCAGCCCTAGGTGCACCTGTTCTCTAGACACTGGGAGGACTTTGAATTATCCAGGACCAGTGACAACAGTGCAGGTTGCTGGGTGAGCATTTGGGAGGTAGAGCAGTAGAAAGATCATCAATCACCTCCTCCTGGAAGACCTTTAATGCTAAGAATTAACTTTAAGTATTTAGGAAGTAATGTATAATACACCAGATGACCAGAAACCATCACAGAAGCAAAATAAATATGAGAAACCAGTAAAATATCTCTCTCCCAAGAGAAAACATCAATTCCTCATCATCAGTAGACAATAAAATGGAACTTGTGGAAATGTCAGACAACTAATTCAAAATATTTACAATAGTGAAACTAAATGAGATGCAAGAGAAAAGAGACAACAAACTCCAGAAGATGCAAGAGAAAAGAGACAATGAGCTCCCTGAGATGAGGGAGTCCTTCCACAATTTAAAAGAAGAAATAGATGCCGTAAAAAAAATCAAAAGGAATGGTTAGAGATGAAGGCTATAATACAGGAAATCAAAACCTCTCTAGAAAGTATTAAACACAGATAAGATCATGAAGAAGATTGACTCTTAGAGGTAGAAGACAAAACATCTGACTTAGAAAAAAGTTACCAAAAAGACTGAGAAAATAACTAATAAAAATGAGGACAATATACAAGAAATACTATATACCATTAAGTGCCCAAACATCCAGATAATTGGTATTCCAGAAGGTGAAGAAAATAATAAAGGCATTGATAATCTAGTTCATGAAACCCTGGAAGAAAATTTTCAAAACATGGAGAGGTATTCAAATATTCAGACCCAAGAAATACAAAGGACCCCAAATACAATCAACCCAAGAAGGCCTTCTCCAGGGCACATCATAGCCAGACTGGCCAAAACTAAAGACAAAGAAAAGATACTAAAATTGGCAAGAGAGAAAAGCCAAGTTACTTACAAAGGTTATCCTATCAGGCTAACATTGAACCTTTCATTGGAAACAATGTAGACAAGGAAAGAATGGGGAAATATATTCAAAGTGTTAAATGAAAAACAATTTCAATCAAGATTACTATACCTGGGAAGATTATCCTTCATATGGGAAGGAATGATAAGATCATTATCAGATATACGAAACAAAATAATTTACTAACTTCACACCAATTCTTTAAGAAGGTCTGAAGGGTGTGGTATACCTGAAAACTAAAGTCTGACAGACAGAAATGACAGTACAAAAAACAATCAAGAAAACGGTCAACTTAATGACAGGAACAAATCTGGAAATATCAATAATGCACCTTATGGTTAGAGACATACATAGACTAAAAGTGAAGGGCTATAAACAGATATTTCTTGCCAATGGAAATCTAAAATGGGCTGGATTAATGGTATTGATTTCAGACAAAATAGGCTTTAAGACAAAAACTGTAAGAGACAAAGAAGGAAATTATATAATAGTAAAAGGGCTAATTCATCAAGAAGACATAGCACTTATAAATATCTATGTACCCAACTCAGGAGCCCAAATATGTGAAGGAAAGGCCCAGAGATCTAAAAGGACAGATGCGTTGCAACACTGTAATTGTTGGGGATCTCAGCACCCCACTATCTCCTGTCATCTAGACCAAAAATAAGGAAAGGACCTAAATGGTAAATCAAGTGGACTTGATGAACATCTATAGAACTTTCCATCCTAAAACCACTAAATATACATTTTTCTCACCTCACATGGAACCTTTTCAAATACTGACCACATGATAGGGCACAAATCAAGCTTTAACAGGTTCAAAGACACTGTATTTAGCATCTCTCTGACCACAACGGAATTAAACTTCACATTCATTTCAGGAAAAATCCTCAAAAATATGCAAACACATAGAAACTAAACAATCTATCCCTTAATGACTTCTTAACCACTGAAGAAATTAAGACTGAAATAGAAAGATTTATGGAAATCAATGATAATGAGTATGAGAGTCCATAATCTATAGGACATTGCAAAAGCAATCATAAGGGGGAAATTCATAGCAATTAGTTCACATAAGAAAGAGATAAAAAGCTGGCAAATGGACAATCTGATATGCCTCAGGGGATTAGAAAAACAACAACAAACTCCAAAAAATAACAAGAGAAAAGAAATAATAAAGATTCAACCAGAAGTAAATTAAATAGAAAAGAACGAAACTATACAGAAAATAAATAAAAGCAAAAGTTGGTTCTTTGAAAAGATAAACAAGATTGGCATTCCATTAGCTAGACTGATTAAGAAGAGAGAAAGAAACCAGATTAATCAAATTCACAATGAAACAAGAAGTATTAAAACAGACACAATAGAAATATAAAATATCAATAGAGGATACTATGAGTGACTATATGCCATCAAACAAGTAAACCTGGATGAGATGAAACAATTCCTGGGCACATGTGATCTACCAAGATTACATCAGGAAGACATAGAAAGCCTGAATAGACCCATAACAAGCAATAAGATTGAATCAGTAATAGCCTCCAAATAAATAAAAGCCCAGGTCCTGATGGCTTCACTCCTGAATTCTACAAAATTTTCAGTGAGTTAATCCTCATTCTACTCAAACTTTTTCTAGACTCAAAAGGAAGAAATCCTCCCAAATACATTTTATGGTCTCCATCACCCTCATTCCTAAAACACATGTAGACATGAAAAAAAGGAAAACTATAGACCAATATCTCTGATGAATATAGATGCAAAAATTCTCAATAGGATACTATCAAATTGTATACAACAATATATATAAAACATTATTCATCACAACCAGGTAGGTTTTTTTTTTTTTTTTTTTGAAGAGGTTTTTGCTATAGGGCACGTGCGCTTGCCAGAGAGACAGAGAGAGACAGAGAGATAGAGAGATAGAAAGTGAGAAATCACCCCACAGGGGGGATGGCCACGCTGCAATCTCTTCTACTCCATTCTCCTCTTGGGATCTTGGGCACGCACGCACACGCACCTGGCGTGAGTTTAAGCCACCGGGTCCAGGACTTGAACTGCAGTCAACTACCTGGGAGTTCAGTGACATAGACATTACGCTAATTGCTGGTCCCCCAGGTAGGTTTTATTTCAGGGATGCAAGGGTGGTTTAAAATATGTAGAACCATAAACATAATACACCACATTGACAAAGAAAGATAAAAAATGATCATTACAATTGATGCAGAAAAAGCATTAGACAAAATACAACATCCCTTCATAATTAAGATTCTTAGCAAGATCAGCATAGAAGGGTCATTTCTCAACAATAAAAGCCAAGTATAAAAAAACCTATAGCTAACATTATGCTGAATGGCAAAAGCTGAAGACTTTTCAACTAAAAATTGTACAAGGCAAGTCCACTTTCTCCACTGCTTTTCAATATAGTGCTGGAATTCCTAGCCAATGCAATCAGAAAAAAAAAAATAATTTAAAAGGTATTCAAATAGGAAGAGAAGAGTTGAGAATATCTTTATTTGTAGGTGACATGAAAAAACTTCTCAAAGTAATAAATACAGTAAAGTGGCAGGATACAAAATCAACACACAAAACTCTATAGCATTTCTATATACAAATAACAAGGTGAACAAAGTAGATCTGAAGAAAGGAATTCCTTTTACCATAACCACAAAATGTACAAGACACCTAAGAATAAACTTAATTAAGGAAGTTAAATACCTTTGCAAATAAAACTATGAAAATCTCAAAAATCATGTTGAAAAGGACACAAAAAAGTCTAAGGACACCCCATGTCCTGGATTGGAACAATTAATATAATCAAAATGGCAGTTCTACCCAAATTAATCTACATATTTAATGCAATTCTAATCAAAATACCGGAGACATTCTTCACAGATCTAGAGAAGGCAATCATATAATTTGTCTGGAGTCATAAAAGACCCTGTATTGCCAAAGAAATCCTGCATAAGAAGAGTGGAGTGGAAGGCATCTCATTCCCTGACCCCAAAATATATTATAAAGCTGTGATAATCAAAACAGTGAGGGGAACCAGCAGTTAGTGTAATGGCTATGTAGCTGGACTCCCACGTAATCGACTGCGGTTCACGTCCCGGAACCGGTGGCTTAAAACTCACGCCTGGTGCGTGTGTGTGCATGCCCAAGATCCTGAGAGGAGAATGGAGGAGAAGGGATTGTGGTGTGATCATCCCCCCGGGTGGTGATTTCTCGCTTTCTGTCTCTATGTCTCTCTCTCTCTGTCTGTCTGGCGAGCGCAATCGCCCTATAGCAAAAACCTCTTCAAAAAAAAAAAAAAAAAAAAAAAAAAAAAAAAAAAAAAAAAAAACAGTGTGGTATTGGCACAAAAACAGACTTATGGACCAATGGAACAGAATAGAGATCCCAGAAATAAACCCAAAAACTTACAGCCAACTGATTTTTGACATAGGATACCAGTCAATCCAGTGGGAAAAGTAAAACCTCTTTAGCAAATGGTGCTGGGCAAACTGGTTATTCACTTGCATAAAGATGAAACTGGACCTTCTTCTGTCACCATTAACAAAAATCAACTCAAAATGGATCAGAAATCTGAACTTAAAACCTCAATCTATAAAACTACTGGTGGAAAACACTTGGGAAACTCAGGGAGACTTTGGGGTAGGCAAAGACTTCTTAAATAAGACTCCAAAGCACAGGTAATAATTCTCCAAATAGACAAGTGGGATTACATCAGATTAAGAAGTTTCTGCGACACAGCCTTTAGTATGAATCCACATCCCTCAGAATGGGAGAATATTTTTGTAAACTATGCCTCAAATAAGGGGCTGATAACAAGTGGCTTACTCTCCAAAAATTACTAACTCAATTAAAAGTTGGGAAAATGAGCTGAACAAAAACTCTCTAAGAATGGCATATGAACAGCCAAAAAGCATATGAAAAAAATGCTCAACATCCCTTATCATAAGGGAGATGCAGATTAAAACCACAATGGGATACCACCTAACCCTTGTTAAATGATGAAGATTAAAAATTTCAAAAAATGGTAACTGTTGGTGGGATTGTGGTGAAAGGGGACCTCTCCTACACTATTGATGGGAATGTAGATTGGTCTAGTCACTGTGGAAATCAATATGGAGGTTCCTCAAAGACCTACAAATAGAACTGCCATATAATTCAGCAATTCCACTTCTGGGTATCTACCCAAAGAACAAGAGAACGCTTAGTTGGAAAAGTGCTTGTACATGTATGTTTATTCCAGCATTATTCATGATTACTAAGACATGAAACCAATCCAAATGTACACAAACAGATGAATTGATTCAAAAAGTGTAGCACATATACTCTGTGGAATACTATGCTGTCATAAAAAAACAAGACCCTAGTATTTGATAAAAAGTAGATAAATATGGAAGATTTATTACTGAGTGAAGCAAGTCAGGCTGTGAAAGAGACATTGTGCATCTCCGCTTAACATATACAAACTGTCCACACTCTATGGTAGAGACTAAAAGATTGGAGGACATAAAAGCAATGAAAATAGTTATGGACACTGGAGACAGTGTGGAAGAAGGGTGGGAGAGGGAAAGAGAGTAGGGAGGGAAATTTGGGAGAAAAATATAAATGCCAGACATTCGTGGGATACAGAAACGGTTTGTTGTCTGTTCAACTGAACTGAAGTGTATTTCATTTTGGATAAATTCACTTTACAAGCTAACTGATGTATAGTGATTGAATGTATAAAATAAATTAAAATTTAAAAAATAAATATCTGCCGGGGACCAGCCTCGGGTCTAGCCTCGGCGGGGGTGGGTCGACTCGACGGAGGCGGTGCAGGTGAACAGGAACAAAAATTAGACTGAGACCTCATTGCCCTTTTGCATGTTCTCAGCCGGCCACAGCCAGAGCCAACTCCAGGCTGCCACGCCAGCGGCTACCAAACACACGTATTTATTGAGGGATCTTACAGGAGTAGGAGGGGTGAGGGGGAAATAAAAGATTTACTCTATGAAACAGAGAATTCAAAGCACAGGAACAATGATCATAAAACATGATGTCTGTCTTGTTTGAACAGGTGAAGCCAAACACAGTTCTCAGAACGAAGGAGTCTATTTGTCTGGTGCATTTTCTTCTTCAGTCTTGATTACCACTGGACAGGGCCTTTTGAAGAGGGGGCTTGGAGGAAGCTTGGTAATCTCAGTCCCAGACTAGGGCGGTAACATTGCTGGTAGCAAAGACCTAGATAGAATTCTTGTCTTGTTAAGTAAAGACACAGTTAATATATGGACTATCTATACATTACAACAATAGAAGTTGAGTCTATAATCTTATATGGGAAAGGAAGATGATCTTGTAGCTCAGGAGACAACACAGGATGTTTTATTAGCAGGTTTTCATAGTCAACAGCACATAGATGAGAAACTCTTTGTAGTTGAAAGCTACCTGTTGTTTTAGATAAGAGCTCCCAGCTAAGGTAATCTTTCTCTGGAGCCCTCAGGTTTGTTTATTCTGTTGTCCCAGCCAGGCTTTTTTCCTTTTATAAACCTGTGAGTTTCTGCATTTTGTTTGCTGGGTCTGTCAATTAGTGAGTTCTTTTGTTTTATCTCTGAGTCTCTGTTATGTGGTGAATGTACTGACTTTGCCTAGCATGAGTTAACTTTGGCCTGTAGCTTTAACAAGGGGTATTTACAAAAACTAGCCTTAAACTAACTTAGTCTACATATGCTTCTAATGCTAATTTGGTTTATACTAACTTAATCTATATGTTAATTTTGGCTTAAAAACAGACAGGTGGGGGAGTCTTAAGCTTCCTGGTCCTCCTGTCAGTCTTAGGGAACCACATTCTTACAAGGTCACTAATTGGCTTCATTGTAATGGTTGGGGGTGATGTTTTACCCTTACAGGGTACTGTAATAACAGTAAAACTCATGGCAGAGAAATTGAATACCGGCCAGTTCAAGGACACAAGGGAGAGCTCGTAAACTGGGCCTTGCTTCAGTTTCTTCCCAGTCCAGGCCTTGCCTTAGAATGGGAGGCAGCATCCTTACCAGCTTGTGTTGCCTGCATGGCCCCGTCAAATATCATCTTTCTGTCTTTAGAGACAGAGCTATAGAAAAAAGTCATACATAATGGTAAAAAATGAACGTTTTTTCTTTAATATTGGATGTCTAATTAAAAAACAAAAATGTTGGACATCAGTAGTACTTTCTGCTCAGAGATGGGTTGAGAAAATTTTGTTTTGAAACTCTGTTACTAACTCGTGCTTTACATATTTAGAAAAGTTATTCTCCCCAAGAACTTATCCACTATCTGTACAGTTTATTGGATTACTCTTCATGTTATGATCCTACAAAGCCAATAATTGTCTGCTTTCAGAAAGGACATACTAGAGTGGGCTTGATTGCCTATATGTTTGCTTTTGCTTTTGGTTGTATCTATGCTCAGAGTATCGGTAGAAAGAAATAAGAGACTCCATTGTGATATGAGAACAAACCCAAACAAATGAAGTGAATACAAGAGTAATATGTAAATTTGCCTTAAATAAATAAAATGACAACTGGTAGCCTTGGACTGAATGTCAATCAGACGGAGTCACAAAGTAATCAGATGCCATTTATCTAAGCAGTGTAAAACAGGAGTCCCCTGCTCACTCCCACCCCCAGGTCACAGACCTGTTCTGGTCCCTGGCCTGTTAGAAACCAGGCCACACAGCAAAAAGTGAGCAGCGGGTGAGCACGAGAAGCTTTATCTCCATTTACAGCTGCTCCCCATCAATCGCATTACCACCTGAGCTCCACCTTCTGTCAGATCAGCGGCGGCAATAGATTCTTATAAGACCTCAAATCCTATTGTGAAGCTGTGCATGTGAGGAATCTAGGTTGCACGCTTCTTATGAAAATCTAGAGCGTGATGATCTGAGGTAGAACTGAGGTGGTGATGCTAGTTCTGGGGAGTGGTTTCAAATACTCATTAACATTAGCAGAGTGGTTTGGCTGCATGGAGACTATTCTAAATCAATTGCTCACAGACTCATATCAAAAGCCTATCAATGAGTGGCAATGACAATTAAGCTGCATCTGGTGGCAGGTCTAAAGTCAGAATCTGACATTTATTTTAGTGTTTGTGTGTGTCCAGGCCACTATTTTATTTACCACTTCCATTTCATTTGCACCTCTTTTCTGCATTGCAGTCACAGTTGTGGTAACCCTGCAAATGAGTAAAACCCTAGCCAAGTGAGTAAAATCCAAACAACACTGGAGTGTTTTTTTTTTTTTTTTTTTTTTTTTTGAAAGGGGGAGAAACCCAATGATCTTAGTTGGCAATTAAGACTGGCCACATAAACAAAGAGGTGTTTCAAAGAAAATGCCCACAGTCCTACCTAAACTATGGGATTATTGCAACAGGTGATTCACATTCTCCAAGCCCACTTTTATAATATGGGTTCACAGGCTATCTAGTGAGGCCATGAAACCTTCAAAACGGCTTTACCACATAGAGACTAAACTCTGCATTGAAAGACAGGCTTTGGAGTTTTTCAAAAGAAAAATAAAACATAAACACAAACAACAAAAGCAATTATCAAAGGCTACCATTTCACTAAGTGTATCTGCACTATGATCCTCATTCTTAGTGGCTAACTGTATGGTAGAGCCTAAGGAGCCCTTTACTACCGGTGAAGAGTCAATCCAGCCTGCTGGTGTGGACATTCATCATAAACTTTGAAGAGAGCCAGCAGTTCAAAAGGCAGCATGTGTTCCTCTTTCCACTAGCACCATAACTAGGTGAACTGATGAAATAGCAGACAATGTTGAGGGGTAACTGTTAGAGAGTCACTGATATGCAATACAGGTTGACAAGTCTACTGACACTGGCAAGGCAACAATGCTTGCTATTGGTGTGATATATTTTTCAGGAGGATGTGCAAGAGGATATGTTATGTGCTCTTGTCACCAACCAACACAACAGCTGAAGAATTATTTAAGTCTTGAATGATTACATATCAGAAAAAATGAATTGGTCATTATGTGTTGGTATATGCGTGGCCAAACCAGTTACCATGACTGGATGGCTTTCTGCTTTCACTACTTGGGTCAAAGAGTTTGTTTCTGAAAGGGAGTGTGTATACTGTGTCATCCATGGAGAAATTCTGGATGGCTGAAAAATGTCACTTGAACTTAACAGCATTTTGGAGGGTGTGATTAAAATTATCAACCAAATTAAAGTGCATTTCCTTAACTCACATCTGCTCACACAACTGTGTGAGAAGATGGATGCAAAGCACACACATCTCTTATTCACAAAAGTGTGATGACTTGCTAAAGGTATGTCACTGGCCGGGGTTTTCGAGTTATGAGATCCACTTCCTAGATTTCTTTTAGAAAGCAGTCACCACTGGCAGCACATTTCAGTGATGCAAAATGGGTCACAAAACTGTTTAACTTGTGTGACATATTCAACATGCTCAACAAGCTTGATCTGTCATTTCAGGGGATAAAGCGGCTGCATTCAAGGCCAAACTGGAGTTGTGGAGGTGATGAGTAAACATAGAGATTTTTGACATGATTCAAACATCAGCAGAGATTTTGAAAGAATAATTCAGGGCCCTATTTCTCTTGGCTGGTGAATGATCACCACTCTCTGCTTTCAAGATTGCTTGAATATAACTTCCCCACCACAAAAGATCCCCCAACTTGGAATGAATGGATCTGAAACCCACTCATGAATGAGCCAAATGAATCAACTTTGCTTGAAGGGGATAAACTGCTCAAGATGGCAAATGTTGGTGGCCTCAAAAGTATGTATGAGACAATTTCAAATCTCCATATATTCTGGATTAAAGTCAAGAAAGAATATCCTGAGATTGCCACAAAATCACTGAAAAGGCTGCTTTTATTTCCAATATCCTGTCTTTGTGAAGCAAGTGACAACAGCCAAAGTAAGATTATAAAGTAGACAGGACATAAGCAATACATTTGGTTTATCACCGTCTCCCATCATCCCTAAATGGGACTGTCTAGTTGCAGGAGAACAAGCTCATGTCTTACACTGTCGCTGAACTCCCGTGTAGCTGACCATGGTTCAAGTTCTGGACTTGGTGGCTTAAACTCACGCTGGGTGTGTGTGTGTGTGCATGCCCAAGATCCCGAGAGCAGAATGGAGGAGAAGGGATTGTGGCATGGCCATCCCCGTGGGGGTTGATTTCTCTCTTTCTGTCGCTCTGTGTCTCTGTCTTTCTGGCGAGCACATGTGACCTATAGCAAAAAAAAAATAAAGATGACTCATTAATTGGACTTAACTTTTCACTTTTTCTTAAATTTTGAAATAATATTATTATGTATCATACAATTGTAACATTAGATTTTTTTCCTTACTATCAACATTAGTTGCAACAGTATTTATACTGGTAAATAAACAGAAAGAAAGATACAAACCCAAAATTTGTACCTTAAAAATCTTCATATTTTAGGGGAAAAAAAAGAGTACATTTTCTTTTCTTTTCTTTTTTTTTTTTTTTTTTTTTTTGAGAGGTTTTAGCTATAGGGCGCGTGCGCTCGCCAGACAGACAGAGAGAGACAGAGAGATAGGAAGCGAGAAATCACCCCCCAGGGGAGATGGTCATGCAACAATCCCTTCTCCTCCATTTTCCTCTCGGGATCTTGGGCACGCACGCACACGCACCCGGCGTGAGTTTCAAGCCACCGGGTCCGTGACGCGAACCGCCGTCAACTACGTGGGAGTCCAGCAACATAGCCATTATGCTAACTGCTGGTTCCCAAAAGAGTACATTTTCTTGAGTAAATGTTATTCAACCTCCTTAAATCTCACTACTTTATTGTTGAATTTAGATTATTGAAATTAATTAACATTATAAAATATATTACAGTATAATAGCTTTTTATGGACAATATTGGCCCCATAATTCTGTTGCTTTCCTCATATCCAAACTAGGAAGAATCTATCTCCACTCAAAATTTATCCTTAAAAGAGAAAATATAGTTGGAATTGTTATTTATTATTCTTTACAAATGCTTCTTTAAAATAATCACTATGGGGGCCAGCAGGTGGCATGGTGGTTAAGGCACTGGACTCCCATATGGTGGACTACAGTTCAACTCCTGGACCTGGTAGCTTGAGAATCATTCTGGGCATATGTGCTTGTATGTCCTAAATCCTGGGAAGAGAATGAAGAATAAGAGATACAGCTTGGCCATTCCCTCTGGAGGCTTATTTTTCACATTCTCTCTTTCTCTCTGGTGAGTGTACAGGCCCTGTGGCAAAAACATAATATATATACATTATCTCTATCTCTATCTGTCTATTTCTATCTATCATGTATCTATCTCTAGATAGATAGATAAAGAGAGATTTAAAAAAAAAAAAAAAACTATAGTGCTAGCAGGTGGCATGGTGGTTAAGGTGCTGGACTCCCACATATCTGACCATGGTTGAAGTTCCAGACCTGGTGGCTTAAAAATCATGCCAGGCATGTGTGTATGCATGCCCAAAATCCTAGGAGGAGAATGGAGGAGAAGAGATCTCTGTGTAGCTATCTCCCTTATCATCCCCCTTGAAGGGTGACTTCTCACTTTCCCTCTGATCTTCTCTGTCTGTCTCTCTTCAGTAAGCACATGTGCTATATGGCAAAACCCTAAAAAACAAAACAAAATAAAAAACCTCATAAATGCAAACACTGCATTAATAGTATTGAATTAATGCTGAAGTCCAAGTGGAATGGTTTCACAATTTCCAATTAGTGGGATCAGCAGTTAGCATAATGGCTATGTTGCTAGACTCCCATGTAGTCAAAAATGGTTCAAGTCCTGGACCCCGTGGCTTAAACTCACACTGGGCGCATGAGCGTGCATGCCGAAGATCCTGAGAGGAGAATGGAGGAGAAAGGATTGCGGCATGGCCATCCTCCCTGGGGGGTAATTTTTCACTTTCTGTCTTTCTGTCTCTGTCTTTCAGGTGAGTGCACATGCCCTATAGCAAAAACTTCTCAAAAAATAGATGTTTTTGTGTGCCTTTTAAATAGAAGAAAGTAGGATAACTGTACTGCCTAAATATTTTAGAACAGTTGTGATACACTCGCAGTAAAATTTCGCTCTGAGACAGATTAAGAGAAACTGAATAGGTTCCATATTCACTATTACCTTATAATGAGAAATTAATGACATGCAGATTTCAAAATAATACCCATATACAGAACAGAAAGCTTTTCTTTCCAAGTTGTTTTGCAGCTCTTTCTTCTTCAGGTGTATTATATTAAATCACTGTGGGCTTGAATTTATGGCCATGTACAACCTGTCCACTGGCGTTCCCATTATTCAGCCTCTTCCACTATAACATACTACTCTTTCTAAATGTGATTTCACTTCACTGACTGCCAGAAACAGTCTAAGAATTTGTTGATTTTACCACTCGGAAAGGGACCAATGTAACTAAACTTAACATTACTATTTTTATACTTTTATAGTCATTCTGGAGGGGACAAGGTGTAACTGGCAAATATACTGGAATGGAGCACAATAAGCTTTGATACTCTGAGGATGCCTCATTCTACACCAAAGAATTTCTGAGATGTAGCAAGCAGTAAGATGATCAGGGTGACATAAACTTACCTGAAGGAAATGGGGATGGAATCCACTAGGATTTGTTCATTTACTCTGCAAAGACTTAAGGCAGAGTGTCACAGCCTTATCTGAGATATTGTTCTGCTTTGTCTTTCCACATTAACAAAAAGCACAGAAAAGGAAAGGAAGATAAAAATTGTCATAGAAATTAAATTAGATTTGCTTTTCCTTCCAGTCTTAAACAATATTCAGAGTATATCAAAACAAGCAACTACTTCAGAAATTCTTTAGTTAATGTTTATATTGAGACAGAGATGAGATAAATATTATTAGAGACTTACAGATCACTGTGCCAAACGAGTGATAAAAATAAAATATTCAGTTACTAATAATTACTAATCAGAAATATACAATTCATCAAGATAAGTATCACTGAAGCCCTCCTGATCTTCTGTTCAGTTTTTGTCACTTTAAGTATCTAACCTGGACATCTTTATTCCCATCCCATCCAAAAGGCCACCAAATTCTAATGGTTTCATATTGAAAGGTCTTGTAGACTACGTTTTATATGTGACTGAAGTTTTTTTATGTTTATTTATTTCTTTCATAGAGAGATACTTTTCCTGAGAGAGAGAGGAAGAGAGATTTTGTGCTCTAGGGGATGTGCACTTGCCAGAGAGACAAAGAGAAACAGAGCCAGAAAGAGAGAAATCACCCCACAGGGGTATGGCCACGCTGCAATCCCTTCTCATCCATTCTTCTTCAGATTTTGGGCATGCACACACACGCACCTGGCATGAGTTTAAAGCTGCCAGGTCCAGGACTCAAACTGTTGTCGACTACGTGGGAGTCCAGTGATGTAACCAATATGCCATCTGTTGGTTCTGAGATACTTTTCACAGGGTCTTCCCATGCAGTGGCTCTAAGCCTTCTAGTCAGCCAAGATCATGGATGCACCCCTGCCTGCTGTGTTCAGGCTGATGCAGAATCTGAACCTGGGGGCCTCCCTTATGACTCCAGCATCACACGGCAGCATCCTATTGGTGGTGCCACCATGACTGAGCTATTGAATTTGCTTTTAATCCAGCAGTGTATGAGGGACATGTTACACAAAACAGGATTCACAATTCTAAGTGCCCCTTTCAGTTCATACTGCGAAGTATAGTTGATTAATCTTCACAGTAATCATGAAATATAACATCCCCATTGCATCATCATATCTTTCGCATGTCTTTGCACTTATCCTCCTTGGTCCTTGATAACCACAAGTCTACTTTATAACACCATAGTGTTGACTTCTCTAGCATTTCATGTTAGTGGAATTATAACATTTGTCTTTTGCATCTGCCTTCTCTCATTTACCATGCTGCTGGAAGCCATTTAGCTGATTAGAGTATAGCAATCATTTCTTCCTTTTCATTGTCGTATATACTTACGTTGCATGGATGTACCCAAATCTGTTCATTTGGTCACCTGCTGATGAAGTTTGGATTGTTTCCAGTTAGGGTGATTATGAATAAAGCTACTATAAGTATTTGAGCTCAATTATGTGGAAATATCTTTGGGTAAAGATCTCAAGAATAGCACTTATGGATCAGACAGCAGGTATTTGTTAAACTTTATAAATAGATTCAGCTAGCTCAAAAGTACGTGTCTTCTGACTGAATGGATTTACAGGGTTCTCCAGGTATCATTATATCATATGTGTTACCTGTTTTTCAATATATTTATGCTATTGCTATTTTTCTTTTATGATATGAGTCAATTAAAAGCTTTCGTCATAATGTTAATTTGGTTTGCAATTCTGTCATTTTGCTTGCTGTCATTATAGACTATGTTGTTTGAGGCTTACTTATTTATGTTTATGATTATTTATGTATGTCATTATGCAGAGTCTTTCTATCCTGCTTGTTTGTTTGTTTAGAGAGATTTTTTTGCTATAGGGCACATGTGCTTGCTGGAGAGACAGAGAGAGACAGAGAGACAGAAAGTGAGAAATCATCCCCCAGTGAAGGGATTGTGGTGTGGTGGGACACCTCTATTGTCCTCTCAGGATTTTGGGCATGCATGCACATGTGCCCTGCATGAGTTTTAAGCCACTAGGTCTGGTATTCAAACTGCAGTCGACTATATGGGAGTCCCGCAATGTAACCATTATAACATCGGCTGGTCCCTGTCTATCTTTATTGATAGGTTTTCTCTAATCATATTTTATCCAAATAAAACAGATAACAATCCTGGCTTTATGGAGTTTATGCTCAAGTATAAGTATGATTAAGAGAACACAGAAAAACAACACGCACAGTTGTAAAAAAATACAGCAGATAGCATACACTTAGAATGTGGGATCTTTACCTAAATGAACAGATTTTTATTTTTTTAAGTATGCATGTGGGTGCTCAGGCTAACCAAAAATTTCAAGTCTTTGATCATTATTCTACAACCTTTTCTCTTCTATAACACAAAAATTCTAGAATTTTAGCTGGGCACATGCCAAAGAGAGTAGACTACATTTATCGCTCTCCATCATAGCAAGATGTGACCGTGTGCATGAATTCTACATAAAGTCATGTAAGTGAAGTGATGTGTGTTCCATTTAGAATATTTCCTCAAAGGGAAAGAGCATGCTCTTTTCCTCTTCTGCCTTCTGCTAGTTGAAAGGCTTACTGTCTGGATCAGGAGAGTCATATTTTTGGTTGTTCATTAGTATATTTTATTTTATTTTATTTTATACATTCAATTACTATACATCACTTTGCTTATAAAGTGAATTTTCCACCATGAATACACTTTGCATCAGTCCAGCTGGGGATACTATACACATTATCATCAATAGATAATAATCCATTTTTGTGTCCCATAAATGTCTTGCCATGTTGTTCTTATAAGTGGAGACCACATGGTGAGGTATGTGATAAAAGAGAGTAAAAATGTTGGTATCTGTTGATTCTTCCTGTGGTTGGAATGTGCATCCCCTTTAAAATTCAGGCTGAAACTTATTGTCCAATGAAAATTAATAATAGGAGCCTTTAGGGAGTTTTAGGCTATGAGGGCCCTGTCTTCAAAAATGGATAAGCATGTTTTAAAAAAGCTTGAGGAACTGAGTCCACCTTTTCTTTCCATCCCCTCCTTCAAATAAGGACAAAACTTATCTCTTCCAGAGGATGCAGGAACAAGGCACCCTTTTGGAAGCAGAAAGCAGCTCTCCCGAGACAACTGAAGCTGCTAAGGTCTTGCTCTTGGACTTTCCAGTCACCAGAGCTGTAAGATATATATTTCTATTGTTTCTAAATTACACTGAGGATGGTATTTTGTTATGACAGCACAGAGATCAAACAATAATGGAGTTACCATGCTAGCCTTGGGGCAAATTATCTGTGCTGTGAAAGAGAAGTAAGTTTCTATCCTGCTTATGCTAACTATCACTCCTAGACTTTTTATCCCTTGTAAACACATTTCAGAATTAACTATCTTTTATCAAGAGCTTCTCTGACTGCAACTTTTTAGCATATTTATATGAGTGAGGAAGCAATGTAAACGTTAAGTGCTATAGTCCTAAACAGCCATCATGCTGGCTGAGAGTTTATATAAATATAAAAGCAATGCTATCACAGCTAATCAGAAAGACAAATGCACAAAGTAACATCTTCGCAGAAAATATCACAGAAAATCAAATACATTTTCTAAGGTTAAAACACACACAGTATGCAAACTACTGTGATTTAAGCTAGGATAACTTTCTAATACTGCCGCATAGATTTTTGTTTGTTTACTTGCCATATGGAACATTCAGACACAATTTTTTCTTCCAAGAAAGAGGGAAAAAAATAAGATCAAAGAGACAGAGAAAGAGGCACCCCCAACAGGGTTTAAATGCTGCAGTCCACACCCCCCTTCAGCCAGCTTGGATCACAAGTATGTGCGTACCTGGTTTATACAGGGTGACTCTTAGACTTGAACCTGAAACCTTCCCAGGGGTCCTGTTGGGTAATTAGTGTGCCATTGCTTGATGTCATTCTCTTTCTTTTTTATACCAGAAGATTGATTTTTATGTGCACATGCAAAGGGGAGGAAGAGCGAGAGAGAGAGAAAGAGAGGGAATCTCCCCATAACCGCGATTATGGCAATCCTTTCCCCTCTAACTTTTCGTCTCATCAGGATCCAAGGCATGTACATGTACACCAAGAGTGTTTCAAGTTTCAGAGACAAGGACTCAAACCCTAGTCACCCATGTGGGATCTGGCTTCCTCTGCACTGCACTTAACTTCTGTCCTATAGTATTAGCCCACCTGATTTAAAAAAAAAAAAGTATACAAACACACACACACACACACACACACACATACACACTCTAGTTATGATTCTATTTCAGCCTCCTTCAAAATAATTTTATCAATCTCACCCACCCACACACCCAGCCATCTGTGTGGTCCTGGCCTGTGTAACTATGCTGCAGTCAGCATCATTTCTGGATTGACAGGATTACTACAAAATTTGAGAGTTGCTGAAATAGCTTACAGAATAGCCAAATTCTTTTAAAAATTGCATATCTACATTACTACATTTTGAACACTCATAATTTTATCAAAAGACTTTAATAAACAGTGAATTGTTATTATATATTTAAGATATGTTATATTATAGATAAATACAAATAAAAATTGTACATCTGTAATAAAATATTAAATAGACATAAGTAGTATTCCAAAAATACTATATATTACTCTGTTTACTGATGTTAGTTTTTATTCATGGGAATTTTGTGTTTTGTTTTGTTTTGTTTTTAACTTAGGGCATGTGTGTTTGCTTTGGAGAGAGAGAGACAGACACGATGGGAGGGGAAGTGAGTGAGAAATTACCCCTGATGGGGATGGCTGTGCCACAATCTCTTCTCCTTCATTCTTCTCCCAGAATCTAGGGCACATAAGCATGCACTTGTGCCCAGCGTGAGTTTCAAGCGCTAGACCTGGGACTTGAACCGTGGTTGGCGATGTGGAAGACCAGCGACATAACTGCTACACCATCTGCTGGCCCAGTAATTTCGCTTTTTAATGGCAGACATCAGAGGGTATTTTTATTTATACTTAGTTTATATATTTACCAATCTTTACAGAAATTTAGTGTAAGGTTAGAAATAATGCACTAGAGGCTTCTTATTCAATAACAAAATAATAAGTTTAAGATATTCATTTCAATTGTACATATTACAGGCTTGACTTCTGTAAGTTTGAGACATTAATCCACAACCTTGCTTAAAATAGTGACCATAAGAACTAAAATTATTTGAAAAGCATCTTTACTACAACCTGATTAAATTTAAAATTATTTGAGAATTTCTAAATATTAAAAAACAGAGGGAAATAAGATGCAATCCACACATAACTCAAATAATAGATGATCATTCTTAAGATTTGGCTTATTTTCTTTAAGTGATTTTATATATAATGTGTTTTCAGAATCGGTGCAAAATTTCATTTTCTTTTGTAAAAATAAGGGGCATTACATATAACTTTAGAGTACTCATAAACTTCTTATCCCATCCTACCTGGATCTAATATTTCAATAAGCAAAATGATTTCATCATTATGGGACCAGCAGATGGCGTAATGGCTATGTTGCTGGACTCTCATGTATTCAACAGCAGTTCAATTCCTGGAACCGGTGGCTTAAACTCACGTCGGGTGTGTGTGTGTGTGCCTACCCAGGATTCTAGGAGGAGAGTGGAAGAGAAAGGATTGCTGCGTGGCCGCACTCCCAGGGGGTGATCTCTCACTCTCTGTCTCTCTGTCTCCCTTTGTCTTTCTGGCAAGTGCATATTCCCTATAGCAAAAAACCTTTCAAAAAATAATTATAAGTTTGGAGCACATTATTTTAGTATATTGCATTATATATATTATTAATATTAATAGTAGTATATATTATTAGCTTTATGTATGCATTTCAATACATTAGCATGTGTATGTGTGTGTATTATATATGCCATAAAACATTGTTTTATAATTTATATAAATTATGTAATATGTATATCTTTTTTCACCTTGACTTTTTGTTCAATATTATACTTTGCTGTGCTTTCTTTATAAATTTAGATAGATTTGTTATTTGTAATTGGTTTAAGGCACTTCATCATATGAATTCACCGCATACTATTTATTCAGTATTAAATTAGTAAACCTTTTGGTTGTGTACAATATTTTCTATAACAAAAGACACAGCAGTTAATGGTTTTAAAACATCAAAATTGTTCTAATTTTGCTTAAGATAAAAACAGACTTTCTAATGGTTTAGAGCAGCTTATGCTTATCAGCATGAGTAAATTGAGAGATATATTTAGGAAATTAGAAAAATGAGGAGGGGTAATTTGCTCTCAGGTCTTTGATTAATGTTGTAAATCAGACCAGGTGGTAAATGCTTTGAAAATCTGTTTTAAATTTGCCAGAGATGCTAAAGTGAGTAACAAATTAACTTCAAACCCTAAATAGCTGCAAGGAAACACAGTGAAGAACTGCAGCTTTCTGGGATACCAAAGTGTCTCTCACTTCAAAGTAAAGGGTTTCATATTTAGAAGTTAGTTGTCTCTAGTAAGATCCTATATAAAATTTATGTGAGATGTTCTGCAATGTGCATAGCTGGGTCTCATTTCCCTCATTTCTAAATAACTGAATAAGAAGGACGAGTTTTAAAGACATTATTCATTTCTATTGTTTAATCGGTTGTCTTGAACACTACCCCAATCAGGCTTCAATAAATCATGAAAATCTTCAAAGGGAAAAGGATAGTCTATTTTCCAAAGAATTTGATAAAGTTTTAAAACCATATATTTTACAATTTAGACAGATAAAAAGTGAAGTTGTGTTTTTTCCTAGATGCCTAAAGACCATTATTGTCATTCCATTGCAATCTGTTTATGTATTTTATGTTGACCTACATACAAAATAAAGCTTAAAACATGGGATATTATAGAAGTTGGTTTTTGAGACTTTCAATACATAGGTGTTACATGTTTGTCCTCAGTGAATTCCATATAAAACTGACTCCCTAGACTGGACTTTAATAAGGAAAATTATTTAGTTAATAATGCCAGTACTGGTGCTATTATTACCTGGTTTCTGGTTTCCTTGAGTCTTTACCTATCCTGGATCCATAGGCAAAACATGCTTCTTAGATTATCCACCTGTAGAATAACCAATTTAAATTTTACATACATACATACATACATATATGTTTCTACATATGTATAACATATATTTTATACATACTTATGTTTCTGTTATTTCACATCCCTTTCTTGCTTTAAAGTATAACATAAACAAAATCAAGACATTTGATATGGAATGGGGAAAATATTTACATCTATAACAAAAATTAGCTTTTGGCATTGTTCGGAACTTCTAAAAGTCCACAAGAACAAGACAGAGAAAATGGTAAGGTGGGTAGAACCTATGAATAAGGAATTTACAGAAGAGTAAATGTGAACAATAAAGAAGTAGGGAAAAAGTGGCTCGACCTCACTTGTTCAGGTAAAAATAGTAATAGCTATTATAAAGCCTTACCCAAGACTCATGAGACTGGTTTATAACCCTGGATTTACCTTTCCCAAACAGTGCTTTTCAGAATGTAGAGATTTAGAGTAAACATGAAATGTTAATTGTTGAATTGCTATCTGATTATCGAATGACTTAATGTGAAATTCCTGGCAGGCAAATTACCTCTGTACTGACAGTGATGGAAGTTGGCACCCAGAAAAACCTAGTGCCAGGCAAAATATAAGAGATGAATTAGAAATGGTAGGAGATGTTTCCACTTCCCTTTTATTATTTATAACCTTGACTGGGTGAATATGAACCTAGTATTGTAAAGGTTTTTGATGCAACTATTAACTGGCTAGTTGTTGTATTACCATTTTGTGTATTTTGAAACTAATAAAACAGATGTTGGGTTCATATTGAGAGGATTTCCATCACTTATAAACCTTAAACAAAATGGAATTGAAACACTGGCCATGTAGCACACAGCTAGCAATCAGAGAACATATTACAACAAAGGAGTGCTCTTTTAAAGAAAGAAGAAATCTGTCACTGTCAGGAATTAATAGCAATCCAAGGGTGTTGAAATTCTCACATACTGATGGTACAACCACTTTAAAGAGAACTATCTAATGCCATTGAAATAAACCCACATAATTTTACTTCTAGGCATACATCAGAAAGTAGTAGTTTTCAAAGCTTACTGGACACTTTAGGAGTTAAAGAAAGAGACATACACATACAGATACACACTGGTTCAACCCCTTAGAGATTAGTCTGGGTTTCAGCCTAGGTAGTGACATATTCTAAAAGCTCCTTAAGCAATTCTCGTATATAGCACAACTGGAAAGCAACTTCTCAGTGAAGATTTTCTCCTTGTGACTAAGGAGAAATTTTTATAAGGTCACTCACTGAGTAATGTTTGTAATGGCCCCCAAATGGAAAATATGCCAAAGTCCATCTATAACTTCAAGTATAAGTACATTGTTACATTCAAGTCTTGAAACACCTTGGAGCAGACAGAACTAATTAATCTTTTTACTGATATGGATGAATCCCAAAATAATGCTAAAAACTAAAGAAAAGATAAAAAAAACATATAAATCCATTTAATTTGCTTAAAAATTTAAATACAAAAAAATATAATGTATTATATGGGAACATACAGGAGGTAAGGAAATAAAATCACGGAATGTTGCAAATACCTCAAATTCCCAATGATGATTGACTCAAAGTTAGAAGAAAAGAGAAAGTTTGAAAAAGTAAATATACCAGACTGTGCAATCTCATTTGTATTGCTTTGTTCTTTGTAAAGAGATATGAAGTAAATATTAAAAGCATGTTGATAATTATTATTTTTAATGCATGGGTCCTTGGAATAGCTCTCTTTTGTTTGTTCCATGTGTTATTTTAAAAGTTGTTTGTAAACTCATTCTTATAGAAAATTTTCAAATATTGTGCATAATCTACTCCTATCTAAGAGTGGAGCTTAATCTCCTTTCCTTCCCTGAGAGTGGGCGTGGTTTCATTCCAAAGAACAGAGTAGAGGGGTGAGTAGATGGCATAGTAATTAAGATGCTGGACTCCCACGTTGTCAACCATGGTTTGAATCAAGATACCAGTGGCTTGAAACTCACACTGGGCACATGTGTGTGCAAGCCCAAAATCCTGAGAGGGGAATGAGAGAAGAGACTGTAGCATTGCTCTCCCCCAAGAGGGTGATTTCTCATTTTCTGTCTTTCTTTCTCTCTTTGACAAGTTCATCTGCCCTATAACAAAAATCTCTCTCTCAAAAAAAAAAAAAAAAAAAAAAGTAGAAATAGGAAGCATCATTACTTTTCAGTGGAGAACCTAGTAAACACTATATTATCCAAGTAATGAAAGTTAACCTCACCAATCACATCACATGTGTATTACATAATTCCTAATATAAAGTGAGGAGAAGGGCACTTCAACTCTTGCATATTCTTCCCCAAACACATCTAGTAAAAAAAGAAAATCACAAAAGCTCAGAGAAAGAACACCCTTTAGAGTACTTAACCAAGACTACCTTTGCTATTACAAAAAAAAAAAGGAAAAAAAGAAAAACTCTCACACCAGTTTGGATCTTGGAATAGAAAGATGACATTAATCTAAAAAATATTGCTAAGTATAAAATAAAATTAGGAGATACTTAATAGGAACCTACCAAAATAATTTAATTTTGACAAATGTATCATGTAAGTGTAATTAGTT
Source organism: Tupaia tana (assembly GCA_026018925.1). Taxonomy (NCBI): domain Eukaryota; kingdom Metazoa; phylum Chordata; class Mammalia; order Scandentia; family Tupaiidae; genus Tupaia; species Tupaia tana. The sequence continues at coordinate 208,785,789 of JAKSZU010000001.1, read as the reverse complement.
AAGAAGAGGAAATTGGAGGGCAGACAGCAGTGCAGCAGGAAAACACAATGCTCTGTGAGGTTGACTCTCAAGGGAAAGTGCCAGGTTCATGCCCGGAGACCTCCTTGGATAGGCCTGGCCTGCAAAGGTCCCTGATGCTGTGCTGGGTGAGACTGAGGGTGGATTGTGTTAATGCTTCATCTGAACAATGCAAAGCAGATCATACAGCATTAATATGAAGAGAATGAACTGGATACTTTTATACTCACACATTTGTGAAATCCATTAGCAATTAGAGAAATTCTAGTGTCAAATTATCTGCAGTAGAGTTTAACTACCTGCTTTGTACAGTACCAAACGGAATCGGCCTAATTCTTTTGTTTATTTTGACAGAGAATATAATAAATTTGCATTACATTTCATCTCCCTTCCATTAAACAATTGAACTGATTAAAGTGCACTGCAGATTTAGAGGAAAGTATGGACCTTTGGAAATTAGACCCTTTAATTACTCAGGTTGAGTAGATATATAACATGGATGAAACTGAAGGACACTACGTTATATGAAATAAGTCAGATACAGAAAAAAAAAGTACAATCTCACTGATATGTGAAATGCAAAATAAAACATATAACTGGGGTCTAGCAAGTAACATAGTGGTTAGGGTGGTAGACCGCCACATGGTCCATGATGCACAGTTAAAGTCAGACCTGGCAGCTTGAAACTCACACTGGGTGTGTGTGAGCATGCCAAAAATCCTGAGATAAGAATGGAGGAGAAGGGATTGAGGCATGGCCATCTTCCCTAAAGCGTTATTTCTCATTTTCTGTCTATCTCTCCTCACAAGTTGTATAACAAAAATCTCCCTCAACTCCCCAAAAAAAGTTTAACTGACATAAACAGAAAAAAAAAAAAAAATGGTGCTTATCTGAGGCCGAGGATGAGAGTATTGATGACCTGTTGGTCAAAGGATACAAAATTTCAGTTAAACTAAATGGACTTTTAAAGAGATATATTATGTATGATGGTCATAGTATTTAATAATAATAATATATGGCATAATTGAAAGTTGCTAAAAAAGTAGATTTTAAAGGCTCTCACCACACACACACACACACACACAGAGAGAGAGAGAGAGAGAGAGAGAGAGAGAGAGAGAGAAACAAAGTAGGGAAAGAGATAGATTTGTTATTTAGCTTTGTGTAATCACTCCACAGTGTATACTTATGCCAAAACATTGTGCTTATACCATAAATATATATCACTTTAATTTGTCAGTGAATATAGAAGACATGATATTAAGCAAAGTGGGCTGGACTTTGAAAGATACACACTGTATATCCCCATTCATTATTTACCAAATGTCTGCACTCTGATGCAGAAATGGAAAGATCTGAAGATACAGATAATAGAGAGGATAAGTGTAAATACCAGAGACTGTAAGGGAGGGGAGTGGGTGGCAGAGAGTGGGTGGTAGGGACAAAGGGAAGAAACATTTAACAAACAAAAGAATATCAAGTTCTCTTTGAAAAAAAAAAGTGTTACATAATTTTACTTTATAAAAATAGAAATTAAGGAAACTATAGGATAATGTAGCAGTATAGCTGAAGTAGTAATTATCTTGAATAATTAGGGCTTATTACTATTATATTGTGTTGTCATAAAAGTCATGACACACTTTGCATAAAAAAATACATCATGACTTTATCAGCATCCCAATAATACATAATAACAGATGCAACGTTCAACTTGCATTAATCATTTCTAGTAACTAATATAGATAGCTACTCACTAGCATGCATGTTATTCCAGACAACCAGGATTTCAGTGTAGCCTTTTGTTCCTGTTAACCTTACTTCTCTTAGGTAGTCTTACCCTTGGAAATGTTCTGTAAGTAACTATCACTGCTCCCTTGAGTGGTTAAAGTGTGTCAGAATTAACAGTAGGAACATCTTTGCTTAGATGTTCCTCTGTCCCATTTTAAAATTAATATGGAACCATGAGTTTTTGATAATATTGGGAAAGTAATGGATTTGCATTCAATGTAGAAGGGATAAGGAAAGAGCTGACGCTGAGGACTGATGAGCAGGTCAAGGGCAATTGTTGGTGTGCATATTTTAATATCAGAAATACTGCAGCAAGTTTGCTCAGTAATGACAGCGATGCAGTTGAGGAAAAGAAACTGACAATGAGGGAAAAATAACTTCAGGCAAAAATAACTTGCGTAGATGATAGTAAAAAAAAAATGGGAATAATTATATAATGAATGTTAATAAAATAACTATTATACTGTGTTAACTATAATGTTGTATTACAGGGAAAACACTGTTAAAGACAAGTCACTTCTCAATTATATGAGTAAAGACATTTTACTGACATTTTCAGGGCAGTGAGATCACTTCTTATTCTGAAAGAAGTATTCGCTAAAGGGTACTTTTTTTTTTCTTTTTTTCCTCCTTTCTCTCTGAGGCTTTAATTGAATGAGCTTATTTTTAAAATAGTCTCTTCATTTTTTTCTTAACTCCAATAACCACCTGTCCATTGAATTATAGGAATGAGCTTTTGCAAAAAGATTTATCAGATGTTCATGCAATCACAGTCATTCTTGTTATTACTGCACTCACCCATATGAGCTTCAATAATGCTATTAGAGTTGCAACAAGGAGAAAGAAACAAGGAAACAAAATAAGACAGAATGAGACTTGTAGTGGTTGCACAGCATAGACATTAAATTACTGGCATGAAAGTGAAACTAAGTGATCCAAGTGTTTCCAAATATTATTTTTATAATTAATTACAATTCTTCAAAGTGCTAATCAAGGTTCTTTAGCTAGTGTCTTTACTAAGAAGTCTCTTTCATCTGTATATGATACTGCACAAGCTGATAGTTCTGATTGTAGTGTTATTTCTTGCCTGACCTGATGGTACTTGCTCCATTTTTCTGGGATCAACTCAAGGTTTCATTCTCTGTGAAGATATCTTTTGGTTGAATTATTTCTTTTGTACCTCCAATTCATTTGTAAATATTTCCACTACAGCTTATATTATACTATGTATTTGGCATCAAGTCTCCATGTTTGTCTTACAGCTAGACTTTTCCCTCTGAGAACAAGGTCTACATCTTGTTCACATGACACAATGTTTTAATTGTATAAATGACATTGGTGTGAAAAAGAGTAACTAATATATAATACTATTTGTCAATTGACAAAGAAATGCGTTCCAAAGACGTCACTCATCTACCCTATTAATTGTTTTTCAGATTTATAGATTGTTATAGACTATTTAAGTAGCATAAACAGGATGCATTAAGAAAGAAAAAAGTTAATATTCTTCCAGAAAGATGGAAGCTAGAGATGAATGCAGCTGCGATTGAAACAAAACAAAATGTAATTAATATCTTATGAAAGAGTTCTAATGAATCATGTAATTTAAAGTCATAATTTCAACTTAGGACATATCTATATACATACATATATATATGAAATTCTTTAGGTTAAGACTTGAAAGACGTCTTATATCCTGTCAAGTGAAGGTGAATTTCAGGGGAAGGAATGACGGCTGTGGAGGAGAAAAATAGAAAGCTGCTTGAAATGTAGAGTGTAGTTTTATTAGTTTTGACTGGTGCAGATGGGTGGTAAGCAGGGAAGAGACATGCTTCCCATACAGAACTCACAGGAGGTCAGATAACTTTCTTTCTCCCCCTTCGATCATTCCTAAATTTTGTGTCCTAAACTTGTGAAATTGAAAACTCCATCAGGAGACTGAAGAGCAAAACCATGCACATAAATAAGAAACATCCAAAATCCATACCCTAAGTTTGGTTCTCCTGACTTCAACCTCCTTTCTCTCTTTCAGTTATCAAAAAATTATTTTTTATAATTTTGCCTGAGGGTGCATGTGCTCTCCAGAGAAAGAGAGAGAGAAAGCAAAAGTTCTCCCCATGGGAAATGGCCACATCTCAATTCCTTTTTCTCCATTTCTACCTCCTTTCAGGATTGTGCGAGCAAGCGCACACACACGCACACACACACACACACACACACACACACAGAGTCATCCCACACATTTTTAAAGCTGTAGGATCCAGAACTCTAACTGTATAGCTGGCAACATGGGATCGAGCTAACTTAACTATCATGCCATGAGCTAGCCCCTGTACTGAACTTTTAGTGCACTCCTGTTAATTCTTTTTTTTTTAAAATTTATTTACTGTATTATTATTTTTTTTGGAAAGGTTTTGATATAGGGCATGTGCACTTGCCAGAAAAACAGAGAGAGACTGAGACAGAAAGCAAGAAATCACCCCCTAGGGGGGATGGCCAGGCCACAATCCCTTCTTCTCCATTCTCCTCTCGGGATCCTGGGCATGCATGAACACACGCCCGGCGTGAGTTTAAGCCCCCAGGTCCAGGACTTGAACCGCGGTTGGCTACATGGGAGTCCAGTGACATAGCCATTACGCTAACTGCTGGTCCCTGCACTCCTGTTAATTCTATCATTCTCTTAGTAGCAGCTGATTAATATCCTTTAAGTATATTTTAGTGAGGTACTGGTAAAGAGAGATAAATATGTATGGGCAACTAACTATGACTAAGTAAAGTAAGTCTTTATGATCTGAAACGATTATACTAATTATATTACTGAAGTGTTTTCTAAGATAAGAGCACATTTAATATAAAATAATTTTAATAACTGTATACTATTCCATTACATTGACATAAAGTATTTTTTATAGGCTATTCATGTTGGAAATTGCAGACTGCTTATAAACTCCTCCACTAAATGTGACATAAAGATAACTATCATTACACATAACAAGCTTATTTTTATAAAATTAACCACACTAAATATTTAAAAACAAGACACAAAGTTAACTACAAGTAGGACATGCATAACTGAGGATCGTGGTACATATTGCTAAATGCTTCAGCAAGAAATTTTATCATTTCCTCTGTTAATTATAAGAAAGTTCTTCTGTAGTCAGTTGTTGAAGGTGACATGAAGCTCTTGGGGAAGCCATTTCCATCATAGTCTATGTCAATGGAATCCCTTGAAGACAGACAATTTGCACATGGAATTAGTTATCTGCTACTAATTTGGGAAGTGACCATCTAAATAGCTGGTTTCTCTCCAAGTAGGTAATAAACTACCCCAGATTCATGTGTTGAATAATATAAACAATTTCTTAACAAACATTTTTATTACTTTATATTTAACACACACACACCATTCTATTATCCTTTCCAGAAAAACAAACATGTATATATGTAAGTAGTCAGAGTGATGCTCCCCAAAGATGTCCATATGCCCATCTTCAACCTGCGAATATGTTGCCTTACATGGCAAAGGGACTTTGCAGGTGAGATTAAATTAGTAATAAATATCTTGAGTTGGAGAGCTTATTTTGATTATTCAAGAGAGGATAGCGTCTTAGTAAAAAACGGGACTAGACAATGAGTTACAGAAAGAGATGTGACTATGGAAGGAGAGGGGAGAAATTTGAAAATGTTATGCTGTGACTTTGAAGATGGAGGAAGGGTCCATGAGACGAGGAAGGCAGGCAGCCTCTGAACCTTGGAAAAGGCAAAGAGGCAGATATCCCCCTGCGGCCTCCAGAAGGAATGCAGCTCTGCTAACTCATTATTGATTTCTGACCTCCAGGGCTGTAAAAGAACTATAGTTTTAAGCCACTAAATTTGTGATAATTTGTTAAACACACAATAGCAAACTAATATATCAGATTCTTAATTCCATCCCATTATATGGTACTGCTTAATTTCTCTGGAAACACACGATGCTTCTCCCATCATAGCAATTAACATCCATTACACTAATTGCCTGTTCACTTTCCCATACCCCACCTTCCAACCCTATGCAAAATGGTAATTTCTATGAAACACAATCGTCTTTGTTTCATTCAGTGTTTATTCTCAATGCCCAGGAGAATGTGATGCACAATGTGGGCCATATCTGTTGAGTGAACTGATGGGTAGGGTTCTTTAATCCTACTGTAAAGGAGGTCTTTTTTGCATAGTTTCATTTCAAATTTTTATTATTCACCTTGAAGTATAACTAATCTGTGTCATTTCAAATATTTCCCAAAGAGGAAGTGATACTTTATGGACAAAATTTATAGAAAAACAATGTTTAAATTTTTAAAATTTTATACACTACTTTGTATTATTGGGTCATATTAGACCTTAAAAAGCCTTGTCATTACAAAATAGATGTGTAACCATCTCAGTATTTGTTTTCACTCGTTGTATGTTTGACATTTAATTTTTTTTAACTGGATAAGACTACAACAAATGAACCCATGAAAACTCTCCCCCCATGTGTTATTGAACTGTTGGCTCTCTCACGCTAAAACAGTTTTGTATCCCCTTGGTATTGCTATTGTGTGCTTCTTTAGTATGGTTGTGCTTTTGGGGTTTGATATTTATCTCTCACAGGAATAACATCTAGCTGATCATATTTCCATTTTTATTTTGCTCACTAGGAAAGCTTATATTCAGTTTGTAAGTCAACTACAGTTACTATGTAGGGCCTAATGATCATATATAAGTAACTGTTCTAGACCACTCTGTAGCTAATAACAGAGTCCGAGTAATTTGATAATAGAAGTTCATTTATTAAATCATCAGGAAAGTCATGAAATATTTTTTTTCCTTCTTTTTCTCTTCTTTCTTTCTTTTTTTATTTTTTAAGAGAGATTTTTGCTATAGGGCATGTACACACACCAGAGAGTCTCAGAGAGAGAGACAGAGAGGCAAAAAGCAAGACATTACCCCACAGGGAGGAAGACCATGTCACAATTCCTTCTCCTCCAATCTTTTCTTGGGATATTGGGCACAGATGCACATATACCCATTGTGAGTTTTAAGCCACCCAGTCCAGAACTCGAACCATGGTTGACTATGTGGGAGTCCAGTGATGTAATCATTATGCCAACTGCTGGTCTCATGACATATTTTTCTATTTTTCTATGCAGAAATGAGTCGTAAGTTTCTCAATGACCAACAGCTAATGGTCCACAGGTCTGAAGTCCCAGAATTCCATCTGATGAGGGCTTTCCTGCTATTAGATATGTGACAGAGGCCAGGGGCATATGTGGAGCAGAGCAGGGTGTGCCTACGTTCACGAGTCTCTGCTCTGGTCTCATTCCCTCTCTTATGAGCCCCACAGTATTCAAGTGAGGGGCCCTACCACAGTTACTTCTTATCCGATCCTATTCGATACTCAAAGGCTCCACCACATAATCCAATGGTCCGATTAATTTCCTGCTGTCTTACTATCTTCACAATGGCTCATCAAATTTAACACATGAATTTTTGGAGGAAACATTCAAAATATGGCAGCAACTTTTTTTTTCATTTTTTCTTTCATGTTTTGACTTTGCTTTCATATTTTCACATTTAACTGCATTTGTTATAATTATTCAAGGGGGATAACTTGATTCCCAAAATAAAGACTTATAAAACAAGCACCAAATGAATTATTGTTGATAAACAAAAGAGCTCGTGATGTCAATAGCTTGGAAAGTGTGCTCCCACCGCAGGGCCTTTACACTTACCTTAGCTCATCTGGTACCACTCTGCCTGCTAATCAGGTACTAATTCCCTTACCTCCTTCAAATCCCCGTTTCAATCACCCATGTATCACTGCATCTGCTTCCACATCCCATGTCCTTTGTCTCCTAAAGTAGTACTTACTCTTTAACGTATTGTAAAACGTGTAGTTTTACTTCTCTATTAAGTCTACTAGGTATCTCCTGACTGAGAACATTAAGATTAATAAGGGCAGGATTCTTATTTGATTATTTGATATAACCCAATCACCTGTATAATGTGATACAGATATTCATTCTATCCATATTGGATGAATGAGTGTATCTTAATAGATGAGAGATTGCAATGTGGTAATGTCATATTAGTACAATTTCTAAAATAGTGAGTGTTTCATCAAAGTATGACAAAAAATTTTATTGCAAAGTGTATTTTGACTGACATATTTTTTTGAAATAACCAGCCATAGAACAGTCTTTTAATCTTAAATTAAATATACATAGATAACTTTATCCTCATCTAGCAATTTAAAAAATGTCTCTCATGTTACCTTTCTATATTCTATTCATTGCATTTTGTACTTTACTTTTTGTACTCACTGTTTATTTAATAGTTTATCAAATATTTAATAAACTTTACTTAATAGTTAACTTACCATTCTATCATTCCTATACAGTCTATAACAAAGATGAACATATTGCTATATTTATTTATTTTTCTATGATGAAGTAGCTCCTTTCAAATTTTTGGATCCAAATATCAAACTGAAAACTCCCATTCTTCCTTCGTCAAAATATGTATTTAAAAAAAAAAAATAACAACAACACAAGACGGCACTTGATCCTTGGATCACATGATCCTTGACCCTGTGGTTTCACGTAGTTCCAATAGCTGTGTCTGCCAAACTGAAGATAGAAAACCAATTTTACCTCCCGCTGCTGCAGCTCAGGACCGTATCGCAGAACATTTGAAAAGACACCCTCTCAAAAACAGCATGAAGTAAACTGCCTTCTAATATGAGAAAAACAACCCTGGCTCAACATCATTTGGAGGTGAATCTTGCTCTCTGGGCTCTTTCCTTCATCTTGAATGAGTTTTTCACATAGAACTACAAGTATAGTCTCTCTCTTTTTCTCTCTCTCACACACACAATACCCAAATAATAATTCTGTATGACATCACCTAAAAAAAATTGGACTTATATCATCTTTTTATTTTTCCTAATCCTTTTCTTCCTTTCAAAACCAGAAAAAAAAAATGAATTTAAAGACTTTAACCTTTGTTACAACTGCAAAAACTGATTTTTACTTTGAAGTAGGTATTTGTGTTTGTTGCCAGAAAAGCTGAAATATTGATTGAACTTGCTTTTATTATTGTCGTTTCCTTCTCAAATACCCTGTTCGTCACACAGCAGCGGGTCTTCCCTAGCACCAAACATTACTTTCCATTTAGATAATTTCATCAGAAATTAATCGCCATCATTTAGATGTTAGACTGATAGCATATTTGTGATTCTTCAAAGGCACGGCTGCCCAGCCATTAGTTTTCAATTTGTTTCAAAAGGACAATTTTTTTTTCCTACATTCTATATCAATAGATAATAATAATACTATTGCTCAACAATTATTTTCTTATTTATTCTCCCTTTCCAAAATGATTGTTTTATAATTATTCTGTTTTCTTCAATTTCCAAAACTAGCCCTATAGCCTCACTGTCAGTTAATGACCCTCCTCAAAATAAAGGACTTGCACCAAGAGAACGCCACCAAATTTATCTGCTTCCTAATATCATTAAACACATATACTGACTTCCCTCTCTGTCCCAATGAAGGCAGATGCTCTTACTGCCCCTATTCAAGTATTGTCAAAGATGAGCACCTGAAGATTGTCAGAGAGACGCGTGAAGTAAAAGTTAGGTTTATTAGGGACCAGCAGATGGTGTGTAATAATTACATTGTTGGACTCCCACATAGTCAACCACGGTTCGAGTCCTAGACCAGGCATCTTAAAACTCACACCGGTTTTAGGTACATGTGTGCCTAAAATCTCAAATGAGAATGGAGAAGAATGGATTGTGGCATGGCCATCCCCGTTGTGGGGTGATTTCTCACTTCCTGTCTCTCTTTCTGTCTCTCTGGTGAGCACACATGCCCTATAGCAAAAAGCTCTCTAAAGAAATAAAATAAATTTTTAAAAGAATGATTTTTTTTTTAAAAGGTAAACAAAGGCCTATGGAGTTGGGTTTGTGTTGTGGCAATCTATGTGGGCTTAAAGAAATGGAGTCTGTTTGGGATTTGGTACTGTCAATAATTTGGGGCAATTGAATAATATTGTATCTCAAGCCTTCTTGTCTAGGAGACAGGAGAAATGCAGCAAGACTACTGTTGTCATTATGAAAAACAAAACAAAACAAAAAAACAGTAGCCACTCAGATAGCAGGAAGTGGGATTATCTCCGTCTAGATTCAGTCATCATTAAAAGTTGCCTTGTTTCTGTTTTGTTCTACAATAGTCACCGGTTGACCTTGCCTTTGAAAGATATTTATACTCTCTTCAGTCTTTGTTTCTGTTCAGTTGGAAGCCCTATGGCTTGGCTGTTGTTAGCTGCCAACTGTCAGGGTCATTATTTGTTATTTTAACTCTCTTGGGGCACTGTTGCAGCAACCCTTTCCTATATCTTTTTATATCAAGAACTTTTCCCTTCCAACATTATTCCTTTTATTACGAAGGCATGCTCCTATGTGTCACTACAAAATAAGTATCTCAACCCCGTTTCTTTTTTTTCTCATGTAGTCATTACTTTCTTTTTTGTGTTCCCCTTTAAGAATAAATTTACTGGAGGAGATATTTATATTGTATTTTCTTCTTCTTCATTTAAATTTTTTTTTTCTATTGAGCATACACACTCACCAGAGAGAGTCAGGTAAAGTGAGAAATCATCCCGCACACACACCAGCAAAGATGGTTGTAATATAATCTCTTCCCCTCCATTCTTCTCTCTGGGTTTTGGGCAGGCACATACATGTGCATGGTGTGTTCTTCAGGCCACCAGATATGGGACTTGAAATTCAGAGTCAACCACGTGGGACCCAGTACCTTAACCACCACACTACCTGCTAGCTTGATATCTGTATTTTCTGCCCCAGGTTTTCTCCTCTTACTCTTTCTTATATTACTCAGTTAAGTTTTCCTCAGACACAATTTTTGTCTTCTCAAAGGCCTCCTAAATCTATAGTGAATCATTGTCTTTGACTATCATCAGTATCTGTACAGTTTTTAATGACTATACCTGCCAAAACTTTATTTTGGCTTCCAAGTCTCTGCTTTTTTTCGTGCTTTAGAAGAATCCCCTCCTCAGTCCCTATTATTGGTGCCTACTATTTTCCATACATTTTAGCTTTTAGTCTACTTCAGGTCACAGTCATCTAATATTTTTTCACTATTTACGCTAACGTTAGAGAATATTATGTGTTAATTAACTTTAAATATCAAATGCATGTTGACTATTTGTATATTCACTCCTTCTGTGAAATCCTCTTACCTGAATTCCAAACTCTTTAATCCACTTTATTCAATATCCTTTCTTAGGTAACTGTAAGAAATAGCATATCCAGAATTGAACTTGTGACATTACCCAAAACAAAAGAAAACAGAGATTCCTTCTCATCACTCAGGTTTTCATATCTCAGCTAAAAGTAATTTCATCCTGTAAGTTGTTAAAACATCATATTATTTTAATAAACCTGATATTGAAATAATTAGCAAGATATGGTACTAGTATTTATTCATCAAAGTGCAGTATTGTAAGTTTAGGTAGTTGATTTTTGGCAAAACATAGATATTACAACAGGAAGTTTCATGTTAAAATAAAAATTTTCATTATATTTAAGTGAGCTCACCTAGCTAACCCACTTTTGACTATTGATTAACTAACTTTTTTTTTTTTTTTTTTTTTTTTGGGAGAGGTTTTTTTCGCTATAGGGCGCGTGCGCTCGCCAGACAGACAGAGAGAGACATAGAGACAGAAAGCGAGAAATCACCCCCCAGGGGGGATGGTCACGCTGCAATCCCTTCTCCTCCATTTTCCTCTCGGGATCTTGGGCATGCATGCACACGCACCCGGCGTGAGTTTTAAGCCACCGGGTCCAGGACTCGAACTGCAGTCGACTACGTGGGAGTCCAGTGACATAGCCATTACGCTAACTGCTGGTTCCCTTGATTAACTAACTTAAAAAGACTCAAGATAGTAAGAGTCAGACTTCTATTCAAACAAGCAAATAATTTGAACTTGAAGAGAATTGCATCCTTTGTCTTTCTTACTCCATTCTTCATATAGATTATCCCTTATGTGGTATGAAAATTTGCTGAGAGTGAAAAATGTTATCTACCTGCTGACAAAACATCAATGACTATCTGTGGTGTACTCCATCTGAATGAACTCCGTAACCAAATAGTCACTGTTTTACAGAGCTACTATTTGGCCTTGCAATCCTAATTTCACTGTTAAATTTCTCATGCTTAGTATTCATTGAAGGTGCACTACTCATTTCTGCTTTTTAATATTTTACTTAATGAGATGGTGAATCTCTCTGTACTTAACCCTCGCTACCCCTCCCTCTGTAGCTAACCCTCACTATCCCTGCAGTTGCATATAAAATGAATATTTTTCAAGAAGTCATTTTTGCCTTTTATTCCTATTGCCAAGTATTGATAACCTCATCTTCCTTAATCCTATAGAAATTTGTCTTTATCTTCCAGCATGATTCATATTCTTCATTATAGCTATCAATATGATTGCTTCAGTCTAATTGCACTCTAGCTACACTCGTAAGTTTCTTCAGTGAATCTGAGTCTTGCTGTGTTTGTATATCTTACAAGGTGAAATGCAGGATGTTGCATCTACTCAAACGTTAATATCAAATATTTATCAAAACTATTAGAAACTTGTATTCTAGGATGCCATCAAACATATGGACCCAAGATGAATGGACATTGAGTAGGGGTTCTGTTTCCTAACATAAAAAATATATTAAGAAATTTTGTATAGCATCTTATTGTGGAGAAAAAGAATTTATATTTATATTTGTAAGTTGGTGTATTTCTATTAGAAGTGTAGTCTGATTAGTTTTTCTAGGCTCCCACACAGATAATTTTCTGGGAATGTAGTTCAGTACTACAACCAAACTTGAAACTAATATTTTGTGAAATGTAAGATAAGAAATAATACGGGTCAGCCAAAATGGACTCCGGTGTTTTTCTTCCTGATATTACTAAGGTAACAGAAAATCAAGAAATTAAATAAATTTAAAATCATTACCAAATTAGGGGCCAGCAAGTGGCATGGTGGTTAAGGCACTATTCCCACATGGATTAGTATTGTTCAAGTCTGGAGTTTGGCATCTTGAAAAGTCAAGTGGGGCATGAGAAGAACGGAGAGAGAAGTAAATGAGGCATGACCATCCCCCTTGAGGGGTGATTTCTCACTTTCCCTCTCTCTGTCTCTCTCCAATGGACCCACACTCCCTGATGGCAAAAAATAAAATATATATATTTATATATATATATATATATATATATATATATAATTATTATTATTAACAAATTATACGTATTATAGAGGTAAGGAAAAAAGATATATTGATTTTCATGCTAAAGATTAAAGTAGTTCTGATTTTTTTTTCTTCCTTGATCCTCATGAAAATTTGATATATTGATATTTTCCCCCTTTACACATGCAGAAAACAGAAATCATATTGGTGGTAACACAACAAATGAGTAACGTAACCAGAATAATATCTCATGTAAACATTAGGTCAAACTTACTTTGATAATTGTTAATATGTCTAACTTACAGCATAGGTGGCTTATCTTTCATGCCTCAGGATGACTATTCCCAGTTACAGAGAACTTCTCTGATTGTTTGTTTTATATAACACTTCATTCCCACTTAATCTCTGTTTTATAACCAGGGACCCTTTAATAGTATTTATCATTTCCCCGGGTTGGGGGGTGGAGGCTGGGGTGGCTATGCTTATAATCCCTTCTCCTCCATTCACCTCCTGGATCTTGGGCATGCACATACATATTCCCAGTGTGGTTTTCAAGCAACTGGGTCTAGGACTCATACCAGAGTCTGCCATGGCGAGTCCAGTGACATAACTACTATACCATCAGCTGGCCCCTCTCCTACACTGCTGGTGAGAATATAAATCAGTATAGTCACTGTGAAGAACAATATGGAGATTCCTCAAAGATTTACAAATATATCTACCATGTGATCCAGCAATTCCACTCCTAGATCTCTACCCAAAAGATAGGAATGCACTCACTAAGACATGGAACCAACCTAAATGTCCACGAACAGATGAATGGATTGAAAAAGTTTGGTAAATACACACTATAAAAATATATACTGTAAAAAGACAAGACCCTGGCATCTTATAGAAAGTGGACAAGTATGGATAATTTACTGCTAAGTTAAGCAAGTCAGACAATGAAAGAGAGACATTGTATATCCCCACTTAGTATTTACTGAATGTCCACACTATATGGCAGAAAATGAAAGATTGGAAGAAATAGAAGCATGGAGAACAATTGCAGATATTAGAGATGACGTGAGAAAACTAAGGAAAGTGGGGGAGGGTGAGAGGAAGGGAATTAAGGGGAAAAGAAGCAAAACATTTAAGGGACACAAAAATGGAAATTGCTTGTTGATGATTGCCTAAATGATAATAACTTTAGCTGGATTGATATATAGTGTATTCACACTGGGGAAATTTATTTTACTAGCTGTAATGCTATAGACAGTGGTTGAATGTAAAAAAATAAACAAATTCATGAGAGATTTTTGCTACACGGGGTGTGCACTCTCCAGAGAGACAGAGAGACAGAAAGTGAGAAATCACCCCCCAAGGGGGATGGCCATGCCACAATCCCTTCTCTTCCATTTTCCTCTCTTGATCTTGGGCAAACACACACACACATGCACCCGGTGTGAGTTTAAGCCACCGGGTCTGGAACTCGAACTGTGATATACTATATGGGAGTACAGCGATATACCCATTACTCCAACTCCTGGTCTCCCAAAATAAATAAATTTTTAAAACCAATATTTGACATCATCTCTATCTTACTTATTCATTTAATACACATTGTTGTGTGTATATCCCACTGAAACATAATATCTATGAGGACAGGGACTTTTACTGATCAATGCAGTATCTCCAATTCCTAGACCCGTTGTTCTAATTGGGTTATCTGACTAGCAGCACTAGCACAGTCTAAAGCTTTTTAAAATACAAAATATTGACCACCACCCAAGAAGCTCTATTATACTAATCAGAATTTCTAGGGAAATTATTTCATTTTCATTTTGTCTTTCACCTGACCCACCAGGAAAATCTGATACATCACGAAATATTGAGACTTCAAAAATATGGAAAATAGAAGTAAAGTACAAGTGCATTTTGGTGCAAAAAATGTTTTAAATCCACACATAGATTTCTCGTAATATATAGCTTCCATGAACTTTTGAAGATCCTTTATGCAAGAACCAATGGCTCAGAGCAAGAAATGTAATAAATACATGATAGATAAAAAAAAAAAACTTGTGAATCAATTTACATAATATAATAGTTAAAATGTCAAAAATAAATGATATGATATAAATTAAAATGTACTAAAAACATAATGGTAAAATAATATAAAACAGAATCATTTGTTTAGAATTAAGTGAGATGAATGATAGACATAGGTTTGTTTGTTTTGCTTACCTGTTTCTCTTTTTAGTGAAAGAAAATTCTTTTTTAAATTAATTATTTATTTATTCATTCTTTTATTCTTTTTTATTTTATTTTGACTATATGTGTGTGTGTGTGTGTGTGTGTGTGTGTGTCTACACACATAGATAGATAGATAGATAGATAGATAGATAGATAGATAGATAGATAGATAAAGTGAGAAAGTAAGCCACCAGGTCCGGGACTCGAACCATGGTTGACTGACCATGTGGGAGTGTCCAGTGCCTTAACCGACATGCCACCTACTGGTCCCATGAAAGAGAATTCTAAGACAGAAACTTTATATCCTTACAGGTAGTTCATCCTAACTTGAATAGACAAAATTAGTTAAAGTTTTCATCTCTGGCTCAATTGATTTTCCTTTAAGATGGATGAGAAATTATGTGCAAAAGGAGAAAATAAAAGAAAAGAAGTTACTCAAGCCCTATTCAGTTCTTCCCATAGCTTGGCATTTGAAAGGCCACCTTCAGTGAGAAAATTGAAGAAATAGAAAGGAATACCTGCAGAGGCATACTTGAAGACTGAATTCTAATGAAGAGTGAAATTAATTAAATATCCAGATTCAACATAGATATAAATGATTTATATGGCTCTCTCCTGAAGCAGCAGAATCCCATTATAATGATATTAGTTAAATTTCAAATTAATCAAGCAAGTAAATTAGAGGACCGTGGGATCAGCCGATCAGCTCCATCCTTAGGAAGGAAGTAAAATGAAGTTCACTTTATAAATGATAAAGAAATTGATGAAATGCTTTAGTTCCGACACTTAGAGTCTTGGAGTTCAGTGCTTTCCTTATGCAATATGACTATTGTGCATAACATGATATCATGTAATTATTTTTCTCTAAATCGCTGCTATAAGAAATCTTATACATCACAAACATGGTTCAGGCGGTTATGTCTAAGCTGAGAGTGGGCTTTGACAGTAGGGTAGTTTAGAAGCAGCCGTGTGTGAGAATTTGAACTGCATGTGTCTGAATCTCAGTGACAAGCAGACACGCTCATCTTCACCAAAGGAACAGCATGATAAAAGGAACTAGAATGATCACTTCCACAGTAGTACACCCCAGATCAGTTTAACAGGTTATTCTCTGGAGACAGATTACCCAGGTACAACTACTGATTCTGCAACTTGTCAACTATATATATGCTTTTAAAAAGTTACATAGAATTTGTCTAATTTTTTCCTCATACATGAAAGGAGAATAATATAAGTACCAATCTTAAGATTTCTTAAAAAGCTTATTGGAATAATTCATGTAAAAAACTTAGAATAGTACTTGGCACATAATAAGTCACAATAAAAGCAGACAGCAATCAGAATTATTATGTACAAAATTATAAGAATAATAATTACTATTCCTATTATTATTAGACTAAAAATATAAAACACAACTAGCAAGAAAGTAATTTCACCAGAAGCACTCTCCAACTTGTGCCTCTCGCCCTGTAATCCTGCAGCTTTACAACCTATACTGCTAGTTACAGAGTCACGGTAATTAATCCAAACTTCTATACTGTTCTTGACTTTCTAATGGCTTTGAATTACAGATCAATTGGAATCCTGAAAAACTAGTCATATCAAAGCAACCATAGAAAATCACTTCTGTAAGTCAAAGATATGTCAAAAGAATGTATAGCAAGTCAACTGCAGGGGTTCCTTTTTTTTTTTTGGAGAGGTTTTTGCTATAGGGCGTGTGTGCTTGCCAGACAGACAGAGAGAGACAGAGAGACAGAAAGCAAGAAATCACACCCCCCCCCCTCAGGGGGGATGACCACACCGCAATCCCTTCTCTTCCGTTCTCCTCTCGGGATCTTGGGCACGCACGCACACGCGCCCAGCGTGAGTTTAAGCCACCGGGTCTGGGACACGAACCGTGGTCGACTACATGGGAGTCCAGTGACATAGCCATTATGCTAACTGGAGGTCCCAGCTGCAGGGGTTTCTGAAAGAAGGTGCTCCTAATGGTCTCTGCTAATGAGCTCCACTGTAATCATCATTTCACTATATATATAACCATCATGTTGTACACCTTAAATATGTATAATATTTTGGGCCAAGTATATCTTTTTTTTTTTTATTTGGCCAAGTATATCTTAACAAGCTTGGAAAAATAATTGAAGATCTACAGATTGGCTAGGAATAATGAAAAGATACCTATAGTCTAAATGTTAGTGACCCCATATAGTTTAATAATTCTTTTCAGTACACCACAACAAAAAATTCCCACCAGAAGGAATTTAAAATTCCCACAAGAGGGAATGTTTAATGTTTATATTAAATATCTATTATAGTTTTATGTATAAATATAAAATAAATATATAATAAATACACACATGAAAACACATAGACCCACAGATTTTAAATAATGTCAAGAACAATAAATGTATTGTTCTTAGAGAGAGAGATTTTGCTATAGGGCCCAGGTGTTTGCCGGAGAGACAGAGAGAGAAAGAAAGTGAGAAATCACCCTTCAGGGGAATGGCAATGCCACAATCCCTTCTCTTTCATTCTCCTCTCAGGATTTTGGGCACATATGCACACGTGTGTGAGTTTAAGCTGCTGGGTCTGGAACTCAAACCGTGGTCGACTATGTGGGAGTCCAGCAACATAACCATTACACAATCTGCTGGTCCCAAGCATATTTATATATATAGTACCAAAATAAACTTGTACTTTAATATCATTTCCCACAATCTTTTTGAAGTCCCCTTATATTTCTAATTGGAAATCTACTGTTCAGATTTTGCAAGCATTTTTGTTGTTGTCTAGCATTTCTTTCTTTTCTTTTGGAGAGGTTTTTGCTATAGGGCACGTGCGCTCACCATAAAGACAGAGAGACAGAGAGACAGAAAGCGAGAAATCACCCCCCAGGGGGGATGGCCACGCCGCAATCCCTTCTCCTCCATTCTCCTCTCGTGATCTTGGGCACTCACGGACATGCACCTGGCATGAGTTTAAGCCACCAGGTCTGGCACTCGAACCGCAGTCGACTACATGAGAGTCCAGCGACATAGTCATTACACTAACTGCTGATCCCACATTTATTTCTCATATATCTCTTTATTTCTTAATCAATATATAGTATCTGTATGTCCACCCACTCAGTGACCAATTTTCATATTTCCCTCACATCCAGCCAAAAGCAGTTGGCTATTGGAGACAGTAGGACCTACGGCGAATTTAGAGATAACAAAAAGGTAAAGATTTTGTTTTTACTCAAAATGCTGAACTGCTAATTTGTATATGCTTAAAACTATATGATATCAAGTCTTGCTAAGTTACTTGGAAATTGGTATCTGTCACAGAATATATTTACTTTCAATTTTTATAATCAAATACATTTAATGAAACATGTTTTCAACTTTAAAACATACTAATAAAAGTGGAACAGGAATTATTTGTTGTAGACTCACAATGTGAAATGAGTTGTCAGCAAAACCTATCCACTAATCTTAAATAGGTTAGGAGTGGGAGCAAGTATCTTATGAAATCAATATTTTCCCACAAAAAGGCCACAAACAGACTTAGACTATTTTATTTGCCTGAGATTCATGTGTTGAGGGAAATAGACACTGTCTCAGAATTGGCCCAATGACAACAGAATACCTAATGCAACATTCATAGGTCATGGCAAACACACACTCAATTTTCAATTTTCAGAAGCGTATATGTTAAAGGGGTTGCAGAGGTGAGCATATAGGAAGATTCCAGTATGGTTAGCATTACACAGCATGAGGATAAAAAACAATAAACCACAGTAGAAAAGGAAGGAAAGTAGAATTGGAGATTTCAGATAAGAGATCCACCATTAGTGGCAGGCTAGAATTCTAAATATAATAGGAAGATCAGACATAATAGAGAAAAAAATACGGAAATAGCTCATTAATTCGTATTTCAAATGGGGCCACTCAGCTCATATAAAAATAATTTTTTTAACTTAAATATCTTTATCTAGTAATTCTCTGGAATAAATATATATACATTACTGATTTCAAAGAGAAGTTAGCATTCTCATGGAACTTTCAAGGAATTATAGCAGTTATACCAGCTAGAAAGTACTTGAACAGCTCTTACAGCAAGAGATTGCTTTCATATGTCTCAGAATCAACCCAGAACATTGATTTATGTTTGTATTTTTATGTATGTACTACACACCCAAACACTTAGAAGAAGGTACACACACAACTGAACCACACCCAATGCTCTTGCCCGAAGGCAGATAGATAGTTATGGAAGAATGCTATCTAGATCAGTTATGAAATCTCTTCAATAATTGATTAAAAATGGCCTCACTTTCCAAACCATTAGAAAGTTTTGAAAATAAAATTCTAAAGGCAACTATTATACTTTAAAATTATTTTCATTTTTAAAATGATCTAACTTCTTGGCTATGGTTTTAAAATACAAAATTAAAAAGTTAATTCGGGCAAAAATATACACTACATAAAGTGAGTGTAAAGTGAATGTACTCACACTACAGAATGTAAGGACAGCTTACATAAAAGAACTGGCAAGTATACAACTACATCCAAAATATTTGTGGACCAAAAAGACAATGTTTTAGGAGCTTTTAGAAAACATTTCTTTTACGAGTCCTTGTGTTAAGAACCCATGCCTAAGAATACATTGACGATGAAGGTTCACAGGTCTTCTGTCTTCTTTAATCTTATGGTCTGTGGGAAATCACTGCTAAGAATAGTTCCCTAAATTCTCTGTAGGGGAGGTAGGTGGTGCAATAAAATACAGACACATTTTAAAAACTCATGTTTATGCCAATTTAAAAATGAAATTGAAATTTTTAGAACAAAAAGCTAGAGTCTATACATATCTTTAAAATGACTTATTTTTGCACATTGAGTTACCCAGCTGAATTTTAAATGATTCATTTGACACCTACAAACTCAAATAATCACCGACATGAGATATACCTGGAAAGATTATGAAACCATCATCTTTGAAAACAATTTCAGTTCTGTTTTAGGAAATACAGATTTTTAAATTTTTTTTGGAGAGGTTTTTGCTATAGGGCTCATGTGCTCGCCAGACAGACAGAGAGACAGACAGATAGAAAGCGAGAAATCACCCCCCGGGGGGGATGACCACTCTGCAATCCCTTCTCTTCCATTCTCCTCTCGGGATCTTGGGCACGCACGCACACGCGCCTGACATGAGTTTTAAGCCACCGGGTTCGGGAAGCGAACCGCAGTTGACTACATAGATGTCCAGTGACATAGCCATTACGATAACTGCTGGTCCCAGGAAATACAGATTTTGATAAAAGCATAATAATTTGTTAAAATAGTGAAATCACACAAAACATAAATGATCATTTATTTCCTTGATTTGACTCCAGCTACTTTGGTTTTTAGGAAAGAGCAGAAATAAATGAGAAAACACTTTCCACAATTGTAGCTTAAATGAGGGTGGTTTTTTAAAATCCAATAATGTTGAGAAATTATCATGAGACAAGATCTCAAGCATCCACAGTGGAACGGAAATAATATTGAAAATCTTCTGTGAATGAAGTCCTTTCCTTTTCAAGGAGCATACAAAAAAGTAAACTGAAAAACCAAACAGTAATAGGCAGAAAGCCAGAGCTTCATTTTCCAGTTTCACCATACAAATGTTTGATTAAGGTCCCTACATTATTTTACCTAATTTCTAATCTATAAAATGATAGGAGGGGCCAACAGGTAGCATAATTGTTAAGGTGCTGGATTCCCACATGGCCAATGATGGTTTGAGTCTTGTACCTGGCAGCTTGCTTTCTCACTTCCTCTCTCTCTTTCTCTCTCTGTATGTCTCTCTCTGGTGAGTGTTGTGTGCCCTATAGCAAATTAAATAATAATACATAAAATTAATAATTCTAAAAAGAAACCCAGCATAATTTGAAAAAAGAAAGATTAGATTGTTGTAAAGAAATGTTAAAGAAAAATACATGTAAAAAGTATTTTGGACAACATAGGACATTAAACAATGTTTATTTACTGAGTACCTAGTGGCATTAAGCAGTTTCTGTCCACTGTTTTCATCCTCCTTAATAGAAACCTGGCTTTTGTAGGGTGACCACACTCCTCCTCTTCCTGCCTTTGACCATTTGCTACCATAGAGACTGGTCCCGTAACTAACCTTGTAGACATTTCTGATTGATCTGATATGCCCATGGAGTAGTCTTTCCCCTGCCAGGTAATGATATAGGTAAGCGTGATGGCATAAAATCCTGGTCATGGAGATCTAGATAGTTAACTCACTCTTGTAAATGAAACACTGACAGTAAATGACTTTGAAAAGTATTGATTCTGGGGACCAGCAGTTGGTGTAATGGCTATGTCACTGGACTCCCATGTAGTCAACTATGGTGCGAGTCCCAGACCCGGAGGCTTAAATTCATGCCGGGTATGTGTGTGTGCATGCCCAAGATCCCGAGAGGAGAATGGAGGGAGAAAGGACTGTGCTGTGGCCATCCCCCCTGGGGGTGATTTCTCACTTTCTATCTCTCTGTCTCTCTCAAAAAAAAGTATTGATTCTGTAGGAAATTTTTAAATTTTTTCAGTAATACTGAGAGAGTAAGTGAGAAAGAACCCTGATGGGGATAATCACTCCACATTTCTCCTTCATTTCTCCCTCTTTTTGGGATTTTGGGTATGCATGACATGTACCCAACTTGTTTTTCAAGCCACCAGATCTGGAACTGAAACCATGTCACCAGCTATGTACGATTTGCTGCCTTAACCATCCAGTCTATGGATTAAAGATCTCTTCTTTAGAAGTTTTTAATTATGACTACAATTTTCTTAATAGTTATATTTCTTATGACATATGAGTAATATAATTTATGCTTTGGGCAAAATTGGCCCATTTTATTTAAATTGGTGAATTATGTGTGTAGAATTGTTTTTAATATTTCCTTACATTTTCATGTCTGCAGGACCTGTTAGGATAGTCTTCCTTCCTTCCTTATTTTCTTCTTTCTTTCTTTTGCAGACAGGGTAGCATTACGTTGTGATCCTTTCAGCTTAACCTCCTAAGTAACTGGACCACAGGCACCTACCACCATGCCCAGAATCATCCAGAAATGGAACCTGGGTCTCTCATGTATCCTTAGTTTGCTAAGAATAGCAGCATCAATCAAAATGCCCTTCTGCAGTTGGGTCATATGCTTATTTTTGATATTGGTAATTTGTCACCCATGTTTTATCTTTGTCAGTCTTACTAGAGGTTTATAAATTTTATTGATATTTTAAAATAGCTTATTATTTATGTTTCCTATTCTTCTATTGCTTTTGTGTTTTCTTAATTAATTTTACTTAATGTCTTCTCTGTATTCTTCCCTTGACTTTATTTTAATTTTTGGCTTCTTAAAGGGGAGGGAAGCTTAGATTACAGTAAAGGAATACAATGTGTAATAATCAAATTGGGGTGATTAGCATATTTTTCATCTCAAATATGTCTTATCACTTTGTGTCTGGCAAATATTTGTTAATACTTTGTGATGGGGACATTTCAAGTACTGTCTTTTAACTATTTTGAAATACGCAGAAAATTGTTAGCTATAGTTACTTTACTGTGCTATGGAATACTACCATTTCCTCTTACCTAACTTTGGTTTTGTATTCATTAACCAACAACTTCCTATCTCTAGTCCCCTTATCCATCCCAGAGACTACTAGCCACCGTTCTGGTCTCTACTTCTACGGAACAGAATAGAGAATCCAGAAATAACATACATACAGCCAACTGATTTTTTAAGTAGATGCAAAACATTCATTGAGGGAAAAAGACAATTTGTTCAATAAATAGTGCTAGAAAAAACATATCTATATTCAGAGGAGTGAAACCGTAGTCCTATCTCGTACCTTTTACAAAAAGTAAGTCCTTTAAATCTGCTGTTCTTTCTGCCTGAAATATTCCGTTCCTACCCTGCTATTTTTCTATCAACTTTTCCTATGCAGATCTCACCTCAATACTTTTTCTTTAAATAAGCCATCTATGACCATTGAATCTAACATTATTATTAAGTCATCCTCCATAACATACACAGTTTATTATGTCAATAGCAGTTAATAGTATTTCAAATTATTTTGCTTGTCCATTCATTTCATTATTTAAATTCTGTCTCCACCATTTACCATTTCTCTCTTTCATGTTACATTCAGCATTTAAAGCAGTTTCTGATATACAGTTAATGGTCGGTAAATAGTAAAGAAAACAGTTAGATAGAATAAAGATATACATACACACTTATGTAATAGCACACATTATAATACTGTAAACATGGAAGTATTAGTAAAGCAGCAGTACGAAATGTTGTTTATGAATGTTGTTTCCAAAGCTAGACTGCCTGTGTTCAGATTTCCAGTTTTGTCACTAATGTCTCTGACCCTAAACAAGTTAAGATATGTACCTGGCCTGTACTTCTTCATATGTAAAAGTGAAATCATAATTGCAATTACCACAGCAAGTTGAAAGCGTTAAATGAGATCTTACAAGCAAAGCACATAAAACAGGGACTGGCATTAATAAGAACTCCATGTATTTCAGATATTATTATCATTAAATTTCTATAGTTATTATCCTTATTATTAATGTTTGTAAGTAACTGAGAGATAACTGAGTAAATTGAAGCCTCGCAGAAGTTTTGGAGTTTGAAGATACTCTATAAATTTTGTATAAGTTTTATGATCATAAAATGATATATGAATGAATTAATGAGTTAATTATTAAATTAATGAACATACCATACATATGAATAATTTTATGTATCCATACATATGTTAATATATTATGTACATATAATCCAATTATCTATCAACAATATATCACAGGCTACAAAATGCTGTATGAAGCAAAGCATTTCAATCATACCGATGTTGTTTATATAACTGGTAAGAAAAGATGTTAAAAAAGTAAATCCATATGCAGTAATTAGTATATTTTTTAAACTGGGAAGAGAGGAAAGCATGGTATAATTGGAATAAGAAGTTTTGATAATTCTATTTATGCCTTTCTTTCTTGTGAAATCTTGGGCAAGTAATTAGGCACTAAGATACTTCATAATTAAAAAGAATGAAACGACACTAGTGTGAACGTGGAATTACTGTGAAGATTAAAAATAGCATAGACTTCTAAATTCTAGCAGATGATAGAGTAGCTAACCAAATAAGCATGTGTTAATAGTCATACAGATTTAAACATATATTGAAATTTATGTGTTAAAAGATAGTAAGCTTCTTGACATTGGCCAAGGCAATGATTTTATTGATATAATAATAAAAGTACAGAAAAAAAATAAGTGAGGCTATATCAAACTGAAAAGATTTGGCATAGCAAAGAAAAAGAATCAACAAAATGAGAAGGCAACGTACATTATAGGAGGAAATCTTTGCAAACCATATATCCAATAAGGGGTTAATAGCCCAAATCTATAAAGAACCCATAAACTGTAATAAAACAACAAATATCCTAGGATGAGTTTCAATATAAGGTAAAGCTTTTGTAAGGCTATAGCAGATGCAAGCTTATAGTAGATGAAAAAAATAGCAAATATACTAATACTAATGTGTTTTATAGGAATAAGTTTAATATAGTTTTAATAAGTGATTGAAAACCATAATTTGTCCAGATCTGGAAATACACATGGGCACTAAGATTTCAGAAAAAAAAAAAAAAAAAAAGAAAGAAAAGAAAAGAAATAAAAAAAGAAAAGAAAAAAAATTCTACAAAATAGCCATAAGCATTAATGAGGTAGACACTAAAGCTTTTTGAAGGTTTTTAAATATCATAATGTTTATGTTTTACCATCTCTGGTTAATCATGATAAATAGACTAGAGGTAAAAGACAGAAAAAAAAAGACCATAGTGATGAAAAAGTGTGAGTAGTAGGATCTATTGTACAGGAAAACAGGACTTTTTTGATAAATGAAATGTAAAGAAGTTCATTGATTTTAAGTAAAAGATTTTGTTTACTTTAGGGGATTAATTCTGGGAGAGCATTATTTTGAATTTTTAACTAATTGTAGTATTATATTTGGATTATAACTAGATTAACTGGAAGTAACGCAAATTAAAAAAAAAAAAAAAAAAAGGCAAGGGACCAGCAGTTAGTGTAATGGCTATGTCGTTGGACTCCCATGTAGTTGACCGTGGTTCGAGTCCTAGACCCGCTCAGTGGCTTAAACTCACGCCAGGCGCGAGTGCGTGCATGCGCAAGATCCCGAGACGAGAATGGAGGAGAAAGGATTGCTGCGTGGCCACCCCCCTAGGGGTGATTTCTTGCTTTCTGTCTCTCTCTGTCTGGCGAGCACACGCACCCTATAGCAAAAACCTTTAAAAAAAAAAAAAGACAAAACAAAAAATATGGACTGGCAAGAAGAAAAAATAAGGTTTTCATGTTTTGAGGATTATAAAAATGTAGGAAAATACTCAAAATTTATTATCAAAGTCATAAGTGATCATTTTTTTTTGCCTAAAACAATCTATAAAAGATTTTATTTTTTCAAGAGGAATTTTACTTTTACAAGACAATTAAGAGGAAGTTACAGAAATTTCCACATATTCCTTACCTCCATATTTACATGCATACCCCATCATCATCATCTCCTATTAGTGTTTTATATTTGTTTCAATTGATAACCTACATTCATGTATTATTATAACCCAGAATCTACTCTTTGCTTTAGGATTCACTCCTGGTGTTGTGCATTCTATAGGTTTGAACAATTGTATAATCAGTTTCAAAAATACACTAACATAGTATATCATTCACTGTATTTTTACTTTCCTAAAAATCCTCTATGTTCTGACTATTATTCTCTCCTTAGTTATCCCTTTCTCAGAACTTCATATAATTGCAATTATATTGTTTGTAGCTTTTCAGATTGACTTATTTCAGTTAGTGAATATGCATTGAAAGTCTCTCCATGTATGTCCATGGCTTGATAACTCATTTCTGTTTTAGTATTGATAGTACTACCTTGTCTAAATGTACCACCATTTATTTACCCATTCACTTGTGAAAGGACTTATTGCTGCTTCCAAATTTTGGTAATTTTGAAGAAAGGTGCTATAAATATCTATGTAAGATTTTTGTGTGGATGTAATTTTTCAATTCATTTGTTAAATACCAAGGAGTGTGACTGTTGGATCATATGGTAAGAGTATGTTTAGCTGCCAAGCTGTCTTGCAAATTGGCTGTACCATTTTGCATTTCTACCAGCAATGAGTGACAGCTCCTGTTTGTCTACATTCTTATTGGCATTTGTTGTTGTCGATGTTCTGAATTTTGGTCATGTTAATTTGTTTATAGTAGTATCTCTTTGTTTTAATTTGCTTTTCCCTGATTACATATGATGGAGAGTATCTTTTCACACATTTATTTGCCAACTATATATCTTCTTTGTGAGGTGTCTGGTAAGGCTTCTGGCTGATAGTTTAATTGGGTTGTTTATTTTCTGCTGAAGTTTTAAGTGTTCTTTGTATGTTTTGGTTAAGAGTCCTTTATCAGATATGTCTTTTAAAAATATTTGTTCCCAGTTTATGGGTTATTTTTTTCATTCTCTTAATAGTGTTTTATTGTTGTTGTTGTTGTTGTTTTTTTTTTTTTGAGAGGTTTTTGCTATAGGGTGCGTGTGCTCCCCAGACAGACAGAGAGAGAGAGATTGAAAACGAGAAATCAGCCCCCGGGGGATGGCCACGCCACAATCCCTTCTCCTCCATTCTCCTCTTGGGATCTTGGGCACACACGCACACACGCCCGGCGTGATCTTAACAGTGTTTTTGCAGAGTAAACATTTCTATTGGGTTGTCTGTCAGGAAAGTCATGAAGCATTTTTGCATTCAAAATATGTCATGACTTTCCTGACAACCTAATAATTTTTACGAAGTCAAGTTGTTCAATTCTTTCTTTCATGAATCATGCCTTTGGTTTCATATTTAAAAAGTTATCCACAATTAAGTTTTTTTTTTTTTTTTTTTGGAGAGGTTTTTCGCTATAGGGCGCGTGCGCTCGCCAGACAGACAGAGAGAGACATAGAGACAGAAAGCGAGAAATCACCCCCCAGGGGGCATGGTCACGCCGCAATCCCTTCTCCTCCATTCTCCTCTCGGGATCTTGGGCACGCACGCACACGTGCCCGGCGTGAGTTGTAAGCCACCGGGTCCGAGACGCGAACCACGGTCGACTACGTGGGAGTCCAGCGACATAGCCATTACGCTAACTGCTGGTTCCCCACAATTAAGTTTATATGATTTTTTTTCCTATGTTAACTTTTAGGAGTTCTATAGCTTGTACTTCACACTTTGGTCAATAATATACTTTGAGTTTGTGAAGAGTATAGTTCTGTGTCTTTATTTATTTTTATTTATGTATATATGTGATTTTAGGCTTTTGCCATAGGGTGTGTGAGCTTACCAGAGAAAGAGAGAGAGAGAAAGAGAGAGAGAGAGAACCTCCCAAGGGGGATTTGGACAGGCATGTATGCATATGTACACAGCATGATATTCAAGTGGCCGGGTCCAGCACTTCAACTGCAGTTGGCCACATAGGAGTCCAGCACCTTAATCACTATGCTACCTGCTGCCTCAGTTTATTTATTTTTTCCTATATTTATTTTTGAATGTGGATGCCAAACTGTTATAGCTCCATTCATTGAAAATACAATTATTTCCTCATTGTATTGTCTTCTCTCCTTTGTTAAAGATCAGTGAACTATCAATATATTTATGTGGGGTAAAAAAGCTTTTGAAAATTTTTTATGAAAGTGTTTCATAGGTTTGACTTTTTCATTAATCAAAGAAACTTTGTTTATTACTCTCTTACATTATCATCTTTATATTAAAATTAACTTTCTTAGAATTTCTCCTTTACTTATTATTTTTGACAGATTTTTGGTAGATGGTGCATGCACTTGCTGGAGACAGAGAGACAGAAAATGAGAAATCACCCTCCGGGGGAATGACCATGCTACAATCTCTTCTCCTTCATTCTCCTCTCAGGATTTTTGGCATGAATACACATGTGCCCAGCATGAGTTTCAAGCTGCCCGGTCTAGTACTTGAACCAAAGTCCACCTTGTGGGAGTCCAGTGCCTTAACTACTGTGCCACCTGCTGGACCCAGAATTTCTCAAGAATCATTCTAATATCCCAGAAAGTCTGTTGTTACCATTGTCAATTCCAAGAAAAACAGTTCTGAAAATTAACCTGTATAATTTAAAGTGAAACTCTTAAAGCAGATGTATTAAAATGCTAATTTGTTTCCATTGGCAATGCTTGTTTTAATAATTTTGATGATAACTTAGATCCATGCATGTTTCAAATTATCAAGCATTTTCTGTCAGCGGAAGTACATTAAGAAGAAGACGGTTAAGTGCTACAGTATAATCAAAAGAATCCATTAAAAATCAAATAGCTATAGTAATAAATAATTCTTATTTTGGGATAGCCAGGTGAAATTTATAAACTCCAAAGATAAATAGAAAATAAAAAGAGAGTATGTGCCTAATATAATAAGTATTTATGTAGATAAAAATATTACTGAAAGGGGACCAGCAGGTGGCATGGTGGTTAAGGTGCTGGACTCTCACATGGGTGACCATGGTTTGAGTGTCAGACCTGGCAGCTTGAAAATCATGTCAGCACATGTGGATGCATACTCAAAATCCCTGAAGGAGAATGGAGGAAAAGGGATTGTTGTGTGGTCACCATCCTGGGGGAAGGGTGATTTCTCACTTCCTCTCTCTGGAAGTCACAGACATTCTACGGCAAAAACCTATATATATATATATGTGTGTGTGTGTGTGTTTATAAAAAGTATATATATATATATATATATATATATATATATATATAGGTTTATATAAAGTATATATATATATATATATATATATACTTTAAATTCAATGATGCAATAAAATAAAATTTTGCTTATAGTTCAAGTTTCATTTTTTTTATTTTACTATTTAATTAATTTATTTTTTTGTTCATTTTAATTTTGCTAGAGGGCACATGCACTACCTGGAGACATAGAGAGATTGAGAAAGGGAGAGGGAGAAAGTGAGAAATCACCCCAAGGAGACAGCCACACCACACTCCCCTCTCTTCTATTCTTATCTCAGGATTTGGGGCATGCACCCACACACACTCACTGTGATTTTTTTTTTGTTGTTGGTGGATGTTTTTGCCTTAAGACATATGCACTCACTGGAGAGAAATAGACGGACAGATGCCACCTGCTGGCCCATGTTTTCTATCATATATGATTTATGATTAATAATTTTTGTTGTCCAGTCCATTAAATCTTTGTTATAATAAAGTCACATATAAGAGGTTTTGTTGTTGTTGTTTAATTTTTGCTATAGTGCACATCATGCATTTGCAGGTGACACAGAGAGACACAGAGTCAGAAAGTGAGAAATCACCCCCTTGGGGGATGGCCACACCACAATCTCCTTTCCTCCATTCTTCTGTTGGGATTTTGAGCATGCACACACATGTGCCTGGCATGAGGTTAAACTTCCAGGTCTGGGACCTGAACTGCAGTCAGGCACATGGGAGTGCAGCACCTCAACCACTATGTCACTGCTGGCCCCACATATAAGAGTTTTATATTTTTGGTTTTTATGTTTAGGCTCATATTGCACTTTAAGTTCCTTTTTCTCTACAGTCTAAAAGGTAAGTGGAAGCTTATTTTTCCTATATAGTTACCCAAATATTGCAGCACCGTTTGTTAGAAGATTTTTCTTTCCACATTGGATTAATTTGGTGACTGTCAAAAATCAACTGAGAATATATGGGTGAACCTACTTCTGATTGTTTTTCATCTTCTCCTGTATTATGCTATGTATTGATATTGGCATCACAACAAAATTATTGATTACTGTAGTTAAAGGAAATGTTTAAATCTTGCAATTTAATCTCTTCATTTGTTCTTGGTCTATTCAGACTTTCTATTTCATCCTGATTCAATCTAGGTAACTTATATTTTCCAGAAATTGATTCACCTCATCTAAGTTTTCTCGTCTGTTGTCATACAGTTACTCATAGTATCCTTTCATAATTTTTTTGCATTTCAAATATATCAGTTGTAATATTGCCAGCTTTCATCCTAATTTTGCCTATCCTCTGTTTTTCTTGATTAGTCTAGCTAGTGGTTTATCCATTTTTTTTTATTCTCTTAAGAAAATCCTTTTCTTTTGTTGATTTTCTGAATAATTCTATTCTCCATTTTATTTATTTTAGCTCTAATTTTTACTATTTCTTTTCTTCCTTTACAGTTATTCTTTTTTGATTCTTGTTTCTCCAGTTCCTTAAGATATGATGTTAAGTTATTCATTTGCCACTTTTCTATTTTTTACTTGTGACCATTAATATTTATAACCTTTCCTTTTATGACTACTTTTGCTGTATCCCAAAGGTTATAGAAAGTAGTGTGATCATTGTCATTAGTTTCAATGAATCTTTCTATTTCAGTCTTAATTTACTCAATAGTTTGTAACTCATTCAGGAATAGATTATTTAGTTCTTATGTTTTTGTATATTTTTGAGTACTCTTTCTGTGGTTGATTTCAAGTTTAATTCTCTCAGGGAAGATACTGGATATTGTTTCTATATATGTCCGCACTCTATGACTAAAACTAATTGACTAAAGTATATAGAAACACAGTGTATAGATGTAAATACCAGATATAGTGTGTGTGAAAGAGGAGGGTCTTAGGAAGGACATTTAGAAGAAAAATAGGGAGGCAAAGCATTAATGGAACAAAGAAATGAGGTATTATCTGTTGAAAATATTTTGTAGTTTTATCAACCGTACTAGGGAGAAATATTCACCTGTTGAAATACCCATTTTGTAAGCCAAATAATAATGTGATTGAATGTATAAAAGAAAATAAAATGAAAAAAATTTTAAAAATTAAAAATGTTTAAAAAACTAAAAAAAAACTACTTGAAATGCAAAAGGTTTTTTTTTGGCATGTTACCCAAATAAAAAGGGAATATTAAAACTTTTTTTTTTTTGAGGAAAAAAATTTGTACAGACTTGTTTTCTTTTTTTTTTTTTATTTGGAAAGGTTTTTCGCTATAGGGCATGTGCGCTCGCTAGACAGACAGAGAGAGACAGAGAGACAGAAAGCGAGAAATCACCCCCAGGGGGGATGGCCACACCGCAATCCCTTCTCCTCCATTCTCCTCTCGGGATCTTGCATGCACACACGCCTGGCGTGAGTTTTAAGCCACCGGGTCCGGGACGTGAACCGCGGTCGACTACGTGGGAGTCCAGTGACATAGCCATTACGCTAGCTGCTGTTCCCTGTACAGACTTGTTTTATGATCTAGTATGTGGTCAATCTTTGAAAGATGTTCCATGTGGAGACAAGAAAAATATATAGTCTGTAGTTGCTGGATGGAATATTCTATATATGTCTGCCAGGTTCATTTGGTTCATGATATCTATTAATTCCTGTGTATCTTTGTTCATTTTTTGTCTAATGACCCATCCAGTGATGACAGTGGGGTATTGAAATCTCCCAAAATTTGTGTTTTGGAGTCTATATCTCCTCTTAGATCTAGTAGTCTTTCCTTTACAAATTTGAGTGCCCTTGTGTTAAATGCATAAATATTTATAATTGTTATAACTACTGGATAAATTAATTATTTGAGAATCATTAGGTCATTGGAAAAGTCATGACACATTTTTGCATAGAAAAATATGTCACATTTCTGATGACCAAATATATATTGTCCTTCTTTGTCTCTTCTTATGCTTTTAATTTAAAATTTATTTTATCTGATATTAATATCACAACTCCTGCTTTTTTAAATTTCTATTTGAAATAAAGAAATTGAAGCAGATAAATAGTCTCCCAAATAAGAAAAGCCCAGTTCCTTATTGCTTCACTTCTAAATTCTACAATACTTTTAAAGAAGAGCTAATTTCATTTCTCCTCAAACATTTTCTTTTTTTTTTTTTTTTTTTTTTTTTCTGGATAGGTATTTGCTACAGGGCACGTGTGCTTGCCAGACAGAGAGAGAGAGACAGAAAGCAAGAAATCACCCCCCAGGGGGATGGCCACTCCACAATCCCTTCTCCTCCATTCTCCTCTAGGGATCTTGGGCACGCACGCACACATGCCCGGCGTGAGTTTAAGCCACCGGGTCCGGGACACAAACCGCAGTCGACTACATGGAAGTCCAGCGACATGGCCATTACCCTAATTGCTGTTCCCTCCTCAAACATTTTCTAAAGATTAAGAGGAAGTGATCCTCTCAAAGTCATTTTGTGAAGCCTCTATTACTTTGATACCAAAATTAGACAAGTTCATAAAATAAAAGGAAACTACAGACCAATATCCCTTATGAATATTGGAACAAAAATTTCCAACAAGAGACTAGCAAGTTGAATTTAACAACATAGTAAGACTATTATGTACCATGACTAGGTAGGCTTTATCCTAGAGATGGTATGATAGTTCAACATTTGTAAACCAATAAATGAAATACACTGCATTCACAGAAAGACTAAAAAACGATGTGAGTGAGGAAAGAATGGGAATATATATTCAAAATGTTATGAGAAAAGCAATTTCAACCTAGAATACTGTACCCGGAAAGATTATCCTTCATATGGGAAGAAAAGACAAGAACATTCTCAGATAAACAAAACCTGAAAGAATTTACCAACACCAAACCAGATCTCCAAGAAGTTCTCAAGGAAATGCTATACCAGGAAAATTAAATACAGACACACAGAAATAAGAGTTCAAAAACTAAGAAAATGGACAACTTAATTGTAAGGACAAGTCTGGAGTTGAATATTACATCCCAGAATTTAATCGGGAAAATTGAACCACAACAGAAGGTAGATTAAGTACATGAGACTGAACTGATGCAATAGCATTTTATGACTGTTGACTAAAACATTGTTGCTGATTTGCTTCTAGGTTTTGTTTTCTGGTTTTAAAGATTTTTGTCCTTTCTTGAGCTGTTGATAGATTTATGTACCTATTAATTGAACAGAATCCTAACTGGTTTTCTGGCTTTAAGTTTTAAGCAAATTTCCTTAGCATTTCTTTGATTTATTCAAGTTAAAACTGCTTTTCTTGAAATTACCAGCTGAATTTGCTTTTGAAAGTAGTTATATTATTTAAGGGAACCAGCAGTTAGTGTAATGGCTATATCGCTGGACTCCCATGTAGTCGACCGCGGTTCGCGTCCCGGACCCGGTGGCTTAAAACTCACGCTGGGCGCATGTGCATGCGTGCCCAAGATCCCGAGAGGAGAATGGAGGAGAAGGGATTGCGGCGTGACCATCCCCCTGGGGTTTTTTTTCTCTCTTTCTGTCTCTCTGTCTCTCTCTGTCTGTCTGGTGAGCGCACGCGCCCTATAGCAAAAACCTCTCCAAAAAAAAAAAAAGAAAAGAAAAGAAAATGTAGGGGAAAAAGGAATAGAAAACAACTGTAGACACCAGAGGTAGTGTGGGAGGAGGGTGGGAAAGGGCTGAAGGTCAGAAATAGGGGTTTTATATATATATATATATATCTATATATATCTATCTATATATATATATATATATATATATATTTCTAGTTTCATATATATATGAAAATTATTGATGATAACGCATGATTAAGCACTATGCAGTGTATTTTGGGTGGGAAATCACATTTTGTATGCTGTGACAATGCTTAGGGAATAAATGTAAATTAATTAATTAAAAAATGTTTTAGAAAAATACTCATGGAAATACGTGTAATGGGAAAACTATGTATGAATTTCAAAAAGTTTTTGTACCAAAATAAATTCATACTTTAATTGTAAAAAATAATATGATATCAATTGATGCAGAAAAACATTTGATAAAATTCAACAATCCTTCACTTCAGTCTTTGCTGATCAAGACTTTCAGCAAAATTGAGGTAGAAGGGACATTCCTCAACATAAAAAATATCATATATGACAGACCTACTGCAAACATCATACTGAATGGATAAACGCTAAAAGCTTTCCCATTCAAAACTGGAGCAATACAAAGTTATGACTCTCTTCACTCATTTTTAACACAGTGCTGAAAGTCCAAACTAATGAAATTAGATAAGAAAGTAAATTAAAATGTATTCATATAGGAAAAGAAGTGGTTAAACTATTCCTATTTGTCCTTCTTCTGTACACATAGAAAGTCCAAAGGAATTAATGAAAATAGTCCATAATAAATAAGTTCAGTAAAATTTCAGGAGACACAATAAATATGCAAAAATGCATGACATTTTTATACATCAACAATAAACAGACTGGGATAGAGTAGAAGAAAACAATCCCATTTACAATAGCTTTAAAAAATAAATGAGATACCTAGGAATAAACCTAACCAAAGAATTGGAAAACTATGAAAAACTGAAGGATATCCAGTGTTCTTGAATTGGGAGAGTCTATATAAACAAACATCAGTTCTACTGAAATTAATTTATATATTCAATGTGATTCCAATCCAATTACATGAGGCATTTTTCATATAATTTTTTTAAAAATACAAAATGTGTCTGAAATAAAAAAAGACAAAACATTGTCAAGACAATACTGTATCAAAAAATAAACAAGTAAGTAAACTAGAAGGCATCTCACTACCCAACTTAGTATATTGTAAAGCAGTGATAATCAAAACAGATGATACTGGCACAAATATAGATACATAGACCAATACACATCTGTATATCCATGTTTATAGGCCAATAGCATACAACAGGTAATCCAGAAATTAACCTCAAATCATATAGTCCACTGACCTTTGATTAAAGATTATAAGACAATGCAGTGGAGAAAAGAAAAAGTTATTTTAGCAAATGATGTTGGAAGAACTGGATATCCACCTGCAGAAAAGTGAAATTGGACCCCTATCTCTCACCATTAACTAGAATTAACTCAAAATGGATCAGAGATTTAAATATAAAGCCTCTATCTATACAACTACAGGAAGAAAATGTAGGAAAAACTTTTGAAGACATTGGAGTAGGCAAAGATTTCTACAAGAGAGTGATATCTAAAATATATAGGGAAAACCAACAGTTCACCCATAAAAAAAAATAATAATAATCCAATTAAAAATTGGGCAAGTGGGTTGGATAGACAACACTCCAAGGAAGACTTATAACTAGCAAGAACCATATGATAACATGTTCTAAGCCTCTTGTCATAAGAGATATGTAAATTAAAAGTATAATGAGATATAATTTAACTCCAGTAAATGGCTAGAATAAAAAAGAAAAGAATGAAAAATGTTGGCAAAACTGTGGTGAAATGGAAACTCTCTTACACTGTTGGTCGGAATGTAAATTAGTCCAACCTCTGTCAAAGACAATAGGAAGCTTTTTCAAAAATTTACAAATAGAACTTCCATATGACTCAGTAATCCCAGTTCTTGGTATCTACCAAAAGGATAAGAAAAGACGCAATCATAAAGGCATCTGCATATTCATGCTTATTGTAGCATTATTTATAATTGCTAAAACATGAAACCTACTGAAGTGTCAAAACACTAATGATTGGGCTGAAAAACTGTCGGCAAATATATACCACAGAATATTAAATAGCTATCAGAAAATGAGATGTTATCATTCAATTAAAAATGGATGAATATAGAAGACTTCATGTGGAGCAAAGTGAGTCAGACATTGAAAGCTACACATTATATATCCCCAACTCAATTTATACTGTCTGCACTTTATGGCAGAGTCTGAGAGATCTGAAAATGGGATGTGGAGAAGATGGGTGCAGATGCTAGGGATGGTAAGGGGATAAAGTGGATGGTAGAGAGTGGGTGCTGGATGGTGGGTGTGAGAAAAAAATTAGGACAGTCATTTCTGCTTAAAAGTGTTATTTGTCTGTTAGACCAGTCTACAGTGTGTTTCATGAATATTTTATCAAATGATGAAAGTTCAAGTGCAAATATTTTTGAAGACTATGAATGATAAACTCAAGTTTATAAGAGAAAAACAAAACATTTTTCTTTTGTATTGCTTGGAAATAGTTCACTCTAGTGGGTCTCTGTTAATTTGTCATCAAAAGAACACTTTACCTGAATGAAAAGGGCTGATGCATGTGCAGAATGTTTACAATCATTTGTGAAATTATAGCCTAGCACTAGTTTGTATCTGCAAGTTACTGTTACAAATATTATCTGTATTTTTGGTATATACAACTTTCTACATTGAAAATTGAATCTGTGAATTTGCAACTGAAATTATCTTGTCAGTGTTTTCTGAATGAACTGCATAACACTTCTGTTGTAGGAAAAGAAGATCTTGTGATTTAAACATCTATTAATAATTTATTCTTTTGAACATTGGTGCCACTTCAGTTTTATATAGAGCACATCAATTTCCATAAAAAACTTTGGAAAACATGTCCTTCCTAATACATATATGAAATAGTTTGAGAATGAAAAACCCATGTGCCTATGAAAATAAATTCTGTAACTAGATTACATGTTTTTAGAGTTACTTTTGTCTTTGTCTTTTCAAGGCATAGTACAGCTATTACTTTCCAACATTTCTTTCACTTGGTTTTCAGTTTTTCCCTAGTGCACAAACACTTCCCAAAGAGAAATGGAGATAGAAATAGAGAGAGAGGGAAAAAGCAATTTCCAATGGAACGTGGCCATGCTGCAATCCCTTCTCCATTTCTCTGTCCTGTTCAGATCCTGGGCTCATATGCACATATGCCCAGCATGTGTTTCAAGCTGTTGGACTGAACTCAAACTGAGTGACTGGCAAGATGGGATCCAGTACCCTTAACCACTAGGCCGTGTAAGCCCCGAAATATTTTTAAAAGCTTGAGTCTGAGGAAGGACAGTAATGAGAAAAAGAGAGAGGCAAGGGACAAAGAAATGGATTATTATCTATTGAAGATAACTTCATAGTATTGTCAACTGGACTGATGAGAAATGTACTCATGTCGGAACCAGCATTTAGCGTCATGGCTATGTCACTGAACTCCCATGTAGGCAACCACGGTTTGAGTCCCAGACCCAGTGGTTTAAACTCACACCGGGCACATGTGCGTGCGTGCCCAAGATCCCAAGAGGAGGATGGAGGAGAAGGGATTGCGGCGTGGACATCTCCCTGGGGGGGGATGATTTCTTGCTTTCTGTTTGTCTCTCTCTGTCTTTCTGGTGAGCGCATGCACCCTATAGCAAAAACCTCTCCAAAAAAGAAAAAAATGTACACATGTTGGAATATTCACTTTGTAACCTAAGTAACATGTGATTGAATATATTAAAGAAATTAAAATAAAAAAAAATTTTAAAAAAGTTTACTTATTCAATTGTTGAAATTGTTGAGAGAGGAGATAAAGACAGCATTTCCAGCAAGGTTCTGATCCTAAGGTCTACTGTCAGCTTCACCCGTTCCAGATCATGGGCACATGCAACCTGGAGTACTCAGGGAGGTCTCTGGATGTAAACCGGCAGCCTTCTCACCTGGGTGAGAAAAAGAAAACTAGTTCTTTGACTGAACTACAGTGCATTCATGTTGGTCAAATTCATTTCTACACTGTAAGCATATATAGTGATCGAATGTAAAAAAATAAGAAAATAAAAGAAATAAAAACAAAAAATAAAATTAAATACATAATTTTCAAAAGGAAAAAGAAAGGATTTAGCTTAGGAAATACTTGAAAAGTGGGACCTAACAGTGATGCAGTGGTGAAATTTAATGTTCTTTGAGGCAGACCCATGACAGAAGGCAAGGATCTAATTTCATCTTTTACACAAATGGTTTCCAGTGTCCCAGCCTCAGTTACCACAAAGTACTTATTTGTTTCAGAGATTTGAGATTTTTAGTTGCTAACTTTATCCTAGGCAAAATTTCAATATGTAGCTAATTATATATTTTCTATTTTTCTTTTTAATTCCACTGGTAAACTTCTCATGCTAGAAAATTACTGTTATTTTAAAATAATTTATATATATATATATATATATATATATATGTGTGTGTGTGTGTATATATATATATATATATATATATCTTTACATACATATATACACATATATGTAATGTCATATAATTTCATTAAAATAAAAGTAATTTTCTTTTTGGCTTTTCTTTTTTTTGAGAGGCTTTTGCTATAGGACACGTGTGCTCACCAGAAAGAGAGAGAGAGACAGAAAGATAGAAAGCAAAAAATCACCCCCCAGGGTGGATGGCCATGCCACAATCCCTTCCTCCATTCTCCTCTCAGGATCGTGGGCACGCATGCACACATGCACAGCATGGTTTAAACCCCTGTGTCTGGGACTTAAAATGCGGTCAAGGACATGGAAGTCCAATGACGTAGCCATTACGCCAACTGCTGGTCCTAAAATAAAAGTAGTTGTTTGAAAACCAAACCAACCAACCATTCAACAAAACCAGAGAGTAATTGCTTTCCTATATTTAAATGAGTATATATGAAAATGTATTAAAAATATGTAAAAAATAGACTTTTTGTTATAGTTATTTTTTTCTAACATCTTCATGTCTCTAATCTGAAAAAGCATTGTGTGTTCATTTTCACTTGGTATTTTCTCCTATTTACATGATGTCATTATTTAGAGCAGTAGCAGCTGGTCTTACTGTGCTCACCTGTGCTAAAATTCTGACCATATGGCAATTTGAACTGCAAGATTTATTTTTTGGGCTAGAGCACAATGCACATAAATGAACGTTTTGGAGAATAATAGTGCATAAGACTCTCATTTCATTAGCTTCAGTGGGGTTAAATTATGCTTTTAGCCTTCCAACATTAGGGATTAAGGCCATATCTACACATGCAAACTAAAGTGAAGGAATTAAGCAAACATCTGGATAATTCAAATAAAAGAGAATTTTGCCTTAAACAAATGAGTATTATGAGAGGGCTTCTTGGCAAAATCTACAGGTAATTGCCTTAATTTTCTATTCAATTTAGAACTTGCAACCATAAATTTGTAGAGTATGTTTAAGCAGTCGGTAGATTTTACACGTTAAATCTTTAATACTGTTTTGAATAATATCTTTCATTTTTATTATTGTTAGAATTTTTTGTGCTTATACTAATTAAAATAAACTGAATTTACTAAAATATACTGAGGTAAAAATGTATTCAAAATGACTTAGACATAATATAAATTTAAAATATTCTGTTCTTTTCTAGCACTTACATCAACTTTGAGTAGCAAGTGAAATTTCTAAATCCCTCAGCCTCTGACCCAGATGATTGAGATAAAGCTGCAGGCAAACACAAAATTTCAATTATTATAAAGTGAAAAGTAACTAGATACTTTAATTACAAGACACAGTGACATTTAAATGATTTTTTAAAATGAATAAGTTTATAAAACAAATATAGTTTTATGTTTTAACTTATATGCATGTTATGTAAATGCAGAGATTAGAATAGATTGAAACTAGTCAGGCTGTAGGTCAAAATTAGGATAGATTTATAAGAATATAAAAATGGCTTCTGGGCTGGCAGCTGGCATGGTGATTAAGGGCACTGGACTCCAACATGGTCAACCGTTGTTCAAGTCCCAGACCTGGTGATTTTCTTTCTCTCTCTCTTTCTCTGACTCTCTCTCTCTCTCTTTCTCTGTCTCTCTCTCTCATTCTGTCCCTCTCTGGTCAAATTAAAATAAATAGATAAATAAAGTTAAATAAAAGAACTCTTTCAAAAAATGGCTTTCTTCATCTCAATTGTATTTTTACATTTGGGATCCAGAAATCATCCCTTTAAAAAAAGGCAGCATTGGGACCAGCAGTTGGCGTAATGACTATGTCCCTGGACTTCCACATACTCGACTGCAGTTCGAGTCCCGGACCCAGTGGCTTAAACTCACACCAGGCGCATGTGCGTGCGTGCCCAGGATCCTGAGAAGAGAATGGAGGAGAAGGGATTGTGGCGTGACCATCCCCCCTGGGGGGTGATTTCCTGCTTTCTGTCTCTCTGTCTCTCTCTGTCTTTATGGCGAGCGCACGTGCCCTATAGCAAAAACCTTTCCTAAAAATAAAAAAAGGAAGCACTGATTCTTTGAAAATAAAATATGCTCATATATTCTCTCCAAATTCAAGATATTGTACTTTCTTACATTTATATGTGACAAAATTGCTCTTGATGTTTTTATTATGGTGAGATACTCTTTCCTATCCTTTTCATTTTATTGTAATCAAGAATGTGTTTTATTTTCTCATGGATTATTTTGAGAGGAAAAAATGGAAAAAAAGGAGAATGTATTTCACTGAGTATAAAAATAATTATGTAAACAATCAGTATTTTCCTTATAAAAAACTATTAACTAGTAGGCATTTGGAAAAAAAAATCTAGAAAAAAATAAAGCATAGCTGATGGGTGCATTTTTGCCGGTTAGCAGAGAGGCTGACATACTTGTTAAAGTCTTGTTTGTCACTACTGAACCAAAAGGTACCACTGAGTATTTGCAGTATTATATTTCTGCCTGGTGAGAGGCAACCAAGTTGAACGTGTTGAGAAACAAGCTAGTAATCTGATATAACCAGAATATTTTATTTGAAATAGAAATTGCATACATTAATTCTGAGATGCAGAGAATGTTTTAAGCCTGTATATTAGTTATCTACTGATTCACAAAATATTATCCTCCAAATTAGGTACTTACAACGACACACTTTTATCTTCACACATTTTTTCTGAGAGAGGAATTTCACAACAGCTTAGCTGTGTGGTTCTTGCACACATTCTCTTATTACGTTGTGGTAAAGTTAGCAGTCTGGACTACAGTCATGCAAAGGCACGCATGAGGCTAGAGGATCTACTTCCAATGGTTCATTACAATGGTTGGCTAGTTAATGCTGGCTGTCGTCAAACACATTAGTTACTGCCGTATGGACCTGTCTGCTGGCTGCATGAGTGTTTTCACAATATGGCAACTGGCTTTCTCAAGAGCCAGTGATTTATTAGAAAGCAGAGCAGTAGCCACATGACTATTTCGTCCTTGCCTCAGAAGATATACCCTTTGTTTCTCTTTGTTTATTTAATGTTCCATTAGTTACACAGGCCCCAAGTTTTCAACACAGGGGAGAACTACCCAATAATGTCAATACTTAAAAATGAAGTATTTTGAAAATTGTCTACCACAGGTAAGGTTTTCAAGAAATCCAAGTAACTATAAAACTTCTCTATTCCTTATAGGAGAAAGAAGTTAAAAGAAAAAAAGCCCCAGAACAATAATTACTCTTTTCATCATTGTTTTAATAGTAGATAATCACCATACAAAAACTTAATGATATGGTATGTCTTCTGAAGCATTAAGATAGTAATAGAGACTAAAAAAAATTAATTTGCATGGTTCCTCTTTCAATTAATTACATATTTAAAAGTCTACTAATTATAACCATATATACCTCCAAGAGTAATAATTTTGCCTACCTAAATACATGCAAATTATCTCTATTGCATAGCGGCTCTACTTGACCAGAACTTCTATGAAGACAGTTTTCATTTTTGACATTTATTATTGCATTACCAGTAAAACCTACATATTACTGTACATGGAGGCAAATAGTAATTTTTTTATTATATCATACTAAAATATCGGGACAAATCTTTTCTTGCTAGAATATATTGTCAGCTATTAAATGAGAACACAGATGCACAATAAAAAATGCCTCAAAGCCTGACTTTTGCTTTTACTTTTTAAAAAAATTTAGAGAGATGTTATATTTACATATTGAAAAATTTTAAGATATAAAAATACATGCATATATGCATTATGTTTGTTATATTCTTTCTTACAATCTTAAATAATATTATCTTGATAATTCTAGAAATTTAGAGTGAATAAAATTGATGTTATATAGCACCTTTATTCTAAATATTCAGGAAAAAAAAAAAAAAAACAGAAGACCTACACACTTCAAACCAGGGATCCCAAACAGTATCTAAGGGACTATCCAGGAGCTGATCTGTTGGCCATTCAGTCTTTTACTGAGAGACTTCATTTCCTGATTCCTCAGAGTGTAAATAATTGGGTTAAGGAAAGGAGTCATTATGAAGTAAAGCACAGAAAGAAACTTTTCTACAGAATAACTCCAGAATGGAAAAGCATCTGCTATCTAAATGAAGATAACATAGCCAAAGAGAGTTACTACAGTGATGTGAGCAGACACTGTGAACACAGCCTTGGAAGGTGCACTGGAGAAGTGCTGCCAGATGGTGACCAACAGAATAATGCAGGATACAAGTGAGAGAATGAAGCAGGCCAGGGACAGGAGCCCACTCTCTGCAATCACCAAAACTTCCAGTATATAGGTCTCAAGCTTGATGACAAGGGGAAAGTCACAGAAAATGTTGACTACAACTTTGGGACCACAGAAAGGTAAACCTACTGTGAAAACCATTTAACTTGTGGTATATATAAGCCCAATTATCCATGAGAGCACTAGAAATGCAATGAATATCCTGAGACTCATGGTGGCTTGTAGTGCAAAGATTTGCATATGGCAGAATACCTGTCAATAGCCATAGCTATCAGGAGAGATATCTCACTACCCCTGACAAAGTATATAAACAATGTCTATACAATGCAGCCCCCCATGAAGATGGTCTTGTGTTTTCTAAAGAAGTCTGCGATCACTTTGGGAGTTGCCAC
Source organism: Tupaia tana (assembly GCA_026018925.1). Lineage (NCBI taxonomy): Eukaryota > Metazoa > Chordata > Mammalia > Scandentia > Tupaiidae > Tupaia > Tupaia tana. Next base: position 208,742,807 of record JAKSZU010000001.1, on the reverse strand, counting down.
AGAAGAAAGGCACAAATAAAAAATGATAAATTGGCCAGAAAGAAATACATGGGGGAGTGAAGATTTTTTTTTTCTTTTTTTTTTTTTTTTTTTGGAGAGGTTTTTGCTATAGGGCGCGTGCGCTCGCCAGACAGACAGAGAGAGACAGAGAGATAGAAAGCAGGAAATCACCCCCCCAGGGGGGATGGCCACGCCGCAATCGCTTCTCCTCCATTCTCCTCTCGGGATCTTGGGCACGCACGCACACGCGCCCGGCGTGAGTTTAAGCCGCCGGGTCCGGGACTCGAACCGCGGTCGACTACGTGGGAGTCCAGCGACATAGCTATTACGCTATCTGCTGGTCCCAATGAAGATGTTTATTAAACATCATAGATATCACAATAAGGAGGTTTCCCGCTATAATGGCTACATAGACAAGAAAGAAGATTACAAAGGAAAAAAAATAATAATTTGAATCTTATGAGAACTGAAAATTCCCAGAGGGATGAGCTCAGAAACACTTGTGTTGCTATTTAGGATCCTCGTTTAGCCATTTGCATGTTTTTTTTTTTTTTCAGAAGTTATATTTTAACGTATTAGGTCAATGCACCTTCTATATAAATCCACTTAATTTATTGCCTTTTATATTTAGCTGATGTTTGCTCTATTCCCAAAATCTTATGCAGCCTTTTTGTTCATTTTCAGGCTTTTTTTTTAATTGTCTATTAGAGCCTTCCGAACTTTCACTTTCTGATATATAGCACAGACATTCGGTAAATATTGAGTGAGGACAAAGTCTGTCTTTCATACTCCGGTGTGCTTTAAGTCTTCCATATTCACCCACTTTGTATCAAAGGTCAAGGTCTTATTGTTTTCCATGACTGAGTAGTATTCCATAGAGTACATATACCACATTTTTTAATTCACTCGTCTACATTTGGGTTGATTCCATGTCCTAGCAATTGTAAATAAAGCTGCAATAAGCATGAATGTGTATGTGTTTTTATTCAACTGAGTATAGGTGCTCCAGTGTAGGGTGCATAACTATTTACAAGTGTTATATCTTCTTGGTGAACAAATCCTTTTAGTACTATATAATGTCCTTTCTTGCCTCTTCTCACATCTTTCTTCTTTAAGTCTATTTTATCTGATATCTATACCACAACTCCAACCTATTTTTTTCATTTGCATAGAATACCTTTTGCCATCTTTTCACTTTCAGTTTGTGTATATCCTTATCAGTGAGGTGTGTTCCTTGTAAGTAATATTCTTGTAAGTAATATATAGATGACTTCTGTTTTTGTATTCATTCCACCAGTCTGTGTCTTGTAATGAGACAATTTAATCCATTAACATTCAAAGTTGTTATTGATATGTGTGTAATAACCCCTGTTCCCTGTCATTTTGTGAACAATTTTCTCAGTTGATTTTTGTTTTCTCATTTCTGTTTGTCTCTATTTAGTTACACTGATGCAATACTCCCCTCAATGCATCTTATAGAGCTGGTCTAGTAGTGATGAATTCTTTCAGTTTTTGAGAAATCTGAGAATATTTTTTAAAAGAACTAATTAATTAATTTTAATTTGACCAGGGGTAGGTGGTAGAGAGAGAGAGAAAGTGAGAAAGCATGCCACCAGGTTTGGTACTCAATCCATGTGGGAATCCAGTGCCCTTAACCACCATGCCACCAGCTGGCCCCTTTGTGAAAATAATTTTATTTGTTCTTCCCATTTGAAAGATAATCTTTCTGGAAAAGTATTTGCTTGCATTGTTTCAGTTGAGAGGTCTGATGTTATCCTAATGGGATAATCTTAAAAAGTTACTTAATGTTTCTCCCTTGCCATTTTTAGAATATTCTCTTTGTTTCCTATTTTTTTTTTAAGGGAGATGTTTGCCATAGGGTGTTTGCACTCACTGGACAGACAGAAAGACAGAAAGCAAGAAATCATTCCCCCCGGTGGGATGGCCACGCCACAATCCCTTCTCCTCCATTCTCCTCTTAGGATCTTGGGCACACACGTACATATTCTGGGTGTGAATTTAAGCTGCCAGTCTGGGACTCAAACCATGGCTATCTATGTGGGAGTACAGCAACATAACGGTTATACCATCTGCTGGTCCGTGTCTTTGATTTTTACCAATCTGGTTATGGTGTGGCAGGGGAAGGATCTTTTTGTGTTGATTTTATTCGAGGTCCTTTTTATCTCTTGGGTCTGAATGTCTCCATGTTTCTCTATATTTGGAAAATTTTCAGATAGTATTACATTTTCTATGCCTTTGGCAGATTCTTCACCTTCTAGAATACCCATTATATGGATATTTGGGTGTTACATGGTGTCTAGAATTTCCTGTATGTTGTCCTCATATTTTTTTGTTTTTTGTTTTTTCATTCTTTGGTTTGGTCTGTGTTGGAGAATTTGTCTTTGAGATCAGAAATTCTTTCAATTTCTTGTATTGTAGTCCTCATTTCCAGAAATTCTGTTTGATTCTTTTAAAGGGTATCTATTGCTTTATGAAATTCTTCTTTCGTATCCTGAAATGATTTTCTCATTTCCTAGAACTGATCATCAGTTTTCTCTTGTGCCATACTGAGTTTTGTAACTATGAATATTTGGAATTCTTTTTCTGACATTTCTTTGTATTCCTCTCTGCTGTCCATTATTGGTGAGGAGCTACTCACTCACGTGGGAAAGTTACCCCCTTGTTCTCTCATATTTCTTCTAGATCTGTGCTGGTTTTTTATCATCTGATGCAATATTTAATATTTTATATTTATTGGAGTAGATTCTGTAGTATTAGTAGAGGAAATTTCACGCTTATTTCCAAGGTGTGCTCCTATTGGAGGGCTGTGTCTCCGAGATCAGAGCAGTTATAAGTAACTTCAGTTGCTTGACTCCTCTTTCAAATTCTCAGCTTTTTTTTTTTTTTCTTTTTTTTTTTAGAGAGGTTTTTGCTATAGGGCACGTGCGCTTGCCAGAAAGACAGAGAGATAGTAAACGAGAAATCACCCCACAAAGGGGATGGCCATGCTACAATCTCTTCTCCTCCGTTCTTCTCTCGGGATCTAGGGCATGCATGTGCACACACACAAGCCCAGTGTGACCCGATGGGTCTGGGACTCGAACCATGGTCAACTGCATGGGCGTCCAATGACATAGCCATTACACCATCTACTGGTCCCAGCCAAATTTTCAGCTCTTGATGAGATGGTAGCAAGCTAAGGAGATAGTAAAGAGGATTAAGTCACACTCTGCATGGGTGTAGCACGTGGTCTAGTGCTCAGAGAGTTCCAAAGTTACTCCCAGGACCTGAGGGTGCACTTCCAAGAAGAGGCCTGATACGACTAGGCCAGAGTCTCCCAGTGGGTGTGGTGGGGCCAGACCACTAGAGTGCTAGGTGATGGAGAGGAGAAAGTTCCAGTGATTCCCAGTGCCTAGGGGTACACTCGGGAGAGAAGGCCTGCTGAGTACAGGCCCAGGTCTCCTGGTAGGTGGAATGAGCCCAGGCTGCTAGAGTGCTAGGTGGCAGAGTCTGGCTTTAGCTTTTGCGGTTCTTGTTGGAAGGTAGGTATGTCTTACCCCGAGAAAGTCATGAAAATAACAAAATTATTTTTCACTGTACTTATCTTTAAATCGTGGTTCATTTTTCATTTTGTGTTAATCTCTCTCTCCCTCTCTCTGTATCTGGGTTTAGAATTCATCTAAGGTGAAGAATTGTTTTGGCTCAGTCTTTTTAATGTCAAGTACTTTGTCTTTCATCAAAGTTCTGAAAGGATCTGACAGATCTATTTTATGGGCCTTTTGCATTCTCAGGGGGCTCTTTTTTCTTCCCTAGGGGTGATTTTTTATCTTCAGATATCCAGTATTCTCTTTTCTTTAGCTACCTCTTTTGAACACAGAGGAACACTGTCACTCTATCTGTCATGTTCACTTGTTAATTGATGGATTTTTTCTTTGAAATAAAATAGTTGCTGCCAATGTATTACCTAAACCAGACAGTGCACTTCAAATGTTTCTTCTCTGAGTAGTAAGTCTGAGCGAATCTTTTTAAGCAGTCCTGACAGCTAGGGAATGCTTTTTAAAAGGGTTATTCCAAGGTATTTTAAAGTCAAAGGCAAATACCAGGAAATAGCTAATTGGGGCTTCAGGAAGCCCATCCTGGTAGCTAAAAAATCTCAGTTCCAACCTCTTCAAACACTAGTATATTCCCTACTTTGTGTACTTCACATTGTATGTTTGGAAAATTATCTCTTTGAAAATCCTATCTTGACTCTTATATCTTTTTGTTTGCCTCATTGGGTGGACACTGTGCCCTCTTCTTTTTGACCAAAGTTTATTTTTTCATGTGACAATTTGATTTAACATCTGTCTGCCTTATTTCTAAAGGGCCAATACATATAGCTTGTGTGTTCCTCATGCAACACAATGTAAGACTACTATGTGTCGAGCTCTATGCTAGTTTTCTGCACTTTTAGAATTCATAGAAATACAGAGAATCCAGCAACATGGCACATTACAACACTGCCTTACAGTAAAACATAATGAAAAAAGTATTACAAGCAATGAAAGAAGGTATTTCTAACAGATTATTTTACTTGCTTTGAAAAAAGGTGCTATTTATGTTTGTAAAAACTGAATTATTAGAGCATCAGAAGTAAGTCATCTAAAGCAGGAAAAACACTATGAAATAGGAAGAATTCTGTCATGTTTCAAATTATACCCAATGAAATAGTCAATAAAAGCTTTTTCCTCCAACATTAAAATGTTAGGATTTTTAGACAGTCCTTTTTCTAGACATTCCACATATTAAATATATAGCTCCTAGTACCAGTCTGGTTTAACTGGCAAGTGACCTAATTAACTCAAGGACCACTAAACACAGGTACCTGCTAATTTAGATCTCACAGAGCGGGGTGAGCTAGCTACACCAGGTAGCTCTTCACACTAGTCCATGATGTATTTCCCATCACGCAACACATGCTGTCTGCCAGTCATCTGTTACAGGTCGTTCCTCAGTGAAGCTTCCCAGTGCAGGGCACCATCAGTTTTCTGTATGCTTGTTGTTTACTCAAAAGTGGGGATAATTTGTGTCTCTCCAAAATGTATATGTTAAAACTTAATCCCTAATTTGGTAGTATTTGGAGGTGAATTCTTTAGGAGGTGATTAGATCAAGAAGCCAATCCATCACGAATAAAATTAGTGCCTTTGTAAAAGAGTTCCCAGAGAACACCTTGCCCCTTCTGTCCTGTGAGATTACACTGAGAAGATAGCTGTCTATGAACTAGAAAGTGGGCTCTCTCCAGAGACCTTAGTGAATGACTTTTGGCAGCTTCCTCAATCACACTGGCTCTTAAAGTTACTGCCCAAAAAGTATGCATACCAACTCAAGTACATTTCACCAACAAAGTCACATGGCCATTGCTGTATTTAAGTAAGTAGAAAAATAGATTCCTGCTATGTTTCAGTGCAAGACTGTGACAATGGTGTCAATTCCTAAGGAACACCATATGGACGAGGATGGAACAAGGTAGATCATATAAGAAGGTACTGGAATAATCCAGATGTAAGATGAGATAACCACATAGAGGGGGAAAGTTGTGGTGATGGTATAAAATTATACAACTCTGAATAAATTTTGAAAAGAGATCCAATAGGCTTTGTTAATAAAGTGGAATATATATATATATATATATATATATATATATATATATATATATATGGAGTCAAGAATCAATCTAGCAGTCTGACCTGAAAAACCAGGGTGGAATTGCCATTCACAGATATGAAGATGTGAGAGAAACAATTTTAGAAGGTAATATCAAATGCTGAGTTTTACACATGTTAATTTTGAGATGCGTGCTTTGCATTCAGTTCTACATATGTGCCTGAGTTTCTGAAGAAAGATCTCTTCTGTAAGGGCTATCTGGTTACACCTACTCTTTAAATCTAAAAATGAAACCATCATGCTGCACAAAATAAATCCAGTGCATCTTGGACTTATAATGACGTGGCGATCAATCTTCGTTGGTCGTTCTCAGTGTTCTTTTGTACGTGTACATTCCAATTTTACAAGATTTATTATGTATACCTGTATTCAGTGACTCATAATACCTACCAGACTACCAACTAATGACATTAATTAAAAGTGCTTTATTATGTTCTCTTTAGAAAAATTGATCTCAGAGAAAGCAATCATTCTACAATGCTCCTCAAAAGTTCGGGGTTCTTTTTACCCCATTAAGTACTATTTCCTTTCTAAGTAGATCATGTCTTACATAAAAAGATAGAAAAATACTCCTATTTTCTAGCTACTCTTTTAAAAATACAGGAGCTCAGAAATGATCAAAATCAAATATGCCTTAAATGTCTCAAAAAACTAGGTCTAGTGCTACCTGATTTTTTTTCACATAGCTCTGTGAGTGTAGTCAACATTTTTTCTATCCTATAGCATAAAAACAAATTGTAGTTGATCCCAAATGGAACATCTATGCAATTAATCCTTTCCTTTATTCCTTTATCTTTTTAATTTCCAGAGGATAAATGTGTTTATGGGAGAGAGAGAGAGAGAGAGAGAAAGTATCCCCGCCTTTCACTTTTTGTGTGGCCACATTTATAATCTCTTCTCCTCCATTTGTTAATCCTATTGGTATTTGAGGATTGCATGCAAATGCATCCAGTACATTTTTCAAACCACCAGAGTAGAGATATAAACCATGATTGGCTATGTGGGATCTGCTTCCCTTAACCATTAGGGAGTAGGGCCAACTAGCAACTAGGTCTTTCAGTTCTGTGAACACCATTACAGAAGTGACACTGTTATGTAGCTTCTAATTCTTCTTTTGCAAAATTTCAGTTTCAACAATCTATTTCTCAGATTATTAGAATTAATTCCTATTCACTATATATGCTTTTTTCTTTAGGTTTTGGCCATAGGTTGTATGTGCTCTCCAGAGAGATAAAGAGAGACATGGAGAGAGAGAGAGAGAGGAAAAGTAAGAAATCATCCCCCAGGGAGGATGGCCATGATACAGTCCCTTCTCCTCCATCCTCCTTTCGGTATTTTGGGCATGCATGCACACACGCATGCCCTGTGTGATTTTCAAGTCATGTTTGGGTCCCGAACAGCAGTTGGTCATATAGATATTCAATGCCTTCACCACCATACCGCCTTTGGAACCCCCAAATAAAAAGTTTTAAGTTCTTTTATAGGTACATAAATCAAGTGACACGTGGATAGTTAAAGGTTATAGTATCTTCCTATTCACTGTCCAGTATCACTGGGTATAATTTCCCATTATTCTTATATTTCTACTGAGCCTTCACCAGACTTATTTAAGTGCATGAAGCTTCTGGAACACAGCTCAAACTTAGTATTAACTTTATCGTCTGAGATTCTACTGACATTGGTCTCTAGCCTTTGCCAATTTTCCAGCACTATCACTATGTGAGTGAACATATTCTTTTTTTTATTTTTACATTAAGAAGGGATGCCTTGGTTGGGTAGCCTGGAGCACTTGCTCATTCTGTCTAGACAAAGTCCAACACCAGTGCTATTTCCTGTGTCTTGTAGAACTTCTCTCAACTCTGCCTCAATCTGAAACTACTACTATTCTGAATCTGTCTTTTCTAGGGTTGCAATTGTGTCAAGTAATCTCTCAATGCCTAACTCTCCCCTATACATCATGGTGTGAATGTAGGTCAGAGACCTGACCCCAGACACTTAAATCTTATTTTTATTTTATTTTATTTAATGCTGTTTTATTTTGACTTGCTTTTCTTGTGCTTTTAACTGAACAAGATCAAGCCTTTTTGTGTGTTGAAGTTGGCTATGATTACCCTGGCCCTAAATTGCTCACACAAGTTCAAGTTCAATTTCTGACTTTAGGTCAGTTATTTTCAGTATGGGATACAATATTGGAGGGGGTGGATCTAATCTTATAAAATTGCAACTTCGTTTATCCTTTCTTTGCTGGGTAGTGAAAAATTTATGTTTCCACAAAAATTTCTATCCTGCAGAAACCTTGCTCTAAATTCAGCAACCAGCCAAGCACAGATGCAAAAACCTCCCCAGCTTTCACCCCGTGTTCCAACTTAAATGATCTATCTCTGCATTATCCAGCTGTGCATCTCAATTTCGAAGGCATTGTATTCTTTCATCTTTCCCTGAGGATGTTCAAGGTGAAGCCAAAATTTTTCCTTCCAAGAATACATCTCAACCACCTGAAAAATGAGCTTTTTGTCATATCATAATTATGTCACTCAGAGATCTTTCATTCTGTATAGGAAAAAATCATTTTACATTTCATATTAGATAACAAGGGTGTATGAACCTCCTGCCAAAGACACTGTTCTTTCACTATTCCTGCATGAAGCTCATTTCTTACATTATGAGACCTCAGTTCTTGGACTACCATTGAAAAATCCATTTTTGCCATTACACCCATCAAGTGAGTCCATTGAAGATGACCACCATCTTTCCCAGAGAAAGGATTCCCATTCCAATTGTTGCTGGTTCTGGCTGCACCCACCCCTGAGAGCCTTCCACTAACATTTCAGAAGCTCTTCTTTAATGACATTAAAGAAGATGACATTAATGACATTAATGACATACTCCAAACTTGGCAAGGCGGACAACAGGAACAGTTCACTAATCACAGCTTGTCTATGGTTCTAAAGTGTTAAGAATTTACCATTAGGATTATAGGAACCCTAGTAGTTAATACACACAACCAAACATGAAATCCATACAACATTTTGATAACGATAATAATATTAATAGATAAGATGAATAGTGGTAATATGTGCCAACATGGCTTAATTTTACATTTATCACCTCATTTAATCATTACAATATTTTATGAGTTTAATATTATTATTTATCCAGATTTGGAGTAGGAAATTGACATTAAAAGAAGCGGAGGCTTCTGTCCGATGTAATCCAGGTAGGAAGCAGTAAATAGAGGATTCTAAAAGGCCACATATATGCATTTTTCTGGAGAATTGTTTTCTAACCCAAATGAAGCCTACTCAGGTCTCTTCCCTCTAATGCCATTCTGCTGCTTATTCTGCCCCAATTTCTAGAGTCCCTGCTTGCAGGTAATTAATTTTTTTTCTAATTTTTGTTTGCCATTGCTTGTTTCTTTGATGGGACAGTAGGGTTTGCTTCACTCAACTTTAAATATCCTTTCTCTTGCTATTATTTATGACTGCTTCTCATTATTGTACTAAAATCTAATACGCAATAAAGGGGCAAGTGTGAGTGGGGAAAAATCTTGAATAACTACACTGTGCATGTATTTATGTGTATCAAGTGACTGACCAAAGTCCCAAGAAGGTAAATGGTAGAGTTAAGTTTTGTCCTTAGGTGACGTAACCGCCCCGTATGTGCAGCTAACTGCCTCTAATCGCTACTTCTCACATTATATAGTAATAGTGATCATAGTAATAATAATTTTTTGAGAGAGAGATTTTTGCAGTAGGATGTATATACTCACCAGAAAAGGAGACAAAGAGAAAGAATTATGCAAGAAATCACCACCACCACCCCCAGGGGCGATGGCCATGCCACAATCCCTTATCCTCCAATCGCTTCTCCAGATTTTGCACACACACATGCACCCAGCATGAGTTTCAAGCTGCTGGGTCCAGGACTCTAACCATGGTCACTCTGCAGGAGTCCAGTGATGTAACCATTATGCCATCTGTGGGTCTAAAGCATAGTAAAAATTCTGTAACTAGAATCCACCTTATATGTTAGTATATAAAATTTTTATAAAAATCTACGAAGTAAGGGATCACTATATCATAGCCATTCTAATTTTTATTAAAGGTAAACTTGGGGGATTTGACATTTTAAAATAATGTTATTATTATACCTCCTTCTCTGAATTTCTCTTGCATGATTTTCAGCTGCTTTTTCTACTCTTCCTCACTCTCATGGAAATCTATTGATATGTTCTCAAGGAAATTGCATTACATCATGTTGTTATCCAAGTTACTTAAATAACTTTTAATGACTGTTCTATGCCCTAAAGAGAAAGCGAAGTTCCTTAACAGCCTGCCTTCCTTCCCATCTCCAGGCTTCTCTCACAAATCCCTTCACCCTGCAGCATATGGAGCCACACCTCATCTCTGCTGTCCATTCATCCTCATTAGCTGACTCCCGTCTTCCTTCTTTCAACCAAGCTCAGCTGGCCTGATCTCTGAACCTGTCTCGAGTGGATCCTGGCTGGAGTGAAGTGTTCTCACCATGTGTCCTCTGCAGGATATGGAGAGGACACTCTCTATTCCTTCTTGTCTGACACGCTCATGGGCTTTTACCCTGCTCCGAGACCAAGTCTATGGCTATCTTGTTTAGTGCCAATAAGGACCAATATAAACAGACTCAATATTCATTTGCAGAATGAATTAATGCTACTTATTTAATGAATAACCTCAAAACAGGCTCAATGGAAGGAAAACAATGCTAATGTTGGAACTACATGCAGCCTGTATTTTTCACTGTTGTTTGTGAGAATGGGCAGCCAATTATTGATATGAAGCATTGAAGTACAAGAGAGGAGGGCGTTGTTCAGAAGACAAATTCAATAACTGCCCTGTGGTACATGAGCAAAGGAGATGCTGTCAGACAAGGTTATAAGGTTATGAGAAAAGCAATTTCTTCTGGAGCCAAAAGTTTTTGGAGAAGCTATCCATAGTAGAGATAGCAACCAAATGATGAGGGGCATGGGTAGGGAGTGAGAAAAGGAGACAGAAGGGAAGGAAAGGAGGAGAGAAGAAAAATAAGAAAAGGGACCAGCAGATGGCACAATGGTTAAGGAGATGAATTCCCACATGGCTGATTGCAGTTTGAGTCCTGGATCCAGTGGTTTGAAACTCATGCCAGCTGTGTGCTTGAGTGCCCAAAGTCCAAAAAGAGAATGGAGGAGAGGAAACTGTGATGTGGCCATCCCCCCTGCAGGGTGATTTCTCATTTTCTTTTTCTCTATTTCTCTCTGTCTCTCTAAAGAGCAAGTACCTGATAGCAAATATCACTCTAAAAACAAAACAAAACAAAACAAAACAAAAAACAAAAACAAAAACAAAAAAAATGAAGGAAAAACGAGCAGAAGAAAGGAGAGAGGAAGGGTGGGAGAAAAGGGCAGGATGAAAAAAGAAATTAAAAAGAACATATGTAAGTATGTGGATGACAGATAAAAATTTATAGTATAATGCAGTAGTGTATTATCCTCAAAGAAATAACGAGGACTAATCATTTATGAAAATGGGATCCTGCAGCAAAAATCAATCAATAATTTTTAAATTTTTTTCTCCTTTTTTCTTTTCTTTTGAGAAGGAGTTCCAAGGATGAACAAGAGTCAACACTAACATGTCTTTCCTTCTGAAAAATAGAGTAGGCGATTCACTGAACCAATACTTTTAAGTAACTTCTATGAACCATATAGGAAGCAGTGAATAAGAGGGATATAATCTCTCCTTTAATTGTATTTATAGTTCAGTCAGGGAGTGAGAGCTATGAATTATTTATAATGTTCCAGACCTTGTGCTATTTTTTACATGCATTTTATTCATTTAATTCTTCATATAACCCTACAGTACTGGAATTATTATTTAAAACAGGTGCCATTTTAAAGATGAGAAAAATGAATTCTCAACCTTTGCTACATGTTGGGATTACCAAGGACACTCTTGTGATGTCAATACCCCCACCTCAGAGGTTTGATTTATTTGTTCAAGAAGGATGGCATTCTTTGAGTTTATTTTTATCATTCTTAAGTCATTCTGATATGCAAACAATGTCGAGAGACTTTGACTTAGACTAAGTGTATAATTTACCCAGAATTTGCTAGCGAATGGGAGACTGGGCCCAAGACCCCAATCTTCCTTATCCCACAGTTAGTACCGTTAATCCTTTGCTGCTTTCTCATGCTAACATCAAAAGGCTTTTTAAAAATTGAACAATGTAGGCCGCTCACTGTACACATGTTTTTTTTTTATTTATTGGTTTAAAGTTTTATGATAATTTGATATATTTGTAAAAAAAAGTTTTAAGTGAATAGTATTGAAATAGAGCATGCTAGACATACCTATGATTCATTTCCCAAGGTTCTTCTCTTTTATTTTCTTGTTTAATTGCCAGATGTTTCATGCACTCACTACAGAGAGAAAGAGACAGGGAGAGAGGACCCCTCAATGGTCATGGTCATGCTGCAGTCTCCTCTTCTCCCTCTCTCCAGCCTGTCAGGATTTTGGAGATGCATGCAGAGACACCCGGCATATTTTTCTAGTTGCCAGGGCTAGGACTCCAACTGCCAATGGCCATACGACACCTGTTTCCCTAAACACTAGGCTATGGGGCCAGCCCATATTTCTTAAAGTTTCTAGGAAAAAGCTTAAAGTAACTAAGGCTGGCATTGCTATATAAAACCTGACTTCTGATGTCAAGGAAACTTTTGACCCAAGGGACACATGTGTGATATTTTATTCCACGTTCACCACTCTCTCTCTCTCCATCTAATAAGATACTATAATTACATACATTCGAAGCCCATTTTCATTCCTGGATGTTAAGAGAAAAGTTCCAAGTGATAATTTTCTAAGCGATTTTCAAGAGATACTTTTTTTACAGTATATTATAGTAATCTATGGGAACATTAAAAAAAAGGTTCCAAGGTGGAAATAATAATTTGGTATCCTCTCAAAAGTGTATTTTAAGATATCTGGACATAATCCTATTTCTGCTATATAAAATAAAATAGTATAGTGGAGCTTACTGAGACCGTAGGGAAAAAAACTACCAAGAAAAAGTAGTGTCCATTTCAAACAGTGCCATTTCTCCTGATTTTTGTTCTCTTCCAAGCTTAGATTTGATTAAGGTTTAGGTCACACCTCATTTTCTCATTACCCACAACATCAATAAATCTTTAGTGACTAATGAAGATTATGGAGTCAGGTTAGTTACCTGGAGAACCTCTCAAGGGAGAAATAAAAAAAAAAAAGATAAAACATGCACAGGACCCTTAAAATTTCTTGAAGTGAAGATGTAAGAGGCAGGACCAAAGTGAGGCGATGGGTTAAAAATCTCTTATGCAGAGAGGAAGAATACTACAGCTCCAGCCTCTCATGGTTTGCCAGAAAGAGAAAAGAAAGAGAAAGTGAGAAGGCACCCTCTCACCATGGGGCACGGTCCGTCATGCCACAATCCCCTCTCCATTTGACCTTCCTTCTGGGATTTTGGGCGCACACCCATGGTGCATTTCGTAAGCCCTAGGTATGGGATGCAAAACAGTGTAGCTGGCTATGTGGAACCCAGTCACCTTAACCGCCATGTCACCAGCTGACCTGGAAAGGGATTTCAACAGGGAGGACAAAGGACAGAGCAGAAGATAGAAGTGAGGAACATTACTATAAAAAGCGGAATTGAGAACCAGCAGTTAGCGTAATGGCTATGTCGCTGGACTCCCACGTAGTCGACCGCGGTTCACGTTCCGGACCTGGTGGCTTAAAACTCACGCCGGGCGCGTGTGCGTGCGTGCCCAAGATCCGGAGAGGAGAATGGAGGAGAAGGGATTGGGGCGTGATTTCTCGCTTTCTGTCTCTATGTCTCTCTCTGTCTGTTTGGCGAGCGCACGTGCCCTATAGCAAAAACCTCTAAAAAAAAAAAAAAAAAAGGCGGATTAACTGAAATTCTAAACAGCCAAGGTCTATTCATCTCAGAAACTGCAGTTCTCAAAACACAGGCAATCAAGCGAACATCTATTAGATGCAGATGCATATTCATGGCATACAATTTATTCAGTATCATAGGGCAGACTTTATTTTTCTTCTTCTTCTTTTTTTTTTTTTTTTTTTGGAGAGGTTTTTCGCTATAGGGCGCATGCGCTCGCCAGACAGACAGAGAGACAGAAAGCGAGAAATCACCTCTCAGGGGGAATGGTCACGCCGCAATCCCTTCTCCTCTCGGGATCTTGGGCACACACGCACAAGCGCCCAGTGTGAGTTTTAAGCCACCGGGTCCGGGACTCGAACCGCGGTCGACTACATGGGAGTTCAGCGACATAGCCATTACGCTAACTGCTGGTTCCCCATAGGGCAGACTTTAAACGGTGACATTCTTAGTTCAATGCTTTGCTGTTGCTGTTTCAAGATTCCTAAATTTTAAAATTTGTATCACTCACAAATTATGTAGTTCTGACCAAATAAGTATTTTTTTAGAGAAAAAGAATGATGAAAGAAAAAAGACTCTCTATTTTTGGCATGCTTGACTATGAACACTAAGAGTCTGATCAGCTATTTAATTCCTCACTTTTATATATAAATGGCCATCTAAAAATCAGCAACCATTTGGGACCAGCAGTTAGTGTAATGGCTATGTCACTGAACTCCCATGTAGTTGACGGTGGTTCGAGTCCTGGACCCGGTGTGTTAAACTCATGCCAGGCATGTGTGCGTGCATGCTCAAGATCCTGAGAGGAGAATGGAGGAGAAGGGATTGCAGCATGGCCATCACCCCTGGGGGGTGATTTTTTGCTTTCTGTCTCTTTGTCTCTCTCTATCTCTCTGGCAAGCACATGCGCCCTATAGTGAAAACCTCTCTAAAAAAAATAAAAAAAAAAAAATTAGCAACCATTTGAGGAAATTTGTTGTATGGAAGAAAGGAGACAAATGGCATCTTCAGAGACTACATTAAGAGCCCATCAGAAAGCATAACAAATCCACAAATAAGTGAAAGAAAAACTTCAAGGAAATACAACACAGTAGCTGTGTCGAGTAGTTAATAATGTCCATGACCAAAATGGACAACACACATGTACTGGAAATAGATTATTTTATATAGGAGTAGAATATTGATATTGAGAATAACGACTTAAAGTGTACAGACCTTACAGTTTTCAAAACATAGTCACATCTGTTATATTACTATTAAACAAAAAACAGTCAAAATTGTAGAGAGGATGAGCTGATATTGATGTGACAATGACTTAAATAGAACCAATGACAGTCAACATTGTGCTTCAGCTTCAATTATCTAGATATTGCAGACCAAAAAGCTTCAATAGGGGAAATTATTTGGATAATTTCTTTATATATACATACTTATTTATCAAGTAAAGGTATAATTATGAACCTCCTTTCAAAGTTGAAAGACATTTTCTGTGCTAGTACATGAATGTTCAAAAACCTACCTGGATGGAAAAATGGAGAAGAAGGGATTTTGGCATCACCACACCTAACAGGGTGTTTTCATCCTCACTGTCTCTCTCTCTCTCTCTCTCTCTCTCTCTGTTAAGTGCACATGACCTCTGGCAATTAAATAAGAAAATAAAAATAACATTAGAGAAAATGAAATACCTTTAATATTTTGCTTAATCATTTGCGATCCTCTTCATTTAAATCCTACATAATTAATCTCCTTCACATCTGCCATAAGGTCTTTGATGTAATACTTATCCATGCCTCAAACAATATTTCTTGGTCTCCTCCTCAAACCTGGTGTGTAACTGCTTCACTCTTAGTCACAGCATCTGGGAAAGTGTCTGCCTTTTGATTTCTATCATCTTCTATAGGCTTCCTTGGCATGCATTAAGCTGAATGATACATTTCCTAGTTCTCCAAGTGAACTTAAACCAAATAACTGAAGAGGAATAAAATTCTTCCTTCCTATCATTTTTTTTTTAATCTTAGACATTCTGACTGGGGTTAGGTGGTATCTCATTATTGTTTTGATCTGCATTCCCTTACGATGAGGGATGCTGAGCATTTTTTCATATGCCTTTTGGCTATTCGGCCTAAGGAAGGACATTTGGAGCAGGGATACGGAGGCAAAGCATTGACAGGATGGGGAGGTGTGGTATTACCTGTTGAAGATATTTTGATCAACTGGACTGGAGAGAAATGTTCACATATTGCAATGTTCACTTTGTAAGCTAATAATGTGATTGAATGTATATAAAAAATAAAAATAAATAATAATAATAATAATAAAAAAGACTGATACCTGCAAAAAAAAAGAAAGAAAGAAATTCTTCCTTCCTCTCAACTTCCTGTTTCAGTCTCTGTCATGAGAAATCAGGTGGCCTGTTATGTACTTTGCTGTGTTCTGCTTGAGAGCATCAACCTGTTCAGCAACATGCAGATGAAATCCCCCTCAGGATTTAACCTCAGATTAAAAGGTGACCATGAATTCTGCCCTCAGTTCAAAAGGTGACAAGGAAGCTTTAGTGTAAAACCTTGTGTTTGCAATACCAGGGAAATTTATGTTTTCCTCATAAACTTCTCGATGCCTTTGAAACCAGAACATATTTTATTTGTAAGAAAATTATTTAAAATTCCATCTCAAATATTGGAGGAGGAGAAACAGCCTGATTCCAACTAAAAATAACAAGTTATTTTAACTTTTCTTATTTAAAAATTTACCTCTATGTGTTGTTCTTTGTTGAAAACAATGAATATGGTATTACCTTTGATTCGATCATGTCACATTGTAAGCATGCTTTGAAAATTCATGTTGTTTCCAAAAAAAGTACAATGATTAAATATAGATAAGAAATTATAAAATAAGATTAAAAAATTACCTATATTAAATTCTTCTTACATATTGACAACTCCCCTCACTAGTCATCCACCATCAAAATCAACAAAATTATGAACTTTAATAATGATAAAATGACTCAAATGATAAAACTCATTTTTACTTGTTTGTTTCCTTTTTAATTTGCTATGTGTGTGCTGGAGAGTTAACCACAATCCACTCTATTCTCTTCTCAGGATTCTGGATATGTAACTTTGGTTACACACACTCCTGGACCACCTAACTGATCCAGAACTCACTTTCACCTCACACAGCATCTAAAATGCTCTTTTATTTATAGTTGTTATTTTAAAATACTTAACCAAGGTGCAAGACTGAAAAACTTTGGAAGACAGAATACTTTCTATCACTGTCCCATTATCCCCCAGAGCAGAAAGTTCTCAAAGGCAGGGATAGGCAAAACATAAAGTAACAATGACCAGAAACATGCCTGGATGCTCTAAAAGCCATTTAAGATGCACAGAGGTCCCTGGGCAATGACATCAGGAGGAGTGGAAAGTCATGTCTAGCCAGATTTACCTAATGTCAGGACATTTTCATGCATGCCCAAGAAAAGTAGAGACAAGACAGAGAAGTTATGGTAATGGAGATGCCTTGAAAATATGACAAAGACCCATCACTTGCAAAGTGGCATAGACTGTGTATTTGTAGACATCAATAGTAGAATATCTTAAAGAAGTCACTCACTTTTATCAACATTTAGTGCCATTGCTTAACATTCATAAGGTAGTATAAGAAAAAGTTTTCTTTGTACCATTTTAATTATCTCAGAAACCTATATAAAGAAGTAAAACTGATAACTCTATGCACGATATCCAAAAATCATGGAGCCAGACAGTGGCACAGTGGTACCACCACTGAACCTCCATGGGAAAGGCCCAGGTTTCTGGCCCAGGGCCTTCCTGTGCATGTGATCTGGGCTGGCTGGCACTGGCAGTGGGTCAAGGCATAGGGACCCTGATGCTGATGGCCATCTCTTCTTTCTCTCTCTGCCTCTCTTTCCCTGGAAGAAAAAAATACTAATAATATTTTTAAAAAAATCAATGATGTCAAAAACTATTAAATTATTGTCTTATTTCTGAACTTAAACATATTTGGGAGGAAAATTAAGACTATAACATGCCAAAAAATTTCCATCACCCACAAAGTAAACATATAACACATATCGATAACGCATATAGTTATTTATATTTAAACCACAATAGCTACTACTAAGGAAAATGCAAATTAAGAACACATTAAAATAGAAATATTAAATATATACTCACTCATACAAATACACACATGCATATGTTGTGAAACTCCAACTCTTCTGAAAGTTAAAACATTCAGAATCCATGAGATATATGAAATCAGTTTCAAAATATATATTGAGATGGATTGCCTAACTTTAGTTAAGCAGTTTCTGTTGAAAGCAATTCCATCTAAATGAAGGGTTTGAAAATGCACACACAAACTTGCTGTACTTTGAGACCACACGAGTCCTGAAAACGATAAACTAAGACAGCTCTAAAGGACCGCTCTTCTTTCACACCTCACTACTTCCTGTGGTGCTCCTCCACTAGAACACAGTCTGCCGAAGCTGTGCTATACTGGGAAGGAATTCTACTAGTTCGCAACTATGGGACTCCAAGCAAATACTCTCTCTTGGTCTCTGATAAGTGGGAATACTATAAGTTATATATACTCTCATTGACAATAAAACTAAATGTTAATGATTTAAAAATTCTTCATAGAGTTCAACATAAACTAAATGATGAAAAAAATTCCTTGAGTTTCAACATATTGCTCACTACTGTGAAATTCGAAGGTAAAATGAGAGGGTAACATTTGCAGGTCCGTATGGGTGGGCAGTGATCAGACAGTGGCAAAGCAGTAAAACAATGCTCTGAATGGCTGACCCACAAGGACAGGTCCTGGATTCACATCTGGAAACCACCCTAAGTATGCTGGGCATGCATGTGTCCATAATCTGGGGCTGGCTGAAACGGGGTGGGACTTAACATAAAGACCCTGTTTGGGGTGTTGTGTCTCTATTTCTGTCTCTCTTTTTATTTCTGCCTCTCTTACTCATGGAAGAAATACATGAATAAACTTTTAAAAATAGACAAGCAATAATGAAGCACTCAACAAGTAGTACTCCTCATTATAATGCTTGTCATATTTTTGAAGAGTATGATCATTGCCTTCGAAAAGTGAGCAACAGGCAATACTCAGCTAATGAAAACTAATAGTGAGGGGCAGCCCTTTGCTACAGCAGTTGTGTGCACAGGAAGCTGGATCCGTTGTAACTGACAACAGTTCAAATTCTAGTCCCAGCGGCTTTAAATTCATACGATGTGTGTGCGTGCTCAAAATCTTGACAGGATAAAGAAATGGAGGAAAAGAGAATTGTGATGTGACTGGGCCCCAATGGGGAAGGGAGTACTAGCCCACTCTCTCTCACACAGTTGAGGATTGTCAACTCCGACAATTACAAAAACAGAAAGAGAGCTAATATATAATATTTTAAAGCTTCGAATGCTATAGAAATTATGAACAACAGCAACAAATCCTTAGTTTGAATAGCAATAATTAAAGCAAGCTTCACAAAGATGTGCCCCTTGAATACAATAACTACAAACTTCAGCATATTATATGTGTTTTGAATGAAGTTTCCATCACTAACAAATACACATATTAAAAAATTCTGAAGTACAGAGACCAGCAGGTGGTGTAATGGTTAGGTCGTTGGACTTTCACAAATTGACTCCAGTTTGAGTCCCAGACCTGGAAGCTTAAAACTCATGCCAGGAGCATGTGGGTGTGTGCCCAAAATTCCTAGAGGAAAATGGAGGAGAGGGGACTACAGTGTGGCTATCCCCCTGAAAGGTGATTTCTTGCTGTCTCCCTGTCTCTCTGGCAAGCGTACGTGCCCTATAGCAAAAAAAAAAAAAAAAAAAAAAAAAACTCTCTAAAAAAAAAAAAAGGAATGTTTAGGGACTCTTCCCTGCAGATCATTTATATTTGCATCTTTAAAAAATTGGCAGCTACTGCTTCTATGTATCCATACATATGATATTTCTCAAATCATTTAAATGAATTATTTTATTTCATGTTACTTTATAAGTGTCACAGGAACCAAGCTGAGTATGGGCAGATGGTATGAGTACAAAGAAGCTAAGCATCTGAGAAAACATTTCTTGATTTGATCAAGTTCTGTCAGGAGATATGAAAAATGTCTCATTTCCTTCCAACTATGAGTTCATCCTTTGAGAGTACTGACTCCAAAGGGTGACCTTTTGGATTAAATCTATATTCAATTTACCTTTTGTCTGCATTTAAATAAGAGTTATTATTCTTTTCCATGTGAGATACAATTAAGTTGTGAGTGGGGTCATATTAAGAAATATCAACTGATATTCATACTTTCTCTTCCTAGTATTTATTATTATTTATATTTACCAAACTTCAATGTGAGGCAATTTTGTATTCTCTACAAGAAAAAATAAAGTCCTAACTTCAGAAGCAACACAAAAATATACTATGTAAAAATGTTCCAGTTACATTTTATGTAAGCATTTTTCAAGAATTAGTGTAATGTTTAAATCTTCATCCAGGGACATAATCAAAATCATATTCCTTTCTTTTATTTTTAGAGTGTTTTGCCTTAGGGCACATTTGCACACCAGAGAGAAAGAGGAGAGAGACACAGTGAGAAAGTAAGAAATCGTCCCCCAGGGAGGATAGACACACCGCAATCCCTTCTCCTCCATTCTCCTCCCGAGATCTTGAACACGTACACACACGTGCCTGGTATGCTTTTAAAGTCACCAGGTCTGGGACTCGGACTACAGTCAACCATGTGGGAATCCAGTGATGTAACCATTACGCCACCTGCTGTCTCCAAATCATACTCTTTTCTATCAATTTCCAGCTAAAAACTCCATCAATATTAAAGGAAAATGTGTGCCCTACTCAGCAGCCAGCTGTACTTGATAGATATTTCCCTCATTTGGGAACATTTCCTGGAGTCTGGATAGACAAGGAGGTGAGGAGTAGCACTGTCGTAGTCACCATAGCCTTGTGCTGTAAGAGAGCAGCCCCAATATCTAACGAAATCCCCTATTTGTAGGAGCGCCCTCTTACTGGCTAATCTGTGCAGTCTCCATCTCGAGAGAAGACCTCTCTCTATAAGAGAGATTAAGGGGGGCCAGCAGGTGGCATGTTGGTTAAGGGTGCTGGACTCCCACATGGCCGACTGTGGTTCAAATCCTGGACCTGGTGGCTTACTTCATTTTGCCTTTCTCTCTTCTTCTTCCTCTCTCTCTTGCTCTGTCCCCCTTTCTTGTTAAATGAACATAAATAAATAAAATAAATAAATAAAGTTAATAAAATATTTCTTAAAAAAAAGAGCGAGAGATTAAGGGAAAGGTCAAACTCTACTAAAAGTTCTGCTCTGTTCAGACCTGTCTCTATTTGTCTTCCATATGCTGTAGCTGTCCACTGAAGGGAAGAGCGTGCTCCCTCACTGCAAAAAAATAAAATAGAATAGACTAGGTCACCCAGTCCACTAAACTCTACAGTCTTATGTTACACCTTTATCCAGGGAAAACAGATTTTAGAGACTCACCATAGGAGAGCCATCAAATTTGATGATAAATTGATTTCAGTCTCAGCAGGGGAATGTCAACAAGGCTAATAAATCTAACAGCCCCCCACTGTTCTTTCTGGAAAAAGCAGGAGAGTGTGAGAAAGACAACTCTTTCTCATTCTACCTAACGCTGCTCAAAGATGACTCTTCTGAGACATTCCTGTGTATTCCACCCCTAGCACGCATGAAGAAATACAAAAGAAAGGGCACACACATTGCTGAGGTTACCCTGAAATGTAATACACTGATTGAGCTTTCAATCTATCAATAAAAAAGAGAAAACAAACAACTAAACAATGAGAAAATGTACCAAGGGAAAATCAGTCTATTGGAAGAAGTGTATCAATAAAAGCAAATAACAAGAATAGATAATATAGAAAAAAGAGAACAACAAACATACTAATTTTTTTTCTCAGACATAGCTAACTGTACAGACTATGATGTCAAAATGAGTAATTTGAGAAAAGAAAGACGTATGAAGATAATTATAGGTCTATATTACTTTTATATGTGTATATTGTATTATGCACCCACATAGACACACAGACTAAAGCTGTTAAAAGTAGAGATAATGGATAACAGAATGGATTAGCTAAAAGTTAAATTATCAGCTGTGAAGACAAGTTATGATGTATTTCAAACAGAAAAATAGAAGCAAAAAGCATTGATTAAAAAAAATGAGATTGGGACGCTAGAGACAGAAAATGTAATATTATTCATTGAGTTTCCAGTAGAAGGCATAACTTTGCTAAAGTAAATTCACTGGGACCAGCAGATAGTGTGATTATTAGGGTACGGGACTACTATGTGGCCAACTGTGGTTCGTGTCCCAGATCTGGTGGCTTGCTTTCTCACTTCCCCTCTTTGTTTCTCTCTTTCCCCCTTTCTGTCTATTTCGTTCAGGTAACTGTATGTGCCCTACAGCAAATTAAACAATAATAATCCTAACAAATAAAATTAAAATAAATAATTTTAAAAATAAATAAAAATAAAATAAATTTAATATTAAAAAGCTAAGAGAATAAGATTTACCTTAGTAGAAAGAAAAAAAAAAAAAACTCTAATCTTTGGATGAAAAGCTTAGACAGTACCAGTAGGATTGGGAACAGTGGCAAAGAAATGAAAAAAAAAAAAAAAAAAAAAAAGAAAGGTTAAGTACACAAGTGATTATGGTCCTTAACTTCACATAGTAGCAAATTAATTAGCAATCGCCACTTTGGGTAACTAATTACCACTTTTTTTTCAGACACAGTTCTGTGTGCATTATATTCAATATTTTATTCCTCTTGACAACTTCCTCCGTCTTAGAAATTATGATCCTCATTTTAGAATTGAAGGTTATAAGAGTTATGAAAGTGAATGATGAGCCCAAGCTTACACCGCTTTAAACCAAGATCTGTCTGGATCTGAAAAATACATTTTACATGTTAATGTGCATTGTCCTTATAAACACTTCAGTAGAAATGTATTAGAAGTAGTTGAGAAATACTCAGAGAATAGGTCCTAGCCCTAAATTATTTGTATACAAAATGGGTTGGATTTCAACTATTAATAGATAAAACAAAAACAAAAACAGACACTTGAAAACTAGAAAGAAAAAAGTAACTTAAAATTTTAAATTGGTAAATAATGCCAAGATTTTGATCCTTACAATGACTAATACACAAAATTCAGCCCAGGTAGTACATTAAGAGTAATAGGAAAACTCATGCAAAACATCAGAAAAAAAATTACAAAAGGAAGAATAATAAATGTGTCTCTTTGCCCTAAATGAAACAAGAAGAAAAATAATATGTAAAAGGAATTTATGCCCTGATATATTTTCCAGATTAGTTACTGAAGGAAAAAGATTATTATTATGAAATGACAGATTGTATATGATAAGAAATTAAATCATTTTCTCTTCTTTGTTTAAGCAAAAACTACTCCCAAATGCAATGCACAATGGTCTATTCAAAGCAATCTAAGAATAACACAATTTCTTAGGCTACAGATAATGAGGAGGGCCAGGCACTGATGCAGTAGCAAAATACAGCATTCTGTGAGGCACTCCCACATCTTTTCAAATCTGGAGAACTCCCTGATTATCCTGGATTCATTCAGCCTTGCCCATGAGCCAGGAGTGGCTGAGGGCTGGGGGTAGATCTCACCCAGGAGATCTCGTGGGAGTGCTGTCTCTCTGTGTCTCTGTTTCTCTCTCTTGCTTGTTCATTCATGGAAAAAATAATATAAAAGTGTAATTAATACCATGTAAAATATATAATAGAACATATTTCTATAGACAAGAGGAGTTTTTAATGATGATGAAGGATCAATTTATCATAAAAAATATACATATGCAAATAATCAAAGAATCCTCAAACACCACTCCTGGGGACATCGAATGGGGACAAGTGTGTTTGGAATCTTAAGTCTAGGGATGGGGAAATGCATTAGTTTTTAGTTTCTCTGAAAGGGAAATTCTAGACCTTTCAGTCTCTGAGGGACAGGAGTATATTCAGAAGCTTCAGTCTTTGGGGAAGGTGGGTTTCAGAGTCCTCAGGCTCTGGTGGGAAGAGTATCAGGACATTTCAGTCACTGTCCACTGTAGGGATTCCCTGGGTCTCAGGGACATCCACCCCTCTGTTGCACTATTTGTCCCCTGGATTGTAGGATGCTATGCATACTCAGATGCTGAGTCACTGCTCCCTCATTGGGCTAAGCCAATGGCCTGGATCTGCCATTCATTACATGGGACACTGGGGTGACCATACTGCCTTAGGGAAGTAAAAGGGCAGGGTCTAATGATCCCCATAGCAGGATGCACTTTATTTATTTATTTATTTATTCATTTTTAAATTTTTAACAGAAGTTTATTTAAAGAATGAGACACTTGACTTGGGAAAACTACATAGGATTCCCTTTTTTTTTTTTTTTTTGGTATTTGAGTAGTTTAGCCCTACAAAAAGATAGATTGCCCTTCATGTAACAGTTCTATACAAAAAAGTTATATAATTAACCTTGGTTTTACAATGATAAATGAAAACAAATAAAAATTATCCCATAAGACTAGACTAGTTGTTGTCCCCCTCCTCCACCTTTTATTTTTGTTAAAACAATGAGAGCAAAATAACTTAGTGCAGTATGAAGGTAAGAACTGAATGAGCACACCAGTAATAAAGCAAGGGGGTATTTTCACAGAACCAGTATTTTTCCCCATTCCGCCTCCATTTGATGTCAATTAAAATATTGGCCATTTTGTAAAAAAAAAGAAAGCCTGCAATATCTTGTGCACGTACCTTACGGACAATAAAGAATAGGGAATGGACAACTAAAAGAACAGAGAAAACTATACCACAGTAGTCGGGATGTGGTAAAATCAAAATGTGGTTTTGTTTTTGTTTTTGTTTTTTTTTTTTTTTTTTGAGAGGTCTGTGCTATAGGGCACGTGTGCTCGCCAGACAGACAGAGAGAGACAGAGATAGAAAGCGAGAAATCACCCCCAGAGGGGATGGCCACGCTGCAATCCCTTCTCTTCCATTCTCCTCTCGGGATCTTGGGCATGCACACACACGCACCCGGCGTGAGTTTAAGCCACCGGGTCCGGGACTCGAACCGCGGTCGACTACGTGGGAGTCCAGCGACATAGCCATTACGCTAACTGCTGGTCCCCAAAATGTGGTTTTCTAATGAATAATTTACTCTTGGTCTGTAAGAGCAGAGTTCTGGAGTAAAGTAGTAGGTTCCCTTCTTTGTAGACACCTCCTGTCCACTGTTGAAGCACATCAATTGTATCTTCATCCTCCATTTCCAACTGTGCAGGTGTGTGTTTCGTTGATCGACTGCCCATCAAACTGGAATCTGATCTGCCCCATTGACAAACTCTGTGATTCACAGTAGGCTTTCATTAGTTCACTAAATGGTGTATGCTTCTTAATTTTAAACTGCATGACAGAACCATCCTGGCCCGCCATCTTCAGATTAATATGGTCATTATGGTCTCAGTCTGGACGCCTTCCTTCAGCTTTTCCTCAGCCATGACGAGCACCGGAGTCTCCTCAGCTGCCTCTTCACAAAAGAGGTACCAGGTCTTCATCCAATGAGCACAGAGGCAGCATGAGGAGCAGCAAAACCAGGAGGCACTTTAGCTGTGACATTGCTCCCAAGATAGGGTCATTGCCCATAGAGGTTATGACAGAGGGGAGATTCAGATTCAACTCCCTGTGTTGAACTCCACATCTGTGCTGACTTTGGCTGTCTTGTAGTTGGGAGTGCAGGCATCCCAGGGTGAAAGTGCAGACCCTGGGGGATTTTTTCTCGTCCTTTCCCTGCAGTAGAGAGATCCCCTTTATTCTGTTGTTTCATTCTCTCTGTCTCCTCAAGCCATAGTTTCTCAGAGTTTCTCTATTCCTGCTTGTGTTCTGCTGACCTCTCCTCACTCTTCCACTTGAAGTGCAACCAGTTATCCCATTTTTTTAGAGTCTCCTTTGAGAGGACTTGCTCTAGGTTTCTCTAGTCGGCCTCTTGTCCTGAACTCTCTCAGTGAACGTTTTAAGACCCCCTCAGATATGTGCTACCACAGGGATGAGCCTTGAAGCATGATGTGGAGGTAACAGTGGGTCACGATCACATATTGCATAACACTGCATTTTTAGTATAGAAAACTGGCAAATTGACAGAGAAAAGAAATAGATTAGCAGTTCTCTATTCATTTTACCAAAGGTTGTGTGTGCTTGCCAAAGGGGGAAGGGGAGAGAGAGAGAGAGAGAAAGAAAGAATAAGAGAGAGAGAGAGAGAGAGAGAGAGAGAGAGAAACACAAAGTGAGAAATCACCTCCACCCCGCACCATGGAGAATGGTCGCACAATTCCTTCCCATTTCTCCCTCCTTTCAGGATTTTAGGTGTGCACAGTGTGGTTTTCAAGCCACCAGGTCCAGGACTCAAACTGCTCAGCGGTACCCAGCCACCCTACCATGCCATGGGCTAGCTCAATGTATCCAAACGTTAATGTAGTGAGTAAAGAAAGACTGAAAATGGACATAACTTTCTTTTAGGATTATGATGTTTAAAACATGTCATGACTTTTCTGATGACCCAATATATCTCAAAATTCTCTATATCTCATACACATACACACACATACACATTCACACTCAGAGAAATGCTAGTGTTTATAAGCTCTGGTTCTAAAATCATAACAAAATGAGGATGTTAGCATTCCTGGATGACCTTTTTAAAATTGTGTTACATATTCACCATGTGCTGTGCCTTTTTATATATAAGGTAAGTACAATAGTAAAATGTATTTCGTAAGTTTCTTAGTAAGATTTAGAAAATGTATGAAAAGTGCTTGCTGTATGAAGTGATGCATGGTAAATACTCAATATTAACTAGTATTACAATTTTCATTAACATGCCTATTAAATTCTTATCAACTCCATTGTCGTACAGTACAAGAATTCCCTTCAAGGCCCAGCTGCCGTGACACGAATAGGAAGGTGCCGCTGCTGCACAGTCGATGAGGCCACGTGAGGGCCTGGCTTCAGTTCCCATCCCAACCTAAGCAAGCCAGGTGGGCTGGTATGCAGCTAAGACCCTACTTAATTATAAGACTGAGGCAGGAGGATTGTGATACAGCAAGACCCTGTGAAAACTATAACTAGGCCTAGCAGATGGCATGATTAACACCAGCTCTGAGGGTTTGCCGAATCTGAGGGTTCAATTCCAGGATATGGTAGCTTGAAAAACATGCCAGCATGTATGCATGCATGCCCAAAATCCTGATAGGAGAATGAAGGAGAAGGGATTGCAGTGTCGCCATCATCCCTGGTGGGTGATTTGTCACTTTCTGTCTCTCTCTCTCTGTCTCTCTCTTGCGACCGCAGGTACCTTATGACAAAAAAAAAAAAAAAAAAAAAAAAAAAAAAACAAAAAAAAAAACCTAAAAAAAGAAAGAAATATCTTTCACTCACTCTATCTCTTCCTCCTGCATTCTACTATTTACTCTCATAAATTTTTTCAAGAATTCTTTTCAAACTATTAATATTTGAAATTACACACACATGGTCATGTACATTAAAACTTTTACCATCCACGGGACCAGCAGATAGCATAATGGTTATGTCACTGGACTCCCAAGTAGTTGATCACAGTTCAAGTCCCGGACTAGGCACATATGCTTGAATGCTCAAAATCCCAAGAGAAGAATGGAAGAGAAGGGACTGCAGCTTGGCCATTCCCCCAGGGGGAGATTTTTTGCTTTCTGTCTTTCTCTGTCTCTGTCTCTGTCTCTCCAGTGAGTGTAAGTGCCCTATATAAAAAGATCTCTCTAAAAAATAAGTAATACTTTTACTATTCCTCTGTCTGAGATTTAGAAAGGAGTTTAATGGCAATCCCTCTCTCACTAATTCTTTCATTTTTTCTTTTCTTTTACTTTTTGTATAAATACTTTTTAGGACAAAATCAGATTTGTCCATATTCAAATATGGGAAGGAAGAAGAAAGGCATGAAAAATGGAAGAAAGGAAGGAAGGAAGAAGGAAGGAAGGAAGGAAGGAAGGAAGGAAGGAAGGAAGGAAGGAAGGAAAGAAGGAAGACATACCAAAGAGATAGCTGCACTTCCATGCTTATTGCAAGATCACTTACAAAAGCTTGGTTGATCCGACCCTGGTGTTTTAACACACACCTCCCTTAAAATTTTAATGGGCATGTATCTAAGGACCAATATAAATAAATAGCACTACTCTCTCAAGAAACATTTGGAAATACAAATACAGTAATGTTCAAAGTGAATATAGATTTTCAAAGAGTTGAGGCTTAGGGTTGTGGTTGGCACAGAGGGAAAGAGTGAAAATGAAAGAGACACAAAGAGAAAGGTGACACTCACTTGTCTGTTGCCTTCTTTACGGAAAATATTCTTCAAATTAAAACGAGTAGAAACGATCCTGATAAGAGTAAATGAAGAAAGGTGTCTAAAGTATTATAAATGATTTCGACCTTTAGGAGTTTAATGAATTTTATTCCAGAATACCAGGAAAGCTCTCAATATCTTTAGAATGCTACTAGTAATCTTTGAAAAATTATGAGAAATATTGGAAAGAGAGAAGGGTAAATAAAACTTAAGTTAAAATGGTGGGAGCTATGGGTACCAACGAATATGCTTTGCAAGCATGAAAATAAATTGAGGGAATAAATTTATTGAAAGTATCCTTGTGAACATTAAAAGAAAATAAATGAATACCCCAAACTAGAATGACATTGATAATTAAAACATGAAAAAACTCCTTGATTTTTGTTTGTTTGTTTGTTTATTTGTTGTTGTTGTTTTGGCCAGAGCAAGCATGTACTTGCCAGAGTAAGGAAGAGAGACAGAAAAAGCAGCCCCTTAATGAGGTATGGTCACTCTGCAATGCCTTCTCCGTCATTCTTCCATTCTGTCAGGATTTGGGACATGCACACACACTTACCTAGTGTTGTTTCTCAGGCCTGGATAAAACCAGCAGGCCTGGGATTAGAATCCCAAGTTTGGCCATGAAGCATTCAGCCACTTTAACCACTAGGCCACTAGCTGGCCCAAACCTTTTTTGTAGTACGCTTATTAGACCTGAATATTAGGCAAGTATAGTACATTTGGCATACAGATATAAACAAAATGCTTGATTAATTCTATTTTGACAATTCACATTCCTTTGTTAACCTTCCCAACTCAACAGCGCTCTGATTATAATTTAGATAGTGAATGTACATTCTCTCATTCTTGGCATTAGGGTAGAAAATGTATTTGTCTGGACTTGCTTTGCTATCAGGTGGATATGGCTTACCACTCCCTCATTATGATACCGCTTTTTATTGCCTCTTTCCTACCGCAGAGAACTGGAGTATCAGAGCCAGATCTCAAATGTGTGTCCAGAAAGGAGGGTTGCAGGCAAATAGCAGCAGTTGAAAGACTGTTAGTACTCAAATATCTATAGTGACTCTCCAAACTTCTTTCAGTCCTCAGACCTGATTTCTTACTGGCCCTCTTCACCAAGGCTTTAGCAGTATGTATGTGTGTGTGTGTTTGTTAGAGAGAGACTGGGGTACGGGTTCTGAAGGTATGGACGTGGTTTAGGAAAAATGCTCTGATTTAGCTTATTTCCTTCTAAACACAATATTAGAAAATGGAAATCTCAATGATTTGTCTTCCACAGTCTCCTATAGCATCCTATATTAGAATGTGTTAGTGCCTATATCATGCAGACCAGCATGGACTATTAGTGAAAAGAAGCTTAAAAATACACTCCACAGGGACAGCAGTTAGCGAAATGGCTATGTCGCTAGACTCCCATGTAGCCAACTGCAGTTCGAGTCCCGGACCCAGTGGCTTAAAACTCACGCCGGGCGCGTGTGCGTGCATGCCCAAGATCCTGAGAGGAGAACAGAGGAGAAGGGATTGTGATGTGACCATCCCCCCTGGGGGGTGATTTCTCACTTCCTGTCTCTCTGTCTCTCTCTGTCTGTCTGGCAAGCGCACGTGCCCTATAGCAAAAACCTCTCCAAAAAAATAAATAAATAAATAAAAATACACTCCATATAAACTCAATGTTAGTATGCCTTGTTTTTAGTTTATGTAAGTGGTAAAAATATCCAATACAAAGTGCTTCACCATTTTTCTAAACATCAGTATTAAATAAGTACAAAGAAAAATTTATAATCTCTGCATTTCTGATTTCAATTGATATTTGTGTAATTAGGTAAATTGGCAACTGTTTAACTGACCATCCCCAAATGTTGATATGGAATTACCGCCCAGTTTGATAGTGGTAGAAAGTTACAGAGCTTCATCTTCTATTTCATTAACAACTTGAATTCAAATATTCAAAGCAAGCTCGGAATGTGTGAGTTATGTGAATTTGGGAGGCATGATGACAGAATCATGTTCCAAGATCTTGACAGGCTCAAATGATGGGCCAAATTTAACAAGACGGGTTTAATGAAAATAATTATAAGGTTACTCAAGGGGATATCTTATGTCCAAAAATCTAATTCCATAAAAATGATTAGAAAGAAATGTAGTTTAGCAGAAAAAAGTATAGTAGAAAATTATAAAGCAGTCCAAAAGTTTAAATTGAAATTAATTCATTTTAGTAAGAAATATTGTAAGGTGAACATAAAGGCAAAATTCATAATTTTTCTTTTTATTCACTGATTAAAAGTAAATACCCATAACCTATTAATTTTATTATAATCTGTTATGGTCAAACCCTACCTAAGACATGGTCTTTAGTTATAGAACTCGTCATTTTTTTTTGTTGTTTTGTTTTGTTTTGGGGAGATTTTTGCTATAGGGTGTATGTGCTCACCAGAAAGAGAGAGACAGAGAAAAAGAAAGCAAGAAATCACCCCCCGGGGGGATGGCCACACCGCAATCCCTTCTCCTCCTTTTTCCTCTTGGGTCTTGGGCACTCAGTCCATGCCCAGCGTGAGTTTAAGCCACCAGGTCCAGGACTAGAACTGCAGTCGACTACATGGGAGTCCAGCGACATAGCCATTATACCAACTGCTGGTCCTGAACCCGCCATTTTTTAAGAATATTTAAGACAGAAGAATCCCATTCAGACAGGTGTGATTGATTAATAAGATTACATGGCTTGAAAAATGTTATAAAAATAGTTGAGAAACTTGGTACCTTTCTCTTAAATAAAGGTATTACTGTAGATAAGGTACTAATATTTAACAACTGTACAGTGGATTCATGAATAGAACTTACAATGGATCTGACTTTCAACTTACAATAAATTAAAAAGATGATGGGTTGAGGTGGCACAGAGGAAAAACTTAATGCTCTGTAAGGCAGTCCTAAATAGGAAGATTCCTGGTTCAAATCCAGAGACCTCATTATTGCATTGGACACATACAGGCATGTGCATGCTCATGATCCAGTGCTGGCTGAAGGTTGAGATTGGATGAAGACATGGAGATCCTGTTAGAGATTCAGTGCCTCTCTCTTTGTCTCTCTTGCTCATGGAGGAAATAAATAAATATACTTCAAATTTAAATGAATAAATAAGGTACTGAGTAAATATTAATAAAATTCCTACTATGT
The DNA here is from genome assembly GCA_026018925.1 of Tupaia tana. Taxonomy (NCBI): domain Eukaryota; kingdom Metazoa; phylum Chordata; class Mammalia; order Scandentia; family Tupaiidae; genus Tupaia; species Tupaia tana. Next base: position 208,711,542 of record JAKSZU010000001.1, on the reverse strand, counting down.
GCTGGTTGTCACAAAATTAAATCTCAAAATAATGTTACTTTCAGATTTTTCCATGATTGAATCTCAAAGCAATCCTACTTTGCTTAAATGTTGTGGAGTGAATGCTAGATTTGTTTTGAAATCCAGGTTTGGCCACATCTGAAGTCTTTAATAATTCCAATGAACCTTTCTCTTATGGACAAATATTCTAGGTCTCAGATGGGCCACTGTGTGAAATCGTTCAGCTACAAAGGCAATGTGTTTCCAAACACTGGAAATGTTCAATTGTGGGGTGAAAAATCACTTGTTATCTAATGAATTATATATTTTTTTTCTTTTCTTTTGGAGAGGTTTTTACTGTAGGGCGCATGTGCGCACCAGAAAGAGAGAGACAGAGAGACAGAAAGAGAGAAATCACCCCCCAGAAGGGATGGCCATGCCACAATCCCCTCTCCTCCGCTCTCCCCTCGGGATCCTGGGCACACACGCACACGCGCCCAGCATGAGTCCAGGCTGCCGGGTTCGGGACTCGAACCGCCGTGGACTACATGGGAGTCCAGCGACATAGTCATTACACTAACTGCTGGTCCCATGAATTATATTAAAAATGCTTTTCTCATCATTTATTATCTTTACAAAGGCAGTGTTTCTTTTTGTAAGTTTACTCAAAGCAACTCTAGAAGGCCACAGTTTTTGAGGATCTTGTAGTCTGTGATAACTGAGCAAAAAGCTCCTTTCCACCAAAGCAGTTATTCAGAGTCAAGCTAAACATGAATGTTGGTTCATTACTAGGAATATAATCTAAGAAAATACAGCTAAATTCAGACTACAGAATTCAGAACCTTGGACAGAGAAGTTCTGTGGTCCACATTGTATGTGTATTTACAGTACATATATACATATACAAATACACATATATATTCATATATACACATATGTTACATATGTAATATATATAATTTTATACATGTAAAATCATATGATATGTACACATCTCAATGTATGTGTGTATATACTAAAATTTCTCAATGTTTCCTAACTTTAGCCTATATTAATTACAAGGGTTTTCAGATTGTCTCATAAGTCCCAGGTACTAGAATTTTACAAATAAACTGATGAGGTATAGAGTCTCCAAGGTCACTCAAATAGAAAATGTGCAAACAAGACTTAAATATGGAAGTCTTATTGCTGATTCCATGTTCTTAACCTCTAAGACTGCTGCCTCTCACAATGATCTGTCACTGTAATCAAAATATCAAATAGATATAAACTATTTAATGTTTGATTTGAGCTTTTACTGAGTCAGGATGTAAAAGGTCTAAAATATATATTACTTTAAAGATTTATTTATTTATTTAATTGTTTCATATTTGTAGTATTATGCTTACCTCTTAATGCCTTGCTTATTTATCCTCATGATAAATAACAAAGCTTCAGTGACAGATCTTCATCTATAAAATGGATATGGTTTCTGCTCAACTACCACAAAAGTCTTAATGCAGTTATCTATGCTTATCAATAGTATACGAGTTGGCCCAGCTTCTCTGGTGCAGTTGGTTGTCTGCTGGATTGCAGTTCTGAAGCCATTTGGCTATTGTGGTTCTAATCCTCAGTCCTAGTGGCCTAAGATTCTGAATCTGAAGAACTGGAGGAAGAGAATTAGCATATCTAAACCCCAAGGAGGGTGTGTCTCTCTCTTTTTTCCATAAACATGCACAAGCTTTATCAGGAATAAAGAAAAACACTGCTTTGAAAAATACACAAGTCTTGGGCCAGCAGGTAGCATGGTGGTGAAGGGTTCTGGACTCTGACATGGATGACTGCAGTTCGAGTCCAGGACCTGGTGGCTTTCTTTTTTTTCTTTTTCTTTCTCTCTCTCTTGCTCTGTCCCTCTAGTCAAATTAAAATAATAAGTAACGTTAAATAAAATAATTATTTTTTTTATAAAGTGCGTGAGTCTTTAAAATACATTAGGCATTGCATTTTATGCTAGGAAATTACCAGCAAGAAGAATATAAGGTCTCTGAATACAAGGACTATACTCATTAGATTAAAAATTATAAACATAATGTAAATCAGTAGTATGTATGCTATATCATATGACAGTGTAGAAATGAAATGACTGGTTGGGAAGGGTATGTCAGGCTCTGTACTGTGAAATAACCCAGTGGAACTTCAGCAGTGTGTCAGTGGAGAAAGATTTTTAAAAATGGGTGTGAGTTTAGCTGTCAATAGGGACTTCATACACAGCAGGAAGAAGGAAACATGCTTACCAAGCGTGTCAGAATCACGTAACTGAGGGAACAATGAAAACTTCACTACTGGAATAAAGAAGGACGGTGAGAATAGTGTGAGGCATGAGTCTACAGAGACTTGAAGAGATGAGACATCATGATGTAAAAGGGACAGATACATTGCCCATTTAGTGTCCCAAAGGGGATAATGATACATGGATCTCTGTGTTGGCAGAGGGGAGCATGAGTTGGAGGTGGGGGAAAGGGTTAAAGCCTAGTCTTTGTGAGGGATTTTGAGAACCCAGACTTCTTTTTGGAAAAATGAATGTGGAGATTTAAGAAGGATGACTAGATCTGCCTGGGTAATTAGAAGGATGGTGGTACCACAAAAGAAAATATCTGGCTTAGATCATTGGAGGGCTAGTGGTGCAACTTAACAGAATTTTAAACACAGTCCTAATGATTGGTTCAAGGGGTAAAGAAAAGACAAGCTCAGATTGGAGTGTGAGATACCTTGTGTCATTCATCGGATATTTGAATATATAAATTGGGCACTGAGGGGAGAGATAAAGCCAGTAATTTGGAGTTTGTGGGTAATAATTTAATATTGTTCAAGTTATTGCAGTCATCTAGGAAAAACAATTGAATGGAAAGACTGAAAAATTCTCCAACGAACATAAACTTACACACCAATGTAAAGTTGATGATATTATTATAAGACTCTTCCCACCCCATCCCCAGGGGGAATAGCCACTCTGTCATTTCTTCTTCTCCATTCCCCTTTCAGGATTTTGGACATGCATGCTCATGCACCCAGCATGAGTTTTAAGTCACTGGGTCCAAGACTCAAACCGCCGTCAACTACACGGGAGTCCCGTGACTTCACCGTTACACCATTTACTGTTCCCTATAATGAGACTCTTGTACAAGAGAAGTTTATAAAGGAAGAGGTGACTAATTGTTGACTAGTTTGACAAAGACAATGCCGCACTAATAATGATTATAAAGTAAAGAATTGTAAGTCCTGTATTGAAACACTATGACAAGACAGGTAATTTGTTTTGCTCAGATACAGGCTTACCTTAGGGTTGGCATGAAAGAAATTGACACTAAATTACTATCAAATTTAAGTCAAAGACATTCAGAGCTTTGTTTTAGGAATGAAATTCACTAAAATGTTATAGACTGCTTGTAAAAATCTGGTTTTTTTTTTTTCCACTTTACAGATTAGGCTTCAGAAGAACAGATACCTTTCTAATAGAACTAACATGTCCTGAAGCTTTCCTATATCAATGTAATACTTCACAAACATTTCTTTTCAATCGACTATGGTTAATTAGAATGTGTCCAACTGCTACAGAATTGGTTTGAAACTATACAAGCGAAGGACACAGTAGGAGCTTAGTCATTAATAACTAAGAATAAAGGTTTTCATTCTTTATTAAAAATAAATAACCTCTGAAGTACTTAGAAAATCCTTTGGTAGACTTATGAGACCACATTTCCATCAGGTTCTCTTATTGACATAGGGAAAAACATTGTGATCTTTTCTGAGAACACCTTCAGTTCCTTCCTGCAATTGTGCTGACAAGAGCTCCCATTACTTGAGTTAAACAATTTCATTTGTGCAGCAGTAAGTTCTTTACCCATCAATCAATGAAGTAGTTGTATTCTGAACTTTGTGCTTGGTAGGAGTAGCTTTGCCTTTCGCAACAATTATTAAAACAAACGTAGTAAACAATCTTTAGGTGGGTGTATATAAAATATAAGTTAACAAATAATACTTCATGTGAATATGAACTACAGATGGGTAAATTCACTTCCATGAAGACTAAGGGAGACTATTTGAAAGATAACTGAAATAGCCAGAGAAAGTTCTACATGGGGATGGAAAGTTTTGGGAAATATAAGAATAGTATTGGAGAAAATTGCATAATGTAAAAGGAGAGGAAAAGAAAAATGTCAAGTAACAAAATGATGAGTGGTTCATTTAGATATAATAGGTTTTGAAGCTAAGAGTAAGAATCTTATAATTAATGCAGTAAAATACCACAATTCTCAGTTCGATTTTCTAAGGTTGGATCATACTACTTTAGGGTCTTTATTTGCTAACCCCTAATAGTGCCAACTAATGTCCATGGCATGTGGATTTCTCTATAGCCTAAATATATTTTCAAAGCCCTTATTCATATACACTCTGGGATAATCAATAAATAATATTCATAATCCCCTTAAACACAACATGCCCTTGAATATTTTTCAGAGTTTGCTTAAACATTCATTTTTTTTAGAATAACTGAATCTATTTTCAATTTTTTAAATAATTTTCATATTGCTTACCATAATGACTGTTCCAGTTTGTATTCTTACCAACAGTGTACAGGGTTTCTTTTTCTCCATATCTTTGCCAATATGTACTATCTTTCATTTTTTATATGAGCCACTCTAACAGATGTGAGGTGATACCTCACAGTGTTCTTTATTCACATTTCTATTTTTTTATTTTTTCTTCTTTCTATTTCTTTTATACATTCAATCATGCTACTTAGCTTACTAAGTGAATATTCCAACATGTGTGCATTTCTCACCAGTCCAGATCACTATACTATAAAGTTATCTTCAATAGATAATAACCCATTTCTTTGTCCCATAAATGTCTTGCCCCTCTATTTTTTCTCCTTAATGTCCTTCCTCAGACTCTACTCCTTCACCTACCCTCTTCCCACACTGTATCTGGTATTCACAACTATTTACTTAGTTTCTATAGCCTTTAGTCATTTAGTTTTGGCCATAGAGTGCAGACCCTCATATATATTAAGTGGAGACATACAATGTCTCTCCTTCATCACCTGGCTTGCTTCAATCAGCAGTAAATTTTCCATATATATCCACTTTCTGTCAAAAGCCAGGGTCTTGTTTTTTATGGCTAAGTAGTATTCCATAGAGTATATGTGTCACAGTTTTTCAATCCACTCATCTGTTCATGGGCATTTGGCTTGGTTCCATGTCTTAGCAATATTGAATAATGCCACAATAAACATGGATGTGCAAGCACTTTTCTGATTAAGAATTCTTCTGTCCTTTTGATAGATACCAAGAAGTAAGATTGCTGGATCATATGGTAGTTCTCCAAAACTGAGTACCTCTCCCCATGGCTAGAAATAGCAGAAGAGCCTCAGGTCTGAATTAACCATGAAATATGTCTCCATCAAAGGAACACAATAATTCCCCTCCATCTCTTGAAAAAATGAAGATGTTACCAAAATGTCAGAGAAAGAATTTAAATGTTCATTTTTATAAAGTATTCTCATTGAAATTTTCAATCCATGATAGATGTATTTTTATAAAGTTTAGCTCTGTGATTTATATTGCAAAATATTCTTTGCTTATAAATTAGAATTACTTACTCTCTTTTCTGTGGAATATATACTTATTCATGTAACTGTCCCATGTGTGTACCAGATGCATATCTCATACTAGTGAACAGATATCTACCAGATATCTATTATTAAATATACACATAATATGTTACTTGATAGTTCAGTTTACAAATTCAATTGGGAGTTTGTCAATTCCTCTTCTATATTATAAAAACCAATCACATTTTAAAATTCTTTAATAATTAAAGCTGTTTGTTCTTTATAAATAATTAAAAACAAAAACAAAAGCCTCTGAAGTGCTTAGAAAATCCTCAGAGAGACTTATGAGACTATATTTGAGTCAGATTCCCTTCCTGACATAAGGAACTATTGTGATCTTTACAGAGAACCTCTTCAGTTCCCCAAATGCTGAACATAATAAGTTTTCCTAAGAGAAATGCTTATGAAATATGTGATATGTACATATATAAATATATATAAAAGTACACACACACGTATATAGTCATACATATTCAGAGCAAAGTATACTTCATTATTTACTTATTCTATAACAAATTAAAAAAGCAAACCTTGGGACCAGCAGTTAGTGTAATGGCTATGTCACTGGACTCCCATGTAGTCGACCGTGGTTCGCGTCCCGGTCCCCGTGGCTTAAAACTCACGCCAGGCGCATGTGTGTGTGTGCCCAAGATCCCGAGAGGAGAATGGAGGAGAAGGGATTGCGCCATGGTCATTCCCCCCTGCGGGGTGATTTCTCACTTTCTGTCTCTCCATCTCTGTCTGTCTGGTGAGCGCACACGCCCTATAGCAAAAACCTCTCCAAAAAAAAAAGCAAACCTCTATGGATTTCCTCAATGGATCTTATTATCATGATAACTATTCAGAAAAATCTTTAGCATTTCAGATAGCTAGTAAGATACCACCATTCATGCTAGAAAGTTATTTCTCAGCAAAATACTGTATTTATCATCTCTTTTGATATCTAGGTCTGGTTGTGTGACTTTTTCTTGCCAGTCAAATGGTGATTTATGTGTGATAGTCCTTGAAGGCAATTCCTTGTAGATAGCAAAGCTGTATCCATAGAATCTCCACATGAAGAAAAACTCCAGCCAATCTAGAAAAAAAAAAAAAAAAAGCATGGTGAACTTTTATGTGAGCAACAAATACTCTTGCATTGTGCTAAGCCATTGACATTTGGAGGCTTATTAATTATTGCAGCTAGCATATTTCTAACTAAATTCTTGGATGGCATGCAACCAAATACAGAATAGGACTAATTTGTCTTGGAATATAAAAAAGAAGTGCTATTTTTGCAACTCAAGCACTTCAAAAAGGTTTTTTACACTTATGTAAAGAAAGAAATTAGGAAAGTAATTTAGGTAAACTTCTACCAATGAACAATTTGGAGGGACTCACAAATATGAAAAGTGCAAGGATTTCAATCAACTCATTTTGCAGATAAGGGAAGAATGAGCCATAAATTACCTTCAACAACATTTATGGCATCAATTGATTATATTATGCCATCAATGGATTAATTAATTGTCCTGTAAGGTTGGAGTTATACAATCTATTAAAGTTTGGCAACATTTGGAATTCTTCTCATTCTATTTTGTTTCCCTTGCTCTTCCAAATATATCACTCTTAGGAAGCATTTGCATCCTATTAAATTGGTGGGAAATCCATTAAAAATATTCTATTTTCCCAAAAATAAAACAATAATAATATCAAATTGCAAACAAGAGTCTAAGAAAATGTAGTTTGGGAAGAGCAATTTATAAAATCTCCAGCTAGCTTTCAGAACCTATCTTAGTTGGTAGCTCAAAGCAAAGTTTTCTGGCTTTCTTTTAAATTGCTTATAAAATCAAAACAATGTTATGCAGGATTTTAGAAAATAACCAAAATGCTGTAAAAACACAATTCATGAGAAATCTAGTACAAATTAGACTAGATCTAAAGTAACTGACATAATAATGAAAAGTAGAAAAGTGCAAACATAAAACCTTGCTGCTAAAATGATCTCATCTGGGAACCCAGGGGCAATGCATTTGTAATATTTCTATTATATTACTAGAGGCTCTTGGATTAACAGGTTTTTTATCCACAAAATTTTATCCTCAAATTTTAAAATAAAATTGCTTTGTTTGGAGCTAATTTTGGATGCTTTGTTTTATATTTAATCAATTATTGATTGCTTGAGAACATGCATGTTTTGATAGTTGATGTAAAAATATGAAGTGAATTTAGAATGGCTAAGTGATTCTCTTTACCATTTCAATTAATCTGGACTGCTTCTAAAATCCATTTCTCTTTAAAGGGTGTTTTTTTTTAAATTTTACCTCTAGAAATGACAAACAGAGATATAATGGATATAATGGATATAATGGATAATTCTCTGTCAACTTGTCTGCAGTATGGTGCCCAGTTGATTGGTCAAACACTGGTCTAAATGTTGCAGTGAAGTGGTTTTTTGTTTGCTTGTTTAATAAAATTGACATTTAAAATCAATAAAGTTTGAGTAGATTATGTCCACAGTGTGGGTGGGCTTCATTTGATCAGTTAAAATTCTGAAGAGCAAAGACCAAGGTTTCCAGAAGAAATTCTGCCCCTGCACCATAACAAAGAAATCCAGTTTTAATGCTCTGCCTGCTGATTTATCATGCAAATTTTGAGCTCAGGACTGAAAAATCAACTCTGACCTGAATTTCCAGTCTATTCGCTGCACATGCAATCTCTCTCTCTCTCTCTTTCTGTGTGTGTGTGTGTGTGTGTGTGTGTGCGAGTGTGTGTGTGTATAAACATATATATATATTTTATATTTATATATATATGTGTGTGTGTGTGTGTGTGTGTATATATATATATATATATATATATATATATATATATATATATAAAATTCTAGAGAACCTTAACTAATACAGGAGATTATACTAATTATGTGACTTATGAAAACATGAGTCAATTTAGTTAGGTGGAATTTCTCTCTTGCATGGTATATGTAACTATTACTAGATATTTCAGCTCCAGTTTACTGATCATCCAGTTGTATCCCATTAAAAATGAGAAAATCAATGCTAAGAGACATTGAATTTGAGAGACTTATTGAAGACTCTATAATTTCATAGGTTAGATTCCTCAGAAACAGATCACAAGATAATGGTTCAGGGGTAAGTGATTTATTAAGAAAGTATTTCCGGGCCAGCAGATGGTGTATCAGTTACATTGTTGAACTCTCACATGGCTGACTACAGTTTGAGTCCTGGTGGCTTGAAACTCATGCTGGGCATGTGTGTGTGTGTGCCCAAGATCCCAGGAGAATAAGAGAACGGATTGCGTCATGACCTCACCTCTGCGCAGTGATTTCTCACTTTCCTCTTACTAGCCCTGTCTCTCTATACTTCTCCAGTAAGCTCACACACTCTAAGGCAAAAATCTCTAAAAAAAAAAAAAATGTATTCCCAAGAAAATCAGTAAGGAAATGAGGCACACCATACAGGAATGGGGATGAAATTAATCAAAGGTGGATATTGAGACTAAGTTTAAGTTTAAAATTAATCCTGCAAGGAAACCCTAGAGTGTAAACTATCCTTGGTAATGCTGAACATAGCTATATATCTAGTTTATATACTGTACATACATATCTTTGTATATATGTGTGTGCATTTTATGTGATCTTTGTATATATGTGTGTGCATTTTATGTGATGTGCACCTGTGTGTATCCTATAGGTTCTGTTAGAGAGCTTTCACTGTCACATAAGCTTTCTCAAATTCACAAGCATTCATGTAGATGTATATAGGGTTAGGCCATGTGAATCTACCATAAAAGTAGTATAAGTAGATTTTGTTATTCGAGGACAATATCTAGTAATAGGATTTGTGGACTCTAGAGCCCTGAAGAAGGGGATACTTATCATTAATGCCCAAAGTGATTTCAGGTAGTCTTGTTAGACTTCTGGTTGGCATTTCTATCAAACTGCACTTTAATCTGAAAAAATCATAAATGTATCAAAGCTTAGAGTGTCAGATGTTCAAGACTGGCTACAGAACAGGAAGATTGAAAAACATACCATCTATTTAGCCAAAGGTAGGCAAAGCTCTGGGCTTTATTAACCACCATTTATCAAAGAACAATAGTGTGAGTGACAGTGAGGCTTGACTGAGGACTCGAGTGAGTCATGGCAGATCGATGTCAATAAGCCCTTCTGGAGAAATAACAACAGTTCTCCGTTTAGCACTCGAGGCTTCAACAGGTTGAGACTCCTGTAAGGTCTAGTTATGGCACTGACTCAGCAGCAGTAGCAGATTCTGAGGCTGAGAGGGAAGCAGTGTCCAGAGGCAGCTTGTAGGAAGGATCCATTTTGGTTAGAATCCCAGTCAAGTACACATGGATATTTTGAGACTTTTTAGAGTGATATAATAAGTGCTCTAAAAATATTATTGAGAAACTCTTAGCCACCTTTACAAATCATGAATTAATTCCTCTGTGTGTCTATAATCACTGTAAAAATAATGTACTAGGACCACCAACTATAGAAAACAAGGAAGGTGTTATGGTTAGTTTGAGGTGTCAGCTTGACTGAACCAAGGAATACCTTGAAATCTGCTCATGCATCATTCTGGTTGTGTACATGGCATTCTTTCCAGAGGAGATTAACAAGAAAGTCTGAGTAGACAGGATGGGGAAGAACCCTCAAAATGAACTGGCACCATCCAATACACAAGAATCCCAGAGAGAAAACAAATACAGAAGACAAATAAGTGGATCTCCTTTTAGGGAGAACAGGATAGATTTCTCCTGCTTTGGACATCAGAAATCAAGGCTCTTTTAACTTTGGACTGCAAGAATCACAACAGCGCCTCTCCCTACCCCAAGAGGTTCTTAGTCTTTTGACCTAGGCTATGAGTTGCATCATTGGCTTCCCTGCCTTGAGGCCTTTGGACTCGAACTGAGCCGTACTATCACCAGCTCAGGTTCTTCAGCTTGCAGATGGCATGAAAGCCTGCTGTGGACTTCTCAGGTCGACTGGGTGAGTTTTTTGTTCCAGCAAATCCGCTCTTTTGTATTTATACATATCCTATTACTCTCTTTTGCTAGAGAACCCTGACTAATAAGGAAGGGTAAGAGCATTTAAACAATGTTGACACAAGTGATGTTGGATCAAAGAATTGTTGCAACCACAATTATAGTCAGAAGGAAAAAATATCCAGGCTGAGGATATTGACCTAATGTGACAAAAGTGCCTCACTTTGAAGGACAGAGATCTAGATCACAAGGGCACCATTAGTTTTTCTTCCAGGTCTTTAAATATGGGCCTCTCTACCATGGATTAATGAGAATCAAGAACACATATAAACCCCAAGAAAACATACAAGACTTTGGAGGAGAATATAACTACAATTTCTAGCTAGCAAAATAAATTTAACAAAAACTGCTGTTCTCTAACTTTCAAAAAAAGTGCTCTTTCAAGTATATGACACTATCTTAATTTTAGTTCCTAGAAATGTTTTGACTAAGGAAAGGACAGTGAAGCATCATATAGATTTTGATAAAATTCAGAGGGAGAAATGTATGCAAACTTTTTTCAAACCCATAAGATTGCTTTCACATTAACTTTTAAGTGGGGGGAAAAAAAACTTTTTCATTAAAAAATATACATATTGAGACAATACACCATTTTTGCCAAAGAAAACTCTAATTCAATTTCTTAAATTGCTCATTAATTGCCCATTATGAAAGTGAGAAATCACTCTCCCCACTCATGGGGAGAATTGCCATTCTGCAATGCCTTCTCCATTTTCTTCTTGGGATTTGGGACACACACACACACACACACACACACACACACACACATCCAAGCATGATTTCCAAGCCTCTGAGTATTTGGGTCTAGTACCACGAAATCGGCAATGGGATCCAGTTGCCTTAACCTCCATGCCACCTGCTAACCGTTATTTTCTTTTTCTGTCCTATAAATCTTGCGACGTGTTGACTAAAGGGTTGAATGAAAATGACCTCTTCATGAGCAGATCCCTTATAAATTGAGAAAACTATTGTTCAAAATGATTAGTCACTTGGATTTTTAAATTAAATACAGTTATTAATCAGATCATTGTGTTATACTACAATTTTACTACATTGCGGTTTTGATAATATTATTAATATATATTCTAGCACTATATATATTATAATGTATAATATGGTTATACAGAATAACACATAATATAATACATATTAGTGTTACATATATGTTACATATGTATATCCCTTTAACTCTTTTAAAACATAGAATATTACCATTTAAAAAAAATTGAAATGATAGAGATTTGGTTCATCTCATGACAACAGCAATATTTAACCAGATAGCAGATGACAGGTTTGCCTTTTATCTATGAAATAACTATGCTCGTTTGGGACATATCTGTACTTTGATTAATACGCTTATTTTTAGGATCTCTTTTACTAGTATTAGAAGTGAATCATAAAACATTTTAGAGTCACAGTCAATTCTGTAGCTATCTCATGGAGGATCAAATTTCATCTACGTCCCTACTTCCTTATGCTACTTCTTTAGGCAAAGCTGAATGCTCCAGAGAATATAATATTAGGTAATGAACAGTCAACTCAAAAGAGCTTGCAACTAACTATTAAAGTTCTACTTTAAATCAACTCAGGAGAAAGTGAAATGAATGAATTAAAGATCAAAAGAAAATGCTATTACACACCTGTGAGTGTGCTGGGAAAGCTCATTTCATGAAAATTGTTTCATAAGACATCTACTCCGAGAGTTTCAATGACCCTGAGTTACAGAGCAGCTCACCTATTCCAAGCATGATAGATTGAATTGAGCATGAGATTGGTTGTTTGGAGACTTTATTTCTTTTTCTGAATCTAAGCTACCTCAGGCAAATCAATTTGCCCTTTTCTAATAAAAGTTTCCTCTACTACTTTCTTTAATTTTATATTCAAGAATTAAAGTGAAAAAACAACTTTCAAATCATGAAATATAGAATGCTACCAGCCTTTGAATATTGCCTCTCGTCTTGAGAGTTCCCTATCCACACTTTTCTTATTATCTCGGGCATTTTTGAGATATTTGGTAACCCTCTTCAAGTTTCAAAGAATCTAGGTTTTTTAGACACTGAGTCCCCTAACAAGCCTCAAATAACCTATGTTTATTTTTTAATAAAGGTACATACTTTATCCACACCTTCATAGCCACATATAAAGCATGCTTCTAGACCTGAGTCTGCACACACAGTGAAGATACGTTACTCGGGGTATTTGAGCCAATATAGTAGATAGTAAAGGAGAGAAATGCCATTATACAAATTAATCAATGTTTGCTATCTCTTGTGCCTTTTCTGCCATTTTTATGTATACAAAGAATTCTGTTTGCCCCACATTGTTACTGTACAATTAGGAAGAAGATGATGGGAGAGTTTTTTTTAGACTTTATTGATTTATTTGCTTATTTTATTTATTTATTTATTTATTTATTTACCGTCATCCACTATACATCAATGCAGTACGCAAAACGAGATTTTCCATCCAGAATACATTGTATATTGGCTCGATCAAGGATATTACCATACACGTTATCATCAACAAATAATTTTTCTATTTCTTGATTCTTATATATTTTGCTTTTCTTCCCTCCTTGATTCCCTACCTCTCACCCTCTACCCATTTCCCCCTCTTCTCCCTCACTGCCTGTGGTATGTACAGTTGTTTTCTATGCCTTTTTTTTAACATTTTATGAATTCACTAAAGATCTTACTTTATTTAAAAACCTTCTATAGAAAGGATGGCTGATACATACATATCTATGAATGCATATCTGACCTTAGGTGTAAACCTCAGTGAGTACAGTGAACATACTGTAAAGTAGCACCTCACTGAGGCTATATAGCTTACTGCAGTCATTAAATAGGTATTAATAGATATTTTTAATGCATTTTTTAATTTCAAGTAAAACAGTTTTTGTTTTAATAAATCAAAATTTAAAAATATTAAGAGAAATTTACTTCAAACTTAAAGCCAGGAAAAAGTTTAGGGTTCAGTTCAAGTAGTAGGTGGGTGAACCTACCAACAGTTCAAGAGAAAACAAAAATCCTTAAATATGGAAATCAAAGCATAGAAGAAAATCAGTAATGTTTTAGTCTAAAGTAAAAAAAAAAAAATTCTATTTCACTAGTTCAGACTCATGTAATTAATCTCTCTTCTATTGAATTTGCAGTGTTACTGTGGTCTGATCTTTCCATTCAAACTCTGGAAGTTAACATTCAACTCTGGACTTGTCCCTACTATTAGGCTGCCATTCTCTTGGTTATTTTTTGTACTCTTATTTCTGTGTGTCTGACTTTAGTTTTCCTGGTAAGGCTCTCCCTTCAGCACTTCTTGGAGAGCTGGTCTGGTGTTGGAGAGATTTTAATAATGCTTGCATAATGCTAGTGCACCTTTGTGAACTCCTCCCTGTCTGCATCATGTTTGGATCATAATATTATCTAATTTTGAGATCACAACTTATGGCTATGTGGCCAATCAAATAAAATCTACCAGTTTAAACTTTGTCTTGATTCATCTTAATGCAAGATGTGACATACTTTTTGTGAGGAAGTAAATATATATTTTTGTCTATAAAGTGTAGTGCTTTAGTAAAGTAGAGCATTATAGACTCTAACCTACCTGCCTGATTTTACTTATGTTTGGGGATTTTGTATTTTCCTTTACTATAAATCTTATGTCTCAGAGGAGAAAACTGCAATAGAAATGTGGATGAAAAGTTCTGATGGGAATTACAGATGCAAGTGGTTGCAAATTCCTCCTGTTTACTAGAAGACTTCTCCATCTAATATGTATCATGTATGAAGGAGATGATATTTGAGTGTCATAGTAATATGCTGTGAAATTGAATACACTAATTTGTCATCTTCTAGTCATTGAAAATACCCTTCTTATTTCTTTCTTTCTTTTTTTTTTTTTTTTTAAAAAAAAGAGATTTTTGCTATAGGGCATGTGCACTCACCAGGAAGACAGAAAGGGACAGAGAAACAGAAAGGGAGAAATCATTCACCGGAGGAATGGCCAAGCACAATCCCTTTTCCATTCTCTTCTCAGGATTATGGGCATGCATGCACACATGTCTGGTGTGAGTTTCAAGCTGCCAGTTCCAGGACCCAAACCGCAGTCAACTACATGGGAGTCCACCAATGTTACCAATAATCCACCTGCTAGTCCCCGGTCTTATTTCTAGGAATATAATTTTTGACCTATTAGGAGTTTATAATTATTTCACCTTGAGTTGCTGATTGTGTGTGTATGCATACTCTTATTACTCTTAGGTGTGTGTATACATACTTGTGTGTGTGTATTTATACTAAGGGTCTTTAACAAGTTCATAAAAACATGGATTAATGAAAAAGAAACTATGCATTGATTTCAAAATTTTCCACAGCAAAATAAACTCATACTTTAATTTCATTTTTCACATGCTTTTTGAAGTATCCTTTATATATATTTATGTACATGTATAACATAGTGTAATATTTAAACAAGCATATACACAAACTCATGCATCTTTTCCGTTGTCTGCCTTGCCTATATTTTGAAAGATCAGCACAGATCATGATAAAATGAAGTTTAAGAAAGATTCATGGAGATGGAAAACACCTTCAGCTTGCAACTTTTGATCCTATTCATCAGAAACATAAGAATTAATCCATCTGTCTGTATTTTTTTTCTTTTGTTGTAGAGGATTTTGCCTTCGAGCACGTGCACTTGGCAGAGAGAAAGAGAGACAGAGACGGTGATGGGGAAAGTCAGAAATCACTCTTCAAAGAGGATGGCAACTCTGCAATTCCTTCTCTTTAATTCTCCTGTCGGGATCTTGGGCAGGTACATACATGTTTCTATCATGAGTTTCAAGCCACCAGGTCAAGGACTCTGATCGCAGTCAGCCTGGTGGGGGTCCAGTGACGAACTTGCTTTGCTAAGCCATCCACTGGCCCCCTGTTGGTGGTTTTTTATTATTTTTATTATTTTAATTTTTTAGAGAGAGAGATGTTTGCTAAAGGGTGTGTCCACTTGCCAGAGACAGAAAACCAGAAATCACTTCCCAGGGGGGATGGTCATGCCGTAATCTGTAATCCCTTCTCCTCTCTTCTCCTCTTGGGATTCTGGGCATGATGCACATGCTTCCGGCATAAATTTTAAGCCACCAGGTCTGGGATTCAAACCGCGGTTGACTACACGGGAGTCTAACAACATAATCATTATGCCATCTGCTGATTCCTTGCTGAGCTTTCTTAACAACCTTAGTTTATGCTCTTCAGAGGAAATTTTTTCCTTGAAAACCTTCTGTTTGAGAGGCAGTGCCTTCAAAATGTCTTATGTTTCATATGTACTTTCTCTAGAAATTCATTTATTGTCTTCTTTATATATTCACATGTATATCTTTGTATTAAAGTCAACATTTCTAAGCACTTAATTAGATAATATGTATTATTTCCAAATTACATTTAATACATAGTTCTATGATGATTCGCTCTCTGTCTCTGTCTCTGTGTGTGTGTGTGCATATATATATATATTTTTTTTTTCTTTTTTTTTTTCTTTGCCATAGGACACATTCACTTGCGAGAGAGAGACAGAGAGAGTGAAAGTGAGAAATCACCTCCTGGGGGGGAATAGCCATACCATAATCCCTTCTCCTCCATTCTCCTCTTAGGATCTTGGGCACGCACACCCACATGCTCAGCATGAGTTTAAGCCACCTGGTCCAGGACTCAAACCATGGTAGGCTACATGAGAGTCCAGTGCAATAGCCACTACACCAACTGCTGGTCCTGAGCAGTGACATACTCTTTTAATCTCAGTGACTCAGGGAGTCTGAGTCAGGAGAATTGTGGCCTAGGCCTGGGCAGCATAGCAAGAAGGAGATGATGTGCTGGAATATGCCTGTAGTCGCAGGTGGGAGCCTGAGGCAGGAGAAACATGACACGGCCAGACCATGTTAAAAAGAGAAAAGGAAAGAAGAAAATTATAAAACTGTTTGTGTAAAAATATTAAGGAAGTAAGAAAGTAGTTGTAATTTTGTGGATACTTAACTAATTTTATAAATATGTCAATTGTAGGAACTAGCAGTTAGCATAATGGCTATGTCTCTGGACTCCCATGTAGTTGACCGCGATTTGCATCCCGGATCTGGTGGCTTAAACTCACGCCGGGCGCGTGTGCGTGCGTGCCCAAGATCCCAAGAGGAGAACGGAGGAGAAGGGATTGCAGCATGGACATCCCCCCTGGGGGGTGATTTCTTGCTTTCTGTCTCTCTGTCTCTATCTGTCTGGCGAGCGCACACGCCCTGTAGCAAAAAAAAAAAAAAAAAAAAAAAAAAAAAAAAAAAAAACTCTAAAAAAAAAAAGGATGTCAATTGTACCCAGATTTGTATGGAAAATCATTGTAATTACAATGAACATCTCAACAAAGTTATTATTGACTTGATAAGTTAAAACAAGTTTTAAGGCAAATTTAAAGGAACAAGAATATTCAAGACATTCATGGAAAAAAAAAAAATGATGAGTGTGTTTGACCTAGCAGATATTAAGATATTACAAAATGAAGGCATTAAAACAGCATTGGTCTGATAATTACATGGTGATGGGGAAATAAATAAAGGACTTTGAGCAGGAAGCTAAGAAATGCAACCACACTTACAGAAAAGCTTAACATAACAGAAAAATCAATGCAAGTCTTTTCAGAGAAAGAGTGGACTCTTTAATAAGTGATGGAACAAATTATTATTGATGCATGAAGTAAAGCTATGAAGGCCAGGTGGCTACAGTAGTAATGCAACTGGGGCCACATGGGCAGGTCCTCGGTCCATGCCCTGGAGCCTCCTATGCACCCAAGACCTGCACACTTGCGCCTGAGATCCAGGCTGCCGAGGCTATGTCACGCATAAGGACCCTACTGGGGATGCCTCCCTGGCATTCTTTCTCTAACTCTATCTCTCTCTCCCTCATGGAAGAAATAAATAAACAAACATTTTTTAGAAAAAGGAATGAAAACTTTAAAATGCCTTTTATGAATTTCAATGTCAATATATAAATTTATTTTATATATTAGAAAAACATTTAAAATATCTTTTTTATTCTTTTGCAGAATAGGAAGAGTATTTTAACAAGATACATAAAGTGTGATGATAGCAACAAAAATGAAACATTTTAACATTATCAAATTAAGAATGCATGTGAATTAATAAATGTCACCATTGAAACAAAGATATAAGCCACTTAGTGTAAGAAGATACTTGTAACATTTGCAATAAGAAATAAAGTTTCTTTTCTGCCTAAAGTAGAAGCAATTTCCTAAATATCACCTCCTAAGTATAGACTATCATCTACCATAGGTTAGGGATGCTATTTTATATTTTCTCAAAATAAAAACTATGAAAATTGATTCTGCCAAATCCAGCAGTAACAGAGCAAGATACACACACCCAGGAAATGTAAGTGATCTAACATTACAGACAAGATATCAGCGCTGCCTTGACAATCATTTCCGCCCCATGCAAGAATCTGTCTTCTGTTTGTGTCCTGCGTGGAGACTATATGCTCTAGTTTATCAGTGAGATTGGAAATCATTTCTTCACAAGAAACACAGAGTTAGCTCTGTACATCATTTGATGTCTTTAGATTGCCTAGGAAACACTTTCCAAGGACTTCCTGATGTGAAATTTAACTTGAAGGTTACAATGTTATGCTCCAGCTCAGGAACTTGACACTATTCTGACTATCACCATGGGCAAGTTATTCTCTGCAGGCCATGGAATTTTAGAAGCTAATTAGAGATGCTACATGATTTCAGCGACTTGCGAAATGTTCAAATGGAGATGTGATCATCCGCAGGAAAATGTTTTTCTGACAGAGAAAAAGGATAGATATGTAGCCAATTTGCATCTCAGTGTTTGATGTAAGGGTGACTGATTTAGAGAAAACTTGAGAAATTATCTACAGTTTATAATTTGCTCAGAGCTATGGGTTCTGTGTGTCATTCATTCCTCCAGTAACAACACAATTGATCAGAAAGTTATAGGAAATACCGATTTAGTGACCACATAAGCTATAGAGCCTCAGCTATGTGCTATTTTATGGTATATTCATTCTACCCACAGAGTTTCATGCCCAAAGTCAGCTTTTGTTCACAGATACGTACATATCAACTGAACTTACTATTGAAAGTATTTAGATTAATTAAGATATTTTGTGAATCAATAACATGTGGGAAAGAATAAAGGAATGGAAAGCAACTGCAGATACCAGAGACAGTGTGGGAGGAGGATGGGAAATGGCAGAGGGTGAGAAATAGGAGGAAATATATATATATGTTTATTATATTTATATATATATATATATATATATATATATACACATATACATACATATACATATGTATGTATGTATATGTATATATATATTATATATATATTTATATACAAACACACATATAAGAAACAAGAAATGGGAAATTATTACTATTATTATTATTATTATTATTATTATTATTTTGGAGAGGATTTTGCTATAGGGCACATGCACTTGCCAGAAAGACAGAGAGAGAGACAGAGAGACAGAAAGCAAGAAATCACCGCCCCCCCCCCCCCCGGGAGGATGGCCATGACACAATCCCTTCTTCTCCTTTCTCCTTTTGGGATCTTGGACATGCAAGCACCTGCACCTGCACCTGCTATGAGTTTAAGCCCCCGGGTCTGGGACTCAAACTGCTGTCGACTACATGTGAGTCCAGCAACATAGCCATTACGCTAACTGCTGGTCCTGAAAATTATTTGTTGATGATAACATATATGATTAAGCTACTTTACAGTGTATTCTGGCTGGAAAATCGCGTTTTGTATGCTGTGGTGATGTTCAGTGAAAATATGTAAAATAAGTTAATTAATGAAAAAATAAGTTTTAGGAACAGAAATAGTAATAGTAATTAGACTAAAGGTAATGCCAATAACCCTGAGGGACTGCAGACTGAACATTTTTAGCAAAAAAGGCACTTATAAGTCATGGCATGCATAACATGGTATGATATATGTTATTATTTACTAATATCCACAGCTAGCACTTGAGCTCCATGGAAACAAGGACTCTTAGAGAACTTAACTCATTGCCATGTGGTAAGCACTCACTGTTTCCTGAGTAACTACTGGTAAATAAAGTGATCCTTTTTACCTTGTTGAACAGGTTTTATAAATAAATGCAATGGCAGCCAGATTAAGTAGAAAAGCTTTTATATATTTTTTTTCGGTATTCTCTGTTAGATATGTTATGATCTAGACGACTTACATTCTTAGCGTAGAATCAAAACACACTGCCAATAACACTGCTGGAGGAAATAAGGCATTTAAGATTAGAGTTCATTTTGAAATGATGTCATTGCAGAACGTTCAAAGCATAAAGGGAATGGAAAATGTAAACTATTATTATGTTTTTTACAGACTTTTCTTACACTATAGTTTAAATGAGGCCAGGTAAGTGCCAGTTAACCTTATGAATTATATTAAACACTCTTCTAATTTTGGTGTTTTCATTTATGAAACAGTTCACAAAATGTAAAACAGAACTTTATAAATTTGATTACATTTGCCAAAGAGAATGGTATACTAATGGCCAGAAAATAGTATATTATAAAACTACTCAATAAATTTACTGCAGTATGTTCAATAAATATAATGGCAAAAAAAGTCTCCAGATCTTACACAATGGCACATAAAGGTGTTTTACACCCATGTCTTCTAAAATAATAGAAGCACATGTATGTACTCAGTGAATTAGACAATTGTTTTGATTTGTATGTTAAGGATTTTACCCAAAAGAACTTTATTTAAACAAAACTTATTTTTTTTTTTTGCATTAAAATTTCACAGTTCAAGAGAAGGGTCTACTTTACTGTAAAAGGATGTTGTGGTAAAGTTGCTTAGTTTTCTTTTCCAAAAGAATAAATTCTATTTATTAGATATATTTGAAACATCTTCATAAATATTATGGTCACATCAAAATAGCATAATGTTCAGTGTGTATTTTCTTGGTGTTAATGGTATAAGAACCTTTTTTAAGTCCAGGAAATGTTCAAATATTGTTCTCTTTATATTTTCCCCTCCAATCTATTTTATTCCAAACACTATCTTAAAATAATATGTGATAAATATCAGAACTACAATCTTCATTGAAAAGACATCAAAGGAAAATTATTGCCACTTTATTTGACACTTTGAAGAAGATTCTAAGCCTCCTTAGCAGGTTTTCTAAAATATGCATAAATATTTCAAAAATATATGCTCAATTGTCCTTTTCTCTTTATTCTGTGAATGTAGATAGGGGTACAAGCATTAATTTTGTAATATTCAAAATACGGAGAGGAGAACTACAAAATTTCCACTTTTGTAGGTAAAATTATACTTACGACTTCAGAAAACACATCATAGTTAAATAAAAAGAGCTGACATTTGCTAAATGTTTGCTATGTACCAGGCACAATTTTATGTGATTACCACCCATCAATATAGCAGAGTAAGGACAGTGCCAATATATATTCTATTTCACAGAGGACGTTTAGATAGAGACCAAACCATTTGCCCAAAGTTGCACATATGACCGAAAGGGAGAGCTGAGATTCAGACCCAGGTAAACTAATTCAGAACTCTGATTTCAGCAACTAGTATGCTGCCTTTGAGTTGAATTTGACTGATTTGAATTAGAACAGATTTTGGGGTCAATCACTAGTGTTATACTGTGAAGAAGGCAAAGATGAATAACACATAGCTTCTGCCCTGAAGCAGCTTTCAATCTCATAGAGGTTCATACATATTGAATGCTTAAAAACACATTCACAAACTTTTAATATGCATGAGAGTTTTTTATATGATGTTCTATATTACACTTCTACATGTTTATTATCTCTCTTCTCTGAATTTCTTAGCACCAAATTGCCTGGATTGCTTATTTTAGCACCTAATCACTTACTTCCTTTTCCCTATTAATTGCATATAGAGTCACTCAATCAGGCAACTTTATTGAATATATATATTGTTATGGAGGTATAGGTCATCCTGTTTTTATCTTCTCTCAATCAGAAGTCTCAGGGTCTTATGGTAGGTCTGACTATATAAGGGGTTGACATGCACAAATAGTTTCAATGAAGCCGGTTTCTAGATCCTCATATTCATATATGCCTTTCTTAAAATTGATCTGAGCACGAATCTAAATTCACAAAGCCTTCTCCTAGTTTACACAATTACAGGCACCCCTTTATCTGATCCTTAATCTTCATAATGTTCATTAACCCAAGGTTTTAAAAAACTCCAGGATGTCAAATGAAGGGATACACAAATATTGATTACAGGAAATTCTCCTTTAATCTTTAATCAAAGCTGTCTTGAACCTTAACATCTTTTTTCTCTTAACATCTTTTTTCTCACACATCCACCCCCCAACACACACACACCCACAGACAGACACAGGATAGTAAGACAAAAATAAAGATTAAGATTTTATATTAGAAATTAGTACTTTGACCTATGTCAAAAATGAAATTAAGAATGAGCAAATATTAATTACTTACATTCTATTCAAACTGTTAATATTTAATATATTGTTTTAAGACTACTCAACGCTGCAAGTTTTCTTAGGCAATATGTAATTATTTTTCAGATTTGTTTTATTCAGTTATGTCATTAAAGCTGACTTAATGGTTCAGAGGGTGGTATGGTGATGGAGGCAGCTTGACCCTACACTGCTGACTTCATGGTTCAAATCCTGGACCTGGAAACTTGAAAAACATATCCAGTACGTGTGCATTTGTGTATGCCCAAAATACTGAAAGGAGAAGGGAAAAGAGATTGAGAAGTGACCATTCTCCCTGGGAGAGGGGGGTGCTTTCTCACTTTCTTCCTCTCTTTCTCTCTCTGGTGAGTGTACATACCCTGTAGTAAATTTAAAAATAAACTACTTTTATAAATGTGATATACTTGTTACTATTTTAATAAATAAAGCAATTCACATTTTAAAAGGAAATGCCTTATGTGAGCATAAAATTTAAGCTATTTTTCAAAGTGAGTGAACAGAATTTTATTCAAATTTTACAAATATCATTTACATTTAGCCTGAGATTAAGCATGAGAAAGTTCCACCTGAAGTTAGACATCACTACCCAAATCATTCAGCATCTGAAAATAAAGCTGAGAATGAACGGGAATTATCAAACATAATTAAGGCATTCCAGTGAAGTTGGAAAATGAACTGTGATGCAAACTCAACTTTAATTTGCTCATGTTCACATGATCTTCAGAGCCTAAAATTACTTATTTTTAAGCAACAATGAAAAAATATTTGCAAATGACCAACTTATGAAAGTATGTTGAGATACAGAACTGTAGCTCAACTTTTTTTTTAGCAGCTGCGTTAGATGGTTCTTCAGGAAACCAACTCCCCAATCCTGCCTGTTCAACATGTCTTTTTTTTTTTTTGGAGAGGTTTTTTTTTTTTGTTTGTTTTGCTATAGGGCGCGTGCGCTTGCCAGACAGACAGAGAGAGACAGAGAGACAGAAAGCAAGAAATCACCCCCCAGGGGGGATGGTCACGCCGCAATCCCTTCTCCTCCATTCTCCTCTCTGGATCTTGGGCACGCACACACATGCGCCTAGCGTGAGTTCTAAGCCACCGGGTCCGGGACGCAAACCCCTGTCGACTATGTGGGAGTCCAGCGACATAGCCATTACGCTAACTGCTGGTTCCCAACATGTCTTTGAAAACATTTAGCAATATAGGACAATTTATCAGTATAAACGTCAGTACCTAGAATGAAATATAAAATCAAATATCAAGTTTATGAGTGCTTCATTCATCTTTGACTTCAAATCCATACAAAGCATTCATATCACATTGTAGACTGAGCCCTGAGACAGAACATCGTACATCTGTTAGGGAAGTATACCGTGGGAACACCCAAGCAAGTAAATACTGAAGCAAAAATACATTCTGAGTCTATAGTGTGCATTGTGTAAACAAACATTCAGAATAAAAATCCAACATAGGCCAAAAATATTGTGTTCTAGGAAACCAGAATCTTCTTTCTTTAAAATCACACACACTGAAGATATTAAGAACGAGAATGGAGTCTACTCCTGTATTTGCTTATGTGCTTAGATATCTTGGAAACTAGTAAATATGTTCATTTGCTAGTGATTTTTGCCTTCTGCTTGGTTTGGCTGGCCGTTGCCAGGAATACAGAACTATTTTATCCCTGTTCTTCACTTAATACTAGTTAAGAAATACATAATCAATTCATCTTTATCCACTCATATTAGCAATATAAATAGATTAAGTGAAACGGTGAATTTCAAACTTTGTTCAGGGAAGACTAGTTGATAATTTGTTTCCAATAAGGCTAGTAGTTAGTAGCTAGTAAATACTACAAAGTCAGTCCAAGCTAGCAGTAAACCTCTGAGTTAGCAGGCTGAAGCAGCAGAGTGAATCAGTATAAACTTAGGTAACTCAAATTTCTATACTACTGTGCAAACCCAAAGTTTCTTATATAATAGAGAGTTCCAGAAGCATTGAAGTCATGTAATAAGAGAAATGCAAAGACAGTATATGAAGCAATGTGAATGCCTTAATGACAGAGTGGTAGCAGTGGCCTTGGGATGCCCTTAACGAATCAGAAACTAGGGCAGTTCATTCCAGCGATGTTCTGAGTCAAAAGCCTAAACTGAAAGCAAGTAATAAAGACACAGAACCAAAGATGCATTTTTGACTATGACCATATGCAATCATTTCAAGCTTTATGTAAACATTCAGTACCAGAGCCTGCCCCCTCTGAAAGGAAGAAGCTTGGTCTTGACTGTATGCCCCTTTTCAAAGCATCCAGTCTTTGCAGGAGGCCTTTCCAAATGCTCCCCGGTAGGCAGGGCTGAGTGTATCCAACAGGGAGTGCAGACTGTTTCATGTTTCAGAGTCCATAAATAATCATTCACTGGGTGAGAAGTATAACTTAGCACCTTAAACCCTGTTTGAGAGAATCGCAGCAGTATCTTCCTTTCTTTTGTTTCCACATAGAGATTGGCCAATTCCCCTGCACAGCGCAGGATTTTCTAGACCAACGTGTGAACAGCAGAGAGCACATTTATGACTGCTTCAGCTTCAGCTGCCTGTCTTTCATATCAGTTCCTTCAAAATCATTAAGCTCTGAACCTTCTTCAAATACTGACATACTGCTTAGTTCCATGTGGTTAGTCTGTTTCCATTTTGCACGTGCCCAGCAGCCTTCTCTTCCCTTCGAAGGAGACTACAAAACTTACTTAAACTTTGGATAAAAACTTTAGCTATCAACCTAAAATATGAAAAGTACATAGTTTTCTATTATGGTGGGACTATGCGGTAAAAAAATTTGGATACAACCCTAAAATTTAAGCTCTTAGAGGAGTCCTCTGAGACTTGAGTAAAATCTCACAAATAAATTTCTGTTTTTTCAATCTGAGAATGCATACTTAGAAGACATGAAATATTAGAAATGCTAGAGAAGTAGAGGCGGATACTTCAATGTATATATTCCATAGTAATTTGGTTATGCTGGAACCTATGTCATGGCCCCTAGAATGGTAAATAAATTATCCAAATCTTTCTCTATAGCATTGGAAGAGGATTCACTGCCACAATGTTACATAACAGTCACAAAATTGCTCTGGTATACACCCCTAAGCATCTAATGTTACGATCCTGTGGGTTAACGATGAGGGAAGCTAGGAATGGGAGGTCGTACAGGTTGAAACTGAGGTGACTTACGCACCTGAGTATGTCCTGGGAATGTTGGAACAACTCAGCTCTTCTTGTCTGTCAACTTCCAGTGGTAGCCAGGACATTCCCTGTGGCAACGAAAGGTGTACCGGAGAATAAAGAGAAGCATTCCAGAGGCACTGGCTTAGATCCAGGAAAACGTCATGCTGGTCTCATTTCATTGGTCAAAGCCAGTCCATAGGCCAAGAACATTTGGAAAGGGCAACACAAAATTGCATGGTAAAGGACATGATTACAAGCAGGAGTGAACATTGTAAAGAGGGTCAAGTCTACCGTCTCTCTTAGATGTGCTCTGGGTTACGTTGTGTTCCCTTATTCTCTGTGTAGGAAGTTGAAGTCTCAGATAATTTGCATAGGTATTAGCTCTGGATACGTGTCTCATGACCATGAGTTAGGTGATGGTTTTGTAATGTTTATCTGAAGGGAAAGTTTGAAAACATGTCTCTTTGTATAGAATCAGGAGTTTTCAGGACCAGCAGTTAGCATAATGGCTATGTCGCTGAACTCCCATGTAGTCTACTACAGTTTGAGTCCCGGACCCATTGCCTTAAATTCACAGCGGGTGCGTGTGCATGTGTGCCCAAGATCCCGAGAGGAGAATGGAGGAGAACAGATTGCGATGTGGCCATCCCCCCCAAGGGTGATTTCTTGCTTTCTGTCTCTCTGTCTCTGTCTTTCTGGTGAGTGCACGTGTCCTATAGCAAAAACCTCTCAAAAAAAAAAAAGAAAAAAGAAAAAAATAGAATCAGAAATTTTCAAGCTGTACAATTCTATATATGAGATAATTAAAGTATGTATTTATAATTAAAGTATGTACTTAGAAAAATGAAAAAGAAAAGCTTATACTGTGGGTAAGGCCTTTAGTCAAGTGGCAAAAGACTAGAATTAATAACTATATATATATTTTTTTTTTGAGAGAGATTTTTTTCTATAGGGTATGTGCACGTACCAGAGACAGTGAGACAGAAAGCGAGAAATCATCACCCAGGGAGGATGACCACATGGCAATCCTGTCTCCTCCACTTTTCTCCTGGAATTTTGGGCATGTATGCACATGTGCCCAGTGTGAGTTTTAAGCCTTTGGGTCTGGGACTCAAACTGCAGTGGACTATGTGGGAATCTATCGGTGTAACCATTGTACCATCTGTTGGTCCGAATTTGACTATTCTTTTCACTTTTGATATTGCTGTTTTTTTTTTACCTTCCTATTACATAATAGTACTTTCCCCTACTTTTTATATTAATATGTTTGTATTATAGCTATAATAGAAAAACGCATGATAAATTCGTGGTTAAATTGAGTTAATTTTATATCTGTCTTTATCTTATTGAATGAATTTTATAAAATGAATGACTTTTTTCATTTTTTCTTCTCTTTCCTCAGATGTGCTAATTCATACAGCATGTAAGTAGTGTATGAGATTACAGATATTGTGGCAACATTGTAACTTTAATAGAAAATTAAAAGTGCTTGTGAGGAAAATCCTAAAGAAGAATTTTACACACACTTGTAGATGCCATGATCATTTCACTATTTAGTAAAAAAAAAAAAAAAAAAAAGTATATGAATACATTTAAGCTATGGAAAGGAGCAGTTTTACATAATATGATTTCAATTAAGAAATGACAGTGGGCATGACCAGCTGTGGTGGCACAGTGGTAATACAAAGCCCAGTGATGCCAAAAAGCACATGGGATGATCCTGCGTTTGCATCCAGCAGAGTCTCTCCGTACAAGCCAGGTGTATGTGTGCATGTCTGTAATTCCAGTTTCCAGGGGCTTGGGGTGAATTGCAGGATGAAGATCCTGTTGAGAATGACTGTCTCCCTCCTTCTCTTCCTCTCATGGAAGTAAAACTAATGGATACTCTTTAAAAGAAGAATATAAACAGAGAAAATTATGTGACTGCATAGGACATTAATTGATAAACATACTAATAGGTCTAATTAGAGTCAGGTGGACATCTAGTCTTTGTCTTTGCAAATATTTAAGGCAATTTCAAGAAGAATCATGGCTATAATTCTTGGTATTCTATATTTTACAAAATATGTTTCTGAAATACAATACAATCTTGATGATGACCACGACTGAGTATATTTTCTGCCAAAAGAACAGTAATTAAAGAAACAAGTTGATGATGACAAGTCATCTTTTTTCTTTTTCCTCCAGATTAAAAAAAAAAAAAAAGTAGGGAAGGGAATAGTGATGATCTCTCCCTTAAACTGTTTATAAATTATTAAGAGAAATAAGACTCATATATTCATAGCTAGAAAAAAATCTATAATGTATAAGAGAATTAGATAAAGTAATCTGAAACATCGGTGGAGGGGACAATTATATTAAACCACGTCAAAGACGTTAGAAATTAAGGTCCATAATTCATCCAGATAAGTACCATTCATTTAAGCATCCTCATTAACAGGTTGCTAGCAACTATGAGGAAAAACATATCAAAATAAAAAGACAATTCCTGCCCTCCACAGTTTTCCTCTCTAGTCATCTAGTGAAAGACTGAATGCAACTGCAAAATGTAAATACTTCATCATTTGGTACAGAATGTAAGCTCATTAAGGCTAGGGAAAGCAAGATCAGAGGAACCAGGATGGAAACACTTCATTAAATAAATGAAACTCAAACTGAGTTTGAGAAGACAATAGCTATGAAGTAAAGGGTCTAAACAGAAATAGAGAGCCCATAATGAGCATTTGTGTTCTAGAAATAGTGAGCAGGTACGTTTACTTTTATAACAGATTCTTTATTATGGAAGAAATAACAAGGGGGCAGGGTTTTTATCAGAATAAGGAAAAGGG
Organism: Tupaia tana; assembly: GCA_026018925.1. Taxonomy (NCBI): domain Eukaryota; kingdom Metazoa; phylum Chordata; class Mammalia; order Scandentia; family Tupaiidae; genus Tupaia; species Tupaia tana. Next base: position 208,683,277 of record JAKSZU010000001.1, on the reverse strand, counting down.
AAGACAAAAAGAAATGATGGAGTTTGAATAGTAAAATTTGGTTCAAAATGCATTCAAAAGACTGTAATTTTATAAACTATTGAACGTTTGTCTGGAAATTAAAGGCAAGATGGATTGGAAGAAGCAAAGAGGAGTGTTAAACTGAACTATTAGAAACAGGCTGCTGCTTTTTGACTGTAAGTTTGACCCAGAGCTGTCTTCCTGTACTGAACTGCAATTTAGCTTGATGTACAAGTAAATTATAATCTATTTTAAGGGTAGACATGGGTAGTCTATAGCAAAAGAGCCTCAGCCAATCACAGCAGCCATGCTGTAGGCATCATAGATTGCCAGTTCCTCAGACGGTGACCATGTAAGACAAACGGCAATGGCAGCCAGTCAGATTGGCTTACATGTGACTTCCCTGGTTTACGCATCATTCCTTTTCTCCGATTAATGAATCAGCTTCTTTCAGAAATGCTGCCTGGCCCTAGAGCAGAACTCCTGATCAATGCTCAATGAAGCCCTGTTAATGTTTAACTGATCTCAGATTTTTATTTTTTTCCATAATAGAAGAAACAGATTCATGTAAGACATCAAGTGCTTTTGCCAATATAGAACTAGAGTCCATTCTTGGTCCCCACTTGGAAATAAAGTGATTATCTCCAAGCTGCTGGAAGTACTGCCAGGAGACAGTTCAGTTGTCAGGCTACTTTGGGAATCCCATATGGATCCACCCTGCCAAGTATCAGGCCGCTGTCCCATGGTGTTCTACATCCAGTCTTTTTTAACCCAACTGGATTAAGGGTCGTCTCATTTACGATCTTCCTGGTCAGCTGAGGTCCTCCTTAGACACACTGCAGCCTCACCTCCTTCTCTGCCCAGCCCCGACGCCTTCCATCCTCAGGTCATTAGAGGAGCTCTCCCAGCACTGAGCCTCCATAGATGTTTCCAAGTGTAGTCAGCTGCATAGGAACCCACACTCTTTCTTCTCTTTCTAGAGCTATAAAACCATGTTTTTCAAAAAACAAAACAAAACCAAACAACCACACGCACAAAAAAAAACCCTGCCGTTTGAGTTATACAGTATGACAGGTGTGATAATAGTGCTTTGCTGTCTAAGTCCCTTTCTGTGTGTCTGTATTCTTGCCTTGAGTCCTCTGTACGGATGACTTCCACAGGGCATGGTAACACTGAATAAACAATAGCAATAACTCTAGTGAATGTTAAGGAAAGCAGTTTTTCCGCCTTATTTCTTAACAGTGGCACGCAGTTACATCTATGAAATGTTGCTTTACTCCATTTACTCTTCCGCCACCTTTCTTTGTCTAGAAGACATTGTTCAAGAGAAATGGAAAGGACACATGACCTCTGGGCCCTCTTTCTTCAATGTACCTCTTCACTGCTACCTGCCCTCCGTGAGGAATTCTATGTGCTGAATTATTCACTTTCTTTGTTTAAAGTGCTGTTGAACTAATTTCTGCCACATGTGAGAGGATGAGGTAGAGACTCAAAGATAGAGAAATAGAGAGAAAAGCATGTCACACAGGGGCCTCATGCTGAGATCCACCCCCACGTCCAGCCAGCAGGAGCACGGGATATGTGCTCATTCTTAGCATGCTCCGGACGTGCAGGATGTGAACCTAGGACCTTCCCGTGTGGCCTCAGGATTGCAGAGCATTGCATTGTCATTATGCTACTGCTGTCGACCAAATTATTCACGTTCCAACCTTGCACTTTACTTTTTGGCAATGATGGATTAGGTCCATAAGATGTGTGGGAAGAGGAAAGAGATGCTTATTTGTTGGTAGCTGGGTTTTCTCAGCAGAAAGTAAGTATCCCTAGGGCCTAACACTTGTGTTTTGAGAGACTTATTGGAAATAAGTTTTAACAAGTGGAAATAAACAACTTAAAATACTCTGTTATGTATCTACCCATGTTCATATATATACACACACACACATACATACATATATACACATATATATGTGTGTATATACACACACACACACATACAGGCAGAAACATGTTTTAAAATAATGTTTCAAATACCATGTTTTTCAAAATATGTTCATGCAAAATAATAAAAGTAGTTTGAGCATTAGTCTGCAATATGAGTTTTAATTAAAGTATCGGAAACTCAAGGTCACTTTGGAGACAAGGCAAGTGTACCTGACACAACTTGTTCTCCACATAGTCCAAGAGCAGAGCTTTTAATGAGCTAAACATTCACTATTATTTGTCTCAAAATTGTTTTCTCACTGGGCTTATAACAGAAGAAAAAGCCTCATTTTGGGGTAAGTACAAATTCGCAAGCAAATCTAAAAGGTCACAACTTCTATAATTTAATTTATCTGAAGGAGAATGCTTCAATTACAGTAAGAATGGTTCAGACTTTTAGTCTGGAAACATTAGTCTGAGGCCCATCCACCAGATGAAGTGTGGTGAGCGTAATTAACCAATTAAGTACTCATTTCCAGGGAAGCATCCAAGCTGAAGTAAAAAAGCGAGGAAGGGCTTTTCAAGGGAATGTCCTTTTCTATTAGACTTACTCATTAGATTTCAGAATCCTGTGTTGATGCTGAAGACTTACAGAAGAAATGCTTTAGCTGTATATAATTTTAGGCTATATCATACTATTAATTTTGCCTCAAAATAAGTCTAAACCTAAATGAGCCTTTAAAAAATTATGTAAAAATGTACCTAAATAATATGTACTTTTAAATCAAGTAAAAAGTTGTGTTTTTGATTATCTTAAATGTCTAACTCTGAGTGGTTCACACCATATTTAACAAACAATATCGGCTTTAAAGATTCAGACTGATCAGCAAATATCAATATAGTCACATTTGTTTTTCTGGTAACCAATTAATGGAAACTGTTCTCAACTGGGTATTCATAACAACCTACCTAGTAACTAGGTGGATATTAACTGAAGCTATGTTTACGTCAATAGTAAGCAAATAGAATATAACTTTTATGAAGATATCATAGAGAAATATAAAAAATTCACTGTATCTTATGTCTGCTTCTTTGAAGATTTTGAAGTTGATAAAAATAATCAATAGTTAATGTTTCAAAATATTTACTCCCATTGCCAAACACTGTTTTCTGTCAGATGCTGGATTTTCTCTAACATTATCCAACAACTCCAATCTCTTAGCTTCTCACTGAGAAGGTCAGTTTAGTCCTCATTAATACACATTAGAAATAGCTTTCTAATTTCTGTAATAATTGCCATTTTTAATGGTAGGTTTTTTTTTTTCCTTCCAATTCATAGCCACTTACCCCCTGGCAAATACATCCTACTGGTTTGACTGGTAGTCACTCCAAGCAATGAGAATTTGACCAATGTAACATAACTTTGAAAATGCACATTTATATTCTTTCAAAAAAAGTTAAACATGGCTGAAACAGGAGTCTAAACAGAGAACACAATGTTAATATGGCAAAAGATAAGGAAATGTTATGAATGTTATGCAATTAACTAATGAACACTCTAATGTATCCTCTTGAATATTAAATATCTTTATTCCCTTACAGAAATTGGTTCACACTTACAAGGATTTTGTTCTCCAACTATCTTCTTTTATGCATAATTGTACAGCACTTTACTAGAGTAAATCAAAATTTACTGCAGCTGGACTTACAATTCCTAATCTTAACCAGCTCAAATTGTCAAATAGTATATTTAGATAATAGACACCTTCATTGAGAAATATATTATATGTGCCATTATTTGCATAGAATTACTTTATTAAAAAAACACAAATTTATATGATTACATAAGGAGTTGTTTAACAAATTACAAAATAGTTCAAGAAACATCAGAAGATTTATCAGAAAACCACCAACAAAAATGGCCTTGAATTAAAAATATATAAAACAATAAGCATTTTAAATGTATCAATATTAAACGTACATTTCCCTCATGTTCTTAGAATGGTTACAACTAAAAAAATAGACATTGCTTTGTTAAATGTTTGTTTCTGATAGATATTGGCTAGTTCTCACTAGAAGTACAATACATATTAATTGATAATGATAAGATCAACTCCACTCCTTGAAGAACTTGTGGTGAGTTTTGATAACCATTGCTCTGGATACACACAGATTATAATTCAGTTTTGCAGTGATCAGATGACACTGGAATGGTTCGTGTTCAATCTCTCAGATACCTGGAGCAGCAAAAGGCCTAACAGCAGAAGGAATGAGGCATCAGAAAGCCACCTAGGGAACAATGCAGTTTGTTAGGTCTATAGTTACAGCCTGAGTAACTGCAGGGTGCTTGCTAGGGGAGCAATTTCGTTTTCTAGGTCTCTGGAGCCCAGCAACAAGCAGTAGATCAGACTAGCCACCAAAGAAAGCATTCATGTTACACACCCCTACATGTGGTAAGAAAGGCAAAAATGACCAAGGGTAGGAATCAATCTCTTTTATGGACTCCATTGGAAAACCAAAGTAACATCATATGGTACAAGACTAAGCGACCCACCTTGGGGAAAATGCAATTGTACCAATTCTTTGAAGCATAAAACAGCTCAATGGATCTTTGGCTGAATGATACAAAAGCTTCTAACTCTACCGTTGGGCAAAAGATGTGTCTTCAAAGAGTGAAATGTTTTGCACCATTATTTTCTAGGTTGGGTTGTGGAAATAAGGCTATTGTATTTTTTTTTTTTTATCCCTGTGGTATATTTGAAAAGAAGAACACACACTGAATAAATATTCTCTGTTCAGTTGTTAATGTATTGGTAGTCTTTCCAAAAAGACTGCCTCTCCATTTAAGAAATACCATTTTTTAAACTAAGGGATTGAGTCTCTCTGGTAATTAGCATTGAATGAGGTTTAAATCATGCAAGTAAAATCCATCTTCTTATAGAGAATGACTGTGCTGCAAGTGTTCAAAATTAAGCAGTCAGGTAACCAATGAAAAAACAAAAGTAAAAAATGAATAATATGAAAACAAATTTATCTGAAATTGGTCCCAATGATTGCATTTTTAAAATTTCATAACCACATGTACTTTATAAAAGATTCATCCCTCGTGACCTGGCCCCATAGCCTAGGGGTTAAGGGAACTGGATCTTGTATGGATGACTGTGGTTTGGGTTATGGCCCTGGTGACTTGAGAATGCCAGGCACAAGGGCATGTGTGCCCCAAGTCTCAGCAGGATAGAGATGTGGAGAAGGGATTATAGAGTGACAACCTCTTGGGGGTGTTTTCTCCCTACCTTTTTTTCTATGCCTCTCTTTCTTTCTATGGTGAGTACATGTATACTTCTCTTTACAAGCCAAACGATATATAGTGATTGAATGTTTAAAAAATTGAGAATAAAAATAATAATAATAATAATAATCTAAAACAATGAAAAGCTATTTGATGATGATGATGTGGGTAGTAATGTCTTTGTCTTGACTGATATGCATGGTAATCATGCTGGAAAAGGAAATGTAATACACTGTAAAGATACATGTGATTAAATGTAATACAAAAATAGAATAATAAAATTAAAAATGAATTTGTATTTCAAAAAAATAGAGATGTAACATATTATAAAAAGACAAAGAAAAAAAGAGAAAAACAGATTCATCCTTCCTAATGTAATTGCATTATAATGATTGTAACATGCAAATATGGGAGAGAAATGGAAAATCCAGTAAAATCAGCAAAGAGGTACTTTTCTATCTCTTTTCCACTCAAAGGCCTGATGGAGGTCACAGTGAGTGTTAACAGGCAATTGTTCTGTTCACTGAGGTCAATAAGGAGCTTTAAGAGTTGGAGGGGAAACACTGGAGTAGAATCTTCTGGATAAACTAAGTTAACTTCTGTGACTTCCAAGAGCCTAGAATAGTAAAGGAAAGTAGAAAAGGTAGAAATGATAGAGGTAATTTTCAGAGCAGTAAAATGTCTTGTACAAATATGTCTGGTATTTAAGGTTAGTGGCATAGTGCTATTTTATCAATGATGACACTTAAAGTCAAGTTTAAATGATGAAATTGACAACCATCAAGGAAAAAAATATAACAACAATAGAATAACCTGGTCCCATGCATGCGGTACTTCCACTTTGTTGGTAAATAGAACAGTCCAGTGAAAGGCTAATAGCAGATTTCTCCTCCACTTGTTTCATAAAAGCTTGGCACAACTTGACCTTTAAGAATGCCTACAGCTACTTACATCTTCTGTGTCAGGCCAGCACAACTCAAGGAAGCTGAACTAGTCACCTGTTTCATGATCTATTACTTGATTAAGATGTTTTAGAGGCAATCTCAAGCCCAATATTATTCTTTCTTCTGAGGTTCACAACCAGACATTTGTATAAACTTATTTGTATTATTAGAAAATAAACAATGAAATTCCAGTGAGACAGAAAGTAGGTACCATTTACTTATGTTAGATGCTAAAACACTGGACATTGTGCTAAGCTAAGTGGCTTCAAAAGAAGGAGGTGAAATAGTTCAATTGGTAACACTCCAACTAAGGATAATCTTATTGTGCATAAAGAATAAGGAGACAGACTGGCCACTTAGTGCTGGACATGGGGAATTCGATGCTACATAGTCAACCACAATCTGAGTCTTGGCTTCAGAAGGTTGTGTGCCCCCAGGGTGCTACAGTATGGAGAAATGGGAGAAATAGTATTGCAATGTGACCACCCTGTTTGGGGGTTCTCTGTCTCTGTCTCTGTCATGGGAATACATGAGCACAAAGCCCTCTGGAAATAAAATTTTTAAAAAAGAGGTAAGGAGATTTATATACCATTTCCACCATAGTCACATTCACAAGAAATATATACATGTATGGAAGTTTGCACATGATATTTGAGAAGCATTTTGAGATATCACCATGGGACAGACATGCATAAGCGTGTCTGTATTGGAAGCAGCATTACCTCTAGCATTTTTGTAGCTACCTACAGAGAAATAATCACACTAAACATATAACTGGGTTACTTTAAAGGCTGAAGTTGCAGTCTCACAAAGAGATTAAACTCATTATTATTCATTTTTTGGTTGTGAAGGGAGAAGGAAGAGGAAGGGAAGCAGGAGAGAAGTAATAAGATAACACTGATAATAATAAATATTTGATCAGCACCTATAATTATCCAGGCACTGTTTTACATATCACATGTATTAACTTATTTAATTCTCTACCTGGAATGTAGGCACTGCTATTACTTACATTTTCCAAATTAGAAAACTTGAACAGAAAGAATAAGTAACTTCTTTAGCATGACAGTTACAGGATGTCAGGGTTGGGATAAGAGCTCTAGCATTCTGATCCCACTGTCTATATAAAAATCAATAACCTGACTCTAATATATCTTGATGAGCATTTAATAATGACTTCGAGGTGAGTAGAAACAGATCTTAAAAAGTTGCCTCACTGACTGATAAAATGAAAGAATAAACAACAGAGAAGACATAGTAGAAGTTCACAGTGAATCCCATTGCACTGTTAATTATAAAATTCTTCATATTGTGGGACCAGCCAATGGTGTAATGGTTACGTCACTGGACTCCCATGTAGTTGACCATTGTTCAAATTCTGGACCCGGTAGCTTAAAACTCACAGTGGATGCGTGTGCATGCATGCCCAAGGTCCCAAGAGAAGAATGGAGGCGAAGGGATTGCATTGTGGCCATCCCCTCTGGGGAATGGTTTCTCACTTTCTGTCTCTCTGTCTCTCTGGTGAGCTCCAGTGCTCTATAGCAAAAGTCTCTCTCTAAAAACAAAACAAAACAAAACCAAAATTCTTCATACTGTTACAAATGTGGTACCTATTTCCAAACCTTATGAACAGTATATAGTTCACTTTATGTTTAATTAAATCTGTTGTTTCTTTCATAACATGTAAAAATTAAAGAACTACACCAGTTGAGATAAGGTACCTACCTTTTTTGGTTTAAGCTATATTTGTAATTTCTACTATGATATGCAACATTAGAGGTTTTAAAAGGCATACCTTTACCTAATTATTTTTACCAGAATTTATGTTTTTTGTTTGTTTGGTTTTTGTTATTTTTTATAATTATTTAATTTAATTTAATGTATTTATTTATTTGTCTGTTTATTTATTTATTTTATTTGATCAGAGACAGTCAGAGCCAGTGAGAGAGAGGGGAAATGAGAAAGCATGCCACCAAGTCTGAGACTCAAACCCTGGATGGCCATGAGGGAGTCCTGCACCCTTAACCCCTACACCACCAGCCAGCCCCCAGAATTTGTTTTTAGTATAAACCTGTTTACCCACTGTTACTGGTTTTTTTTTTTTTGTTTGTTTGTTTGTTTTAATTTATTTTACTGTCTATCAATACCATCAACTGAACTTTTGGGCTCAAAACAGAGAAACTAAAATTAAAATTTACTAAAACTGATGTCACATTGTGGTTTAAATTATAACAGTAAAGCTGACAAAGTGTTCTTTGTGGCATGCTGCAACTCCTTAAAATATATCGACTATAAAGCATACTTTTACATCATATTCTGAAATTTCAGTAATATAACTTTCATTGATGTTAATGGAAACTGCTCCACTAAAACACCACATGGTGCCTTCATAATGCACCCTGCTGTCCCCAGTGACCAATATGGCGTATAATATATTGATTCACTCATTGCAAGTAGTGGCACAAGGCTAGCAAACTGTTTTTCCTACTTCTATTATTACTCTACTTCAAAATGAAAACAAATACCCTTTTCAACTGTTAACATTGTAACCTATAGCCTAGGGGTTAAAAATAAGCAACTGTTTCACAATCCATGTGGAAAGGTCACTATTAAAGTTTGTTTCATTGAATAAAGCCTTCCGGTCAAGATTGAACACACTGCATGGTAGCCATGATCCTAGGTGTGCTCTCAGGGTCCTAGGAGAAAAATGGAGGAGAGAGGACTGTGGCAAGACCATTCCACCTGTGGGGGGTGCTTTCTTACCATCTTCATCTCTCTCTCTCTGGCGAGCACACATGTTCAATAGCAAATTTAAAAATAAGTAAATGGTGCTATAAAGTTATCAACTGAGTCGTGTGTTCGTGAATCACCAGAGGGAAAACTGGCAGGAATGGGATAACATCATTCTTTTTTTTTTTTTTTTTTCCTTTTTTGAGAGGTTTTTTGCTATAGGGCGCGTGTGCTCGCCAGAAAGACAGAGAGAGACAGAAAGCGGGAAATCACCCCCCAGGGGGGATGGCTACGCTGCAATCCCTTCTCCTCCATTCTTTTCTTGTGATCTTGGGCACGCATGCACATGCACTGGGTGTGAGTTTAAGACACCGGGGGACTCGAACTGCTGTTGAGTACGTGGGAGTCCAGGGACCAAGCCATTATGCTAATTGCTGGTCCCCGGGATAACATCTTTAAAGGGGTAGAGTTCCCTTAACACTATTATGTTATATAAGATATTCTAAATATATGTAAAAAATCATCTTCCTTAATGTGGTTTTTCAAGCAGTTGGCTTGAAAGGCAAAGAGAAAAGACTAGTGAAAATTAGAAGAAAACAATATATATTACATAAATTTGTGTGTCATGCTATGTGTTAAATGAAGTATATAGTATATTCATTTTAATCTAATGATTCAAAGAGGCAAATACCACTCAGATTTAAAAAGCTGGTTTCCAGAATTTTTTTTTTTTTTTTTTTTTTTTCCCCACCTCACCTCTCTGTCAGTCTCTCATTTGGAGATCAGGTGCCCCATTTCTCTATTCAATCTTTTAAAAAGTGACATTTCTGAGTTTCCTTGAATCTTTTTAGAAAACATGAAAAACTATCTTTTCATATGAACAATTCAGAGAGAAGACATTCTATTTGTTCTAAAATTAATCTCGGACTGAAGAAGTTGAGTTTCCCATGTGCCTATCTCAGCATGTCCCTTGGTATTTAACAGTCGCATTTGATAGTCTTAACATTTAGTAATGTTCTTTCTATCACAACTGAGAATGGATACATTTCTAGCATTTGTTTCCAGGAACTTTTTTTAATAACAAAAAAAGAAGAACAATGATACTGCTTCCTCCTTCCTAGCTGTGATGGCACAGGTCCTTCAAACCTAAGGGTGGGGGTTATTGCTTAGTTAAGTTGAAAGGGAAGATTATTTTCCCAGTTCCAGGAAAACACGCTTGCCTCCTTTCCCCAGCAGCCTAGAGCACATCACTGTGTAAGTACCAGCTTCACAAGCAGGGGCTTATATGAGATACGATCAGGAACAAACAAGCTGTCCTACACTGATATAACTTGCATTATAATAGGAGTTTGATAAACACCTCAAGGTTTCTTGCAAAGAACTCCAGAGATGTGAGATTCTGAGGTGATAATCATAAATGCTAGAAAGCAGGGTAGGGGAAAAAAAAATGTGTCTCGTTGTTGCCATAGTTGTCTTTTCTAAAAGAAGACACATGGTAGTAAATAAAATGCCAGGTAGTAAATAGCAGGTTTTTCCTGAGGTAAATCCTTCTAACTAGTGGATTTACTTTTTCTGCTACACAGCACCACGAACACTCAGGTATCTCCTGGGTCCTACCTTTCCTGTCATGGAATTCTTATTTGTGTTCATGGATCACTCACATTCTTCTTGGGATCTTTCTGGGAATCTGGTGTCTGAGAAAGCCTCACTTTGCATGTATTTAGTCATTGCTTCAGGTATATACGTAGCAGCATTTAGCATATGTATTGGACTAGCTGGTGGTGGTGTGGTTAAGATGGCTGGGCTCCACTCCCTCTGCTTTGTACTGAGTCCCAGCTAGACAGCTTGAAAATCACTCAGGGCACATGTGTGAGTGCCCAAAATCTCAAAAGGAGAAATGGAGAAGAAAGAATTGTGGTGTGACTATCCCCATGGGGGAATGATTTCTCACTTTTCCTCTCTCTCTCTCTCTTGCTCTCTCTCTGTCTTTCTCCAGCAAGCACATTAGTCCTCTGGCAAATTTTTGAAAAATTAACAAAAAACAAATAGATAAAGACATACAGATACATGTTTTTTTTGTTGTTGTTGTTTTTGTTGTTTATTTCTTCTGAGCGAAAGAGAAAAAGACAGAGGAAAGGCATTCTCAACAAGGTCTTTCTGCAGCAGCCCACACCCGGCCTCAGCTAGCCAGCTACAGAGGGATGCCTGTGGGAGTGGTGTCTACAGGGAGACCTCAGGATATGAACCTGGGACCTTCTTCCTGCATGGCCTCAGCGTCACAGTGTCCTGTTACTATTGTGTCACTGTGACCTAAACCTTCAGGTATTTTAAATGTGTTTCATTTCATTTGCAATATCTCAAAATACTTTCACTCTGAGGAGTCACAATTTACATCCAAAGAATAAAATATACCTAAAACTCTATTTATTAAAAAAGGAATCTCATCTCAGAATACCCGTAGATATTTTACTCTTTCTGATATTAATAGGATGGTTATCAGATTATGCTATCACACTAACTTGACATAAAATACTGTGGATACAATGGGATAAAATAAATTGCTGGCTTTTCAATGACTGAAATTTATTATAGAAGAGATGTGTTTACTTATGGGGGCAATGAGAGCACCCACAGCCAAATACTGAGTAGTGATGGGTATATGTAGATTCAGTGAACGAAGCAGCTGACGCTGCCACAGACGTGATTAGTAACCATAACTCCCTAAATATTATATTTTTATGTTTCCTAAATAAAAAGGAAAAAAAAGCAACTTGTTTCCCTTAGGAAAAAAATAATCAAGGCAATACAGAATTACAAAAATATATTCTAATTTGCTCCTTACAACAACTTGATAATTTTGTATTTATATCATGTGTGTGTGTGTGTGTGTGTGTGTATATACACGTATATATATATATATATATATATATATATATATATATGTATATATCAACTTCTTAGAATAAGAAATCAACAAATTGGCATTAGATTTTTCTAAAATAACATTTATGAATATTTAAAAATTAAGAAAAAGGAGCAATTATTGATATAGATCTGATGATTTCTTATGGTACCTTCTACTTAAAATTAAGATGCAGGGAACCAGCAGTTAGCGTAATGGCTATGTCGCTGGACTCCCACATAGTCGACCGCGGTTCGCGTACCGGACCTGGTGGCTTAAAACTCTTGCCGGATGCGTGTGCGTGCGTGCCCAAGATCCCGAGAGGAGAATAGAGTTGAAAGGATTGTGGCATGGCCATCCCCTCTGGGGGGTGATTTCTTGCTTTCTGTCTCTATGTCTCTCTCTTTCTGGCGAGCGCACTCACCCTATAGCGAAAACCTCTCCAAAAAAAAAAAAAAAAAAATTAAGATGCAAATAAGCTGGGACAAAATAAATTTCAGTGGAAAAATAGAAAACTATGAGCTTTCTAAATAATATGACTCATAAATGATCAACTAATGTATTTCCTATTCCCAAATATAACAAATATATAATTTATTCTTAGCTCAATCATGTACATTATTTTTACAATAGTTTTTTTCCATTGCATAAGAATTACGTTGTTACAATCCCTCTAGTGTACTATATAATCCTTTTATTTTACCGTATATGAAACAGTAAAAACTAATTATAACAATAGAACATTGGTGGTTATGACTGGCATCATTATGCTTTGTTGTATAATCACATTTCCTTTTAAATTTTGGTTTTAGGATAGTTAAAGGAATGGAAAAACATTTCTAGGAGATCAATGTGTGCTTTTTTTAGTTTTTATTGTTATTATATTTTTAGTAGTGGTAGTAGTATTCATAGTGATAATAATATGCTTCTTTTTCTAATAGTGAAATAAGAATATTTGAGAAAAAATATAATGCATGAAGGGACATCAAATATATGGAAAAATGGATTTAAAATATAAACTTACTGTGTTGCAAACTTTTAAAAATCCTTACTTTTTTTCATGATACTAATATTAATAGTATTTTTCATGAAATTTTTAAAACTCCTCTTCTACAGGACACTTTCAATTTCATATTTAGAATGGTAAGAGCCACTGATTTTGTTGTTAAACATGAATGATTTTTAGTAAAATGTGAATGCCTTAAATTTGCATTATGTACATGAGTATGTATAGTATGTATAGAAATATATTGGATATATTTTTGTATTGACATGTAAGAATATGAGTAAAAAGTTAAATAGGAAAAAATATTTGCTTAAAAACCTGTAAGGACAATAATTACAGAATTTCTATCATCACAAACTGGGACCATAGCTAGATACAATACCATAAAACCACTTTTTTGTATTTCTTGACTATAATGATTTTTCAATTTCCATCTGCCACATTGTTGAAAACCTCATCCCCTATTGCCTTCCACAGTAAATCAGGCTTTATTGCTCAACTCTAAGCTTTATAATTTAAGTCTCTCGGCCAAAACATTTACTAATGATCACTGTTCCAAACAAGGATAATCAATAGAGCCTTCAATTGCTTCACTGGTTTTTCTGGTTTTAAAAAACAAGCTATTTTCCTGCAGCTCTTATGTCCTATTTTAAGCAGTACAATAAATACTTCCCTTGGCTTTTTCCTCTAAAAATGTATTTGTGCATCTAGAATACAGTCACAATTAATTTATTTTTGAATTAGAGATATACCTTTAAAAGATAAAAAGTAAATTATAATCCCAGAGACAAGATGCTAATTCTAGCTAAAAAGGTCAAAAGTAAAATATTTAGCAAGACAATAAGAGAAAGGAGACCCTAGAATTATCTCTATTGTTTTCATTCAGTCAATTAAATAAGCTTCTTTTCCTTTTAAATTTCTTTTCAAGTTGTTCCCTATTTTGTTCTATAATTTGTATTTTTTTTTCAGTTAAATATCAACTTTCTTGGTGTATGCAACATATAATAAAAGATCTCTCAAATATCAGAAAGACTCCAAGATATACCTTAATTGAGGCTTCTGTTCTTTTTTTATGGGACAATTCAAATAATAGACAGCTGCTATCACTAAAATGGCCAAAAGCTTATCAAATGCCAGATGATCCTGAAGGAAACAAAGGAGGTGCTTCCTCTTGACTCCTTGACTTGATCCCGCTGGTACTGAATGTACTGTTGACAAGAGGGCTGTCACTGTAGGGACAATGCACAAGTCAGTCAATTTCTTTCTAATATCTTTTTATTTCTATTTCTTTTATACATTCAATCACGCTACTTAGCTTACAAAGTGAATGAATATTCTGACGTGTGCATTTCTCACCTGTCCAGTTCACCATACTACAAAGTTATCTTCAGTAGATAATAATCCATTTCTTTGTCCCATGAATGCCTTGCCTGTATTTTTCAGTTGATTGTTAACAGGCATATTAGATAATTCACTGCCACATTTTACATAGGGAAATTCTGTTCTCATCATTTCTTTCAAAAATTTACCTAATTCAACTCTGTTTTTTATCCACTTTACTGGTTGAAAATTGCATACAAATATTAACTTGCTCACTTATGCCAATTTTATTTCAATTAGAAATTGCAAAGGCACAAGGAGATGACTCAATGTTATGGGTATCGTTTTTGAACAAAACCATTTCTTAAATGTAACTAAATCCTGGGCTAGCTGGTGACATGGTGGTTAAGGCAGCTGGATCTCACATGGCCAAATGTGCAGGCAGATTGTAAAACATGCCAAATGTGTGTGTGTGTTTGTGTGTGTGTGTGTGTGTATGTGTGTGTGAATGCCCAAAATCTTGAGAATGGAGGAGAAGAAATAGTGGCATTCCCACCTGGAGGGTGCTTTCTTTCGCTCTCTCTGTCTCTCTCTCATCTCTATCTCAATCTCAAGCACCATACATGCCCTATAAAAAAAAAATTAAAAAGAGGGGAATAAACCTTTTCAAATCAAAAAATAGTAATATTTTCCATAATTTTAGAGTAGAACTATGAAAATTATCTCGATATTCTAAGTATCCCTTAGTTATTTTACATTACAATCTTCCATTTAATGAGTCATATAACCATAATGCGATGATCAGAAGAAATTTTATACCGCAAGTTTTTTCCCAACCATCTTTTCCGGCCAAAGCTCACTACTTTTGTTTTGGAGAGGCTTTTGCTCTAGGACGTGAGCACTCTCCAGAAAGACAGAGAGAGACAGAGAGACAGAAAGCGAGAAATCACCTCCCCAAGAGGGATGGCCACGCCACAATCCCTTCTCCTCCATTCTCCTCTCGGGATCTTGGGCACGCACGCACACGCGTCCGGTGTGAGTTTAAGCCACTGGATCCAAAGCTCACTATCTTTGACCTCAAACCATTTCCACCAAATAGTATCATAGATCTTTCACAAATATCTCTAGATAAAAGTCCAAGCACTTTTTAGAATTACCTAGACCAGAGGTGTTTTGAAGATATTTTTAATTATTTATGTGTTAAATAGTGAAAGTAAGCTTATGTTGCAGAGTATAATGTTGGTCTTAGAGTAGCCAATGAACATTAAATGACCTGGCTAGAAAAACAATTCCATATAATACTTACTTTTAGTATTTATAGCTGGTATAAGAGTTTAAATATTTACAAATATCAATATATGAAAGACCAATAATATACCCCCTAACCTAAGAACATTATATTTTGTATGCTTCACATTCATCCAAATCTTGGGGCCAGCAGATGGCATAATAGTTATGTCACTGGACTCCCACATTGTCAACTGCGGTTTGAGTCCTGGTCCTGGCGACTTAAAAACTGATGCCTGGTTTGTGTGAGTGTGTGCCCAAGATCCTGAGGGCATAATGAAGGAGAAGGGATTATGCAGTAGTCATTTCTCCTGGGGAGTGATTTCTTGCTTTCTGTCTCTCTTTGTCTCTCTGGAGAGCATATGCACCTTATAGCAAGATATCTCTTTCAAAAAAATCTTATTTCTGAGATAATGTATGTTTTTAATTTTTACTGGTTAATATACTGAAATAATACAACTTTTATATGAGATTATTTAATCCATTGGCATATTTAGATAAAATATCTTAAATCATATGTGAGATATATATACATACATATACATAAATATGTATATACACATACATGCATATACACACATGTATGTAATATATCACATGTGCTATATTACACATATACATGTATGTGTGAGTATGTATATGTGTATATATATATATATATACATACATATACACACACACCAATATATCACAGTTTACTAGTTCAACTAAGAAAATGAAGTCAAAGATTTCCTCAAATAAAATAGGAGAGACTTTAATGACATAACCAAGAGACATAATTCAATGAGGAACTTTAAAGCAATTCCATTATGCCTCTAAATATTTACAGCTATTTATTTATTTTATGTTCAATTACTATGCATCATTTCAGCATACCAAATTAATTTTCCCATCATAAATACACTGTATACTGGTCCAGTCAAAGATTTTACCATACTCATTACAATCAAATTTCTTTCCATTTTGAGTCCCTTAATTGTTTTGCTTCTTTCTTCTTCCCCTTGATTCCTGCCCTCTCGCGCTCCCCTATTTCCTACCCTCCTCCCACATTGGCTATAAATCTTTAACCTTGAAAAGGGAAAACTAGATTCTAAGACTATCTATCTTCAAAAGCATTAGGAATTCAATTGACAAGTTATACTCTAAACATAGTTACACTCACCTCTGGCCTAGCATTAGCAGTTGCTTCTCAAAAAAGATAGTGTTTAAAACTGATGAGACTTTGCTGCACATGTATATGCATATAGTCAAAGCTACTGTAATGTCCATAGTTAAAATTGGTTAGAATGGTCAAATTTATGTTATGGTGTTTTTTTGGAGAGTTTTTTGCTGTAGGGTGAGTGTGCACGCCAGAAAGACAGAGAGACAGAGACAGAAAGCAAGAAATCTCCTCCCATGGGGGTCGCCATGCTTCAATCCCCTCTTCTCCATTCTTCTCTCGGGATCTTGGGCACGCATGCACACGCGCCCGGTGTGAGTTTAAGCCACTGGGTCCAGGACTTGAACCGTGGTCGACTGCATGGGAGTTCAGCAACATAGCCATTATACCAACTGCTGGTCCCAATGTTATGTATTTTTAACCACAATAATAAAAACTTGTGAGAGCTTAATGTTTTCAAATTGGTTGCAAAGATGGAAGCAATTAAAGAATCTTAAGATTAACCAAGTAAAATAAATCAATTCTAAATCAGACATATATATGGTTCCTTAATGAATATAATTTTGACATAATTGTGGAAAATATTCAAGCTTATATTTTATACAGACTCAACATCAAATGAAATTTTGAAATGACAATTTTCATAATATACAGAAAAGGTACATACTATTTAATTTGGGCTTTTTTATTACATGAAACATTGAATATTTTAAAGAAAAAGAGCACTACATTACAAACATGACTAATGTCAATAAAAATAATAGAAATATGCAAAGCAAAATATTTAAATAAATCATCACTTATTTAAAGATTAAACAATAACAAAATTCTTTTTATTCTTTTTATTATTATTTTATTTTTTATTATTATTTTATTCTTTTTATTCTTTTAAACTACCAGGATCCACACAATGACAGTACTGATCTTACCATTTAAATGTGTTTGGTCACTTTTGCATTTTTCTGTTGTTTGTAATGATGCTATATACACATGCATGTGAGAACAGAGAGAGAGAGACAGAGAAAGAAAACACCCTGGACAGAGTTTTGCTGCACTGTTATCCCCTTTCTGCAGTCTTCTAGTTCCTCAGGATCTTGGGCTCCCATACACCATCCCAGTTTTTCAGGGAGACAGGGAACTGAACCAGGGCTAGCCATGTGGTTTGTAGGCCTGCACTGAACTGGATTATCACTGCACTGTAGCAACTGGGCCCACTTTGCTTTTCTATACATTGTTCTTTTAAGCACCAAATTTCCTGAGCATAATTATTGGTCTCACATTGGTATCAATATTATTTTAAAATTACAAAGTAAGAGAATGCAGTTCCTCTTATACTATCATTTAGAACAATTTGTAAAGTGTAAATGATAGGTTTCTTGAAATTTTGTAGAATTCACTTTAAAAAATTTGGTTCATATATAAAAATACATGCCTGTTTCTCTTTAACTTATTCATTTAAATGATTGCATTTTGTAAAAATAATCTTTTATTTAAAATTTCAACTTTAATAATTTATAATATTACTTCATGAAATTTTAAATTTTCTAATAATGTATATGTAATTTACTACTTCCCTCATTTTTCACTGACCAAGAATGAATATGCATGTATAATTATAAGTTTCCTTATAAATAAATATTTTAGCAGCATCCTAGAATACTACAATGTCGTATTTGCATATTTATGTGACTGACTTTTCATTTACATTTTTCTTTAATTATTTTAGTGCTTTTCACTTTCCTAAAAGAAAGACATTAAGCCTTATGTCATCTCTATTGATTTCACATAATTCCATTGAAGATGATATTCTGTGTACATTCATTTAGTCTTTCCTGATAGTTCTTTTATGCTTAACATGTAGTCAATGTTTCTAAATGTTCCATGTATGGTTATAAAACATGTTTTCTTGGGCCAGCAGGTTGCATGGAGGTTAATGAGGCTGGATCCTATATGGGTGACTCATCAGTTGGAGTCTCAGAACCAATGGCTTAGAAGACATACCAGGTGAGTATGCGTACATGCCAAAATCCCAAGAGAAAAATGGAGAAGGGACTGTGGATGGCCATTCTCCCAGGGGGGGATTTTTCGCTTTCCCTCTCTCTCTGCTCTTTCTGTCTTTTTTTTTTCTCCAGTAAGCCCACGTGCCCTATAGCAAACAAAAAAATAGTATTTCCATAAATTATAGGTCAAGATTCTACATCCATTATCTTCAATTTGTTAAGTATTTTTAACTCATTTCTCATTTTTGTCAACTCTATTCATCGGTTGTGGAAAGTATTCATTTAAATTCCTGAATCTGACTGTAAACTTTTCAATTTTCCCTTGTCAATGCTAAAATATTTCTTTATAATTTCAATGCTTTGTTGGTAGGAATATACAGGTTCAGAATGGTTTTATCAATTCACATAAACATATACATTGCTTAGGATACACACACACACACACACACACACACATATACACACACACACATAAATAAATGTTTGTGTATACATATTGTTTTCTTTTCTTTTTTTTTTTTGTATAGGGCACATGAACTCACCAAATATAGACAGATAGAGCAAGAGTGAAGAAAAGTGAGAAATCATTCCCCAGTGGGATGGCCATGTTGTCATTCCATCTGCATTCTCATCTCAGAATTTTGGGCATGTGTTCATGTGTGCATACCATGAATTTGAAACCACCTTGTCTGGGACTGAAACCACAGAATAGGCAGCACATAAAATCAGTGCTTTAATCGTCATGCCAGCTGCTGGCCCTGTATATATTATTTTACATATCTGAAATTTTAATTTTCTTCTCTATTCTTTATTTCTAAGTATATATTGTGATATGCACTGATATGTATTGTGATTATATATTATAAGTAATATATTATTATACATACATATATAGATGTACCAATAATTTGTAGTAGTTTGAATTTGATATGCCTTTTCTTTATTTCCCTTTTTTACTTGCTATTGTGTTTATCATGTTATACTTCCTTTCTCATGATTTCTTCTTTTGCTTTTGTGATTAAGCTTGCTAAATTTATAACAATTATGTTTACATTTTTACCACTATTTTTGACTTAGGAAATGTATGAGTTTAATCACTGTGTTTCTACTAGCTTCCTTCTAAATAATATAAAATGAGGTAATTTCATTTTAATTTTAATCAACCCAATTCTGTCTAATTATTACATCTATACATCCCCAAGTTGGTAATAATTATTATTATTTTTCAGTTCATGATGGTTCAGATTTACTCATATACTTACCAATCAAATTGTTCAGTATTTGCTTCCAGCCACCCTCTCTTTTTTTTTCATATTTATCTTTAATTTTTTATTTAAATTTTCCCAGGGCGAGGCTTATCCATTGTACTCTCTCTTTTATCTATATTCCATTTTGCTTTTCCTTGAGTAAGTGACAAACTATTTTTTTCCTGAAAACTAAAAGTTTTAACCTTTATTCTCACATGGGATATAGAAATGGTGACGCATTTCTAATGATCACTTTGATACTATTCTATGGTTTTGAGCCTATATTTATGTAAGGCTACCTCAATATCAATCCAATATTTATTTTAATTTCATGGTTTGCCCTTCGTTTTGCTGCTAAGGGGACCAGCTTGTGGCATGATGATTAAGGTGCTGGACTCCCACACGGCTGCCCATGCTTCAAGTACGAGACTCAGGGACTTGAAAATAATTCTGATCATGCTGGGCACATGTGCATGTGTCTCCAAAATCTCATGTGCATGTGTACCCAGAATTGGAAGAGAAGCGATGACAGCATAGCCCTGCTCCCTAGGTGATGTTTTCTCACTTACCTTCTCTCTATCTCTCTGCTCTGGCTTGTGCATGAGCACTATGACAACCTAAAAAAAAAAAAAAAAAAATATATATATATATATATATATATATATATATATATATATACACACACACATATATATATATGTGTGTGTGTGTATATATGTGTGTGCATATATATATATATATATATATAATATTTTTATCAATATTGGTCTGTAGTTTAATTAAAAGTATAAAGTTATTTATTGATCCTTTAAAGTAAATTCTGTGCTAGCTTCAGCTAGGGTCTACTTTGAGAGTATCAGTCGAGGACCGTTTTTTGACGTTGCTTCCTTCACTTGAAGCTTCTCAACTACAAGGCTCCAGAAACTCACAGTTTCCGTTTTTAGGGGAGGTACCCCCATCTCTATGCCCCATGAAGTTTCCCACAAACTCAAGTAAAACAAGTTTTGTTTGTCTCTTGTCTACAAGAGACAGATATTTTCTGGTGCTTTTTTGTTAATGGTGGTTCAGGCTTTCAAGGTTTATAGCTTACCCAGTTTCAGTTTCTGCTTCCAGTGGGGTTTAGATTCGAAGCCGTTAAACTGAGCTTGGTGTGTGAACACCCAAGCCTGCACGTAACGTGGACTGATCCCCATTCATTCCACTGCCTCTCCCAAGGCGGTTTGATGTTGCAGTTTCAGCTCCTCTGTTTAACATGCTAATTTTCATTTTTCTTAATTTCTGCTTGGTTGGAGGACATGTAATTTTCGTAATACATCAGTTTTCTAGAACCAAGGGATTATGCTTTTAATGATTAAAATCTCATATGACTAATATAAGTGCCAGTTCATTTCACCTTAATGTTATACTGTTTATACCATACCTGAAAAATACAGTTTTTTTAATAAAATAAAATCTAAACAAAGGAGTCAAATACTATAATAGACCTTCCTCTGCTAGATATTCATTATCAATTCTTGGAATAAATGTAACACCTAACCTCATGCCCAGTGCAGTTGTCCTTTGGTAGCTGCCCACCTCTCTTAAAAATCTTCGCTTTCAGGACCAGCAGATGGAGAATGGTTACATTGCTGGACTCCCATGTAGGCGACTGTGGTTTGAGTCCCAGACCTGGAGGCTTAAAACTGATGCCAGGGGGATCAGCAGTTGGTGTAATGTCTGTGTCGCTGGACTCACATGTATTTGACCGTGGTTCGTGTTCAGAACCCGGTGGCTTAAAACTCAAGCCAGGCGCGCGTGTGTGTGTGTGTGTGTGTGCCCAAGATCCCAAGAGGAGAATGGAGGAGAAGGGATTGCGGAGTGGCCATCCCCCCGGGGAGTGATTTCTCGCTTTCTGTCTCTCTCTCTCTGTCTCTGTCTGTCTGGCGAGCGCATGCGCCCTATAGCGAAAACTTCTCCAAAAAAAACCCAAAACAAAACAAAAAAAACACCTGATGCCAGGAGTGCAGGAGTGCATGGGTGCATGCCCTAGATCCCAAGAGGAGAATAAGAATAGAGGAGAAAGAATTTCAGAGTGGCCATTGACCTAGTAGGTGATTTCTTGTTTTCTATTTCTCTGTATTTTTGGCAAGTGCGCTTGCCCTATAGCAAAAATCTTTCTCTAAAAAAACAAACAAACAACAACAAAAAAGAAAGCCTCACTTTCCTATTAAAACTTCCCTTTCCTACTTAAAAAGAAATCTATGAAAACACATTAAAATTTTGGTTTTACAAAAATGATGCATCACTAGGAATCAGATAATTTATGGAATTATGGAAAATTTATGGAATAGAAATATACATGAATAGTAAAAAAATCATTACAATCCAAATGAATAAACTTTTTAACTTTATTAAAATAGTAATTGTTACCAGAGATTATGCTTCCTTATTTGTTGCATACTTGTTTTTTTCCAGAATCAAATGATGCTTCTGCTTGTTTTGACAGGAGTGATAAAGTTCTGGATGCTTTGCAGTATCTGACATATCAATGACTTATTAATTAATCCGACTGCTCTCAGCACATTGGCTGTATCACTACTCCATTTCTTCACCGTACTCACTTTTCAGTTAAGTCAGTGTTCTCTCTGTATTTTAGTATTAAGATACAGGCAGGCTACTGAGTCAGCAAGTGTCATGGAGGTTAATCCCACATGGTCCATAGGTAGTGCTGTTCAAGTTCGGGACACGGCAGTTTGCAAAAACACACCAGGTACATGTGTGTGCATTCCCCAAATATGGAGAGGAGAATAGAGGACAAGGAATTGCTATGTGGCTTTCCTCCCTGGGGAGTGATTTCTCACTTTCTCTCTCTCTCTATCTGGTGAGAGCACATTCCCTAAAACAAACAAAAAAGTGATATATGATACTAATAGGAGCTTATATCTTACATATGAACTCTTATTTAGAACTGTATGAAGCATTATACTGTTATTAACTTCTTTAGCTTTCATTAAAGAACTTAGAGATTTTGGGGCTGGCAAGTGGCATGGTGGTTAAGGGCGCTGGACTCCCACATGGCTGACCATGGTTCAAGTCTCAGACCTGGTGGCTTGCTTTCTCACTTCCTCTCTCTCTCTCTGTCTCTCTCTGATCAAACTGGAAAATAACAATGATAATAATAATAAATAAAGTTAAATAAAATAATTCTAAAAAAAAAAGAACTTAGAGGTTTTAAAATTAATAACTGTATTTGCTAGATGAGGAAACAGAGGGAAGGAGAGCTTAAGCACTTACCAAGGGCACACAGTGATAGGTTGGGTTTGCAAATTCAGACGTGCTAGGTTCCAGAGACAGCACACTTAAATCTGCTTCACTAGTCAAAGCCATGCAACTGACAGACACGGGACACGACCTTGCAATTCAAGTTGAGCAATCACGTTAGAGAGAATGTGAAGAAAAAAAAAAGGCAAAATAATAACCTTTTCACTTATTTTTTAGAGAGGTTTTTGCTCGCCAGAAAGACACAGAGAGACAGAGAGACAGAAAGGGCACGTGCGCTCGCAGAAAGACACAGAGAGACAGAGAGACAGAAAGCGAGAAATCACCCCCCGGGGTGATGGCCATGCCACAATCCCTTCTCCTCCATTCTCTTGGGATCTTGGGCATGGATGCACACGCGCCCAGCATGAATTTAAGTCACTGGGTCTAGGACTCAAACCGTGGTCAACTACATGGGAGTTCAGCGACATAGTCATTATGCTGACTTCTGGTCCCCCCTTTTCTCTTTTAAAAGTTAACCTTACATTTAATAACTGAGAGACAACATAGAAGACTTGCAAAGCTTCCTGTTCCTGGATAGGAAGATGTAAAAGTATAAAGATATTCTCCCATTCTCTCCTTTTTCTTATTTATTTTACTAGTTTATTAAGAACACTACAAGATAATTTTTACAAACAAAAGCAGAAAATAAGATTTCTAGACAAATGTGTAGTTATACATGTATTATTTAGTTAGTATCTCAAGAATAGGAAAATTGATATGGAAATTGATACAAGTTGAATATGAGGAAACAGACTGCGCATTTATTTCAGTGTTAATTCATTCTATAGAATTTTGTTTCTGAAACGTAATTTAAAAAATGAGAATGGAAGAATTATTCAACAATAGCATAATTGGGAAATTTTAAACTAAAAAGCAAAATAAATAAATGTATTACTTTTTGAGAAAAATAACCAACTCTACAGAAATAATAATTAATGTGGTCTAAGCAGTAATGTATGTTACCCAGGCCTGGAGAAGAAGCAAGCATGACTTTCTTAGGGTGATCAGGTATAAGGGTTCCTTTTATTTGATTTTGAGAATGAAAGACAAGGCTTAGAATTTAGTGAAAAGAGTTATTTCATAGATATGGTCCAAAAAGGCAGGACATCTGGAAGTGGGGGATTGTAGCTTATAAGTGGGTTTTACAATCTTTAGGTTGGTGATTGCAAAGGGAAGTCTGGGTTTCAGGAAGGCACCAGCAAAGAGTATACTATAACAGAGATAAGAGGGCTTGTGTGTATTACAATATGCGATCCCAAGGACAGGATGTAGAAAGAGTCCTGTTATCATGTGTAGGCCACACAATTGACAGATCTAAATGGCTCATTCTTAGAAGTCAGTGATGGTGTTTGGTCAGATAAGCATTTCAGGGGGCAATGCTGGTTGTCCTTTTACATAGAGAGTTTTCAAAATGACAATGCCCTTTGATGAGTAGATATAATTCTAATAATGTCTCATAGCTGTGTTTACACCACAAACAGCGAACAAATAAAAGCCACTTTAATACAATAATTAGTGGTATAGTTTAATTATAATGCATTGGTTGAAAAAATGGGTTCTATGCAACTTTTCCTATTGTATATTTAGAGTATAGTAAAAAGGGAAAATAATTATGATTTACTAATCCAAGTGGTGAGCATGGTAATACGTTATATGCAGTAAAAAGAAAAGGTTTTTCACACACACACACACACACACACACACAATTTTGTTTAAAAAGGTATAAGAATGTATTCTGTGCTTCTAGCATCAGGAAGGGAGTAACACTGGCGAGAGCCTGGTTTGGAGGTGTAGCGACTTCCTCCCAGTGGTGTTGGCATGCGGTGCTTTCTTCAGCCAGGCCAGGTGTAGAACAAAGCAGCCAGCAGACGTAGGTGTGCAGGCAGGGGTAGAAAAGCTCAATGAGCCACACAGAGCATAAAAGGCACAGGGGCCTCCTCACCACCAGCCCCACAGAAAGCCCATTGCAGACGTGGGCCAGCACCTGTCAGACAAGCTCCACTCCCACGTCAGCACCCCCACAGCCTTGATCCCAGCAAGTGTCTCTTCCGTAACCATTTAACCAGTTTGGAAGGTCAGGAAGCCTTCCGGAGGAAGTTTCCTTCCTGATGCCTTGTTTCAGGAAGCGGCATTGTCTCACTGACAAATGATAATCATGATTAACGGTAGAGAAGAGTGGGCTGTCATCCAGTTGTCCCTGTACTTCTCCTTGGGGATCCCTAATTGCTTCCTGCAGTGCCACTCCTTGAGGTGCACATTCCGTTCTATTTCAGCAGGTCCAGGTTGGTGACAGTCAATCAAACTGCTCCTAATGCCCAACACTAGCGATTTCTGGTATAGATATTCTAATACACACACACACACACACACACAAACATTCATGCACACATTACTCAACAAGTATCCAGTAAATATTTTTTATAATTACGTATAGTTATGTTAAATTTCATTTTTGAAATTTAAGTATCTATCGTGGCACATTATTTTTTAAAAAGGAGGCCTTTCATATACTTATCAAATAGCATAATGCCATTGTTCTAATATAAATTTATTCCAGAGGCAATTATTTTAAGCTTAGTCATATGTGATATGAATTGAAAATGACAGGAGATAACGGGAGACTTTGGGTTTGAATTGTGCTTTTAAGACTTGTAGGCTGGTTTATCCTCGAACGGTTATTAAATCTCTTGAAACTTTCATTCACCTTAAAACACGTATGTAATTCATAGGGTTGTTGTAAGAACGTAATGCATTAGTGAATGTAATACGACAGAAATTGTGTTTGGCACATTACAAGTACACAGTTTCTTATCGATTTAATATTAGCGCTACTATTTACTGTATGGGCTATAGCAATAGAAATAATACCAGAAAGAGTAGTAATGCCTCAGTTTAATAATTTTGTGTTCACCTGTGGATAATGCCACCTGTTTCCCAGTTAGAGATTGTTTTTATATTTTTCAGTTATTCTACAGTGTAATATAACAATTCACCTGTTTTCATAAGCAAAAAAAGAGTACCAGTGCTAAAGAAACAGACTTGGTATCTTCTCATATTGTAACATGAATTTTATCTTATCTATTTTACTTTATTAATGTATTATTTTTTTTAACAGGGTCTCATCACATCAAGATCCTCTTGCCTCAGCCTCCAGCTGATGCTACAGGGTCTAGCAGTATTGTTTAGATCAGCTTCAGCCTCAAGCTTATGATTCTCCTGCCCCAGACTAAAGATCTGTGGGACAGATGAGACCATGCCCCTGTTCCGGCATTCAGGTTGCCCTGGGTGTCAAATGTGGGCCTTCTGTGAGGAGCTGGCCTGGAGAGTACAGCACAGTACTGTGGCTGGTCTGCACCCAGATTTCTATTTATTTATTTATTTATTTATTTTACTTTTTGCTAACCAGACACGGGTTGTGGGGGGGGAGAAATCACCTTCCCAGAGGGCGTGTCATGCCACAGTCCTTTCTCTTCTCTTCTCGGGATTTTGGGCACGCATACACGTATGCCTGGCCTGATTATCAAGCCACTAGGAATGGGACTCAAACTGCGAGCTGGCCATGTGGGATCCAACACCTTAACTTCCATGCCACCTGCTGGTCTTGCACCTAGATTTTAATGTAATTAAGTAAAATTATTGCCAAATATGTAGGGGTCTGTATTTATGATATAATGATAAAGATGATCATTGGGGAGATTAACTAATTTGATCAAAAATCTTGTCAGTTTATTTACCTAAAATCAGATCATCTGGTATTATATCATATGAGCATGTTAAAACATTATAAAAGTTCAGTTTTACCCAGTTGGTCTTCAGGAAATGTCTTTTTGTTTCAGATAAATGTCTTTGTCTTTAAGGGAGAAGTTTTTTTTTTTCTTTTTTTTTATTAAAATACAAAAAAACTACAAAGGAGCAATTATTGTCCCCTTATAAAGATGATGGTTTAGCTCCAAAAGTTCATTCCTGCTAATTTTCTCTATTTACCCAACATTTACTACCAATTCTGTGTCATGTACACATTTATATGGTTTTTAATTATTATTTTAATTTAGCAAGTTATTTGCCCTCTTTTGAAAAGGTAGTGGTCATGAGGTCTCCAAATGGGGAAAAGGATATGCTTAATTTAAAAATAAAATATATAATTAAGCACTAGACGTTTTTTTCCCCCTTTAACCTTTAAGTTAGCCACTTTGAACTTTTAAACACTTTCATACAGTTTTATGATAGGGAGATTTTGCATTTGGATTTCGAATAGACATTTATTCAATCTGTGAAACATTCTCTAAGAGAGTCTAAAAAGTGTCCTGCACAGGAAATCTACTTTCCCCCACTATTCTGTCTTTCGCTAATTATAAGCAGTTTAATACGTCGGAATTAGCATAGCAGCTGTTTGCCTGTGCTGATTGCTTAATATTTGGAGACTAATGAGTAGGTTAAGTTCAATTCAGCTACCACTGAGATCTAATCCAAATACAAGTGGTGTGTGATCTAATAAAAAGCAGTCTTTGTGAGACCAAGGAAGTTTGACTAAAACTTTTACAGAATTTGCCAAGCAGTTTCAGATCCCAAAGGCAAACTTCTTACTGGCATCCGAGAATTCTGAGGATTTTACTACCTATTTCCTGAGTGGGGTTAGTCTTCTGAAGAACCAGTAGTGGCAACAGAATAGGACTTGAAACCATTAGCTCCACCACCATTCTTTAAGATGATTAAAATAGTCAGTTGTATGTAAAGCTTTATGAAAAGACAGCCTTATGTTTGTGCTGTCCACAAAGTGTAGTCTCGTGTGCCCTCCCAAAGATACGTGTGTGAGAAACGTTAAGAAGGTGTTATCTGGTCAAATTTGAGGAATTTTCCAAGGATAACGATAAGGTATCTGAGATAATCTTGCTTACTTAGTATTTCTACCCAGGGCCATGAGCCCCAATGAGAATAAGACAATACACCATCTCAATGATGGCATAAATGAATTATTACCAAATAAAGAAAACAGTAGAGTGATACGATATTAAGAATTCTAGGAATTTAAATACCTACCCTCTAAAATACCCTATTTCATGAGGAATAAAATTTTCCATGGAAATTAGTTAAGTCAGTGTGATGTCATCCCCTCACAGTGAACCTAGGATGTTTACGTCTCATAAAGTGAAATGTTCTATTTTTGAAGACAAAGATTCCAGCTGTAATTTAGTACCAAATACATTTATAAGTGGGGCTTAAATAATTTAAGCTAAGTGAATTAGACCACGCTTACAACAAAAATCAATTTGTATTTGTTCGATGAAGCAGTTACTGCTCTAATATGCTAAAGTCCTGGCTTAAAACCCAAACTACTAAGCCATAGTTTTGAAAGCTTTATGAATTATTTCTGGATGCCATTAAAAGGTCATCAGAATATAGTTTAGTGGTTACCTTGGAGATTCAGAAGTCTTGAATTATATTTTGCACTATGTTAAAGAGGTTTTCTTAGATCTGGAAAATTCAATCAAATAACCGATAATTTAATGTAATGAGCTTCAATGATAGCCTAATAATACCACAAGAAGGTTTTTTGATTTGAGAATCTGCTTCAGCCTAATTTCCATCTTCGTCATAGGGCACCACCCTTTGGCAAGTGCCGACAGGAAATGCAAGAGTAAGCAGGTGTACAAACACGAGATATCTTGCTATCTGATTGAACATCAAGATCACCAGATCAGCCCTACGAAGCCCAGAGATATATGGGAAATCCATCGCAGCTTTCACATCAGTCTGTACTCCTTTCACTGTCTTCATGACAAGTTGTCCCGGAGAAGAATATTGTTCCTCTATTGGAAATTCATCTGTATAATTTTGCCATATCTGGCTTGTTCTCTAGAATACTCAGAAAGAACTGTATCTAATCGTAACATAAGTGCCATGCGTCTTATTTTACTGAAAGTTCTCTTGGGTTTAGAACTATTTCTCATATCTTCTTGATCATGTACTTTTCCTTATTCACCAATTTCTCCATTGGGAAACTTGGCAATTTTCCACTCTATGTTTGCCCTCAGATTCCACATTAAATCAGTAAATCTGTCCTATAAATCCTGTCTTCAGGGGACCGGCAGATGATGTAATGGCTAGGTAACTGGACTCCCACATAGTCCACAGCTATTTCAGTCCCAGACCCAGTGGCTTAAGCTCACACTGTCGCATGTGCGTGCCCAAGATCCCAAGAGGAAAATGGAGGAGAAGGGATTGCCGCGTGGCTATCCCCACTTGCGGGTGATTTCTCACTTTCTGTCTCTCTGTATCTCTGTCTTTCTGGTGAGGGCACATGCCCTAAAGCTAAATAAATAAATAAATAAATATCCTGTCTTCAGTAGTTTTCTTTAATACGGCATCATTGCTTGTGTACTAAATTCATGGCTCCAAATACTTATCTACTGATCCTGCCTAGGGCCACTCTTCTTATTTATATTTACTAAGTCAAAATCCTACTTATATCTAGATGATATTTTCATATTATTTAAATGATAACTTTATTTATTTATTTCTCTTTTGGAGCGAGGTTTTTGCTATAGGGCGCGTTTGCTCACCAGAGAGACAGAGAGACAGAAAGCGAGAAATCACTCCCGGGGGGGGGGGATGGCCACGCTGCAATCCCTTCTCTTCCATTCTCCTCTCGAGATCATGGACACGCACGCACACGCGCCTGGCGTGAGTTTAAGCCACCGGGTAGGACTCGAACTGCAGTTGACTACATAGGAGTCCAGCGACATAGCCTCTATGCCAACTGCTAGTCCCTAAATGATAACTTTAAGTTTACTATATTTAGCACACTTAATCTTTCTCTTCTGCTTACTTTGTTCGTTACAGTTAAATCAAAATTGGCAATATAAAACTATTAATAATATAGTTACAAGGCTTAATTCCAAGACAGAATTATATAGTCAACCAAGAAACAATTAAGTTGCACATAATAATATAAATTTTAAGTATCTTGAGAAAAATATCTGTATATGTAATTAAATATATAAATTATAATTCATAAATAAATAGTACCATCTAAAGATAATTGCA
Organism: Tupaia tana; assembly: GCA_026018925.1. Taxonomy (NCBI): domain Eukaryota; kingdom Metazoa; phylum Chordata; class Mammalia; order Scandentia; family Tupaiidae; genus Tupaia; species Tupaia tana. Next base: position 208,653,129 of record JAKSZU010000001.1, on the reverse strand, counting down.
TAAACATTAAACATGAAAATTGTTGACTATCACTTTTAAAAACATAACATGAACAGAAATGGATTAAAGGTTGAAAAGACAAAAGAAATTACAAAAATTATAATGGAACCAATTAGATATTTCCCAAAATTTAAATGCACAAAGCTCTGGGGATTTGTCTTATTTACTTACCTTAAATAATTGGACATTGGCTATTTTATCCACTATTTTACTTTGCCTCTAACTTCAAAGGATCTCTGGAAAGACACTGTCTTGTATAGATTAATATTGTTCTTAGTCAAATTACACCTTCTATATACTTGTTGCATTAAAAATTGATTGAACTAGCATCCAGTCATTGCTTTTAAAATGCAACCTTGGGAGGCAGACGTTGTGAAAACATAGAATATTAAAATGCTTCATAATAAAATAACTTTTTCTATGGAAACATATATCTTCACTGATTCAAAAGAAAAATATTAAGATAATTTGGTAATTTTAATGAACTATGAACATCATTAAGATTTTCTGTGAATAATGTCTTTGACTTTTGCAAACACCTGACTAGGTTTTTAGTAAGTTTTATTATTTGAATATATTTAATCACTATATATCATTACAGCATGCAAAATGAATTTTCCCACCATGAATACACTATATATTAGTCTAGTCAAAGATATTATACACATTATCAACAGATAATTTTCCTGAATGATGTTGATTTGGTCATTCCTTTGATTCAAAGTCTTGTATTTATCACAGTTCTGGCCTTATTTTGAGACCTTGGGAAATTCAAAATATAAGGAATACAATGAAAGTGACTTGATATGTTTTCCTTAGGAAAATCTTAATGACATTTCCATATGCCTCTCTTGTGAGTTAATGATCAGAATAGTGACAAAGTCACTGTAATAAACACCTTCATCAAATAGATAACAAGATTATGTAGTCTTTTTTCAAATTTCAGTTGAATTCACTAAAATATTAAAATTATATAATGAAACAGAGAGACCAATTCTCTGACAATTTATGACAATTTAGCATAAAAGAAGGAATGTTCTTTGATAATAAGTTAAAATTTTATGCATAGAAACGTTTGACAAACTTGATCTAGAAGATAATTTTTATAGTGAAAAGTCCTCCTAAACTGTGAAATAAAAATAGAATGAGATGGCATTATCAAGAGAAGAAAGATTTCATCCAAAGAGTTTCTCATTTATTTGAAAATAAACGTTGCATTTAAATAAATGGAAATACAATTTAAGGAAGATGTTTAACTTCTCATGTAATAGAATGAAGAAACTTTCAGCTGTTTTTGTCAGAAACAAATCATTTTCATGAAGTATCACACTTGCACCGATTGATATATAACACCAATCAATTCGAATTAAAAAAAATCATTCCTTTTGAAGACTGAATACGTTTGAATTTTCCCACTTTCCAGCAATTGTGACATCTTATATTCAGTCCTTCTGAATATCTGCATTAGAATCACTTGAGAGTGATGAGGTGCCAACTACTGAGGGACTCTGGATCTGCACCTGACTTCAGAGGCAGCAGCAAGAGCCAGAAATAAACCGATTTCTGAAATCGTTCTGAGTGACCAATAAAGTTTGAAAAACGCTGTAGAAACATTTGATTTCACTAAATACTGAATCATTCTTTTGGAAATTGTGTTTGATGACACTGTAGTAAATATTCATTCATGAATAAATGAGAGTTGAGAAGATGTAACTATGGGATGATAGAATACTGTTTCAAAGAATGTGCTCAAAGACAGACTAGAATGTCAGTGTTTAGTTGTTATGAATTTCATTTATGCTGTAAACAAGAAAAGTGACTTTTGGAACACAAGATCAGGGATATATAAATAACAGTTACTTGCATTGAAATAACAATGATTGCAAATTTCAATTTTCCTGTTATAGGAAGTTACTTCTTAAAAATAAAAATAAACAGAAATATTATTCTGGTTCTTGAATGTTATTTACTTAAGCATTTGTCAATGAGTCAATAGCAGAAATAGCAGAGTACTAAAACGGCATCAACATGAATTAGAGAAAAATCCTATTGCTGAGGTTTTTTAAATGAATGTAGATTCATTTACATTTCACACTGGTCATGTATTTCTTTTATTTTCAAGTAAACATAATGAACTAAAAGAAATAAGTAAAAATTATGATGGAAAGACCCACAAATAATAGAAACACAAAAAATATATAGATTCAGTTTTAGCTATTTGCAATTGCTAAAGCTGAAATGATTTATTTGCTTGACTCAAATCCATTGGCTCAGTCGGGGCAGCTACTATGGAAAATAGAGTGTTATTTCATACTGAGAATCGCACACATTTTCCCAGTCTCAAAGTCCCAAATTCCTGTTGCCATCATTATCAACTTAAAATTATACATATTAAGATGGAAATAATCTATATCACGTGCTTTTCATTACTCTCAATGTTAATTACCATATTCATGGATAGCAAACTTGGAAACATGTAATTAGTCATAATTACTCTTTTCTCTTTTCTTCTCACAGTGTATCTATTACGATGCTATTGTACATGTATTTTATACTAGAATCTGCAGTTTGTACATTTATTTATTCTAATAAAAATCAGCTCTGGGGTCAGCAGTTGGTGTAATGGCTATGCCACTGAACTCTCATGTAGTCGACCGTGGTTCAAGTCCTGGACCCGGTAGCTTACACTCATGCCAGGTGCATGTGCATGCATGTCCAAGAGCCCGAGAGGAGAATGGAGGAGAAGGGATTGAGGCGTGGCCATCCTCCCTGGGTTGGGGGGTGGTGATTTCTTGCTTTCTGTCTCTCTGTCTCTCTCTGTCTTTCTGGAGAGCACTCACCCCCTCATAGCAAAAACCTCTCCAAAAAAAAAAAATCAGCTCTTTTATCTCAGGATCCAATCTTTCCAGGATGTCTACTACAAGGATCTGATATAAACACATATTAAATGTTCAATGGTCACTTTGTCTCCATTCTATCTTAATAACCTAAAAGGTTAAAAAAAAAAAAAAAAGCAACGCACATGATTCTATCTATCTATGTTCAATTAATATGAATTTATTGAATAAATACATGCAGGTTCTTTTGATAACTTTCTGCATCATATTTCAATATCTGTTTGCCAGCTATTATCCTAATCTTATCACAGAAAGACTCTTATGTGTTCTTACATCTGAGTTCATATTTGCTATTCAGTATGTATGTTGCTACTATTGTTGTACATGTGTGTGTGTGTGTGTGTGTGTGCGAGCACATTATATATATACATATACGTGTATAGGTGTATATATATATATATATATATATATATATATATACACACACACATACACACACGTACATATTGAGCTTTGCCACTGTGTCTCCATTCATCTTCCTCTATTAAATTTTAATGAAAAAATATATATAAACTTGTTTTGTATGTTCAAAACACTATACTAACAAAATTTCATAGAATTCAAAAGATGATCTAGAAAGAATCTTAAGATTAGAGAGAAGATGCTCTTTTTTTGTGAATAACACAAAGTTACATCTAGTATAGGACTTGGGGATGGTGGTTTTGGTTGATGAGATAAAGTACTGAGTATGGAAGCAAAACAAAATCAGAGTCTTGTGGTTCCAGTTTGAATAATGACTTGGAAATGCTTTTAAATCTTACTCATCGTAGGAAACCATTGTATACATTCTTTCTCATCTCCATGTTTAGTTAGTAATTGGGTTGACTTGTTCTCAGTTTCCACAGGGTTGTGGTCCTGAATCTGTAACAATGATAATGCTTAAGTAAATATATATTTTCACATATTCAACTACCACCTACATATGCGCATTTGGGAGGTCACTGAGTCATTTATTTCTGTACCTGCAGCAGAGATACCAAAATTATGGCATTAAATGTTAAACAAATGGATGCGCTATTGCAAAAGTTTAATAAAAGTAGGCAGAAATTTTCAAATCTTCCCCTGAAAACGAAATAGAGGCGGATGGATGACACAGTGGTAAAATGCACTAAGAGGCTTACTTCCATAGGAAGCTTGCAGGTTCATGTCTGAAGACCTCCCAGAGTATGCAAGGCATGCTTTTACCCATGATTAGGCTGACTGAAGCTGGGAATGGTTTGCAGCATCAAGACCCTATTGGGGTTCTAATTCTTTAGTTGTGTCTCTCTGTCTGTCTCTCTTCTTAAAAAATACAATAGAGGGGGACCAGCAGTTAGCATAATGGCTATGTCACTAGACTCCCACGTTGTCAACCGTGGTTCGAGTCCTGGACCCGGTGGCTTAAACTCATGCCGGGTGTGTGCGTGCATGCCCAAGATCCCGAGAGGAGAATGGAGGAGAAGGGATTGCGGTGTGGCCATTCCCCCTGGGGGGTGATTTCTCGCTTTATGTCTCTCTGTCTCTCTCTGTCTGTCCGGCGAGTGCACACGCCCTACAGCAAAAACCTCTCCAAAAAGAACAAAATACAATAGAAGGGACCAGCATTTGGTGTAATGGCTATGTCACTGGACTCCCACGTAGTCAACTGTGGTTCGAGTCCTGGACCAGGTGTCTTAAACTCATACCGGGCACATGTGCGTGCATGCCCAAGGTCCCGAGAGGAGAATGGAGGAGAAGGGATTGCGGTGTGGCCATTCCCCCTGGGGGATGATTTCTCGCTTTATGTCTCTCTGTCTCTCTCTGTCTGTCCGGCGAGTGCACGCGCCCTACAGCAAAAACCTCTCCAAAAAGAACAAAATACAATAGAAGGGACCAGCATTTGGTGTAATGGCTATGTCACTGGACTCCCACGTAGTCAACTGTGGTTCGAGTCCTGGACCAGGTGTCTTAAACTCATACCGGGCACATGTGCGTGCATGCCCAAGGTCCCGAGAGGAGAATGGACGAGAGAGAACTGTCATATGGCCATCCCCCCTGGGGGGTGATTTGTCATTTTCTGTCTCTCTTTTTTTGGGGAGCACATGCATTCTATAGCAAAAACCTCTCTGAAATAAATAAATAAATAAATAAATAAATAAATAAATAAATACAATAGAGGCCTTCACAGCTAGTTGTCAGTGGCATAACAGTAATACAATGCTCTGAGAGGCTGAACTTTATGGGAAGGTTCTGAGTTTGTGTTCAGAGACCTCCATGAACATGCTGGGCATGCATATACCCAGTGTTCTGAGGCTAGCTTGAATGGGGAGTGAATCATATCATGGAGATCCTATTGAGGATTCTGTCTTTCTGTCTCTCTTACTCATGGAAAGAAGGAAGATATCTTTTAAAAAATGCAAGCCTTTTAGAGATTTAAGTTTTTTTGTGACCATTCCCTAAGCTACTCCATTTGTTTATTAATTTTTAAAGTTTTCAAACACATTCAGTAAAATGTTTCATGTCTAAATTGTTAAAAGTGACAATTTTATGATTCCGAATGCAACGATAATTTCCTGAGTAGAAACAATAGTTTGGACCCAGCCTTGTTTTGTTTTCTGGAGCTTGGACATCGCATACTTTCACAGGCATCACAAATGCTATGTTATCATATCTTTATGGATACCTCTAATGCTCTTTTTCCTTCAAAACTGGCACTAAGAGCAAAAATAGCATGAAACAACTCATCCAAAAAGATCTGGTGAACCCGGATTGACCTGTATGTTGCTGCAGAAATAGACCACAATGTTTACTTGTATGTAAACATGAAAGTCATATTACTGAAGATTGTGAGTGCTTTAAGCATATGGATAGAGTATGAATCCTTTTGGAAAATATTGCAGTTTAAATTCTTTTGTGGTCCTTTTTCATTTTTATGTTGGCAACCTGATCATAAGGATGCAAAGAAAGTTGATTATTACCCACATTGCTAACCCAGACAATGAACAAAAACAAACAAATCACAAAAATCTTTCTTGGTGATTTGGTTAGATGGCATTTGGGTAGACCGATGTGTGAGAGCAGGCATACTGAAATTGGCAATGTGTTCATTCTAGAGGTCCTTGCATGTGAGTTAATTAATATTAGATGGTTGTTATTTAGTCTCAGATGTGTATTACAAATAAAAGAGCAGATATGAAAAATAAGGGCCAGTAAACAATGTAACAAGAGAAGTCAATGATAATTTTAGTTAAAAGGAAATCAAACAGATGTGACAAATGTATAGCTAAGAAATGAAGCTAGTTACCTCAAAATAAATTCATTTAGCCTACAATTAAAATAATTAGATTTGTAATATTAAACACATTCTTAGATTTTATAAACAATCTTGTTCACTTCATAGCCAACTATGTTGTTTTTTTTTCATTTGCAGAATAGTTCATCAAAAACAAGACAGAATCAAAACTAGTATAAAGTGATGTCAACAAAATGGCAGAGTAGGCAACTCGAAGTTCTTCTTCTCCCATAAAAAATATTGAAAGATAAGCGGAAATTCAGAGCCATCTTTGTAAGAACTCTGAAGAACAAAGGTATATAGCAACCTTTGAAATGCTAAATGAAGAAACTGGACCCTAAGATAGAAAGGACACATTGCAGCGTTTTTGCTGCCCCTGCCCCACTTCCTCCCAGCATATCTTTAGCCGTAAAACAGCGATGGATATGCTCTCAGTTTGGGATGCTGGCCTGGTTGTAAAGGAAACTGAGCGGATCCTTTTCAAAGATGATCGTGTATGTATGTTTCAAATTGGTCTAGGAACCGCCTTAAAGACTTATGCAAAGCACACATCTCTGTTTTGCCTAACCTAGCATTAAGGCCAAAGATAGAGCAGACATTGTTCCAAAACACAAGGCAAGCTAACAACATGGAGATGCTTACAACATTGCAGTTAAAATAAACTAAGGCCCTGGAAGAAAATGTTTGGGAAATCAGGACATCAAAAAGCACCTGTATGTTCAGGAGAATTTAGGAAACTAAGCATATGCACAAAGCCAAATATATGTTCAGTAAGACCAGTAAAGACCCCGTGTTTCCAATCTGAGCTGATGGCCAGATGCAGTACCATTCTGGCTAAATCTTGAAAGAGGGTCTCAGTACAGAGATAATTTTCAAACACTAGTTTTTAAAAGATTTTTTGTTTTTGTTTTTGTTTGTTTGATGTGTTTGGGGGAGTTTATTATTATTATTATTAATTTTAGCTTCTGGAGTTCAAGAAGATACCTATCAAGATATGACCCAGCAATATATAAAGGAACAGACAACATTCCAATGATTAGATATACCGGTGAATAGTCTTGCAAAAGTAATTTAGAAAAAATATCATACAGACCCCTACTGTGTTCAACAATTTAAAAAAAATTAAACCTTAGAGAAGGGGTAATATCTAAAGTCCATAGTATAGGATTCAAATGCTCATTTTTCAATGAAAAACAAAAAAGGCAAACAAAAAGAGGAATGACTACAAAGGAACAAAGTAAGTAAACAGAAGCTGCTCCAGATGAAGCTCAGGTATCACAATACTATGACAGACAAAAAATGTTTAAAATAACTGTCTTAAATATTTCCAAAGAGGGGACAAGCAGTTAGCATAATGGCTATGTTGCTGGACTCCCATGTAGTCAACCATGGTTTGAGTCTCGGACCTGGTAGATTAAACTCACGCCGGGCGCATATGCATGTGTGCCCATGATCCTGAAAGGAGAATGGAGGAGAAGGGATTGTGGCGTGGCCATTCCCTCTGGGAGGTGATTTCTCGCTTTCTGTCTCTCCGTCTCTCTCTCTCTCTGTCTTTCTGGCAAATGCACACACCCTATAGCAAAAACCTCCAAATAAATAAATAAATAAATAAAATAAAGTCCAAAGAAATAAAGAAAATGGAGAGAACTAAAAAACAAATAGAAATCATAAAAAACAATGTATGAACAAAATGAGAATATCAAGAAATAAAAATTACAAAAAGAAAAAATAGAAATTATGAAGCTAAAAATCACAATAATTAAAATTAAAAATTAGAGAGTGTCAACAACGCATGTGATTAGGTTGAAATCAAACATTATGGATGTGAACATGAGACAATTGAAATAATTGAGTCTGTAGAGAAGACCTAAAGAAAGAATAAAGACAAGAGAACAAAGTCATCAGATCTGTAGAAAACCATCAAATGTGGACCAGTCCTACAGCACAATGTTTAAGCACTGGGCAGAAAAAGCCAGATTCCTTTTGGCCAACCTGAGTTCCAGTCATGGAGCCAGTGGCTTGATAATACATGCTGGGTGCCCATACACATAACCACAATCCTGATGGGATGCCTAATGAAAGCAAAGTGATTGTGATGGGACTGGGCTTCACTGGAGGAGGATTCTTTCTTGCACACATGCACCCTCTGGCTTAAAAACAAAACAAAAGCTAAAATCAACACATGCATTACAGAAGTCCTAGAAAGAAGGCAGAGAAAAAGAATATTTGAAGAATTAATGGTTGAAAGCTGCCTAATATTTGATGAAGTACATGAATCACAAATCTAAAAGTTAAACAAATTCCGAGTTGGGGAAATTCAATGATACCCACACTGATGTACACTATTATCAAACTGTTGAAAACCAGTCAAAGGAAGAACCTTGACAGCAACAAGAAGAAACTTATCACTGGGACCAGCAGGTGGCATGGTGGTTAAGGCGCTGGACACTCCCACATGGCCGACCAAGGTTCAAGTCCTGAATCTGGTGGCTTGCTTTCTCACTTCCTCTCTCTCTCACTCTCACCCTCTGTCTCTCTCTGATCAAACTAAAAAATAAATGAATGAATAAATAAAATAAAATAAAAAAAAAACTTATCACTAACAAAATCTCTTCAATACTATTAACAGCTAATTTCTAACTTGAAACTATGGAAGGCAGATGGCAGTACAATTTCAAATTAATATGGTTCTTGCATAGCCCTAACAATCTTGAGAAAAGAACTAAGTTGGTAGGCTCACACTTTCTAATTTCAAAACTTACAAATCTATAATAATTAAACACTGTGGTGCCTGGCATAAAAACAGATATACAGACAAATAGAATAGAATGAATATTCCAGAATTAAACACATATAACTGTATCTGTGTCTAAGTGATTTTTGACAAGACTGACAGGACCATTACATGAGGGGAAATAATGTCTTCTAAATAGTTGTTGGACATGGTGTTAAATAAGTAGATTTCCACATCCTTTTCAAAATAAAGTTTATGTCTATCTCCCACTATATACCAAAATTTACTCATAATAAATCAGCCTTATATAAGAGTTAAAAACACAAAACTTCTGGAGAAAAACCCGGGCAAATCTTTATAACCTTGGATTTTGAAGTGTACTATCAAATATAAAATCAAAAGCATAAACAACAAAATACACATAGTAAGAATTCATAAAAATTTTAAAAATCTTGCTTATCAAGGGATAGTATAAAGAAAGTGAAAAGAAAATGCACAATATAGGAGAAATCATGTATGACATAAAGGATGTCTGCACGACTATATAAACAACCCTTTCAATTTAGTGGTAAAAGACTACCTGAGTTTAAAATGGGCAAAGGACTATAGTAGACATTTTTTTCAAAGAAGATTTATAAATAGTCAATAAGAATGTGAAATAATCTTTAACCTCATGGGTTATTAGAAAAATGCTATTTAAAACTATGAAGAGACACTTTCCACTTATCAGGATGACTACAAAAACAATTGGAGATTACAAATGTGGAGAGACTGGAACCCCACCAACCTCAACATTATAGGATAGCAATTACTCAGAATTCTTAAAGGTGAAATTATCAGATGACCTAGCAATTCTACTCCTAGGTATCCATCCTCAAGAGTTTAAAACTAGAACTTAAATAGATACTTGTACATTAAGACTCATTGCAGTAGTATTTACAGTGGTCAATGGTGGAAACAAAGCATCCTTCAAAAGATGAATGGATAAACATTTGCACATAAGCAAATATACATATGGATGGGTATTATTAAACCATGAAAATAAATGAAGTTCTGATTCAGGCTTTACCATTGCTGTAGAAAAATTACAATGAGTAGAATAAACTAAATATAAAAGAAACTGTATGATATAACTCCACATATATGAAATAGCTAGAATAGGCATATTTGTAGACAGAAAGCAATTCAGAGTTTATTAGGAGCTAGAGGGTGGGGCAGAAATAAGTATTATTGCTGCGGAAACAAAAATAATTACGTTTGGAGTGATGAAAAAATGTTTTAAAGTAATTGTTTTAAAGGAGAGGGAGATGATTATGCAATAATGTGAATGAAGTTAATGTCATTGAGTTGTATTCTTAAAATGGCTAAAATGTTATGTCATATAAATTCCCCCCATAAGACAGTGCTTTTTAAAAACTTACTGTGAGGAACCAGCAGATGGTATAATGGTTGTATTACTGGACTCCTAGGTTGTCGACTGCGCTTCAAGTCTCTGACCCGGCAGAGTAAAACTCATGCCAGGCTAGGGACCAGCAATTAGCATAATGGCTGTGTCGCTGAACTCCCATGTAGTTGATGGTGGTTCAAGTCCTAACCAGGTGGCTTAAACTCACGTGGGGCACATGTGCGTACATGTCCTATCTCTCTTTCTCTCTCTGTCTCTCTGGTGAGTGCACACACCCTATAGCAAAAACCTCTCCAAAAACAACACACAAACAAATATAAAACAATCACACAAGCAAACAAAAACTCATGCCAGGCTCATGTGCATGCGTACCCAAAATCCCAAGAGGAGAATGGAGAAGGGATTGTGGCATGGCTGTCCTCCCTAGGGAATGATATATAGCTTTCTGCCTCTCTGTCTCTCTGTCTCTCTGGAAAGCTCACATACCTTAAAGCAAAAATCTCTCTAAAAAAAGAAGAAAAACTTAATGTGAGCAGGGCATGTTGGCACACGTTCATAACCTCAGCAACTTGGAGGCTGAGGCGGAGAATAGGGAGTTTGTTGCCACCCTGGGCAACATAGTGAGACCCTGTCCCTTAAAAAGAGGGAGGGAGCACCTAAAAACTTTAATGTGTATAGTCTTCCTGTATATTAAACTTGTATATCTGTATATTAAATAAACGATCATGTGATAGAGACTTTTACTTTGGTTAAGCATAATATATTTTGCATCATTTGTCTTTTTAAATAATTGCATATGCCCATATACACACACCCACAAGGACAAACACACGCACACACACACACACACACACACACACACAATTTAATCAATAGATTTATGAACTATAAATATAAGTAAATTTGTAAATAATAAAGCTAAAAAATAAAAGCTGAATAATTTTCTAAGATAAGTAAGAGTGGAAGAAATGATGAATTTACTTGAATATATTTTGGAAAAAACAAACAGGCACCATAAAATATTCCATAATATGATAAATGTGATATGATTTAACAGACACTCTAGACTTGTATGAAAACTAACCAACACTCCTAAATTATAATTAAAATGGAAAATGGGACACATATCAGCTTTATTTTCATGTATTATCCCTTTCAACTAACAATACTATTTTGTTACTAATTTTCATTTGCACAAATTAAGGACTTTAAAAAATCATAGTCATAGATTTCCAACATGTAAATTAGAGTTTTCAGTTCACTTTCACATCTCACATGCTATAACTATAGTGCATTCAAAACATTTTCACTTGATTTCTTTTGTATATGCTTGATGTGTTTTACAAAATATATCTACTATGTATAAGATATGTAATTAAGTTGAACTGTTAGTGTTTATTATTATGTATTTTAGCAGCTAGATTACTTCCAAAATTACTCTGGACTATAGAATGATGGAAAAAATAGGAATGACTTCCAACATATGTGCTGTAATCTCATGCTTTAGACTTGTTATCATCCATTAGATCATCCCTGTGCATTAGAATCTGTTCAGCTAAAATACATGAATTGTTTCTGCTTATCTTCAAAATATTATATTGTCATATAACTTTTATTTGTGTTGGGGCCAGCAGTTAGTGTACTGGCTATGTCGCTGGACTCCCACGTAGTCGACCGTGGTTCGAGTCCCGGACCCGGTGGCTTAAACTCACGCCGGGCGTGTGTGCGTGTGTGCCCAAGATCCCGAGAGGAGAATGGAGGAGAAGGGATTGTGGCATGACCATCCCCCTTGGGGGGTGATTTCTCGCTTTCTGTCTCTCTGTCTCTCTGTCTGGCAAGCGCAGGTGCCCTATAGCAAAAAAAAAAAAAAAAAAAAAAAAAAAAAAAAAAAAAAAAAAAAAAAAAAAAAAAAACTCTCTCAAAAAAAGAAAAAGAACTTTTATTTGTGAATAGCCATTAATCTTACTTATTTATAGGCATACTCCTGTGTTCTCTTAGTATAAGCAGTAATTATTGTTTCATACACATTGACTATTGAACACCTTGAGAATTGGAAACTATGTCATACACTTCCTTATAAATATTTTTTGAAAAGAAATGCGTAGAGTTTCTGATGAAAATGTGTCCAGAGTGTCTGATTACTGTTGATTGAATGTATACATGAATGGAATTTTCAAATTTAGATGTAGAGAATGTAGGGGAGGAAACATGAATCAGTGAAGATTGATTTCGGTCTTTAGCACTAAAAATTCTGTTCATTGGAAAGCAATAGCATGAATACCCCAGAGAAAGGAAGAAGTAGATGACAGATCAGGCTACTAATGCTATGTCGTTATCACCATCAAGAATAAAAAAGCATCAATTCCATTGGTGTGGGAGCTAATGGAAAGGTAAACAGGATGACGTCTTGAAGGAAAGGTGTCAGGTTTTCACAAAAGGCACCTTCAAATGTTACTCTGCACTGAGATATCCGAGATAACCTTTCTGTTCCTGACACTGTACATTGGATGAGAAAACGTGTATGTAACAGAAAGTGCTTTGTAGGGGTGATGTTTCCTTTTCATCACCATAAACATTTTTTTTTTTTGGAGAGGTTTTTTGCTATAGGGCACGTGCGCTCGCCAGACAGACAGAGAGAGACATAGAGACAGAAAGCTAGAAATCACCTCCCAGGGGGGATGGTCACGCTGCAATCCCTTCTCCTCCATTCTCCTCTCGGGATCTTGGGCACGCACGCACATGCGCCTGGCGTGAGTTTTAAGCCACCGGGTCCGGGATGCGAACCACGGTCAACTACGTGGGATCCAGCGACATAGCCATTATGCTAACTGCTGGTTCCCCACCATAAACATTTTTATACACAGACACATATATATACATAAACAGGATTGTCTAGGGCAATAGAATGGTGAAGAAATAGAACTATAAGAGGTAAATTGCCCAACGTTTCCAATTAACTATGAAATGGCAATGCAAACCTGTTACTTCTGCTTCAGTCATCACTGTGGGTGTAAGAGTATGTGCGCATGTGCATTTGGGAATTGTCCTAGTGTGCTCCGAAGCACAGCTTCCACATGCCACTAGTGGCTGACAGTCTATCATCTCTCCTTGGATTCTTGGATAATTGCAATAGCTCAAGAGAGGTACAGTGATGGATGGATTATCCTGCATTTCTTAAAGGACAAATAATTTCTTAGCTTTTTAAATTAATTTGTAAAGATTTCAAACTGCATATTGTTTTTAATAATAAAAAACAGAATTGTCAAAGAACAGATGCACTATCTCAAGATTTAGTCTGAATTCAGCTGATATTAACAATGCTCCTAGTAATTTTGTTGTGGAACTTATTGCTTAAGCTAAATACTATGAAGTTTTACAGGTGTTTTCAAATTTTACTCTAGTACTCATTTTGTAACAATATGGAAGATTAGAGTGTTTAAGTAGCTGGACAAATTCACACAGCCCAAGCCTCCTTCACACGAGGACCAGTTCTTAAAACCTAAACTCGAATACTTCTTTTTTTTTTTTTTTTTTTTTTTGGAGAGGTTTTTCGCTATAGGGCGCGTGCACTCGCCAGCCAGCCAGAGACAGACATAGAGACAGAAAGCGAGAAATCACCGCCCGGGGGGATGGCCACGCCGCAATCCCTTCTCCTCCATTCTCCTCTTGGGATCTTGGGCACACACGCACACGCGCCCGGCATGAGTTTTAAGCCGCCGGGTCCGGGACACGAACCGCGGTCAACTACGTGGGAGTCCAGCGACATAGCCATTACGCTAACTGCTGTTCCCTCGAATACTTCTTATATATGACTGTATTAACACCATTAGCCATCAAAGATATCTCAGTTCTATATATGATGGTGTTGAATTTGATCATGTTCTTCCTTATTTAGCCTGCAATTGTGCAAAATTGAAGAAATAAACACATATAATGAAACACAAGGCTTGAAGTTATTAACACTTATTTAACTCTGGCTCTCCGGCAAAGTAACAAATCAGTTGGGATTAATTACTGTATGTCTACCTTGATCTTTTCTGAAGTTCTGCTAACAGAAGAGTGCCCTTAACACTTTCAGTCTTACACTGAGGCATGAAATTGCTATAAATGTGCTTAAAGAGCTGTACTGCTCTCCCCTATCAGTGGGAGCACTTCAGTCATGGAAGAAGTAGTTCCGACATTATAAAGCAATTTGCAGCCCCTTCAGGTTTGTGTACTACCTAAATGTAAAACAGCACTGTTAGTTCTAGCAATGATCTTTTCACCATTCGTACTGGAAGCAATCGGCATTTCAACAAATCAGGCAATGTGCAAATTCTGTCATAGTAAAACATTTATTTGTTAAAGTGATATAGATTATTCAAGATTCTACAGTCTTTTAAATCATGGATGGCAATGTAAGATGGATTGATACAGAATTTGATGCCAATGTAGGCTTTTTCTTTCGTTCATTAAAAAGAAAAAAAATACTTGTAGACCAGAAGAAAAAAAAAAATTTGTCTTAAAAGGGGATGAACCATGAGTTGATGGAGCCAGTTCTGCCAGCGTCAGGGACTTTCACCTTGGCCCCTCTGGACAGTTTCTTCTAGGACACCAGTTCAACAATAAGCCTTTGTGAATTGCAACGTTTTTTTAAATTTTATCCAGTAAAAATATCAGTGGCAACTTTTTTCAGGAGAGAGAGAAGTGGTGCTCTTCAGATTAACTCCAGCCTCTGAAATGAAAGAGAGAAAAAAAGAAAAAGAAAAAAAGAAAACACGTAGCTAATAAGATCGTTGTGCTATCAATCCACAAATTATTGAACTATAAGTACCCAGACAGGAGTATCTCGCCATAAGATACAAGACACACTCCTGAAAGTATGTAAATATACATGTCAATATTTAAAATTTTGTTTGGTAATTTAAAGTAAGTAAACAGATACAAGGCTATAACTCAAAATGAAGTTGTGAAATAGCATTTTCCCTTACTTTAGTTTTCAATTTACACTCTCAAAGTTTAAACAGATAATAACTATATTTATTAATGGATGCCACTTAAGTATTAATCAATTTTCATACTTTTTTAAAAAATATACACAGATCAAATTTGTTTGCCACTTCTAAAACCTAAGTGGTCTATATCTATTTCTTATACATATCCTACTAGGAATTTTGTAGAATAATGTAATTTTATAAAGTGCCATTATGTATTAATGATAGAGAAGAATATTATTCTTCTTTACTACTTAGTTCTTTATCCATGGAATGAATAACGTAAGTATGATTTTGAAAGAAAATGATAAAAACCAATTCATGAAACTATGTAAATATTGGGACCAGCAGTTGGCGTAATGGCTGTGTTGCTGAACTCCCATCTAGTCGACCACGGTTCGAGTCCTGGACCCGTGTGGCTTAAAATCACGCCAGGCACGTGTGCATGCATAGCAAAGATCCCAAGAGGAGAATGGAAGAGAATGGAGGAGAAGGGATTGAAGCATGGTCATCCACCCAGGGAGGTGATTTCTCACTTACTGGCTCTCTATCTCTCTCTGTCTTTCCTGTGAGCGCCATATGGAAAAAACTTCTCCAAAAAACAAAATAAAAAACAAACCTAATTAAATATGAAAGTGTGGGGGGCCAGCAGATGGCATAGCAGTTACTTCACTGACTCCCACATCGCTGACCTCAGTTCAAGTCCCAAATCTGGTTACTTGAATCTCACGCTGGTTGTATGTCCATGCATGCCCAAGATCCCAGGAGGAGAATGGGGGAGAAGGGATTGCTGCATGGCCATTTCCCCAGGGGGTGATTTTTCACTTTCCTTCTCACTATCTCTTTTTCTCTACAGTGAACACACACGTTCCTAAAGCAAAAATGCTTCCCCTCAAAAACGGTAAAATATGAAACAGTGAAAATATTTTCCTCTGATATAAGTTCTCAGTCTTTATAGATTTAAAACATATCTATAAATTCTATCCTCAACAAACATGAGCAAGAATTTTTGAGATATATGTGCTAAGACATAATTTAAAAAGAAGTAATTTCTACTTCAAACTTAAGAACAACTACACGTTCACAAGTTTCTACTTGAAATTTATAGAATACATTCACAAGTGAGCCAGAAAATACAGACTTTAATTTAGTGAATATTTTAGATCAAAACGCTAATGTCAAATACGTTGTGTTGTCAGAAAAGTCATGACATACTTTTTCCAAACGAAAATGCATCATGACTTTTCTGACAACCCAGTACTTGGATAACTATATGTGCTAAAATTACTAATGTATATTAAATTTATTCTGGTAACTTGATGAAATAAAGGTATGTAAAATGCTATAGTGATATTTTATTTCTAAAAATATTTCAAAATACCTAATAATCTGATTAAATGAAGTTATTTTTGGCACAAATAATAATTTTAGAGGACTAACAAGGGATGCACTCAATGTTTGAAAAATGTTGAAGGACCAATATACATTCCATTTATCAAATCAAATTACTTGGCAAACTACTTCTATGACTGTCATCCTTTACCTCAAATATACTTAGAAAAAACATTCAAAATCACTTTAAATTACAGTGGTATGTGCCTCTAAATTCTTTTTACTAGGTGTATAGTATAGCTTATTTTAGTTAATTGAATATAGACAATATATTCCTTTTTAGATTTCCAATATATACTCTCTTTGATAGAAAATTTTGTATTATACCTAATTTCAAGTTACAGGAAGTAATAACATAGTAAACGACTCAACATACTAAAAAATAAAGACAGTAAGTGATACAATTAGTTTGACTTTGTAAGTAGTAACTTGGGGATAACTAACTTGAGTCAAATACCAAGTTTATGATTTTATAAGCTGACATATCGTAGAGTTTTTGATTCAATCCCACATTACACAATAATAGTATTAACAAACTATGAAATTATGGTATAGGTAAATGTTAATTTTTTTAAGATTAGGAAATAGCAACAGTCTGGGAAACTATGATGGCAGTGTGTCTGCCCCAAAGATACAACCATTATTCAAATAATGGCACAATGTGGAGTCAAATAAAAACTGGAATTAGGTAGATCCAACATAATTTTAAAATATTTTCTTAGTAATTGGCAAACTTACAATAATTTCATAAAGATCTAAACATGGAACCCAAATTTCAGGAGTATCACAAAGATAAAAATAAAAGTTATTTATTTTGATAAAGTACTACAAGAACTAAAATTCATTAACTTAGTGTAGATTCAGCATAATTTGATAATGGTCCTCATTTCACAGTGGAAAGCTATCATGTAGACAGTCTAAATACTGAAAAGGAAAAAGGAAATTCTTGCCACCTCAATGTTAAGGGAAGGATAAAATGTCATCACATTAAATGGATCATAAGAAAACACGTATTACTCTCCTTATTCTGAATGTAATTAAGAACAATGTATAGCTGAGATGTCTAAATGAGAAAAAAATGATTTCTAAAGGGCATTGTCGACATTAGGCTTCTATTTATTTTCCTGATTTGGTGTAATGTTCAAATAAATTTGCCAAAACTGTACTTGAATTATTAGAAAAATATCTAAATGTTTTCTGTAAGTGTTTATTCCAATACTCTTCTTTTTTAACAAAATTACTTCATGGAAATTTTCCATGAAAAAAAGACCTGCAGAACCAAATATTTTATATTGATCATTGGCACTCGGAAAAATATTGAAACTATATTCGCGTCATATATAAAGATTAGCTTTGATCTTTGAATCTTATTTCATGCATTTTCCTAACTTTATATCTTCCAATAGTTTTTTAAAATGTTGCTATTTATTTTCAATCAACATTATTGACTTTTTACTTATTCACATATCAGTAGTTTCCCTAAAATTACTGTACTCTTTTGGTTAGTATATTTGTGGCAGAGATTTTTGTAATGATGATTAATTTTTTTATTTTTTTTATTTTTTGGAGAGGTTTTCGCTATAGGGTGCGTGCGCTCGCCAGACAGACAGAGACAGAGAGACAGAAAGCGAGAAATCACCCCCCGGGGGGATGGCCACGCCGCAATCCCCTCCCCTCCAGTCTCCTCTCGGGATCTTGGGCATGCACGCACACGCGCACAGCGTGAGTTCTAAGCCACCGGGTCCAGGACGCGAACTGCGGTCGACTACGTGGGAGTCCAGTGACATAGCCATTACACTAACTGCTGGTTCCCATGATGATTAAATTTTTAAAATAAATTAATATTAAAAATATCATAATCACAATTACCGATTATTAAAATCATGAGGTATTTGTCTTCAAAGCTGACATAAGCAAATACAGAATAGGCGAGAGCTTTGGTCTCACACACACAGACACACACACACACACACACATAGATTCATACACACAGATAATGCATCCATATGTTGTTGATTTGAACAAAGAAAATATTTCTTAAGCAATTTTACTTTAGACATTTTCAGTGTAAATGCAAACTAGTCAACTGTTCCTACCTCAACCGCCAAGCATGGCATATTGTTTTGTTTTTAGGAGATATTTTTGCTATAAGGAGCAGGGGCTTGCTGTAGAGATAGAGAGAGACAGAGAAGCAGAAAGAAATCATCCCCCAGGGTTAGTGGCCATGCTGTAAACCCTTATTCTCCGTTCTCATCTCAGGATTTTGGGAGTGCAAGCACATGCCCCTGATGTGAGTTTTGAGCCGCGACACTTGAACTGTGATCTACTACATGGGAGTCCAGCAATGTAAACACTGCCCTATCTGCTGGTCCTTCTATTGTTTTATCAGGATTATTTTAAGGATAAAACTCTTTGTCAAATATAAGGCTAATTTAGGTGCAAGTGTCAATTTACATGTAGAGTAAATATCAACTAATTTTATAAATGATTACTCTCCCTTTTGCTCTCCACTCATTTTACGTTGATTAGGGAATGGTATGGATACGTTGAAATATTTTAAGCTTACTCTAGTTCCATACCTATTCAGGAAAGCTACCAAAGAAGAAAATTGGCATCACACATAATCTGACTAGTGGAAATTAAATTAATATTTTAACTCTCCAGGCTTGGGAAAAAAAGCAAAATGATTGGGACCAGCAGTTAGCATAATGGCTATGTCGCTGGACTCCCATGTAGTCGACCGCGGTTCGCATCCCGGACCCGGTGGCTTAAACTCACGCCGGGCGCGTGTGCGTGCGTGCCCAAGATCCCGAGAGGAGAATGGAGGAGAAGGGATTGCGGCGTGGCCATCCCCCCTGAGGGGGTGATTTCTCGCTTTCTGTCTCTCTGTCTCTCTCTGTCTGTCTGGCGAGCGCATGCACCCTATAGCAAAAACCTCTCCAAAAAAAAAAAAAAAAAATGATCTTAGCGGGCACCTCAGTAGGACTAGCTACATATAAGAGGGCGGGGAAGCTGTGATCAGGGCAGTCCCTGCCAACTCCACCTCACTTCACTCACACACATTAAGTGCTACTGACACTGTGAAAGGCTATGAGAAAACAGATCACACAGGTCACAGACTCTTCAGAAAAGGCATCGCTTCTTGGTCCTGCTGACAGCTTTTGAAATGATAGGCCTGCTATAGCAGAAATCATTTACTAAGTACCAAGAATAGTTACACTGAGGTCTATATGCTGGCTTAAATATGATCATAGAAAGGCATCAAGCGCTGCCTGATGAATGAATAATACATTGCCACTAAGTTCCTTAAAACCATTCTTCCTGGATTTGTTTTCATTTTTGCTAATGCTTATAGAAAGAAGAGAAAACTATCCAAAGTATGGAAGGGTTTCTATGACAGTGTGGTATAGTCATTTATTTTATAAAGGGAACCAAAGATACAACAGAAACTTTTTGTAAAGATGACATATCCCGTATCTATGGATTCACTAAGTAAATCTAATGCTGAGGACATACATACATACACGGATTTACTACACATCCAAAGTTAATCACGGAAGATTACGTACAAGCTATCAGTATTTGTGTAGTAACTAGGTGGTAGATTAAATTGTATTTATATTTAATTTTTTATTTTTTACCTGTTTTCTCAATTTCCTATAATTAATATTAATTAATTAGGATTAAAATGTCATTTTTAAAGATTGTAAGCATGAGGCCAGAGGTGGTGTAGTAAAGGTCCTGGATTCTACCTGCTCGACTCTGCAGCTGGTATCCTGGACCCTGCAGCCTGAAACATACATTAGGTATATGTGCAAATGGGCCCCAAATCCTAAGAGAAGAGAAAAGGGATTGAGGTGTGGCCATCCTCAAGGTGGGGTAATTTCTCACTTTCCCTCTTTTTTGTCTCTCAGGTGAGCAGACGTAATCCTATGGCATTAAAAAAAAAAAAAAAAAAAAAAAAAAAAAAAAAAAAAATATGTATTTATCACA
Source organism: Tupaia tana (assembly GCA_026018925.1). Taxonomy (NCBI): domain Eukaryota; kingdom Metazoa; phylum Chordata; class Mammalia; order Scandentia; family Tupaiidae; genus Tupaia; species Tupaia tana. The sequence goes on along the minus strand of JAKSZU010000001.1, from coordinate 208,632,485 downwards.
TTGCCAAATTCAATGCTACCCTCTATAATACTAAGACTCCCAAAGAAATTAGTTTCCTCTAATATCTACTTCTAATAATGTAGTCAAAGATATAAGCACAATAATATATAACATGTCCCATGAAATGTGAATATTTGGTTTCTTGTTTGTTCGTTTATTGTAATTGGCAGCTGAATAATGACTCATTGTTTTTCTGCTCCCAACTCTTCTTTTAACATATAGCAGCATCCTCGGTGGTTCTTTTTATAAATTAATCATCTATTTCCTAATCTTTTTCTAAATTATCCTAACTTTGAGCTCGACTGGAAGTTAAAAATCACATGATAAATAAACTTTCAAGAAGGAAGGAGAGGGACCAGTACATGGTGTAGTGGCTACGTCGCTGGACTCCCATGTAGTCAACTGTGGCTTGAGTCCGGACCCAGTGGCTTAAACTCACACCGGGTGCATTTGCGTGTGTGTCCAAGATCCAGAGAGGAGAATGCAGGAGAAGGGATTGAAGCATGGCCATACCCCCAAGCGGTGATTTCTCGCTTTCTGTCTCTCTCGGTCTTTCTGGCAATCTCACATGCCCTATAGAAAAAAAAAAAAACTCTCAAAAAAAAAAAAAAAACAAAAAAAAAAAAAAAGGAAGATATGAAGGGGAGAGAAAGAGAAAGAAAGGGATGGGAAAGAGACAAAGAGACAGAGAGAAATACAAATGAGTAATGAGGAGAGAGAGATTGAGAGAGGAGTGGCCAGGAGATGGCACAGCAGTCAGGTCGCGGGACTGTCACATGGCCAATGGTGGTTACAGTTCCTCACCAAGTGGCCTGAAAATCATGCCAGGCCCGTGTGTACAACATCCAAGATCCCAGGAGGAGAAGGGAGAAGGGATTGTGGTGTGGCCATTCCCCCTGGGGGGTGATTTCTCACTTTCCTTCTCATTCTCTCTCTTTGTCTCTTTCTCTCTCTCTCTAAGAATCCACACGTGCCATATGGCCAAAACCTCTTAAAAAAAAAAAAAAAAAAAAAGTTAAGAGAGGATAAAGGGAGTGGTGCTGAAGCAAAGTTCCTTCACTCAGGTCACTTCAGTCCACCCAGTGGAAGACAGAACATGTGCCAGACATCGTGCAATCGATGACTTCCAGGGAGCCAGCTGTTCTATTTTTTTCCCCAACATTAGAATGGGATCTTATATTCTGTAAAGCAATGATGCATGAAAACACTTTGTTTGATATGAGAATGGAATTCACTGGGAAAAATAAAAATCCCTGAAAGATTGATCAAGTTAAGATTCTTTTAAATATGAAATGTTTAAAAACAAAACCCTATTTGTACTACCAACAAATAAATCAATAGCCTGTTTTAGAACTTTTAAAAGCAGAATATTTTTTCTGAGCCAAACCTCAAGCAAATGGCTGCTGCTTCCAGCTGTTTGAACAGATTGCTAAAGTACTGTTCTGCTCTGGAAACACACTTTCTGATCCAATTAAAATGCAGGAATCAAATACTCATTTGAAACTTCAAAAAAAAAAAATGCTCAAGAAGAGTAATTGGTTGCTGACAAAAGCAATTCCATGAATATTTCATATGTAGTCTTTTGTTCCATTTTAAAGCGGCTTCGTTCAGTTTAGAGAACAGTGAAACACTTCTGTCCATCCGTTTTCAATGAGGTGTAATGTATCATCTCAGAGCCTATTAAGATGTGGGTGCCAAGGGCAGGAAAGAATACATTCTCATCAAGCTACTGTCTTCACTTTGGAAATATTTGTTTAAAAATGCACAATATATCACATGGGACTACAACAGTCACCCCTAAGTTGCACACAGCATTATTAGTAGTACCTTTATTTTTTAATATAAACTAGAAATGTTCAGTTTACTAAAAATATGTCAAAATGTTGGACTTGGAAATTCATTGAACTAAAATGAACTTCAGCCTGCACTATACAGCCTTCCTTATAAGTTGTAACGATAATTTTGAACAAGTTACACAAACTAGCAAATTAAAAATTCATTTATAAAAAGAATGAACCCCCATTTAAGTGTTGAAGTATGTGGATAATAAGGATCTCACCTGTGCTTCCTGGACAATCTGGTCAACATTTGTCATCAAAGCATCTGGGGATAAAATTTTCAGTGTCATAAACAGTTCATTTTTTATAAGAAACAGACCCTAAAATATTTGGTAGGATTCCTTTTACTACAGATTCTTCTAAACTTTTAATGATTATATATATTATATGTATATTATATATATACTTATATATATTATTTTTATGTATAATATACTTATTATATACATTATTTTTATATATAATATACTTATTATATATATATATATATATATTTATCAGTTCTTGAGTTATTTGAAGTTAACTTACATAACATTTCGTAGTTCTCTATAGCTATCTCCTAATTCCTAATAAAAGTAGAATTTTTTTTAAGCTTCTGCCATAGGGCTTGTGTGCTCACCAGAGAGAGACAATAAAGAAGTGAGAAATCACCCCCCGGGGGGATGGCTACACTACAATCCATTCTCCTCCTAGGATTTTATGCATACACACACATGTACCCAGCATGATTTTTAAGTCATGGGTCTGGGACTCAAACTCTGGTGAGCCATGCAGGAGTTCATCACCTTAACCACTATCATCTACTGGACCAAAAGTAGAATTTTTAAAAATATTATTTTAGAAATGAAAGTGAGTGATTTTCAACATGGAATGTGCTTTTTCCTGCCAGAGTTCTATAAGAAAATCAAGTTCGTATTCATTTCCCTCATAATTAACATTTCACCTATAGAGTTTTATATCATTAATATGAAAAACTAGAACTTAGAAAAAAAAGCCAAAGCAGAAAATATAGATTAACCATATTGACCACACAGAGTGTAAAATAATCATTTACAATATGAATCATTTTCAATATCCACTCTTCAAATAATATTACATCTTACCAAGTATGTATCTCTCCTTAGGTCTAACAGTAATGTTCCAAATGCATTCTGCTTTTAAACGTTCATACATATATTCCCATTGCTTATAAGTGTTTAATACTGTTACATAACCCTGCACAGAACTCATTTTTTCCCCAAAAATGTCTTCTGAAGCAAATAATCATTTGGAAGTGACACAACTATTTATAAGAAAAAAGTAGGTATCTAAAGGAAAAATCATTCTCAGAATTCACAAATGAGTATAATGAATTTAGGGCAATTTTTTTTAAAACAAAACCTCCAGCACATATATACATGTAAATGTACAATATTCTCTTAAGATTAGGTTTTACACGAAAACAATAATAAAACATGTTCACATTATAAAGAAAAAAAAGGATTAGAAAACTATATTTGATTAAGCTAACATAGTGTATAGTGTATTCCATGAGTTCATTCACTTTACACAAATAATTATTCACTGGTCATATTCTGAAACAGAATCAAGATATCTCCAGAGCCCATGTACCAGGTGAGATTAAATGTACAACTATTTCCAAATACAACTATTTTAAATTAAAGATCCTTCATGGCTTTCTCTTGAATGCATTCAGAAATATTTTTTGCTTTTGTTTTTAAATTCATATATATCATTGTAACCAATTTGTAAAGAAAGGATGAAATTAGTCAAATTATAGAGAAGGTTACCGTTAGAAAATTCAAACCAATAAATTTGTATTAAAGAGTTTATATTCTGCTGTTATGGAAACACAATGTACAGTATATACAGTTTTTCTGTAGAAATTTCCTGAAAGCCATTTCATTTAAATCTAATATTTTACATTAAGTACAGTCAGTGTTTCAGGACACAGAATCATAATTATAACTAATTGATTCTATAATTATAAATATTTATATATCTACATAGAACTATATAGATATTTATTTAGTAGACATGTGTAAATATATATGGTAGATACAGTTATTTAATGTTGAATTTAGAACTTAAATCTTGACTTTGAAGAAGCTGAACATGCTCTGAAGACTCTGGGACACTAATTTGTTATACTTCCCCTTTGCAAAATTTCATAAAATTGCAAATACATTATTGGAATAATTTAATATTTAGATATAACTCCAGTTACGAATTATTACTTTTTTTATTGAGACAGAGAGATATAGAGACACAGAAAGCAAGAAATCACACCCCAAGGGGGATGGCTATACCGTCATTCCTTCTCCAGTCTCCTCTCAGGATTTTGGGCATCCATGCACATGTACCCAGTATGAGCTTTAAGCCGCCAGGTGCAGGCCTTGAACTCTGGTCCACTACATGAGAGTCCAATAATGTAACCATTTTGCCATCTGCTGGTCTCTAAATGATTACTTTCTATCCTATTTCATATAACATTAAATTTTTATGGCTCAATTACAATGATGTATTTGCCCTTCTTTTTATTTTAAGTGCTCTTTCACACTGTACAAAGAACTTGTTGTTTCTGTTACAAATAAAATAATACTAAATTAAAATAAATAAACACAGAAAAAGTAAAAAAGAAACACCTGACAAAACACCTGATTTATAATCCCAACATACGTGCCGTGGTGGGTGCCTGTCTCTTTATCCTTCTCACTCTCTCTGTCTCTCTTTCTCATGAAATACATAAAATAGATGTAAACAAATTACACGGCCAGCAGTTAAGCATTGTGCCTAAGGAGTCTGCCCTAGATACACAGAGCTGCTAAAGACAGGGAGAGAGGTGGAAGATACAGAGACAGAGGGATTATGCAATGAAAAGGTCTGAGTAATCTGAAAGAATGAGTTTTTAAGCTATTATAAAAATCCAGTTTCAGGGTCTGCCCTGGTGGCTTTTATTTAAAAGCATTGTTTATTTTATTTTATTTATTCATTTATTTTAAGTTGATGGGGGGAGAGAGAGAGAGAGAGAGAGAAAGAGAGAGAGAGAGAGAGAGAGAGAGAGAGAGAGAGAGAAACGTGACTAGTGTGTGCATGCCCCAAATCCTGACAAGAAGGAGAAATAAAGAAGAGACTGTGGCATGATCACTCCACTGGGGAGTGCTTTCTTTCTCTGCCTCACTCCATCTCTCTCCTCTGTTTCTCTGTGAGTGCACATGACCTTTTGCAAAAGAAAAAAGAAGAAAACGAGAAATCAGCAGCCGCAACCTAGTTTGTTAAGGAAAACAACCTTTTTCCATCTAACCCACCTCTATACTGAATTTTCTTTCCCCAAATTTTTACACACTCACACAGAAGTACATGGTTAAGGTTGGAACACTGGATGGCTCTTTAAACTCAAAGGAAGGCTGAGCAAGGAAAATATAGTAGATGGTCTTCATTCTGTCAAATAGGAATGAAAATTTTTTTCTTAGTATATCAGATGCAATTGGAAATTAGCCACGTGGAGGAGAGAAAACAGGCTATCTGCTGTCTTCTTCTTTTTTTTTTTTTTTTTTTTTTGAGAGGTTTTTGCTATAGGGCGCGTGCTCTCGCCAGACAGACAGAGAGAGACAGAGAGACAGAAAGCAGGAAATCACCCCCCGGGGGGATGGCCACTGGCCACGCCGCAATCCCTTCTCCTCCATTCTCCTCTTAGGATCTTGGGCACGCACGCACATGCACCCAGTGTGAGTTTAAGCCACCGGGTCCGGGACTCAAACCGCAGTCGACTACGTGGGAGTCCAGCGACATAGCCATTACGCTAACTGCTGGTCCCCTCTGCTGTCTTCTTTAAGCAAATCTTTCATTTACCTTCACAATTCTAACTACAGGAAGTTTTTTTTTTTCTGTTTTTTGTTTTTTTACTTAATTTTATTATTATTCTTTTTAATTTGCTATAGTGCACATGTGCTAACCAGAGAGAGACAAAGAGAGGGAAAGCAAGAAAGCAAGCCACCAGGTCTGGGACTCAAACCATGGTCATCCACGTGGAAGTCCGCCAGCACCTTAAGTAAGATGCCATCTGCTGGGTCCAGAAAGATATTTTAAGTTTACAATTTTTTTTTAACTATTGGTATTTTAAAGTTTATTTTATTTTGAAGTTTATTATTGTGAATAAACAGAAGGAACAGCCTAAACTTTAGTAACTTAAAGGTAATTAAAGTGAACTTTATGATACTTTTAAATGATTTAGTCTTATAAATGAAAAGCTCAGGTTTCTTTTGCAGAAATGCAAGTGTAATTAAAAGTTTATTAGAAGCAGACATTTTATGAATGCTTTAAGAGAAAATACTTAACCAGAAAATTAAAAAAAGATTCCTGTAGACAAATGGAATACTTAACAATTTTTAAATTTCTTTAAAAATCTACGGAGAAAGGAGCCAGTAGATGGCATGGTATTTAAAGGTGCTGGACTCCCACATAGCCAATAACGGTTCAAGTCCCAGACCTGGTGACTTGGTTTCTCACTTTCCCTCTCTCTCTCTCATTCTCTCTCATTCTCTTTGTCCTTCTCTGGTAAAAATAAAAGAAAAAATAAAGAAATAAAAAGAAGAAAGAAAGAAAGAAAGAAAGAGCGAGCAAGAAAGAAAGGAAAATGAAAGAAAGAAGAAACAGTAATTCTTTAAAAAAATCAATGGGGAAAGTATGTATCTTTCGAGGAATAGACTTGTTATTTTTATATCTTGCTTAGAATGGCTCAAAAACGTATATTCTAAAACTTCTCCTAGTTACATATATCTGCAAAGTAGGTGAAGTCAATTGTTTTAAAGCACAAAATAGCTTACTCAAACCTCAACTGACTCAGTTAATGGCTGGAAGAATATATAGAAAATAAATTGGCCATAGCACATGTGCTATCCATATCTAATATAAATTGTATTTAATGCACTTACACATTCATCTGTCTCAAGATGATATATACAAATAAATAAGTAAATAATATCTATCAAACAAACTTTGTTGCTTCTTGGAATTTTGAGGCAGCAATGGATGTTTCATTATATCTGTTGGCATTATTGTATAAGTGTTTTGCTTTTTTCTAATTTGGAGATAATTATTAAAAAAATATGAACACTCATTTTAAAAAAATATGTGCTATAAATACCTGTTAAAATATGCTCAATGGCAAATAGATTATTTGTTTGGCCTAACAAGGTAAAAGCATAAGGTGAAATGGCTAAAAATGAAAGAAAAATATTTAAGAACAAGCAAGTAAAAATGCTATATATAATTTCCATATAGTCAGCAATAACGAACAATAAGTCAAATGATTTAGACCACATATATATGGCTAGCTAAATGAGGAATACAGTAAATGACCGAAAGAAAAACAAAACAAAATACAAAATTTCTTGCTTGTGGTAATATAATGTTTCTTTTCTTAAAAATAATTAGTTTATTTTAACTTTATTTATTATTATTTTTCAATTTGACCAGAGAGAGATGGGAGCTGGAGGGGGAGTGAGAAAGGAAGCCACCAGGTCTGGGACTTGAACCATGGCTGGCCGTGTGGGAGTTCAGCACCTTTAATGACTGCATCACCTGCCGGCCCTGGTAATATTTCAATCACAAATCTACTTGATGCTGATTAATCAGATTTCTTATTACCACACCTTTGTCCCTGACCCCATATACTGATTATCTGTCCCCTCACTCATTCATTCATTTAAGCACTTATTGTGTTTCAGACATAAAATATCCTTAATCTTTCCATAGATTTATTTTTCTGTCATTTCACACTGAAACTGCCCTAAGCAAAAATTTTTTTATACCCTAAAGAAATACACAACTCATTTGACCTTATAGATAGGCTAATCTTTTGCTGATTTCTCAAAACAAACTTTTTGAAAGATAAGAAAAAAGACCAGAAATTCACCTTTCTATTGATTTTTAAGGACAATTGTTTCCACGTTTGGTTAATGTACCCTGAAAATGGTTCTGTAAAAATAATCAAAATGGATTTTTAATGGCTTTAGTCAAACAAAATTAATCTCACATGAAAAGAAATCATAGAGTTTTAAATGACTATGACAACTAAAAGATATTTAATCCAAGATATTTCATCAGAATCAGATTCAGGAAATTGATTTTTAAAAATACAGGCACCTGGGAACCAGCAGTTAGCGTAATGGCTATGTCGCTGGACTCCCACGTAGTCGACCGCGGTTCGCGTCTCGGACCCGGTGGCTTACAACTCAACTCACGCCGGGTGCGTGTGCGTGCGTGCCCAAGATCCCGAGAGGAGAATGGAGGAGAAGGGATTGCGGCGTGACCATCCCCCCTGGGGGGTGATTTCTCGCTTTCTGTCTCTCTGTCTCTCTCTGTCTGTCTGGCGAGTGCACGCGCCCTATAGCGAAAAACCTCTAAAAAAATAAAATAAAATAAAATAAAAATACAGGCACCTGAAAAGTACAAAATAAGGTGATTTGTAGCTTGAAATAGATATTCTCTACTCCTGTTGCATGATTTCAGGGCCTCCCTAGCCTTGATCACAATTTTTTGATTACAGAAATTCTTTCTCTAGAGATTTATTTCCTTAAATTTCAAAAGCTTTTGTATAGTCAAGAATTTTTAATATTATGCTGATAAATCTAGGAAGCAAAAAAGTAATATGCTTTTGTCAATCAGTACCTACTGAGGAAATATATAATTGATGTTAATTAAAATATTTAGTTAGGATTAGAGCATTATTATTAGGATTAGAGGAATAGTGTTGAAAATACACCTGACTTTGAGTAGTGCTTTTGATTTCACAAACTACTTATCACACGTGTGATCTCATTTATTCCTCACAAGGACTATATACAATACCTGAACAATGAAGAGTGACTAGACTTTGCAAATGTCAAAGGCACACTTTTCAGAAAGGAAAGGAGGGCAGAGAAGGAATTTAGAAAATGTCTACAATAATGAAAGCACATTGGAGAATTTTTTTTAAGACTGGCACTGTGAGTAATTTCGAATTGCTTTCTTCTTACCTGCTACTGAATGACATCACAATAAATCGTGTATGATAGGATGTGCCACTGTCAAGTTAAAATTAACTGAAGTTTTTGTATATGCTTCTAGTGAAAGAAAATGAATGGCTTGTCACTCATCACCTGTGTTTAAGTGGTTTTCATGAGATCTGAAATAATGAATACAATTTTGTGTGTGTGTTTAGCTTACTCCCAAGGAGTACTTTACACACAAAGTTTATACATTATAATATTATGCTAAACTTTCATGCTTTTCTTGAGTAAGATAATGGGTCTTACTTTTCACTTAGGTCTTATTCTCAAAATGAAACAAAACCTTCATGTTAATCCCACTTACAAGTCATTAATAAAATAACATTTTGTTAGCATATAATTTTGTCAACCTTATCTCTATACCTTACTTTCAGTGAATTTCCAAAAATGCCATGTTTTCAAGGAGCAATATTAATTTCTTGAATAACTTTAAAATCCATTTTTAAAATGGTGTAGTTCCAAAAGCTGCATGGTTTCTAATTAAATTTATCACAGGTTTTGGTTAAAATTATAATGCATTTACTTGAAGAGAAAGACATTCAAATGCAGAATTATAGTGCAGATGGGAAAAAAGCCACTATCTGGTTAATGAGCAATGACTTTATATCACTTATAAATGTAATGAGAACTCCATTAGAAGTTTGTTATGTTACTTGGTGATAAAAATAAACATCCTTTTGATAAAGGCAGTCTCCCTCCTTAACTCACACTAAGAGCAATATAAATTCATTCATGCAGCAAATGAGCGCTGAATGAATGAAAACACCGTCATATGTCCATGTAGGTGTCTATTAAGTTGTAGCTCATGACTTACAATTGATTGGGTGCTTTGATAAATACAAAATGGATTCCTTTTTTTTCCTCCTTTCCATGAAAAAGAGAAATTTCTCTTGGAAGAAATATCTCATGGAAGAGAACTATCTTAGAACCATTAAGTCACCTGGATCAGGGATGTTTAGACAGGTACTTGTTTTAACACCAGGTACACCAACTGAATATTTCATTTTCAATAACATAACACTGAATCGTCCTCTACAATATTTTCCTAAAAACAAAGACACAACTATTGTCATTGAAAGAAAATGCAATCTTTTCATTGGAAGATACCAGTTACCCACAAGTGATCTTTTGTAAAATTGGAGGAAATCATATAGTTTTGGAATGCGAGACCCCTTTCTTTCCTACGACTATCTTTATTTTGTGCTCTGCTGTTACACAACCTGGAAGCCAGTCCTTGAACATCTTAGAGGGAGGCACTGCTGCTACTGTGTCATTGTTGCTTTAACCATTGTATCTGTTACTCACTATATCTATAGATCTATATTTGTGCTTTAGAAGATTTATACACAACTTGGGATCTATTAGTCACGTATAAGGGAGATGAGACTGGAATGCCACATGCCAAATCCCTATGTGAAATCTCAAAATCAATTTTCATAGAAAATAAATAAGAGATTACAGAGCGCTTTCCAATATCCACTCAGAATTCGAGAGAGTGGCTTTTCCACTGTGGCCTTCAGAACTGTTGGCCTGAATGAACATTCCACTCATAGACACGCTTCTTTTAGAAAACAGTCCACGTGTGTGCGGTGAGTGAAAATAACCATGGTATTCCTTTAATTCTCCACTCAGGGAATACCTGTGCCTTGCTCTGGATCTCTCAGCAGGCAAAGTGAGGAACTTACTTGGCTTTGTGTGTGCTCTTTTAGATGTGGGTCCCTCTGTGACAGAATCGGGCGGTCGGCTAGCTAACTGCAATGCAGTTGAGTTGTTCCTGTTAGTGTTTTGCGATTCGACATTTGTAACAGCTTCGCTCTGTGGTTCGGTACTTGGCTTTGTGCCAGTCTTTCTTTTCTGCTTTTGGGACATAGAAGTGCTTGAAGTCCAGGTAGGAGGCAAAGCAGAGGTAGTGGTAGAGGAGTCCTGACTCGAACAAGTTTCAGAAGATTGAATCACATTGTCATTGGCCACTTTACAACACTGGGTGTTCTCTTCAGGCCCTACAGCCTGTTTGGACACGGACTGGGGCAGTGTCACACTGCAGCCTTGGATCTGAGCCCCGTTAGTTTGAGAATAAACATTGCTAACCTTGGTGACCTTGTGTTGCCCGTTATTGTTACAAACCTTATACCGGATCATGAGAATAATGATGAAAACCAACACAGATGCTACAATTATTCCACCAATAATAATAATCATGGTGCCTCCCAAAAACTGGGACTGCATGAAATGGCAACGCACATAATCCTGTTCCGTAGTAAACTGGATGCAACCCACGACTCTTGTGGCAGTGAGGGAAGTGATGCCATCGTCATATATTGCCAAGACACACAAGTCATACATAGTTCCAGCAGCCAGATTATTGACCAGAAAAGTTTTGCTCGTGGGAGGTATCATTCTGAGGGACAATGGAATTTGTGTTAATATTACAAACAAAAGAAGGCATGCACACACAAAGTCATTATGACTTCAGTTCTGTCTCATTTCAGTACTCATTAAGATAAGCACTTCTATCACAGATATGAAATATGAGAAAATGATCTAATCTTATAGTTACTCAGTTAAAATGGCTAAAAGTCATTGTCGGACTCTGCATTATATTAATGGTGCTTGCACTGCGCCTTGACAAGCTTACTAATTACATTGCTCAGCAAAGCAGAACTCCTAATAAAAGCCACTGCTAAAAAATCATTTATGACAAATTGCTTTTGAAAGGTGTGACTGTGACATTATCTGACTACTAAACAAATCCATTTAGCACTTACAACACCTCTGTGACTAAAAGCCAATTTGAAGGAAGAGAAAACACTGACAATCACATTAGAAACCAGAATGGAAATGCATTTCAGAGCGTTTATTTTTTCGAATCAGTAATAAGCTGCTATGGAATGGTACTAGCTAAATCTATCTTTAATAACTATGATAATTACTAAGATTAAAGTATTTTGTTTACAGATCTCATCTCTTTCTTATGCCTTCAATTCTTGGTCCCCAGTATATTTTTAATCTATAAATGAGAATGATGAAAATGTATGGGTAATCTTATCCTGGAAATGTAAACAAGGCAAGGCTGTTGACCAGAGTATAAATGCCTTTTCCCAATAGGAGCTGACAGTAATTTCATTGACAGCATATGTTTGAAAGTTTGATAAGAATTTATAATCATTTCTGAATCTATTACATCGTACAAGTTTTTGTGAATTCCTGTTTTCTAACTCTTTTTCCCTCAGTTATAACTAAATATGTCTTACACTAAAAATAATGTGGGGAGAAAAAAGGCTTGAAACAATATTTTTTCCCTGGAAGTGGGTTTTATGTATTTTAAAACTTGGTGACATGAAATCTTTTACACTTAGCAAGTGCATCATAAAAGCCAGGCATGACTAAGCATTTTATGTGCATTAAAATTTAACCTTTACAATGACCTTGTGAAATACGTATCACTATTTTATAGTTGGCAAACATTAGAGTCAAGGATTCCAGAAATTTCCCTGAAGGTCACATACATTTTACTCATTATAGCTGGATTAAAATACTGGAACTTGGAAAATTAAATATGAGCTATTTCACATAGATGTTTATCATGTTAGTTTTACAGGAAGATAAGGGCTAGGGATGGGTGCTTTTCACCCATGACTGAGTAATAGGCCACAGGCTAGATGAAGAGCCTTGTATAACAAGAGCTAACTACTTTATACTAATATACATGTAGCATAGTCTATGTCCTTATATATTTAGTGATGAGAGGGACATTAGAATCTATTTAACTTAATCTTTTTTCTTTGTTAAGATGAGGAAATTAAAACTCAGCCAGGTAGAACCTTGCCCAGGATCAATCACATGGCTAGGTCACGTAGTTTTATTTTTACATACTAGCACATGGTTATTTTTCAAAAATATTCTCATTTCCATAAATGAGTAAAAATAAAATTATCTTCAAGAATTCACCTGGGCATACAAAATCTTAGCTGTTCTGATTTCTGAAAAGCTTAAAGACAAAAAACAAATTATTTCACAGCCACAAGTTTTCCATCATTTCCTAGGGGTAATAATTATCTACCACAATTGAAATGATATGAATAGGTAAAAATGTGTACCTCCATCTAAAAATTGGACAAGATGTGACATAAATCAATGAGGCTTAACTTTGGAAAAAACATACCAGAAATTCTTTAGCAGGTGCAAATTCTCCATCATTGTCCTTACCCGGAGATTACATACTTAACCCCAGTGATACTTTCACTGCTCAAATATTTATAAACTCTCTCTTTGGAACTGTCTTAAGAACCAGTGCACATGAGACAACACACACGCGCATAACTCAATCACTCAAAAACTCAGTCTCATTATGTTATAGTTACATCCTATTTGACCAAAAATGGTAACACCCATCTTGATCACCCACCTTATTCATAAGACTTGACTCCAAATGGCTTTTGCTTGTTTCCAAAATTCAAATTCACCCTCAAAAGACGAAGATTTGCCACCACTGAGGATATTCAAAATAGTATGACGAAGGTTCTAAAGATAATTCCAAAAGTGCTTTGAGCAATGGCAGCATCATTGGGATAATGGTATAGCCTCCCAACGTGACTTCCTTGAAGGAAAGAACACTCATGTGGATGTGTAAGTTCTGGTATGTTTTTGAATGTTTTAAATAAATCAGTCTTGTTCTCTGATAGTCACATCTCTTAGATGAGGGGAAAGAAAGTAAGTAAGCATAATATTAAATTTAATTTTGAACTCTCTAAAAATAACACCATTCCAAATATTTCCCCACTTGTATTCACCACCTTTTATAAGCCTTACAGTCTACACTTTAGAAAAGGAACTACTGTAATTACAACACAGAGTAGCACTGCCAATTAAAAAAAAAAAAAAAAAAAAAAAAACAGTCAGTACATTAACAGGCCCTACACACTAAGATGCATGGTAAATATACAAATTTCCTTGTTTTTTCTTACCTGTAAACAAGGGTGTCATCGTAAGTACCATTGTACTGGATTTGAAACATACGTATCCCAGGGATATTTCTTTGAAAATTAAATTTAAGTAGTGCTGTTGATGATGTTGCTTCTGCCACAACAATTTTATCTTGACTCATTTTAGTATCTCCATTACTACTGCTTGCATTTGAACCTGACTTAGTAGAAGTTGAGATGTCTGAAGAACCAGGATCAGGCTCATGGATGTGGTTTGTACTGTTTAGTAAGTGAGGGAGCTTAATTATATGAAGTTCAACTGTTTGTGTTGCTTCCCCTGCAGGATTGGAAGCAATGCAGGTAAAAGCACCTGTATCCTTCACAGTTGTTATAAGGATGTCAAGTGTTCCATTATCATACACCAGAGATCTTGTTGCATTTGAGATAAGCTTTCCTTCAGGAGAGATCCAGTGAATGGCGGGTTCAGGGTCTCCCCGGGCTTTGCACCTCAGTGTTGCTCTCTGACCCTCCAGGACTCTCATCTCATGTGTATGACGAGTAATGAGAGGAGGTTCACACAGAAACTCCTCCTCAGGAATGGACCAGAAGTAGCGGCCAGTTAAAAGTGCGGGAGAAGCACAGGTTTCTAGGTCATCTTCTCTGCTCAGACGCCTTAACCACAACAATTCGCAGTTGCAATGCAAGGGGTTTCCACCAAAACTTAATGCGAAAGTCGATGGACTTATGATTCCTGAGGTTGCTAGTACCTGAGCTCGCTGGAAGAGAGGGTCAGGTGGTAGCTTCTGCAATTTATTCGATGTTACATCTAGCCGAGTCATCTTGTGTAAGTGGGAGAAAGTCCCCTTAGGAATGTTATCAATCATGTTGTGATCCAAACTAAGGGTATGCAAGCTAACCATCTTCTCAACAGCATCCCAAGGAATGGTTTCTAGATTATTATAGGACAGATCCAGCTCCTCAAGGGCAAATACATCATCAAATGCTGTAGAAGAAATTAAAGTCAGCTGATTGTTGTTCAGTATCAAATGATGGAGATTGGAAAGCCCACTGAACATATCGTTTGTTATTTTAGTCAATCTGTTGCTATTCAAATGTAAAGCCCTCAAATTTCGTAGGTCAGCAAAAGCATGAGGTGTAATAAAACTTATTGTATTCCTGGATAGAGTCAGGTCCACCAAGCTGGTCATATTGGCAAAATCTTTCCTTTTAATATTTGTAACAAAATTGTCTGCCAACCGCAGTTCCACAGTTCTTCTGTCAATGTTTGGTGGAACAAATAAAAGCCCTTTCTTGGCACAAAGGGTTGCAAGATTAGGAGACAAAATCTGACAGACACAACGCTTTGGACAGATCTGAGCTCTCACTGCTATGCCAATGAAAAACAGATATAAAAGAATTTTTTCCATTGTAGATCAGATTTAAGAGCCTGTAAAAGAAAAACAAAATATAATGTTAGTATCCAATCACTTACTAATCTTCAAATTCCAACTAGAATATTTTAATGCAAATTGGAATACAGAAATATTTCATTTGTTTACTGAAAATAGATGTTGTGTATCCATCCTGTCAATGGGCCATAATGGGCACCATGGATAAATAATACACTGTTTATGAATCGCAGGATTTTAAATCAAAGTTTAAAATATAAACAAAGAAAAAAATCACCATAATTGTGAATATTAAATACAATTTTTAAAATCTGTCTAAGGTACTTCATGAGGGCTCAAAAAGGAGACATATAAACCAGATTGCTGAGAGTTAAGGAAAACTTGCCCTAATTTCTTGAGGACCTATTGTTAAATAAGTAAGTTCAAAAGATTGCAGGCAGGGACCAGCAGTTAGCGTAATGGCTATGTCACTGGACTCCCACGTAGTCGACCGCGGTTTGATTCCCGGACCTGGTGGCTTAAACTCACGCCGGGTGTGTGTGCGTGCGTGCCCAAGATCCCGAGAGGAGAATGGAGGAGAAGGGATTGCGGCGTGGCCATCACCCCCCAGGGGTTATTTCTCGCTTTCTATCTCTCTGTCTGTCTGGCGAGCGCACGCGCGCTATAGCAAAAACCTCTCCAAAAAAAAAAAAAAAAAAAGATTGCAGGCATAGTTAAAAATTTGAAGTAGTTCAATTCACTAGCCTAAATAGAAACTCAAAAAGACTTTATTGTTGAATTCACTTTGTAGCATGATCTTTGAAGATAACTAATAACTGATTAAATTTTATACATCTTTTCAAACTATCTTGACATAGTTCAAACTTCATATCCTAACTATAAAATACAAGATCTTGTTTTTAAAGATACTAAGGCTGAAAATTTACCATAAATGCCCCACATAACCTAAATACCATAATATTTTATTAATTATAAAAAGATTTTTGAAGTATATTTATGGAAAATAGTCATCAAAAGACTTAACATTAAGTTCAAGAAGATATCATATTCTGTTTTTCTTCTCCATAATCCTTAATGCATTTATATTTGTTCAAATTTAATTAAAAATATTCTGACAATGTCATTTTCCAGTTTAATCTTGAATATCTGTCATTAAAAGTAATTATCAAAAATAAAAATATTAATGTACATATGATTAAAAGTTCTCATATACTGTATGAAATTTGATTTATTTTATTTTATATTTTAGTTTTGAGAGATTTTTGCCTTAGGGTGTGTGCACTTGCTGGAGAGAGCGAGACACACAGAGACAGTGAAAGAGAAACTTAGAAATCATTCTCCAGGGTGGATGGTCATGCTGCTATCTGTTCTTCTCCATTCTCTTCCCAAGATCTTGGGCACGCACACACACATACCTGGTATGATTTTCAAGCCACCAGGTCTAGGACTCAAACCACAGTAAGCCATGTGGGAATCCAGAAACATAATTCATACATGTTGGCTCCCTGAGTGAAATTTTAAACACCATAAAAATCTGTAGAAAATCATCCAACTTTCTCATTGGATATGAATATGAAATTATACTAGAAATATTGTGCCTTGTTTTCTACATAAGCCATATCATATAACTTTGAATTTCATGCCTATTTTATGCCATATCAATTGTGGTTGTAATTAATGAGAATTATTTTCAAGAAATAAGGACTCACTTGTTCATGACTGAATAGTTTTTAATAGTACTAAACTAGCCTTTCCACAATAAGTTGCAAAAAAAAATGTACAAAAACAATAGTTTTCAGATACCAGAAATGATTAAGCATAACACCATAATCCTTCAGATAGTGCATTTAAAAATGAACCCTAGGGGGTCAGTAGTGGTAAAGTGGTTAAGGCACTGGACTTAGATAAGATCGATGATGGTTCAAGTCTTGGACTGGCAGCTTGAAACTCTTGCTAGAGTTTCACATGTGCATGCATGCCCAAAATCCTGAAAGAAGAATAGAAGAGAAGGGATTGCAGTGTGTTCATCCCTCCCCACCAGGGGTGATTTCTCATTTTCTGTCTCTCCAACTAGTGCACACACTCTATAGCAAAAATCTCTCTTAAAAAAAAAATGAAAAGAAAAGAAAAAGGAATACACACACACACACACACACACAATAATTACTTCTGAAGACACTTTTTCAACCTCAGTAGCCCATACTGGGCACTACTGCTTGGCAGGTTAAAGCCACATGGGAGGTTCAGATGTGATTCCTGGCTCACCCTAAAAGTAGTTAGAGCACAGTGCCTGTGGCACACAGGTACATCACAGGTGGGAAGCTGAAGCTATCTGGTATTAACGGAATTGGTCCCAGCCCAACTGAACAACCAGGCATGGTTGCTCATGTTTGCCATCTCAGCTCATTGGATGTATGCAGGAGGAATGCAACACAAGACCCTGTCACAGATGCCTATCTATGTGTCACTCCCTTTCCTTCTCTCTCTATCTCATTAAAAAAATAATAAAATAAAAATAAAAACTGAGTGCAATATGCCCATAATCCCAGTTTCTCAGTAGGCTGACACAAAAGGATTTTGGGCTTGCAACCACCAGGGGAAACAGGTGAGACCTTGTCTGAAAGAGTTCATGTCTGTTGCCCAGCTACTTACTTCTGAAACGGAGGCAGAAGGATCATGACACGAGGAGAGCCTGTCTAAAACACCGCAGGCACACACAAATACAGGCATGCATAAATACACACAATACTTAAAGTACCTATTTATTAATCCAAGCTCAACACAAAGAAACCATTCCATGAACGTATCACAACCAAATTGTAGATAGTAGAAAAGAAAAACAAATCCTAAAAGCAGTCACAGAAAGAAGACAGATAGGGATCAGCAGCTGGTGTGGTGGTTAAGGCAATGGACTCCCATATGGCTGACCACAGTTTGAGTCTCATAATCAGCAGCTTTAAATCACCCCAGGCACATGTATGTGTGTGCCCAAAATCCCTGAAGGAGAAGGGGTTGTGGTGTGACCATCCTTCTGAAGGGTGATTTCTTACTTTCCTTCTATGTGTCCAGTGAGCACATGCACTCTATCGCAAAAACCTTAAAAAAAAAAAAAAAAAAAAAAAAAAAAAAAACGAAGAAGAAAAAGAAAAAGAAAAAAGAAAGTAAATAAAAGAGATTACAATAAGTTGAAGTGAACAAAAGAAAACTCATTGCTGACTCCTCAATGACTTCTCCATGTAAATGAAGCAAAATGGAAGACAATGTAATACATCTTTAAAGTGCTATGAGAAGAAAAGAAAACCTATAAATCTAGTCAAAATTTTATAAAATAAATAATAAAAATGGAAATAAAACAGACCGCTAAAACAAAAACTGAAATTTCATCACCACCAGATTACACTATTAAATGGAATGGATAATGCCTTCATGCTCAAGAAAAATCATACGGGATAGGAAAAACATAAATATTTGTTTAAGAGGAAGAGAGAGAGAAAATTTTTTAAGTCTTGTCAAATCGGGATCCTCCTGCCTCAGTCTTCTAGTTAAGGCAGGCACAACTATGCCCAGACGGTCTACATGGGGCTGGGAACTGAACCAGGGTCTCCTGCGTGGCCCCAGTCACCACATACTGGTGTCCTCCCTGTTGCACTATGGTGGCTGGATCTGGAACATAAATCTTTATACATGGATGAAGAGAAACAGAAATGATATGTTTGTAAATAGATATAAAATATTTCTGCTGTTTTGATGTTAATAAGTAGTACCTTTGGAAAAGATACAGAAAGCCACAAGAAAACATGATTTTTTTTTTCCTAACAAGAAAAATAAGTTGGATAAGCTACAAATCATATTTTTAAAAATATTATCATCTTTATGCTGTGAATATAAAGAAACTTAAAGAAACTAAATTCCAGAGGTGACAGCCCTTGGTAAAAGGATGAGATCCATAGCTTTCTCTTTCCTTTCCACACGAATAGAACATAAAATAAAATGGCCTGTCAGGTATGAACTGGGATAAAGGAAACTTTCCCATGTATTAGCAAATGTTAAGAATCACAGGTAGTCTAGTTGAATCAAATAGAATCCACAAGATCCTGGAAATATATATATATATATATATATATATATATATATATATATACACACACACACACACACACACACACACACATATATATCACATATTTATATTTTATATTATATATATAACATAGTTATATTTTATATTTTATATATATAACATAGTTATACTTTATATATTATATATATACACACACATATATATATATCACATTTTTATATTTTATATTTTATATATATAACATAGTTATATTTTTATATATATATATATATATATATATATATATATATATATATATATATGGTGCTATAGGGTGTCTGTGCTCATAGGAGAGAGAAAGAGAAAAAGAGAAAGTGAGAAAGCACCCCCAGGGAGGACAGCCACATTTCAGTCCTTACCCCTTGATACTCTTATAATTTTCGGTTTGCATGCACACATGCCCATCATTTTTCTCAAACTGCCTGACCCACTGGTTCTAGGATTCAAATCCAGGTGGGACCCAAGTGCCTTAGCCACCTCATCATGGGTTGGCCAAGAAGAAAGCTTTGACAAGTATAGAATACTCATTCTTTTCCGAAGACCATAGAACTTTACTTAGGTAGTTCACACACTGGGCCTTAATTCTTCAACTATATAAAATAATTTAAATTACAGAGATCATATTATTGACTCTATATTTTAATATAAGCCAGTACAAAAGTAAAAAAAAGTTCTAAAATATTTGAAAATTTAAAATTAAAATGAATTATAATTTTAAAATCATAAGGTAAAATAATATTTTGAATCAATTAAGATAAAAATGAAGTGTAATACAATCATGGGATTAAGAAAGTGATGCATTTTAATCATTATGGTAAGACAGACGAGGTAGAGCAGAAAGAAAATTTAGTACAAAACCATGGCCTGGCTTTTGTGGTGGTCAGCAGCTTACTGAACTGTAGTGCTGGAAGCCACATGGCTGCCCATGGGTTCTAACTCTAGTACAGTTATGTTTTAACCCAGACCTGAAACGTGAAGGGCACGTGACCAAGATCTTAAGGACCTGTAGGGCTGAAGGAAAGAGATAGTGGCTTCGTAAGACCCTGTTGAGGTTGCTTTTCTCTCTTGCTTATGTGTCACATGCACACACTCTTTATCATATATAAACTAAACTTCAAAAATTTAAAAAGTAGTTTAAGATCAGAATATAAGTTCAGTTTGAAACCTAAAAAGCTAGAAAAAATATTAAACCCAAGGAAAGAATGATTAAAATAAGAACAATGAAATAGAAATTAAAAAAAAAAAGTTGCCTTTTACAAAAGATTGAAAAAATTTATTCCTCCAAGATTAAGAAAAAAGACAACTTGGGGACAGTTAGTGGCATGGTTGTTAGAGTGCTGGACTCCCACATAGCTGACCACAGTTTGAGTCCTGGGCCAGGTGGCTTGAAAATCATTCCAAGGATGTATATATGTGAGCCCAAAAACCCAAGAGGAGAATAGAAGAAAATGGACTGTAGTGTGGCCACTGCCTCTAAAAGGTGATTTCTTACTTTTCCTCTCAGTCTCTCTGTCAAGCACATGGGCCCTATGGCAAAAAAACTTTTAAAAAAATTAAAAATGACTAATAAGGAGAATAAAAAGGAGACCACCCTACAGACCAAAAAGACATTAAAGACTAATAAAGTAATTTTATAAATAATACCATGCCCCCTGTGAAATTTGCTCATCTCTCTCTCTCCCTCTCCTGTGTATATGCATGTGCTCTACTCTGAATAAAGAAATGATTAGAAAAAAATAATATCATGCCAATAAAATCAACGATATAGATGAAATATGGACATCTGTTGTAAACACAAATTACCAAACTGCTACCACAGGAAAACAAACAGAAAATAATATGTAGAAAATACAAACAGTATCATATTTTTTAAAGAAACCAATTTTGTAATTATAATCTTTCCATAAAGGTAATTCCAGGTCAAGTGGAAATGAAATCTACCTATCATAATTAAAATATATAGCATAATTTATATATGATAGTTTAAATATGTAATATGTGCACATTTATACAAAGACAAACACATATGCAATGTATAGTGTGTGTGTGTGTGTGTGTGTGTATAATTAGAGAGAGAGAGAGAGAGAGAGAGAGAGAGAGGCAGAAATGGGGAAGTCAAGGGGAACAGGAGGATGAAAGCAAATGTGCTAAATGTGAAAAATGGAGGATCTGAATAAAGAATATACAAAAACTCTTCATGCTATTCTTGACTATTTTTTAGTATTATAAATAGCTGACTTTTTAAAAAAGGAGTAGGGGTTTCTATTATGTTTTCAAACATTATTTGGAAGCATTACATGAAATGGTACACTGTATTTAGTCAGAACTAGTCATATTTTAGAAACATGAATCTTCATAGCTCTGTCTTTTATTTTCAGATCTACCATAACTCCAACTTGGATTAAACCTCTCATTTCATAACCTGATTTACTTTTAATTATTAGGACACATCTAGCTAGATAGAAAGATAGATAAATATAGATATAAACATACATATATCTCATTGAAGATATGGTGATTTAGAACATAAGAATAAGTGTTGAATGCAATGTATACCAATCCCTTAACTCTATGTTTAATTTCTACTTAAGATGTCTAAGTAACGAAAAAAGAGCATATTGCTTGTAATTAATAAGTTTTGTCAAGTTATTAGGGCAAGAGGGAGATTTCAAAGTTTGTTAAACAACAGCAACAACAACAACAACAAAAACAAGAATAAAAAAACAAGTAAAGATCATGCAGAAATGCAGGTTTTACTTCCTACAATTTCACTAATCTTTGATGTATTTGCTAAATTAATGTATGACTACTTGAACAAATGAAAGTGAAGGGAAGTGCAGAATAGTTGTCATGCTTTGTTGGAATGATTTTATTTTAAAATTCATAAATGTTGTCAAACATACTGTTCTTATTTTTATCTAGTTCAGTAGACCTATTTCAAGTGTGATCTATTGCTTTTTCTAAACAGTTAAATGCAAACAATACAGGTTTTTATTAGACATTTCATTGGAACTGGAACTCAGCAAATAATGAGATAGTTGCAGTTTTTAGATAATATTTACACATCTCTGTATTACATATTCTTTCAAGAAAATTCTTTTCAGACACAAAGTGACACATTTATAAACAAAGGAGAATCTATCATACACAAACTAGAAATGATTTTCCAGTTCTGCATCCATCTCTCAGCTCATGGCTCTTACATAACATATGCTTGAGAGAATCAGTATTTATTTGGCAAGTAGAATGGGATATAAAAGCAAATTTAGATTTTACGACCAACTGAGAGTATAATCTATTCTCTGCAGAAACCAATATGGTAGCAATTTATATGTGGAGTTAAAAGAAAGCTATTGGGCTCCTTCAGAGCTGCCTACCCATCATTCAGGGGAATTCTATCAATTCAATTAATGCCCGTTTGCCCAGGATAATGCCTCAGAACAAACACTAATGCCTACTGACGCTGATGAGTTGTTTTAGAATAGGTCACAATGGTTACAGGATGCAACACATATCTTATGAAATATTTTAGACAGTAAAATGTATTTGATAGTTTTACTTCAAATATTTTAGGTTTTCTGCCTATTTGCTTTTTCAAAAAGAACTGTAAATATTGATTTAATTGCATTTTTCATTACAATTCACACTAAAGATATTGCAATTGAGTCTGTCAATCCAGGTCTCAAAATATGGCATATATAATGTAGAATAATAATCTTTTTGTCTTTGTCTATAATAGTCACTATAAAAATCCTAAGCATTATGGACACAATAATTTTTTAAAATTCACCAAGGAATTTAAGTTAATTTATTTATGAATTTATTCAGGGATCTTTATTTATCATCTGCAACATAGACAAGAAACTTTCCTGACATATATAGAGCTGAGAAGATTGGACTCTGTACAGGACAATTGAATATACAACTATAAAAGGAGACAGACTAGGAAGGACTTTGACAGTATCCACATTTTGATATATAAATTAAACATTTCAAAATGATTTGTGAGCTCTTCATATAGTATTCTGCAATTTTTGTCCTATACATTTTATATAGATATATAGATATATTTAACACAACACTTGTATACAGAAACATATATTATTACATTAATGCACTACAATAAATGATCAATTACTTAAATAAAATAATAACCAACAATAATGGCATTTATTTTTTATTTTTATTATTTTTATTTTTTTTATTTATTTGCATTCATTCACTGTACATCATTGCAGCATACAAAATGAGATTTTCCATCCAGAGTACACCATATATTGTCTCAGTCAAGCACATCAACAAACATGTTATTGTCAGCAAATGATCTTCCATTTCTTGTTTTCTGTATGTTTTGCTTTTTTTCCCCCACATCCTTGATTCCCTATCTCTTACCCTCTGCCATCTCCCACTCTCCTCCCACACTGTCTCTGGTATCTATGTTTGCTTTCTAAACTGTTTCCCCCCACATTTTATTGAATCGCCAAAGACCCTAATCAATCCAAATACCCTCATAGCAAACACAGGTGATACACACATTTCCATGAACACAAGTCTAACTTTACGCATCATATAAAGTAGCACCTATCTGTGGCTACATATCCTACTGCAGTCATTGAATAGATATATATTTTTTTTCCTGAATCTTTTTTTTTGTAACTCAATTTACATTCCTTCCATAAGCATCATCACAGCATACAAAATGCGATCTCCCATCCAGTACACACTACATAGTGACTCAATCATGCACATTACAAAAAATTTTCCATTACTAGTTCCTAGAATTATTTCCACCCCTCTTTCTGACCCTCTGTCCCTTCCCACCCTCCTCTCACACCACCTCCAGTGTCTACAATTGTCTTTCATTCCCTTCCCAACCACATTGTATTGATCACACAATTTCCTACATAATCTAATTACTTTCAATGGTGAGTTCACTCATTACTACTAAGAAAACCAGTATTAACTCAAAGAAGCACCAAGGAACTTTGCTTAAAGCCAGGAAACAGGTTAGGATTCTGTTCAAATGGTAGGCATTTATTAAACACAAGAAAATACACACTTTGTAGAAGGGGAAACAGCTTCAGGTACTGATCATTTATAATTAGACCAGTTACTGAATGGAAAACTTGCCATGCTCTTTCTAACTTCTAAAAAGATTCTGTGGTTTCTAAAATTCATGAGAAGGATACATAGAAATATATTTTAAGTCTTTAAAAATTATTCGATGAATTTCATTAGTTCCACAAAATAGGCACAACATGCAATGTCCTTTTCATACCCAATCCTGTCTAGGCTTTATACAACTGCACGCAAAGTAGTTCTTGTTACTCTCATTTAATGATTAAATCGAATTTTGGAAGTGTTAAACAATTACCTCAAAATTACATAGAAAGCAAACAAAAATACACATTTAAAAGAGAGACATATGTATTTCCAAAACCCATATTTTTTCTAGTATCTTAGGTTGCTAGTTGTAAATATTCATGTAGGGTCTTTTTCATTATGTAGCACTTTGATATTAAAGGTTGTTAATTCTCACAATGACTCCTTAACGTCGTCACCTGTGATTCACTCATTCATTTTCCTGTTATGTCTTCATAACTTAATTATATTTAAAATGTGCTGGCAGATTATTGTAATGATTTAAGAGCAACTTAGAATGCAACCCAAATTACACCTTTACCAACAGTCATTCACATTGTTTGGTATGTCAAGATACAACTGAAATCATCCAAGTGATTGAATCCAGAATGCCAAGTAATTTTTTTTTTTTTTGGAGAGGTTTTTGCTATAGCGCGCGTGCGCTCGTCAGACAGACAGAGAGAGACATAGAGACAGAAAGCAAGAAATCACCCCCATGGGGGGATGGTCACATGCAGTCCCTTCTTCTCTGTTCTCCTCGCGGGATCTTGGGCACACACGCACAAGCGCCCAGCGTGAGTTTTATGCCATCGGGTCCAGGACGCGAACTGCGGTTGACTACATGGGAGTCCAGCGACATAGCCATTACTCTAACTGTTGGTCCCCAAGTATTTTTTTTTTAAATAAATTTTTGGCATAGTGGTTAGGGTGCTGGATCCCACATGGCTGACTCCCTGATTTATGTCTCAAATCCAGTGACTTAAAAAAACATCTGGTGTCACGTGTGCAATTGCCCAAGGTCCCAAGAGGAGAATGGGGAGAAGGGATTGAGACACAGCCATCACCCTTGGGATGGGTGTTTTCCTACTTTCCATCTTTCTCTTTCTCTCTCTGGTGAGTATATGCATCCTATAGCAAAAATCTAAAATGGTAAATAAGTAAATAAATACATTTTTAATTAGAATTTAAGTTATACTACATATACTCTGTATATAAAGAGGCATCAGTATTCTCTCATTGATATGAGATAAGTTTTTTACTTTCTTGCCTACTTGGACAGTCTCTTTACAGAGACTCTATGTCTATGTCATTGAGAGCTCATAAATACTGAGACTATGTCTTTCTTTTTCTCTCTTTCTTTCTTCTTAAGAGATATTTTTTGCTATAGGGCACATGCACTCATTGGAGAGAAAGAGAGAAACAGAGAGACAGAAAGTGAGAAATCACCCTCTGGTAGGATGGTCATACCCAGCCCTTCTCCTTCATTCTCCTCTTGGGATATTGGGCACACAATAACACATGTCCTATGTGAGTTTCAAGCTGCTGGGTCTGAGATTCAAATTGCCGACCATGTTCAGGAGTCCAGTGACATAACCATTACATCATCTGCTGGTCCTGAGAATAAATATTACTAATAGGGGCCAGCAGGTGCCATAGTGGTTATGGTGCTAGACTCCCACATAGCCGATCATGGTTCAAATCCTGAACCTGGCAGCTTGAAACTCACATTGGGTGCATGTATGTGCATGTCCAAAATCCCAAGAGGAGAATAGAAGAGAAGGGATCATGGTGTGACCATCCCCCCACCTCAGGGGGTGGGGAGTGATTTCTCACTTTCCCTTTCATTGTCTCTGTCTCTGATGAATGCACACTCCCAGTGGCACAAACCTAAAAGAAATAGATAAGTAAACAAATATTACTAGTATCTGTGAAGTATGTATTCTCTATTTCATAAAATAGCTTGGGGCAAGAACACAGCCTAGACCAGCCCAATTTGAAAGGGCTGTGAAGATCCCCAGCAGCTCTGGAGCAGCAGTAACTTGGAGTTGAGTCAGTTGACACAGGTGGTGAGTGGTTCCTTAATAAGAATTTCTGTTATTGTGAGCTTGCGTAATAGATGTGCAGAAGTAAGTGGGAAATATATTTGGGCTGGGTGAGGGGGGTCATGTGTGTATAAAAGACAGAGATAATTTATATTTAAACTTCAACTAATTAAGCCTGTAATGCCTCTAAAGGATAAGTATAATTAATCCAGGGAGTAGATGGTTATTTGTTTAGACAATATAATTTGATAATCCACTTCAGATGTGAAAGGTGAGTTCCCCAAAGCATGGCTTTTAAATGTGCAATGGAACAAGGAATAGTGAAATTCCTCTGCCTGATAAATGAAATAGAGCACACTGTGGCGAAGAGGAGAGGAGACTGGAAGAAGTACTGAAAGGAACGAGATTCTGCATAGAATCGTGGCAGGCCAGTGGCTTTCAGATTAATAAGCAGCATCTTATTAAAGAGAGTACCTTGCTAGCTGTGGTGTTAGACTGTTGTTCCCCAATGTCCAACCTGGGGATATTTACTCCAACATTGCAGAGCCTTATAGGATGCATGGGGGTAGAAGGAGCTTAAGTGCCATAGCAGCAAATAGTGAGATAAGTCTCCTTGAAGGTCTGAAGACATTATTAGCCATCTAAGATTTCATCCTGGATGTAATGTGCAAGGTTTTCTTTCCACTACACTTCACTGCAGGACAATCAAATTTCAGCAGATGCAGGAAAGGAAAGGTCTCAAGGAAACACGATGACAAATGTGAAAAGCAATGAAATTGCCATCCTGCTAACTCAGCACAGGAGATGACCTGTTTTGTCCCAATTTCCAAGAATATAGCTGTTCCTTTCCCAGAATTCACCTTGATAGATGGCAACTTGAAAGGGAATAAGAAAAGATTATAATACAAACATGAATGAAATAGTCAGCGTTTCATATCTAGTAAATTATTTAGTACTCTATTTATTTGATTTTTTCCTTGAAATTCTGGAAGGCGGATCTTTGCGCCTCTGAGAGGTCATGCTATCCATTATACTTCCGTTTCCCTGCGATATTTAACATTTCAAGTAACTGTAGTCCTTGTGGTTATATTGGCTCTGTGGGGCTGTTGCCATAGCAATTAAAGAAGCACAGTTACAAAGCCATGCCAAACGGATGATCATCAGCACTAAGATATTGTATGACAGAATCTAGGCATCTAGAAATAGGAATAATTCTTCTGCAAGAAAAAAATAGTATAGGCTCTCTCTTGATATTACTGTGTGCACTGAAGTAGCCCAGCTATGTCTGTCTGAAACTCTAATTGAATAGTTGACACTTGGTGAAGCTAAAAAAAAAAAAGAAATCAGGAGAGGAAAGAAAGACATAGACATGCAGAGAAGGAAGAATTGAATTTACCGATGGTTAAATACTAAGTATGTGTGCGGGTGGAAATTTCCGGCAGCACTCCTACGGAAATATTTTGACAAACTAACACCATATGGAAGCTTTTATATCACTCAAAGCAATGTGTTCGCATTCTATCTCCCTCTCTCACTCTCTCTCCATCAACCTCTCTCTTTTTCTTTCTCCACCGTTGGGGAAGTGAGGGATTAATAGCAGTTAGAATGATTTATTATATTTTGGTCACTACAATTCTCTTTTGCTTCCAAAAAATAAAAACAAAAACAGAACAAAACAAAATGCTTTGAGTAAAATCTGCATGATTCACTATAGGTTTCTGGATCTGAGTTTTTGTTTTCTTCAACTCTTACACAATGCTTGTCCATGCCTGAAAACTGAAACGAGAGTCAGTCTTACTCACCTGACTTTTATCTAAACTATGTACCACCATGACTGGCCCAGGTTAGACACTGCAGACAGAGGCGGTGCAGCAGCAGTCCCCATGGCAGCAGGATGGCAAGCAAGAATGAGGACAGCAATGAGCAAACAGCCCATCACCAACTTGAGGGTGAACTATGATTCATCAATGTGGTGAATTTTTTTTTGGTTAGATTTTTGTTTTATTTTGTGTTGTTTTAATTTGTCAGAGGGTGTATGCACTTGCCAGAGAGAGATAGGAGACAGAGAGACAAGGAGAAAGCACCCCACATGGGGAATGGTCATGCTACCATCCCTTCTCCTTTCTTTTTCCCTCCTTTGGGGGATTTTGGGCAAGCACACATTCATGCTCACCTGTTTTTTCAGGTCACAGGTTCCAGGTCTCCAACCCTAGAGTTAGTCATGTGGGATCCAACTGCTTTAAGCCATTGGCTAACTCAAATTCTGCATTTGTAATCAAGCTATGAAAGCATTTATTTCTTGGCCAGGCAGTGACATAGCAGTAACCCAATACTCCAGGAAACTGACTTTCATGGCAAGGTTCTGGGCTTGCATCTGGAGACATCCATGAACAAACCAGGAATATGTGTTCCCATGATCCAGGGATGGCTAATTAAAAAATGGGGTTTGATTGGAGTATCAAGACCCTGTAAGGGAGTGACTGTTTCTCTCCCTCACTGTTTCTCTTGCTAAAGAAAGAAAGAAAGAAACATTTAAAAATTGACAATTGTGTGTGTGTGTGTGTGTGTGTGTAGTTGTTGGAAAAGTCAAAAAGTATCTTTTCTGTTTTCCTATGCAAAAATGCATAATGACTTTTCTGACAACCCAACATATAAAATGTATATCGAACTTAATATATGCATTGGTGTGTGCACATGTGCATGCATGTGTATGAAAAAGTATTAGATGCCTCTCAATCTTTTCTTGGCTTCTTTAGAAGTAGAACTAAAATTGGGACCAGCAGATGGCATAATGGTTACATTGCTGGACTCCTCACACGTCAACTGCACTCTGAATCTCAGGCCCCAAGGCTTAAAACTCACTCTAGATGCATGTGTGTGCATGCCCAAGATCCTGGGAGAAGAATGGAGGAGAAGGGATTGCAATGTGGCTATCCCCCTGGGGGGGCTTATTTCTCGCTTTCTGTCTCTCTTTTTCTCCATGTTACTCCAGTGAACACACGCACTCTATAGCAAAAGTCTCTCTCTAAAAAATAGAACTAAATTTGGGCCAGCTGCGGCCTAGTAATTAATGGAGCCAGATCCTTCGCAGCTAACCATGCAGTCTAAGCACTGGCTGTGGTGACTTGGAAAACATTCTAGGCGTATCTGTGTGCATGCTTTGAATCTGGACAGGATGGAAAAATGAAGAAATTGCAACGTGATCACATCCCATTGGGGATGCTTTCTCACTCTTCCTCTGTCTCTGTCTCTCTCCAATGAGTGCATGTCTTCTGAGTAGGAAAAAAACAGAATTCAAATGTTTATCTGTTGAATTGTCTCCCATAATGAAAAGAGTATTTGCTAGCTTCTTTTGCAAGTAGAAGAATGGGATCCACTCCTTCCAGTGAGTTAAATGTGAAGAACTTCAGGGAAGGTTGCTTACAGAGAATTAAGTGAGATGGGTTGTGCCCTCGCTCTCCTTTGGTTTGTCCTCCTTCTGAGCTCAGGATGTGCTATCTGGAACTCCGGCAGGCAATGTGGACATTAAGATGACATCATGTCTGTAAACAATAATTACAAAGCTTTTTTTCTTTTTTCACAGAGATCTTTACATTCTTTTCTCTGTTAAATGATTCTTCCCTTTGCTTCTCCCACTCACCCTCTACCACTCACTCTCCTCCCTTATAGTCTCTGGTATCTACTTATCCTCTCTACTATCATATCTTCGGATCTTTCCATTTGTGCCATAGAGTGCAGACCACTGATTGGTACATATTGAGTGGGTATGTAAGTGTGTATTTTTCAAAATCTGGCTTACTTTGCTTAATATCAAGTCCTGTGTATTCGTCTACTTTGAATCGAACAATAGAGTCTCATTGTTTTTTATGGCTGAGTAATCTTTCATAATATATATGTGCCAGTTTTTCAACCCAGACACTAGATGGATTCTGTATTTTAGCAATAGTGAATAATGCTTAAAAAAAAAAAATCATGGACATGTAAGTGTCTTTGTTTGCCTAGCCTTTGAGATTATCTGCTCATATGGTAACTCTATTCATAGGGTTTTTCTTTTTAAGTATTTATTTTATCATTATTTTGTTAATTTGATCAGAGAGGCAGAGAGACACAGAGAAAGAAAGGGAAATAGAGAAAGTAAGCCACTGGGTCCAAGACTTGAACTGCAGTTGGCCATGTGGGAGTCCAGTGCCTTTAACCACCCTACCACCTGCCAGCCCTATTTGTTGGTTTTTGAAGACCGTCCATATTTTTCTCCACAGAGGATGTACTGTCAACAATTTACATTGCCACCAACAGTGTAAGAGGGTTCCCTTTTCAAAACAGCTTCACCAGCACTTGTTCTTTATTTTCTTAATCCTAGACATTCTGTGGTAAAATGATATCTCATTGTGGATTTAATTTGCATTTCCCTATGACAAGAGATTCTGAGTATTTTTTAAATGCCTTTTGGCCATTCATAGGTCTTCTTTGGAGACTTGTCTGTGTAGCTTATTTGTTCATTATTCAGCTGGACTCTTGATAGTCCTGGATTTGCTCTACTGGCCTTGGATTACCTTTCAACATGTTTAAACTACTATTTTGTCTCATCACAACTAGTTACAGAATAGTAGTACCAAATGAGAATATACTAAAAATGACTAGAAAACAATGCACTATATACATCTACATATATTTTAAATATTTTAATGTATGTAATGAGCATATATTTTCTGTACTTCCTTTAATGTTAAAACTAACTTGGATACCTTTAATAATAATTTGTATATGCTAGCAAAGTGTCATGACCATCAGAATTGTCTATTAATTGAGAGGATTTTGACAGGTATTGCTGTGGGCTATGAAAAAGGATAAAAACATGTAGTTTATGATGATCAAAGTGAGTAAACACATTTAGAATACATCTGTCATCTATCAGCAGGCTGGCACTATTTATTCAATCCCTGAGGCATTTTTTGACAGAAAGTTAGTTAGAAAGTTAATTATTTCAAGCTAACCAAGGAAAATTTTCTAAAAGACTAGCTATTTGGCCAACTACACATGTACCCTAACTATAAGAGTATAAGGTAAAAATAGAGTTCTGACCTGCTCATTAGCTTAATGGGGAGGCTAAGCCCAAAGTTAGCTGACTTCCTCAATTCTAACACGGGTAAATGAGAGGATGGGTGACATTTTTAGAATATACAATACAAGAAAAAAAGTGATTTGGATTATCAAGAGATAATAAGTTCAGTTTATAATAATCCATTTTTGAAGGCATCTGTGCTGCTTAAACAGAGGCTGGAGATACGGTGAAACAATGTACTGGTGTGAAATTGAGTGAGGTACAAATTCCAAAGGATATGATGGATATAACTAATTTGCAAGTAACAAACATAATTTTTTTCATTTTTTTTAATGGCATTCTAAATTTGGGTACTTTTTTCCCATGATTTTGCTATTATATAGAATAATATTTTTTTCTATTACTTTTTAGATGTCAATTTGCAAAACTATTGACATCAGCATTTTTTAAGTAGCCAGAGGGTGCCAGCGCTCACCAGAGATAGAAAGAAAGAGCACATCTCCCAGTGGGGCATGGTCACACCACTACGTTTTATCCTCCATTTCTTGATCCTATCGTGATTTTTGGCAAGCACAAACATGTGCCTAGCATGTTTCGCAAGCTACAAGGGCCAGGACTCCATCCGTGGTTGACTATGTAAGATCTGGGTCCCATTAAACACTACGCTACAAGACCAGCCCTTGACATAATAATTTTTTTTTTCTTTTTTTGGAGAGGTTTTTGCTATAGGGCGCGTGCGCTCTCCAGACAGACAGAGAGAGACAGAGAGATAGAAAGCAGGAAATCACCCCCCAGGGGGGATGGCCACGCCGCAATCCCTTCTCCTCCATTCTCCTCTCGGGATCTTGGGCACGCACGCACACGCGCCCGGCGTGAGTTTAAGCCGCTGGGTCCGGGACTCGAACCGCGGTCGACTACGTGGGAGTCCAGCGACATAGCCATTACGCTAACTGCTGGTCCCGACATAATAATTTTTTAAATGAGATAAATCTAGTAGTTACTATTTATCTCTACAGTTTTGAAAGTAGAGTCCAAAGGACCAGCAGATGGTGTGATGGTTATGTTGCTGGACTCCCACAGAGTCAACCATAATTCAAGTCCCAGACCCCGCAGCTTAAAACTCATGCCTGGCACATGTGTGTGCATGCCCAAAGTCCTGAGAAGAGAATAGAGGAGAAGGTTTTGTGGCATGGTCATTCCCTTTGGAGAGTGATTTCTTGCTTTCTGTCTATCTCTCTCAACAAATGCACATATCCTGTAGCAAAAGTCTCTTAAAAAAATCACTAACTTACAGCTGAGAAAACTAAGGCACAAATACTTGTTGGACTGAATAGTTATTCAAACCTTAAAAATTACACATAGACAGCATAAGTGCCTACTGACAATCTAGTGTTCAAGTGAAAATAGTATACGTGATATTGAAAGATAACACAGTCATGAAAAATCTTTGTAAGAGTTAAAAAAAGCAAAAAGTTATGTATTACAATATAATGGAGCCTCCTTCTAAGGTGTCCTTGTTATTCTCATATTCTCATTCTCTGATGTACACATGGATTTGTACAATTTTATCTTATTGGGTGTAATTAAATGCCACAATTTTCTTCTAACAACAATATGTATTAGATAGATAGATGATAGATA
Organism: Tupaia tana; assembly: GCA_026018925.1. NCBI lineage: Eukaryota > Metazoa > Chordata > Mammalia > Scandentia > Tupaiidae > Tupaia > Tupaia tana. The sequence goes on along the minus strand of JAKSZU010000001.1, from coordinate 208,599,257 downwards.
GATAGATAGAAAAGATATCTAATATCTATATCTATATCTATCTATATATAGAGAGAGAGAGAAAGAGAGAGAGAGTAAAGATAAATATGATCCCTAATTATTGACTTTGAATTAATAAAAGGAAAGCTGTCCTGGGGGACAACCTACTGAGTGAGTCTTTAAAATGTGGTCCCCAAGCTTTCTCTGAAATTAGAGACTCCAAGCATGAGAGACTTTCTTTCTCTCCACTGCTGGTTTTGAGAAAGCAAACTGCCCTGACTCTACAGCAGTCAGGGAAATAAATTTTACCAATAACTTGAGCGAACTTGAACTGGGCTCTTCTGAGCCAAGTTCCCAGGTTAAAAACTCAACCAAGTCAACACCTTTATTATGGCCCTGTATAGAAAACTCTTCTAAAAACATGACTAGCCTTCTAACACACGAAAACTGGGAGATAATAAGTAGATAATGAGTATGTATTATTTTAAACCACCAACCTTATGTTAATTACATAGCCATAGAAAGTGAATACAAAATATTTAGATTAAAAAGTGAGTACAAAATTAGATGCACATTATGATCATAAAATGTAAAAAAAAAACTAAATATAATGCTTGAGAGAATTGTATTACAATAATGTTGGACTAGATAATTTAGACTCTTTCAAAGTTGAGTGAAATACTAATAAAACGGTTTTAAAAGCTTCATAAAGTTAATATAATAAGGTACATGAGGATGACTTTTAGGAAACATAAGATACCACAAAGGCAAGCTGACTTTTCAAAGAGAATTTTGTCCAAAGTGTTTTCTCTGATCATGAAAACAGGGAATTCCTAACTGACTATTGATGTTACACATTTGCTCAGGATACATGAAGAAAGTGTTTTCAGCAGAGTTTTTTGTAATAACTCAAAAGTGTAGAGTGCCAAGGTTTCCACTCAGAATAGAATAGAAATAGATATTGGGGGACCAGCAGTTAGCATAATGGCTATGTTGTTGGACTCTCATGTAGTTGACCGCATTTTTAGTCCCGGACCCGGTGGCTTAAACTCATGCTGGGCACATGTGCGTGCATGCCCAAGATCCCGAGGGGAGAATGGAGGAGAAGGGATTATGGCATGGCCATCCCCCCTGGTGGGTGATTTCTTGCTTTCTGTCTCTCTGTCTCTCTCTGTCTTTATGGCGAGTGCATGTGCCCTATAGCAAAAACCTCTCCAATAAAAGAAAAAAAAAGGAAGAAATAGAAATCAGAGCATATTTAAACAAAGAGAACTATAAAATAATGGAAATAATGACTACTTCTCCAAGCAGCAATTCTTTTTTTATACGTGTAATATTGACAAAAGAAGAAAGACACAAATGAATAACTTCTATGGGTGCTAGTTGCAGATAAATCTCAAACTCAGAGACATATTTAAAAGATGATAAACTCATAAGTAAAAACAAGTTAGATAATTAACATAAAATACTGAATTATGGTTATTTGCCATGGGAGAGCAATTTGGTATTCATGGAATATATAGGATCTGGGGGGTATTGGCATGTACAATTTCTTACCTAAGAAGCAGGCTACCTATGCATTCATTTTACTTTTCTACATCAAGGAATAGCATCAAGAAAATTAAAAGACAACCTACAAAATGATAGAAAGAAGTTGTAAATCATGTCTGACAAGAAATAGTTATTTAACCATTACAACCTAATGGCAAACAGACAATCTGATTAAAATTGGACAAAAGATACGTACGAATAGACATTTTTCCAAAGGAAACATGCAAATCACCAATGAACTCATGAAAAGATGCTCAATATGAGAGAAATGTGAAACAAACAATAATGACATAGCACCTTTCACATAATAAGGCGGTTATCATTTTAATAACCAGCAGTGAGAAGTTACTACCCTCATACGTTGCAGATAAGAACGTAAAAATGTGCAGCCACTGTGCAAACAGTTAAGTACAACTCCTCCAAACGTTAAATACACACATATCACGACTCAACAATTTCAATCCTTATTATGAAAAATAACACAAAAATTCTATAAGAACTGTTGCAGCAGCGCTGTTCATAACAACAAAACTGTGGACACAACTTAAATGGATGAATGTAAAACATGGATGGATGAATTTATAAAATGTAGCATGTGGACAAATAGCATATTTCTTAGCAATAAAAAAAGAATGAAGCATTGACATATACTATAACACGGATAAGAGTTCGATCTATTATGAAACATAAAAGGAGATAGCCAAAAAGACCACATACCATACGATTCTAGCTATACGCATTATCCAGAATAGGCACTGTACGGGCAAAAAGCAGACTACTTGTTATCTAGGATTGCGGAAGGAGGACGGAGAGTGGCTGATAACGAGTGTGGGATTTTTTTCTAGGGTGACAAAATGTTCTAAAATTAGATTGTGTAGATGTTTTCACACAACTCTGAATATATTAAAAACCATTGAGGGACCAGCAGTTAGCGTAATGGCTATGTCGCGGGACTCCCACGTAGTCGACCACGGTTCGAGTCCGGACCCGGTGGCTTAAACTCACGCCGGGCGCATGTGCGTGCATGCCCAAGGTCCCAAGAAGAGAATGGAGGAGAAGGGATTGTGGCGTCTCATTTTCTGTCTCTCTGTCTCTCTCTGTCTGTCTGGCGAGCGCAGGTGCCCTATAGCAAAAACATCTCAAAAAAAAAAAAAAAAAAAAACCAAAAAACTGAATGGCTGTCTGTAGCACAGTGGTTCATCTCTACACAAGGAGCCAGAGTACACTGGCTGACTAATATTTTTAAACTCAGCTCTGGTAGCTTGAAAAATACCCTAGATATGTGTGCATGTGTGCCCCAAATCATAACAAGATAGAAAAATGGAGAAAGAAAGGATTTCGATGCAATTTCATCTCATCATGGGGGTGATTTCTCCCTTTCTCTGTCTCTTTCCTGAGCACCTATGCTCTCTGATAAATAATAATAATGAGTTAAAACATCAGACTGAATATTTTAAATTGGTGAATTATGTAGCATAGGAATTTATTCTCAATAAGTGTCCCAAAATAATGATAAAAATGAAAATAAATAAATACAAGGGCTAGCAGGTGGTATAGTGATTAAGATAATGGACTCCCACATGGCCTACAGCAGTTCCAGCCCTGGATCTGGCGGCTTGAATACCATACCAGGGTGCATATTGTGTGTTCCCCAAATCTCAGGAGGGTAGTGGAGGAGAAGGGATTGCTGCATGGCTATGTTTCCTGTGATGTGATTCTCATTTTCCCTCTCACGAGCTCTCTTTATCTCTCTCCAGCAAGTGCACAGGCCAAATGGTAAAAACCATAAAACAAATCAATACATATAAAAGTAAAATTCTATCAAAACAGAAAAAAATTAAAAAGTTTATGGTTTGGTGCTTATAAATGACAAAATAATGAACTTAGTTATACTATATTAAATTAATAATACATATTATTAAAGAAAATAAGATAAGGTACAATAGAATAACTAATAGAGAAAAGAACTAAGAACTATGAACAAAAGGGACCAGCAGGTGGCATAATGGTTATGTCGCTGGATTCACGTAGTTGATCATGGTTCAAGTCCCGAACTCCGTGGCTTAAAACGCACACCAGGTGCGTGTGCGTGCATGTCTGAGATCCTGAGAGGAGAATGAAGGAGAAGGGATTGTGGCGTGGCCATCCTCCCTGGGGGGTGATTTCTCGCTTTCTGTCTCTTTGTCTCTCTCTCTCTGTCTCTCTCTCTCTCTGGGGAGTGCACGCGCCCTATAGCACAGAAAAAAACAAACAAACAAAAAAAACCCTCATGCTGGGAAGTCAGCAGGTGGCATGGTGATTAAGGGTGCTGGACTCCCACATGGCCAAATGTTGTTCAAGTCCTTGTCCTAGCAGCTTCCTTTCTCAATTTCCTTCTCTCCCTCTCTCGCTCTCGTTCTCATTCTCTCTCTGTCCCTCTCCGGTCAAAATTAAAATAAATAAATAGAATAGTAATTAAAAAAGAAATAGTGCTAACAAAAGTGATTAAAAAACAAAACAAAACAAAAACCTCATGCCGGGCGGGCGCATGTCCATGCATACCCAAGATCCTGAGAGGTGAATGGAGGAGAAGGGATTGCAGTGTGGCCATCTCTGGGGGGTGAGGGTGTGTGTGTGTGTGTGTGTGTGTGTGTGTTTGTGTGTGTGGTGATTCCACACTTTCTGCTTCTCTATTTCTCTCTGTTTCTCTGGAGAGCACATGAACCCTATAGAAAAAAAATTCTCAAAAAAACAAGTTTTAAAGGGGACAGGATACTAAGCTCAAGGCAAAGAAAAGAATAAAGGCAAGAGCAACCGTTATTGAAATTAAAAAAAACAAAATAGGAAAGATCAGAAACCAAAAGATTTCAAATAAGTACTAATATTGATTATCCAATAGAAGGTCTGATTAATAAAAGGAAAAGGAACTTTGTTATAGAAAATACAAACATTTAGAAAATATATAGGGTTATTAGAACAATTGGGGCAATACATTTGAAAATTTACATGGGCAACACATTTTAACAATAATATAATTACCAAGTGTGACACAGTAATTATAAAATTTGAATATTTTATCATTATTAATAAAGTAGAATCCATAATTAAAATCCTCCTACAAGGAAATCTTCAGACACAGATAGTTTCACTGATTAAAACTTCCAAATAAGTACAGAAGAAATAATAGAAAATCTACCTATATTTACAGAATTTAAAAATAATGAGACTGGAGCCTTATTATTATAGTCTTCATAATATTGATAATAAATACTGATGAGGATTTATTAGAAGGAAAATTATGAATCAATATCATCAAGAAATAAAAAGATGTATGTCCTTAACACATTATTCTTATACTGAATAAAACTTTAAGTAAATTTAAAATATATGATGATGAGTTTGATTAGTCCTAGGGACTATGTTTAACATTTAAAAATCAGTCTGTAATTTTTTAGCAGAATAAAAGTTAAAAAAATTATGTCAATAGATACAGTAAAAGTATTTGATAAAATTCAACACCTGTTCTGATTTTAAAAAGTGAACAAAGCTTTGCAGAGAGAAATAGAATGGAAAGCACTTAAGCTGATAAATTATGTTCTCTAAATATTTTTGTTCATGATTAAATACTGAAATCTTCTGTCTGAGAAGGTAACAAGAGAATAATATTACGACTCAATTAACAATATACTTGGATGTTCTAGTCTATGGAGAAAAAAACCAAGACCATAAATAAAATGTATGAATGATGAAATAAAATTTTTATTATTTACAAATTGATAATGTACTAAGAAAAACTAATGCTACGAATAAAAATATCTCATTTTAACTCGACCGGGGAGAAATGTTCATATATGAAAATGATCACCTTGTAAGCTAAATCATATGATTGAATGTATTAAAAAATGTAAATGAAAAAATAAAAACAAAAAATAAACAAACAAAAACAAATAAAAATATCTCATTTTAAATAGTAGGAAAAAATTCAAAGACTAAATTATATTTAGTTAAAAATTTAGCAAAACTAAAAGCTAAATACAACACTAGAACATGCAATATTGAAAGTGCCTTTGTCTAAAATCTCATTCAAAATTCTAAGACACTCAGCTTTGTTCTACCACAGAACATGATTTATTAAAAAGGTATAGTAGATAGAACAGTATGGCAGGAATCATCAAAGTGTGTGGAAGCAAGTAATAAAGTAGGATATATTTGCTACATGTATAAAAAATTCATATCCACATTATCTAAATAATCCCTATAAATCAATAAAAAAGTAAAAATTAAGAAAATATGTAAAATATTGGAATGAACACTTCATTAAAGTTAATTCCTATACTTCTACTATATACAAGAATATCCAACTTTCATTAGACAATGAGAAAATGCAGAGTTAAACTGTAGTAGGTTATACCTACATATTTACACATCCAACAATGACGCCACCCAAAAAATGTTGTGAGTGCTAAGCATGGCGAAAATATAGAGCCATGAACACTCTTGTACTCTGTTTATAAATTTCATAATTATAACCTGCCATTTCCTACTTAATATTAAACAGACAGTTGATGTATATTCTATGATTCAGGCTTTCATATATCCAACACCAATGCATGCTCAAAAATACCAAGAATTATATATGGTAATATTCAGCATTATATGCAATTATATGCAATTCAGCATTATATGGACAACCAGGAGGAATTAAAATGGCCCCAAATCATGGATATTCATATAGTAGAACACTATGAAAGAATGAAAATGAAATGAACCACATTTAATCTCTCAAATGCAGACGAGTTTCACAGGGATACTGCTGGGCAAAGAAAAATCACGTACAGTAAGTACTGAATGAATCTACTATACAAAATAGAAAATCAAGCAAGAATTATTTAGAATGTAGAAGTCAAGATAATGGTTTCCTTTGAAGGGAAAGTGTGGATTACTGTCTGGGGAAGGCATGAGGATTTTTCTGGGGTGTTGTAAATTGTTGCTTTTTTGAGCAAGGCAGTGTCTGCATAAATTTCCGCAACTTATAATAATTAATTGAGCTTTATACTTATATTTGCCCTCTTCTGTGTGTTGTGCTGTAGTTCAATAAAACATTGAAAATAAAAGTAATTCACATGAGAGCTTCGCAGCCTTCTCCTCATCCAACAAATGTTTGCTGATTACCACTGCAATCCAAGACACTGGAAATGCAGAGATGAGTGAGACAAGGTCTCTCTCCACAGACAGGTCTGCTAAAGATAAAACAATAGTCTTTCAAAATACAGCAATTTTTTTCCTAAAATGAAGCTCATTAAGCTGTGCTGCTCAAAGTGCGTTACATGCAATTTGAACATCAAAACATTTAACAGCTAGTGTGTTGAATAATATAGGAATTCGTGAGTCGGTATTGGTAGAAGTGAATAAATATACAAATAAGTGATAGAGAAGGAAACACTCTTCCTCATCATAGTAGAATGGTAACAAATAAATGTAGAAATGTAGAAACAATAATGGAGCCAGCAAAATCACCCTGTGGAGGATACCACAGTAATAATTAATTCAGTCATAAACACTAAAATAGTAAATTTGACTGAAAATAAGATATTTCAACAGTTTGAAAATATTTTCTCACAAAAAAGGTATAAAAATGTCATCTCATGGGACAGCAGGGGGCAAAGAGGTTAAGGTAGCTAGATCTCACATGATCACCCACAGTCCTTGTCCCAGATCTGACGGGTTTCTCTCTCTCTCTCTCTCTCTCTCTCTCTCTCTCTCTCTTTCTATCTGATGAGTACAGGTTCCCTATAGCATATTTAAAAATAATAATATTAAATAAACTTAAATAAATATTTTTTAAAAGTCTTCTCACAAAAATTTCAAAAACAATGTAATTACTTCGTAGTGAAAAAAATCCGGCAGACAATTTATAAATTAAAAATGTATAAAAATCGTCAATGTTCTGAAGAACTATTCCAGATTAACAGACTACAGAGGTCTGAAAACTAAATTCAATTTGTAATCTTGGATTGAAGCCTGAACCAGAATGATTTTTTTTTTCTTGTAAAGGACAATAGTGGAATATTCGGTTTGAAATTTTTCTTTGAAAAAGGGCATAATTTCCTTTAAAAGTATTTCAAATCCACTGTTATTTGTAGAAATTTCACTTTGTAGTGAATGTTATTTTTGGTTGCAATGCATTGCTTTTGCTTTTATTTGCTAAAGAACGTCCTTGTCTACAGAACTTTCTGTTACTACAGGTACTGCAGATTAATATGGCTAGTAATGGTACTCTCTCCTCACCCTAGACACAGGGATAGGCTAATAGGCAAAGGCACAAATCAGGGCCACGGCCTTAATTATCCAATTTTGAACAGAAATGAAAGGAAACTCCCTCTTTCCTCATTACAATTTTAAATACTGTAACAATTTTAGCAACTTGGTTAAATATCACATAGATTAACTACATGATGAGCTAGTAGGGGAAGAATGTTATGAACTATTGTATGTTCTATATATGTCCATGATAAGATGTTAAAAATTATTAGCTTCAGCATAATCTATTTTACTAATATGTAAATTAAAATATTGTCTATGTGGGTATACTTATTTCTGATTTTTAAAAACTGGTATTAAAGAATATATAAAACAAGACTCCTAAAATTGAAGGTGAAGTAGAAATACTTTTACTTTATAAAACCTAATAGTGGGGACCAGCACTTGGCATAATGCTATGTCGCTGGACATGTAGTCAGCCGTGGTTTGAGTCCCGGACCCGGTGGCTTAAACTCATTCCAGGCGCGTGTGTGTGCATGCCCAAGATCCTGAGAGGAGAACGGAGGAGAAGGGATTGCAGCGAGGCCATCCCCCCTCAGGGGTGATTTCTTGCTTTTTGTCTTTCTGTCTCTGTTTTTCTGGTGAGTGCAGGTGCCCTATAACAAAAACCTCTCAAAAGAAAAGAAAAGAAAAGAAAAGAAAAGAAAAGAAAAGGAAAGGAAAGGAAAGGAAAGGAAAGGAAAGGAAAGGAAAGGAAAGGAAAGGAAAGGAAAGAAAGAAAACCCTCATACTGTTGCTAGCAGATGGTGTGGTGGTTAAAGCACTGAGCTCCCACATAGCCAAAAGTGGTTCAACTCCTGCACCTGGAGGTTTGTCTCACTTTCCCTCTCTCTTTCTCTTTCTCTCTTTCTGTATTTCTCTCTGGTTAAATTAAAACGTAATAATAATAAAACTAAATAATTTTTTAAAAAACCTTATATTGTTTAAAATATTTATAATTATTTTATAAATAAAGCAAATGCTATGAAATAAAAACAGGGCTGTTGTAGTCCTAAAGGCTTTGTTTTTTTATATATATTTTTTAGATTTTTGTTATAGGGCAACATATCCTCACTGGAGACAGAAAGTAAGAAATCACCCCGCAAGGGAGATGGCCATGCCACAATCTCTCCTGCTCCATTCTCCTTTCAGGATTTTAGGCACACATACACACACACACACACACACACACACACACACACACATGTGCACACATACACAATGTGTTTTTCAATCTGCCAGGTCTGAGACTTAAATCACGGTGTCAGCTCTGTGGGATCCAGCACCTTAACCACCACAGCAGCTGCTGGCCCCAACTGGGCCTAATTTTTTTATACTTGGTACCTTATTATGCCTTTACAATTTCTGGTTTTGTTTTGTTTTATTGTTTTGTTTTGCTTATTTGTTTCCCTTGTGTGTACTAGGGATTCTGGGTTTTATTTTGCTCTGTAGACAGTTGGCATTGTGCTAAGGTGATACTGGCAGTCAGAAATATCTGGACAGATAATCCTTGGAGCCAGTTTCAAAATATCTGGACAAGAATCAAGCAGAAGAATGCATAATGCCTACATGATTCGTTGTGTAATTCATGTATCTTTGTCTAACAATGAACTACATGTGTATTTTAAAATTGCTATAGGGCCTGTATGCTCACTGGAGATAAACAGGGGTGAAGGGTAGGGGGGTACAAAAAAAGTGAGAAATAACCCCCCAGGGGGATTGGCCACACCACAATCCCTTCTCCCTTCTCCTCCCAGGATTTTGGGCACGCATGCACATGTGCTCAGCATGCTTTTTAAGCCACTATATGGTACTCTTAACAGTATGTCATCTGGGATCTAAGTAGCTTAATCACCATGCCGTCAGCAGTCCCAAACCACATGTAACTTTGTCTAACTCTGAATCATAGTTGCTGACTTGAAAACCCAATGGTTGGTTATAATGGAAGAGACCTGGCATAAATAAGAGGAAGGAAATGTTTTTAATGTGATAATATTGTGAGGGACTATTAAGATAAAGCAATAATTTTTAAAAGGCGTAATATTAAAATATCATTAGTGATAAACACAGACAGAAATGTAAAAACTATTACTCTTCTCATAAGTAAGCATTTCCATAGATTTGAACAATGCTTGACCATCTTTTTCGTTGAGTTAGATAATTTTGTCAAACAAAAATTTTCCCAGCATTTGAACTCATTAATAAAACTTTTTAAATATAACTGTTGGTCGGCACAGTGATGGCAGAAAGCTTTTCTCTCTTTCAGATACACAGTAGGAATTTGTGCTATTTGACTGGAGACAGGACAGAATTTAGCCACCTCCTACTTGCAATATTAAAAGGTGGAGTTAGGGTCTCACCAAACATTAGGTTGATGGTACTTTTTTCATGAAATTACTTCTCCTCAAATAGATATAAATAAATTTGGTTTTGCCAACAGAATTGTACTTGTAGAGAGTTGAATTTGTTGAGGGGGCCGATAAAGTAAATATAACTTTGGGTATTGTAAGATCAATTAAAACTCTTCTCATTATCAACTTTACACCACCTACTGGCCTGCATCCTTGTTAGTCCTGATTAGAATCTGATTTTTCATGACACATAGCTCAGAAAGTTTCCTAATCCAAAAGTGTGCTAAATATGGCTTTCTACGGTTTAGGAGAGACACTTGATCGTTATTAGGAATTCTATGAGCTTGTTCATCTCCAATGGTAGTTTGAAACTGATTTTGGTGGGAATAATTACACCACAGAAATTTATAAACACTGAGGCCAGCAGGTAGTGTGATAGTTAAGACACTGGAGTTCCACTCGGCTGACCAGAGTTTGTGTTCAGGATTAGGTGGCTTGAAAATCACAGGCATGAGTGCATGCATGCCCAAAATCCCGAGAGAAAGGGAGGAAAAGGGATTGTGGAGTACTCCCCTTGAGATGTGATTTCTCCCATTCCCTCTCTGTATCTCTCTCTTTCTCCTCTCTGATGAGTGCACGCACACCATGACAAAAATCTAAAAAGAGAAAATAAGATTTTTTTTTCTTTCTGGGGGGAGAGGTTTTTGTTATAGGGCATGTGTGCTTGCCAAAAAGATAGAGACAGAGAGACAGAAAGTGAGAAATCACCACCGGGGGAGATGACCGCACACACCACAATCCCTTCTCCTCCATTCTTCTCTTGGGATCTTGGGCACACACACACAGGCAGCCAGCGTGAGTTTAAGCCACTGGGTCTGGGATTCGAACCATGTTAGACTACATGGGAGTCCAGTGAAATAGCCATTACACCAACTGCTGGTCCATAGCAAGTAAGAAATTTACAAATGCTAGAAATCAATACTTTTTCCCCAGTCACTAGGTACAATGAAAATTTAAAAAGTTTATAGAAGGTGGACCTTGTAGTGTAGTGGCTAAGTGCATAAATCATGGGATATTACCATTTTCATGGTTTGAATAGGCCCCAGCAGATTGAAAACATACTGGACACGTGCGTCTGCATGCCTGTAATACTGATAGGACAGAAGAATGAAGGGAAAAGGAACGCCATGTGCCCATGCTCTGCTGGCGAGTGCTTACTCTTCTTCCTCTCTCTCTGCTCTCTCTCCTTCATGAACACACATGCCCACTGGCAATAAAAAATTTAAAAAATAACATTTATGGAAAAATGAAATATAAGTACAAATTTATTTCGGTGCAAAGAACTTTGGAAATCCATGCATAGTTTTTTTCATAATACACATTTTCCATTAACTTTTTGAAAACTCCTCATGTTACACATTTGCCAAACCCTACTGTATAAAACCTTGTCAGCCAAATGGTCTTTGCCTTAATTTTTTACATCAACACTTCGATCATATGAACCATTTCACTCAGACAGCATCTGTGGGAAATGGAGAGACAGAAGAGAAGCTACAGAGAACAATACTGTGGGGGTGAGCGCAGCAGAGCGTTCGAAGAAGAATAAACCACGTACGATGGCTGGAGTGCCCAAGTAAGACTGATTGAGAAATATTCCTTGTACTTCCTGGTGAGCAGTTCATTATCTTTTGTGTGGTGGTAGGGACAAAAAATTTGCAGTGGACTGAGTAGAACATGGGAAGATCAAAAGTAGTAAAAGTGCATTTTGGGGAGGTTATTCTTAAAAGTCTGGCTTTGAAAACCCGACTGAAAGGGCAAACATTAGAGAAGCATGTAGGCTCAAAGGAAGAGGTTTTACTTTATTCTTTTCTTTCCTTTTTGGCAGAGTCCAGATTCATAGGATGCTGAGCAAAAGAGAAAAAGAAAATGAATCTATGACAGAAAAAGTACTCACCACACAGGGTGTCTGTGAGGTCAAAAGGTGATGAATGGGAGAGCATAATCCCAATGGGAAGAAAAGAAATAAGGATAAGTTATATGTGGAGTCAGATACATTTCTGTTGGAAGGCAGGCAGTTGAGGGAATATGTGTGTGAATGACCTTTTCTCAAAGACAAAATAATTCAGTTCGCTTTGCTGATCTTGCCTGAAGGTGGCATAAGCTAAGTGTTTCTTGGAGAGAGGGTAAAGGTTTGGAGTTGCCCCTGGGGTTAGGGAGCAGAGATCTACGTAGAGAAAAGTCAAAGTTAAGTGAAGAAAGTGTTTGTGATTTTCTATGTATTTGCCTTTGTTCCTTCTCCTCCAGGTTCAGCTGCTCCATGAGGCGCTGTTTGAAACTGAAAATGCACAGCATCTGTCTACATAGTAATATTTGCAAATATATTATAGAAAGTTACATTTTTGGCAAATTTGGCTTTAAACAGTATTACTCCCCTCATCTCTCACCACCCCTTGTGAAGACTACATGCTAATCATCCCACCTGCTTATTCTTTGTCCTATTGTGGTGGCTCTTTCATTTCCAATGAAATTATTCCTTCACCATTCTCCTTCAGACACCTTCTTAACTTTCAAATTTCAGCTAAAGTGCTCTCATCTCCTCAAAGTCTTCCCTGACATTCCTACTGAGCATAATGGTGATCTCCTCTGTCCTCTAATAACACTTTTTAAGAGAACTCTGGTACCGAACTTGCAATACTGCATGATGATTTATTCCAGATTTGTTTCCAAACTAGGAAATTGTTTATGGTTACTTAGATTCCACATGGCTGACGCGGTTTGAATTCCAGCATCAATGGCTTGGGAAAACCTATTGGGCACACACATGAGTGTATGTGCCACGAACCCCAACAGGATGGAGAAAAGAAAGAGAAGAGACTTTGGCATAGCCACGCCACATTGAGGGTGGGGATACTTTCTCACTTTCCCTTTATCTCCCTGCCTTACTCTCTGAGGAGCACACACACCCTTTGGTAATTAAAAGGAAAAAAAAAAAAAAAGTTAGAAGATGGACAAGTTACAGGGTATATGTGTATTATGCATCCTTTTATCACCATACCTAATAGTATGGATGCTACCAGGGCTTAGCATGTAGAATGCAAGAAGAGATGAAGGAAGGAAGGAAGGAAGGAAGGAAGGAAGGAAGGAAGGAAGGAAGGAAGGAAGGAAGGAGACAGCTGCACATATAGAGGAATCAAATTATAAATAGCAGTGCCATCAATTATAAAGAACTTTGCTTGCTTGAAGGTAGAAAAATGAATAGCATATGCAATATTCCTCCCTTATCCACAAGGAATTTGTCCCAAGATCCCCTGTAAATGCCTCAAACTGTGTTTGGTAACAAACCTTACACATACTTTTATTTCCTCTATGCACTCATATCTATAATAAATTTTAATTTATAAATCAGGCACGGTAAGAGATTAATCACAATAATGATTAAAATAGAACAACTATAACAGCATAATGTAAAAAAAAGGTTATATAAATGTGGTCTCTCTGTCTCTCTCAAAATACCTTATTACACTGCACTAACCTATTTTGGGACTGCAGCTGACCACGTACTAGTGAAACTGCAGAAAGGGATACTGCAGGGAAGGGGAGACTACTGTCCACCGTGAAAGTAGAACTCACAGAAACAGTCTGATAATTCCACTTATCTATTTCCTAAGTGTTTTACCACATAAATAACAAAGTTAATGACATCTGTTTCTTTTCTGTTTCCAAGGGAACAGCATAATTAAATTAGTTAAAATTGTAGAATCTAGGCCAAATTCCTTGGGCTCTTCCAGAGTACAGCTCTGTCGCTCAAAGCTGTGGGGCCTAGAGCATGTATCTAAAGTCCTTTGTCATGGGTGTTAGCTATAAAATGAGAAAATAATAATATCCACTTCAATTAATTGTGAAAATAAAATAGCACATTTAATGTATTTAGCTAAGGGCTTTACACATACTAAGTATTCATTAAATGTCAGTCCTTATTATTAGCTATTAATCATTAGGAAGAGATTCCAGAATACTTCGAAGATTAGAGAAGTCCAATGTTTTGCATATATTAGGTGTTCAAAAGGGTTTCTAAAGTATTCAATAAATGATTTAGAAAACAGAAGTTGAAAAGGCTGGCATACAATAGGGTATACACTTCCTACTGTTTCTTTAAGTCACTTAAATGTTTTGCTTTGCTTCTTCCTTCCCCTTGATTCCCTTCCTTTCACCCTCCCTCATTTCTCATATTTTTTAAGTTTTTCTATGTCTTATGTAAGAGAGAGGAAGAGAGAGAGGGAGAGAGAGAGAGAGAGAGAGAGAGAGAGAGAGAGAGGAACTCCCAGCAGAAGGAACTCCCAGCAGGGTGCCCAAACAAGGATTAATCCCAGACCCAAACAGCCTGGACTACAGGCATGCACTCCTGGAGGCTTCAGGACGTGAACCCAGGACCTACCCATAAAGGCGTAGCACTGCAGAATGCTGTCTCACCACTATGCCACCACAGATGCACCCTCTATGATTTCATTCTCCTATCAGTGCCCCCACTAGAGCTTAGTTCCTTGAAATAAAGGCTACACACTATTCAGATTTCTATGGCTGGTACTATTACAATGTTCAGTGGATTCTAAATATATACAAGGACTTCCTGTAAAATGAATGACTTAGTTAGGTTAAAATCACACATTTGGTATTAAAGTTTGATCATGCATTTATAGAAAATGACTTTCTTTATTAACTAGCTCACTGCCTATGTTCAGTACTTTCTAAAAGATCACTTATTACACTTGCTACAAGAAAAAGCTGGTGTAGGGCCAGCAGGTGGCGTGGTGAAGGGCACTGGACTCCCACATGGACCACTGCAGTTGGAGTCCAGGACTTGGTGGCTTGCTTTATGACATTCCCTTTCTCTCTTTCTCACTCTTTCCCTCTTTGGTCAAATTAAAATAAATAAATAAATAAATAAATAAATAAATAGTTAAATGTAATAATTCTTAAAAAAAAAAAAAAATAGCTGAGGGACCAGCAGTTGGTGTCATGGCTATGTCACCAACACATAGTCGACCGCAGTTCGAATCCCAGACCTGGTGGCTTAAGCTCACACTGGGCACCTGTGCGTGCGTGCCCAAGATCCTGAGATGAGAATGGAGGAGAAGGGATTGCGGCGTGGCCATCCTCCCTGGGAGGTGATTTCTCGCTTTCTATCTCTTTGTCTCTCTCTGTCTCTGTCTCTCTGGTGAGCACACATGCCCTAAAGCAAAAACCTCTAAAAAAAAAATCTGATGAAAGTGACAGTGCCTTAATGAACACGTGCTATATTTTTCTCTTGAAAATACTACCCAGTTTGGACTTTTCATTTATATTAAATAAAATGTTCGATTTCCATGCCAGTTCTATAGTCTTTGTCAAATACTTTCTTGGGAGACAACATTCTTTGCAGCAAAACATTAACTGTTAGAAGATGCCTAGCTATCAGGATAATGAAGGAGGAAGCAAAAGCACTGTGAGTTAATTTCTGGGCTATTTCTAAAAGAAAATAATTATGAACATTATCTAAGTGATATCTGCTAGGTCTCCACACACTAGGAAAAAAAAAGTCTATAGTGTTACATAATTTTATCAAGTAAATAATGTATTTGATTAGCTCCTAACAAGTAAAAACAGATTTTCAGTGAAAACATCTGTTTTATTGAACTTTCTGTTTGGGTTGCAAAATGTAAATTAAGAAAATACCTATTTTAAGTCAGGAAGACTAGTTAAGCATGTATAGAAATTTTTATTCAGCTTGCTAGCACTTAGTCATCAACAAATTTCTTAATGGACAAACATTTATTTGAAGTAACATTCTTTTATTTCTTTTTCTTTTTTTTTTCCTACATTTAATCCTGTATATCATTACAGCTGACAAAATGAATTTTCCCAGAATGAGTACACTGTATGTTAGTTCAGTTAAAGATATTATCTGGGAACCAGCAGTTAGCGTAATGGCTATGTCGCTGGACTCCCACGTAGTCGACCGCGGTTTGCGTCCCGGACCCGGTGGCTTAAAACTCACGCCGGGCACATGTGCGTGCGTGCCCAAGATCCCGAGAGGCGAATGGAGGAGAAGGGATTGCGGCGTGACCATCTCCCCTGGGGGGTGATTTCTCGCTTTCTGTCTCTATGTCTCTGTCTGGCGAGCGCACGCGCCCTATAGCAAAAATCTCTCTCTCAAAAAAAAAAAAAAGATATTATCATACACGTTATCATCAACAAATAGGTTTTCATGTTTGTGTCCCTTCAATGTTTTGCTTCTTCTTTTTCCTCTGGATTCCCTGCCTCTTATGCTCTCTCACTTCCCACACTTTTTAAAATGGAAATGTGCCTGGGATGGTCAGTGGTTAAAATATTTAGCTATATTAAAGCAACCAAAAAAAAAAAAAAAATGCCCCTGAATCTAGGACAACCTTACCCAACTGTACAAGACAATATTGTCCTCAAGTATCACCCCAGGCTTCAAATAGAAAAAGATAATATAAGGAAAATTATGCCAACCTTAACATGTAGCTAGATAAACTCAATGGTATTAAAATATACATTCCAAATTACCAAACAGTAAAGCTCATTATCTGCTTCCAAATATATTTGCCTCAGTACCCTACTGCTTAAAAACCTCCCATGTTTCCTGGTTTATTACAGAATAAATCTATACACAGCATGATTTTCAAGGCTCGTCACTATCTGTCTCTACTATCTTGTGTGAATTATATCCCAGTATCTAACTTTATTCACCCAACATTTAAGTCAAATCAGCTTTAATATTTCTGGTCATGCCTTTGCTCATCCTGCCACTTCCATCTGGAACAGCCCTTCCTCAAAATTTTGCCCATCAAAATCCCATTTATTCTAAGAGTGTCAGATGAAATGTGTTTTCCTCCATGAAACCTTTCAAGATCACTGGGTTTAAATACAGACTTTTTGAACGTTGATAGAATTTTATCTGTCTTTCAGCTGGAGCATTTAACTAGTCATCTTATCTTGACTTCTAGAGTTAAGGGTCCTTGCAGGAGGCAGGCATTCATGTCACAGATACATAAGTGTGTATTATTTACAATGTATGTGTTTTATAACTGGAGACATAACTTTGTAAAGATAATACATGTGAAACCTACATGATAAGCAGACTGTCTTCCACAAATCAATCCCCCTTGATTGTCTCCATGATGTTATTCAAGTGTATATTGTTTACTTTATAGTAAATACTGGTGAACAGTGGTCAATAAATAGATTTATAATCTTAAAACACACACACACACACACACACACACACACACACACATACACACAGTAACCAGAAGCAATCTAAAAGAAACTCTTCATCTTCCCATCTACGAACTACACATTCACATACACTCATAATATAGATTTACTCTTGTTTCTTCCCTCTAATTACACTAATTTATTTAAAGACCAAACTCTTGAACTCTGCCCTTTGGAGTCTGTACCCTCTTGCCTTTGGGTATGGCTTTAACAATCAGTCCTCTTTCTTTCCTTACATCAGCAAGTTCTTGCTATTTACAAGGTCATTTCCAATAGCACAAGAAAGAGTTCTACTAAACAAACAAAACTCTATATACTAGACAAGTCACTTTATTCCCCTATGACTTAATTTCCCTTCATGGAAAAGGAATATGAAATGGTCCACATAGCATA
This sequence comes from Tupaia tana, assembly GCA_026018925.1. Lineage (NCBI taxonomy): Eukaryota > Metazoa > Chordata > Mammalia > Scandentia > Tupaiidae > Tupaia > Tupaia tana. Next base: position 208,581,426 of record JAKSZU010000001.1, on the reverse strand, counting down.
TGATTGCCATGAGGACTGAATGAGTTAGAATACTAAACGGTTCTGAATAAGAACACAGTAAAACATAGTTGTTGCAGTTACTCTTATTACTACTACCATCACTATCCTCAGTCCCTGCCTCCTCTATCTTGCACCTAAACTTTGTTGTTCAGGAGCCTGCTTATTTGAGTTTCTTTTCTTATTTTTTTTTTGTTTGTTTTATTTAAAAGTTCCTTCCTTTGGTCCTCCCTTCCTGGCTTCATTCTTTTCTTCCTCCCTCCTTTCCTTCCTTTGCTTCATGACAGAAAGAGAGAGAGAAAGCACCCTGAACAGGGTCTCATGACATGATGCTCTTCACAGTCTTCCCAGTCAGTCAGGCCCAGAGGCATGCATACGTAAGGACATAAGGGTCAACCCGGAACAGAACCCCAGTCTTCCAAATGGGTCCATCCTTGTGGAGAAGCACACACCCCACTGGCAGCAGTGGCTGGGCCTGAGCCTCTAATCTTCCTTATCTATATTATTTCCCCAAGTAATGTTACCATTCACCATGGTTTTAAATAATTTCTACAATGGTATTACCCCTCTAAATATGTTTCTTGTCCTGACTTATACTCTGAGTTCCATATTCTGTCTCTCTTTACTTCTTGATATTTACATTTAAATGTTTAATAAGTATCTCAAATATACCCAAAATGGAAGCCTAATTTAAGTTAACAATCTTACTCCTTACTGCTCCATTTTCCCCATCTCATGTGTTTAAAAAGTTCATTTAAGGATCACTACTATGCTATATATTTGTCATGTTCCCACATCTGACCCATTGGTGAGTTCTCATATCCTATATCCAGGTATACCCTGATACAATGTTTATCTTTATATCTATTGTCACTTTTGAGACCAACACTTTATTTTTTTGTTTAATTTCCTGCTAAGTGGTCTTCTTGCTGTCTAGATTAGTACTTCATTAATTGAATCCATAATAGAGCTATAGGCAATTAGTTCTACACTAGTATAACATGAATTAATAAAGAAAAATACTCCTTTGTCCCTGTACATTGTGAGCAATTTATTTGAGAAATTTAAGTTATTCTAAGTTTGAAAACTAATATTTACTTGAAACCATATCTATTGCTAAATTAGGAAATAGTAAATCCAAGACTGCTTATTGCCCATTTCTTTTTAGGAGGAAACCCCCCACCACACACACACACACACACACACATGCACACACACAGTGAAGAAGAAAGACATCTTCAGAGGGTCCCTTCGTATGACCCATCTCCAGTCATAATGGATCATAGTTACCTGGCATGCTCAGGGAGGGCTCAGAACACAAACCCAGCTCCTTCCCCATGTGGATTCAGTTGTATTACCACTGTGCATCCTCCAGACAGTCTTCCTAAGAGTAATGCCAAGTTTGCATTATAGCTTACCTACAGTTCTTCTAAGTTTTCTTAATTACCCCATAATGGGGAAGCAAAAAAAAAAAAAGTAAAAATAATTTCACTGCAAAAGGAAAACAATGTACATAAAAGCAATTCTTCAGAAGCATTACTGAAAATGACCAGAATTTAAGGTCAAGCAGAAGCATCATGATATCAATCACAATTGTGGTACCTGTCACAATTCATTAGTGACCATGAAAATATGCAGATAATTTATTGATGTGGCAAACCAGTATCACACAAAGAAGCATTAATCTCTAAAAAGAAGGTTAGCACAGAAATTTTTGTAACCTGTGAGCAAGAGAATAAAGTTTTGGCAAGGGGCTTCGAACTTAATAGAAAAGTTAGTCCTAAGTAAGGACATTGGTTTTTGAGAAAGACAAAGCTCAGGTAAAAGTATGCCAAAAGGAAGATAGAAGAAATGGAAGTTAATGTTTTTATGGAGCTATGGGGTATCTGAAAGTCTGAATGCCTTTTATAATTAGCTATAATTTTTAAGTTTTTCTGTTAAGGGTAGAAAACAAATTAATGGAGTTGGCAGGTGGTGTTGTGGTTAAGACACTGGACTCCCACATGGTAAACCACAGTTCAAATCCTGGGCTTGGTGGCTTGCTTTCTTACTCTCCTTCTCTCTCTTCCTCTCCCTCTTTTTCTCTCTTTCTCTATTCTCTCTTTTCTCTCTTTATGTGTCTCTTTCTGGTCAATTTGAAGAAAAATCATAAACAAATAAAATTAAATAATTATTCTTTAAAAAATAAAATAAAATAAATGTGAAATATGTGGGAACAAATAAAATCAATGTGCAAATGAAAGGAAAATGTGCATGACATACTGAGATTTCAATTTTCACAGATAATTAATCATTTTAAATTAATGTTGATGGTAGACTTAGAATATTATCTTCCTTCCTATATGTATCTTTGATTCCAAACGTAAAATGTACAAATAGAGATTCATTTGATGATGTTTATCATTTTTCAGAGACTCAGAATCCATATAACTTCATCTTGCTGGGAGGGTATTTTCAAAGAGGATTGCATTAACAACAATGCAGAAAGAGAAGAATGGGAAGGAGAATAGGGGCTGGCAGGTGATGCGGTAGTTAGGGGCACTGGACTTCCACATGGCCAACCACAATTCAAGTCCTGGACCTGGTGGTTTGCTTTCTCACTTTGCCTCTCTCTTACTCTTTTCCTCTCTGGTGAATTAAAATAAACAAACAAATAAATAAAATTAATAAAAATAATTCTTTAAAAAACAAAAAGAAAAGGAGATATTACTTATTATCTGTAGTGAGTAACAATTTAGAGGAGTATAAATGTAGCCATAATTTGCACTACAAAAGAAAATGCAATGTGAGCTAAGCTAGAAAGAAAAGCTGCTGTGGCTCCCACAAAGGGAGTATTAACTTACAGTAAAACTTCTAGGATTATTGCTGCCAGAGAATGTAGACCAAGGTAATATGAGTTTCTATGGTAGAACTTTCATTAATAAAACATGACAATTTCTGACTTCTCAAGTGCAATACTCATCAATTTTGGTTTAATGAGGTATGAGGAAATGACTGAGAATGTCAATTGCTTGATCTGAAATGTGTATTTTTAATAAACTGCCCATGTAAATTAATGTTTTCTGTTTCTATTTTTTTTTAATCAGCTTTGCTATGACTGTGGTGCTTTAAGCCTTCTGATCTATTTACAAAAATTAAACTAAAAATTACAATTACTATATTCCTATTAAATAACTCTTGTTATGAACAGCTTCAGAAAATGAGAAAACCATATAACATTTCCATGTTGAACAGGTGTACCTGTTCAATTGAAATTCATTTATGTAAAGAAGTACCTTCAGATATGTTTTAATTTTTCAGAAAATTTTATTTCTATACTGGAGAACCTTTGTACAAGTGTTTTATGCAAAACTTTAAACATCATATGAAACACAGTCTAAAGACCAGCATTTCTTACTTTGGGCCTTGTAGTTGAAGTGATATTTGAATTTAGAATCAGTATCTTTTTTTTTTTTTTTTAGAAATTTTTTTTATTAATTTTATTTATTCATTTATTTTATTTTAATTTGACCAGAGAGAGTGACACAGAGAGGGAGAGAGACAGAGAAAGTGAGAAAGCAAGCCACCAGGTCCAGCACTTGAACCGTGGTCAGCCATGTGGGAGTGTCCAGCACCTTAACCACCATGCCACCTGCTGGTCCCTAGAATCAGTATCTTATGCTATGACTACAAAAACCATATTTAGAGTACTTTCTTTGTAATCTGGGTATATATTTTCAAAATGTAGTTCACATGTTAGTATTCTAAGGCTGCTCTGAAAGTTGACTGCTAAAAATTCTTTTCTAGTTTCATTGTTTTATGCAATATATATATATATATATATATATATATATCCCATGTATTCACGTGACAATTTTCACAATTTAATTATAAGCAGGAAGTATACCAGAGTAATATTCATCATTATAATTATTCCTTATAATAGTAAAAATGAGGTATCACAATATTAGTACTACAAAAAGCTCTTCTCTTTGAAATTATCCTAATTGTATTTGAGCAAGAAAATCAAATTCATGTGATACATAACTTTCAACTATGTATTCATTTTTACTAAGCCTGTTGACAACAACGATGGATGTTTTTTTCCACCCGCTCATTGACTAGCACATGTTAGATGTTGTCATCCAGTAATACTTCATTAACACTTTTTTCCCTGAAAGTCTAAAACTACATTTAAGAAATAACAGACTCATAAATCATTTTCCTAAGGTCTAACTTTCAGAAAATGAGAAAGTGGTCTTTGGGAAGGACGAATACTGTGTGCATGTCAGACATTGTATAACAGCATATAAAAATAATGGCCATCTGAGATAATAGAAAGATAATGAAATTACTACTGAAATTAATCTAGAGGATAAAGACAAATATGAGCTGTAGCAGAGAAATTAAATAGTATTGCTTTTATGTGCTGTTTAACTCTCTTTCATTGTTACTTTAATGAGAATAAATGCATTTTGTGGTGTATAATCCCATAACATCCACAGCGCCAACAGATCTTAGTATTGTGGTGATAATAAGTGAAAGGCCTTAAATACAGAACTTTGGAAAGTGATAGTATTTTCCTTTGATGCATATGTTATTAAAATAATTTATTTTGGGCTGGCTTCATGATGCATTTATAATGTGTTGCTTGCTGAAGAGAAACCGGATACCACGTGGCTACCATGGTTTGAATCCCAGCCCAGTTCCACCTGAAACACACCAGGAAACCATGTGAATATACAAGAGCCAGTGGCCTGGAGGACTAAAAAAGGGGGTCACAGCATGTCCAGACCTGGTGGAGAGTGTGATCTCGCCCTCTCACCAATAAAAGTAGCAAACAAACCAACATTCGTTCCACTTTGAAGTGGATCTATGTGCCTGAATTTATCTACTCAGCATTTCAACCCTGTCCTCATTCTACCCTTACTCTTACTAATCACTCATTAAACCTTTAATGAATGCATGCTGTGGAGTGTGTCAGACATAATCCCTGGAGCTGAAGATCCCAACTAAGTAACCCATTGTTTCTGCCTCCTCCCTTGAACAGGAACCCTTTAATTTGGGGGATGTGTGGAGATATGTTGTATAAAAATAACTGCAAACTTAGTATGAGAAGTTAATCATCTCTTTTTATAAAAATGACTAATTACAAAAAAAAAAAACTTCCAAATCTTATTTATTTATTTATTTCAATTTCTTCTATGCATTCAATCACATGTTACTTAGCTTGCAAAGTGAAATCTCTTAGGTAAAAGGAATATAATACTCATTTATCAAGAGTAATATACAGACAGTTTAGCAAGGAAGGATGAAAGGGGAACTATTTGGTACTTTATCGGAGTATACATACTACTCTTTCAGCCAACACACAAGCAAACTCAATTCACGTAACAAATATGCATTTAAAGACTGATCAGGGGTGACAGTGCATAATCTTACATAGAAGAAACCGGGAAATCTATACTGAAATAGTGGTTTTTGAGATGGTTCTTAAAACAAAAACAAAAAAAAAAAAAAAAAAAAAAAAAAAAAAAAAAAAAAAAAGAATGAATTGGCGGTAAATGGATAGTGCAGTGGTAAAAGGCAATACTCTATGAGGCTGACTCACATGGGAAAGTTCTGGGTTCTTGTCTGGAGACAGCCCTAGTACACCTGCCAAATGTGTGCCCATGATCCGAGGCCTACAGAGAGTAGGGGTGAATGCAGGTGTCAAGATCCTATTAGGGATAGGATACTGTCTCTCTCAGTCTCTCTCAGTCAGAATTAAAAAAATAAAGTATAAAAAAGACTAGTTTATGGACAAGGTGGGAGTATAACTGTAACATAACTGGACCCACTTGAGGAAAGGGCCTGGGTTCACATTCCCGGACCTGTTTGAGGACTTACATGCCTGTGATCTGGGTCAGCTGAGATTCTGGGTGAGTCAAGGCATGAGAACCCAACTGGTGGTTTCACTCTATCTCGTAAGAGATAAACACATGAACTTTTTTTTTTTTTGTATACACAAATTTAACATTTATATATCTGCTACATGCAGATAAGTTCTAAGGATTCTGGAATGTAGTGCCTTTTAAGTAAAGAATTCATTTTATTTTACGATTTCTCATTCACACTTAATGGTTATACAAATCTACAACACACAATACGGTAATACGGTTTTTCAAAGGATGCATGTACTATGTGACAAACTCTTAAAAAGCGACTAGTTTATAACTAGGAAGAGAGAGAGTAGGAGAACATGCTGAAAGGCTAAGAGCATTGAGAAGCAAGTGAGGAAAAAGAGGCACACCTGTGGTTATAGAATAGTTTGGAGAGGTTTGGGAAGAGACCTTCTTTACTGCACTAAGCAAATATGATATTATCGTGTAGATAATAAGGGTCTGTTGGTAATATTTTAAGCAAAAAAAAAATCAAATCTGGGTTTAGAAAAAAATTTTCAACATAAAATGAGAGATGGTTGGGGCTAGCAAGTGCCATGATGGTTAAGGTTCTGGGTCCCACATGACTGACTCTGCAGTTTGAATCTCAGATCAGCTGGCTTGAAAACCATGCCCGAGGCATGCATTTGCATGCTCCAGATCTCAAGAGGAGAATGAAGGAGGAGAAACAGAGCATGACCATCCTTCTTGGGGGGTGATTTCTCACTTTCCCTTTCTGTCTCTCTCTGGCAAGTGCATACACCCAATGGCAAAAATCTAAAAAACAAAAAGGAAAACAACAAAAACAAAAAACAAGGTACAACAAAAAGATGGTTTGGAGAAATGAAAGAGTGGAAATCTGAAGGTTAGTTAAGATACTCCATCAATTACCAGCTGTAGGATTTAGAGACCATTACCTCACCCATGGATTCTCTCATCTGTGAAAGTTGGGTAATGATTCTGAATAAATAATACACATCAAACAATTAGCATAAGAGAACAATCAATAGCATTATTTTTAAATAGAGCGGGAGAGAGGAAAACCGTAATAGTGCTGACATAATAAAAAATAACTTGAGATGTATTAAGTAGTTATGGCCAATATCTAGATCAAAGAAAACCGTTTCTTCTAAGTGATGATAAACGTTTTTATAGGACTTTTTTTTTAATGTTTAAGTATATTTCAGGAACACGGGATTAATGCAGGGAGGTAAATTATGTAAATTTCTTTTACTGTAGAATACCAAAGAGCCTTTCTATATTAATGCATAATAATACTCCCCATGAGAGAAGATAGTAGTGAGGCTTTCTCAAGTTTAATTCATATTTTTTTGAGGAGTACCAGACTCACTTTAACAGAAATCTTAAATCAACTCAGGTAGTTATCAACCTCAGGGAGAAAAATGGCAAATAGTCTGGACCTTGAGGAAGGTTCTAAGGAAACAATTGCTCTTGAATTACTTTTTTTTCTGGAGAGGTTTTTGCTATAGAGCGTGTGCGCTCGCCAGAGAGACAGAGAGAGACAGAGAGACAGAAAGCGAGAAATTACCCCCCCAGGGGAGATGGCCATGCCGCAATCCCTTCTCCTCCATTCTCCTCTCGGGATCTTGGGCACGCATGCGCACGCGCCGGGCGTGAGTTTTAAGCCACCAGTTCCGGGACGCGAACCGCGGTCGACTACATGGGAGTCCAGCGACATAGCCATTATGCTAACTGCTGGTCCCTAGAATTACTTTTGTATGGATATGCTTTTAAAACATTCTTTATTAAAATATTTTAATTTGAAATTGAATATTGTGATAGGAAGAATGATGGCACCCCTAAAGATGCTCAGGTCCTAGTTGGTGACATCCATGAATATGTTACTTTACTTGACAAAAGGAAGTAAAATTATGAACCTAAAATAAATATTCCTTCCTTGGTGAGTGGGGTGATCCTAATGTAAACACCTAGGCCCTAAAACAATGAAAAAGAAGACAGAAGGATATGTCAGAGAGAGGTACAGGTTTGCAACAGGAGTCAGGAAAGACTGGAAACAGAGAGACATCTTCCTACAGTTGTAGGCTTTAAAGATGGAGGAAGGGGAGCCATAAACCACGAATATGGATGGACACTGAAATACAGGAATAGCTCTCACCTGGAGAAATTGTCTATTTCTGTCCTACAACCTCAAGAAACTAAGTTTTGCCAACATTCAGAATAAACACAGAAATGGCTTCACTTCTAGACCTACAGAATGGACCACAGCCTTGCAGACATCTTGGCTTTACCTCAGGGAGTCCACCTCATATTTCTGACCAACTGAAACGTACATGGAAAAAGTGCAGAGAACAGAAGCATTCCCCTTGACAAGTTTCCACATATACAACATATTTATGTAACGAGTCTCCAGATCAAATAATAGAACACCACGCCTGCCAATTATATCATGATCCTGGCTTCTAACATTATCAGTTTTGTCAGTTTTTGAATTTTATGTACATGGGATCATACCACATGCATTCTTTGTGTGTGATCTCTTTCCCTCAATACTACGTACCTAAAGTTCATCATGCTCTTTTACCTTATACTCATTGCTATGTGGTAATACCTTATATGGATAAAGTACAACTTCTGTATGCATTCTATAGTGCTGGGAACTATTCTAGTTTTGGATGATTTCAAATAACATTACAATGGCCCTCCTTATACCTCTGTTCTTGTGGATATATGTGAACACTTGGCAAATTTTTACCTGGAGTGAAATTAGTAAAACATGTGTGTATATGTGTGTGTATGTGTGTACATGTGCACACATCTTTAGTAAATACTGAAAACAGTTTTGCAATATTGTTATACTAATGTATACACCTACCTGCCACGTGCAAGGTTTTGAGCTTGCTAGATTTCAAGATTGCAGGACTGCAGAATCATTCAACAGTGATTGTCATGCAACCCAGACACATGAATATGTTTATAGCTGAATAACTTTATAATAACTATAGAAGGGGCTCTGCACTGGCATCAAAATAATGTTAGTTATCCTTCTGAAATAAATCTTTTAACAAACGTTATACCATTAAGACTCAAACTTTCTGATAGCTGTAGATCCTTAATCAGGGACATTTTTCTTGTTCATCACTAATCAACAGTCATTTGCAGAATTATTTGGCAATAAAAAGCATTGAGCACATTGTTTTCCTAGAGGAATATATAAATTTGCATATGTATAAAGAAACATTGTTAAAACATGAATGTCAAAGGACCATAAAGTTTAGAGAATACATTAAGGGTACCTAGCTATATATATGAGTATATGAGGTATTTTAAGATATCCTTATGGCAAGAAGAAAAAAAATAAGAAAATTGATAGCTACTCCAAACATAAAGTGATTAGAAGTGGCTCATTGATAGAAAGCTACTAGAAGAAAGAAGGAAACTATTTTTATGGCAGAGAAGTAGGGAAAAATATGAATAAGACACAAAAAATCTTTAACCACTTAGAAATGACTGATAAATCAAATTTTATCATAATTCAAAGTTCTTTGTAGGAACCTATCATTAAGAACACTGCTAGTAAGCTATAACCTAGGAGAAAAATATTCATAACATATCTAAAATATTATATACATAAAACATACAGAATTGTCACAAATCGATAAAAAAGAAAAAAAAATTGAATGGGCAAGTGTTTAGATCAAGTAGTTTCTTAGAGAAGCTATCCAAACTGCCAATAATATATACATAGATCTTCCACAAAATTTCCATTTAGAAAACACAGGTAATATGCTTTTACTCACACTAAAGTACTGAAAATGGGAAAATGGCTATAATTTTAGAAGATTGACAGTATAAAATATTAGAGACAACGTAGTACAATTAAAACCTTCACACACTCCTTAAGGTGACAAAATGCTAACTGGCCACTTAAGAAATCACTTTAGTAGTCAGTTTCTAATATCTGCTTTTGTTAAGTCATTGTGTTAAATGGGGAAGATTGATATTTAACAACCACTTCTTTGAAATGTGTAAGTGTAGTTAATAAATAGAATGCATATAAATACATGCATAAATGAATTATAAATCTTGCTTCTATGATGATGTGTAGCACTCAAGGTACAAATAATAACATACACAGTTCTTTTTGTTGTAAATTATATATAATCATTTTTAATAGAATGATTTTTTTATTAGAGGTTTTTGCTATAGGGCATGTGCGCTTGCCAGAAAGACAGAGAGAGACAGAAAGCAAGAAATCACCCTCCAGGGGGGATGGCCATGCCGCAATCCGTTCTCCTCCATTCTCCTCTCAGGATCTTGGGCATGCATGCACACGCACCCGGCATGAATTTAAGCCACCGGGTCCGGGACTCGAACCGTTGTCGACTACATGGGAGTTCAGCGACATAGCCATTACACTAACTACTGGTCCCTAGAATGTTGTTTTTTAAATATTCATAGCCAACCTATGATTGCAATTAATCATCAAGTATAGATCTGACATAATTGTTGATATTTTTGTGCACATTAATTGACAAGACAAAAGTTAAATGAGGATGCATGTCACTATTCCATCATTGATGCATGCAACTTACTTGCTGACCTGATCATAGTTCTGAATACTGGAAAATAATTTCTGCAGGTTTTAGTGATATTCATAATGCAATGTCTACAGATATGTCACACTTTCTAATTTAACACTCATGGATAACATTTTCTCCATCACTATAAGTTTGGGTGAGCCCAAAACCAAAAAATACAACTCTTATTTGTAGCATTTTTCAAATTGTGTTGTATAAATCGTCCCATCATGTCTCATTTCATATTCTTTGTGACATCATTAAATGAGTTGGGGAAAAAGACATGTACAATAGCAGGTATTTATGTAGCATTTGCACCATACAGGTATAAAAGACAAAAATAAAATCACAACAGCATAAATAACAGTAAAATAATTAGTAAATAGTAAAATATACTACAATAAATACTTTTAAAAATTTACTCACTTTGGTTTTAATATAATTTAATATTGAATTTATATGATTTATTTTTTTAATGTCTGCATTTAACAGTCAGCTCACAAAATCTCTAACAAGAATCTCCCCCAGGGTCATATGAGGTTACTCCAACAAACCCAACTACCGTATTATTAGAAACTCTAACATTTGTAGAGTCATAAGATCTGAATCAGTATGTCTACAAAGCACATGTAAAAGAATGTTCAAAGCAGCTTTATTCATAATAACCCCAAACTGGACAAAAACAAACAAAAAACATACATAACTACTAAAAGGAGTATTTGTCAAGAAACTGTGATATAGTTAGAAAATTATACTACATAGCTATAAAAAGAACAAATTGGGCAGTTGCTACCTAGCAACCTGCCCGCTCAAAATTCTTCTGGGTGTACTTCTTTTCTAAAATCTTTCTTTTCCATTAAATTCTCTTTCTACTTAAAAAAAAAAAAAAGAACAAATAGTTGATGCATACAAAGCATGAAGGAACTTCTAAAGTATTTTAGACTCAAAATAGTACAAAGCATCTAATGCTATAATGTGCATATTCATGGAACACATACCTGCAGACATTCAGTGAAATGTATGACTTAGCTGGAAAATAAAACAAGACAAAGTATCTCCCCTTAACTGTAGCAATAGCTTTCTCCATCCAGTAAAGTCACTTTATTTTTCATTATGTAAAGTACATAAAAGGAATTCCATGAATTCCCATTTCATATTCAAGTTTTCCAGTTAGGACAGTAAAAAATAACATCTTTTTATATTTTCTATACTGACCTATAGACTACATCAGAATGCTACAATAAAGTCATTAACTTATTTTTAGTTCTACTATTTATTTTGTCACAATTTGTATTTGCAACTGAGGAAGAAAACCTTTATTTCCATATTGCTACAGATGTAAACAATTACTGATTAGAGGTTCCAGAATATAAACAGATCTCTTACATAGTAACATTTTTAAATAATATTCATATTGTGACTACTAAGAATTTCATACATATATGTTGTGTATTTGTGTGACACAAAATAAAAATAAAATACTAATTATCATCATTGGGTGCCTTAATGTTTTAATTGAATCCCCAATAATCCTATCTCAGGCTTCAGACAGCTAATTAATCTCATATTATTGAAACATTTAATATCAATAAAAGCTAATAGTGTAAACATTAAAGAGCAATGTTGTTCACTTAGAATTATTTTATTTGCCTTCTATCCATGTGAAAAATATGGCATTTTTGGCTCTCTCAACTAGTTTTTAAGATAATACAATGGCAAGGTTACAACTTTCCCTACTTAAGAGATGAGGGGGGAAAAGGATATTAATTGTTAATGCATACAGAAAATATTTATGCCTAGGAGTCCTATATCAACATTCTTACAATAGTTAAAGGCTATTTTAAATAGCACACAAGCATCAACAAAAAAAATTCCATTCTACATCTGTAATTTTGATGTTTCATACATATTATTATGATGCAATATTTAATAAATATGATTAACAACAAAAGTCGTTCTTTGGCACCACTGCCTAAATATTCTTCTGAAATAGCTTCTTAGAAAACAATCGCAAAAAAAATTTCACTGATAGTATTTATATTATTGAACCATCAAAAACATCATGACACATTTTTTGCATAGAAAAACAGAAAAAAAATACATCATGACTCTTCTGACAGCTGTATACTTTTATGAGAAAAAGAAATTTAGGAATATTAGCTTTTAATCTACTGCAATTTCTTAGTAACATCAATTCTTTTACACTGGAAAGAAAAAAATCATACATATATTTTGTAACTTATTTAAGGCTATGTAACTAGCTTATCAGTGTGATCCATTTCTGTCAAGATCTTCAAGTATACTCTGTATCATCTAATAAGTTGCTGGATAGTTCTGTCTAGCAAAAATGATGTTCTATAATGAATGCACATTTTTAAGTTACCTTCCATATTCAATATGCATACCCAAATTACCCTTTCAAATAATCATAAAATTGAAATTACTGATTGGGATTATATGAATGAATAAAAAAAAAGGAAGTATTAAGAAGAAACAGAATGGCAGGATAATGTGACTATTTATAGCAAGAACAGCATGCTTGTCTTGATTTGGTGATTCTTTGGCTGTTCCCCACTGTATTATCAAAGCTAGGAATATGTGCACACAGCATGCTTTAGCAATACCTGCTGGTTAGGAATTGAATTAGCTGAAGCCAGGGGAGTTCAATCGAAAGACCTCAGCAAGGGTATAGCAATAGGTTCACAAGGCATTTAGATCAGTAAGAAAATAGCTGATCATTGTCAAAGTCCTGCCACAGAAATAGCTTTGGTAAGTTGAACTATTTCTTCTTCACACATTTCACAGCTATGGTCAGTATAAAAGACAACAAAAAAAAACAAAAAACACCAATTCATATTTGGCCTGAACTTGCAGACTTTCCTTCTGGAATGCATATACCTTCAAGAAAATATCTGAGTTTGCTTGTATGGATAGCATAGTGTAGAAATAACAGGAAAAAAAGTAAGATAGCTGGCACCAGGTTGCAGAGACTGCCAATCAGCATAAAAGGTAAAAGTAAAACCATATTCTCTACATATCATGTGGTCCCTACTATTGATGTTATTGTTATTATATCATCATAAGAATTAAATATACATTGTTTAATGCCAAAAATATACATCAAAGCATTTCATGTTTTATGAGGTCCCCTCTTTTCAAAAAATACCAATTTTTACAGTGAAAAAGACACTTCAGGGATAGCAGGTAGTGTGGTATTTAAGGCACTGGACACACATGGCTGACCATGGTTTGAGTCCCGGACCTGGTGGCTTGCTTTCTCACTTTCCTTCTCTCTATGTGGCTGTTTTTCTCTGGTCAAATGAAAATAAATAAATAAATAAATAAAATTAAATAAATAATTCTTTAAAAAAAGGAAAGAAAGAAAAAGACACTTGACTAGGACACCATATCATAGATTAGATAATGGTTTGCCTCCAAAAGGGTTATATTTTGGAATTTGGTACCCAGTGTAATGGCACTGAGTGGTGGTAAGACTTTCAAGAGCTGAAGCTTAGTGGGCAGTGATTGGATTATGGAACATCACTCTCATGAATGGATTACTGATGACTTATAAGACCCAATGAGTTCTAGCGCTCAGAAAGAATTGGTTCTTGTGAGAGCAGGTCATTGTAAAGAAAGATGGCTGTCCTTAAGTTACTGTCTCTGTCTCCCTCTGCTCACACCTGTCATCCTTTCTGCTTCATTCAGATAAGTAACATAGGCCAGGCTGATACTGGCCCTATGTCTTTGAACTTTCCAGCCACCATGGTCATGAGTCAAATAAATCTGTATTCTCTATAAATCACTGGGTGTCAGCTATTTCCATTAACAGTGTAATGGTGAACCAAGACACATCAAATCTACTCAAATACCAGTAACTTTGCTCACTTTGCTTTCTACTCTAAGAATTAGTTTATGTATGAGACGAGGGAGAAAGTTACAGGTGGTAAGTGTCTGAGATAATAGAAATGATAAAAATGTGACGTTGTGACCAATTTATAAAACTAAAACATTATTCTATAATATATAGAATAGATATTTGGAGTTATCCAGTGTATTCATAAGAGACAAACACAATTCAATTCTGGAACTGACTCTACAGGAAAAAAAAAAAAAAAATGATATTCTCCAATAGCCTGGCTATCCCAAGCAGGGGGTGGGGAGGAAGAGGATACAATATTATGAAAATTGCTTTTCTTTCTACTATCCTTAAAATAAAGAATGGTTTCTGGTCATATGTTTAGTGGAAATACATATGAAACAAGCCCTCATCCTCACAGTCACCAGTATTTTTTAAAACTATTAGAACTCAACATTTCTACATCGGTCCAAGGCAAGTTAAGTGTCACTTTCTTTACAAACAAGTGAAATATTCACTCATTTGGAGACATTCAAAAAAAGAACTTTTTCAAAATAGTGTTATATCTAGAAACCATTCAGTTAAATCTTATTTTCTTAGCTTCATTTCTTCACTCCCTCCACCCTCATCTGAGTTTCTTTACAACCATCAAGAAAAAAGAAAGAAACACATGACATGCATGCTAGAGAAATGATAGACATCATTGTTCTTTTCTTATTTCAACCAACGTTCCCTCTGGCACAAATCTAAATGCAGAGATTAGGAACAACTTTAGAACTAGGTTGCTTGGTATTGGAAGGTCTTAGAGTGTATAGTGTCAGAGGAAAGTGTAGTATAGGACCTTTTTCTTTGGAATTGTAGCTCTTAGCCAATGCCATCCATGTTCTACTCCACTGAAGTGACTCCCTTGGGCCAACAGGACCAGATAGCGCCCATGTCATAATCATACATTTTCCAAAAATAAAATGTATAACATTAAAATCACATATTTTGATATAGTGTGTGAAGAATCATTGAAGAGGAAAAAGGTATATAGTAATCAAGTATTTCTTTGCTTTGAGTCTAATAGCTAATAGAAAATAGAATTATTTAATGTGTACGGGCATTTTGCAGAATTCAAAAAACATATTAACTGATATTGCACTAATAAGCACATACCTAACTATTCTACTTTGACAAGGTTTGGTATGCTTTTACAATGTAAAAAACAACTCTGTTCAGCTCTTTATACTTTTCAGATGACACAAAATATTTTTTTCCTCAAATACATAAGAGTACTAGGTGTGTTATGTCAATCCTGAGTGTGCGTAAACACAAGGACACACAGCTTCTACATTTATGACTGTAAACTTATTGGTAAAATTTGGTCCACAAGACAGAATCCAATTAGAATAATGCCAGCATTTAGCTTTCCTCAGCTTACATTATAATACTGAGGGCTTAGTATCATTTTACAAACTTCCAGATAAATTATGTGAGCTATTTTAAAGCAGCAACTCTTTAAACAGAGTAATTCTTCTATATGACAGAGAGGCTGCACATGCAGGAAATGCATTTTAAAAGTGCCTCTAGCATAACAACTGAAAAAAATATTCTTATTTTCTTTTGTTGGCCTACCCTCCTCCATCTTTATATAGCAAATATTCACTACATACTATTATGTGTAAGATTTTATTTATCTCTACAGTGCGTTATTACTTTAGCCAGATTCTATAGCTTCCAGGTCGTTTTTAGTCCCTCCAGTTTAAGACCCCTATTTCATTTCTGATTCAGTGCTCTCCCGATCCACCATCTTGGGACAGATAAGGGGACTAATGGGCATGCAAGGATGGATTATGGATTTTGTCCTTCTGTGTCTTTCTCTACAGTCATCTTCAAGTCCTAGTGTTCCACCACTCGAGGGTAGGATTTTTTTTTTTTTTTTTTTTTAACTTTGTAAAGAAAGTAAAAGTAAAAACACACAAAGGTTTTGGCTGCAGGCAATGGATGATCTCTAACACTTACTTGACTATGGTTGGAACAGACATGATCGAGCTTTCTTCAAATGCTGGTCCTTAAGTGTGGTATGTGGGATTCTTAATGTCTCTCTATGGCTAGACTTTCCAGTTCCCTGATTTGGAAAATAAACTGGACTCAACCTCTCCCACCTTTCAACTCTCCAGAGATTCTTACTTTGGGTTTTTATCTCTGGAGCAATCCTCCTGGGTGAGGAGGAGGGAACTGGCCAAACCACTTACATCTAGTTATTTCTCAAATAACTACAGACTCAGGGACAATTCTCTCACCCCAGCTCCGTCACACAAGGGACTTTACACCGCTTCTCTGTCCTTTCACTGTAATTTGCTGCCAGTATTTTTAAGAAGCCATGGGTTGGGGAGCAGCGGATGGCATAATGGTTATGTCGCTGGACTCCCATGTAGTCAGCCATGGTTGGAGTCTCAGACCCAGTGACGTAAAACTCAAACTGGGCTTGTGTGCGTGCATGCTCAAGGTCCTGAGAGGAAAATGGGAGAATGGAAGATAAGGAATTGCAATGTGGTCATCCCCCCGTGGGGGTAATTTCTCGCTTTCTATCTCTCTGTATCTTGGTCAAGCACACATGCTCTACAGAAAAAAAAAAAAAAAAAAAGAAAATCTCTCAGAAGAAGAAGAAGCCACAGGTTCACAGGTTAAACAGAAAAATCTCTATGCAGATTCTCAACAAGGAGTAAAAGGGCTATCTGATAAGAATGCTTTTCTTGGCGGCATTTCAGAAATAATGAAAGACTGGTTAGATGTAGTATTCATACTGAAGGAAAAGAAATTCCTCACAGAATAAGCACTGCCAATTCCACAAGGCCAAGGACTCTGTCTATTAAATGCAAGAACCAAGGACAAGCCAATCCAAATTGTCACTGAATTGCCTCAAAATATGAATATAATTACTCTTTTTCCTTAGGTTTGGATGCCACTCACTACAGTGGCAAACACCATGTTCCTTTTAATATCTTATAACAAACATACAAGTGCAAAAATTATAGCAAATATGCATATGCATAGACATAGACACATCCATACTCATGTATGTAACACACAGATACATGTGTACGCGTTACCTTTTAATTAATTCATTCTAAATGTGTTTTCTTTGTTAGTGGTTGTGTGTTATTTTTATTTGGCAAGACTTCCCAAGCAAAAAGCATCTCTTTGCCAAGAGTGTGTATTAGGAAGCTTTGTCAAACAATAGTACCTCACTTTTCCAGAGACAGTCATATTCTAGGAATAAGCGAAGCATGACAATTTAAACTATAAATAAAATGCAAAAGCTGACACTAAAGTTTGAGTTCATAGAAGTGTAAACTAGTTCTCTTTCCTCCAACACCAAATAAGCAGGACTTATTCATCAGTGCCATTGAGAACCTTTTAAAGGTGAAAATTATATGATTTCTGAGCTCGTCTAGATTTTTCTCCTTACAGGGTGATTGTATTACTATATTTGCATCACACTGCATTCTGAAGACAATGAAAAGGCACATTTTCAAAGTGACAAATATTTTTTTAGCCTAATTAAAATAATTTTGGGATTGAGTGCTGTTTGTGGATGAACCATTTATTTTATCTAGAATCATTGCTTTTATATAAATTCCAAAGCTTTGGATCTACATTTCCAAAATCGTTTTCTCTATATCTCATTTATTTACCCATCAGTTTTTCATGCTCCCTTGCCTACGTTTAACCCTATGTAAAGTCGTGAGGTCTATCTGACTTCAAAGCGCTGACAAGAGTTCTACTTTCAAACATGAGCAACTGCTTAAGTGGTTGAGACGAGATTCATCTGAACTCCTAGTCACTGCACAATTTTATGTCCTTAGGCAGAAGAGAGCACTCCATATTTTGATCCTATAACCAGAGAAGTGGAGACAGATAGGGGAATATAAGTAGTAAATATCAGCAATGAAGCTGCTTTACCACCACTGGCACACCTAGTTTGCAAACCTAGTGCTCTATATGTTTAATGGCCTCAATTCTCTTTTCCTTCTCAATAGAACATTTGAAAACTGAAACTGCTATATTATGTCTTTGTAGAAAAAAAGCCACCAGCACAGCCCCGGTGTGCAGGTAGAAGAGGCACTGCTGTGTGATGCCAGAGACTATAGGGGAGAAGGTTTCAGGTTCCTGTCTGGGATCTACCTCAGCACAGGTATGCCTGTGATCCTTTCTGGCTACAGGGCTGGGGAAGGATCGCATCATAAAGACAAGGTCTATCTTGCTGTCTCTCCTTCAGGAAACGAACTTTAAAAATTTCAAAAGAAGGGAACCAGCAGTTAGCGTAATGGCTATGTCGCTGGACTCCACGTAGTCGACCGCGGTTCGCGTCCCGGACCCGGTGGCTTAAAACTCACGCCGGGCGCATGTGCGTGCGTGCCCAAGATCCCGAGAGGAGAATGGAGGAGAAGGGATTGCGGCATGACCATCCCCCCTGGGGGGTGATTTCTCGCTTTCTGTCTCTCTGTCTCTCTCTGTCTGTCTGGCGAGCACACGCGCCCTATAGCAAAACCTATCCAAAAAAAAAATTTTTTTTCAAAAGAAAAAAACACTATATTTAAGAAATAACAATTTTTTTTTGATTGGCCTCACTCTTGGGTTTCTAAGATTCTCTTCTATTGAAGACTTTCAAAATTCTTCTGAAAAATGTTGGAGATCAACATTCAGATTTCCTTCACTTTATATGATTTAACATGATTACCAAGTAATTAAATGAAGGCATGGTGTTTTCTTCTAAAATGTCAAGACGAAATGGAAATGTAAACAAAATGTATCACGTAATTGCCATTCAGAAAATCTTGGCTGACTATGAGGACAAATCAAGGTTAAGAGAATTAAATGTTCTAACTTTAGTTGTGTTCAACAAAACAGAGATCTTAGTTGATATGGTAATTTGAGCCTTTGCATTTAACTCTTTTAGGTCTGAAATATCAAATGGAATGACTTAACAAAATGTTAATAACTCAATCAATACTTTAATCATTGAATAAACCAATAAATACAAATAAAACAAAAATAAACTTAGAAAATAAGAGATAACATCAGATATTTATGATTTTCAATTACTTTTTGTACAAAGAACAAACTAAGGCCTACATATATTGAAGATCCTCGAATGCAAAATAATATATTTTTAGGAAGCAGAACATACCTCCATTGAAATCCCACTGACAACCTATTTCACAGTGTAAATCTGAAAATAAGTACATGCCCTGCTGAGGTGCAAATAAATATAAATGTTCTTCTCTAGCTCCTCTCTGCTTCCTGGGAAGCAGGGCACAATTGTACTGAAGTAACAAGCCACTACGTGCACACGTGCAAAACACGGTCCCCTCACATAATAGCTGGTGCATATTTATTAAAAAAAATAAAATCCATTTCAGCAGTCGGATTCCCAGTAATTATTAAGAACTGATATAACTTCATCTTGTGAAGCTGCTCAGAATGTCAGTAGTTCCAGGACTGCAGTAGTGCAGCAGTAAGACGACACTCTATGATATGCTGGACCCAAATGGGAAGACTGGGTTCACATCCGTGTTCTCCTTGCATATTGCAGGCATGCATGCACATGCCAATGATTAGGCTGGCTGAGGCCAGGGGTAGATCGCAGTTGGAGGACCCTGCTGGAGGTCCCTGTATCTTCTCTCCTTGTCTTTCTCTCCATCTCTCTCATGGGATAACTAAAATAAAGTAAACTTTAAAAGGACAGAGTCACAGAGTTAGCGGGTGCCATGGTGGTTAAGGCACTGGATGCCACATGGTTGATTCCCTGATGCGAGTATGCACTCAGCAGCCTGAAAAACACACAGGGCATGTGTGGGCTCAAAATCCTAAAAGGACTGTGGAGAAGGAATCATGGTGTGGCCATCCTTTGGGAGGTGATGTCTCACTTTTCCTCTCTCTCTGTCTCTCTTTGGTGAGTTCATGTGCCCTATGACGAAAAAATTTTAAAAAATAAAAAAGAGAAAGAGAGAGAGAGAGAGAAACAGTAGTTCAGAAAAAATGCACTAATTTTGAAAATCCAAGCAATTCTTTCCCTACAAAGAGATTTACATCAAGGAAAGTAAGAAACTATAAAATGATTATAATATAAAAATAACTTGACAAACTCAGATAGTAGAAAAAGTGATATAATGGATACTTCCTCAAAGTCAATAATTGGATATAATGACCACTTCCAGTAGGTACATCAGATTTTATTTGCTCTTAGTCGAAAACCACAATTATGAGGCTAGCACTGCTTAAGGTGTCTAAGGCAGCTGGATCCCACATTGCTGACTGAAAGGTCCTAGTATTTGGCCTGAAGGCTTGAAAAACACCGGACACATACCTGTGCATGCCCAAAATTCGGAGATGAGGAAGTGGAGAAGAAGAAATTATGGTGTGATCATTCCCCATGACAGATACTTTCTCTTTCTTTCTCTCTATCTCTCTGGCAACCACACACACTCTCTTGCAAATTTAGAAAGAAAAACAACAATTATGGATAACAGCAACTGCAGCATTAAAATAATACTCAGAGATAACCATAAAGAATGGTGGTGAAGAAGAATTGCCCCAGTGGGCAAAACTTTGAACAATACACCTGGTTGTAAGTTTGCCTGAATGGAAATGGACAGAGGCATGGATTTTCTCAAACTCGGGTAGTGGCTAACATGTTGGTCAAAAGTTTAAGGCTTTGAAAAGAATATCATTGAAAAATCGATTTCACAAAGTTCCGTGGAAGTGGTATGTGGACAGACCTCTCTGAACAATTTCAGATAAAGAAGTAATTTTTGAGCAACCTCCACAGAGGATTCCAGAAATCACATGGGTAAATTTATTCTTGTGAGAGATTTTTGCTATAAGGAATGTGCACTCTCCAGAAAGAGAGAGAGAGAGAGAGACAAAGAGACAGAAAACGAGAAATCACCACCTGGGCGGGGGGATGGCCATGCCACTATCCCTTCTCCATGATCTTGGGCATGTACGCATATGCGCCTGGCATGAGTTTAAGCCACGGGGTCTGGGACACAAACTGTGGTTGACTACATGGGAGTCCAGCGACACAGCCATTACACCAACTACTGGTCCCAGGTAAATGATTTTTTATTATGACTATTAATCAATCTCTTTCTCTAGCTACTCCTCTCCTTATCCAATACGCTCACAAGAAAGCAATTGTCATAGTAACTGTAACGCAGTTATGTATAACTTATCAACCTGAGCCTCCACTTACCAAGCTTATCTGGCTAGCGACTTGACTGACAAACCTGCCATAGCACAGAAAGATATTGAGTTCCTGTTATGGCATGAGTTCCTGAAAGGGGGGAGTCAGCTACTTGGTGACAGTTAGACTCTATGGCCCACTTCTAAAACAGAAGAGGCAATATGTTGCTCTCATGGAAATAGTTAGCTACTTATTCTGGATATAGATTTGCCATTCCTTCTCACAATGTTTCTGTCGAAACCAACATCTCACTGAACAGGAAAGAATATGTTGCAATGGCTCACACTCATAATTTACCACTATTACCATGTCTGGTATCATTCTAAAACAGCTAATATGATAGAAAAACAGAACAGCATTTCAAAAACTCAGCTATGATACTATTCATATGGTAAGCCATTGTAAAGCTGGGGCATCGCCTCCTAGGATATGAGCTATCCTGAGATATATTCTGAAGAAGGGACCAATATATGAGGCTGCTCCTTTCTCAGCCAAGATGAACAGGTCCAGGAGTCATGTTGTGCTAAGGTGAACAGCTCCTCTCATTATTAGCCCTAATGACCCTCTAGTGAAAGTTTTCCTTCTCATTATTATAATGCTGAGCTCTTCTAGATTAAAAATCTTAGTTCTGAAGGAGGAATATTTCTATTGGCAAAATCATGTTATTTTTTTTTTAAAGGAGTGAAGTTGCCCCTAGTCACTGTGTGTTCTTCTGCCAATGAATCATTATGAATAGAAGAGGCTGATTATCTTTATTATAAAGGAAAAATGGGGCCCAGCAGATGGTGTAATAGTTATATCGCTGGACTCCCACATGGTCCACCATTCCAAAAGGAGAATGGAGGAGAAGGGACTGTGGTGTGGTCATCCCCCTTGGAGGGTCAATTTCTCATTTTCTGTCCATCTATCTCTCTGGTGAGCACACATGCCCTATAGCAAAAATATATCTTAAAAACAAACAAATAAATAAATAAATAAAATAAAGGGAAAATTGCATTTTTTTTTATAAAATGAAAGTAAAAAGATGTCTAGAATAAAGTAGAATACTTAAGCACTTCTTAGTATATTTATGTCCTATAAAGCCAATAGAGCATGGCAACAATTCCATGCAGGAAAGATGAGCAGTGTCACAGACTGTTCAGAATTAAAAGTCTTTCAGGAATGGAGGTCTAGTCTACCTTAGTTGGCAAGAATCCATGCCTAGCTGAAGTGCTTGATGAGGACTGCTATGGGCTGGATCGTATCCCCATCAGATGCATATATTGAACTCCTAACTTCCAATGTAATAGTATTTAGTGGTGGATTTGGGGGAGAAAAGTAGACTTAGATAAGCATATGAGGTAGGGCACTTTTGAAGGAATTAGTATCTTTATAAGGAGAGGAAATGAGAAAAATTCAGATCAACCGGTTTCTGTTCTGGGAGGACACAGAGTAGGCAGCCATCCATCAACCAGGAAGAGGGCCCTCACCAGGAACTGAATCAGCAGGCATTTTGATCTTGAGATTCCTCATCTCCAGAGCTGTGAGAAATAACTGTATATTGTTTAACCCACCCAATCTATGGTATTTTGTTATGGAAGCCTGAACTGACAAAGCCAAAAGTGAAAGGAACATGTAATAGATACAGTAGGAAGGAACACGTAGGCTGGACTCCATAACCTAGTAGTTAAGGGAACCAGATCCCACATGGTCTATCGTGGTTTGAAACCTGACCCCAAAGACTTGAAAAGCATGCCAGGCATGTGTGCGTGTACTCCAGTTCCTGAAAGGAAGATGGAGAGATGAAGGGGTCATGACTGCTATGTTATCACACCCCACTGGGAGGTATTCCTCTCTGCTGAGTACACTGCCTTCCGGTGATTGAAAAAAAAAAAAAAAAAGAAAAAGATGCAAATACCACCTTGGACTATGCATGACTAGCTACAGAGAAAAAAAAAGATGGCAGTTTTATATCTAAAATACATAAGTGTGTATTCAATTTAAGGAAGAAATACTCATGACTGCACAATCCATTTTCTCTAACTAGTTATATGTATATGTTTATGCATATACACATGAACACACATATGCTTATGTGTGCATTTATACACAGGCATACATAGAAATGTATAGAATTTACATAATATGTATTGTATACATTATATATTTATATATTACAGAGTATGTATCTATGTAAGTACAGTGTATATATAGTGCGGTGTATACATATATGTATTTATATATGTAAATTATATATACAAATTTGTTATCCTTCACCGTTCTTTTATTCAAAATGTGATAATAAGGATTATGTTTTATCTTTAAGTTGGAAGTTATAAAAGGGTAATGTGACTCAGCAAGAACCGGAACACACATAATCGAAGCACAGATAAAGTAACATGTATCCTCTTTTAATGAGAAGGTTAGCATGTTTTCAGTTATTTGAGAGACAGCTACATGGTGTCTCTATTACTTCATTCAGAAAGAATAGATGACCAGGAAAGCAAGCTTTGAATGACAAGCTTTTAAGGGTTTAGAATGGTGGTGGTAAACTCTAGATACTGGAAAGCTGGAGCTGGGTTTACCTGAATTTCTGATATGGATAAAGAGTAGAAATAGCCTTAAAATAAATTTATGTGAGATAAGGAAGGAAGAAATGATGTTCCAC
Source organism: Tupaia tana (assembly GCA_026018925.1). NCBI lineage: Eukaryota > Metazoa > Chordata > Mammalia > Scandentia > Tupaiidae > Tupaia > Tupaia tana. The sequence continues at coordinate 208,557,230 of JAKSZU010000001.1, read as the reverse complement.
GGCTGACTCTGCAGGTTGTGGTGAGATCAAGGAAGAAACAGCTCAGAGGTCCTGGTGAGTCCCAGCTTGTCCCTGCTAGTGGTATCTGTGTTTTTCCCGATTTTTGACATTGCTGGCCAACAGGCTCACCATCAGATGGGGCAGTAGTCTTCCACAGAAGCCATTCTTCTCCTTCGTGGGTGTCCTCTGGACATGCACTGGCATCTTCCGTGGGCCAGATTCCTTGCAGGTAGATTGCTCTCCCTGTGCCACGCTGTAGGAGTGCTGGTTTGAGACCATGCTCTGGTTCTCCAGGTGCCATTTCTGGATTACACTTCCGATAGTACCTTCTTTAGTCCTCAATCTTCAGTGTAGTTCTGCTCACTGATCAAACACTGACTAATGGTTATATTTATTAATATGTAAGACACACTAAAGACACACTTTCATGGCCACCAGGTGGCAAACTGGGTAAGGAACTGGACTCCCCCCACGTGGGTGACTGCAGTTAGAGTCCTGAACCTAGGGGATTGAAGCAGATGACAGGCACATGTGCATGCATACAGAAAATCTTGAAAGGAGAATGGAAGAGAAGGGATTGTGGCATAGTCATCCTCTCCCCAGGGGCAGGAAGGGGAGTTTTCTGTCTCTCTGTGTCTCTCTGGTAAGCACACACACCTTACAGCAAAAATCTAAAAAAAGAAAAGGACAACACTTTCATACTCTATATATCAAGGAACAGTATTGAAATAAAATATAAAGCTGTTGAGAAAATAAGAAAAACTTAAAAAAAAATCTTAAACCTCTTTAGTATATTGAGATTTTAGCTGTCATAATTATGTATCTGAATGCTAAATTATAAATAAATGTATATAAAAAATAGAGATATATAGCGATCATAGAATAAGCCAGAAAATAAAATAGTGCCAAATAGAAACAAAAGCAAAATAAAAAATTGTGTGGGTCATGTAACTTCACTGCAATTCAAAGATGAATATAGCCCCTAAAAATATAAACCAAACTATAGAAGTCAATAAAAATTAAACAATAACTCCATGGTCTACAAGGAAATAAAATCTCTGTTTTTCAAACTACTTATAAGATAAATATATTAAGATCGTTAGAGACAAAACCTGTTCTAGTCCACTCTGCTGTAAATAACAGGAAATTACTGACACTGGATGACATGAAATAGAGGTTTCTTCAGCTCATGGTTTGGAAGGCCAGTGTCCTGAGGCTCTGGGTAGTGGGGTTCTTCCGGCTGCATTACAAAGTGGCAGTCTCTGTTCCATGAGGGTCCCTGCCTGACTCAGTTCCTCTTCTTATAAACCCAGCATGACTAAATCATGGGGCCTTACCTTAACCACCCAATCACCAATCATAAATAAATTGCTTCCCCTAAATCCACCTTTTAACATCATAATTAGATTAAGTTTCACCTTCTTCATCTCATTACAATAGTTCAACACATGTTGACATATTCAAACTTTAATAAAAGCTAATATTAATACATGTAATTAGAGATAGAATTAGAAATGAACCCAAAGGTCTAAATAGTTTCATAATAATGAATAAATGTATAAATGAACTTAGCATTCAAGTCAATATGTTTTAAGAAGAGCCAAAGAAAATAATTTATTAAAGAAGGAAAGGTAATTTTTATAACTATAAATGCAGAAATTAAGAAATCATTACTAGAAAATATGTGTAATCAGAAAATTAAAGGGATATTTGTTTAGAAAAAATTAAGGAGGGCCAGAAGGTGGTATGATGGTTGAGACACTGAACTCCCACATGGCTAACTGTGGTTTAGGCTGTACCTGGTAGTTTGCTTTCTCACTTTCTCTCTCTCTGGTGAGTGCATATGCCCTGTAGCAAATTAAATAATAATAATAATAATAATAATAATAATAATAAAATTTTAAAAAGAATTCCTTAAAAATAAGAAAATAACTTTTTGAAGCCTAGCCTAATTAATAAAAAGGTAAACACACAATCCACGCATAAGTGCATACTATTTGAACAGCCAAGAGAATATAATCACTTAGATAAAAAGAAATATTAAAAATAAAGGTTAATGTATTTAAAATCACTAATGAATTTAGTTTTTACAGGAAAACTTTAATAAAAACATTAATTCAGAAAAATGCAGGGAAAAATTAATAGGCAATGATCATTGATAGAACTATAATTTTTAAATAAATTATCTTATTTAAAATTACTGGTATTTATAGTATTTTTAATACTATGCAGACTTTTCTTTAACTTCTAAGAAGTCAAATACTATTTCAATATTATTTAAATTGTTCTATAGAACAGAAAACTAAATTATCTGCAAAATCCTGGTTGCTATTCACCACTAAAAATGGTAACATTTAAAATATAAAATTTAAAACCTGAAAAGTGCTAACCAATAACATGAGAGACTGTAATAGGGAAATTGGATTTAGTCTAGAGGACAGGATAAGATTTCTGAGAAAACAACTTCTAACTGTGGTTAATGAAGTTAAATAGCAAACAAGAATATGAAAAAGCTCCCAAGTGGAGTCAGGGAAATTGAAAAAAAAGTTCATTGAGGCAGGTAGTGGTGATGAAGGGTTAGACTTTAACTTAAATGAAGTGGCAATTCACTGAATTTTAGCAGGAAACATTATAATTACCATAATTTTTGAAAAGAATTACTCTAACTGAAGAACAGAAAATGGCTGAGGTGTTGGAGTGGATCTCAAAAAGGTCAGTTAGGACATTAGGAGGGTAGTGCAATAGTCCAGTCGAGAGATCATGATGGCACGAAGTAGAGAAAATCACTTATGGACAAGCAGTTCATAGGAAAAATTAGCAGAATTTGGTATTGAATTGGATGTAAAAATGAAAGAGAAAAGTGTCAAAACTGATCTCTCAAATTCTGATTTGTGAAAATGGATGGGTGATGATATGATGAACAATACATTTGGGATGATATTAAGTGAAAATTCATTGAAAGAGAATACAAAAGGAGGGAACCTCATCTCACAGTTTGATGGTGAAAAGAATAAGACCTCATTTGACAGAGAGGGGAGGATGATGAATCATTTAAATATTGAATATAATGAGTTGAAAATGTCTTTGACATACTCAGGTACAAACATAAAGCGAGCATCTGGAAAAATGAGTCTGACACTCCATGGTGAATTGCAGGTCAGAGAAAAGTATTTTTAAACTATTATAACAGATAATAATTAAAATCTTGGGTGGTTTGGGAACCAGCAGTTAGCGTAACGGCTATGTCCGCTGGACTCCCACGTAGTCGACCACGGTTTGCGTCCTGGACCCGATGGCTTAAAATCACGCCGGGCACGTGTGCGTGCGTGCCCAAGATCCCGAGAGGAGAATGGAGGAGAAGGGATTGCGGCATGACCATCCCCCTGGGGGGTGATTTCTCGCTTTCTGTCTCTATGTCTCTCTATCTGTCTGGCAAGCGCACACGCCCTATAGTGAAAAAAACCTCTCCAAAAAATAAATAAATAAATAAATCTTGGGTGGTTCATGGCCTAGTGGTTAAGGGAACTAGATCCCACATGGCCAACCACGGGGTTAGAATCCCTGGTGGCTTAAAGAATATGCTGGGTACACGTGCATGCATACCCAAAATTCCAAGAGGGTGGAGAAATGGAGAAGAGATTGAGACCTGACCACACCCCTGAGGGACGGTTTCTCTCTCTACCCCTCTCTTTTTGCCTCTTGGTATCACTCTGGTGAATGCACACACATTTTGGTACATTTTGGCAAATTAAAATAATAATAATTAAAATCCTAGAGTAAGGACAGAATAAAAAGAGAAATATATAGAATGAGCAAGTTAGATCCTTCACTCAGAGGGGTTTCAATATATTTAAACTCTTATAATCTGAAGGGAAGATGGAGAAAGAGCAGCCAGAGACACAGTGTGGGAACAAAATGCCCAGTGTCACGGAAGCCAATGGAGGACATCATTTGAGACGTAAAGGTACTCAGCAATGCCCAAGCTGAGGGAAGGACAGAAATAGGAGAACAGAGTAGGTTAAGTATATATTTTCCTACACTATTGTAGTTTTAGTAAAGCAATAAGAATAGAAGGCAAATTTTAGTTACTGAAGTACTGAAGAGTGAGTGGGATTGAAGATACGGAAACTGTCAGAAATCTAGGCTATAAAAGGACAGGATAACTTACGAAGATGGAAAAGAGAAATTTTTTTTCATTTTAACTTTTATTATTTAAGTACAATATTCACGAGGACTATGCATTATCTCCCAAGTGTATTTCTCAATGAATATGCAACTAGTAAACCTAGTCCCCAAATCAGGGCCTAACAAGAAGGTAAACTATTACCCATACTCTAGATACTTTCCTCTTAACTCTGAAATTCTGAAAGCATAGATTAGTTTTGCCTGTTTTTGTACTTTGTAGAAATGGAATTGAACAGTGGGTGCTTTTCTGTGACCAGTGCAAAGAAACTTAAAAAAATAAGTGATGGAAAGATATTTTAAATGTTTATTATGCCACTAAACTAAAGGAATTCCTTTGAAAAGAAGAGGTTTGAGGAACAAGAGGCAGAAGGAAAAACAATTATTTTTAGGGGAGAAGGACTGGCCTTAAGCAGGAGTGTGTACTTCTCCTATATCTCAAAGAAGCAAGAAACAAAGAATCTAAACGTATGTAGGCAGATTTTTCTACTGACAGTGAGAATTTCAAGTTTTCTTCTAATATAATTTTTTTTTGGAAGGCAAGAAGATCTACGGGATGTGGGTTTATGGTATTTTTACTTGGAGCTCGTCTGAAATGACTGGTGGGGAAAGAGAAAGATTGACAGTCAGATAAATCAGTAGCAAGCAGTGTTGACAAATTGTCTGAAACTGGTAAATATTAATTTTATGAAGAAAACTAACATTGTCATGAAATACATTTAAAAAATAAACCAATGGGAATTTTGACTTCTTTGTGGATGTGAATATTTATGAACATTCATCTCAGTGGGCCCTTTTGTTAATATTGAAATATTTGCATGTAATATATATTATTATTTTTAAAAACGTGTGCATTTGTTTTTGTCTTATCTTAAAGTGACTGTAACACAAAGAGTCTATGTTCACAGAACTAATCTCTGTCTTAATCTTTGTTTTTGTAGGGTGAAGGTGGAGGTGACAAATACTAAACATATAATTATGCAAATGGTTAATATAAAGGAAACAAGAAGAGTGCATTACAATTACAAAACTGGGAGGGATTATATCATTAGAGAAGAAAGGAGAGACTTCTCTGAGGAAATAAAACTTAAGCTAATGAATGAGTAAAGGTTAAATCACTCATTTTGGGAGAAGGCTGAGGTAAAAGGCAAGAAAATGTATCACAGAAGACATATAAGGCCCTGTATCAGAATATGTTTGAAGCTTGAGAACAACTGAAAAAGGGGTATGAATCGAGTGCTTTTTGTAAGGAAACTGCATGGACATGTCTAGAGAGGTTATAATGTGAAGTTCATAATAAGCATTTTCAAATTAAAAGCAATAATCCAGTAGTTAATATGGAATTGGAGAAAGGTATGATAATATATTAAAGTGAGAAATGGTAGTATCCGTGACTATCACAGAGTTACAGTGAACTCTGAGATTAAGTGGGCTAATTTGGGAACTAATTTTGAGGAAGAAGTGATAGAATAGAACTTAATGACTATTTTTTTTTTCCATTGGCAGAAGGTGTATATGCTTGACTGAGAGTGAGAGAGAGAGAGAAGCAGAGAGAGAGAGAGAAATTACACCCCAGGGGGCATGGTCAGGCTGCAATCGCTCTCCTCCATTTCTCCTTCACATTTAGGAATTGGGGCAAATATGGCGGTATGTTTTTCAAGGTATCAGCATCAGGATTTGTGTGGGACCTACGTCCCAATGAGCAGTATTATTCACCACGTTATAGTGCTGGTCCAACATGTTAAATGTGAATAGGCAAAGAAATGGAAGTTTGCTCCGAATGGCTTCTGGATTTCAGGCTTGGAAACTGAATGAATTCACTGAAAACAGTGAAAGAAGCAGGATTCAGAAGTGAGATCATGAGTTCAGTGCTTATTAAAAAATATTTATTCAAGATGTGGAATAAAAGGCTGGATGTGTGGATCCGGAGAGCAGAAGTTTGAATATATGAATTATATTCTCCAAAATATATATGAACATCAGTTAAGCTATGCCCCAAAAATGCTATGATGAAGACTCAACCATGTGTCTTGAGGTATCATTATCTAGAGGAAAGAAGGCAAAGAGGGAATAAGAAGGTTGAAATAAAGGGACTGTTTGCTTTGTTTGGCAAAAGATGAACCATGCAACTGGAATCCTACATATAATAATAACTCATCCACTACCTGACCTGTTTGCTTTAGGATAGAAGTTGTGGAGGATAAAAATGAACTGGATTCTGTTAGCACTACTATCAAACTAATCTGATGCCTACAAAACAGACGATTTATTAAAATTTCAAGTCTTGGACCATGATAATTATTCTTTAACAGAGCACACCTTATTGAATGAATAAAAATTTAGAATATGTGCAGAAAACAAAGCAGAAGTTTTACTTCAGTAAAAAACAAACAAACAAACAAAAACAATAAGTGGAAAATAAAACAGTATAATGTGAAGTCTGAAAGACTTTTTTCCATATCCTAAATATAAAATGTTCAATCTATATTCCTGGCATCCATATCCTAAATATAAAATGTTCAATCTATATTCCTGGCATTTAGTTTATGGTTACAGAAAGCTGACATAGGGCCAGCAGGTGGCGTGAAAGTTAAGGGGCTGGATTCCACATAACTAGCTAGACAGTTGGAATCCCAGTCCTGGTGGCTTGAAAATCACGTTGGGTACATGCATGTGGTTGCCCACAATCCCAAGAAGGGAATGGAAAAGAAGGGATTGTGGCGTGGCCAGTTCCCTTGTGTGGATGGGGGGGGGGGGGAGACTTTCTCACTTTCTAGTTCTCTCTCTCTCTCTCTTTGTATTCTTTATTCTCTCTTTCTCTTCCCAGCTAGCACATGTACCCTATAGAAAAACAAAAACAAAAACAAAAACAAAAACACAGAAACCATGACCTAATAATATTTCCCTCTCTCTTTCTTCAGATTCATGATAAAGCAATTCTCACTTCATTTATTGTGAACAGATAGTCCCCTTGCAACATGCACCAAAAACTCAACATTAAGCACAACCCTGAAGCAAGTGCAAGTGTGAAGGGCAATAATTGAAACTTTGGAGCATAAAGGCATATAATCAAAGGAACTGGTGATGAAGACTGTGTCTGTTATGGCTCCTTTTATTGCTAAAATAAAGTAGGGAAACAGAAAGTTATAAACTAAAATTAGCTCCTAAACTTAGAAATATGCACAATAAAATGTATTGGTACTTTAGGAAATTATTATTTAAAAAATAGCATTGTCAAAACAAAGGATTTTAAATTTTAAGTTCGGGAGAATATTGTGATCTTGCTCTAATATAGTTAATAAAGTTTTGATTTGCCAAACAAATACCTGGCCCATGGTTTGTTGTCATAATTTTAGGAATTTATCTGAAGTAAATTTAAAATCAGATGGTGCCTAGATTTTCAGGGAATGGTTAATAAATGTGCCATTTATTTTCTCATTTCCTTTTTTTATTTTCCTTGGGTAGTTTTGTTCCTATTATTTTGCAATGTGTCTGGCTTTATATTTTCCCTAGCTCATGCAAATATACGCTTACCAAATACATGTTTCCAAGTAATACAAGCAGTAATTTTTGAAGGGATGTTTTTATTTTTACTCATATGCATTTAAATTCATATTCCAGTATGGCCTATAATGTACTTCTCCTTGAAAATTAGAAATAAATGCACAGATCTTTTTTGTACAGCTGAGAAATGCAATTGCTACCATGAGCTTATGTCTTAAAGCTCTGTTTTTATCTTATCTTTTAAGCCAAATGCCAGTATGTTAACATAGAAAAAAGGCTTTAAAATGACTCTCTGCTTCATGAACATGAGAAGAAACAAACTATGTGCTACTGAAATTAATAAACTTGGTATTAACTCATTTCTATCCTTTAAATAGGGGTAATTTTGTTCTGATAATAAATATTTTATTTCAGATTTGTGAATTAGATAATGCTAATTCAGGTTTCTTTAATTATGCATGATAAAAATGACCTTTCCAAAGCTGGCTTCAATCTCTTTTATTCAGTTTGAATGAAAATATTTATTTTTTGGTTGAAGAACTGGCACATCAAGTGCTATTAAAATTGTGCCAGGACACTGGAAAATTAAGGAATGCTTGCATCTTAGCTTTTGGACCAAAGTAGAAACAAGATGACATTTTGGAATACACTATGCCTTTTTAAAAGGGTTTATAAAGATAACTGTAGGCTTGATGAATATAGCTCATAAGTGAATACTGTACATTTCGGTGTCAACAAGGGAGATTTCTTTTCCTTTTTTTTCTTTTAGAGAGAGTTTTTTTTGTTTTGTTTTGTTTTGTATTTTTGCTATAGGGGAGCGTGTTCGCCAGAGAGACAGTGAGAAACAAAGACAGAAAGCAAGAAATTATCCCATAGGGGAGATGGTCACGCTGCAATCCCTTCTCCTCCATTCTTCTCTTGAAATTTGGGGCATGCATGCACATGCATCTGGCATGAGTTCTAAGCTGCTGGGTCCAGGACTCAAACCATGGTCAGCTATGTGGAAATCCAGTGATGTAATCGGTATGCAACCTGCTGGTCCCAGGAATAAATTTCTAATGTTCTTATTCCTAAAAAATGTTAAATATTTGGGACCAGAAAATGGCATAATGGTTACATTGCTGGACTCCCACATAGTTGACCATGGTTCAAGTCCCAGACCAGGTGGCTTAAGCTCACACCGGGTGCATGTGTGTGTGCATGCCCAAAATCCCAAAAGGAGAATGAAGGAGGAGGGATTACGGCATGACCTTTCCCCTGGTGGGGGGTGATATCTCACTTTCTGTCTCTCTGTCTCTCTCTGTCTTTCCAGTGAGCGCTAGCGCCCTATAGCAATAATCGCTAAAAAAAAAGAAAGTTAAATATTTGAAGTGCTAAATATGTTAATTAGCTTAATAATTCCACATTGTACTAAAAAATTATACACCACTTTATACCCCCAAAATATAGACAACTATCATTTGTCAATACATAATTTAAAAATACAGTATTTAAACAAATGTAGTTCTTACAATGTTTCAAACATATGTTCTTCATGTGTATTGGCTAATTTTTATTCTTACATGCCTTAGTTGTTATATATAACAATATACTAATATTTTTCCATTTTATAGGTAAGGAAATCTAAGTATTTATTTAAATAGCATGTTTCAAAGCATTTGACTAGTCTCTGGTAGAGCTCATGTTCAAACTCAAGCAATCTGGCCTACAATTTTATGTTTTTAATTACAATTCACATTACTTTGTAATTCAGATCACAACAAATCTACCCAAATGACATATCCAGGTAACTTTACGACGGTTCTTTCTCACTATGTGGTATATATTGAACCAATAAATAGATTGGGCATCATCTACAGTGTTTGTGGTAAGTGGTAAGTCCAATAAAGGGGATGTTTGTTTCTTGTGGAACACTTTTCAGATGGAGTAACATTTAATTTTAGTAGGAAGAAAGACAAAAAGTATTCCTAGTTAAGAGAGGTTAAATAGACCCTTCAGGTTAAAGGAACAGCAAATAAAACATCTAGTATGGATAAGGCATTTAAAAACCTGTAAGAAGTTTGGGCTAGCAGGTAGTGTGGTAGTTGAAGTGTTGGACTCCCACATGGCAGACCACAGTTCAAGTCTTGGACCTGGTGGCTTGCTTTCAAACTTTCTCTCTCTCTCTCTCTCTGGTGAGTGTATGTGTCCTACAACAAATTAAAATGAACAATAATAATAAATAAAATAAAACAATTATTTTTAAAAACTGAAAGAACTCAATCATGATTAGAACTTTATGTACTAGGGGAATATAGTATAAAGATTAGTTTAAAAGGAAGGACATGGCTTTTAAGTAGCTACATAATCTTAATGCAATGAGAAATCTCTGAAGGATGTAAACTATAATTTGGCTTAGTTTAATTCTCAAAACAATTTTGTCTCTCTACATGCCACCTTATAAAACTCTTCTAAAATGGTGGCGAACTGATGAAATAAGAAATTAACTAGAGACAAATACAACGGGGGGGAACAATAAATATCAAGATTTTCAACACATTGGGGGTTAAGGTTAAAACAAAAGAAATAGATATAATGTACTTGAAATAGCAGATGTTAGCAAATTAGAATTTATTTCTAATTAGCCCACATGGGAATATTTAAGACATGATGGTGTCAGATTCAGTGGGAATTGAGGAATATTCTGACTCTGGGAAAAGTAATTTCAACTGAGAATACTGTTTCTGGCAAGATTATCCTTCATATGGGAAGAATAGACAAGAACATTCTCAGATAAACAAAACCCGAAAGAATTTATCAACACCAGGTAAGCTTCTCTAAGAAGTTCTGAAGGGAGTGCTATACCAGGAAAACTAAATACAGACACACAGTAAAAAGAGTTCAAAAACAACTAAGAAAATGGCCAACTTAATGGTAAGGACAAGTCTGGAATTGGACGTTATCTTCCAGAATTTAAACGGGAAGATGGGACCACAACAGAAGATGGATTAAGTGCATGAGACTGAACTCATGACATAGAATCTTATGACTTTTGACTAAAACATTACTGATTTTCTTCTATGCTTTGTTTTCCAGATTAAGGATTTTTATCTTGTCTTGAGTTGCCAATAGGTTCAAGTACCTACTATTTGAACAGAATCCTAAACTGTTTGCTGGCTTTAAGTTTTAAGCAAAGCTCTCTTTTGATTTTGATTTATTAAAGCTAAACTGCTTTTCTTGAAATTAAAAAAAATATTAAAAAATAGGTATTATTAATGACTGCAGGAAGCTATATAGCATCAGTTAAGTGCTACTCATTCTACTCAGAGTTTTACATATAAAGTCAGACATGTATTCACAGATATGTATATATCAGCTGAACTTGCTATTGAAAGTAGTTAAATTAATTAAGATATTTGGTGAGTCAACAAAATGTGGGAGGAAAAAAAAGGAATGGAAAGCAACTGTAGACACCAGAGACAGTGTGGGAAATGGCAGAGGGTGAGAAATAGGGGGAAACACGTGCGTGCGTGTGTGTGTGTGTGTGTGTGTATATGCATATGGAAAATTATTTGTCAATGATAACATGTATGATTAAGCCACTATCTAGTGTATTCTGGATGGGAAATCACATTGGTATTCTGTGATGATGCTCAGTGAATGAATGTAAAATTAATTAATTAATTAATTAAAATAAAAGATATGATGGCATATAACCCTTGAAAGGGAGAGCTATGAAATTAAAGAACGAAACAAAAGTCCTGGTTAAGTCTAAATACAAAATAGACAGATGTTCTAATCCTCCACATGAACACAACAGAGTGAAGTGTCTACATCTCTTCCACCTCTCAAGAGATGAGAGCTCCGTTTCCTGCAGGGTCTTGAAGTTGCAATCCACCTCCACTTTGCCTGCAGCCCAAGATCATGGGAAACGTGTGCCTGGCATACTCAGGGAAGTTTCCAGACTTGAACTGGAAACCTTCCCAGGTGTGATTGCCTCACAGAGTTTCATGCTTTACTGCTGTGCCATTTCTGGCACTTTTCTTGAGATCTCATCAGAGCCTAACTGACCTGGAGAAACAGAAATAGCCAACTGTAGCCCACACTAGCCATTCTATTTCACTGAACGGTGGGGGTGGACTTAGACGCAAGGGAGGTTCACAGCTCAGAGTATAGGCTCACGGAATGACAGATCTATTCGTAGGAGGATAGATTGCTTTCCCTCCCTCACACCTTACCACCATATTACCAAAGGTTTATTTATAGTCGTTCCATTTATCCAGTACATTATGTCTAGTTATCAAGCAAAAAAATAACAAATTTTGATAAAAGTTGAAAAACACCATTTGAAGAGAAAGAACAAGCATCAGAGTCAATCAGATATGGCAAGGATGTTGAAATCAACAGACCAGGAATTTAAAACAACTATGAGTAAGATGCTACGGTCTGTACTGGATAAAGTAGACAGCATGCAAGAACAGATGGGCAATGTAAGCCGAGAGAGAAAAATTCTAGGAAAGAACCAAAGCTGGAGGGCTAAAATACTATAACAAAACATGAAGAATACTTTGGATGAGTTTGTTGGTAGACTGGACACAGCAGAGGAAAGAATCTCTGAGCTGGAGGATAACTCAAGCAAAACTTCCAACACTGAAAAACTGAAAAGCAAAAAGAAAAAAATAAAGAAATAGAAAATTAAAATTAAAAACCAAAGAATGAGCGGTAAAATGGTGGGTGGAACAGTGATAGACTGTATGCTCTGTGAGGACACTCACATGGGAAGGTCCTGAGGGTCAGAGAGCTCCCTGAGCATGACGATCGTGTAGGTACCCATAATCTGGGGCTTGCTGAAGCAGAGGGTGGATCATGGTACCAAGACCCTGTTGTAGGTGCTGTCTCTCTGACTCTCTTTCTCTTTTGATCACTCTTGCTTTTGGAAAAATTAAATAAAATTTAAAAAAAAGACAAACGAGCAGAACTAAATATCTAAGTACTGTGGGACAACTACAAAAGTTATAACATTATAGATAATGGAAACGATAAATAGATGAAAAGAGAATGAAGTATTTGAAACAGTGACGACTAAGATTGTTCTAGAATTAAAGTAGCCACCAAACCCTAGCTCCAGGAAGGTCATAAAATACTGATCAGGACAACTGCCAAAGAAACTGCACTTAAGCATATAGTTTTCAAGCTACTGAAAAAGGAAAAGGAAAATTCTGAAAGAATACTGAGAAAAAAAATAAAACTTACCTATACAAAAGAAAAGAGTTAAATTTGTCTTCTCAGAAATCACGTAAGCAAGAAGAGATTGGAGTACAATATTCAAAATGTTGAGAGAAAATACCCACTAGTATAGTATTCTGTGTGCTTGAAATTATACCCCCCTAATATAGTATTCTGTGTGTTGTGAAGTTATCTTTTAAAAACTAAAAAATAACTGAAGGATAAATAAAGACTTTATCAGAAAAAATAAAAATAGAGGGATTATATTCCCAGTAGAACTGCCATGAAAAAAATGTAAAAAGAATTCCCTTAGCAAGAATGAAAATTACAAAAGTTAGAAATTTAGATCTATATAAAGAAAAGAACAGTATCAGAGAAGGTAAAACAAATAAAAATTATTAATTGTTTTTATTCTTAATTGGTTTACCAGATAACTTAGCTCAAAATAATAATAATAATAATGTATTCAGTTATGTATGCTTATATGTAAGTGAATGATATCAATTATACAAGGAATAGGAGGGAAAAAATTAAGACTATTTTCTTATAAAGAACTCACTTTACCTGTGATGTGAAAGTGAACTTTGTTTATTTGTAAATGTACATAGTAAGCCCCAGGACAAGTACTAAAACACCTAAAATTAAAAATGATAAGTGATAAAACCATAAGGGAGAGAAAATGGAATTATATTAAATGCTCATTAAAACCACAAAGCCCACAAAAATTGAAAGACAAAAATAGGAGCAAGAATAAGGGCAACAAACAGAAAACAGTAACAAATATGATAGATATTGATCTAACTATAGCAATGTCACTTTGAATGTCAATGGTCTAAATGTATCAATTAAAAGAGATTATTGGGGCAGTCGATGATGAGATGGTTAAGGCAGCTGGACCCCACATGGCTGACAGTAGTTTGACATCTGGACTGAAGACTGTGTGCGTGCATGCCCCAAATCCTAAGAAAATGGAGGAGAAGGGATTGTGGCCATTTCTCTTAGAGGTGCTTTCTCCCTTTCCCTCTCTATTTCTTTTTTTCTCTCTACCTCTAGCGAGCACATATACCTCACAGGAAAAAAAAAAAATCAAAGTGGATTAAAAAGACCCAATTGTGTATTGTCTACAAAAAAAAAAAATAAAAATAAAACTTCACCTCAAATATAAAGACAGATATAAGTTAAGAGCAAATTAAGAGCAAATGGATAGGGAAGATATACTACGCTAATACTAATGAAACTAAAGCTGTAATTGCTATATTAATTTTAGGTAGACTAAACTTTAGACCAAAGAAAGTTATTAGAGATAAAGAAGAGAATTCATAATGATAAAGGGTCAATTATCAAAAAAAATTACAATTTGTAACATGTGTGTGTCTAACAAAGCATGTGAATCAAACTGATAGAATGGCAAGGAGAAATGGATGCATTCACCATTAGAGTTGAATAGTGAATTCATCTATCAGCTCCAGCAAGCAGAAAATCAGTATGGACCTCATTGAACGCAATAGCAACATCAATCAATATTACAGACACCTATAGACTCCTTTGTGCTTGCTGGAATCCAGATTTTTTTAGTTCTTCAAATGCCATCCAGACTTTCCTCACATTGGAGGTTATTGTGTACTGTTCCTTTAATATAAAATGTCTTTCTGCCCTCTCTCTACCAGGAACACTCTTTTTCTTCCTACATATCAATTCTTAAATGTTATTCCATCTGAAAAGTGTTTTGTGGTAAATGTCCTATCTGCTGAATTCACCACCACTAGTGAACACTATAGACAATATCCAATTTGTCCACTGCTCAATATATTCCCAAAATAAGAAAGAAATATTTTCAAGTTGGCTGGATCTGTCATTTCAGTAGGTTTGTTGTTGTGACATAAATTACAAAGCAACGTGCAGCAATGATTAAAAGTATGAGTTGTGAAGATAGAACCAAAAAAGAATACAATTTTCTCTTAACATAACGAGGCCAGAACTATCAGCCCAACAAACAGGATCAATAGTATACTAAATAACATGAACTGATGTTTCTTTCTTTACGTATAGCTAGATTAGGTGATATTAAGAAGAAAATGAAACTACTTGACATACCAAGAAATTAAGGAGAAACTGGTTACTACTAATATTTTTAGACTTTTTTTTTCTTTTTTTTGAAAATTTCTTCTTTATTTTAGAAACAGGTTCTCACTATGGTGCCCAGGAAGTCCTCAAATACACAATCCAGCTACAGCAGCCTCTTGACTAGCTGAGATTACAGGCATACACAACTACACCTAGCCTGGGTATTACCAATCTTGGCAGACTTAGTAGACAGGAGTCAAAGTATCTACCATATCCTTGCCCAGCTAAGAGGACCAGTGCTCTCTGTCCCATTTTAAAACCGAGAAGAAGCCATATTAGGTTGCTAAGCCTTAAGTGTTAGGTAAGTATAGTGGGTAAGATGGAAGAAGCATCTCACAATGATTAAGAACTGTGTGTCAGTGTCTAGCAGGTCACATCGCAGATAAGGCACTGGACTCCATGTAATCGACTGCAGTTTGAGTCCCAGACCTGGTGGCTTAAAACTCATGGCAAGCACATATATGTGCATGCCTCAAATCCTGAGAGGATAATGTAGGAGAAGAGATTGTGGTGTGGTCATTGTGGTGTGAGGTGATTTCTCACTTTCTGTCTCTCTGTGTCTCTTTGTATCTCTGGTGAACGCATGTGCCCTCTACCAAAAATCTCTCTCTCACACACAAAAAACTGTGTGTCATTTTGAATTTTTTTACTTGTGAATGATAAAACTCTCCTTCTAGAGTTGTTAAGAATATCAAAGAACTATATAAAGTTCCTTAAATTATGTATTACTTACTTTTCTAAAGCAGCAGACTTTATACACGGTAAAAGAAGGAAACTGGTATCATGACCTATGGTCTGTCCATTCAGAAGGAGTGAGATTAATTTCAGACAAGGCAAGATCTTAAAGTGGGAGCCTAGCTAAGAGCATGACAAAGGTTGATCTCAAGTCTTCCAACTCTATACTGCCTTGTTATGTTTATATTAAAGGAAGTGTTTTACTCACTGTCAGAATTTAATATATGATAATGTTTTGAACTGAAAATGGTCCAGCTGATGCTGGAAGAAAAGATACTGTCCTTCTTCCTGGATTATTTAGCAGAATAATTTACAGATTATATTAAAACTCTCCAAGCCTAAGAGAACATAGTACTGATTTCTACCCTTTTCATAGAACAAAAAAGAAGACCTATGGCCCAGATGTCATCTTCAGGTTATTATAATGCCCTATATTCTAAAATCCCATTTTACTGCAAATTCAAGATAAGAAATTATGAGCTTCTCAAATACTTTCAGGTATTTTTAATGAATTTTGATTTATTTTATACATTCAATCATATGTTTTCAGTTTTTAAGAGAGTTAAAACTGGCCAAGGAGGGCCTCTTGAAGTTTAGAGTTAAAAAGACAAGATCTTGGGCTTTTCTGCCATATACTACTTGAACAATGTGGATTCTAAGTATTTATACTTAGAATGACCTGAGTGTAATTAAGCTCCTGAGAATTGAGGAAACCCCCCATTGTGAAGCTGGCAAACATGAAGCTCAGTAACTAGCTCATGGAAAAGTTGTCTTTCCTAGTTTATTTGGATCTGCATTGATTTATTTCTCTGCTGCTGACTTCATTTAGTCCATTTAGTCTACACAACAGAACTTATCATCCAGTAGGCTCCATAAATATCTCTGCATAGGAATCCTTCTATGCATTTATTATCTCTGCAACTGTAGTGTAAGCCATTTTAAGGCAAAAGTAGTATTCTCTACTATTTCTTTTCTTCATATCACTTAATTTAAATCTATTGCTCAAGTAATGCTTATTTGATTATTAGAAGAAAGACCTTATCTCCATGAGTAGCCCTCTCTGAACCTGACTAATGAGGTCACAATAAGAAAGGATTGGAAAATATGTTTTAACTAGTAGCTCTATAAATACTGTTGGCTATGAAAGGGACGACATCATTAATATGTTATTAATATGTTTTTCTGTAGTAAATTGACAACAGGTTTGGATGAACTATATCTGCCATTATCTTTGAATATCAACACTAGGAACATAGCCATTTCTAACAGCATGAAACAACTTTTCTGTCCCTTTTGTCAACACTCTCAACACGCATCCTCTCTTCAGTTAGCACCCGCTATTTCGTTTCTCAGTTCACAGGTAGCTAGTTCTATGTGTTCTAGAATGCAGTTCCTCTTCTTCATCAAATGACAACCCTATTCTTGGGTTTAGCTCAATATAAGTGCCTTCATGAAGCCGTTTGCCATTACTTCGACCATGATGTTCTTTATTGAAAGCAATGTGGATGTTAATATCCTGATTCGATTGCCACATATTGCATACATATTCTGAAAAAAACATACTGTGCACTATACAGATGTGCAATGATTAAATGTAAATATTAAATCATCAAATAAAAATGACAAAAAAATTACACGTCTCTTTTGAAAGTACACGGATTCATTCTAAGTGGAATACTATTTAGAGGGTCATCACTTAATGAATAGTTTTAATAGACTAATTTTATTTGACAAATTTTATTGACTACCCATTTTACTTAAACCACTTTGTTCAAGGAATAATATTAAGTATAAGGAATTTCTGCCATGTGAAACAACATTGCAGTTGGTAGAGAGATGTAAGACAGACCACTATACCTTCAAAGACAAGTGTTAGTGCAATAAATGGAAGAAAAAGGCAAGATTTTTTTTCAGGATAGAGAATAGAGAAGATTCTTTTCCAGAAAAGAGACCTGTTTGGACCACTATATGAAGTATAACATAACATCCATGGTTTATTGAGAAGCAATGACTGACGAGGAAGAGCCAACTCTACCATCCTGCCAATTTCTCCATTTTTTATTTAAATGAAGTTCTGAATCTTGCTTAATTTTAAAAATGATAGGCTTTAATAGTTTTGGCAATCTTATGAAGAGGTCTTAAAACACTTATTCTTGAAGGCCTATTAACCAGGGTTGCCTAAGAAGTTTACCTAATTGGTCATTTAAGTTCAGGCACACATATTAATGGTTATCAAAATAATACTAAGGACAAGAGAAATTTTCTCTGATTCTGAATTTTCTTCCAAGCCCACTCCTCTGTTGAGAGAGAGAGAGAGAGAGAGAGAGAGAGAGAGAGAGAGAGAAAGAGTTTGTGTGTTGTGTGGGTAGGTTTATTTTTTATTCTTAGATAAATCTCTTGATTTGTCTGAATTTTGGTTTGGTCATTGTCTATAACCTGTCCCAGGTAGTAGATATTTCATAGTGTAACAGAATATAATTTTGTGTTTTGTGCTGGTTTAATCATGCTTTTGATTATTAAGATAAACATACCTGTTACCTCTTACTTATGAAAGGCCAAAATAGTGTATGCAGTATTTTATTCGGATAAACATACTTATTGCCTCTTACCTATGAAAGACCAAAATAGTGTATGTAGTATTTTTATATATGTACAATGAACAAAAACGTTTGTGTGTGTGTGTCAGTGTGTATATCTAGTATGAATCAAGATATTGTCATTTTGTTGATTAATATTTAAATATATTTATGTGGTTTCCAGGATTTAAAAAAATAACTGCTTATTACAGATGTAGGGAATACAAAAATTATAGATAGAAAAATAAATATAAACATGATACTACCATCCACAGATAACTACTATTAAAATTTAATGCATACCTTTGATATTTTTATTTGGTTTATAAATATATCAACAAACAAATCTGGATCTTTATATTTTTATGCACATACACTTCAAAAGAGTACTTCAAAACATTTATGAAAAATGTAATTAAAGTACAAGTTTATTTTCATGCAAAAAATGTGGAAATCCATGCATAGCTTTTCCATAATATGCATTTTCTTTGACTTCTAAAGATCCTACATATAAACTCAATAGTATAACATTTAAAATCATCAGCTTTAGAATCAAACTTTTTCAGTTCACATCATAGTTCTGTTACTTGGAAAAAAATGTGATGAGATTACTACTGTTATATCACTTATTCCTACGTCGGTTAAGAAAATTATAAACAATACTGCCATGACCATTCTTATTTATGTGTCCTTAGGTTCATGGACAAAATGTTCCCAGTGTCTGCATCTGGGAGGGGGGGGGGGATTACTGGGCATCCCAACATTTACTAAGTTGCTCTCCAAAGACAGTAAAAGCTTCTTTCATTTCACTATAGTACACTTCCATCTTCACTATAATCTGTGGCGTATGTATCCATGTACAATTAAAGATGGTGTCAAAAGGAAAAAAGAAAATTAAGAGAACCCATCTCACAGAATTGCATAAAGGATAAAATAAGATAAAGAACTATAAAGAGATTAGTAAAGTGCCTGTCTAAGTTTATAAGCCAGAACAGGTAAGTTATAAGAAGTTATTTTAGTCTACTTTTCTTCACTTAATTTATCATGCTCACTTTCCATAAAAGTAAATTTAAGCCTTCATTTTAAATGACTGTATTTTATTCTCATTTCATGTATTCCATAGTTTGTTTAATCATTATCCTATAGCTAAGCATTATATATTTGCATGAGCTTCTTAAAATACAACTCTAAACCAGCATTTTTTGTGATTTATTGAAGTAAAAATCCAGATAACTATAGTCACCTAGTATTTTGTACCAGAAGGAGAGAAGAGTTAGGGAATAGAAAATTTCTTCTTATTGTCTTAACTGCAGTTTGACAGCATGTATATTTCTGCTAAACCTCCATTCTAGTTACAGTGCATGTTGAATATAGGACTTTCTGTTTTAGAATGATTGAATAACTGATTAAGTAGTGTCTTAGAAGCCTTTACTTGGGGCCAGCAGATGGCATAATGGCTATGTCGCTGGACTCTAATGTAGTCAACTACAGTTTGAGTCCCGGACCCAGTGGCTTAAACTCACGCTGGGTGCATGTGTGTGCGTGCCCAAAATCCCAGTTGGAGAATGGAGGAGAAGAAAATGCGGCATGGCCATCCCCCTGTTGGGTGGGAGGTGATTTCTTGCTTTCTGTCTCTTTCTCGTGAGTGCACGCACCCTATAGGAAAAACCTCTCCAAAAAACAAACAAAAGAAGACTTTACTGTGGGACAAAATATTATAATCAAATGTACAATACAGGATGGTGACAGAGAGAGTATCTTTCTCCCTAACCTAACCTAATAAGCAACAATTAAGGCTCAAAACCTGGAATTTATACCACCTTCAGGTTTTCTTGACTAATAGCTTATATTAATTGACACTGATTCCTACCTAATGCAATATTGAAAAATCAGAGAGAATTTTACTTCCTGTGGCTGCATTTGACTGTATACACACATGTGCACATGCATTCCCACACACCACAAAAAGAGAGATCTCCAAAAAGATTATGGAAAATACGTATGAAGTTTATTTTTTTCCCCACCAAAATAAACTCATATTAACTTGTCTCGACAGGATCCGGTTTAAGGCACTAAGAATGCTAAGACGTCAGTTTATAAAGAGCCCTTACAAAGCAACATGAATTCTGCTAAAACTGAAGTGAGAACAAACATCAAACTTGGGGTGAAGCTTAGGTGGAAGAATGGCAAAATCACTGATGCTTGACAAAATGTTCCTGGAGACAGTGTCACCAAAGAAATCAGCAGTTTACAAATGCATGACTTGTTTTAAGAAGGAGGTGAAATGATGCTGAAGATAATGCCCATAGAAGCAGGCCATGCACATCCATCTGGGAGGAAAAGGCTTTTTAGCTCATGCCTTATTGAAGAGGCCTGACAAGTAACAGCAGACAATGCTGGAGCTTCCTTCCTTTTCTTTTCTTCCTTCTTCCCTTTCCATATCTTCCTTTCCCTTTGCTTCCCTCCATCTTTCTCTTCCCCTCCTGCTCCTCTCCCTTTCTTTCTACTTCATAACACTTGGAGAAATAGAATGATAGAGGTTTGCGACATAGACTTTACTGTGCTGATATGCACACACAAGATAATTCTGAGGGACACTAGGATTGTATCCAACTTTAAACAGCACATTATAAACCACTAACTAGCTTACCTTGGCTTTACTTTGACTAAGAATTTAGACTTCCGGGAACCAGCAGTTAGCGTAATGGCTATGTCGCTGGACTCCCACGTAGTCGACCGCAGTTCACGTCCTGGACCCGGTGGCTTAAAACTCACGCCGGGCGCATGTGCGTGCGTGCCCAAGATCCCGAGAAGAGAATGGAGGAGAAGGGATTGCGGCGTGACCATCCCCCCTGGGGGGTGATTTCTTGCTTTCTGTCTCTATGTCTCTGTCTGTCTGGCGAGCGCACGCACCCTATAGCAATAAAACCTCTCCAAAAAAAAAAAAAAAAAAAAAAGAATTTAGACTTCCAAAAGTCACAGAGATAAACATAGTGACAAATCATTTGTTTTGAGTGATAGTTTATTTTCATACTAAAAATTCAGTTAAAAGAGTACAACAAGTCCACTTACAACATGTTATCATAAGATTGACTATCCGGAAATCAGGAAATACAGCCATGTGTTCCTGTACATCTGCCACAATGTCATCCTGGCATGTAGAGACTATAGGAATTACATGCTGCTCCCTGAAATTACTTTTAGCTTTCTCATTCCTAACAGACTAAATTTCTGTATTATAGGAAGTTAATGATTACCAAAAAGTGGGAGGGAGGAGCGTTTCATGATCATTTCTCTCTTCATTTGAAGCTATGCAGCAAGGCATTCAAATCTTTATTAACCTGTTTTTGCCTTTATCTTCTTTTCATCACAGGCTACTTGTACTCTCATACTTTGTGTGCAGAGGGTATTAATGTAGAGGGCTTTCTGGAGTGGAAGATCAGTCTTTAATCTAAGCCTCTCTAAACCTCAGATTTCCTAGAACCCAAACCTGTAAACATCAATCTTCTTTAATTCTTCCCCAAATTCAGTTTATCCCATTCCTAATCCATACACAAGTTTCAACAATACTTTTTCCAATTCCTTTGTCCACCAATCTCTGGGATCACTTCTAGAGTGGAAAGAATGTGGTTTTGACTTTGGTTTATTAAAGGTACTTAGAATACTGTTTGTTATCAAACATAATCACTGTAAAACTTTCAGTTGCTTAAGATCCATCTTAAGTGTTATCATTTCTAGCAGACCAAATTTTCATTTCTCTAGTGGTAAAAGTACAATAAATAGCAATGACTAGTACGTTTTGCCATTTTGTGTATTTTGGCACTTTTTTCTTACAAAGAAGTATACTTCTTCACAAATTCAGAGGTGTCCAAGTTGTGTTGCATGTCTCAGGTTTGTAACTCCAACCTAGCAATGTTGCTGTGTAAAGTTATATTACAGTTCAATAGCAGTTTCACTATGCTTCTCTCTGGGACTACTGGAAGCCTTGGTCAGCTTAAGGCCAAGATGAGCTAGTGATTTAAAATGTGCTGCCTGGAACTAGCAGTTGGTGTAATGGCTATGTCTGGACTCTCACATAGTCGAACACAGTTCGAGTCCCAGACCAAGTGGCTTAAACTCACGTCAGGTGCGTGTGTGTGCGTGACCGAGATCCTGAGAGAAGAATGGAGGAGAAGGGATTGCGGAGTGGCCATCCCCCCCAGGGGGTGATTTCTCATTTTCTGTCTGTCTTTCTGGTGAGCACACAGGCCCTATAGCAAAAATCTCTCCAAAAATAAAAAATGTGCTGCCTAAGTTTGATACACTTTTAGAGGCACCCAGAGTTAGCCTGTCTACAAATGTTTAGGGATATTCATTAATGGTTTACAAGCCTCCACAGCCAGATCTGACTGTAAGATCAGTAGGGTATCAAAAACCCCTCTAATGGCCCAGTTTAATGATGCATCAGTAGCAAACTGAATTGCAGTGCTAGAAGCCACATGGACAACTGTGGGTTCATATCCTGGGGTCAGCCAGAAAGCACAGTGGGCACATGGACACAGGCACCCTGAGGAGCTGGAGGGCAGGAGAAAGGGGACTACAGTGTGACAAGACCCTGTCAAGGATGTCTCTCCCTTTCACTCTCTATTTCTCTCTCCTCCTTCTCTTACTCTCATGTGTACTCTCAAGCTCTTTAACATCAAGTAAATAAACTTAAAAAAAAATGCAAACTCTTGCTTAAGTACCCTGAAACCAAGATTTTGTATACATGGCTTAGTGAATCATAATCTAAAAAAAAAAAAAAAAAAAAAAAAAATCATGCCATGTAACAACCACCACCAACCTAACCTAAACCAGGAAACTAAACCAGAAAGACACTTGTCTCCTAGTTTTGGCTTCACTTTCTTCCTCTATTCTACTACCCTAACTTAAATAAAACCTGGTTGAGTGAGTATTCCATGAGGAGTTGGGAGAACTTTCAATTATCCAGAACTGATACACATACCCATCTATATTTTACCCTATGCTTATGCTATATTAAAGGAAAAATATAATCTAATTTTTCCTCATATGATTTTTACTTCCATAATTACCAAACTGGCCAACATTTGTTCTAATAAAAAAAGCTCAGACACTTGCTGATATCGAAACCCTTGCTTCAGGGACAAAGCAGGCACAGAATCGTGCTATAATCCAATTTTTATTTAAATTGAAAATACAGATGCTATTTATTGCTTTTCTTCTGTAGCTAATCTTAGTAACGTTATCCTCCATCTGCTTCTTGATTCACATTGATCTCACATCCTCCCCCCTTCCGTAATAAAACCATTACCACCACTAATGGCCTAGCGATATTTACGACTAATAGCTAATGTAATGATGATTTGTAGAATTAATGAACTGACATTTCAAAAAAGGAAATAGACATATTTATTCTGAATGTTTATTATTGGTATTACAACTACTGTCCCTTTTCGTTTAGAACACTTAGTACAATTAAAAATTAGAAAAGCAATTAAGAAAATAAGGCCTTCATTCATTTATTTATTCATTTAACAAATATGTTTTGAGAACTTGTGATGATTTGGGCCATATTCTAAGTATATCAGGATAAAAATGTAAAACAACACAATTAAAATAAATACATACCTAGAAATGCCCTTTTTGATGAGCTGAATTAGCTTCTTTTTTTTTTTTTTTAAGGATTTTGCCTTCGGGCATGAATACTTGGCAGAGTGAGAGAAACAGAGATAGTGAGAGGGAAAGTGAGAAATCACCCCTCCAAGAGGGAAGGTTATGCTGCAATCCTTTTCCCCATTTTCCTCCCAGCATCTCGTGCCCAGACATACATGTGCCAAATATGATTTTGAAGCTACCAGGTCTGGCACTTGAACTATCATTGTTTATGTGGGAGTTCAGAGATGTAACTACTCTGGCCATAACTTTCTTAATCTTATTACTGTATTTTTATTTCTGCAAAAGAATATGCATAAAACTTAAAAATTATATATCCATTGACTATCAAAAAGTCTTAATAAGAAATACTAAATTATATGATTTTCTCTGCAAATAATTCATTTATTCTATAATGTGTTAGGTAAATAAAATGATTTTTATATAGAAAAATTACATACTCCTTGGCGACTGCTGATTTCTCCACAGTATTGATTTGTTTGTTGTATTGTTGGGGGGCATAACTTTAAAACTTGCTTTGACTTGTTAGCAATACTAAGGCATACTTGTATTATTAAGTGAGGCATGAAATACACTTTTCAGTTTATTTTTCTGTACCCAGAAGAACATAAACAAGAAAGCACTATGCCAAAAAAAAAGAAAGGCAAATATTCTTTGGAGCCAGCCCACAGTGCAGCAGTTAAGAGCTTTGCACAGGGAGCCAGAATCCACCATGGACTGAATCCTGACGCCGGAACCTTGAAAACTATGCCAGACACATGCACATGGGTGTTGAGAGTTCTTACAGGATGGAAGGAAACGGATTGTAGTGTGAAAGGAGGGAAAAGGATTGTAATATGGCCATGCCCCACTGCGGGGTGCTTTCTCTACTTTACTCTTTTTCTCCAGCAAGCACATGTACTCTCTGGCAATAAAAAATAAAAAAAAAGAAAAAGTCTTCAATAATTTCAAATCCCCTTTCTTCTTTGTTTTCTGCCTCCATCTCATTGACAAATAATTCTTCACTATTCTCAGACAAATTCTCCCCATTTCCTGCACTATATTAAAGAAATTAAACTTGGAGTAATTAATAATTTTGGAGCCTAGGGTTATAGGCAATGAAAAATTTCTATGTATAAATATCATCTTCACTATGACTTTAGGTTCATATTTTCTTAACTGGAAGTAAACGGGTTTTGTACGTGTAACTTAAGGACCAGAAAATTCTACTTTAAAATAATTTGGTCCTAGCTTATTAAATGATACTATGATAATAAAGAATTTTGTCTTGATCAAACTTTGCTTGGGTTCCTCTGAACCCTTTTCTCAGCTAAGTCTCAGTCTGACTTCTGTGCTTGCTTCTGCATTTGCCCAGTTTTATCAAGGATCCTGCTAAGTCAGTTTGGGAAGAATCCCTCACCCTAGAGCTCACTGTAGATAGCTAATCAAATGCATCATCACTCAATTTTAGTTGAGATCACTCTGGCCTGCCTTCAGCAAGAATCCTGCCAAGTCAGTTTAGCCAGAATTTTTTCCTATCTCTTAGTAATTTTCCCCCTATTAACATCCCCAACAACTTGTTCCTTCGCTATAAAGTCCCACCTGTCTTCTGTGTATTTGGAAATAGAGCCCACAAATCAATATGTTATTTTTTCCCCTGGTGGCAATAAATTCTGAATAAAATTTGTTTTTACTGTTTAATTATTGTTCAATTCTAGCTCTCTTTGAAAGAGAGATATTGTATATCTCCATTTAATATATACTGACTCTGTACCCTATGGCAGAAACTGAAAGCTTAGACAATATAAAATCAAGGAAAATAGTTATGGATACTGAAGACAGCGTGGGAAGATGGTGGGAGAAGAGGGAGAGTATAAAGAAAGAAATCAAGGAGGAAAATAGGAAAGACATTTATGGGACACAGAAATGGATAATCTGTTGATGATAATGTGTATAGTATCCTCAACTGGACAGATGAGAAGTATATCCATGTTAGGTAAATGAACTTTACAAGCTATGTAATATATAGTGATTGAATGTATAAAATAAAATAAATTTTAAAACATGGTTAAGGCTGACTGTTAAGATTTTACCACTGCTTAGAAATTATTCAAAATGGGTAGGAAGATGCATAAACTAGCCCCATAATCGTCACCTTTTTCCCATTTTATCTTGCACATTCCTCCTCCAGAAGACTCCACCATTCCATATTCTGGGGACCTGGAGCCCAATCTTTTTGACTTCTTAGCTTACAGGGAGGTACCTCCCTGCTCTTGTTTTCATCTTCATTTCATGGCAAGAATACTGTAACCTTAAGGCCCAAGTGGGATGTCAAAGACCTGGCTAGGAATAGGCAACTCCTCTGTCCTCTGCCCATCCTCTCCCACAGCCCCCCGACCCTACCCCTCTGCTCAGCGGCAAATGCTGCTGCCTTCCTCCTGCAGACTTTAAAGCATTCTCTTTTCTCAGCGGAGACATTTGTGCTTTCACTACCAATCATTCAAAGCTGGCACGGTGAGATAAAACCTATTTACCATCTCCAACACACTCTATGTGGTGCTTTAAGTGCTACAACATTTGGGATAATGAGCACAGGCTGTGAGCTTCAAGCTCCTCAAGGATCCTTCATGTAGAGAAGAGAACAGGCATGAGAGAAAACTGGAAAAATGGAAGAACACTGATGAAGCGCAGAAAACCTTTACTCTGGAGAGACTGTCAATAGTACAGGAAAAGAACACTGTGAGTGGAAGATCAAGGACTCTTGAGTTTTAAGATACACACATAGTGGTTTGTCTCCTTGTAGGTGGGTGTGATGACTGTTCTGTGCTGCTAATGAAGGTTAATTTCACAAGAACTAAGAAAATAACAAAAATGTTTGTGAGACTTCTGTTGTTATTAATTACATTCTCTATGTTTACACCCCTTTACCTATATTGAATTTTTTACAAACATACATGTATTTAATCCTCTCACAATGTTTCATTTTTTGTATGTTTATGCTGAGTGGTTGGATTCTTCTTTGCAAATCTAGACAGCATTAATAGCCAAGTGCTGGAAACTACATTGAAATTCTGTTAGGTCCCAAATTCAGCTTTTGTTCTTATTCCGTTGCCAATCTCCCTGCATGTGTGTTACTTGATATTCATATCTAATGCTGACATTGGTGTGATACTGCCATTATATACCAAATGAGACTGTCTCATTGACTTACTGACTTGGGTGTAGGTTTAGTAAAGTACAAATACTAACTACTTCTATTCATTATTAAGTTTGCTTTATACGTCAAGCAATACTTGAGTCTTACTCTTTTACTGCATGGTCCTGTTAGAGATAACTTTGGAAAAAATATATATTTATTTTATTTATGATAGAGAGTAGGTGTGTGCATGCGAAAGACAAAGAAAGCTAGAGGAGAGCACCCTAACAAGGTCTGATCACATCTTAACCCCCTATTCCCCAACGCGTAAGGTCATCAGGATCTTGGGCACACGTGCTACATGAATGATCTTAGAGTACATCCTTTTTTTTTTCCTTTATTTCTGTTTATTTTATTATTTATTTATTTTGCTAGAGGTCATGTGTAGTTGCCAGAGACAGACAGAGATGGAAAAAACACCCCCCCCCCCCCATGGAGTGTGGCCATGATGCAATCTCTTCTCTTCCATCTTTTCCTTTTTCAGGGACATTGGGAAAGCATGCATACCAGCCTATGTCTCGTAAGCAACCATCCCAGACTTCAGCTGTGCCATTGGCCATGTCGGGTCTGACTGCCCCTACCATCAGGCCAGATAGCCAGAATACCCTAGGAGTATTTGCAAGCTGACCCAGGGATCTGAATTCAACCAGCCAAGTGGCATCCAAAGTTTCAGTTTAGTTTTCTACTGACTGTGTCACCAGGCTATGTAAAATTAACATTCGTTAGAAGTAGAAATCTACCTCTTCTTTTATACCACTTGGCAGTACCTTTGATTTTTCTAAAGTTTACTTTGAATTGACATTGTAGTCCTTTCTCCAGATGAAGCTTCTTTAAAAAAAAAAAAAAAATTTAAATTGCCATGTGCACTCACTGGAGACAGAGGGAGAAATGTCCCCAATGGGGTGTGGTCACGTTGTAATCCCTTCTCCTCCATAACTCAGTTTGTGACGTGGGTACATACGCACCTGCACTCAGTGTGTATTTCAAGCCACCAGGGCTGGGATTTGATATGTCAGCTGTATGGGATCTAGCTTCCTTAACCCCCAGGTAACAGGGTCAACTCTCCAGATGAACCTTTAATGAATTACTAAGGACGTAGAATCTAGCTTCACCCTATTTTAATTTTATGTTTCCCTCTATCATGTATTCTGTGTTTATGTTTAAAAAAAAAATTTCATTTGTTATTGAAGGGTTGACTTCGAACTTCCTATTCATATAGAGTACAACTAAACTCATACTAAATGAAGATGATGTTGTTCTGCCTTTTGTCCTACTGTATAATGGTACCCATTATACAGAAGTTGTTTATATATTTTTATTTAATTAATGATGATAATATTTCAATTATTAGTAAATATTTATATTAAGGAGTCATGATTACAAAGTAACCTTTAAAAAATATAAAGCTAGGTAACCTACATGTCCATACAAATTCCTCACGTCAACCAGTTGTAGCTTATTTTTACTTAAAGAGTTAGAATCCAGCATTAGGGGACTAAAAGATCAAATTATTCACTAGTTTTTACTTATGCATGCTTGCTGAGAATTTCTTTTGGTTCTACTGTGATCAATATTTTGGGAAACAATGATATTAATCAGACATAAATCTTGCTCTTTACCACCCTCCAATTTAGTGGCAGATAAATCCCATTTAGCTGCCACTAGAAAGAGATGAAGGCATGTACATAAATAATCACAGGACGTGATGAGCCACACGGCACATCATTAAGTTGTCAGGTTTGGAAGTGTCCTTTAGAAATATTAGCTGGTGACAATTATATGTGTTATCACAGGGCTGTTACTAGTACTAAGTGAGCACTTTGCCCACTATCTAACAAATAATTGGTTGTTGGTTCAAATTCACAGCCTGAGATCTCATTTCTATCAATTATGGCTTTTGTCAACTGATATTTAAGACACAGAAATCACCTATCACTTAAAAATCATAAAATGCTAATTGCAAAAGTAACATCAAGAGTCACATTCCCCACACACTCCCCTTCTAATTCCAGTGGACAGAGAAGACCGCTACATGCATTTGCTCCCTCACATATTCTCATATAACTCGTATTAAGTCAATTTAGAAAAGAAAATATCTGCAGTGATGAAGAAAACAAATCAGATGCCACCAGGCCTTTGTTTCTTCATGGTTCTTTTGTTCTCTAGGGCTAACTTTCTTTTCTTTTTAGGTTTTTGCCATAGGGCAAGTGAGCTCACTGGAAAGAGACAGAGAAAGACAGAGAAAGGGACAGTGAGAAATCACCCCCCTGGAGAGATGATCAAACTGCAATCCCATCTCCTCCATTCTCTGCTCAGGATTTAGGGAATATACACGCATGAATGCTGTGGGAGTTTCAAATCACCAGGTGAGGGACTCGAACCATGGTGGAACATGTGGGAGCCCAGCACATTAACCACCATGCCACCTGCCAGCCCCTAGAGCTAACCTTTTTTAAAGTGAGAAACCTGTATCTTCTTTCATAACACTTTGGTAGTACTACTGATTTCTTCTTTTCTTTAAATTTTTTTCCTGTATTGACTAGTCCTTTCTGCAGTCTATAGATAAGCTATTTTAACAAATGGCAGGAAAAAAAATGGATGAAAAAAAAAAAAACATCTATGAATCAAGGTCATAGAAGTTGCAGAAAAGAGGGTCTTAATGGTGAAAGTAAGCATTGCTTCTGAACCCCAGAAATGAAGTAAGACCTGGAAATCTAGGCCCAGTGGGAAGGACAGGTGAGATGGAATAGCACACAGTGGTACTTACTGTAAGGGTTTATCCGGACCAGCGTGATACTGCCCTCCCCCTGAAAACACACACAGTGCTGTGCACACAATCCTGGTGGCAGAAAAAAACCCAAATTCTCAGGCAAGACATGAAAAGAATTTTCAAAAAAATAATTTGTCTAGTTCTGTGGTACAGAGATATTACGCTGTTCAGAAGTCGGGTCCCACATGCTGACTGTAGTTTGAATCCCTAGCTGGTGCAGCCAAAAACATATCACTCATGCCCCAGTGCCCCAAAGCCAATGGGCTGGAGGACTAGAGGAAGGGTATTCTGGAGTGAACAGGCCCTAAGGAGGGTGCTCATCTCTCTCTCTCTCTGTCTCCTTCACACACAAACACACACACACTTGATTGTGACCAAACAAAAAGAATTTTTTTTTTGGAGCAGTCTTTGCTATATGGCACGTGCACTCACCAGAAAGACAGAGAGGAGACAAAGAGACAGAGAGAGACAGAGACACTTTTTTTCTTTTTAAATTAATATTCTGCAAATAAGTTCTTCATATTCTGACATGTAGTGGTCCCTTGGCTCAGAGCGGCAGCCAGCAATCTATCTGCTCACCCTCAAGCAAAGCTCACGAGTCAATAAGCTTAGATCATGACAGCACCCAAAATGATTTCTACTTCACTTTTAAAATTTGGACTTCAAATTTGCCAGGTCATGTAAGGAAATTCAGAAACCAAGCTAATAAGTGGCAGAAAAAAAAAAAAATACAAAGTAACAATTTAAAAAAAGTAAACATACCCCACAAGAAAATCTCAAATAATAGCCTTACAAAGATTAAAATAGATATTACCTGAATAAAAGTTAATATGATTCTATTATGGATGAAAGGTCAGAGACAATAATGAGTATATAAAATATATGACTCAATCAAATCAATGGAATTATGTTTAAAAAATCAATATGCCAAGCCAAATTAAACAAAATCCTGATAAAGGATATAATTCACCAAAGATTAAAAAATCTAAGCATCTCAAAAGACAATTTCAGAAAAAGTAGTGTATTAAATCATTAATAATTAATTAAAGAGAATAATTATTGCTTAAAGTCATACTCCTGGTTAAAAGGGCTTGTTAAATGCCCAACACAATGCATCAAAAACCGTATATTAAGGGTCAGCAGGTGGCATGGTAGTTAAGGTGCTGGATCCCACATAGCCAACTGAGTGGTTCAAATGCTAGACCTGGCAGCTTAAAAAACAC
Source organism: Tupaia tana (assembly GCA_026018925.1). Lineage (NCBI taxonomy): Eukaryota > Metazoa > Chordata > Mammalia > Scandentia > Tupaiidae > Tupaia > Tupaia tana. The sequence continues at coordinate 208,526,063 of JAKSZU010000001.1, read as the reverse complement.
ACTGTGTGTGAGTGTGTGCCCACAATACTGAGAGAACAGAGGAGAAAGGGATTGCAGCATGGTCACCCCCCCCTCCAGGGAAGTGGTTTCTCACTTTCCCTCTCTCTCTGTCTCTCTTTTTCTGATTACCCCATGCACCCGATAGCAAAAAACTGAGACAGACAGATAAATATATATATATATACATATTTTTTTTTCAGAGAGATTTTTGCTATAGGGCATGTGCACTTGCCAGAGAAAGAGACAGAAAGTAAGAAATCACCTCCCAGGCGTGATGGCCAGGCTGCATTCCCTTCTCGTCCATTCTCCTCCCATGATCTTAAGACACTCACACACATGTGCCTGGCTTGAATTTTAAGCCTCCATGTCTAGGACTCAAATCACAGTCAACTACATATGTGGGAGACCAGCGACATAACCATTATGCCATCTGCTGATTTTATATATATATAGATATAGATATAGATATAAATATATATGTGTGTGTATATATATATATATGTGTGTGTGTGTGTGTGTGTGTGTGTATACATCTGCTGACTATATATATATATATATATATATATATATATATATGTATGTATATATATATAATATTATATATATAAACTACATATATGTGTATATGTATTTTACATATGTATTTTTTTTTCCTGGACCCAATCAGTGGAAAATTTCTAGTCTGTCTCTCAGACCTCTACGGTCTACTTTGTTCACTGCTCTTTCTTGAGTACAGTTTGGAACCATTGTCAGGACTTAGCAACTATTTAGTGGATGGATGACTATATAGACCACAAGTTTTGAAAGTTTCTAGTGAGGGACAAAAAAAGCATGCTACAGGGAATCTGCAATACTGATGTTTGCAGGAACTAAAACAAATCCTTAAGGCCAAATGGCAAATTAAGTATTTTCAAACATGAAGGAACTCACCAACATATTCTCTCTAATACAATTCTCAGGAAGTCATAGAAAATTGTTGCAATAAACTGAGTAAATAAAGACAGACTGTGGTCAAAGAAAGAGAAAGATCTACTGATCTAACAAGCGAGTAATTGAGGGAGGCCTCAGGTTCACTGTTGAGAGCAGATGGAGAGAGCAGTAAGGCTATACGGAAGTAAGGCAGGTGGGTCCAAGAAGAAGGCATCTGAAAATAAAGGAAACCTTGACATTTTTACACTATTTATATCATTAGAAATAACTGAATTGAAAAACCTCAAAGACAAGTAAAGATATTAGGAAAAGTAAACTATTTTTAAAAACAGTAAATCCAATCATATTAAAATTTAAAACTGTTAAGCTATATGGTGTATCAAGTATGCACAGAAGTACAGATATTTTTGTAATAAACACTTTAAAACAAAATGAAGACAGTCTGAATATACAAAAGAATATCACTGAGACGTTAATTTTCTCAATGATGAATAGATGAATAGATAGAAACAGAGGGATAAATAGACATACACGTACACACATAGATAAAAAGATCGATTGTTGGGGCAACAGGTGGAATGGTTGTTAAGGCGCTGGACTCCCACATGGCCAGCTATGGTTTGAGTTCCAGACTTGGTGGCTTACTTTCTCACTTTCCCTTTCCCTTTCTCTCTCTCTCTGTCTCTCTATTTAAGTTTAAAAATTAATAACAAATAAAATTAAATAAACAAAGTAGTGTTTTTTAAAAAAACAAAACTTGATTGTTTACTGTACTATCATTTAAATGTGTAAAACACAAAATTATTTTGGAGGGAAACTTAACAAATTCTGAATAAAAAAAAATTCAAGATAAAATGTAATGACAGGACACTTTTCAAATAAGATATTAAACTATATCATCAAGCTATACATATTTTAAATAGAACAATGCTATCACAAGGTTCACCAAATTAATAAATGAACTGTATTTTAATGACTAAAAATTACATGTAGAATTTTAAAACTCATCACATTATGGAAAGGTGATACATGTACTAACAAATGCCACTAAAATACTATCTAAATACTGAGAAAATAATCCAGGTAAAGTATCATATTTCACAGCATTCAAAATTAGCTTCCAAATAAAAAAATAAGTTTAAAACCATTAAATTTGGTAAATAAATAAGTTTAAAACCATAAAATTTGGTAAAGAAACAGAGTTGACTAACTGATCTTGTGGCAAATTAGAATTTTCTATTTTTTATGTATAAGACATTTAAAATTTATAAGATATTTGATGCATTAATTAATACACATGTAAAATTTGATACATTAAAAAACAGGAAGAATGTTACTGACTGAGTAGGGAAATGTTAATAAGTAACACACAAGATTTATTAATCAATTTTTAATAATATAACCTAAAAAATAAGTAAAGGTTACAAACAAAAAGTCCAATAAAAATATTGTAAGCAAATATTTGAAAAAAAAGTATTCAAAGCCTTTTATTGTTTAAACACAAGGGGCCGTGTGCACTTGTCAGCGAGGGAGAGACAAAAAGCACCCTCCTGCAGGCATGTTTATGTTGCAATTTCTCTTCCTCTATTTCTGTTTTGGGAAGATTTTGGGCAAGTGTACAGACACACACACACACACACACACACACACACACACACACACACATCCCGTATGTTGCTCAGACTGTTGGGTTAAGATTTGTACCACAATGGGCCAGGTAGGATCTGGGGCCCAGTGCACAGAGCTTAACCAGTGTACTGTGAGGCCAGCCCTGAAAATTTTTAATGATTGAAGATATAGGAAAAAAAAAAAAAAACTAAGAAAAAGTTATCCTCTGTGGCATATTACACAAATATTTGGGAGTGTCTGTTTAGTAAACATAGTTGAAGCAAGAACTGGGCCAGTCAGGTGGTCATACATATCACACTGCATGTGAGGTTGCTACACAAGGAAATACACGCAGAGATTCCTGTAGAATTCTATCATCAATGGTCTTACAGAATCATTATATTCTGATATAGTAATACCTAATAAAATGATCCCTAATTAATTTCTGATGAACTAGAGATGAAAACAGAAATGTGCCTGAGGTAGTAAAGGAGTTATAAAATACTATAAAAGTAGTCAAGGCTAAGTTTCTTAAGGTATATACAAATAATACAATATTACCCAGCCTTTATAAACACATCATACTTGGAAAAAGAATACACAATGTAGAGGAACTTATCATGATCTATTAACTTAAGCTAAAATTAAAGTCTAACATGTTTATCTGACAAGTTTTATAATGAAATTTTACGTTGAAAATAAAAACATTGAAAAAAATAATAAATGTCTATAAGTTAACAGAAAAGTCATGACGAACTTTTGTTTTTCTATGCAAAATTGTGTCATGATTTTCCCAAAAACACAATATAATATTATTTCAACTTTTTAAATTATTTATCTACCATATATATTCAAATGCACCAAAATTAACTAAATTCAGTACTTGGACAACCATAACTATAATGTTTTAACAGTAGTAATATATAAGTAAATGATTCATGAATAATGTATATTTTCTGATATTTTTATGCATTCTGTACAATAATCATACATGAACATCACAGTCAGACAAAATTACATTTTAACAAAATTGCAACACCAGTCTTAACAGGTTATTGAAAGGCTTTTTATTCAAAACATTACTAAGATTTTGAAGTCACAAAATATACTATACATCCTGAGTTTGAAAAATTATGTTTTAATTTTGAGCAAACTGTTATTGTTCTTGTGTTTTGGGAAAGTAACTACTGATTTAATTTTGACTACAAGAATGCAATTGTACATTTTTGTATTTTTCCTACTCCTGAAGTGAAAAGCATCTTTAAGGCATATGAGCTAAGGCATATGAGCACAAATTTAATAAGATCATTCTAAGACTGAATATTTTAATAAATAGTCTAAGGCACAAATTTTAAACTACTGAGCTGACAACCATTTATAGCCCCCATATAAGAATAAATATTACATATGTGAAACATATATTCATATGTATAATTAGAATATATACCATGCATAGATATTAATAACAATAAGTATAATATATGCATACCTATATATGTGTGTGTTATGTGTGTGTGTGTGTGTGTGTGTGTATACATATAAAGCCAAAGCTCTCAATAATTGTGATCTTGGGCACATACACTTAAATCGCACAAGTAATATTGAACAGAAAGCATGTTTTTTGAAGCAAAAAAATTTTTATCTACTCCATTGCATAATAGACTCACAAAAATTTCCTAAACTCGGTGCATTTTCTATAATCTTTTTTAGTATAAATCATTCAGAATTGCAACCAAATGTTCACAGATTTACCTTCTCTACCAGAGCACAATCATCTCAAGAAAGGTAACTTATTGATGTCTTAAACTTATTGTTATAATCTTCAACTGTTCTCCCTACACACTTAGGATATTGTAAATTGACTTCCTCTCATCAACCCTCGCAATTCCAAGCAATGGGTTTATTCTGTCAAATAGACATTTATCTCCTTCACGGAAACTAATGTTCTGTAAGGGAAAAGACTAAGTAAAGCAACTCTCAGAATAAAGTATAGTAAGTGCTAAAATAAAATGGTGTAAAATAGGCTATAGAACTGTAAGTGTAAACTGAATGAATTAGAAAAGTCCTAGAGAAAGTAATACTTGAACTGAATTTTGAAGTTATAGTAGAAATTATATCAAAAGAAAGAAAGAATATTTTACAAGAAGAAAGCATCACATTCTAAGACATAGAAGGGACAGGAGTATTACATGAGAGGCAGGAATTATGACTAGCTCAGCACTGTTAGATAGAACATATACGCAGGGAGAAGGAATGGGCAGAGATAGTGCATGGGTGAAGTACTATACATTAACAGAAATGAGTAAATTCTGTAGGTCTTAGAATGTAGAGCATGAAATTTTTTTAGGGTTTTACATAAGGCATGTGCATTTACTAGAGAGAGATTGAGAAAAAGGAGAAGTGAGGAATCTCCCCCGGGGGGTGGGGGTATGACCACATTGCAATCCCTTCTCCTCCAGTCCACTCTCAGGATTTTGGGCATGCACGCACACATGCCCAGTGTGATTTTCAAACTTCAGGATCTGTAACTTGAACCATGGAGGACCATGTGAGAGTTCAGAGTCTTAACCACTACTACACCTGCTCAACCTCAAGGATAAAATTTCTTTTTCTTTTTTTTTAGAGAGTTTTTTGATAGAGAATGTGTGAGCTGCTCACCTGAGGGACAAAGACACAGAAAGCAAGAAATCACTCCCTAGGGGGATGGCCACACCACAATCCATTCTCCTCCCAGGATTTTGGGAACACATGCACATATGCCTAATTTGAGTTTTTTGTTTGTTTGTTTCCTTTTTTTTTTTTTTTTTAATAGCCACTGGGTCAGCTCAAACTGGGGGTCAGCTACATGGAAATACAGCAACATAACCATTATGTCATCTGATGATCTCTGGAATGAAATTTCTTAAAAGCTCTTCAGTTATTCTTTCCAGCAGAACCACTACTTGAATAAATCTTTATGTTAGAAGTAAAACTCCAACAACAATGATATGAGGATAGACCACAGGCACTGCTTTCCTGGATGGAGGGTCACATTTATACATATAAAAATGAATATGGGTAGAGCCAGACAGTAGAAGAAAGAACTTAGGAAAGAGTGAAATTTGGCCAGCTGATGGTGTGGTGGTTAAGGTGGCTGGATTCCACATGGTCAGCTATATAGTTCAAGTGCCAGGCCAGCAGCTTGAAAAACACTCTGGGCATATGTGTGGGTATGCCCAAACACTTGAGAGAAGACTGGAGATGGGATTATGGCATGGCCATCCTCCCCAGGAGGTACTTTTTCACTTTCCCTTTCTCTTTCTCTCTCTGTCTCTCTGCAGTCAAGCAGACACACAAATTAAGAAAGAAAGAAAGAAAGAAAGAAAGAAAGAAAGAAAGAAAGAAAGAAAGAAAGAAAGAAAGAAAGAAAGAAAGAAAGAAAGAAAGGGAGGGAGGGAGGGAGGGAGGGAGGAAGGAAAGAAAGAAAAAAGAAAGAAAGAAAGAAAGAAAGAAAGAAAGAAAGAAAGAAAGAAAGAACGAACGAACTAGTGCCAGTTAAGAAGTTGGTGACGTAAAATTATGGAAGTAAGTGGCTGAGGAATCTGTAACAACTCTCCAGGGAGTGCATGTGCCCTATAGCAAACATCTCTCCTATTTCTGACTGTAGCAAAGGAATGTAAAGGTCGACAAGTAGGTTTTCAGGGATTAATTCAATGCCAGATATACTGGATTGAAGAACATTTGAGACATACGAGATAATTTTCTCATAAAATAACTGAATATTCAGAATAGGAATTTAGTAAAAATCTCTAGGAAGAAAGGAATAAATCACTGATCTTTCATGCTTGATTATTAATGAGGTTACCCTTGGGAAGTGTGATTATCTAGTTCTATTTTCCTAGAAGTATGGTGTTTCTATCGTATGGTTACCTTTGAGTGAGTCCCCTGTTTATATCCACTATAATGTCTGGATTTGCATATATCCAGCTAAGTGTCCCAGTTCACCCTACCAGGAGGCAGGAGTCCTAAGTGAAAGCACTTATGCCAATAAAATCTGGAGTCTCTGAATGAATATTTAAGCACTAGAAACAATAAAACTTATACCATAAGGTGGGCAAATAAAAAACATTTTATTTCAAAAGTCTTCATGTTATAAAAATTTCTTGTAAAGGAACTATTTTAAGAACGAAATACACATTCATTTTTATCCATGGGAATTTTGAGTCCTAGTGCACAAATAAATTTTAGTTCATATTAAACCTATGTACTTGGAGTGCTTTACATATTTTTTTTTGAGAGATTTTTGCTGTAAGGTCCGTCTTCTCACCAGAGATACAGAGAGAGACTGTGAAAAATCAGCCTTCTAGAAGGAGATGGTCATGCCACATCCCTTATCCTCCATTCTCCTCTTGGATTTTTGGGCCCCTATGCACATGCACCTGGCATGAGTTTTAAGCTTCTGGATCTGGGATTTGAACCATAGTTGGCTATATGGAAGTTCAATGTCTTAATCACTATGCCACCTGCTGATCGCTTACATATGGTTTTGGAGAGCATTCACATTTATCATATTGCTGCAAAAGTATAATAAATTATTATTCAATCATACTGGATAGCCAAAGTTATATTATATTGGAATTATATTGCATCTTATAATAGATTGCATTTTAAGACTCAGCAGTATCACTTCTTAGTTGCTAGTGATATTCTAAAGGCTTTCCTAGCACATATTTTCAGGATAGCCTCACCTGTGAGTAAAGAATGGCCCACATTAGGACCAGCAGATGGTGTAATGGTTATGTTGCTGGACTCCCACATAATCGCCTGCAATTCAAGTCCTGGACTTGGTGACTTAAAACTCACACGAGGCGCTTATGTGTGCATGCCCCAAAACTGAGAGAATGGAGGAGAAGGGATTGTGACATGGCCATCCCACCTGGGGTGGGTGATTTCTCTCTTTCTCTCTTTCTTTCTCTCTGTAACTCTCCATCTCTTCAGTGAGTGCAAGTTCCCTTCAACAAAAATCTCTCTTCAAAATATAAAAAGAATGACCCACAAATAATATCTAATCTCTTTCAGCAACATGACCTGGAAATTGTGATAAAATAAACCTCTTAATGAAAACACATTGTCACCAAAAACAGTTTTACTAGTAATAAACCTAAGACATATTCAAATTCAATGATCTGTGATCAGGCGACATTCTAGAAATGAGATGATTATGATAAAAATTCACCATCTAAGTATTTTTTTAATCTTGATATTTTTACTTCTTGGAACCAAATAAATATTTGGCTCAAAATTATGTGAAATAAATGTCAACCTAACATGACAGAACATACTGCATGAGAAAGCTTGAGTATCATCATTACCTATTATTACCTATTTATATCACTTTATTATTTAACATGACTGGTCATTCCTTAAAATCAACTTAACCTATTATGCATATGAGACAGGTGGATAACTATTTCTGAAAGCACCAAATTGAGTAGCTATTAAATATCTAGAGCAAAATTTTGCCATATAATATAGGAAAACAGGTTAATTTAAAATCATATGTGGATATTTTAATGCATCTTTTTCTATTAATGCATATTTTTCTATCATTGATATACTATATAGAAACAACATACAAGTATATAGAGTCAATCACATAATGGACAGGTGAATCTAACAAATATATATATTTGTACATATAAGTATATGTGTGTGTGTGTGTGTATATATATATATATGTATATAACAGCTGAAACTAAATGAATGAAAGACATATCAGAGAAATATCATCAAAGTCAACAATTACACTTTTTTAAATAATTATTTTACTTTATTTTATTTACTTATTTATTTACTTATTTATCATAATTTAACCAGAGTGGGACAGTGTGAAAGAGAGAGAGAGGATAGGAATTCCAAGATCAGGAATAAAATGCAAGCAATACTACAGAAAATAAATATACACTAAAATAATAATACTTACATAAAAGTAAATAAAAATAAAATTTAAGATTTAGCTTAAAGTTCCAAGAAAAAAAATTATGCCTCAAAACTAATTTGAATGAGAATGGGAAATCCAAATAGTCCTTTATCACCATAGTGGAATATAAAATTCCAAACCTTGCATGATGAAAATTCCAGGCTCAGATGTCCTCACTGTCAAGGTCTACAAAGTTTCCAATGCCTAAGAAAAATTATCTCCAGTCCTATACCAACATTTCTAAAATAGAAAATAAAAAGAAAATATTCTCCAAAGCATTTTATAAGAGTATTGGAAAAATAAAAAAATGAATATTTACAGAAAAACCAGTCATAACCATAGAATATAAATGGCTTAAGAAAAATACTAGGAAAACAGAGACAATAAAATGTAAAAACACAATATAGCATGGCCAGTAAAGGATTATCTCAGGAATGCCAAGACTAGTAAAACATTATGAAAACATGTTCATCTTACTAGATGCAGAAAAGAAATAATAGATGATATACACTAATTGCTTAGATTAAATATTAAAATTATTAAGAAATTGAGATTGTCGCACACATATATTTTATAGTGAAACATTTATTTTTTTATTTGTCTTTTTTTTTTTTTTTTTTGGAGAGGTTTTTGCTGTAAGGTGCATACTCTCCCCAGAAAGGCAGAGAGAGACAAAGAGACCGAAAGTAAGAAATCACTCCCTGGGGGGATGGCCACTCCGTATACCTTCTCCTCCTTTCTCCTATCGGAATCTTGGGCATGCAGGCACCTGCGCCCAGCCTTAGTTCAAGCCACTGGATCCGAGACTCAAACTGCAGTCAACTACATGGAGTCCAGCAATGTAGCCATTATGCCATCTGCTGGTCCCAAAACATCTAATGTATTATGTTTTTAGATTAAAAAACAAGGATTTCTACAACTAATGTTTTTTAAATATTGTTTCACAAGATTTTTATCAGAATAAAGCAAAAAAACTAAATTAAATATCAAAACAGCATGATATTGGCACAAAAACAGACCTGAGGACCAATGGAACACATAGAGACCCCAGAAATTAACCCCAAAACATGCAGCCAACAGATCATTGACAAAAGGTACCAGTCAATCCAGTGAGGGAAGGAACACGTCTTTAGCAAATAGTGCTGGAAAAACTGGGACCTACCTGCAGAAAGATAAATCTGAACCCCTATCTCTCATCATTAACAAAAATCAACTCAAAGTTCATAAAAGATTGGGGAACCAGCAGTTAGCATAATGGCTATGTTGCTGGACTCCCACGTAGTCGACCGCGGTTCGTGTCCCGGACCCGGTGGCTTAAAACTCATGCCGGGCGCAGGTGCGTGCATGCCCAAGATCCCGAGAGGAGAATGGAGGAGAAGGGATTGTGGCGTGACCATCCCCTCTAGGGGGTGATTTCTCGCTTTCTGTCTCTATGTCTCTGTCTGTCTGGCGAGCGCATGTGACCTATAGTGAAAGACCTCTCCAAAAAAAAAAAAAAAAAAAAAAAAAAAAGTTCATCAAAAATCTAAACGTAAGACCTCAAAGAATAGAACTACTTGTGGGAAAAAAAAATGGAGAAATTCTGGAGACATTGGGGTAGGCAAAGACTTCTAATGTAAGACCCCCTCCCCCAAAGTAAAGGCAATAATCCCCAAAATAGACAAGTGGGATTACATCAGATTAAGAAGTTTCTGCACAGCCAAGGACACAGCAATTAGTGGAAATTGACAAACCTAGGAATGGGGAAAATCTTTGTAAACTGTGTCTCAGATAAGGGACTAGTAATCAAAATACACAGAGAACTCAAGTGGCTTACCTGGAAAAATAGGATTAACCCAATTAAAAGATGGAAAAATGAGCTGAATAAATAACTCTCTAAGGAAGACATATGATCAGCCAAAAAGCATATCCCAAAAAAAGAAAAAAAAAAAAAATGCTCAACATCCCTCATCATAAGTGAGATGCAGGGGCCAACAAGTGGCATGGTGGTTAAGGGGAATGAACTCAAACATTGCCAACCACAGTTTTAGAGTCCCAGACCTGCTGACTGCTTTCTCGCTTTCTCTCTCTCTCTCTCTCTTTCTCTCTCTTTACCCCCCCTCCCACCCTTTGGACATATTAAGATAAATAAATAAATATATATATAATTCTTAAAAAATTAAAAAGGGTGATGCAGATCAAAACCACAATGAGATATCTATCACCTAATCCCAGTCAGAATGGTGAAGATTAAAGAAAAAAAAAAAAGGTTAGTGCTGGCAGGGATGTGGTGAAAGCAGAACTCTTCTGCACTCTGCACTATTGGTGGGAATGTAAATTGGTCCAGCCACTGTAGAGAACAATGTGGAGGTTCCTCAAAAACCTTCAAACAGAACTACCATATGGTCCAGTAATTCCACTCCTGGGTTTGTACCCAAAGGACAGGAGAATGCTCAGTTGTAAAAGTGCACATCTATGTTCATTACGTCATTATTCATGGTTGCTTAGACATGGAACCAGCCTACACGTCCACAAGCAGTAGAATGGGTTGCAAAAGTGTGGCACATATACTCCATAGAATACTATTCAGCCATAAAAATAAAAAAATTAAAAAAAAGACTCTGGCATTTGAGGTAAAGTGGATGAATATGGGAGATTTATTGCTGAGTGAAGCAAACCAGGCTATAAAACAGAGATATTGTATGTCTCCACTTAACGTATACTGACTGTCCGCACTCTATGGTAGAGGATAAAAAAAACTGAAGGACATAAAAGCATTGAAAATAGTTATGGACATGGAAAAAAGTGGAAGGGGAATGAGAGAGGGGAAGAGTGTAGGGAAGGAAATTTGGGAGTAAAAATAGACAGGTAAGACATTTGTGGGACACAGAAATGGTTTATTACCTGTTGATGATGATATGTAAAGTATTCTCAACTGGATTAGTCTGAATTGTATTTCATGCTGGGTAAATTCTCTTTACAATCTAAATAATGTATAGTGATTGAATGAATAAATAGTAATATAAAAATTAATAAAAAAGGAATTACTAATACTTGAAGAAGACAAAGCTATAATTATCAATAAATATGATACCTGAGGGTAGAAAATATATAGACTACAGATACATTATTTGAATAAAGAGAGGAGTTCAGTGAATTTATTGGATTATAATATCAAAATATAGAACTTTATTGTAAGCTCTGCTTGTGACCATGATTAACCAGCTTGATTGATATGGATCCACTCTCCTGAAATAGTGTGTATTTGTGAATGTGTCTATGTTTAAAGTTACCAAGGTCAGGACCAATCCCATAGCCTGGTGGTTAAGGAAGTTGGACCCCACATGGCTGACCATGGAATTCAAATCCTGGCCCCACTGGTTTGAAAAATACTGTGTGTGTATATGTGCATGTGTGTCCAAAATTCAGACAAAATTAAAAAATGGGTGAGAAAGAGATTGTAGTATGGCCATGAGTCACTTAAGGATGTTTTCTCCTTCTTCCTCTCCTTTTCATTCTGTCTCTTTCTCTCTCTCTCTCTTTCGGTGATCACATATACTCTCTAGCAATTAAAAAATATCAACTGAAATATAAGTGATCTGAATACTGAAATTGAAAGCAAACATAAACAAACTGAGTAAAGAAGCAACACTCAACACTATGTCCTCTAAAAGAAAGACACTTTAGATTTTAAAGCACAAATAAAATAATAAAAGATGGAAAAGTTATACTCTCAAATAGTAATCAAAAGATAAGTAGTGAAGCTATATTAATGTCAGCCAAAAATAGATTTCAAAATAAGCAATACCAGCAGAGATTTAAAGGAGCATTTTATAATAATCAAGGTATCAGTTTCTTCCAGAGGACAAGGCAATATTAAATGCACATTAACTCATTAACAGATCTTCCATTTGTATTTTTAAAATGTGAAAATGTTTTCAGATAAGCAAACATAAAAAATATATTAGTGCCTGCTCACAATGAAGGAAATACTAAATGGAGAACTTTAGGGTAGGAAAATAAAAAGACAGAGGAATAGAAATAAAAGAAGAAATAAGGAGCAAGGGAGTATGGAGGTGAATTTAAATGACCAATTTTTGTATTAAAACCATGGTCATGAAGAGTCCAGAAATTGTGGAAGTATACTAACACTGGAGAATTAACATGGTCAGATATCAAAACTGACTAAAAAGCTGCTTAAATTATAATTATGGTACAGGCACTAATAAAACAATAGCAAGTAATGGAAAGTAAATAAAGTATATAAAATACTTCACTGCTGTACTCTGACATGTGCATTATACATCAAATGTATATTACACAAAATTTTAAGAAAAGCGATAGAGTGTAACAATAGAAGAAAGAAAAATGTTTTCACCCATGGACTAGTAGGTTAGAGGAACCAGATTGTGGTGCAGTGATACAACACAATGCCCTGCATGGCTATCCCACATGTGAAGGTTTCTGGTTCAAGTCTGGAGACCTTCCTAAGTGTTTCTGGCCACACTTGCCCCTAATCCAGGGCTGGCTGAAGGCTGAGGGTGGATCGCAGCTTCAGAGCGCTGTGGGAGAGTCTCCTCGTTATCTTTATCTTTCATTCATGGAAGAAAAAAAAAATTAAGCTAAAAAGAGTATAGAATGTTAGGTCAATCAGCCATGAATAAAAGGAAAAAATAATTTTAAATCCTACTTTGCTCTACGTGTATAAACCAACATCAAATGTGTATAAAAATGTGAAAGGGAAAATAATGAACTGCTGGAAAATCACACAAGACTAGATTTATAACTCAGGAACTGCTAACGTTTTATTATACATAAGACCAATGTCAATACATATTTTAAAAATTGATAAATAGCCCCACATTAAAAGCAAGAACTCCTGTTGATCAAAAATAACCATTTTTTTTCCCTGTCTCCTCCTTGCATCGCCCTGTTATTTCCCGCTATTACCTCTCCCTTACTATCTCCAGTATGAAGAGCTGGCTCTACCTGATATCACACCTTCTAATCTTTCTGTTTCTGCCATGCAGTGTGGACATTTGGTACATACCATGCTGCACACTTGTAAAGATGGATAGTGATTAAATGTAAATGATAAATATATATTTTTAAATTAAAAAAATATTAAAATAAGACAATACGGAGTTACAGAAATGGTCACTTTTGATTGATGTTCCATAAAGTACAGATACTTATTTTTAATAAAAACGTAAAAGTGAAAAAAGTCATTATGAGTAGGATATAATAGGTATAACACATACCATTTTTAAAATTGCTTACACTAAGAATATATAAAAACTTTAAAAATCTAATAATATGTCCAGCACATATTGTGGGTCCCACATTGCTGGCTGAGCAATTCGAGTCCAGGATCAGTGGATTGAAATTTATGTCAGGCACAAGTGTGTGCATGCCCAAAATCAGAGGAGAATGGAGAAGGGATTGTGGTATGGCCATTGTTCCTGTGGGGAGGTGATTTCTCGCATTCTCTTTCTCTCTTTCTCTCTACCTCTGGTGAGGACACAAACCTTATGGAAAACAAATAATAATAATAATAATAATAATAATAATAATAATAATAAAACTGTATAAATCAATGAGAACAGGACAGGTTACTTAATAAAAACATGAAAACTTTAATAATGGGCAAAAAAAAAAAAAAGTCTTATAAAAGTCACTGCACTAAAAAATATCAAAAAGGACAGTAAACACACAGAAAGTTACTAAAGTTCATTACTGAAAGTGAAAGTGAAAACCTCTAACCTACCACCGAAATGGCTTCCCTATAAAAGACTAACAAGGTTTCACCTCCAACTTGTAAAGAACTTGGCATTGCCACTTCGGATCTCATAACAATAAAAAACTGAATGAACCAAAACATCAATTATTTTTCTTCAACCCATCAGGGAACATAACATTTTTCTCCAAGAAACATTTTTCTCCAAGAAAAAAATGCCAGCATGAAATCTGGAGAGGAAGGAGCGTGTAGAAACGCAGTAGACATTTGCTTGGCTGGAGCAGAAGCTGCTAGAGCATAAACTAGTAGGGACATCTAAGTGGTCATTTTGGTTGGATGCTCAAGGCTGAGAGTAGGGGTGGGAAAATCTTGGAGACTGTAGTTTGGACTTTTTTTTTCCACATTTTTGTATGTGTATATGTGTGTATTTTTGTGATTTGCCAGATGGCACATGTGCTGGCTGGAGAGAGAGAAAAATAAATCAGAAAGGGAGAAAGCGAGAAAGCATCCCCCATGGGAGATGGTCACGCTGTAATCCCTTCTCCTCCATGTCTCCCTCCTTTCAGGATGTTGGGCACGCCTTCACATGCACCTGGCATTCTTTTCAAGCCTCTATTTGGAGAAGGGAGCATCTTCTAATATCTTAAGTCTTGGACTTCAAACATGCTGTCAGAGGGCCAGCAGATGACGCAGCATGTATGTCCTTGGACTCTCACATGGCTTACCACAGTTTGAGTCCTGAACTCCTGTCCTGAAACTCACACTGGTGCACATGCATGCATGCCCAAGATCCGGGGAGGAGAATGGAAAAGGGATTACGTGTGGCCATTTCCTCTGGGGACTGATTTCTCACTTTCCCTCTCACTGTATTTGATCTCCCTCCCCAAGCTTCTCCCCAGTGAGTGCATGTGCCCTAAGGCGAAAACCTCTTTAAAAAAGATTAAAAAATAAACAAAAAAAAATAAACAAAAAAAACACCATGCTGTCAGTCATGTGGGATCCAGTTGCCTTAACTACCACTCCACCAGCTGGCCCTCATTCTTGAATTTTATGGAGATAAAATCCACCATAATCTGAGAAATAAGAAAGGTACCCTTAAATTTCTGGCAGGGAGTGGGGGAAGTAACTCTTTTAAAATACACAATTATTCTGAAATCAACAGGTCCTTCACAATAATGAAAGGTTTACTCTTCAAAGGAAAAGAATTACCAGTCCACATATCACCTATAAGAGAAGATGTCCAAACCTTGATACTTCCGCCATTTCTAGCCTTCCTGATTCCCCTTATAAGACAAACAAAGCAAAACTAAACTAAACTAAAAACCTTGCCACTATAGGAACACTTAATGAAGATTATAGCCAAGCAATTCAACTCACTAAAGGACAGATTAGGGCATCTCCTATGACCTACTGGTTAAGATCATTGGATCCCACAGGGCCAATCACATGGTTTGTGCCCCAGTCCCAGCAGCATGAGAAATATACTAGGTATATGTGTATGTGCCCCAAATCCTGATGGAGAAGGGACTGTGGGTAACTGTGTCCCACTAGGGATGCTTTCTCCTTCCCTCACTTTCTAACTCTGTTTCTCTCTGGCAAGTATATATACTCTGTGACAATTAAAAAAGAAAAGATCTAGTCATAAGATTTTAGAAGATGCTCCTTCCTCCAAATGTTTCCACTACAGTAATAGGTCTCCAGTGTAATAAGGTAGGAAGAGTGAATACAGCTGAAATAGCCGCAGGATGCAGGCTTCTGAGACTACTTAGAGAAGCCCAGCACTAGGAGGGGAGACCAAAACAATCACGCCAGAACAATTGGGCACCTTCAGCGACAGCAACTATTATACAAAGCCCCTCACTAGCAGGGTGAACATAAATCCTCGTCTTTAAGGCTTAATTACTTTAATTTTACTACATCGTGCAACTGTATATTATATCTTTAACAAAGAAGTATAAGGTATGTCAAAAGGCAAGAAAAACAGTCTGAATAGACTAAGCAAGAATCAGATCAAGACTTAGATATGACTCAGATTTTGAATATATACATATAGATATATAAATTCAAAATAAATATGATTACTATGTTAAGAGCTCTATAATAAAAGAGTCACTTACAAGAACAGAAGGATAATCGAAGCAGAGAGATGGAAATTCTAAAAGAGAAAAGTATGATAGATAGATTCAGACAGTGGCACCCCGTGACACAGTGTCTGCAAGGCTGACCCGCATGGGAAGATTTGGGTTTTTCCAAAGATTTCCTCATATGTGGGGTGTACATGCCTGATTTGGGGCTAGCTAAAGCTGACAGTGGTTCACTCATGAGGAACCTGTTACCTGTGCCAGTCTCTCTCTCTTTCTTGAGAATGAAAGAAATGAATAATCAAAAAAAAAAAAGTAAGGCTATAAGGGCCGGGAGGTGGTGTGATGGTTGGGGAACTGGACTCCCATATGGGCAGTTGTGGTTCAAGTTCCAGACCTGGCAATTTGCTTTCTCACTTTCCCTTTCGCTCTGTGTCTCTGTCTGGTTCAATTAAAAAAAATAATAATAGTAACAAAAAAAACTTAAATACTTAATTTAAGAAAGTAAGGATATAGTAGAACTGAACAGCACTATTAATATCCTTGAAGTAATTTTTATTTTAGAATACTTTGTCTAATGGCAACAAAATAAGCATTTTTTTTACACAATCACATGAAATAGTCACCAAGATAAAGCACGCCATAAACCATATTTTAACAAATATAAAATGATAGAAAATAAAGAGGATGTACTTAGATTACTATGGAAATAAATGCTATTAAATTGGTAACAGAAAGATAACTAGAAAATATAAATATATTTAGAGTTTAAGAAAAACACTTCTGGGACCAACAGTTGGTGCAATGGCTATGTCGCTGGACTCCATGTAGTCGACCGTGGTTGGAGTCCTGGACCCGGTGGCTTAAACTCATGCCGGGAGCATGTGCATGTGTGCCCAAGATTCCGAGAGGAGAATGGAGGAGAAGGAATTGTGGCATGGCTATCCCCACTTGGGGGGTGATTTCTCGCTTTCTGTCTCTCTGTCTCTCTCTGTCTTTCTGGCGAGCACATATGCCCTATAGCAAAAACCTCTCCAAAAAAAGTAAAAAGAAAAGAAAAACACTTCTAAATGACCCATACATCACAGTTTCAAGAGAATTAAAATTAGTTTTGAACCATATCAAACCAAAAATATATCCTTGAGAACACTGTCTTGTAGTGAAAGCCCTGCTTTTAGGGAAATATATAGCATGGAGTATGCATATTTTAAAAAGAAAGATATGAAATCAATAATCTAAGTCTCCATCTCGAAGTGAAAGAAATATGAGCAAAGTAAACCTACAGAAAGCAGAAGAAAATTAATAATACAACTAAAAGCAGAAACTGATACAATGGAAAATAGAAAAAAAATAAGGAAATTCAGTATAATCAAAATCCTGTTCTTTGAAAAGGTCAATAAAATTGACAAACTTCAAGCCAGACTACCTAAAAAAAAAAGTGTAATATACTAATACAGGAATAAAATGGGTTGTCATTACTGATTCACGGTGGTAAAAGATAATAAAAGAATATTATGAAGAACTTCATAACTATAAATTTTATAAACTATATACAGTGGACAATTTTTTTTTTTTTTTGGAGAGGTTTTCACTATAGGGCGCGTGTGCTCACCAGACAGACAGAGAGAGACATAGAGACAGAAAGTGAGAAATCACCCCCCAGGGGGGATGGTCACGCCACAATCCCTTCTCTTCCATTCTCCTCTCGGGATCTTGAGCATGCACGCACACGTGCCCGGCATGAGTTTTAAGCCACCAGGTCCGGGACACGAACTGCAGTCGACTACGTGGGAGTCCAGCGACATAACCATTACGCTAACTGCTGGTTCCCAATGTGGACAATTTTTTTAACTACTCCAAGTATGAATTCTAGAACCAGGAGAAATCAATTATCTGAATATGTCTCTACCTAATAATGACACTGAATCAATAATTAACAACTTTCTAAAAAGAAAATAATAGGACCAGTTTATTTCATTCACAAATTCTACTAATTGTCTTAGAAAGAATTACACTGATTCTCTTCAAAATCTAACAGAAAACCAGGCAGAGGAATACTTCTTAACTTCTTCTATATATACAGCATTTACTATCAAATCAGATAAAATGATTATAAATATTAAAAACTAGAGACCAATAGCTGTACCTAACATAAATGCAAAAGTCCTTAATAAAATATTAGAAAAAGAACCAGTAATGCATTTTAAAAACAACAAGACCCTGGTTTTTGACAGAAAAAGGATGAATATGAAAGCTTTACAGCTGAGTGAAGCAAGCTAGGTTATGAAAAAGAGACATTGTATGTCTCTACTTAATATATACCAACTATCTGCACTCTATGGCCAAAACTGAATGACTAAAGGATATAGAAACATAGAAAATAGTTATAGATACCAGATACCATGTGGGAAGAGGGTAGGACAAGGAAGAGAGTCTAAGGAAAGGTATTAAGGACAAAAATAGAGAAATAAGACATTTATGAGATGAAGAAATAGATTATTATCTGTTGATGATAATGTGTATAGTATCCCCAACTTGACTGGTGAGAAAGGTATTCATGTTGGAAAATTTGCTTTACAAGCTAAGTGATGTTTGTGATTGAATGTACAAAATAAATTAAAATTAAATTAAATAATATATGCATTAAAATACACTATGATCAAAAGGGATTAATTCTATACATGAAAAGCTAGTTTAAATATTGAAAATCATTCCATATAATTCATCATATCAACAAGCTAGAAATAAAAAAATAATTTATTAATCATTGCATTTAACAAAATTCAATATTCTTTATGATAAAAATTCTCAGCAAACTAGGAATAAAGAAAAATTTCAATATGATAAACCATATCTATAGCATGAGCAGGTGGCAAGGAGATTAAGGCAGCTGGATTTTACTTGGCCTATAGCATGGTTATAGTCCAGGACACAGCAACTTAAATATCACACTGGGGGGACCAGCAGATGGTATAATGGTTATGTCACTGGACTTCCACATGGCTGGCTGTGGTCTGAGTACCGACCCTATGGCTTGAAACTCAAACTGGGTGTATGTACATGCATGCCCAAGATCCTGAGAGAAGAATGGAGAAGGAATTGTAGTGTGGCCAACCCTCTTGGTGGGGGCTGACTTATCACTCTCCCTCTTACCATTTCTGTCTCTCTCACTGTCCAGTGAGTGCACACCCACTAAGGCAAAAACTTATACGCCTCCCCCAAAAGAATTATGGTGGACTTGTGTATGTATGTGCCCCAAAATTCTGAGAGGAGAATGAAGAAGGGATTTCTGACCCCAGGTGATGATTTCTCACTTTCCCTCTTTTTCTCTCTGTCTCTCTTCAGCGAGTGCCTGCACCATGCACCGTGGAGTGGTGGTGGGGGGTGAATCTACAAAGTGTCTAAAGTTAATTATCAGGTAATATCATACTTAATTGTATAAAACTGGATGTCTTCTCTCTAAAATCAAAGAGAATGTAAAGATGTCTCTTCTAAACACTGCTATTCAACAACATAGTGATAGTAGAAGTCAGAACTACTGAACGAGGGCAGGAGAAGAATACAACTGTTATATAAATCAAGATGGAAGAAATAAAACTATCTTTGTTCACATATGACATGTTTGTCTAGACAGACAATCCTGGAGAACTGACGAAAACAAAACAAAACAAAGCAAAAACCTCTGGGGATTAATAAGTGAGTATAAATTTAACAAAATATATACAGGATTTCAGAATGGAAATCTATACACATGCATGACAATTCGTATGTACTTTATTTGTAATAACCTTAACCTTCAAAAAGCAAAAGATAATAAATTTAAGTATATTCATGTAGTAGATTACTACATGGCAGTGAATATTTATAATATGCACCTTTGTGAATCAACAGAGTTACAGTAGCTCAAAAAGCATAATAGTGTGCAAAGGAGAAAAAGCATAAGCAGTAAGTACAGTATTAGTCCATACCTACAAGGTTTAAAATGTGGGAAAATAGAATATACTGGTTATGGAAGCATACATAGAAAGCAAAATTGTAATAGAAAAGGAGCGATTTAGTTTTTGTTCACTTCAGTGAAGAAGGATAACATTCCAGATGGAGGCCACTGACTGGTAGTTTCACAGTGATTCACATTGCAGTTATTCATTAAAGTGTACATGAATTTTATAAACTTTTCTGTAAGCATTATATGAAACAATAAAATAAAAACACGCTTTTCTCTAAAACATTACACCATAATTAGGATGATAATCTGCCAATAGGAGTAAATAGCAGTATAGAGATTAATGACAAACAAAAGAATAAACTGAAAACTAAAATCAAGGGATTTTACCTGTAAAATAGTCCCAAGGCAATTTTAAATTTTTAAAGTTATAACCTTGAAGATAAGCCAGTTTCACTAACTGTCTGCAGGAGCTTAGATACATTAATAATCTTTCATTGGCCCCTAATCCTTCAATTGTAAATGAAGAGAGAGTCATGCTGTTTTACAATTCTATTCAATTATGGAATATATTCTTAATTGCTCATTTATTTTTGAAAAAAAATTTACTATTTATTTCTAAATTCAAGCAGGGAATCAGATTGATTGTGCCATTTTTAGTAATAAAGATTTTTATCTTTAAATATGCCAACATAAAGCTTTGGAAAGGAACAGAGGCTGGAGAAAGATCTAACAATTAAATATTAACTATTTTTTTTCTTTGAATTTGCTTCAGGGCATGTAGGCTCACTGGAGACAGACAGAGAGAGACAAAGAAAAAGAGAAAGTGAGAAAGCATCTTCCATATAGATTATGCTTACACCACAAGCCCTTCTTTTTCATTTTTCTCTTGCGATTTTGGGCATGCATGCACACATGCCCAGTGTGTTTTAAACCTCTGGGTTGGGATTTAAATCACACATTTGGCCATGTGGGATCCAGCCACCCTAATCACCACACAATAGACTGACTCAAATTTTAGCAAATTTTGAGTGATTCAAAAGCATAATCCTATGCCCCCACAAAATGAGAATCTTGGGACCAGCAGATGGTGTAATGGTTACCTCGCTGGACTCTCACGTAAGCAACCACCAATCGAGTGCCAGACCCAGTGACTTAAAACTCATGCCAGGTGCATGTGCGTACATGCTCAAAATCCTGAGCGGACAATGGAGGGGAAGAAATTTCTCTCTGAAATAAAAAGAATCTCATGTAATTCCTGCATGGTTCTTGACTGCATCAGTGATTCCACATGTCAATCACTGTGAAACTATCACTCAGTTGCCTCCATCAAGGTTAATCGGAAGGAAATAGCATCTTAAAAATAGAGATATAAACAAGGATAGGGTTTAGTGAGTTCCATCATCACAACTCATCAAAAATTAAAACTGACTATTGCAAAAGAAATTCCATTGGTCATTATGAAGAGGATGATACAAAAGACAATTGTGCTTCTGTCATGTGGAACAGTGTGCGTATCCCAAACTGGTACTTACCATAACAGGATTTAAAGAAAACATCGTACACTATGGTACAACATGAAAAGCACTTCCTTTAAAGTCAAGGAGAATGTCGGGACCAGCAGTTAGCATAATGGCTATGTCGCTGGACTCCCATGTAGCCGACTGAGATTAGAGTCTCAGACCTGGTGGCTTAAACTCATGCTGGGCGCATGTGTGTGCATGCCCAAGATCCCGAGAGGAGAATGGAGGAGAAGGGATTGCGGTATGGCCAACCCCCCTGAGGGATGATTTCTTGCTTTCTGTCTCTCTGTCTCTCTCTGTCTTTCTGGCGAGTGTACGCACCCTATAGCAAAAACCTCTAGGAAAAAAAAAAAAGTCAAGGGAAATGTAAGAATAGCCAGGATCACCCATGTATTCACCATTATAAGAGAGATCTTAGCCTGTTCAATTAGATAATAAAAAATAATATAAAGAAATTTTAATAATACTATTTTATATATATTAGATATGCAATTATATATACAAGTATATATATATATATATATATATATATATATATATACACACAATCGCAAGAACTGCAAACTATTAAAATCTGTACAACTTCAACAAAGTTGCCAAGACACAAGCAACATTACTATCCAGATGCAATCAATTTAAAAACACAAAATTTTGAAAGCCATTCACAAAACACAAAAAAGCATCACTTGGGAAGAAATATAATTTACAACATAATTTTTCACCAAACATCTATTTCCAAAATACAGAAGAATAAGGAATAGTTGTTAGCGAACATGGTTTTGGAAAGAACTGGAAGGAGCATATTTATTCATTTTTTAATCTATCAAGATATAAGTTAAATAATTACATCACATCATGATATTTGTGTAGGAATGATGGCAATGAACTAAAATAGATAAGCTCTATCCATGCATATATTGAAATTATGTATGGCAGAGTTAGAATTTCAATTCAATGTGTAAAGAAAGCACAAATTAGTCGATAAGAAATAATAGGACAAATTTACTATCAGTACGAAAAAAAAATAAAGTAGAAGTGAATTGTACTCCAAATCTTACCTAATTTCTACATTATATAAAATCATGTGAAAAGAAACCTTGATGATACTAAAAGTATGAATAGGAAAATATTTACTCAACAGCATAGAAAGATAGCTTAAAGAAGGCTCCCCAAAAAACCTGCATGCACACATACACACAATAAAATGAAAAGAAACAATGAATAGTTTTACTGTAGTCAATGAAAGTTATCTTGGGTTTTCTGGGACAATCTCTTTACTAGGGTTTGAGGTCTTTCATAAACATTCTTCTTTGTTAAAGAAGTACTGTCACTGTACTATCTCTTAAAATTAGAGACTAAAATGTCTGAATATAAGAATAATGTGTGAAAGCTGATGATAATAAAATGCACTGAATTAAGGTATCCATGCCATAGGTGAAATGACAACAGTATCATTACCATACTTATTTTAAAACTATGTCTGTTGTTACTTGTGCAGTTAAGCTCCAGAATGCTTGTAGACCCACACCAAATTAAACTCAAGAATACTCAATGGACACAATTCAAAGAGACCCTTTATGGTTGTCTGTAGGTCAATGTGAGGAAACACAACCTTCTCCTGGCCACCACCACTTTGTGTGTCAACTCTGATGGAAGTGCTGTTTCCCCATAGCAGAAAGGGAAGGGCCAGTTTCCTTTGGGATCTGTGCGCTATAGAAACAATTTTACAAGATTCACTGTCTTTCTAATGTAGTGTACGTGCACTGCTCCTGGAATGGAAGGAAGGTAGGACCTGTGTAGTCTCTTCTGATTGTCTAGCTATCAAAGGTCAAGTCTGGTATTGAAGCCTGCGTGTATGTTAACCATATCTTGTGATTCTGTGCCTCACATGAAGAAATCTTATTACTCCTGAATCTAAATGTTGATCCTTTATGAACACGACAGATTGTTAAAGTGAAAAAAACTAGCGACATATTAAAAATGATATGCGTGTGACTCAAGAAATCCACAAAGGACTAGAACACAAAATAGACTTCTTAAATTATCTTCATTTGGTTGGAAAAAACACAACTTAAAGTAAAGATTTGCAAAGGATTTCACCACAGAGAAAATCTGAAAAACCAGTAAAGGCACAAAAAGATTCTCAGTTTATAATAACAATAAAGTAAATAAAAACTAATACAATAATAAGAAATTAGTTCATATCTGTATGGTAATTCCAAAGTTGTATATACAGTAATACTTAATTTTATATGAGGAATTTATTTAAAACCTGAGACATAGAACAGAGATCAATACTGTGACTATGAAAATGCAAAAGTATTTCTACTATCTTTAAGTTTTCTTGTAAGAGATCCTTCAATAAGCTCCAGAAGTTATAAGTTTTGTATCCTTCAAAATATTAAATTAGATATTTGGGTATGTGATACAAGATATTTCATATAATTTTAGTCAAATGGATTCTAAGATTTAGACTTCTTTTATAATTTTTAGAACACCTGATTATTCACAATGATGATAAAATGCTAGCTAATTTTTAGAGGAGTGAAAATTTATATTTATTCTAAACACAGATAACTGATTTATGAAAAATCAGTGTATCGAAATGTACCTAATGGAAAACTTCAAAATAGTTATAGAAAACCTGAGTTAAAATAAATTAATTTAGGTGAAAAACATTTTTTAAAATCTATGCATCACTTTTTAATAATATACCTATTTAAAGAACATTCTGAAAACCACTCATACTGATGAGAGACAAATTAACACTCTGTAACTCTCCATTCCTCGTATTCCTCAGATTTCCAGTGTCTCAGAATTACGAGTTTTAATATTATTCTAATGCGTTTAATGTGCTTTTAAAAGTTTCTTTCTTCCACAGATGAGAAAGAGAGAGCAAGACCTAGAGAGAGCACTTCCAGAAGGGTCCATCCACCCTGAGCCTCAGGCAGTCCCAGATCAAGGCACCAACATGCCTTTCACACTCAGGGAGGCCTCCAGATTTGGGACCAGCACTTAGTGTAATGGCTATGTCGCTGGACTCCCATGTAGTCGACTGCGGTTTGCGTCCCAGTGGATTAAAACTCATGCCAGGCTCGTGTGTGTGTGCGTGCCCAAGATCCCAAGAGAAGAATAGAGGAGAAGGGATTGGGGCGTGGCCATCCCCCGGAGGGTGATTTCTCTCTTTCTGTCTCTGTCTGTCTGGCGAGCGCACGCACCCTATAGCAAAAAAAGAAAAGAAAGAAAGAAAGAAAGAAAGAAAGAAAGAAAGAAAGAAAGAAAGAAAGAAAGAAAGAAAGAAAGCAAGCAAGCAAGCTAGCTCTCCAGATTCAAACTGAGAACCTTCTCGTGTGTGTGCCTTACAGATAGTCATGCTTTGCCCCCACATTGGCTCTCTCTTACATATATTTTAAAAATAAATCCCTGATATTTACTTGTAGTTTCTTATATGATTATTTTACATAAAAAGGCACTACAAAATGTTTAAAGGAGTGCTCTCGGTTTATTTGGAGCAGGCTAAATTAGAGTATCTCATTAGTAATCTATCCTGTAGACGAAGTCACTTCTTAAAAAAATGTATTAAATTTTATTTTTTAAATGATAGTTGTACCAAATTGTGGAGTACAATGTGATTTTTTTCAATAAAAGTATATAATCTGTAGTGATTAAAGTCAGTATAATGTACCTATCATGTCAAATATTTGTTGTTGCTGTCTGTTAAGAACATTCAAAATTCTTGTTTTTAGTTATTCTGAGATATACAGTAAGTTGTTGTAAACTATATTCACCCTCCTATATAACATTAGTAATTGTTCGAATTGCTCTATCTTTAACTTTGATTCTGTTCATCAATTTATCCCCACCACTTCCTTGGAATGTTCCCAGCTTCTAATAATCATTTTCCATCTCTCTTCCTCTGAGGTTATTTTCTTCTATTTCCACATAAGTCATTATTTTATTAATGTCTGGACTTATTTCTGAAGATGACTCAAGAAATATTAACCTAAAGAAACAAAAGTACTACAAATTTCCTTACTTGTCTAAAACAAAACATCTGTCTAGGTCCAGAGGACAGAATGAATTATATCTGAGATCTAGAATCAATGCGAACAAAATATTCTACTTATTCACATGGCTATAAATAGTGAAAATAAATGATGTGTATATTACCAACACTGGAGAAAAACAAGCTAAACTCACTTGATGACAACTAGATTCATCCTTGATATTTTGATATTTTCCTCTATGCTTTTTTTTATTTATTTACTTATTTTTTTTTTACCCATCATTACAATTGGGGCATTAGACATCTTGGCATAAATTCCTTTGTGCAGCTTTACAGGACATCATATACATGGATATTGTTTCTGTGTGTTTAGGAAATCAGGATTATCACAACATTTTCCATTAAATAAACTAAAGCATTGTTAAAAATTTTCTCTCTGCAGCTCTAATAAGAATAAAACGTTTATTATGATAGAAAACCACAAATCCAAAAAGTGATTTGGATGCTGGTTTCTGCTGAAATAGTACTATGTGACTTATTGTTGGATACCAGCTTTCATGTTGGAGTTTTATATGTTATATAAATTATATAACTATAATACATAAAGACAACCCACAAGTGACACATGTACTCATTCTTTCATAAACCTATATTTAAATGTTGAGAATTGATTCTTTTCAGGAAGCACAGAAGGAACACTGGGAAATGTCTCATAATATAGCCTTGATATTTTGAGAACATTATTTAAAATTACATGAATACATTTGTCAGTTTTTCCTTTTCATTCTCTTTTAAGTAGATGATCCTTGTCATGAAGAAGTTTACTGTCTGACACCTTATAAATAATGAATGCATGTTTTCGTTTGTGGATTATTTCTGGGTCGGAATCATTATTGCAGTAAGTATTCAAATAGTCTAGGAGGTGCTCATTTGCCTGTAATGGAACTCCATCTTCAAGACATAAATAAGTAAGCAGGTATTAGAAAGTTATTTGTTTTCCAGATATTAACCAGTATGTTAAAGCTTCAGGATTTAGCATAGTAAGCCATATTAGCATGCAAGTGATCAAAAAGAAAGCTGGATTCTTAATGTGGATTTAGAATTGTCTGGCATTAAGAGGAACAGTCTCCTTAAAAAACAAATAACAACAAACATTAGTTGTTTAAAAAGAAGCACTAAATATTTCACTTCAGTTTTCCAACCTAATGTGCTGGTCATTTGATGTATATACAGGGGGAAATGTGTTTTTATATCAAATCAGATTCTCCTTGGGAACCAGCAGTTAGCATAATGGCTATGTTGCTGGACTCCCACGTAGTCGAGAGCGGTTCGCGTCCCAGACCCAGTGGCTTAAAACTCATGCCGGGCGCATGTGCATGCATGCCCAAGATCCCAAGAGGAGAATGGAGCAGAAGGGATTGCAGCGTGGCCATCCCCCTTGGGGCGTGATTTCTCGCTTTCTGTCTCTATGTCTCTCTCTGTCTGGCGAGTGCACATGCCCTATAGTGAAAAACTCTCCAAAAAAAAAAAAAAAAAAAAAGATCAGATTCTCCTTGAATATTCCCAAGAGGCCAACGAGGAGGCTAATTACACATCTAAGGTCGCACTGCCACCTTACAAGGTTGCTGTTATCACCCAGTCTTTCACATATCAGTGGTGGAAGAGGTTATGATTTACAGCTAACCCATATATTCCCTGTATGCCAGCCTTTCCCAACGATGTGCTGTATTTATCCTCTCTGTTAACGTTTCTTCAACACCACTAGGGTTTTCAAACATTGCAGACAGTACATTCTTCTGTGTCAAAAGTATATTATCAACATTAACTGTATCGTTGATGTTAACATTTTCCAGAATCAAGTCTCTAAGTCTTCTCATGTTACTCATGTTTTCCTCTAATATTTTATCTACAAAGTCCCTGATTTTTTCACAGGACTCTCCATATAATTCCAGCAATACATTTTATTGTATCTTACTCCTTTTTTTTTTTTTTTGTAAGGTTTTTGCCATAGGGCATGTGTGCTCACCAGAGAGACAGGGACAGTAAGAGGGAAAATGAGAAATCACCTTCCAGAGGGGATGATCATGCTGCAATCCCTTCACTTTGATTTTCCTCCTGAGAATTTTGGCACACTCACAAACATGCCTGGTGCGATTTTCAAGCTTCCAGGTCCAGGACTCAAACTCTGAAAAACATAGTTGACCATATGGGGGAGTACAACACCTTAAACACTACTGCTGGCCCTTCGTACTCCCTTTATATTATACATACAAACACACACACACACACACACACACACACACATATATATATATATATAATTTGTAAAAACAGATTTTTACTATAGAGTGTGTGCACTCACCAGGGAGAAAGAGAGAAAGCAAAAAATCACTCCCTTCTCTCCCTTCTCTCCATTCTCCTCTTAGGATTTGGTGCATGTATGTATACCTAGCCTGAGTTTCAAGTCGCTGGGTCCAGGACTAGAACCACAGTTACTCATGTGGGAGTCCTGCATCACAACCACTATGCCACCTGCAGGGCCCCATAAGTAGTAATATTAAGTTAATGTTTATTATTAATATAGCATACACAGATTTTTACAGCCTGTGAATCTCTTCCTAAAAACGACTGTATGAAGTATCAAGGCTTTTCTTCCTGTAAAGTCTCTCACACTCCGTGTAATATTTATCAAGATGCCTCAGTTTACCCAGTGACATCTAACTGTTATATTTGCCAGTTTGCAACCTAGCATGGTCCACCGAGGTATAACTGAGGATACCTGCACAGTCAGTGTGAGTAGGCAGCTCATCATAATACCTAATATAACCACCTGAAGCCGAATTAGTACAAACTGGATAGTCTCCATTGGGTGTCATAGTTCACGCTTTGCAATTAAGATCGTAGCCATGAATTTAATGTCAGTTGCCAAGAGTACCTGCCACGTGACATGAATTTCTCTCATTCCAAAATGTAAAATAATCATTTTCTCCTCAAGCAGAGCCTGCCTTTAGACCTGTTCCCAGGATACTTTACAGAGAGAAGGTAGTGTTAACAACCGAAGGCCAACACCACCCGTAGGCCAGGAGAGCAGAGACGTTTCCACATCAAGTACTGCCAGCTAAGGCGTTTTAGCTTTAGGGTCAGTACTTAAGGGCTTTGGGGAAGACTGTGCATTATCTCTCTACCTTCTAGAATTTTATACATTAAAGAGGCAATACACCAGCACATTAGTGCCAACAATTTGCTCTTTGAATAGCCCAGTCTTTGAAGGCAGGACAAATTACACTTGAATAAGTAATCTGTGTTTTCTCAAATGTACATAACCTATTTTTGAACTAAATCCATATGACTAACTTTTCATCACTGTTTATCTTAGGATAGTTATTTCTAAACTTTAATAACTTTGCTTCCTCTTCTATTCTAATTATTTTGAAGAAAAAAAATTGAGTTGTGCTCATTCATACATGCTTCATAGCAGCAAAGATAGGGACTTGAGCCATATATCCTATCAGCAAATAAGGACTTAAAAAGTGAAGTTGAAACTGAGAAGGGAAGAGGGTAGGAGAATAAGCCCACTGGAGAAATATAGAAACATAATAAAATGGTTAATCTGCAATAAAACTTTAACAGAAAAAATGACAAAACAAAAACAGAGATCTAAAAATTTTGCTCTGATTGATGTCTTAGGAATCTTTTCTAAAATAAAAGCAAAAGAGTACTCATGTTTTACAGATGCTGAAAAGCTTTTTTCTTTAAGTTTGTAGAGGACATTGCACTCACCAGAGACATAAGAGAGAGAGAGAGAGAGGAGAGAGTGAGGGAAAAAGAACATGAGAAAGCACTCTCTGTATGGTATGGTCACACCACCATCTTTTCTTCTCTGTTTCTACCTCCTTTCAGGATTTGGGGAATGCACACACACATGCCCAGCATGTTTCTCAAGCTGCCCTGAACAGGATTCAAACTGCATAGTTGGCCATGTGGGATCCAGCTGTCTTAACCCCCATGCTACTGGCTAGCCTGAGAAGCTTCTTACATTTCACCAAGCAAACTTTGATTAAATATTCATGTTCTAAAAATGTTTGAACATTGAGATTTAACATTTCTGTCATCATTGTAGATGTCTATAACATTACTTCCTATGCCATTATTCTAGAAATTAAAAGGTATGACTCTTGTCAGTGTTGGGACTCAGAACATGAAGCTCTAAAAGCATGTCACTTTGAGATGCTGAGAGGCCTTACAAGCTGCTTCAGAATCAGCCACAGTGACATTTACAGTAGCAAACTGGCCTGCAGTGCTGGGAGCCCCAGGGCTGACCACGGGCTTGGCTCCTCAGTAACCTGAAACATGCAGTATGTACATGCACACCCTCAATCCTAACTTGCTAGAGGGCTGGGAGAAGAGAACCATGGCGTGATTAGAATCTGTTAAAGATCCTTCTCTTTTCCTCTCTCCTTCTTTCTCTCTTTCTCTCCTGATAGAAATTTTTAAAAACTTAAAAGATCCCTGTAAGCTTGTCATAGCCACCACCCCTGACACCCTCAAAAACAGGGAGGGGAACTCTCTGAAAGATAAGAATCCAACTGAGAAAAACTTGCCAAATGACTAGAACGAGTATGAAATGTGCACAACATAATATGTTGTTAAAATACTGAGGATGATGCCTATGGTTATAGCATTGATTTATTGTATGTTGCATGCATGTGTTTAAAAACCATACTGTACCTTACACAGATGTACGATACTTCTATGTAAGCCAGAAATTACAATAAAAATAAGTAAGAAAAGAAATGCAATTGTCTTTAACCTCTTCCTAGGAATCTCATCAAACAAGAGAAGATGAATTCCTAGCACAAGAGAGAAAGAGAGAGAGAGAGAGAGAGAGAGAGAGAGACTGAGGGACTCCACACGCAGTACTCTCTACGTGAACGGACGGCCCACCTATTGTTCTGAGGACAGCTCTGGGAAATTACCTATGATGCTTTCCCTGCCTAATGACATGAGCTTTGCTCCTGTGCAGATTTGCCCTTCACCTTCCTGTAACTCATTGGTCCTACCCAGCTCCCAAAGATAACAATCTACCACCCACCATCTGAATAGTAGGCCCATTCATTTCCTCCCTCCTTACCCTTTCTAGCTTGTCTTTGAGTTTATATTTTGTATGGCTGCTGTGTACACATGTACAAGTGGGTTTTCAAGAAGTTCATGGACATAAATATTTTCAAAAATCCATGCCTAGATTTCAATTTCTTTGCAACAAAATAAACTCATACTTCAACTCCATTTTTTTTCATGAATATTTTGATGTTTTCTCAAATATGTTACGTAAGTTCATGTGCTTATTTTCCTGTTAATGTGTTGTCAATTATCTTATACATAAAATGATCCAAACTTCACAGAGAAAAGGAAAATTTAAACTTACCTACTTACATAAACATTAGAGGTGGCCATCATTTCGGACTAAGCTCACTAGGTCTCACCAGACTATACTGAAGTGGAATCACTCATGCTAGAATGTCACCACACTAAAAGGAAACATTAACAAAGTACATAGGTCCTAAAGTCAGTGAGTTTACCTGAAAACAAGAGACTCTAGTCTAATCAGTCAGTACCATAAGGAAGCAAAATGTTTGCATATCGTGGTCATCTTGTGAATGGGCACCTGAAATAGTGAAGATGCTACCTAAACTTGTGAACGTTTATACAAACATCCTTATTGTTCAATACATTCTTCCTATGCTTTCCAGACTCATTGTCTTCACTACTTGGTTAAGATTTAGCAAAATGACTGCAGGTAACCATGAGTTCCTCCTGCTCTCCTTATCACAGAATTTAGCCAATCACTGCTTACAGGAATCCTTGCTAATTCCCCTCCCATTCACAAATTTTGCTTTTTAACAACATCCCAAAATCTCTATGAAAGGAAGATACTGTATGTACCACTTAATATATACCAACTATCTGCACTCTATGGTAGAGTTGCAATATTGGAGGCGTGAAAATAGATATGGATGCTGAAGACAGTGTGGAATGGAGGGGAGGGAGAAGGGAAGAGTATAGAGAAGGAAAGCAGGCGAAAAAATAGACATGACATTTGTGGGACACAGAAATGGTTTAATACCTGTTGATGATAACATGTATGGTATTCTCAACTGAACTGGTCAGAGAAGTATTTCATGTTAGGTAAATTATCTTTACAAACCAAATGACGTACAGTGATTGAATATTTTAAAAAATTAAAAAAATCATCTTATAAAAAAGAAAAGCTATTTGCTGATGATGATGTGGATAATAATGTCTTTGTCTTGACTGATATGCATGGTAATCATGCTGAAAAAAGAAATGTTATACACTGTAATGATATATGTGATTAAATGTAATATAAAAGAATAATAAAAATATTTTTAAAAGAATATAATAATAAAATAATTATCCAAAAATCTGTCTCGACACATTACTTACTAAAGGAAATTGACTGTATTGCGATGCCTGGCTGATCTTCCTAACCCTGACCCCAAATTAATCATTTTCGTTTTGCTTCAGTTTTCCTTTCTTAGGTCCATATCTACACCAGTAAAATCACAGTTTCAGGAACCTTATAATGAAAACCATAACTGTTTTGGAGAAAAATAATTCCAGTGAGTCACTAAAAAATATGTGAAAGAGGAAGTTTTCAGAAAGACAAAATTTAATCAGTAACTTTCTAGTACCAACATTTTCTATATGGTATGATTTTTCTCTCAGTATATCCCAATACAGTAGCTGTAAGGTTTTTCAGAACTCAGAGATTTTCTCTTTCTAAACATATACAGAGATATATGCTCTGTGTCTGCATTTATGGTACCAAAAGTATTAAAAGGGGTTTCAATATTGAGCAAAATGAACATGGACCTTGACCCTTTACTGTTCACAATCAAAAAGGAAAGGGGACATTAATTAGACATTGTACAAAGAAACACAAAAGTTGTAATAGAGTACAGCTACATGGTGCTATAAGACTATTTAATAGAATAAAATCTTGTCTAGCGAACCAAGGAAAGCTTCCTGAGGAAATGACTATTGGGATAATATACCAGGCAAAGCAAAACCAAAAACGGGAGTAGTGAGATGCACAGGGAAAAACGAGCAGTGCAAAGCCCTTGGTAGGAGGTCATCTGATGAGAGAAGGGAATGACCTCTATGCCTGAAATGCAAGAAAGAGGAATGTTGAGAACTGAGGGGCATTTAGAAAAGTATTAAACCAGATAAAGCATTGAAAGTCATGATAAAGTACTTGACCTTATTCTACGATTAATGGTACTTAGAGAGGATATGACATTTCAGCTTCGTATTTGGGAAAGCTCTTTCTTGCTATAAATGGAGAGCTGATAAATGAGGTGCATCATTAGATATGAGTAGGTAATTCAGGAGACTTCTGGAATAGTCCAGGGGAGAGATTCTTTTAGTTGAGATTAGGGTACTGATGGTGAAAATGGGGAAATGTGAATGAATTCAAGAAATTTTTGGTAGGTAAATCTGACCAGCCTAGGTGATGAACTGAATTTGTGAGATGAAGGAGAAAGAGGAGAGAAGGTGATTGTTACTTGTTCTGGTATACGGTGATGTCATTTACTGAACTCTAGAACACCAAGAGAATAAATTTGTGGGTGTCACTATGAAGTTTATTTTATTCAAATATCTTCTTTTTCTTTTTATTCTTTCTTTGAAAAATAAGTACTGTTTAATATAACATGCTCCCACCTGGCAGTATTATAAAGGATTATAGAACCTTGTTGGCACTCACTTCATGTGAACAGGTAATATTCATAGCTAGCATAGTACTTTTGTCCTACTACGAATTCTAATTTCCTCTGTATGTTTGTGTGGCTAATGTATTCTGGGATGATTTCAAGACAGTCATGTGTCACGTGACTAAGTCTTGGCCACCAAGGGATTGCATATACGATGGCGGTCCCATAAGATTTTAAGGAGCTAAAGCTTTCCTACTGCCTATTGACTTTGGAGCTGTCATAATGTCATCATATAAGACATTTCACACATGTTTATACTGATGCAACCATAAACAAATCTTCTGCAGTGTCAGTCCTAACAAAGTGTATCATGCACAATTATGAACAGTAATCATACTAGCTAATGATAATAAACAACAGTGTTACTGGCTTATATATTTACTCTATTATTCTTTCATCCTTATTTTAGTGTTTTCCCTCTACATTAAAAAAAAATGCTTACTGTAACAGTATGCCATGTTACTAGCAGCAGTCTCAGATATCTCATGTTCAACACATCTCTTTTTGTTGAAGCAATTAATTTATTATTTTAATTACATATTATTAGATTTAATTACTGTACATCTTGACAGCACACGACATTGACTTTCTGGACATGAGTATATTGTATCTTAGTCTAGTCAAAAATACAATCATACTTGGGACCAGCAGTTAGCATAATGGCTATGTTGCTGATCTCCCATGTAGCTAGCCGTGGTTCGAGCCCTGGACCCGGTGGCTTAGACTCATGCTGGGCACGTGTGCGTGCTTGCCCATGATCCCGAGAGGAGAATGGAGTAGAAGGGATTACAGCGTGGCCATACCCCTTGGAGGGTGATTTCTCACTTTCTGTCTCTCTGTCTCTCTCTGTCTTTCTGGTGAGTGCATGAGCCCTATCACAAAAACCTTTCCAAAAAATAAATAAATAAGTCCATACACATTATCATCAACAAATAATTTTCCATTTTTTGTGTCCGTTAAATGTTTTGCTTTTTTTTCCCCTCTTGCCACGTCCCTTGTTTACGTCATTTTCTCTTGTGATGATTTTGTTCATTATAGCCACTCCAGTAGGACAAGAAGAGGAGAGAGAAGACGGTGATATTGATGAGCCTGACCTTGCGTAGGCCTAGATTAATATGGACGTGTGTATCGATTTTTAACAAAAAGTTTACAAAAATTATTATACCTTCTAAATGTGTGTAATTACTAAATGTTGATTAAAATATTAGTAAAGTAAAAAAGATTTTTAATTAGAAAACTCTTATAAAATAAGGATAGAAAAATATTTTTGTACAGATGGGCAAAGGCAAATATTACTTCAAAAAAGTCAAAGTTAAAAGCGCATGAAGTAACCATGTTATAGTAAGCTAAAGTGAACTTATTAAAGAAAGAGTAACGTGTTTATACATTCAGTAGAGCCTGAGTGTACTGTGTTGATGGAGTCTACAGTAAGTGTACAGTAACATCCTGGGTTTTCACATTCACTCTCCACTCACCGACTTACCCAGAGTAACCTCCTGTCCTGCCAGCTCTATTCATAGTAAGTGTCTTGTACAGGTGTTGCATTTTTCAATCTTTATCATGTATCACTGTACTTTTTCTCTGTTTCGATGTATTCAGGCACACAAATACTTACCATGTGTTACAACTGTCACAGTATTCAACATAGTATCATGCTACACGGCATCAATAGGCTCTCCCACGTAGCCTAGATGTGTACTTGGCAATACACATAAGCACCCTCTATGACATTCACACATTACCTAATAACACACTCACCAGAATGCATCTCTGTCATGAAGCAAGGTATGACTGTATATAATTACATACATAAAGATACTAAGCATTTTTATAAAAAGCTATCACAGTGAAGGCACAAATGACTTAAATTCTTCACAGTGATAATATGAAAATCAAATAAATTAATGTTTATTAAAGAGTACTAGATATTGTCATGTAATAGTATGTTGATCATTATTGTGATAGCCAGTTAAGCAACTGTAAAACAATGTCTCAGAGATAATTTACCAGTCTTAAACAAAGGGAAGTTTGTTAAAAAATATTTTCAGTATTATATGTTTAATGTCAGTAAGAGGTCTTACTATTTAGAAGGCATCTTAGCTTTGTAGAGTCATTATCTTTGCTTTTATTTGTATGCTAAATTGTCTTTACACACATAGATGTATATGTATGTATTTCCTGTTCAGACATCATTAGGGATTATTGAAATTCATCAGCGCTTGTGTCACAGTACAGATAAAGGTACACTTTCACTAGCCAAGACTAGTTGAAAATGCCACAGTGAGAAAATCATCACAGTAAGCCCCACCACCTTCATTTCTGTCTTATCACCAGTAGATATTCCATTCCCTTGTTCTACCACTGCTTCTCCATTCATCGATACACTCCAGAAAACTTCCAGTAATTCATTTACTTTTAAGAGATTTCAGTGAATGTGCTATAAATTTTCAATGAGTTATTTGAAATTGGAGGACCCTAAATAGAAATGTATTTACTTTCTCTGGGTTTTTTTTTAGATTGATTAATTCTTTTTTTTTTTTTTTTTTTTTTTGGAGAGGTTTTCGCTAAAGGGCATGAGCGCTCGCCAGACAGACAGAGAGAGACATAGAGACAGAAAGCGAGAAATAACCCCCCAGGTGGGATGGTCACACCACAATCCCTTCTCCTCCATTCTCCTCTTGGGATCTTGGGCACGCACGCACACATGCCCGGTGTGAGTTTTAAGCCACCAGGTCCGAGACACGAACCATGGTCGATTACGTGGGTGTCCAACGACATAGCCATTACACTAACTGCTGGTTCCCTAGATTGATTAATTCTATGCAAGATAAATGTTACTCAAAAAAAAAAAATCAAGAAGAGAAAGAAAGATTATTTTTACATAATAATGGACTGGTAATTGAGAAATTGAAATAAGCATTAACTTGGAAGAGTCCTTTTCAATATGTAAATTATTCCAGATCAATTAAGGAAATCCTTCAGCATTGAATGTAGCATTAGTAAATAAAAATGTTTTTTAATTCACTAAGTTTTGTCATTTATTTACACTATGGAATCTATGTCAATAAATATAGTTCCTCCACTATAAACTTTCTTCCCTCCACCCCCTGCAAAGCACTGGCATTCACCAGAAAAGAGGGAGAGGGGGAGAAGGCACCCCTTATGAGGAATAGTTATTACACAATCACGTTTCCTCCATCTCTCCGTCCTGTTGGGATCTTGGGCACACACACATATATGCCCAGCATGTTTCTTAAGATACTAATCTGGGACCTGAACCATGGGGTCAGCCATTTGGGATGCAGCAACCTTAACTACAAAGCCATAGCCTTGCCCTGCTAAAAACTTTCATAAAATCAGATGCCTATATTTAGAAAAAAATGGATTTAAAAAAATCATTACTAGCTAATTAATTGAACAGATAAAAATCACTACAATTTTTCATTTCGTTGCCATAAAATAATATTTAAAAACTACTCATCTCTATCACTTTTTGTTTTCTATAGGTATAGGTGTTCACCAGAGGGAGAGAGAAAGAAAGTGAGAAATCACCCTACTCAGAGAGATGGCCATGCCACAATTTTTTCTCCTCCATTCTTGTCTCTAGATTTTGGAGACACATGTACACATGCCTGGTATGATTTTCAAGTCACTGATTCCAAGACTCAAACTGTGGTTTTGACTATCTACTTCAAGTTTCCTCATTTATTAAAAAGCTCAAAGAGCAAACCATTGAAAATAATTCTTAAGATAAATGAATAAATCATGTATCAAAGGAACAAAAGTTAACAAACTACATATAGGGAAAATAACTACACTAAAATAACAATTTGTAATCTATTTTTTAAATCATCAGACTTATCTTTTTATGCTACTGTTATGATTATAACAAGTTAGCCTGAATGTAGCCTAGATATATCTTTTTTGTTCATGTTTTAAAAATAGTCCTTAAATGTCACTTTGAGCACACTAGCAACAATCTACTGACCGCTTGCTTTAAATTTTATGTAGTTAGTAACATCATGATTCAGAAATAAATTCTTAGGTCTTTATGTTCCCTTAATGTCATACATTCATGTTGAGGGCATACAGACATTGTTCTATGTCACAAAACAAAACTAAGTTTATTAAGAATGTCTTACTCTCCAACAAAATTCAACTGCTAAGCATCCAGTCAACGATAGACCTTAAAGACTACATCGCACTTTTACTCTCTATAAAATTATACAGGTAAGCATTTTCTTTGATTGTTATCATTTTACTATTATTATTTATACATTAAATCGCTAGTAATCATTTAGATTGTAAAGAGAATTTACCCAGCATGAAATACACCTCAGACCAGTCAAGTTGAGAATACTATACACATCATCATCATCAACAGGTAATTAACCATCTCTGTGTCCCACAAATGTGATTTTCTGTGTGGTGACGCTGTGAGACAAATATATCCCCCAAAGCAATAAGAGATTCCTCAACCAGCTATGTGACAGGAATAATAATAAAAAAAAAAGAACGAGGATAAAATCTCTAATTTAAACAAGTAAACTACAGAATGCCAAAATGATAGGATCATGTGCATAGACCAGGGATGTCTCAACACTCTCTGAGACATTGTCTTAATTTTTCACATCCTATCAACATAAATAATCTTTCAATGAATGGAATTGTCTGATTTATCTAGAAATGAGAAAGCCCGGAGATAAATCTGTAACTCGCAATTTGTTTGAGGATCATGTGCAGTATAGGATGTCCCTTGATTTCAGTTTTCCCCCATATGTGATTTTTCTTTCCTTTAGATTCCTCAGTATGCAAATGTGTAGTTTGCCATGAAAATATTTCTTGAATGATGCAGAGAACATGTCATTCAATAAACAATGGATCAGGAAAGTGCTCTTTCCAGTCCCCTCCATGTATTTGTATTGGCTTCAAAGTCATGAAAAAACACTCAAGTTTTAAGAGTGACAAAACCATGGATTTTATTCCATTTTTACAACCAGTTCACCAAGCAAATTTAATAAAATACTTGACTATTTGGAACCTGTTTACCCATTTGCAAGCATCATCACTTTAATCATTGCCAGGACAAGGCCTCTGGGCCGTGAATATAAATTATGGTATTGCCTGCAAAACACAATCTTGAAAAAAAAAATCAGATAATTCCACAAGGATATGGGTTACCAAGAGAAAAAATGGCTGAATTTCTATCTTCCTGGCAATATGCCTCAAAAAAGAAATGAGACCAACAGTGATGACTAATGCTTGTTTCAATTTGTGTATGTTTGCACGATTTCCAGTTAGCCTTCCTTAAGTGTTTTTAAGCCCACAGCAATGATCAGATTGAATGCAGTCAACTTACTTCTGGAGCCTGAAGAGTTCCTCACTGTCATGAAGGAGTCAGTACTCTGCCTGGCTGCTGCAGAAAACGGACAGGGTGAAAGCATCTCCAAAGCTGATTCTGAGGATGGTGGCAGAAGGAAGGGTGACCCGTTACTACATGTCTTCTCAACACCTGGCGGAATGGTTACGGGGACTCTTCAAAGGAGGAAAGCACACAAAAAAAAGCACATCAAAAAAGGTTTATGAATTATCCTTTTAAAAATCTAGTTGCTAAATGTGTGATCAATCTTAAACTATATTAAGACTATCACTAAATAGAATTTAAATAGATTTGCATAATAAGACTTTCCAGTAGAACGTGGAATTTACTGATTCTAAATAAATATGGTGGAGCTCTGCTTTTCATGTCTGGAAATGTTTTATCTCAAAACTGAAGCTTGTTTAAATAATGACAACCTACATAACTAAATTATCTTTATATTTCAATGAATTCAATTTGCAGGATAATGTTAAAATACTGCAGTGGTACAATGTGATGTTCTGTGAGGCTGACCCATATAAGAAGGTACCAAGTTTCTTTTATTTATTTATTTATTTATTTATTTATTTATTTATTTAATTTATTTTTTTCTGGAGAGGTATCGCTATAGGGCACATGCGCTCGCCAGACAGACAGAGACAGAAAGCGAGAAATCACCCCCTAGAGGGGATGGTCACGCTGCAATCCCTTCTCCTCCATTCTCCTCTCAGGATCTTGGGCACGAACATGCACACGCACCCGGTGTGAGTTTTAAGCCACTGGGTCCGGGAGGCGAATCACGGTCGACTACGTGTGAGTCCAGTGACATAGCCATTACGCTAACTGCTAGTTCCCAAAACACATGTTTTTAAAATAACTAAAAGCATAGTATTTTTACTTTGACTATGATATTTTATCTGTGGAATCAAAAATGAGGAACAATTCAATTTCAAAATGAATGAATAAAAACAGATATAGCTGATACAATACCAACTTGGGTTTAGTTTATTGTTTCTGCTGTTTCCATTTGTAAACATATAAATGATCTGATAAAGCTTAAATTAAAGAGGATAGTAATATTGTCTTAAGATGTTCCATAATTGAAAAAAAAAATTCCCTGAAAAAGAAAATTTAGCTAATTTTAGACTACAATTTTTATAAATACAAAAAGAAATACACAGTGTAATGGTACATTTGAATGATAGAAAATTAAAACTTATGGGGGTCAGCAGGTGGCGAGGTGGTTTAGGTGCTGGACACCCCCATACGGCCAGCCACGGTTTGAGTCTAAGACCTGGTGGCTTGCTTTCTCACTTTCCCTCTTTCTCTCTGTTCTCTCTGATCAAATTAAAATAAATGAATGAATAAATAAAATTAAATTAAAAATTTAAAAGGAAAATTATAACATATATTTCAATTTATTCTACACATCTGTCAATCACTGCTATCATTTTTTATTATTATATGTATTTAAGGAAAGATGTTGGGACCAGGAGTAGAAGTTATGCCATTGGGCTCTTACATGGCCAATTGTAGTCTGAGTTCCGGAGTGGGTGGTTTGAAAATCACTACAGGTGTGCGTGCGTGTGCATGTGTGTGCGCATGTGTGTGCGTGTGTGTGCATGCACGTGCATACCTAAGATCCAAGGAGGAGGAGGGATAAGGGATTACAGCGTAGCTATTCCCCCATTCCCCCATCCCCCAAACACCCCCCTTCCCCTCAGCCCTGGCCCCAGATTGATTTTTTCACTTTCCCTCTCACTGTGTCTCTCTCTCTAGTGAGCACACGCACTCTAAGGCAAAACCACTAAAAAAGATGTTTATTATAGAATTACAGACTAGGACATACCATGTACATGTACTCACATGCATAAAGATTACTCATAGATGAAGTACCCTGCTACAGGTATCATTTGCCTTTTCTTTTTCCTTTTTTTTTTTTTTTTTTTTTGCCATGGGCACAGGCACTGGCCAGTGAGAGAGAGAGAGAGACAATGAGAGGGCTAGTGATAAATCACCCTCCAGGAAGTATGACCATGTCGCAATCCCTTCCCCTCCATTCCTCTCCAGTTACATTTTAAACTAATTTTTACATTCAACATACACCAAAAAAAAAAAAAAAGAAATACAAAATCAAATCTCCCTCAAAAGCAAGATATTCTTCTTGAAGAGTACTGATTTCATGTTTCAGAGCATACTTTCAAATGATTTTGGGACTGGCAGTTAGCGTAATGGCTATGTTGCTGGACTCCCACGTAGTCGACCGCGGTTCAAGTCCCGGACCGGTGGCTTAAACTCACGCTGGGTGCGTGTGCGTGCGTGCCCAAGGTCCCGAGAGGAGAATGGAGGAGAAGGGATTGCGGCGTGGCCATCCTCCCGGTGGGTGATTTCTCGCTTTCTGTCTCTCTGTCTCTCTCTGTCTGTCTGGCGAGCACTCGCGCCCTATAGCAAAAACCTCTCCAAAAAAAAAAAAAAAAAAAAAAAAAAATTGTGCTTATATAAATGTGTTTGTGAAGATTTTGACAAATATAAGATATTGTAACCAATTTTCCTGTGTTCCTTTTATTTACTATAGCTGGAAGATCATTGATTTCTGTCTTTTATCATCTACTCATTCTTTGTAATAGTATACACTCACCATACAGATAGTCTAATCATATCATGTTTCAGTAGAAAGATGTGCAAGTTTCCAAAGTATTGTTAGTATAAAAAAGACACAATTGATGTGCAAATACATGAATTTTGCATTCATGTAAGTTAGCATATGTATAATAAATTCCTAGAAGTGAAACAATTTAGATTAAGAAGACTCATTATTCCTGAAGCTCTGACCACATTTTTCTTCTCCATAGAAAAGAGGCAATATACAGAAAAATAAATTTGAATTTTGTACTTATATATTATTGAATTATATTAGCAAAATATAAATTCCTCAATATATTATCCTAGCCTTCAGGCTACCAAAAATCTGTATGTTTAACTATTTCTACTTCTTCATGTTAGCATAAAAGCCCAATAAATGCTGCAACTTTTAAATTCCAGTTCCCCAGAGAAAGTTCTTTTTATATATGATCATGTAACTCATTAATAAAAACAACAGTTAAATTTTTCTAACATTAACTTCTTTTTGGATTT
The DNA here is from genome assembly GCA_026018925.1 of Tupaia tana. Taxonomy (NCBI): domain Eukaryota; kingdom Metazoa; phylum Chordata; class Mammalia; order Scandentia; family Tupaiidae; genus Tupaia; species Tupaia tana. The sequence goes on along the minus strand of JAKSZU010000001.1, from coordinate 208,484,010 downwards.
TTTAAATATTTTTGTTATTTACATTTAATCAACAGACATCTTTTATTAAGCATTTACTATGCCAGCAAGCAGAAAATACATGCTACCACAACCAGTTCTCCCAAGAATCAAATGCGATAAATACATATTTCTACTCTATTCCTATAAAAGCTAGGATAGAGAAAATCTGCTAAGCTTAGGCCAGGTTGTACAGCTAGTAACTGGCAAAACCAGGGCTCTCTCATTCTATCAGATCTTATAACTCATAATGTAAGGGACAATTTCTGAAAACCATTACAGGACTCTATAGTAAAGTAAGGTGCTATTTTTTTAGTTGATATTTGGTCGTGCATTGCTGAAGGCAAGAGATTTTAAATTTGAGATTATGGTACTATAGCTTTCTAGTGTTATCACATAAAGATTTCTTTTCTTCTTGATAGTATGTTCAAATTAGCCATCTTGTAAGAAATTCTGATCAATCAATTAGTTACATGTTGCTACCATTGTTAGCCATCTTCCACAGTCTTAGGAAATTTGCCAACTGCTATTGTTCATGTGTATGTATCCTCAAGAACTATTGTTCTACATTTAACAATAGGGCAAAACTCTGGAATTAATGAAGGAATATCTATTCTAAAGCGAGACCTATTACCTGCTCTAAGCACCCAATGGTACTTCCTTACATTCTCCAACATCTTACTAAGGGGTCATCAGTCATCTGCACATACCCACTGATGAGAGTCTCATTATCCACAAAAGCAGACCTTTAAAGTCTTATAAACCCGTCTTGGAATCATAGTATATGATAACTTTGCTTCCCTCAGGAAGTTTTTCCCCAGACTGGCTCAAATTTTCACCCATTGAAAACTAAGGAAAGTCTTGAAATATTTGAAGACAAGAGTAACATAATCTTATGTATCCAGTTCATCTAAAAGGTCCACAAGATTTGAAGATTTATGAATTCATCAATGGTATCATTACTCCTCCTTCTCCCTCTTATGCTTAATAGTACAAAATAAACAACATGGAGGGGGTTATTCTAAATTAATTTTTAATTATATTTATCTTATGTGGAAAATGACTAAGAATTAAGTATTTAGTTATCCATACATTTGATCCATGTGATGCAAAAAGCTAGCTGTTTTGAAATATAAGAATAATCGAGTTATATGGTTTTACTGAAATTCAGTCATTTAATTAATAATCATAGAATCATACACAATTTAGGATAATGCAGCCAGCATGTTTAGTGGACTACTCCAAAACTGAGGTTGTAACATAAGAAATGCTATTTAATTTAGGCAAATAACTTGAAAAATAACTTGAACCCAAAAAAGGAATTGAAAATATTTCATACTAATGAGTTTTAAAAGCAAAAATATAAAGAAAGATTCATATAAATATTCAGAGAGCTATTACAAAAACATGCTTGTTTCACCACTAATACTGCCAATCCTATTTTTAAAATTCAATTAGAGGCACTGATTGAATATGGAAATGCATTTGTGTTATTGAGTAAGACTATAGTACCATATTCTTGGCTATAGGAAAATGTTTACAAATTATTACACACATCCAAGATCATATGACAAATAAATTAATGCACCACTAGAGCATTTATTGCTTAATGTAAATGTCACATTGTAAATGAGAACAACTAATCATTCCTTTCCTCTAATAGCATGGGTTCAGCAGTTAAATAAAACATAAATCTTGGTGACCTAAAAATTTTATTACTGCATTTGTAATTTCCCGTTAACAACTCAGAGAAAATAAGTGATGCGGCATTTCGGTAGGCTATATCCCAAGGTGAAGGATTTTTTTTTTTCTTTTTTTTTGGCAGGGCTGAGTAAAAAGGGGAGTAAAGGTGGTATTTTCTTTCCATTGTTGTTTCAAGAACTAGTTCATCCACTAAATTTGTGATAGCTTAAAATAATGAGTTTTTAATCACAAAAAGATACTAATCTAATTGACTTACTGAAGAAACAAAACACATTATCATGATTTAAGTTTAATTGTAAAATTTCTGTTTATTAGATAGTGGTTGCAAAATTTGGAGACAAATATGAGTAGAAGAAATACAAAGTAAGGCCCAGATAAAAACTACAGAGTTAATGAAATGTTTTTACTGGCATAACTACTATTTTATCACATGATAGGATCAAAATAATCCAAAAAAGTAATTAAAATCCTTCAAATGACCATTTCTTCACAATTTACATGTACTCTGCTGAAATTTTCTTGAAATTTCTTTGAGGTTTAAAATTCTGGATTTTTGTTCCTCCAAAAGGCAACTTTGGCACACTTTTACCTCGGTGATGTGAGAAGTCCTTTATCTTCTTTCATAAGAAACTCATGGTTTGCTCTGACATGATAAATGTCAGTCTATCCTTTGAACAGAAGGAGAAATAAAATACAATATTCTTGTTCCCTCAGTGGTTTGGCACAAGTCAGAAGATAGATAGTATGGTCACTCTAACATACAAGTCAGGGCAGCTCTTTAGCAATGACCATTTTCAATTAAAAGAAATATAAGCAACTCTTTATTGACATAATGATCATTTTAACTACACACATCAGCACACGGTGTTTTCCTTCACTTGCTCTTTTCCTGTTCTCCCCCTTTTCCTTCTTTCCTTCCTTTCCCTTCCCCTGTACCTTCCTTTTCTCCATTTCCTTTCCACAATCTCACATGTGACGTCATAAATGATTTCAAAAAGAAAGTAAAATATTGTACAGTCCCTAAACATATAAATGTTAGAAAGCACATTTAAACAGAATTTAAAAGCACGTATATTACATCAGGTCCTATCTGCAGAATTCTTCGTGTAAATTTGTAGAAGCCAGAGAAATTCTTTTTCAATTTGCCAGAGAGCATATGTGCTCCCAGAAGAGAGACAGAGAGAGAACGAAAGAGACAGGGAGAGTGAGAAAGCATCCCCATGGTGAATGGTCACTGCTGATCCCTTCTCCTCCATTTCCTCTTCCTTTCAGGAGTTTGGGCATGCACACACACGTACCCGGCATATTTCTCAAACAATCAGGTTCAGTACTCGAACTGTGCAGCCAGGCATGTAAGACCCAGCTGCCATCAACACCACATCACTGGCTGTCCTGCCAAATCAATTTTTGATATACAGAAGATAAAGTGCATGCCCTTGTTGTCCATCAATATTCATTATATGTGTAATACACGAGTGCATTCTTTTAAAATTTAACATAATATAGAGGTGTTAGAGATACGAGGAAAGAAACAGCGTGGCTGTGAATGGATAGGCATCGTAGTAATGGAACTGCTCTAAAAATGTTCTCATCTATACTGGCATCTGATAAAATTTAGGAAACTTAATATACACACACACAAGCAAATCTAAAATAATATATGTAAATATATGTGTGTGTGTATATATATGTGTGTGTGTGTATATATATATATATATATATATATATATATGTCAAATAATATAGTTACATTTAGAGAGAGAGAAAGAAGAAAATACACTTTATAACGGTCCTCCTAAGAGCACTAGAGAATATATATGAAAGCTAAGAAACCAGTACCAAAATTGTTAAGCTATGTAGTAATTTTTGGACCACTGTGTCTAAAATCAGAAAAAAAAAAGATAGTGGGTTGAACATGAGGCTGTATGTTTCAGGCAAGGATTGAGCAACAGACTATTAGATTCATTATGATAAAAAAAAAAAAAAAAGACTCTGGAACAATCTCATACAAACAAAAGACCACATGAAGAATGGGAGTTTTGATCGACAGCAAACCTGATGAAAGGCAGTTTTGGTGTGGGGAATAAATTGTAGCATGAGGTGTATTTTGTAATTTTTTATCATAAAAAGCATATGTGCACTCAGGAGGGACAGAGAGAAACAGAGACAGACAGCGAGAAGCACTCGGGAGCACAAGGGAGACCTTTGACAGATGTCTCATTACTACAAGATCCTTATTCCCTGGTTCTGCCGCTCACAGAATCTGGGCACCTGCCTGTGTATGCAGCACATTTTCAGGGTGACCTGGGGATGCAAACCCCCAGTCCTCCAGGCCATATGGCTTCCAGTGTTGCAAGGGACTTGTGTTACTGCTAGGCCACTGCAGCTGGGCCAAGGAATACTTTATAAAAGCGGTTGCTTGGAGACTTAAAAACATGTTTACCATGACAGGAAAATCTACGAGTTTAGTTGTGAGAGATCTCACACTTTAGAATATACCCCTCTAATGGAACATCATCTGCTTTTGTCCTCTCATTGGCTTATAAATTGTTTGAGCTCTGGGAACAGATATGCATACTTTATGCCCTACAGCATCTGACCCAGATCTACACACAGCAGATGAAGAAATACAAATTAAGGGTTTTTACTACTTTTTTTTTTTCACTGCAAATGTAGGAAAATCATTCACAAAAATATTCAGTGACATTATCTCCTGAGAAGAATATTTTTAAAAGAAAAAAAGTCTCAAAAAAATAAGAACGTTCTAAAAGTTAAATTCATATAAAACAATTAGGAATGATTTTGCTGACAAAGAGGTCATTGGAAAGAAAGTTAAAGAAACCATAAAGCCTGTGCAAAAGGAATTCCTTATAAGGTCAGATTATAAAGTGTCACGTATAAAAGACAGAAGGATGAAGAACTAAAGATGAATACAAAACAGTGTTTGCAAAGCACTTTCAGATACATTATTTCATTAGACTGTAACCCTGCTGTCCTTGGTGTTTTCTTGTTCAGCATTTTAACACTGACTTGAAAGACCTAAGAAACAGCACTTATTAAATCTGTGAATCTGTGACTGACACAAATCTGGGATTTAAAATGTCTCCATGGTTTAATGGATAGACCAAGCCTGTCAAAAGGAAATACAATAAAATCTAAGGTAAAGATACTTAGATTCAGAAACTCAGCTATGAAAGTGTAGCTGAGTGTGCATACTTCTTAAGAACAGTTTATATGAAATGTATATAAAGAGTTGTTTCCATGGTCCTTAGGGGTCAACAGTTTCAGCACTCTCTCAGGACTCAGCACGCATTAACAGAAAAGGCATAGCCAGAATAAGCTCAATGGTTGCATTGGGTTGTTTGGTCTTTGTCAAACCACATCTGAAATAGAGCGTGTCTCATTCTGAACTCTGGCAAACATACCTGGAGTCATGTACCCAAGGAAAGTATGGTTAATCCCAATCATTGCCACTGAAAAATGGTTGGAAAATAAACCTGGAAATTTTAGCTTGGCAGAGATGAAATAAAAGGAGGCTATCTTCAAGTATCATTTTAGGAGGCTGGAATGATATTAAAGGCAGGGATCTGGACTGAAGGATGAACTGCATGGGAGTTCCACTTTTACATAAATAGTGTAAGATTTTGAGTAGTCTCACATTAGTACGGCTGCTTGGAAGCAGGGAATTCATTGTTTGCTGATAGGCACATTCTATATGGGTAACAAAGATGACATCCTTGTTTGGGACTTAAGGTTGGAGGAGATTGACCATGAGGATGCTAAGTCCTGAAGCATGGCCTTTAGTAAGGCACCAGGTTAACTGTGCCCACGTTCAAAGGCAAATTGATTTCCCTGAGCTACAGAGGGTGGTTCTCCTACGATACATTTGCAACAGATACATTTATATATCACCACTGAACTTATAATGAGATAAGTATTTAAACCAAAATGTAAATGAGACAAGATGAGAAAGATGCATAGGTGGAGAGAGGAGTGTTCATGTGCATGGGGAGCTATATTTTTAAATATATTTTCAATATATTCTAATTCATAATTTTGATGTTTGACCAAGCAAACTATAACTTCCTGCACAATGCTAAAAATGCATGCATTTTTTTTTACCATAAGCGTTATTAACTCTGTGATCTTTAAGTTTCTGAGCAAGAGTACCATCTGATTTTCTTTTTTAGAGTGATAATATGGATTAGTCAAATAGATCTGTGTACATAGTGATTGTGGTCAGAATAAGAAAAAAAAAACACTTTTAATATGTTATATGTGTACTTTACCATTTTCAAAGGATTTTTTTTATACACATAATTTAGTGTGACCTTCAAAATAGTTTCACAGAGAAGGTAGCATAGTTATAGGTTGCTTTTATTTCCAAGGTTCTGAAATGACAAGTTACCTGTGTAAAGTCATGCTATTATTGGGGTGGAAGGTAAAATAACAGACTGCATCATTGCTGACTTTTTGTAAGTCTCTTTTCACTCAATTCTATTTTTCTTTTTTTTGTTTGATATATGGAAGTTCCTCAGGTACAAGAAATCTTAATTAACCAAGTCATGATGTCAAGAAAAAAGACAACTGGGGCCAGCAGGTGGTATGGCAATTAAGGCATTAGACTCCCTCATGGTCGATTGTGGTTCAAGACCTGGACCCAAAGGCTTGACACTCAAGCCAGGTGCATGTGCGCATGTGCCCAAAATCCTGAGACAGGAATAGAGGAGGAGGGACTGTAGAGTGGCCATACTCTCGGTGGGTGACTTCTGACTTTCTGTTTCCCTGTCTCTGTCTGTCTGGCAAGAGCACACACCCTATAGCAAAAACTTCTCTCACACACACACACACAAAAAGAGAATTGATAGCATATTAAAGATGTTAGAAATAAAATACAAGTGGAATTTATAGGAATCAAATTGTTATATATCATGTGTGCATAATTATTCTAATTTATTTGAACCTAAGGGCAATATATGTTTAAATTTATCTCAACATATCAAAAATGAATGAGCTAAACAGAAAATATGTTTAAATAAATGAAAAAAGAGACATAGTTTCAAAATATTTAAGTACTTCTAGTACATTGGCTTAAAGTTACCAATTCTGAAATTATCTTATTAAAATATTTACTGGTGGTACCAGCAGGTGGCGTGGTGGTTAGGGTGGGAAACACTCCCACGTGGCTGACAGTGGTTCCAATCCTGAACCTGGTGGTTTGGTTTCTTACTTCCTCTCTCTCGTCAAATTAAGACAAATGAATGAATAAATAAAAATTAAATAAATAATTCTTTAAAAAATATTTATTGGTTTCCTGACCTGTATCAACAATCCCATTCTTAACTATAGCAATAATTTAATGATGATGAACACTCAAAATTAGAATGATAGCTTCTTATCTAACCAATGAAATTCTGTTGCTTGAAAGTCTTTAAAATCCTCTGTGTCTGTTTGCACTTACTCTTCACTACATTATAATTTAGTGTCCCACTCTCTCTCATGCATTAATACAACAATTTCGTAAGTGGGACCCCTGCTTCAGTCTTTTTGTTTGTTTGTTTATCTAATCTTTATTTATTTATTTATTTATTTATTTATTTATTTATTTATTATTCACCTACTCTAGTCTTATCCCAAGAAAATACATCCCCGATATTTTCATTTCACTACCACTGTAATGATTGCAAGTCGAATTGTGCATCGCATAGAAAATTCTAGTATAGCATTCAAGCACCATAAGCATCTGGCTTTCACCATTCCTCACCACCTACGTGGCAGGCATACTGAACCATACAAAACTTTTCCCAATTTTTAAAATTATAGAAACATACACGTAACATAAAATTTAATATTTTCACAGTTTATATGTGCGCAATTCGATAGTATTAAGTACATTAATATGATTGTACAACCATCATCATGACCCATCTCCAGAACTCTTTTCATCTTGCAAAATTCTTTGGGGGGTTAAAATATTCTTTATAAACATATAATAATTGCACAGATTTGTGGGGTGCAATGTTATTTTTCAGTACAAGAACATAATATATTATAATTAAATTAGGACAATTAGCATGCCTATCATCTCCACCACTGATCATTATTCGTGTTGAGAACATTCAACAGCCTCCCTTTTAGTTACTTTGAGATACACAGTAAAAATATCTCATTTATATTCTTCCTACTGAGTTTATAACATTAGAAATAGCTCCTCCTATCTATCTGCAACAGAAGCAAAATCACATCTTATGAAGCTATTAAACTGTATCTCTTCATTCTCCCCTCCTCACCAGCCACTAGAAACCACCATTATATTGTCTGTCTCTAATCTAAGTACCTCAGATAAGTGAGATCATACAATATTTGTCTTTTGAGACTGGCTTATTGTATTTCATGTCAAGCCCCTGAGATTCATTCACATTCCAGCATACATTTGACTTCTTATTGAATTATATAGCACATTTTGCTTACCTTTTGATCTATTGATGGACATTTAGGTTGCTTCAACATTTCATCTTTGTGAATGACCATGATACAAATGGATATATAAATATATCTTTCATGCTCTGCTTTCTTTCTTTCTTTTTTAGAGAGAGAGAATTTTGCTATAGGGTGCATGTGTTCACCAGAGAGATAGAGAGATGGAAAGTGAAAAATTATCACCCAGGGAGATGGTCACAGCGCAATCCTTTCTCCTCAGTTCTCCTCTCAGGATTCTGGACATGCACGCAAACGTGCCCTGTATGAGTTTCAAGTCAATGGATGTGGGACTCATACAGCGGGAGTCCAGTGACATAACCATTACACCATCATCTGGTCCCAATGCCCTGCTTTCTAATCTTTCTATTATTTTCACTTCTATACCCTGAAGTAGAATTATTGGATCATATGGGTGATTCTATTTTTAATTACTTGAGGAATAGCCAAATTAATTTCCTAGTGACTATAACATTTTACATTCTCCAAACCCACCAGAAGTGCTCAAGTGTTCGAATTCCTCCACATGTTCTCTCCACTGCTTATTTTGTGTGTTTCATCATCTTCTCCTTTTATTTTTTACACATGCCAGTCATCTTTTATTGGATGTGAATTCTCGACTGGGATATTAAAGGTTTTTTTTGTTTGTTTGTTTTCCACATATCATCTTCTTCTTTTGACAGCAGACATCTTAAAGACTGTGAGGTATATCTCGTTATAGTTTTGATTTGCATTTCCCTAATGATTAGTGATGCCAGACATGTTTCATGTGCTTATTAGACATTTGTATAACTTCTTTGGAGAATGTCTACTCATGCTTTTTGTTCATTTCAGAATCAAATTTTTAAAATGTAGTTTGAGAAATGAATCATTTAAAAGATACATTAATTGGAAATGTTTTCTCCTATTTTGTGGTTTGTACTTTCATTCTGTTGATAGTGTCTTTGAATGCACATTAAAAAAAAAAAAAAAACTGCATGAAGTCCACTTTGTTTCTTTTTCATTTGTGTCCTATGCCTTTAGTGCCATATCCAAGATCTCATTGCTAAATCCAGAGTAGTTATGATGATTTTGCCCTATGTTTTCTTCTAAGATAGAGTTTTATATCTTACAATTAGATTTTTTATGTATTTTGAGTTAATTTTTAAGAATATAGTGTTATGTAAGGGTCTATCTTCTTTCTTTTCAGGAAGGTGCCTCATTTACCCAGCACTATTCATTGAAAAGACTGTCCTTTCTCTAATGGTCTTTGTACTCTCATCAAAAATCAGTTGACCACATATGCATAAGGGTTTGCTTTTTAATGTCTGTACCATTCCATTGATCTATATGTCTGTCTTTATGCCATGACCATACTTTTCAAATTACTGTAGCAAGTTCTTAAATCAGGAAGTGTGAATCCTCCAGCTTTGTTCTTTTTCGAGATTGGTTTCCTATTCAGTGTTTCTTCAGATTCCATATGCACTTTAGAATTTTGTTTCTGGGACCAGCAGGTGGCGTGGTGGTTAAGGTGCTGGACACTCGCACATGGTTGATCATGGTTTGAGTCCTGGATCTGGCAGCTTGCTTTCTCACTCTCCTTCTCTCTCTTTCTCTGTGTCTCTCTCTGGTCAAATTAAAATAAATGAATGAGTAAATAAAATTAAATAAATAATCCTAAAAAAAATTTAAAGAAAAGAATTTTGTTTTTAATTCCAGCCAAAAGAGTCATTGGGATTTTGATAGGGTTTGCAAAGAATGTGTAGATCATTCTAGGTAGTACTAAAATTTTAATATTACTTAATAATATGTCTTTCAGTCACAAACAGGAAGTTTTCCCTTTATGTCTTCTTTAATTTCTCTCAAAAACGTGTTATAGTTTTCATTGTGTATGTCTTTCAAACCCTTGACAAATTCTTAAGTATTTCATTATTTTATGGTATGGTAAATGTAATGATTTTAATTTTCTTTTTAGTTGGTTCATTATTGGTGTACAGAATGCAAATACTAATTGTATGTTGATTTGATATTCTCCTATTTTGCAGAATTTATTTAATAGTTCTTACAGTTATTTTTGTTGTTATTGTTTTATCTTTAAAGATTTTTATATATAAGATCATATAGTTTTTGGCCAGAACCACCATCATCCAGTAATTAACCAAAATGACGAACACAAAGGGAAACCGAGGCACCCGATACATGTACTCTAGGCTTTTTAGAAAACATGGAGTGGTTCCTTTGGCAACATATATGCAAATCTACAAGAAAGGTGATATTGTAGACATCAAGGGAATGGGTACTGTTCAAAATGAATGCCCCACAAATGTTACCATGGCAAAACTGGAAGAGTCTACAATGTTACCCAGCATGTTTTTGGCACTGTTGTGAACAAACAAGGGCAAGATTCTTGCCAAGAGAATTAATGCGCATACTGAGCATATTAAGCATTCTAAGAGCAGAGGCAGCTTTCTAAAACGTGTGAAGGAAAATAACCAGAAAAAGAAAGAAGCCAAAGGAAAAGGTACCTGGGTTCAACTAAAGCGCCAGCCTGCTCCACCCAGAGAAGCACACTTTGTGAGAACCAATGGAAACGAGCCTGAGCTACTAGAACCTATTCCCTAGGAATTCATGGCATGGTGGGTGTTAAAAATAATCTGTGGTCTATAAAAAAAAAAAAAAAAATCATATAATATGAAAACATAATTTTGCTTTTTCCTTTCCAATTTGGAAAACTTTGATCTCTTTTCTGGCCTAATTACTCTGGCTAGATATTCTATTATTATGTTGAACAGAAGCAACAAAAATGTATATTCCTGTCCTGTTCCCTATTTTAGGAGAAAAGCTTTTAGTCTTTCACAATGGAGTATGATCTTCTCTGTGTCTTTTTCAAACATGGCTCTTAAAATGCTGAGGTAGTATCCTCTATTCATAGTTGCTTAGTGTTCTTACTGTGAAATGATTTTACATTTTGTCAAAACTTCTTTGGCATCAAAGAGATTTTTAGGTCAGTTTGCATGGTATTTAAGGCAGCTGGATCCCTTATGGCCAACTGTGCAGTTCAAGTCCCAGACCTGACAGCTTGAAAAGCATGCCAGATCCATGAGGATGTAAATCCAAAATCCCAAAAGGAGAAATGTAGGAGAAGGGATTGTAGTATGATCATCCTACATGGGAGTGTGCTTGCTCAATTCTCTCTCTCTCTCTCTCTCTCTCTCTGTCTCTCTCAAGCCAGCACATGCACCACCCACAAGTTAATAAGAGATGATCATGTATTTTTTTCCTTCATGTTGTTTATTATATTGATTGATTATTTTATTTGAATCATACTTTCATTTTACAAATCGATCAAACATAGTAATAGTATATAATACTTTTCATGTAGTGCTGAATTCAGTTTTCTAGTATTTTGTTGAAGATCTTTGAATCAATGTGCATAAGGCATGATGATCTGCTGTATTCTTTTCCTGCAGTGTCTCTGACTTGCAGGAATTGTTATTCTGTCCTCACTGAATGAGTTAGGAAGTGTTTTCTCCAATTCCATTTGACAAAAGTTTGAGAAGTATGGATATTAACTCTTTAAATATTTGGCAAAATTCACTGGTAAGTTCTTCACATCCAAGGATTTTCTTTGTCTGATTTTTGACAGATGTATCAAGTTTCTTATAGTCTATTCATATGTTCTATTTTTTTGGTTTAGTTTTAGCAAGGCTTGTATGTGCCTATGGCAAAACTTAAAAAAAAAAAAAACCTGCTGTTTTCTTTCTTTTATTATTTTTTTCATCTATAATAAGATAATGAATAACCAAATGATATGGAATAAATATTTTCATACTTACTAGTTTTTACACTGTTAAAACACTGAAAAGGAATTTTGGATAAAATGAATTTCAAATTTTATTAAGATGGGACATTTACATGCTTTAAGCCAAAGGTTATATATGCTTTAGATTCAGCAATTAAAAATTTTAATATCGTCTTGCAGAAAACTCTCTTATGAAGTCAATTATGATTTATTTACTTGACAACATTATATTAGTTTCTAAAAATTTTTCTCTAATAATTACTGGTGTTCTAACATACTTAATACTGCAAAATCATTGGGAAATGATTTGGATCAAAAATTTTGAATTAATATTATACTTGAGAATTAATTAACTCATAATCATTTAGATTTTTTTTAAAGAGAGATTTTTGCTATAGGGCCTGTGAGCTCACTGTAGAGACAGAGAAACAAAGAGATAGAAAGTGAGAAATTGGACTTGAACCTCAGTGGACTACGTGGGAGTCAGTGATGTAATCATTATGTTCTCTGCTGGTCCCAACTCAAACCCATTCAGTTTAAAAACAGGAGTGCCAACATTTAAAGAAAATAACTTAATTTTTTTTTTTTCTCTTTTTGGAAAGGTTTTTGCTATAGGGCACTAGTGCTTGCCAGACAGACAGAGAGAGAGAGAGAGAGACAGAAAGTGAGAAATCACTCCCCTGGGGGATGGCCATGCCGCAATCCCTTTTCCTCCATTCTCCTCTTGGGATCTTGGGCACGCATGCACACGCACCCGGCGTGAGTTTAAGCCACCGGGTCCGGGACTTGAACCGCCGTCGACTACGTGGGAATCCAGCGACATAGCCATTACGCTAACTGCTGGTCCCGAGAACTTCAATTTTTAAAAGTCATGTTCTTCTTAGAGCTATGTATGAAGCTTGTTCAAGCATGCATGTTTTAACAAAGATAAGAAATTATTGAAATTATGAAAGTATTCTCATTCAAAATAATATTCTTGCTTTATACTTTATAGGAACCTGCTATTGTAAAAGAAATTGAGAAAAGGTGGTGCATGTTTTGATTAATTTATTAAATGATTGATTAACTGCAAAAGAAAACTTATTGACGGAAACTCTGGTTCTAGGTTCAAACTGCAATTCAGATGTGTTTTTAAGAGATGCCATATGTGAACAAATCATGAATTCGTAAATTGAGCTACAGGGGAGTTTTTAAGCCAAAATATTTAAAATTGTTGGTTAGCAAGTTCATTTTTAAAAGGCCTCACAAAAACAACATACTTGATCAATTTTTGATGGAGCCATTAAAATTAAAGATGCCATTTTTATCAAAGTGATAAAAATGTCTCTCATCTAAAATGCTCAGACACTCAACTGAGTTAAGAACATTAGAACCAAGAGACTCATAAAATGTTTTGGCTTCAAGATAGAAGACAGCTATAAAATTTGGAAAATTTCCCAATCTTATGTAGCAGACTTAATGGATTCTCTTTATGACAAAGAATTAAGAGTGAAAGTTACAAGTGGAGAATAGATTATAATTCATAATTACTAGGAAACTTAAGAGTTAATTAAAGGACTCATACACATTTATAAGGATCAGGCAGTATCTTATAGGCTTATTAAAACATAGTGAATGGCTTCCATTAGTTGTTTTTTTTTTTTTTTTTTTTTTTTTTTTTTGTAGTTAAAAATTTTCTATTATTTCTTGAAGTAAAGAGAAATGTGTTTTTCCTTATTTCAGTATCTGGGCTCGTTAAGATGATCTATCTATATGAAGTATATGGACACCAACATTTTTGCTGAGTGATTATATTCAGTCTTTTCTTTTCTTCTAAATTATACATTTTTAAAGTTTTTAGTTCAAACTCTCGAAGAATAGTTTCAGCCCATTTTATCTGTGTTTTCTCCAAAGACAAGTGACACAAACTAATTTCGTCTACATATGCTTTTAGGGATTGCTGACCCTGCAAGTCTATCCAATAAATTTGACTAGTGGAAGATTGCCCAATGTGAAGTACAGCCCTGTAGATTTTGTAAAAGCCACACACACAGAAATCATATTGATAACATCATCACTAAACTTTCCCATTGAATGAGAAAAAAACCTGAAATAAGCTTGAGTCTATCTTATTTCATTCTCATGAAAACAAAACAGACACTATGCTTGAAATAAACAATCATTGACGAAACTAAAATTTCTTTAGAAATGCTCTAGTGCAATATTTGTGTGATTAAAGCTAAAGGAAATACTTGAAGCAAAAAATAAAGAGAACTCAAAGTTGCTCTCTCAGAAAACAGTTCACGGAAAAACTGCAGCAAATGCCAAAATTCAGATGGTTTTCTTTTCAAACCCTTAATTTTCTTTTTTTTTTTTTTTTCTTTTTTTTGGGGGGGGTGGGGGAGAGGTTTTCTCTATAGGGCACGTGCGCTCGCCAGACAGAGAGAGAGAGACAGAGAGATAGAAAGCAAGAAATCACACCCCCACCCCCACCCCCCGGGGGGATGGCCATGCCGCAATTCCTTCTCCTCCATTCTCCTCCCAGGATCTTGAGCACGCATGCACACGTGCAGGGCGTGAGTCTAAGCCGCTGGGTCCGGGACTCAAACTGCAGTCGACTACGTGGGAGTACAACAACATAGCCATTACGCTAACTGCTGGTCCCCCCAAACCCTTAATTTTCAATAAACCTTAGCTTCCATAAGAAACTCTGCCCCACCCAAAAAAAAGTATGAATATTGCTCAACACAGGGATCTTAAAAAATAAAACTGGTTTTGACATTCCAAAAATAAACATTTAATAATCAACCATAGCAAAGATGTAGAAAGATGAATGTAGGTTCATATAAGTTCTCTTGGACACTTTGGCCTGTCAGTACACATTCCCTATACCACTAGAAGAAATACCTCTATAACCTCTTGGAAATGCAAAGTTAGTCTCATTTTCCTCTCTTGAGAACTCACATTCAAATGTGAGTGAGAATAATTGCATTTGAGATTATTTGGTCACCTGATCACCTCCTGCTACCTTAACACACTACCGAATATCCACACAACATTCACAGGTAGAATATTTAGAGAATAAGTGTACTTGGGCTCAAAGTCACAAGCAACCAAAGGCAATAGTCAAATCTAATACCCATACTTCCTAAGCTTCAAGATTGAATATGTAAAAAAAGTGTAGATTATTTGGTTTTATTTATTATTTTACATGGTAAATAAATGTTTATAAATACTTAATATATATTATAACTATATATATATATATATATATATATATATTATATCATTTTTGTCTTGGCATAATGATGAGCAAACATATAGAAAAAAGTAACTGAGGGAAGCAAAATAACATAACTTAATTTTGAGCTCTAGATAGTTACAATTCCAAAGTCAATAAAAAAGCGAGCTATTTAAGTAATATGACCTCTTTTTATCTAGTTAAGGTGTTTTAATCATCAAACCATATCTGCTATTATGTGCTTGAAACTCTAAGAGAATGTTTTAAACTTCCACATTTTCATACCTAATGTCTGATACTATTAATAATTCTAAGCATTTTTGTTTGAGTGATTATAAAACTTAAATGAGAGAATAAATGTAAGAAACTGTACTCAAAACTCAACTGCTGTAGTAGATTCCTATCTATTAAGAAACAAATAACTAGGGGCCAGCAGCAGGTGTGGTGGTTAAGGAGCTGGACAGTCCCACATGGCTGACCACGGTTCAAGTTTCAGACCTTGTGGCTTGCTTTCTCACTTTCCCTTTTTCTCTCCTTGTCTTTCTCTAGTCAAATTAAAATAAAATTAACCACTAAATAAAATTAAATAATTTTTTTAAAGGAACAAATTGGGACCAGCAGCTGGTGTAAAGGCTATGTTGCTGGACTCCCATGTAGTCAACCGCGGTTCGAGTCCAGGACCTGGTGACTTAAACTCACGCCGGGCGCATGTTCATTCATGCCCAAGATCCCAAGAGGAGAATGGAGAAAGGATTACAGCATGGCCATCCCCCCTGGGGGTGTGATTTCTCACTTTCTGTCTCTCTGTCTCTCTCTGTCTTTCTGGTGAGCACAAGTGCCCTATAGCAAAAACCTCTCCAAAAAATAAATAAATAAATAATTGTAAAAATACTAACAAATAAATAACTGATGAGAAATTAAAACCAACTGGATTATAATTTTCTATTTAGGAAATAAAAGACTAACATTTTAAACAATAACTTCTTCCAACATAAATTTTAGCTTAAAAGGACAAATCAAAGAAATGTAAAAATAGGACTCAAGAGTAAATATTGATTACTCCAGAAAAGAATACAGTATTTCTATAGAAGGCAGGGATTCAGACATAACATGAAATATATAGAATATGAAATAGATCTTAAAAGATTTCAACTAAAACAATGTGGTACAATGGTGTCTGAGAAATATTTGCTCAGAAGAAACTTTCTGAAAAATTACACAGATGAGACAATTACATTAGTCATGTAAAAAGTCTACCAACTCCTGGCAAATAAATCGGTTAAGGTAGGAGAGGCATAGATTAAAGATACATTGGGGCTCGTCACATAGCCTAGTGGTTAAGGGAGCCAGATTCCACATGACTGACTACTATTCAAATCCCAGCCCCAGCAGTTTGAAAAGCACATCAGATGTGTGTGAATGCATTTCCAAAATTTTGGCAGAATGTAGAAACAGAGGAGAGAAGATTGTAGAGTGTCTACACACTATTGGAGGATGCTTTCTCCCTCTCTCTGTCTCTGATGAATACACATGCCCTCTGGTAGTTAAAAAAAAAAAAAAAAAGAAAATGAAAGAATATAAATATTCTGTTCTCAGATGGATGGCATGGCAACTGAGGAATTCAGTATGATATCTAGGAGTTAGGGGACAGTTGATGAGTTTGGAGTTAGGAGATGATGAGTTCCCTTGGGTCAGTCAGTGGAAAGTAGCTGGTAAGGGTTAGACGAGACAGAAAAATACCTCTCTGAGCTTGATCTAACAACCATGTGATATTCAGAAATAAAATGATTAAAATAAAATCTCAGTATCTCCAAACAACAGATAAAGCCATGCAAGCTAATGGCAAGCAGAAAGCAAGAGAGTTAAAGCCTTGGGTTCCAGAGTCAGATAGCCTGACTTCTCATCCTGACTCTATCTTTTAATATCAATGCCACCTGTACAGAAGACAGTAACACCATTAAACCTCCGGTTCATACCTAAAATGTGAATGCTCATTCCAGGCCCCTTGCTTATGATGATGCTGAAACTTAACATGAGGATAAACATAAGGCACTGCACTAAAACATCTATTGCTAATACTACACTTTTATGTACTAAGAAATAAGAAAGGAAAGGACAATGGCTCAAAGCACAACATCCTAGTGGTTTTCCACTTCAAAAGAATCAATTTAGGACTTTTTTTTTTTAATGGAGTAATCAGACACAAGAAGAAATAAAAAAAGGAATATGGTCTTTCGAAATCTATAGGACCTGAAAGACTGGAGGACATAAAAGCACTGAAAATTGTTATGGACACGGAGGACAAAATGGAAGGAGAGTGTGAGAGGGGGAGAGTGCAGTAAGGGAAATTTGGGAAAAAATGGAAAGACATTTGTGGGACAAAGATTTGGTTTGTTGCTTGTTGATGATGTCTTGTACAGTATTCTCAACTGTTGTGTGGCATGTATCATGTTGGGTAAAGTATCTTTACAATTTAAATGCTGTGTAACGATTGAATGCATAAATAATAATAAAAATAATAAAAAAATCTATAGGGCCTCTGAAAGATAGTAATTGATTACTGAAATGTGAAATAGAAAGTTCATAGAGTAGAGAGAGTGAGTATGGCTTTATTTTGACTAGGAAAGAACATGAATTAAGAACTGATACAATAATCATATGGTGAATGAGATTATATGTAAAGATAAAAATGAATAATTATTACATACATTTCTAGATGGAGTTCATTACATGTTACTGAGGCATCGAAAAAGTCATGACACATTTTTGCATAGAAAATACATCGCATTATGACTTTTCCAACAATCCTATATATTGTATCTAATGATAATATGTTCCTGAAAATATGCTTGTAATTTGAAATTACTTAATAATATTTACTTGGATTATATCTATTCTAAGTAATATAAATAACAACTTTATAACATTCAGTAAAAAGTGAGCATTCATGTTTATTGTATTGTCCAAAGATTAAAAATTATAATTTCTCTTTTGTTATTAAAATTATTGTAACTTAATATGACCTTGTATTTCTAGTGACTATAAGCTCATTCGTTTGAGCTTATGAATATTATTTTTAAAATGTAAATACAAATAATTACAATCTTTAATGTGGATTATTAAAATATATTTTAGGTAAGATGTTGCTAATTGGTAATAAATTATAGATGTCTGAGTATATATCAAGGTTTTTACTTTGTAACTTTGTTGGTCTCAAAAAACATACACTCCAAACTTAAAAGACTATTTCAATCTTGTTGAATGTGACAAATTAGTTATACCTTTCAATGTATGGAAAACAGCTGAGATTAAAAAAAAAAAACAGTTTTTCTATTAACAGACATTGTCTTTAGGATTTCTAGAGGCAGAATCTTTTGATTTTACATAGAATTTTATTAAAATATTTAGTGAAGTGTATAGTTTGTTTATGTATATCAATATTTTAAAGGATGACAAAGGTAAAATGGTTGAACAATATTTAGCTCTGTCATAAATATGGTGAAGTTTCATTAAAGGTACACTGAAGGTTATAAGAATATTAAGTGCCTTAAGTGATGGCATGATAAAAACAGTAGTAAAGAATAATGGTTGTATGTGGGTGGCTTGGAACAATAGCACTTATAATGATAGAATAATTTTAACAGTAATTTCTTAAAATATACATATGCATAATAATATAAAAATACCACTCAATATAGCTATAAAATGAATAATGTAATTTGGGGTATTTTTACATTTAAAAAAAATCATGTTTAAAAAGTTATCAATCTAAAATTAATAAAGCACTCACTCATGATCTGTTTTTGCTGAGATTGAAGGACTAAATGAAACAAATAAGATGATATATTTCAATAAATAAATACTTGCATAGCCCTTTATAAATTATTTGAGGACTCCAAGTCAAGATAAGAAGGGAAATACTGAGAAATACATATTCCTACAGATGAGGCTCTTTTTGCTTTTCATGTTATGATAGAAGACAAAGGATTCTACTGGCTCACAATTCTAGGAGACAAAACAGTAGTTCAAACAGTCAGCAAAGACCTGGCTTTTTCTGTTTTGGCAATCTATATTCCATAGTGTTCAGCTTCATTTGAAGGCTTGCTTCTTCTGTGGTCATAAAACGGATTCCCATATCACTTGCTTCCTGTTTACTGCAAAAAGAGATGGTCATTGCCTCTCTCTAACCATGAAAAATAGCTTTTCATCCGTTTTAATGCCTCTACATAGGTCACCTACCTATCATCAGTGGAATGTCTACTGCTAATGTGTTTAGAGCTGGGTTTTGAACCAATCACTGACAAGACAGGTGGGATTACAGTGAATGGGTTAACATTAATGAGGGAACAGTTGTGGAGCTTTAACCAGTTGCCTGAATTACTATGCAACAGCGAAGAAGTGAGACGGATTTGAGGGAAGCAACTCTCATGTCTACTTCATCTGACAAAGACAACTTTCCCACAAATATACGGCATGTTAAATTAAGTTAAATATGTGAATTCCAGAAAGTAAACATCTTATGTAAAATTTAAACAAAATGTATAATATAAATAAGTACATGTAAAATTATGGGCTTAAACTTGTTACAATAGCTAGAATTTTTATCTTGTTACTATCTGAAAACATCTTTCTCTGCCCTCTTAAATCCATATCAAACAAGTCAAAGCATTTGATTTGATTTAACTTGACATTTAATGATATGGTTGACTAATTTTAATAAGCTTAATGGTCACTTACACTAGTGATACTTTAAACCGCAAGACAGAGAAGTACATATTCTAAAATTATATGCCACAGCAATCTTATTATAAACTACAACTTGTCAATCATTTAAGTCCCATAAAATAGATGAGGTATGCCCTTTTGGGAGATGAGAAAAATAAGGTTTAAAAACGTCAGGTAGGAGGGCCAGTGGGTGGAGTGGTGGTTGAGGGCGTTGGACTACCACATGGCCATCCATGGTTCAAGACCCTGACCTGGTGACTTGCTTTCTCACTTTCCCCCTCTCTCTCTCTCACTCTGTACCTCTCTAGTCTAATTGAAATAAATAAATAAAGTTAAATAAGATAATTATTTTTAAAAAATCCAGGTAGAGGCCAGAAGGTGGTATAGTGTTTAAGGCACTGGACTCCCAAATGGCTGACTTAGGTTCAGATCCTGGATCCAGCAACTTGAAACTCATGCTGGACATGTGTGTGTGTGCGTGCCTCAAATACCAGGAGGAGAATGGCAGAGAAGGAATTTTGGTATGACCATTTCCCTAGGAGATGGTTTCTCGCTTTCCCTCACACTCTCTCTGTCTCTCTAGTGAACATACACCCTCTGCCAAAAATATTTAATAAATAAATAAATAGTCCAGTAACTTCTCCAAGGTCACCGAGTAAATAAGAAACAAATCAAAACCATAGCCTGTTTTCTTAATATGAGTCAATTTATATTTCTATATGAACTGCCACATGTGTATAATAAATATATGCATAACAAGATGCTAAGAGTGCACGCTTTCTATCTCAGGATTAGGAGAGATTACATAAACTGAGAACAATACAAAAATGACAAGGAAGTACTCTTATATTTTACAGTGATAAGTTAACTCTTGGATATAAGACTTATGTTATAGTCTAATCCTTTTTATTGATGGGGCCAACAGGTGGCATGATGATTAAGTAACTGCTCTCACATAGATAACCATGGTTCAAGTCCTGGGCCCAGTGGATTAAAAATCATGCCAGGTAAGAGTGTGTATATGCCCAAAATTCCAAGAAGAGAATGGAGGAGAAAAAACTGTGGCATAGTCATTCACCCTAGGGGTGATTCCCTCTGTCTCTGGCAAGAACACAAGCCTTATGCTAAAAAACTAAAAAAAGGAAAGAATAGAAAAGAAAAAAGAGAATAGAAAAGAAAAGAAAAAAGAAAAGACCTATTTTGTGACTTTTGGCCTATAACCCTCTTTTGGGATTAAGGAGAAATTTGAGGCTAAAGACCTTTTTTTGTAAGTATTTGTAGGACTATTGAGATTAAAAGAACCTGCTTTTAAGTAGTGCCTATTAGAGTTATAAAATACAAAATGCATGAACTTCAGGATATGACACAAAATAAAAATACAACGAATGCTAGGGTAATAGATCTTACCATAGGTAATAGAAAACTCATCTTAAATTAGTTTAAAATAATAAGGAAATTATTGATAAACTCAGGAGGAAGCCACAGTGAAGATGGGCTTCAGCAGAGGACAGAGGCTTGGGAATGATAACATGGACTCCATTTTCCTAACTCCCTTCAAGCATACAGTGCCAGTTTTACTCTCAAGCTAGTCCCACTCACTATGTAGGTATATGTTTTTGCATTCATATACAGTAAGAGAGAGAGAGAGAGAGATTTAGCTTTCATACTGGCCTTTTAGGCACAAGCAATATTCTTTCCTAAGTGTGCAGCAAGTCTGACTTTAACACGCATCGATTGATCCATGTAAACCTAGTCTGAATCATTCCTGAAGACAGAAAGATCAAAAACATTTTACTCAAAATGATCAGATGAGGCCTAATGGAAAGTGGATGCGTAGTAGAGAGGGCAACCGCAACGTCTAGAACAGCTAGGTGGTTTCTTTGCCATTTTCATCCTTGTTTATACACATGGACTCTTTAAAACACTCATCTACAAGCTAAGGGACAGCTATTCACAAACAAAGACTAAGAAAATAGTCACTGGCATCATGAGACTGTGTTGTTCCCAGAGCAATGAAATACAAAGTAAAAGCAGACAGGACTGGAGAATTCACTGGTTTGATGAAAAAGGTTGAAATAACGGAGTGAAACTAGAATACAGAAAAGTAACTTCATCAGAATAAGGATTCCATTGAGCACTGTGATTTGAAAAGGAGAACACAAAGAGAAAACCAAACAGAAACCAGGAAGAACTGTAAATTCCTTTACATCAGAGAAAACAATGTTCTTCTGAAAATTAAGGCAAATGTAAGATAGGATGCCAGGTGCTTTTGTTAAAGAAGGAGGTTTAAAAAGACCAAAGAAGCAGAGCTGGAATTCTGACCCTTCATATGGAGTCATAGGAAGTTATTCTGATTCTCACAGTATAAACCTAATTTAAACCCAAAATAAAGTCAGTTAAAAATTCCACACATTTGAAACAGAGGATAAAATGTTCTTATAACTAAATGCAAAAGAAAGACACAAGAAGAAAAATAAAATAATGTCATAAATCTGGTCTTAGAAGAATTATTTTCTGGGGACCAGCAGGTGGTGTGGTGATTAGGGCACTGGACTCCCACATGGCTGACTATAGTTCTAGTCCTGGACCTGGCACCTTGCTTTCTTACTCTCTCTCTCTCTCTCTGTGTGTCTCTCTATAGTGAGTGCACATGCCTTATAGCAAATTTAAAAATTAAAGAAATAAATCTTAAAAATATTTTTCAAAAAGAATTATTATTTTATTTTTAAACAAATGAGTTCAGAATAATAATGAGGGGGGATTTATTTAATGAAGTGCTAGATTGGGGGGATATTTTCTCTCTCATTTATGTCTTACTCTTTCTCTGTCATCAATTTTTTATATACAATTTATTTCAGTTTATGGGTATATTACTTATGAGTATGAGAATAGTGGAAAGCTTTCTAGCTGCATATACTTCCCCCACTAATATTTTATATAACCTCATTAACAGTCTATGCTTCTGGAAGTTTAAAGAACATATGACATTGGGACCAGCAGTTAGTGTAATGGCTATGTCTCTGGACTCCCACGTAGTCGACCGCGGTTCGAGTACCGGATCCAGTGGCTTAAACTCACTCCAGGCGCGTTTGCGTGCGTACCCAAGATCCTGAGAGGAGAATGGAGGAGAAGGGATTGCGGCGTAGCAGTCCTCCCTGGGGGGGTGATTTCTCACTTTCTATCTCTCTGTCTCTCTCTCTCTATCTTTCTGGCAAGCGTATGTGCCCTATAACAAAAACCTCCCCCCAAAAATATAAATTATATATGACATTAATACTCTTAAAATGAAAAGTTCTACATAATTATTATTTTTAGCATTTTTGATCAAAACATCTACAATATCAGTGTTCTCCATATATTAAAAAAGAATACAGGACTGTCCAAGTAAATTAAATTCCTATCATTGTTCAACATAAATAATCCACCATCACAAAGGGAAAAATCTAATCTGAGATAGTTAATCAGGGGTGGTTTATGTAAGCAAAAAGGATTATTGTATCAGTTCAGTCATAATTCTCGTATGATTACTATGTGTCCTCATAGACCAAGGAATACATAGAAACCTGATAAGGCATTATTCTGGGTACATCTGTGAGGGCAGATGAAGAGGAGATAATCATAGAGTCTGAGTGGGAAGGATCCACCCCCAAAGTGAGTGGGCATGTTACAAACCATCGGAGGTTTGGAGAGAGAACAAATATAGAAGGCAAATGTAGAAAACATGGATTAGATTATTTTAAGAGAGTAGGATTGATCCCTGCTGTTTTGGACATCAAATTCAAAGCCTGCTTGCCTGTGGACTCTAGGATTTACACCAGTGGCCATGTGGGTTGTAAGGCTTTGTGCTTACACTGTGTTGCATCATCAGTTCCTATGTCTCCGAGGCTTCACACTCCGACTGGCTCCTGCTACTGGCACCAGGGTCTTCTGCTGACAGATGGCCTGCTGTAGACCTCTCAGCCACCACATTCACATGAGTCAATTCTGATAATCCCCTCTCCTGAATCTACTCATGCATATCGTATTGGCTCTGTTTCTCTAAAGAACCTTGACTGATACAGGGATTGGAGAGGAATAATAAATCGCTCTATCCTGGCAGAGCTCATGGTCTAATGCAAGTCCTTAAAGAGATGCAGCGTCAACTTTATGTAGACCTCCAAAAGAAAGAAAGGCAAGCACCCCTCTTCATGACATCTAAAGAAAATGATAGAATGTTTAAGCCCTTTCTTTCCTGGTTCATACTCTGTCCACGGAAAGTACCTACCCCCTTGGATCTTGTGTTTCGCCCCCCCCCCCTTTTTTTTTTACACTTTTAAGTTATAATTTCTTTAGAAAAAGAAGTGCATACGTTTTTATTATATATTTCATTTTGCATCTCTATGCATTCAGAATAGTGTATTTTCACTGCTGCATAATGTTCCCACATATAAATACCTCGATTTACACATTCCTTGTTCTGTCAGTGGTTATTTGAATGTTTCTGACTTTCCACTGTTTCAAGAAATGTTACTATATACTAACTTTAAAAAAAGTATATGAAGTCAATACCAACAGCTAAAGAAACTAAAAAAGATGTTCAAACACAAATTAACTAGATAAACTCCATCAGATAGACTGAAAATAATTTAAATGAGCCATAACAACTAAAGGTGTCTTGGGTGAAAGGAAATATTCACATATTTCAAAAGTAATAGATTTAGATATACTTTTTCAAAAGCAGAAAATATTGACAGGTTATTTGACACAAAGGAAAGTCCTCTCCTGGGAATATATCCCATGTGGTGGGAGTCATGTAACGATTTTAGAATAAAGTACATAATCTTTGTTAAAATAGATTTATAAAGATAAAAAGCAACAGAAAGTTATATCAATGAGTACACAGGTGAAGAAATTAGAAGGAATAAATTAGAGATATATTAGTTAACTCAGCAGGATTTCCACAAGATATGCTTTAAATAAGGAATGCATACACTATGATCACAAATTTATAAAAGCAAATAGTTGTAACATCTATGTTTGTATATGTATGTATAAGTGTATGGGTATGTTTGGTAACATAAAAAACATTTGTACTGCAGAATAAAGAAAAATAGATACTGAGGCCAGTAAGTGGTGTGGTGGTTAAAGGTGCTGGATTCCCACATGGCCTACAGTGGTTCGAGTCCCAGACCTGGGGGCTTGCTTTCTTACTCTCTCTCTCTCTTTCTCACTCTGTCCCTCTCTGGTCAAATTGAAATAAACAAATGAATAAATAAATAATAAAGTTAAATAAAATAATTCTTAAAAAAAAATAGATACACATAGACTACATAAAATCATCCACTATACATATGTAATTACTATATAGATAAATATACACACACACACACACACACACATATATATATATCATATGTATCATATATAATATATGAGCATAGTGAGACATGAAATTATAAACATACTGCCATGGATTAAAAGAAGTAAGAATGGCATATGATGTGAATAAAGAATTGAACTTTACAAAGATGGAAAAGAAAAATATGCATATAACCCTACCCTAAACAAGGTTATACAGTATTAGTAACATCATGTCTGTTTTTGTTTTTGTATGTGTGCATAGGTGTGTATGAGGTAGAATTAATCACTACAATACTAATGTCTATTTGTGGATTATTGTTAAAGTTATTTTATTATACAAATAATATGTACTTCATGAGTGGTCCATAACTTTGAATTGCAGCAATCATATTATTGAACAGTTATCAAAAATACCTTATTATCTCAAAAGTTTTCACAATTTAGAACAAGATTCTTTGAGAACTGGCAGCTCTGATGACATTAATATTTATGTGACATTAATATTGTTGCAAGCTCCAAGAAAGCAATCAAAGCCCAAGATGCTGCACAGAGTAGGTGTTAGGTTGTTTTATTTTTAGATATTATTTGCTTTTTCATCAAATAGATTTTGGGGCTCATTTGCAATTATATTAGTTAATGTATAAGATAAATTATTATTTTCTCCTTTTGAAAAATGATACATTCTAGTATTTAAATGCTTCTAGAAACAAACAAGTGAACTATCCAAGTCACATAATAACTTATCCTCATAATTAAAGCATGATGCAGTAATCTGTCTGGTCTACATACATCACTTCAACGAAGTACATCTCACATTTATCTTTCAATCTTTAAGAGCATTTGAATCACAGGATAGAATCCAGAAACCTAATTACTTAGAATAAGTTTATTTCTTCAGAGATATGTCATCTATCACAGGTAACGGGATAGGTATCTTCCGTAAGTCTTCTTCCAAAATGTTTTTAGATAGACACTATTGTAAACATATCTAGGGAAGTATAATAGGAAAGTGACCTTTCCTTTCACTTTTTAAAAAACTAATTATTTATTTTATTTATTTTTTTTTTTAAAAAAAATGTCTACAGGGCATGCGTGTTCACCAGAGAGAGACACAGAGAGAGGATGAGGGTGAGAAAGCAAACCACCAGGTCTGAGACTCAAACCGTGGTCAACCATATGGGAATTGAGGGCCTTAACCACCATGCCATATGCTGACCCTTTCCTTCACTTTTTAAAAAGTTCAAAAGATAATAAGCACCCCAGCAACTGGTACAAAGACTGACAATATATTTTAGAAACAGGAATAAAGAAAATATAGTCAAACTTAATAATAAGTCTAGAAAATCTTCATTGAAGGCTAGTAGAAACAATTCGGGACCAGAAGTAAAGGACTGAGAAGATGAGATAATATGGGAGAAGAGGGAAAGGGTAATCCCATGGTTATTCAGAAGCTGTAAATAATTTCCCTAGGCTGGCCCCATAGCACAATGGCTAAGTGCTATGCATGGAAATTTGGATCCCATATGGCTGACAATGACTGTAATCCCAAATCTGCCAGCATGAACAACATGCTGGGTACATGTGCATGCATGCCCAAAATCATGACAGAATAGGGAAATGGGTAAAAAGGAATGTGAAATGACTACGACCCACTAGGGGGATTCACTATATCTTTGTCTCTCTCGTCTGGTGAGGACCACCACCTTCTAAGGATTAAGAAATAAATCATTTCCCAAGCGGCATCTATGGCTACTGACAGCTAACGAGAATCGTTGTATTCAGATAAATATATTTAGGAAAAAGGAAAACACTCCTTGCTTAAATTATCAGGAAAACATTTTAAAAAACAAGGAAAAAATTAAAAAAAGAACTCAGTAGCCATTTGTAAAGTTCTATTTTGACCATTATTGACTCATTGACTTATTTTTTTTGGAAAATGTATTGTACTGTAACTTCCAAAAGTCACCTTGACTCTCAAATATAGGCAGTCACACCCCTAGGGTTGAAAGTTCTGGGGTGAATAATGAAGCTACTTGGTTTGGAATGATAAGCACATCAGCCACAGTGTTTTGAAGACATTTTCCATCCATAAACTCTACTTGACATCCTTAAAATGAGCATTAACTCCCAATAAAAGAAAATAGATGAAAGTTAAAGTCTTCCAAATTAAAAAAATAATCTACCTATCAGGACGTGATGAAACATTGTCATAACAATGCTGATAAAACACTGTGATATCTATTGCACCACCTGACAGTATCATCTTTGGAGGAGGAAGTGTACTGATTTTCAAAGGCTTTTACCAAGAACTGATTATCAAATCTGGGGCATTTACTCTGGGAAATATGCACAGTATTCTAGAAAAGTATTTATAAATAGTCGTTCTCCCAAAGGAAAGATGACAAGGAGCAAAATCTGCTGTGGACTGCAGCCCTTTTTAAGAAGAAAACACGTTAGCTGTGGCAAGGGGGTGGGAAGACACCATTTTACCCATCCTACTGTCATTGCTCTGAAGGCAATTCTGATTCATGGAATAAGTGTACTCAAGAAGAAAACTAGCTAAATAGTCAGAATGTAATCATTAACACATTTTTTACAAGCAGAAAAACTGTTTCCACTTCATAGGACTGAAGAATTTTTAAATCTTTCAGGAGAAAAAGGAAAAAGTCCAATGCTAGTGTGTAGAAAAGTTATTTTTCAAGAAGGAGCTAATTTTGAGGAAACCATTAATTATACCAAGTTTGTTACTATAAAATAAGCACATGGTATATATATTAGAACCTGTCATCAAATATCACTATATTTGATATCAAAAAGATTGGAAGAAATGAATTAAGGTCATTAAAATAATTAAATTACATAATTGCTAGCTAATTTAAATAACTGTATTTCATTTGTCAATTAATATAGACATTTTCCCAAGACTTTGATAATACTGAAGCTTTAAGATATTCCAATTTTTTAAATCTGTATTTTCATTTCTTTCCGCCTTTGGTCTCATCAGCAGATCCAAAAGGGTCTCCCAACAATTAAATTGTACACTAGAATTTTAGAGTATTAAAGGAATACTATGATTTGCAAAGATGGCTTATATAGAGCCTATAAAAATACACTTTGAACTATTTTATCCAAAGGGAAATGGGTACTGCTCCCACAAGTTTTTATTTTTTTATTTTTATTTTTTTTCCCTCTCAACTGAGAGAGAGAGAAATGTGTAGGTTAAATAGTATTAGATGTCCACATCTCCAGAGAGTACTGTGGAAATTAGTGTGATTATGCTTACATAACACATTGGGTCCTTGAACAGAAGTTGTTCTATTTATAATCAGAATCCTAGAAGTATACAATGTATTATTGTGCCAGTTGTTTCATATTAACTTAATTTGGTAATGTGGACTATCTATGAAGTGTCCACTTATCGACTTGCCTTCCTTCCACACTCCCAACTCTGCCTTCATCATTGTGAGTGACCTTGCCACTTTGCCACCTTCACCATCAGGTGTCTCTAGCTTCTCTATTTTGTTAACATTCTTAGGAGCTGCACCGGGAGCCCCTACTCTGGCACTCTCATGTCAAATTAACTCAGTCTCTTTGGTGATATGCCACAACAGAGTCCTCTGGAGCACCAAATTTTTCATCTTCTTTCTCCACTTTTTGTTTTAGCGGAACTGACATGTCCTAAATATAAACAGCCATAGTACCCATGTACTTCAGCTCTGAAGAGGCTGTATTGTCTCTCATGGCTCTTGAATATGCAAGAAAGGTAGTGAGGACATAGTTCTTGCTAAATAGAGTTGCTGCTTCTTTAATATATTGGCAGTAGGCTGGAAAGAATACAGATACCCTGAATGTTTCACCTTGAGTCTGTTACTTAACTTATCTGAGCCTTAGTGTCTTCATTTGTAGAGAGGACAAAAATCTCAGTTTTTCTAGGTCTAACAGACTGTGTTTACAGATGGAGCTATGCTAATGATAATTACCAAGATTTCATTTCAATCCTCCTTCATCTGCTCACATAGGGCGTTTATCCATCTACCAAATCAGTAGAGAATACTCAGAATGAGCCTTTGGTGTGCTCATAGGCAAGTCTTGCTTTCTCTGATGTCGCCACTGCTTCACCAGGTTCTGTTTCAACTAACAGAAACCACCTACCAGTGCTTGGCCAGGCACCACCTACCAGTGCTTCTTATATTTTATAATGGGGAGCTTATAAAAATTTAGATTATGAATCAGTCAGTGGCTCAGAGCTGGGTGGTGTTGACAACTGTTGGTCCAGGAGCCAATCCTGAGATCAGGTCACAAACTTTCAGATAGGAGATAACCTCTTTTCCTTCTGATGTTTTTTCCATCATTACCTTTAATCTTCTAAATAATGAACCATCTTAGGTTAGCCAATAGCCTGGTTAAGGCAACAGGATCCCACATGGCTAACTACGTAGTTTGAGTTCTGGTCCTGACAACTTGAAAAATACGCTGAAAGCATGTTCCTGCACGCCCAAAATCATTAGAGGAGAATGAAGGAGAGGGGGATTGCAGCGTGGCCATACCCTCTGAGGGGTGCTTTCTCACTTTCTCCTCCTTGTCTCTTTCTCTCTGGCAAGTGCATGTACCCTACAGCAAAAAAAAAAAAAAAAAAAAAAAAAAAAAAAAAAAAAAAAAAATCACTGCACTTACAGAACTAAAATTCTGGAGGGGAAATTAGAATAAAATATTTATTATATATTCATTTACCCATTTGTTTTGCTTTAGTTAGAAGTAAAGTTTCCATGTTTAATTGGACCTTGATATGTATACCTGCACTCTTATTGCCAAAATCACTATCACCACAGACATTGTCTTCATCACTGCTGAGAAGAACATAGGTCGGTCATTTTGCATTTTAGTCCTGATATTAGAATGGTATGTATTTCTGGACAAGTAATTTATCCTCTTTGTTATGAGACTCCTCATTTTTAAGGCATAGGCTCAGACTATATTAGCACTACGTTCCTTCCAAACCTATTTATTTGGATGTCGCAACCATACTCTTCTTTGCAAATCTTTAAAACTAGGATTCATTCTTTTCCCTCCTTGACTAGTTCATAAACTGGTTTGTGGATTTTTTGTATGATTGTTTCCCATCCACACTTGTCAGCATCTGTACTAACTCTAGTTGTCACATTGTGTCAGCATCTGTACTAAGTCTAGTTGTCACATTGTGGAACTGCATGACATCTTGGTTATAAAGAAATTCCTCTCATAATAACATTTGTGGTCATAATATTATTATCATATACCATATTCTAATTCCAAACATCATTTTACCCTGAGAGCTCATAAAATAACTTATCTTTCTTCATTAACAAAAATTGAAAATTTCAAACTAAGGTGTTTTCTAATCCATTCATCTCATTCTTTGCTTTCCAGTTACTTATGTTTCCCTCCTATCACCAACAGTGGCCAGGCCCTCTCTGCACCTAATCAACTACTTCTCTATTGTGAACCCTGGGTTAAAAGACTTCAAAGTCATGTCCTTAGTCATAGCAAATGTATGCATCCACTAGCAAACAAATCTTCATGTTGTCTTACAAGCTCTTTAGTTATACCAGCTGATGGTGTAGTGGTTACATTGCTGGACTCCCATGTAGTCAACCACCATTTGACTTAAAATTCATGCCAGGGACATGTGTGTGCATACCCAAAATCCTAAGAGGAGAATGGAGGAGAAGGGATTGTGGTGTGGCCATCATTCCTGGGGGCTGATTACTCTTTTTATCTCTCTGTCTCACTGGCAAGTACAGGCACCTCATAACAAAAATCTTCCCCCCAACAAAAAAGAAAAGAAAAGCTCTTTAGTAAAGTCTTACTAAATTTTATTCCCCCTACATGGTAAATCTTCTTTTTTCTTTTTCTCATTCTTGAAAGATATCCTCCTATTCTCCCAAAATAAATAGCCCCCGATATATTTTACCTCTTCAGTTTTTTTTATCCTTGATAAAGGCAAAATTGGATCTTTTTTTCTTTTTATGGTTTATACCCAACTCTCATAATCTAATTTTTTTTTTTTTAGTGCTCCTAAAAATTACCCCTTCCAAATTCACTCCTAATTTCTACTCCATATAAAATGCATGTCATTTCCTGATTAGTGTCTGGTGTTGATGCAATAACCCTATTCCCTGTAACATTTTCTTCCGTGAAGTATTAGTGTCACATAAACAGATGAGGAAATGCATTAGTAAAGCTCTGCAGATTTACACTGACTGTGACCAAAGACTGTTGGAGATGAAACAGCCCTGCTGTACCCTAGAAGTTCATAATCTCATGAAGTCTATGAACGTTTTAAAGATAAAATGCATGTTTCCTTAACCAGGCTTATCTTCATAAACTACAGACCTTCCTCGTCAAATCTCTTCCCACATAGCATATTTTTTTTAAACATGAATGTTGTTCTATCTCTCACTCAAATGTATTTAATTTTCATGTGAGTTTTAAAAGTGGTGTCCTCACATTGATGATGGGCAGTTACCAAGACAATTAAGAAAGATGCATGAGAAGCCTACTTTTTAGCAAGACGCCTGCTCTCCCTGCATCATACAACTGAGTTTCAGCCACTAAATGCTGTAACTTGACCCCCATACCAGCACCACTTCATTACCTGCAAGCCTATTTGAAGAGGAGAATTTCAAAGTCCTGCACAGTGAGTGGGAGAGGCCTTTAGTCCCAGCTACTCTGGAGGCTGAAGCAGGAGGATCACAACATAGTGAGACCTTGTCGAAAACACATACAGTTTAAAAATAAATAAATAAATAAAAGAAGAAGAAGAAGAAAAGTAAAAAAAAAATAAAAATAAAAATAGTAAAACAGAATTTCAGGCCCTAGTCCAGTGACCTACCAAGTAAGAATCTTCATTTTAACCAAAACCTCCAGGTGATTGCTCTGTGCATTAGTGTTTAGGAAGTATTGATCAGGTTCTTTTCACTCGTGTGGTGGTAAATAAATGAACAAATAAATAAACTAAATTAGCCATCTTCTTTTTCCTGCTGTCTCTTTCTTAAATTTACCATCACTTTCACTCTCATAAATGTGTGTTGACTTATCTAGTTTTATTTCTACAATGCAACCTACAATGCAACTTTGATGGCTTTTCTATTTCTGATATAATTGATTCTTTTGATCAGTATGACCCACTCAATTTTTGAAGTTATAGTCAGCAAATGTTCTTACCACCCATTTACACACAAATCCTACACAGATAATCCCTGTCTATTATATATTACCAATTATCTTTTAATTTATCAAACATAGACAGCAAAGTCAGATCATTTTAGCACTGAAAGGGGTTTGGAGATCATTAATTCAATTCCTTTAGTAGTGTCTGACACCAAATATGCCCACAATAAATATTTGCTGAATAAAATTCTAAAAACTACAAAGATAAAATTGGTTCAGGAAGAATACATGGTTACCTCTTAGTGCCAACAAAGATTATTCTCTAGCTTCTGAAATTCTCACCAGTTAATGCTCTCTGTTTTCTAATTTAGTCCTTGGTCTCTTTCATGTGCTGATAGCAATGGATCTCAACCCCGGAAGGAACATGATTCCCGAGTTCCAAACTGACAGATTCCAATATGCTCTAGGGTATGGATCAAGTAATGGGATTACTAAAAGCTTCCCAAATTATATTAATATGCAGGCAAGGTCGAGAACCAGTGCTCTATATACTGTTCACATTTAATAGGCAAAAAACCATTTGTCAAATTTTTTTAAACATTTTTTTAATTTCATTTTCTCTTTTACATTAAATCACATTATTTAGCATACAAACTAAATATTTCAACATGTGAACATTTCTCCCTATTCCAGTTGATAAAACTATAAAAGTATCTGCAACAGATAATATCACATTTCTTTATCCCATTAATGCTTTGTCCCTCTAGTTTTCTTCTACATGTCCTTCCTCAGACTCTACTCTTCCACACACACTATATCTGGTATTTACATCAATTTACTGTGTTTCTATATCCTCTAGTCAGTCAATTTCAGTCATAGAGTGCAGACACTTGGTATATATTAAGTGGGGACATACAATGTCTCTCCTTCATAGCCTGGCTTGCTTCACTCAGCAGTAAATCTTCCACATTCTTTCCCTTTCTGTCAAAAGCCAAGGTTTTTTGTTTGTTTGTTTGTTTGTTTATTTTTATGACTAAATAGCATTCCATAGAGTATATGTGCCACAGTTTTTCAATCCATTCATCTGTTCATGGACATTTGGGTTGGTTTCATGTCTTAGCAATTGTGAATAGTGCTGCAATAGATATCAATGTGCAAGCACTTTTCTGATGAAGAATTCTTCTGCTCTTTGGGTAGATACCAAGGAGTGGGATTGCTGGATCATATGGTAGTTCTATTTGTAGATTTTTGAAGAATCTCCAAATTGTTTTCCACAGTGGCTGGACTAATTTAC
The DNA here is from genome assembly GCA_026018925.1 of Tupaia tana. NCBI lineage: Eukaryota > Metazoa > Chordata > Mammalia > Scandentia > Tupaiidae > Tupaia > Tupaia tana. The sequence continues at coordinate 208,450,323 of JAKSZU010000001.1, read as the reverse complement.
ATTCCCACCAGCAGTGTAAGAGAGTTCCCCTTTCTCCACACCCCTGCCAGCACTTATCATTTTTTGTATTTTTAATCTTAGTCATTCTGACTGGGGTTAGGTGGTACCTCATTGTTGTTTTGATCTGCATTCCCCTTAAGATCAAACATCAATATCAAATTTTTAATGCAAATAGTATGTATGAAATATAGCCTGAGTATTCACATTTTTAACAAGCTCCCAGAAGAACTTAACACTGCTAGTTCTAGGACCATGGATGCCTCCACAGCATTTGCAATGTTAACCATGTGGTTCAAGAGAAAGAGTTTCTGTAACTTCTAATTCCTTCCTTATTTGATTCCTATGTTTCTGTTGCTTTGCACATTTTAAAAATTTGACCATCACCTAAATCTATTGGCCTCTCCTTTTAAAATTAAATGTTTATCACTATCCTTTTCCTATTGGAGAGTCAATTAAAATTTACCCTCATCTCTAAAATGTTCCACATTATCAATAACACAAATATGTGTTGATTATAATTTTCTAGCTAATTTCTCTGAATTAATTCTACCCCTTCATCAATGATGTAGCTTAATTCTGCTATAATAAAATTCTCATCATGTTTTTAAATGTCTTATATTTAATAATAGAAAAATTATAAATGTATTATTACTTAACATAAACTATAAACACTAGGCACCCAGGCATTCGATGGAGTCATATAATTAAAACATGATCTCTATTCCTGAGAAGCATTTATTTAAGAGATAAGAATTTTTAGTCTAATGCTATTATGTGTCTGGCTAAAGAGTACAGAGATGTATGTCATCAGAAGAAGGCACTTAAACTGTAATCTGAAGAAAGAATAACAGTTGCATTAATGGATAGGAGGAGAAATGGAATCTTACACATGAGACAAAGAGGAACATAAGGAAGGAATCAAAAAGAACCTTAGCGCTAAAGAGGGAAATAAAATGAGCTAATGAGTGGCCTTCCAAAAGTAGGTCAGAAACAGAATTAAAGTAGTGGATAATTTTGATGCAAAAATAATTGGAATCCATTCATAGAGTAGTCATAGTATGCAGTTTCAATGAACTTTCTGCAGACCGTTCCTGTTTTTACAGTGCTTACTATGTGCGTAAGATATTTCTAAAGCATTTTGCCTGTGTAACCTCATTTAATCCTAATGAGGTAGGTACACTCATTAGACAAGTTTTATAAATAAAGAGGCTGACACGTTTAGGAAACACATAATTGCCCTGCATCATCTAGTACAGCCATAATTTGAACGTGGATCAGACATCTGGCTTATAGAAAGAGAGCTATCGAGAATAGAGAAAATATGTCTGTGTGGACCTTAAACATGGCTGCTCAGTTAATAGATTTGGCTATGTAGGATTTGATCTCTCTTGTACAGAATTGTAAGCTATTGGAGATTCTTGAATTTGGAAGTGACATCACAGAGTGATGCTTTAGAAAAATTTACTTAACCTTATTTAAAGAGAGGTGGATGGTTCAAAGAGACAAAGGATGAAAGAAAAACATATTTATTGCCTAAAGAGAGACTGGAGTGAACAAATAGACATGACAAGCTAAACCAGCTAGTGGTATCTTAGATGTCAGAGCAGAAAACACGGGAATTGTCAGGAATGGAGGAAAAAAGACATATGTTCTGAGGAGGAAAATTTGAATCAGTTACTATTTATTTTTAGACTACAATAATAATTTTTCATTAAGATTATTTTAGCTTTTGTAAAAGAAGGTCCATAGTCTCATCTTAGACTGTTATCATATTAAGAAATTGATTCCTTTATAAATTATAAAGTTTTTTCACAATAATTTTGCTTCCTTACTTTGTCAAATATTATAGGCATTTTATTTTTTAAAAATTCTAGTATTAGTAAATGAATTACCTTTACAGCAAAGAATGACTTTTAAAGTTTAATAATAAATTAAAAGAAAAATAGATGTTACTATTTCTTAGTTCAAAAATAGTTCAAATTCCATTTTGCTTGTGGGGACACATTTAAAAGAGAGAATCTGAAGTGTGGGGACATGCTCTGAGCAAACACCACATGCTCTTTTGGGGTTTGGCAAAACCTTGTAACTTGTCTTTCCTTGACCTTGGCTGCAGACAGAGCAAGGGTGGAAATTGCTAGGGGAGTTCCAACAGACACATCTGATGGACTTCAAGAAACTTCTTGGCCCCAATTAGTAAAATCCAATCCCTGCTCTGCATCTGAAAGGTTCTTTAGCCTACTCTGGGTGTGGTGGTGTGAGAAGATCTTTAGCTCCTTCCCCACACCTTACAGCTAGTTCTTTGCATTAGAAAGGAAGATGAGATTTTCTCTTGATGGGATTATCACCAAGGGATACACCTGGCCTGGTGTGACTAAACCCTCATAGATTTGATAACTGCTTCTTATTATCTGTAACCTGGCAACCAATGTATGAAGTGTCGTAAAACATACATATGTAATGTCTCCTTGTTCTATAAATAAAGACGTCCAGTTCATCTGAGCGGCACAAATTGCTTGGGCTACCTAGGCTCCGACTGCCTGTGTCCGTTTCTACTCGATCCCTTTGCCTCATTCTTCCCAGTTCCCAGGTCCTGGTAAGATGGAGGGCTTTCTCTTCCTCGTCCTCTTTCTCTTCCTCACCAGCAGCCCCCTGATCATGATTCAGCCAGACCCAAGCCCTGGGGCGGATGCCGACATTTGCTAACATTTTTGTCCTTGAAGAAGAGCAAGTTCAAGGTTTTTATGAAATAATAAAATGGGAACTATTAAAAGTAAAATAGAACATATAAGAAATAATAGTGTAATGTAATAGAATTCATTATCATTAAAGAAATACACACTGAAAGTCAATTTTTTAAAAAAAGTCCATTTTCTCCCACTACCTTGCTTTCTGATATTATGCAAATGTAATCTTTTGGGCCATAGTTTTTCTATCTACTAAAATTAAAATGATGGATTAATCCTAAACCTATTCTAGGGAGAAATTATGATTTCATAACTCAACAAAATACAATCAAAGATGAATTTATAAAAACAAACCTCAGAGGCACAATGGTTCACTCTGCTCATAAATGAAATGAAAAACTGTTACAGATATCTTGAAACATAACCTACAGAAATATAATATTTATTTTGAACTTTTTAGAGGAATATTTTCTTAATCCTTTTACAATTCAATTTATTTATTTTCATAGGTAATGCATTTAAACTATTCATAAATCAAAAACATATTTAAAAATATATAATGAAAAATTTCCTTCTCATTTCTATTCTATACAACTATCAATAGTTGTCATATACATCTAATATGTATTTGTCCAGAGATTCTTTGTATGCATATGTCTGTGTGTGTGCATACAGATAGTAAAATATAGTTTTGTTGGACTACACTTTTACATTGCTATTGCACTCTACATACTCTACAGAATTTTTTTTCACTTTTTAACATCCCTTGGATGCTTTTCCACAACTTTATATAGAAAGCTTCCCTACCCTTTTATTCAATTGTCAGTGGGAGAGCGTTCCACTGCATGAACATACTTCAATTTGTTTAACAAACACTATGGGAATTTAAGTTGTTGCTGCTATTACAATAATGGTACATGGAAATTTCTGTGCCAACATTGCTACATACATATACAACTACAAGAGTGCAATTAATTCCTGGAGAAGGAATGGATGAGTCCAAGTGCACCTATCCTTCCGGTCTCACAAGAGGGAGGTAAAGTGTGGAGCTTAAATGACTGGATCCACATGGCCAACCATGGGGAAGTCCCGACCCAACAGCTTGAAAACACTCTGGGGACATGTGCATGCATGCCCCAGATTCTGGCAGGATGGGGAAATGGAGGAGAAGGAATTGCAGCATGATCACCCTCCAATGGCAGATGTTTTCTTCTCCCTCTGTCTTTCTTTCTCTCTTTCTCCACTGAGTGCACATGACTTCTGGAAATTATTAAAATAATAACTATTCTTTCAAAATAGTCCTACTGTGTGAAATATTCTGTTTACATTTCCACAAGCAACAGTGCTATTTTGCTACTCATAAACCAATAGTATATGTTAAGCATAAAAATGTTTATCAATCCCATAGATTGAAAAATTGTTCAATCAGTGTTGCTGTAATCTAGATTTCTATTAGAATTATGATGTTGGATATAATTTTCTATTTATAATTCCTACTTTATCATCTTGTTACAGTAACTGTTTTCTTTTTATATACCAGTTTATTTTTTGTTTTGTCTTTGGTTTCTATCAAATCTTAGTAATATTAGTATTTGTCTGGAATATGATATGTACTTAATTTTCCCTGTCTTTGACTTTGATCTTTTTTTGTGTTTTTTTTTTTTCTATAGAGATACTTTGTAAAGTAACTGATTATTTAATATAATCATACATCCTCATGTGGGTTCCAGATTTGAAGTTATGGTTATGAAGATCTCTTCTATTTCAAGGTTATGCATTTCCTCAGGTTATTTTTCTTAGATATATATTTTTAAATATAAATGTTTTACCCATTCATATCAGTATATGGTTTGAGATGGGCTTTTTTTTTTTCTGCCAGCTGGCTTCCCATATTTCATAACACTATTTACAAACTAGTCATTTGGTTTGTGAGCAAAATTACATCTCTCTATTACATGGTTGCCAGGATTATTCATCTTGATTTTTTATTTTTTTATTCCTTCTGTATATAGGACATAATTGCCTGAAAAAAATAAGTAACTATCAATATTTATATGTAAATGGAATGCTTAAAAGAATAGAAACCAAAGCTAGTCCAAGAGATAAAGTCAATGGTGTTGAATAAAGATAAGTACATATTGTCCTTGGCCTGGTTATTCTTCAGGATATCACATTGTTGCATAAACTGCTTATCTGGTAAACACATCAATTACAAAACGATTCTTTCAGCTGGACCACAATGGTATAGCCAGTAGGACGCCATCATAGTGATTAAAATGCCAAAGGGGTTATGTGATTAATAGGGAACCAGCAAAATGTCGCTGGATATATACCGCGGTTCGCGTCTCGGACCCGGTGGCTTACAACTCACGCCGGGCGCGTGTGCGTGCGTGCCCAAGATCCAAATTTCTCGCTTTCTGTCTCTAAGACCCGAAAAAACCTCTCCTCAGTTGACTGACTCAGGATTTTTATTAAACTAGGTAGTAAGTGGGGATAGGAGGGTGGTACAACATGAGAGGAGAGGATAAAAAAGACAAATACCCTCAACAGGGTCCCACACCACAAGACCCCAACCCCTAGTCTTCACAGTTGACCAGGATCATGGGCACACACACCCAGGGAACCAAACCCACAGTTTGCCATCTGGATCCAATGTCAATTGGGCACCGTGTATGCCACCAAGCCAGTCCTGTTGTCACTATTTTGTAAATAGGAAGCTGAAGTCCAAGGGATTAAATATTTGCCTAAATTCTAAAATCGATGATGATCCTGCTATGCAATAACAAAATGACACAATAGCAGCTTCACCGTGAGTTTTGGCATGCAGGATCTAGAGTATACCACAAGCACTATATATGCAAATCTAGTGGTAACAGTCAAGATGTCTGTTGTACATTATTGAAAGGAACTTGTATATTTAAAGAGCACAAAATCCCAATGGCAAACAAGTATAAGTGTCAGAAGTTTTTCTCATCAGAAGTCCGTGTAAGTTGGGGTTGGAAAGAACAGGATCCAATCCCAGTTCAAAGAAGACAGAGAATGCAGGCAGGCCAACAGCCATCCCAAGCTAGAGTGTGACTAGGAGACACTGGCTTACGTGAGTTTGACAGAGGTTCACCATTCAGATTGGTTTTGCACTAGGGAAATGAGAAGGTTCAAATTCATCTGTGAGGCAGGGATTGATGAACCCTGTCAAAGAATCAGCACTACACATTCAAGAAAAGAGGAGCAGGGACACCAAGCACTCTCTTCTGAGCTCTAGAGTTACAGAAATAAGAGTACAAAAACAACCAAGAAAATGACCAGCCTAGTAGTAGGGACAAGTCTGGAGCTGAATGTTAACTTACAGAGTTTAAGGGAAAAGATCAAAGCACAGTAACTGCAAATTCAATAGAACAGATTAATTACATGAGACTGAACTGGAGAAATAGAATTTTATGACTTTTAACTAAAACATCAGTGATTTTCTTCTGTGCTTTGTTTTCAATATTTAAGGATTTTTGCCTTCTCTTGAACTGTTGATGGTTTCATCTATCTAGTGTTTGAATGGGATCATAACCTTTTTTCCTGGCTTTAAGTCTTAAAATTTTTGAGTTTGATCTACTAAAACTAAAACTGTTCTTGAACTTAAAAATAATCCATTAGAAATGTCTATTTAATGACTACAGTAATCTATATAGCCCTAGCTATGTGCTTCTTTATAGTATTTTCACTTTGTTCACTGAGGTTTACGCCTAAAGTCAGACATACGTTCATAGATATGTATATGTCAGTGGTGGTTGCTGTTGAGACTTTTTAGATTAACTAAGATCTTTAGTGATCAATAGAACATGGGGGGAAGGGGCGTGTAAAACAACTGTAGATACTAAAGACAGTATGGAAGAAGGGTGGGGAATGGCAGGTGGGTTGAGGTAGGGAATCAAGGCAGGGGGGAGAAGAAAAATACATAAGAAACAAGAATTGGAAAAGTATTTGCTGATAATCACATGTATGGCAATATCCTTGATTAAGCCAATATACTATGCATTCTGGATGGAAAATTTTATTAAATGAATGTAAAGAATGGAAGAGAAAGAAGGAGAAAGAAAGAAAAAGAAAGAAAGAAAGGAAGAGAGAGAAAGAAGGGGAAAGAAAGGAGCGGGAGCAAGGATACCCAGCACTCTCTTCCGAACTCTAGAGTTACACATGTCTGTCCAGTATAGTACAAAAGCTATTAATTATATGGGGTAGAATTGAAAATTTAGGTCCTCAATCACATTAACCACATTTCAAGTGCTAAATAACGCAGATAGCTATGGTCACTGTATTAAACAGCACTGTTAACATGTAACAACTTTACAAATAACCCTCCCCACACTTTGCTGAATGTATGATGAAGGTAATGTTTTACCTCAGGATTTATCAAGAATTGACTTCAGTCCTCATGTGTGCGGTATGAATATCCACGAGAAATTTAGGGATATAGTCAGAAAAAAAAAAAAAAAAGCAAAAAGTGAGTGATAGCTTTTATTGCAAATAGAAGTTAATTGATTCTTCTCCAAACTGACATGTTTTAATCTTAATCTTGACTATTTACCAATTGTTTCATTTATTTTAACCAAAAATATAAAATATGACAAATTCTCAGAGCTTAAATGACAGCTTTTGCTTTTTGCTCCTATTTTAAAGACTATTTTAAGACTACAAAGTAGAAATAGTTTAAAAAGTAAAATAAGTAGTAGAAATATGTTTATTGACAATAAGAATTATATAAATAGCTATAATTTTGAAAAGTTGTTATGTTCACATTCTTGTAAAGAAATTATCAGGTGTGAAGTGTGATTTTTATATATATGAATCAAGCGGAGAGAAAACATTTATTTATGCCAGATAGGGTGAACTGTCAACTGCCCATCGTTGCTTTTACTGCTACCAAGCGCCTATCTTTCTGTTTTCTCACCACTGGGTTGTGAGTACTGGTAAAGAAAACATCCACTGGAAAGTCCCATTCTCTACAAAAGATTTTACACAAGCAAGACATTTTCCTGGACTTTTTGTATTCTTTAGCAATTCCTAAGCCACAAAACTGAAATATTAAAAGAATAGAATTTAAGTATAAAAACATTTATATGAGTTAAAAATTAACCCTATCTGTATGTTTCCCTCCCAAACATGAATGATCTCTAATTAAAATAGCCCTGGGCAACTATAGGAATAAAAATTAGGGAACCAGCAGTTAGCATAATGGCTATGTCGCTGGACTCCCACGTAGTCGACTGTGGTTCACGTCTCGGACCCGGTGGCTTACAACTCACGCCGGGCGCGTGTGCGTGCGTGCCCAAGATCCCGAGAGGAGAATGGAGGAGAAGGGATTGCAGCGTGACCATCCCCCCTGGGGGGTGATTTCTCGCTTTCTGTCTCTATGTCTCTCTCTGTCTGTCTGGCGAGCGCACACGCCCTATAGCAAAAAAAAAAAAAAAAAACCTCTCCAAAAAAAAAAAAAAAAAAAAAAATTAAAAATCCATATGATTAATTTTTCCAGTTAATAGAAACAATGGTGATGACTTGAAATAGTCATCAAGAATGCTAAATACTAAGCTTGATCAGTTTTGCTGAGCAGTGTAGACCAGTGTAGGGTACTTTGAACACTAACAACAGGCTTCTTGGCTGAAAACTGGGAATAATACTAGTTTCTTCCATTATGGCTAGGATTTTTTGATTTTCTTTTAAGATTATGGAACTTTTCCAAATGATCTTGAATGCCTATAACCACAATCGCTCCTTGCTGCTGCAACAAAATGAGAAAAAGTAGAAGTGCAAATGAAACACATCACTGATCAATTTTATTTCAAAGGCAATGTGATGTATCTGGATAAGATAACTTAAAAATTCTAATTTTGGGATATGTTATTTCTGTGGCTTCTAAGTCTTTCTATCTATATCTACCTATCTATCTATACCTGTATGTGTGTGTGCATATACTTCTAAAAAGTGCCAATACACACACACACACACACACACACACACACATGCACATAGATATATTATTGGCATTTTTAAATTTAGATTCCTTTGTTGGACATCTCTATAATGCACAACATGGTTTTTCAAAGTATGTGTGTAGTACATGACAATAAATCAAGGATATTACCATATACAGCATTTTCAGCAGAGTGATTTACATTCTTTTTTGTGTTAAATATTTTAGAACAAAAAGAGACAAGATACTAAGCAAGATCCTCTGAAGTCTGGTTGTCTTTGGGCTGAAATTTTCACATATATCTGTCTTGTGTGATGCTTTTCTTGTAACTCTGGTATTTAAGAGGTGTTTTGTTGGATGATAATTAATATTATCAATCAAAAGAATCAGTAAATGCTGAAAGAATAATTTTAGCTTTATCTTACTGTTGGTTTTTGAATAAAAATGTGAGTTTGTACATTGGAAGAAGAGTATATTAAATATTTCTAAATTCCACCCCATTACATGGTTCTAGAAGTTCTTTGAATGTTACTTATTTATCCTTTATTAGTCCTTTGTTGAAAATTTAAATTTCCAATTTGCTGCTTTCTCTTTATTTTCTTTAGCCTCTATATGCAAAAATTTCTTTGTTGCATAACATTGCACTAAGTATACCACTGGTTTTATATCTAGCCACAAGCACCTTTCTGCATACCAAGAGTGTATAAGAATTCTGAGACCATCTTTTCCCTTAGTAAAAATCAGAAAATGAAGTCAAGTTTAAAACAAGCATTTTCAAGCTTTCTTGTTTCAAGCATATATAGCACATATAATATTGATAAAAATAAACAAAACTCTAAATTTTAAGCAAGAATTAATCCCTGTGAAAGAATTCTCCTTGCCTAAAATGACCAATATACTGCCAAACATTTAATACTGATACAAAATATTTTGAAGAAAATAAGCATTATTTTAGAAGTTAAAGAAAACAAAATGGTTTACTGACAAAATTTCATGTGCTGACCAGCTAGCTGAAAAATAATCACTAGTATCCAGACTTTGGTAGGTACCCTGTGGATAGAATTACTGTCATCACATACAACTGTCTTCTCATGTATTGATTTCTGTGGGCCATATCTCAATTCAATCAATACCTACACATTAAGAGAAAGAAGTCATTCAGAAAGAGTTTTTTAGAGACTTACCAGAGTAGAAAATAATCATTTTGTGACTAATAGTGCATACTTCTTTTTTTCTGCATGATTTTTTTTCTCATTGAATTATAGAGGAAATTTTAGAATGTTTGAATGTTAACACACCCAAAGTAATGTAATAACATTTTCAGTTAACTCTCAAACTAATGAGATTCAAAGTTATTCATCTTCATAGTAAATATCAATGAGAAAAAAATTTGCCACTAGGAAAAGAAAACAATAGTACAAACAATTGAAAATTGTTGGAAACAATGTTTTGTATGCTCTATTACCCTTTATAGTTAGATAAAGAACACACATTTTGCAATTTTAAATAGAATTTATTTATTAGTCATTATTGATAGCATTCAAAGTTTCAGGCATACCATCACACATAAAATTTAGCAACTGCCTATCAGAGTGAAGTCTTACTCGAGTTTTAACTCCCCCACATCTCACCAATAGATCATTTGCAAACACCTGTAAGGACAGCTCAATTTTGTAGTTATGTTTCTGGGAATAACAGCAAGTGAGATTGAAGATATTTTCACAGTGTTTTTCATACTCAAGACTATTATGTAGGAAAGGGGGGAGGGTGAAGGGAAGAAACAGAAAACATTTCATCCTGGTTTTTACTGTGAAAGTGTTGGTACTTATTTTTGGTACTTAATGTGTAACAATCAAGTAATTTCCCTCCCTTATGAGAGATTTTTAATTTACAAAGAATTATTTATTTTCTTTTTAATGGTTCATCCAAATGGTTGTTTTTTGTTTTTTGTTTGTTTTCTTGAAAGTAACAACTCTTCCCATGTTTTCCAATTCTAAGTCTCTGATTCTAGGTCTTGTTCTGTGTGCACAGAGTAGCTTAGAGAATGCACAAGAATAAATTCCCTGCCAGATTCTCACTAAACTAAAAATGCACAATTAAGCATAAGCCGACAGAAAGAGCGAAGTAATTCTTTAAGCAGTTGCTATACATATGAGTAATGTCTTTAAGAAGAAAATTAGACTTAATTCTAGGTAATCCTACCATATATTTTTTTCTACTAACTAGATCTTGCTAGGTACTGTTTCCTCTCTATCCTTACACAAAGAGTTCATAGTAGATACAAAAATTAGAAGGCTTGTTCCTCTTCTGCAAACACCAATGCAAACAATCACATCCTATCAGGACTTACATTCCTGTGAAACCCTCACTACACGTCTCGGTTCTCTCTGATAAACTGCAACCTTCTGGTTGGCCTTCCTGGTAACCTCTAATCTAATCATATCAAGAGATGCAAGTTAGTAGTATTGCATGGTGTATATGTGCCACACTTTTTCAATCCATTCAACTGTTTGTGAACATTTTGGTTTGGTTCCATGTCTTAGCAATTGTGAATAATGCTGCAATAAACATGGATGTGCAAGTGTTTCTCCAACTGAGTGTATGCCTATCTTTTGTGTAGATACCCAAGAGTAGAATTGCTGAATCATGTGGCAGTTCTGTTTGTACATCTTCGGAGAAACTCCATATTGTTCTCCAGAGTGGCTACAACTAAAATATTGGAAGGTATAGAGGCATGGAGAGCAACTGTAGATACTAGAGACAGTGTGGGAGGAGGGTGGGAAATGAAGAAATGAGAGGGAGGGAATCAAGGGGAAAGAGATAGAAACAAAACACTTAAAAAACACAAAAATGGGAAGCTATCTATTGATGTTAATGTGTATGGTAATATCTTTGACTGGACTAAAACAGCATATTAATGATGGGAAAATTCATTTGGTGTGTTGTTATGAAACACAGTGATTGAATGTAAAAATAAATAAATACAATACAATAAAGAGATATAAGTGAGTCCTCTCTGACCAGGAAAGAATGCAAATACTTATCTGACACTAAAGAGTCTTCTCATCATTACTTAGACAAATCATGAAGTATTAGTTTTACCCTCAACAACACAATGGTTTATACCCTTCATCCCAACAAATTAGTCAGTATTTCTTTTAAAGGAAAGATACGTTAGAAAACTAGTGTTAGTCACCTCTCATGTTTATACAAAGAAGAAATTAGATTAAAAATGTATATAAAGGGACCAGCCGATGGCATAATGATTGCATCTCTGGCCTCCTACATAATCAGCCATGGTTCAAGTCCCAGATCTGGTGGTTTGAAACACACCAGGTGTTTATGCATGCTTGCCCAAAATCCCAAGAGGAGAATGGAAGAGAATGGATTTCCATCCCCCTGGGGGGCAATTTCTCACTTTCTGTCTCTATCTCTCCAGCAAGCACATACACTTTATATGAAAAATCTCTCAAAAAAAAAGTATGTAAATAACTTCCACAAATGTTGGCTGATCATAATTAGTCAATAAATGCTTCTTATTTTGAGTAGTAGTAGTAAACTGCCATTATGACTCACACGGTATTCTTTATGTTCTTATCAAGGTACATGTCATGCCCTATGTGGACCCACTCAAACTCTTTATGCAATGTAAATAAGGCAATTGGCAATAAAAGTGACGATTGCCTCGACCTGTGTCAACTTGGTTAAGCTGGGAACTCTGTTTCCTATAATTTGTAACCCTTTCCCAGTGTAGTCCATGTTAGTGTTAGTTCAAGTAGAGTTTCCACAAAATTTAGAAAGCAGGAGTGAAGCAATGGTCATAACTCCCTAAAGATCTTTCTGCAGTCAGATGTGATAAACTGATGTGGAGATGCCTGGTGAGTTCCTCTGCTCGCCTTCAGCTCGATGCCCCTGGTGACCAGTTGAAGCTCCAGGTCCACAGCAGATGTTGGGCTATGGACCCAGTGATACAGAAACTACACAGAAACCTCCCATGAAAGCACTCTTTGTGGTTACACTTGGTAGCCAATGTAACTGGCTTCTCAGATTTGGTGGCTAGTGACTCCTCAGTTATTCTTTCTGAGTTTTACTCTCTCAATTCCTCAACTATTGTGTTGAGTCTAATTTCTATATATCCTTTTTCTCATAATACTCATGGTATTAAGTGAAGTTTGAGGGTTAAAACATTTCACTGTTCCAATTGCTTCTCCAGACATACTTCTGGTTGCTAGAATACTTATTATTTGGTATTCAGTTATAGAAAATAAGTAAACTGTTTACTATTTTCTGACATTAAAATTATGCTAGCATGGGGCCAGCAGGTGGCATGGTTGTTGGGGTGCTGGATACTCCCACATGGCTGACCACGGTTTGAGTCCTGGACCTGGTGGCTTGCTCTCTCACTTTCCTTCTCTCTGTGTGTCTGTCTTTCTCTGGTCAAATGAAAATAAATGAATGAGTAATTAAATAAATAATTATTAAAAATAAAAGTTATGCTAGCATATATAAATATAATACATGTGATAAAAGCTTCAGATGTGTGAGATAAATCACTTTAAAGTGAGAACCTAACTTTTTTTTTATTAAAATGGGTGATTGAAACATTTTAAATGCAGTCTATTTATTTCACATCCTAGTTCTATGACCTTCAACAAGCCATTTATCCATTTCAAGATCATTTTCATCCATTGCTTACTTTGGGATAACACTGATTTTAAATAATATTTATTTGTAAAAGTGCATGGTTCATAGAAACCACTCAGTTTTTGTTGTTTTTGTGTTTTTTTTTTTTTTATTGCCAGAGTATGCATGCATTCACAAGAGAGAGAGAGCTCCCCAATGAGGCATGATTATATTCCAATCCTCTCATCTCCATTTCTCCATCCTTCATAAACTGGGGCATACATGCTCATGTGCTCACCATGCTTTTCAGGCTGGGATTTGAAATGTGGTAGGCAGTGTGCTTAACAGCCACACCACAGGGCTGGAATATCAGTTCATATAAGATGACTCTCAAATAAGCACTTCAGAAGTCCTTTTCCTCAGTCTATGTTTCAAATATTGGGGATTCCTAATAAATTGTAGTTCCTATTAATTGTTGACAATGAATACATTTTAATAGATTTTAATAGTTCTATTAACATGTTTAGCATACCTACAGCCTCAGAATTCATAAAATTTATTTGATAACTAAGATATTATCCATATTATTTTCTGTGTTTTCTTTTTGTTTTTAATGGTCAGAGGATATAGGAGCTTGAAAGAGAGAGAGAAAGAGAGAGACAGAGAGAGAGAACAAATGGAGTGTGGTCATGCTGAAATCCTTTTTCTTCCATTTTTCCATGCCATTAGGTTTTGGGTGTGCATGAACACATTACTGGTGTTTTTTTTTTTTTTTTTTTTTTTTTTTGGAGAGGTTTTTCGCTATAGGGCGCATGCACTCGCCAGACAGAGAGAGAGACAGAGAGACAGAAAGCGAGAAATCACCCCCTGGGGGGATGGTCACGCCGCAATCCCTTCTCCTCCATTCTCCTCTTGGGATCTTGGGCACGCACGCACACGCGTGAGTTTTAAGCCACCGGGTACAGGACGCGAACCGCGGTCGACTACGTGGGAGTCCAGCAACATAGCCATTACGCTAACTGCTGGTTCCCTTTACTGGTGTGTTTTTAAGGCACTGGGCCGGATTCAAATGTGGGCAGCCATGTGGTATCCAGCTCTCTATGCACAGGGCTTAAACACTGCATACAGGACAGGCCATTCAGATTATTTTCTGAGTTTTTTTTTTTGTCAAAATATAGCCCCCTTAAGGCCCAGATATAGTGATATGGTCAGCAGAGCTTCACTGTGCAATGTCAGAGTCACATGTAAGGCACAAGTTGGAACTTTGGTCAACCTGAGTGTTCTAGACAAGCCTAGGGACAAACCCATGAGCCTGGCTAGTGGGGAGGCTGGGGGAAGGCTCACAGAATAGAAAGAACCTGTCTCGGGTAGCTGTCAATCTCACTTGCTTTCTCTCTCACATGAAAGAATTAAAAAAAAAAATCTTTAAAATATACATGTATAACACACGTAAGACCTTTCATGTATATATTTTCAATTAATTCAAACAAAATATAGAAGCAAACATCCTATCGCACCCTAGTTGTCTTTCTAACTATCCTCTATTTCTTCTCTTGCTTCGTGACAAACTTTATCCAGGTCTGCTCTATCACCATTTCCTGTCCTTCTTCATACTACGTCAAGCTGGACATTGGGTTGTAGCTCTTCCATATACTGAAATACAGCTCTCTAGTTCACTGGTTCTTGAGCTCCAGTATGCAAAATAATCTCTTTGATTTTTCCTTAAATGAAGTACCTTCAGCCATATACCCCAGAGATTCTAATTTAATAGCCCTGAATTAGAAGGCAAGGATTTGAATATGTATAGGCATATCTAAATTATTCTGATGTAAGTGGTTAAAAACAATGTCATGAATAACTCACCACCAGAGCTGATGGAGACATCTCAGTTCTTATCCACATTTGACTTTTCTATAATACATGATACTCTTGATGATCCTTCCTCAAAAATTTTTCCCCTGCACTCAAGGTTTGGATTCTTGAATAAATAGCCCTGTCCACAAACCATTTAATCAATGAATTCATAAAAGTGAGCTGCAGACATCATGTACCCTAAATATTTGTTCTCTGTTTAGTGTGATTTCAGCAGTGGGTATGAACCCACTCCTTGTCTTGTTAGTGTCTTTTATGGGACTCACTTTTCTTCTCAGCTCACTATTGAAATAAGTCATATAAATAATTATGAATGCTTATTGAGTATCTAAGCTGAGTGCTAAGCACACACATTATCTCCTATAACAATCTCATGTGACATGCTTTCTATCATGATTTTTCTGGTTGTTTAGGTTTGTTGTCATTTCATTTTTGTCCCCACAACCTACCTTCATCACCTAGAATGCCCTTTCCTACATTGTATTTCCACCATCAGGTCTTCTTCTCTTGAACACTTTTCCTGATGGACGTATTGACACCAGGAGCTCCTTTCCCTGTGTTCATTATCTAATATGCTGCAAGAGGTTGGTTTGCTATATATCACCACCTCTAACCAGGAGCTCCTTGAATGATAAGGACTTTATTTCCTAGCCCTTAAGGCCTGTCATAAAGGCTGGCTAAATGACTTTTTTCTTAAATTCTTAAGGCTACTAATAACTCTTCAATACTTCCAAGAGAATATTGTACACTATTTCACAGAATGCGGTCCTTAGCGTACATATAACCAAATCATCCCTGGGAATTGTTTAAAAAGATGTATTTCTGTGCTTCTTGCTTACTATAGCAGTGTTTCTGAGGTTGTACAAAGGAATATGCATTTTTACAAGCACATCAGTGATTCTCATAAATAGTAAAGTTTGAAATACATTACTTGAATGGGAAGATATTTATTGACACCAGTCAATTAAAGAAGACACCTGTTTTCCATTAGTGACATAACAATACTTTATGTTGTATGAAAATATGTTTTAAGAAGATGCAATTTTAGTTTCATTTAGAAATAGGGGCTTAGGATAAATTATCTACAAAAATTATCTAGAGTATCTGTTCCATCTCTAATATTTTTTATTTTAATAAGTTGGAAGAACTCATAATATACTTGAAAGTACATTTTCTTCTAACCTATTTGTAATGTGTGTCTTTTGTACCTCATAGGAATGAATTAGTGGTAATAATTTCCAGTCATAGACAGTAACAAGAGATACAAGTGCAACAAACCTAAGGCTAGAGCTAGAGTTCTCATTATAGCTGCAATTTGGTAGAGAAGGTGAGTCATGAGAAGTCAGACTTGGCCCAAGCCTCTTAACTTCTCTTATTTTCATTATAAGAATTTTATAGAAACACAGACACACACATACACAAATACACACACACACACACACACACACTCACAAACTCACAGAAAAGGTTAGTACAGTCATGTGGACTAAAACAGTGTGTCTTTTTCTGACAGCAAGTATGAGATATTCAAGTCCATGGTATGGATGCAATAGCAACCCAGCACATAACTACTGCCTTGCAAGTGTTCAAACATTTCGATCTACCATGGTTCTATATTGAAATAGAAGCACTAAAGAGGACATAGGAGTTGACTGTAAAAGAGCTGAAGTAAGCTTCAATGGCTAAGTCAATAAAAAAATTAATAAATAAAAGAACATAGTATACAGAGAGGCAGGGAAAGAAAACAATCAAGAAACAGGATAATGAGTTACAAGTAAGTGAAACCATTGTTTTGTTGAATTAGATGAACTGACTTTAATTCTATTATAAAATCTGTGGTTAGGAATCACCCATTTAGTTAGGAAACAAGAATTACTGTAGGGCTGTTCTCATGAATTAGTGGTAAAGGGAGTCAGATTCTACGTGGCTTGCAAAAGTTCAGATACTAGCTCCCATCAGTTGAAAAACACCAGGTACATGTGCAAGCATTTCTCAAATTCCAACAAGATAGAGAAATGGAGAAGGGATTCTGGCATTATCATGCCTCCTTGTGAGGTGCTTTTCCTTCTTCTCTTTTTCTCTCTCTCACTTTCTGTCTCTCTGGCAAGTGCACATACCTTCTACAAATTTAAAAAATTACCATATTATAATATAATGACCACTGGTACATCATATCCAAGGGCATAATTGATAAATGCATGGCTACATAGGTAAACTTATAAAGTCCATTATAAGTTTTTTCATATTTACATATGGGAAACTTTTAATATATTAGAAAAGAACTACATACTAGATAATAAAAGAAAAATAAATTTTAAAATATAAATTCATAAAGGTTACTTTTTGGTTTTCCTTTAGAGAGATTTTTGCTACAGGGCACTTGCGCTCGCCAGAGAGACAGAGATACTTAAAGCAAGAAATCAACCTCCCAGGGGATATGGTCACACCGTAACCCCTTCTTCTCCATACTCCTCTTGGGATTTAGGGCATGAATGCACATGTGCTCAGCCTGAGTTTTAAGCTGCCAGATCCATAACTCAAACCACAGTCGACTATGTGGGAGACTAGTGACGTAACTATTACACCATCTGCTGGTCCCCATAAAGATTAATATTTTTAAAGAATTATTTTATTTAACTTTATTTATTTATTTATTTTAATTTTAGCAGTGAAAGAGTAAGAGAGGGAAAGTGAGAAAGCAAGCCACCAGGTTTGGGATTCAAAC
This sequence comes from Tupaia tana, assembly GCA_026018925.1. Classification (NCBI taxonomy): domain Eukaryota; kingdom Metazoa; phylum Chordata; class Mammalia; order Scandentia; family Tupaiidae; genus Tupaia; species Tupaia tana. The sequence continues at coordinate 208,432,460 of JAKSZU010000001.1, read as the reverse complement.
CACAATCAACCATGTGGGAGTCCAACCACCTTGCCACGTGTTGGCCCCTATAAAGGTTACTTTTTTTTTGTTTCAGAGAGGTTTTTGCTATAGGGCGTGTGTGCTTGCCAGAAAGACAGAGAGAGAGAGAGAGAGAGAGAGAGAGAGAGAGTCCGAAAGCGAGAAATCACTTCCCAGGGGGATGGCCACACCGTAATCCCTTCTCCTCCATTCTCCTCTCAGGATCTTGGGCATGCACGCACATGCGTCCAGTGTGAATTTAAACCACTGGATCCAAGACTCAAATCTTAGTCAACTACATGGGAGTCCAGCGACATAGCCATTAGACCAACTGCTGGTCCTGATAAAGGTTACTTTTAAAAAGTAAGAAATGGGGAACTGGCAGGTGGTATGGTGATTAAGAGTACTGAACCCCCACATGGCCGACCACAGTTCAAGTCCTGGACCTGGCGGCTTGTTTTCTCTCTCTCTATCTCTTTCTCTCTTTCTCTCTCTCTCTCTGTGTGTGTGTGTGTGTATGTGTGTGTGTGTGTGTATCCCTCTCTGGTCAAATTAAAATATTAAAATAAGTACATAAATAAATAAATTTAAATTAAAAAAAACTGAGAAATGGGGCCAATAGCTGATGTGAAGGTTAAGGCAGCTGGATCCCATATGGCCAGCTACGCAGTTCATGTCCTGGACCTGGTGACTTGGAAAATACACCATCACATAACTGCCTTGCATGCCCAAAATCCCAAGGGGAGAATGGAAGAGAAGGGACTCAACATGGCTATCCACCATGGGTGGGTGATTTCTCACTTTTCTTCATTCTCTCTCTCTGGTTGTCACTCATGATCTATAGCAAAACTAAATACATAATTCATTTTAAAGTGAAAAGTGAACACTAAAGGAATCAATGAAATATTATTCACAACTTTCTCTGGACAAAGTGTGTATTAATTAAAGTGTGATTAAAGAAGATGGTGTGTCAATCACACACTTACTAGAAATGTATCAGGTTAAATTACAGTTTAATTTTCCCTTTATAATCCTATGAATAAATATGCCAGTACATCTTCTTTGAAAAAGTTAGTCTGATTTTTTCCCAAGGTCAAACTTTGATGAATATGTTTTCAATATCTTGTCCAAATAACAAATACAAATAGCTATTGTCCACATTAGGCACAAAACGATTTATTGAGCTCTGTGACATGACATACTTTTTCATCATGTGACTCTCAAAAAATAATGATTTTTTTAGTTACTTAAGATTTGAAAACAATATTTTTTCCATTATTCATGAAATACCTTTAAATTTTTTATTAGTAAGAGCTTTATAAACAAGTGGACTAGACATGAATTAAATAGTAAACTTGGTTTGAAAAAACTTAGATTTAACTCCAAGGTTTCCTTTTGTTTGTTTATTACTTTTTCTTCCCAAAGCTGGTTTTCATCAGCCTCTTTTACCTTATCAGTGCAATCTCTATCTCTATTCTCTATGTAAAAAGCAAAAGAGAAAAAAACAAACAAAAAAATTTCTTATGCCAAATGTATTTAAGATTAATCAGCAATTCTACAGGGTGTCCTTGGCAAAAAAAAAAAGAACTGGGAAGAAGACTTAAGTTATTCTGTACCTATTTCAGGCCTGTATAACAAGATTTCTAAAATGAGTATGATTCTATATATGTAAATTTGGCTTCATTATAGATCACAATATTGCATAATAAATTGACTATTTTAAGTGGCTTTAAATACTTCTCACATTGAAGTTACCCATAAATATCAAACGATTTTAAAAGCCATTTGTGCCTTAGTTACAAAGGAATTTTTTTTCAAATTACCTGTCGAGTAATAACTATTTTTGTAAGCTTCATCCTAAAAAGCTGCATCTCTGTTGTCCTTCTGCAGTGGATCAGGGCAGAGAGTTAATTCCAGTGACAACAATAACCATCCACTCACGTTTATATCACTCGAGGTGAAACTGCAGTGGAGAGAGCACATGCTCACTGAGCATACACAGGGGTGCTCCAAACGCCTACTGAAAATGCTGTTAAAAAACGATTCTATATCTGTCTTGTGCCAAAAATTAAATAAAAATATAGCTTTATCTCTTCTCCACTGTTAAACAGTTATGTGAAAATGTAAAAGCTGAAATCACCCTTTTCTCTGACTGTTAGGACAACACTGGTACCTACCTGACCGAGGTTTCATATGGCAAAAGACAGAGGTCAGAAGCGTAGGTGGAGGGTCCAGGGCAGAGGCTGTTCTGTCCATCTCTTTCACTTATTAAACAAGTAATCCCAAGACTTAGTTGTTTTTGAATTCAATTCCGTTTTATATAAATTAAGATAGTAATACATCCTTAGACACAATAATTTGATTGACAATAAATATTTTCAGTTTAAAATAAGTTCAAATGGTGAACAGCCTTTGAGTGGTAAAGTGATATAAAATGATGAACAAATATAAATGGTGTTATGTATTCTTCTTTGGAAGGGTATATGTCAAATTTTCCTACTTTCAGTCTCAATAAGGACACAGTAATGAAAATAATATAAGAGTTATCATGCTTGGGCTATCTTTCCTAGTTTCATATAAATTATTTCAACTTCCCCAATAACAGGAAATACCTTCCTAGTTCCAGCAATGATTAGGGACTGAATTTTCCGGGCACTAAAATCCTGACAATGTGTTCAATAACCAAACTCTGGCAGTAGCTGATATACACTAAGGTATGGAGCGATCTTCAGTTGAATGCCTTAGATATGTGTTCCAAACTGCACCCACCACACTCCCGTCCTTGACTCCATATTCATCTTTAATGGAAGATTCAAATTCATTAAATCTTTTGTAAAAAGTAGTTTAATAGAGTTGCTCAGGCCTCATAAATCCCAAATTGAGAAATATGAAAAAACAAATTTCACCAATAAAAACATTCAAATATTACCAAACAAGAATAAAACTCAGTGTGAATGACTAATGTGTTCAAATTCATTTCTTTCATGCCTTTAAGTGACTAGGATTAACATAAAGAGCATTCTCAGAGAGTAGGCAACAATAAAAACTGCAATAATTCATACTTTGTAGTGACTTTCATTTTTGAATCTAGATATTCTTTAATTTTCATAATAGCCTTGGGAGGTAAATATCATTATCTCCTTTCATAGGAGATGGGATTGAGAGATTAGTGATTTGCCCATAGCTACACAGTAAGTGAACTACATGCTGATATCAGTCCAATGCGTCGGCACTAAGATTACTACATTACTGAAATGCATTCAGTTATATGGTTAGCAGTGGAAATAGGATTAAGCTAACAGGTAACTTAAAATCCAAAAGTCAAAAATATAAAAACAAATACAAAGGCATAAAGAAGTGAGTGGGAAATAACTGACTGGCATTAAATAATGAAATACTAATATTTATTGAGCATTTGTTGTATGCTAGGTACTGTTCTAAATAAAATAAAATATATGTTCCATCTTTACACAAAGGTTACATTGCTGGACTCCCACGTAGTTGACTGCAGTTTGAGTTCCTGAACTGGCAACTTAAAACTCACACCAGGTGCATGTGTGCGCTTGCCCCAAGTCCCAAGAGGAGAATGGGAAGAAGGGATTGTGGTGTGGCCATTCCCTCTGGGTGGTGATTTCTTGCTTTCTATCTCTCTATCTCTATTTCTCTGGTGAGTGCACGTGCCCTGTAGCAAAAAATCTCCCTAAAAAAATAAAATAAAATAAACTATGAGGTCATCTTTGATTTCTTTCATTCTTCTACACTCCACATTTAACCCATTAACAAACGTGGTGATTTTTAGCTTCAATATATAGCTAGAATCTGACCACCTCCCACTCTCTGCCTCACTGCATATGCCGTAATGGCTCTCTCACCTCTTACCAGATCACTGCAATACCCTTCTAGCTGCTCTCTTTTCCTAATCTAGCTCTCTTTAACCTATTCCATAACTCAATAGCTGGAAAAATCTCTCTAATCCATAAATCAGAGGGTGTCACTATTATCGTCAAAGCCTTCCAATGGTTTTCCAGGCCATATCAAGGACAACCCTTTACAACCTTCCAAAAAGCCTTCTACAATCTGGCCTCATTCCTATCCCTCAACCGGACTCTCTTTGGTTCTGCTGCACTCATCTGTCTTCTGGTTCATTCTAGATGTCCCTCTCTTTTCTAAGGACTGGGTACTTGCTGTTTCTTTGTCTTGAATACTCTTTTAAGTATTAGCATCATTTAGTTCCCAATTTGCTTCAGGTCTCTGTTTAAAAATTAACAGTGAGGGCCTCTCTCTATTACCTATCTCACTATTGTCTTTCTCACTATTATCACTAGTCTATGTAAAATTGTAACCCTCCCGATGAGCAAGTGGTGTAGTGGTTGAGGCACTGGACTCCCATATGGCTAAGCAGGGTTCAGGCCTTGGACCTGGTGGCTTGCTTTCTCACTTTCTCTCTAAAAAATAAAATAAATAAAATAAATAAATAAATAAAATTGTAACCCTCCCTTATAGCTCCTTACCCTGAGCCACTTTTGTTTTTCCCTAGAAATTATCAGCTGCTACACATACATTTTATTTGCCTGTTTATAATGGAAAGAAGGGGCATTTGTCTCTCCCATGGCAGTGAAAGTTCAGGTAATTTGTCTATCTTGTACATAGCTATAAGAGTAAATGTCACATACCAGATGCTCAAAAGAAAAAAAAAAAAAAAAATTGAACAAAGGACTGAATTAACAACCCAAACAGTGAGGCACTAGGCATATAATTATGCCTTTTAGAGATGAAGACAAGTAGCACATAACAACAAAATAACATCCTGAGAATCACAAAGGTGGAGAGTGGAGGAGGTTGGAGCAAATGTGGACCATGTGGACACAGAATGTCTGCAACTAACCACCAAACAACAGTGCCACACATACAGTATCTCTCTAAAACTAATCCTGCGACCTAAAAATTATTTTGCTACTACAATAGCAGTACCATAGTGGTGCCCTGCCTTCACTTATTTTCTACTTTTCTGTATATGGCTGTGCCTTAGAAAGATGTCATTAAACCCCGTGCCTTTTGGCTTCTAAATACAATACTTATTTAGGAGAACTATAGTTCTTTGAGACATAGCTGATAATGAGCCTAAAATGGACAAAGTCAAAATGGACCTTGTGCTAGAAAGTAAGAAATGCTCAAATACTGACGGAGCTGTGTCAAAATATATACAAGGGGATTTCAAAACATTAGCAGAAAAAAAAAAAAACAGACTTGAAGGACAAGTTTATTTTGCTGCAAAATTATTTTGAAGTCCATGCACAGTTTCCATAATACACACTTTCCATACACTGAAGATCCCTCATAGACCATACTTAGTAATGACCATGTGTAGCACAACATTCTATATGCTGTCTTTAAATCAATTCTGTAAAGTAGGAACATTAACCTAGCACCTAACAAGGATACGTGTAGACACTACATAGTCTTTGTCATAACAGAACTTACAGAAAAGGAAACTGGTATCACGGTGGGTATAACGTGAAATCCATGAGTCCATCATAAAAGGAAAGCAAATACAGAAACAAAAGGAAGAAAGAACAGAAGAAGCAAGGAGAAAATTAAGAGAAGTCAAGATAGAGGAAACAAAAGAGAAAGAAGTATAAAGTGGAAGAAAGAAACAGGAATAAGAAAATAAGAAATTACCCACGTTGTCATATGTTAATATGCATTTCATGCCATTTTCTTCAATAAGATGAACATTTGTGGAACAGCATTTTTACACATTCATAAAATGTCACCTCACAGCTTACTTATTAATGATAAAGGTGAAAGGTAGCTTTCCAAGGGAAAAATCAAACATTACCACCAAGTGATGAGATGCAACATCAGTAATAATAAGAAAAACTAATTTAATAGGTGTTCTAAGACCACGAGTACCCTAGCACAGAACACGGCATCACCTAAGTAGTAAGAGAACTCGTTAACAATGCTCAACTTCAATCCTGAGGGAATGATCAGAAAAATCTAACAGAAATGTTCTGCAAAACACTTGGCTGGGCCCTTCAAAAATGCCAATATTATGAAAGGAAGAAAGACAGGAAGGGAGAGAGAGGGAGAGAAGGAAAGAGAAAAAAAAGAACAAGCAGAGAACACGATCCAGACAATGAAACACAATGTATGATCTCTGGTTAGACAGATTTGATTAAAACTTGTTAGGAAAGACACTGTAAGACAACAGAGGAGCTTTGAGTATGGGTTATATTTTAGATAAAATTATCATATGAGTGTTACATCTCTTACATTGCCAACTTTATTATGTTTCTATAGAAAAATATCCCTGTTCTCAGGAAGGACACTCAGGTATTTAGTATCCTTGAGGGGTGAAGTCTGCACTATCTCATCTAGATTAGCAAAAAAATATCATATTCATAGCTAGTTCACCATCCAACTATCTGAAAAAGAAACAGAAGAATTTGTCCAAATAGTCATAATTTCTGAATCTAGGTATAGAGTATTTGGAAAATACCAACTTTTCAAATTTTTTTTAGAGAGATTTTGCTTTACGGTGCGTGAGCTCACCAGAGAGATAGAGAGAGACAGGAAGACAGAAAGTGAGAAATCATTCTCTGGGGGAATGGCCACACCACAATCCCTTCTCTTCCATTCTCCTTTGGGATTTTTGGCATGCACATATATACCCCCAAAATGAGTTTAAGCCATTAGATCTGAGACTTAAGCTGCAGTCAGTAACTTGGAGTCGAGCAACATAGTCATTAAGTCATCTGCTGGTCCCACTTTTCAATTTTTCTGTTATGTTATTTTTGTTCAAAAAGTGTTGAGGGAAAGGGCTACTCTCTGAAACCATTAAAATACAAAATATTTTTAAAAATAAAAAGTGAAAATAATTTGTTGTCCCAGACCCATTTGCTAATAAATGTATTTCTGTCACCATGCATTCCTATTATGGTAATTCAAACTATCTTTTCTACCTTGTCGACATTGGTTTTCACATACAGACTCTTAATACAAAAGTATCAATAGCAAAGGTTAAGTTTTAAGATTAGTCAATATTCATGGTAGAGATAGTGCAGAATTTACATTTTTTTCCCTAGTGTTGGGATTCTCTTAAATATTGGGTACTCAGAAAATTCATGATGTATTTTCCTATGCAAAAATGTGTCATGACTTTTCTAACAATCCAATACTTCAAGTTTGTGTAGGTGGTTGCAGGTTAAATTTTAGACTACTTCTGTAGAACGCTAACATTAGTTCTCAGAATACATGACACCTAATACCCATTTTAATACATGACCCAAATTCACAGAATTGATTTCCCATGTACTAGCTGAACATATCTATTTTAAGTTCACAATCACCCTCAACAGTAGTAAGTGTGTGATAGTAACAGTTCATTTTGAAGTCATGTTTTTCTCTACAAGCAGTCTTCAGAGGGCTTATGATAAACACATATTGTAAAAAAAATTATCTGTGATTTAAAAAAATAAATTAAAAAAAAATAAACTTATGCTTCAATTCTATTTTTCCACACCTGTTTGATGCTCCTATCATAGGTCAGCTTTCTTTTCCAAGTTTATTCATTTATTTTAGCAAGAGACAGACAGACAGATAGATATAGGTGCCCTAAACAGGATCCCACCATGCTTCAACCCTCCCCCATCTCCAGTCTTATAATCAGACAGGATCAAGGGGGCACCCACAGTACGCCTGATATATTTAGTTGACCTAGGATCAGAACATGGGTTTTTCATATGGCTCTAGTATCATGCAGTGGTGCCCTACCAGCTGTGCCACTGTGACTGGGCCTGCATGAGCTTTTTATGAGACTGAGTAAAAGGGCTTAGTACCAGTTGTAAAGGAAAGACTTCACTCTGGGTAGTTTAAGCAAAGAACATTCATTAAGAATGTGAAATGGCTTATAGAGTCACTGAGGGCCCAAGCAGTAGACTCTAGGCTACACTTTCAAAAACAGTACCTTTTGGACTGGCCCTGCAGAACAATAGTTAAAGGAGCTATATTCCACATGGCTGACCATGATTCAAATCCCAAGCCCTATGATGTGAAAAACAGCTGAAATATGTGTTATGTGTGCCCAAAATCTCAATGGGCAGGAAAAATTGAGGAAAAACATTAGAGCATGGTCATGCCCAATTGGGAGGTACACACTCTCACTTTCTGGTGAAGGCACATGCCCTCTAGCAAAATAAATAAATAAATAAATAAATAAATAAAACCTCTACCTCTTCCTCTATCAAGAAAACATCTTCTGGGATTGGGAATTATCTCTACAGATGTCAGCTCAAGATCACGCTGTCCCTGTCATCATCTGTACCAGTAGACTATGATGACCTTACTCCCAGGGACTTCCTTCACTTAACTCAGTTCCTAGTAGAATATTACCCAAACTCATTTTATTAACATAATCTACATCATTTTCAGAAACTTCACAGTAATTTTATGATAATGTAGCTTTTAATTTTCTAGTCTTTGTAGTACAGAAAGGCTTACTAGAAGGCTGATGGCATAAATACTGAGCTAGGCAATCAAGAATATGACAAATGCCTTGACTGGTCTATGTTACAAAAGAAAAAAAAAAAAGAATTAAAAACACCCTCCATCACAAAGAAATCTAGATTGCTTCCTTAGTGCCCCAACCAGCCCTAATTTCTCAACCAAGAATCCTATCCTTCTATATCACCTCATTTTCCAGAACTTCATTCTGCCAAGGCTCCAATCTACCTCCCTGAGTTCAAGAAAATATTGTCCTTTCTTGATACATTTCAACTGTCACAGGTAAGATGGCTACCTCATTATCTTAAACAACATCCAGCCCTAAGGATCACATACATTACCATTTGTCTTACAATTATTCTTTACTCATGTCAGTCACAACCAGATGTCCCAATCTTTCTGACTGTCCATTATTGAAACACTAATTCCTGTAATAAAGAACTCTCTAGTTCTTTCCCTCAAAAACATATAAAAAGTCTATTTAAAACTTGTTTTCTGGACCCACCTGTGCTGGCGCATGTGGTAGGACACAGCTGCATGATGCTGGAGCCATGTGGAAGGCTCAGGTTCAGATCCTGAACCAAACAGACACTGTGTGTCTGTCTGGCACTGGGGTGGCAGGTGTACACAGTGTCTGTTTGGTCCTTTCTCTCATGAAAAGAACTACAACAAAAATAATTTGCTCTCTGATATCCTAACATTTGGCATCCTGAATTGCTACTTCAATTTATTCATATTTTTTCTCTGACACCTAGAACTTCTTGAAATCATGCATTCTCCTACAAACTTTTCAAAAGGAAATTGCCTTTTTCCCCTCCCACACAAAGTAGAGAATGTGAAAAAAGTATAAAGTGAGTAAAGTGAAAAAAAGCAGTAGACAATTTCCTCTATGCTTCTCCTTGATATTTTAAAATTATGTCTCCCTTCTCTTTCAAAACACAAACTCCTTTGAAATCCATGTCATCAGACTTTATAATACCCCTTTTTTCTTTTTTTCTTTATGCTGTTTACTCCATATCCTCCCTAGCTATCTTCAACTTCTGATGTTCTCCTAATTATATTGTTTATTTAGTGATGATTTGATTCCTAGTTTACTATTTCTCTACCCACAACCAAAGCTCTCATTATTCTCATCTACATCAAAGTGAGGTGTATAATTCATCAATGATTACCTCTACTTTCCTTGATATCTTTTATATTAATGATCTTTTCTTCCACCTTTTCTTAACCATACATACAATGGTCATAGAATAGTCTCTGTCATCACTGATATCTGTACTCCCTATCTATCACCTCTAAACTTACTTGGTCGCTTACTTTAAAATTACCATTCAACAACTTCATCAAACAGATTATTTGTATTCCTTTTATAAAATTGTCTGAGTTTCTTATAGATTTTGGTTATTTATCTTTTTTTCAGATGTATGGCTTGCAAATATTTTCTCCCAATCCTTTGGCTGTCTCTTTACTTTGTTATTTCATTTCATGTTTAGGTGTAATTACTATGATGTAATCCCATTAGTCTATCTTTGATTTTGTTGCCTATGCTTTTAGGATCAAATCTAAAAAAATGCTATTGTTCATACCAACATCATGTAGCTTTTCTCATGTGTTCTCTTCTAATAGTTTTACAGTTTCAGGTTTTATGTTAATCCAATTAAAAATGAGCAAGGGACCTGAGTAGACATTTCTCAGAATAAGACATATGAATGACTAGCACAAAAAAATGCTCAATATCACTAATTATTAGGAATATAAAAATTAGAATAAGAATGCAATATTACCTCATAGCTATTAGAATGCTTATTACTAAAAATACAAAGAATAAGTCAATGTGGTTAAGGGGAAAGGGGAACCATTATACACTGTTGGTGGAAATGTAAATTAACACAACCATTATGAAAAACAGTGTGGAGATTCCTCAAAAAACTAAAAATAAAATTGTCATAAGATGCAGCAACCTCATTTCTGGGTATTGACATGATATTTTAAATCAGTATGTTAAAGAGATATCTGTTCCCCCAGGTTCATTGCAGGACCATTTACAATAGAAATTATGAAATCAAACTAAGTGTCCATCAAAGGATTCAGGGATAAAGAAAATGTGCTATATTACAATACATGATGGACTATTATTCAGCTTTATAAAATAGAAATTAAGTAAATGCTGTAATTTGTGACAACATGGATGGAGTTGAAGAATATTATGCTAAGTGAAAAAAGCTGAACACAAAAAGACAAATATCTCAAGTTCACATTTTCATGTAAAATCAAAACAATTGAATTCATAGAGGCATAGAATAAAAAGGTGGTTACCAGAGACTAGGGGAGGTGAAAAGGAGCATGATGGCCTAAATGTTCAGAGCCTCAGCTAGACAGGATGAATTAGTTTCATTTTTTTTCCTTGATAATTTGCACAGCAAGGTGCATATAGCTGAGAATTGAGTTCTGGACAGTCAATATCATTCAAAGAATAAGTTTCTAATATTCTCATCACAAAAAAGTTAAATATTTGAGATGATGGTTTCTTTAACTAGCTTAATTCAATCTTTCCTCATTGTATTTAAAAATCATACCACTTTATATCTCATGAAAATATATAAGCATAACAAAAATTTTCTGATTTTTAGTCCTCCTCTCTACCATATCAGATATTCACTGTAAATGAACTTCAAGGAATTTGCGCCAACAGTCTTTTTAGAGCAAAAATTTTTTAAATTATGCATCTCTTTCATAATATGCATATATAAACTTTGAAGACCCCTCACATTTATTATTCTCTTTATACCTTCATATCTTTCTTGCACAATCAAGATTCAATGATCCAGCACTATAACTTCGTTCTACATATTTTGATTTTGCTTGTTCCTCTGTTGTACTCCTTGAAAATTCTCAACCCAATAGCTGATAATATCTGGTTCCTTCAGCAGTACCCACAATTTTATGACCACCAAGTTCAAAATTTAACCATGTTAGATTGCCCTACTACTATATTTCTCCAGCAAATTCACTTTCTCACTCCTCAAGATGACTATTTCACACTGTCTCGTATTCCTTGAGCTTCCTATACCTTTCAATCTGTTGTCTTTAGCTGATGACACCACTGACTAATTCATAAAGAGAATGAGTACAATAAAATGAGAATTATTTCATTTACTGACTACTAATTCCTCCATTTTACCTACTTCTGTACCTCCGGAGTCTACCTTCTATCGTGTTCCTGTGGAAGAAGTATTTCTATTCCTATCTAAGGCTAACCTTTGTATCTCTGTCCTGGAACTCTTGCCTACCCAAATACTTCATTCTAAAGTGTTTTTCAGTCTCTTCTGCATTATCAGTTTCCAGATCTTTACTGGATAATTCATTTCAACAAACCAACTAAAAATGCATAATTTAAGCAAAATGCACTGGTTCATATCAATAGTATGAATTCCCTAGAATCTACTTTTCTCTCCAGCCACTGCCAATTTTCTTACAATAGCAAAAATTTCATAGGTGTCTACACTGTCTTTATCATCTTGGTTACATTTGATTCTTTGTTAAATGTACTCATTTAGTGTTCCAATGATCAATAATGTGAAAAGGAGGCTAATAATGATAACATCAAAGACCAACATTTTATAAAATCTAATGATAAATTATCTGTTATCATCTTATTCAACCACTGAATAGACTTCAACAAAATGTATTATTCATTCCCCTTTATTGAAAATTTATCGAAATTTTTCAGATGCTTCACTCTTGGATTTCTTTTACTTTGTCAACTACATTTTTTTTTTCTTTAAACTGGGACCTCCTTTTTTTCAAAATTGGAGAAGTTTCAACTCCTTCTTTTTTCTCTTTCTCTGCACCTAACATGTGAACTTAAGCAGTCCCTATTGCTTAAAATATATTGATAATTCCCAAACTTATCCTTCTTGCCTGGAACTCCTTCCTGAGAAGACAGCTCATGTCAATTGTCTATCATCTTCTCCATTCCAGAATTACCTTGGCAAAACAGAAGTTGTCATTCTTCCCCCAAATCTATCCTCCCCCTAAGTATCTCCCAGTAGATGGCAATACCTTTCTCACAGATGCTGAAACAAACCAAAGTTAGATTTATCTTGTATTATTTTTCCTCTTACACAACACACTTGATTTACCTATTAATCCTCTCAGCTATATTTCAAAAATACATCCCAAATTGAAGACTTCTCCCTATTTCCACTCCTCCGTCCTTCCTAAAGGCCAACTTTACCTCTTTCCTGAGCTACTGTAAATGCATTTCTATTGGCCTCGCTGCCTCTCTTCATGCCTTCTTTCCAAGCAAGAGTAATATTTTTTATTTATGAAGACAATTATTCTCCTACCTCAAGCTTTCAATGCAATATGGTTATATTTAAGATAAAACTAAATGTTTTATTGTAACCCCAAGATTTCTTTATAATCTGAAGGCTTCTTTCTCCCTCTACTGTCTTTGCTTCATTAATCACAATCACCTTATTTCTATCATTTTAAACACTGGCAGATCATTCCATTCTAAGCGGGGTTGTTCTTGTCACTGCTTAGAGAGCCCTTCTCACAGAAAGATCTTAACTCAAACCTCATGTGTTCAAAGAGGCCTTCCCTGACCTTAGTATATACCAGACCCAGTCATTCCCTTGTGTTTTCCTGTTTCATTCTCTTTTTTATAGTACATCCCCAACTTACTTTATTAGTCAATTTGCAGGTCCATTGGCTATCTTCCCCATTTAAATATGAACTCTCAATGGAGGGACTCAATTTGTATTTCCTTATTCTTAGGAAGAATGCCTGACCCAACCTTTAATTACTTATTAGCTGAATTACTGATTTAACAGTAGTTAAGTATCACAAAACCAAAGTTGTCTGGTTTCAGACTCATTATTTATGTTTTATACTTCTACACTTCTAGGATTATCATAGAAGTGACATAATATTATAAATATGTGAAGACAGAAGAAGAAGGCCATACACTGGGAGAGAGGCTTCAGAAGAAAACAACAGGGCCAACACCTTCATCTTGGGCTTCTAGTATCCGGAATTGTGAAAAAGTAGATTTCTCTGCTTAAGATACCCAGGGTGTAGTACTTTGCTATGGAAGCTCTAGCAAAGGAATACAGCTGACAATTGCAAACTGCCAGCATAGCGTGCTTTGTTTAGTACTATTTGTAGCTCATTTACACCTTTTGAAATTATTTGTCAACAAAAACAGATTACGTACCTTAGTATTTGGATATTTATTTTCATTTTTTTCTAAAGGATGATGTATCCTAGCATCCTTCCCCACTTCTCAATACCTACGTAAATGGAGATATTAAAGAACTGGGCAATGAGTTGCCTGCCCTACAACTACCTACTAGAAGATATTGAGGATTCCCTCCCCCCATTCCACTATTGCTTGAACACTTTATGTCAAATTCTTGTTCTTTTATTTATGTTTTTATATTTTAGCCTGTTCATTTTTACTTAAGGATCTTTTTAGCTCACTTCATAGATTTTGTCAGGAAACACCTCAGAAACACACCTTCAGAGTATAATTCACTTCAGATTTAGTTTTTGCCCAGAAAATTCCAGAGTTAGAGAATTACCATTGCAGGTCAGCTGAGTGATTATGCATTATCAGAGCAGAATTTAAACATTCGTTAAAAGCGTCCACTAAGGAAGTTAAAATTGGTTGTGGTTGTTGAGGATTCATGAATGCTGCGCTAGCAAAAAACGTGCACAGTTTGCTCCCTTTCCATGAGCTGAGCACAGATTGTATTTATGGTCTTCATGTCTAAATAAATTATCTAACCCTTAGAGATAGATTTATTGTCTTCCAACTTCAAATTAATATATGTGTATCTTATTTATGAAAAAGTACAAAGAGAAAATGAATATTCTAGACTTAGTATTTTATTTATAATAGTTTGGTATATAACCTTCCAGCAACAGCATATAAACTATATTTAACCCTCTCTAATTTTTGTTTTATTTTTTGTTTGTTTGTTTGCTCTGTTTTACTTCAAGGTATTTGCAATGGTTTAACTGTCCTGCAAAAACTCATGTTCAACTTAATCCTTATATTAGCAGCTCTTTAAAAGGGAATTAAGTCATGAGGGATCCAACTCATGAATAAATTAATGTGGCTATCATGGGTTAGTTTTCCTGAGAGTAGACTGCTTATAAAAGCATCCTTCTTTTGTTCTATCTCTGTCTTTTGCATTTGCTGCCATTTTATGCCTTTTAGCCATTGGATGACTCTTGTCAAATGCCAATGCAGTGTTCTTAGTCTTCCCAGCCTTCAAAGCTGGAGGAAATAAACTGCTTTTCTTTTTAAATAACCTGGTCCTAGGTATTTTGTTTTAATAGAAGAAAACAAACTAAGACAGGATTTATTGCACAGATAGCTTATCGTTTTTACTTTTACTCAAGCACATATTAATAGACATATTTAGGTATTTAAAGTATTTGATTTACATATTTAATGGTCCCTCTAAATTCTAATGTATGTGTGTGTGCATGTGTATGTATGCACATAAGTGACATACATACTTAGCCAAACTATTTCAAGATATTTTCCTCTTTTGTTTATATTTTATATAAATCTACATAAATATGAAATTTTTCAATTCCTTAAGAGATATTTCTCAATACTGATATTCTGAATAAAAGGCTTATTAATATTATATAGTATATTTATATTCAGGTTGTCCTTTAGAAAGGTTCAATCGATTTATCTTCCAAGAAAGAGTTCATATAAATTCCTAATTGCCCACAGATTTTCAGCACATCTTTAATTGCTAATAAATTGTGTTATATGTTCACTTTCATTGACCTTGATATTTCACCTATTGCAAATAATCATATTGTTATTGGTCTTTTTATATGGACATATATCTATTTACATCTTGTATAAATTAAACTCCTGTCACTAATCTACTTTGCAAATGTATTTTACCAGTACCTCATTAGTTTATTAACGTTGTTTTTTTTTGTTTGTTTTTTAATTTGAAACTTTATTTTGTTTTATTCTTTTTTTTTTTTTTTTTTTAATTTTCTAGAGGATGTGTGGACTTGCCAGAGGGACAGAGAAATAGAGAAGAAAAGGGAGAGAGCACGCCCCATGGAAAATAGTCAGGTCATAATTCCTTCTCTTACATTTTTCCCTTCAGGATTTTGGGCACACATGAACACACACTCAAGTTACTGGGTCTGGAACTCTTACTATGCAACCAGCCATGTATAATTCAGTACTTAACCACTACACTACCAGCTGGTCCCTGTGAGCTTTGTTTTATTTTTCCCTTAAGTATCAAAGAGCATGCACACTCACCAGAGACAGAGAGAAGGGGAGAGGGAGAGAGAACCTTCTGATGGGGTATAGTCATTGCCATAATCCCTTCCTCTCCATTTCTCAATACCCTCAGGATTTTCAGCTTGCACACACATACACCTAGTATGTTTTTCAAGCCTCCTGGGCTGGGATTCCAATCGGAATCAGTCAAGTGGCCCCCTTAGCCAATAAGTCAGGAGGATGACCCTGTTTTTGCTTTTCTTAACTAAAACTTAAGTCATTGAAATCTCTAAATGTTTTCTAAATGATTTTTGCCTTTGAGTAAAACCAAATACAAAATGTATTTATCAAATTTTTATTATAGTATTTTAATAGCTACCTATTTAACATTTGGGAGTTTATTTTGATCTATGGTGATAAGTAAATATTTTAAGTGTTCTTTCCTAATATAAAACTATCCCAGTTTTACTTTAAAATATTGATCTTTTCTCGATATTGTAAAAATTCTTGCCTCAAAACTAAATTGATATACTAGTGTTTATTTCTTTAATGACTTTTTAGTCTTTCCAAATTCCTCCTCAATTTTTCACCAAAATTAATTACACATCATCTTCAATTATATGTTTGAAATCTACCCAGTGAGTTTTATAATATTCCTTTTTACTATACTTTAATCAGTCTTTAAAAAAACAGGTTTATTCTTTTAATGAAAGTCAAAATTATTTCATTATGTTCCCCCAAAAAGGATGCCATTGCTTGGGGAGGTGGAAGGAAAGTGAATTCTAAAAAATTGATTCTTATTATTTCTTATATATTTATTAATTTCAAATATTTAAAAGTTAGTGAAGTAATTAAAAAAATTGAGAGAAGTGATATCTTAAATTATTGAGTCATCTCACCTAAGAGTCTTGCTAATGCCATTTTTTAATGTCTTATTAAACTTCTATCAGAAAATAATAATATTTTATTTATAAAGCACTATAAATATCTTGTTAAGCTTATTGCCAAGTATTTGCATGCTTCTGTTACTATTTTGACAACACACCATTTTATTTTCTAATTGCTAATAGCCAATATTTAAATCTATTGAATTCTGCATATTTATATTCTCATTAGGCACATTAATTGATTCCTATAATTTCTTATATATTTATTAATTTCAAATATTTAAAATTAATGGGATAATCTGGAAATAATAAGAGACATGACTGTCTAATTATAATATCTATTTTTCCCTGAACACCATGTAGACAATGTTAAACAAAAACGATATATTGCATTCCAGAACCTTGTTGAATTTTTATTGGTGTTAATAATGATTATTACATCATTTCATTGTACTAAATAATGGATTTAGTGATTTTCCACTAAGTACGAAGCTAATGTAGTTTATATATTAATTTCAAAAGTTTACTATTAAAAAAATAGATGCAGACTGGCTCCTTCACCTTGTGGTTAAGGCAGCTAGAACCCACATGGCCAACTGCACAGTTTGTCCTGGACCTGGCAGCCTGAGAAACACGTTGGCCATGTGTGTGTATGCCCAAAATCCTGAAAGGAAGGGGAGATGGAGGAGAAGGGATTGTGGTGTGACCATTCCCTGTGATGGGTGCTTTGTCGTCTCCCTCTGTCCTTGGCAAAGACAAGCACTCTCTAGCAAAAGAAAAAAGATGAAACCATATGGAAAATATAGAAAGATATTGATGCAGATTTCTTTTAGAGGTTCCATACAGATAGACTACCTCAAATTGCTAAACTGAATATAAACCTCATGGTTATTATTACATTCACATCTATTTACCTATATGTTCTTTACTCTTCTTGACATTACCTGAGTCCAGATAGTGTCTCTTTTGTTATTTGAATCTATAATCACCCTTCTTATTACCTTGGTCTTCCCCTCTCAGTTTGTTCCCAACTGATAAGTTCTACTATCCACTTGCTTAAAAAATGAAAACATTCACAAATATCTTTGTCCAGATTTGGCCTTTCTTGTTAACTTTGAGTCCCTTTTATTATATCATTTGCAGCTCAAAATCAACATGTCCAAACCTGAGGTCATTCTATTCCTGAAAATTCAGGAATTCTTTTAGTCTGCCCTACCCTTTTTAAAGTCCTAATTAGAACGTGTACTGTCATTTCCTGCTAATCCCCACCTCCTTTGCTCTGCCCCTTAGGTTACCAATGCTTGTGGGTTGTGCTTATACTTGGCCTCTTCTGCCTCATGACCAGTACAAAAATCTCCTGACATACCCACATACTATCTGCTAAACATTGCTATCCTTGTGATATTCCTCATCGTGTTACTATTGTCAAATTCCTCTGTGATGTAAAACAATTTTAGAATAATGTTCAAACTTCTGTGGACAGCATTTGAGGACTGATTTATTTTCCCAAATAACCTCGGGTTGGGGACCTGCTGTATGGGGCCCAGGTCAGGCATAGGCTTATGTCATCTTTTGTAACTGTGATACTGTGTTTATTGACAACTGCAAGAATTTTAGAATATGTAGAATCAAAACTCTATGTATGCTATCTAAACACTTAAATCATATGAATGTAAGCCAGGGGACCTTGATGAAACATTGAGCTGACATTCTGACGCATATATGGATATATACCAATAAAGAAAAATACAGACATTTACTCTTTCAAATCTTTCACCAAATTCACTTTTCCATTTGCTTCTCCCACTTTCTCATGGTCTCCTGGAAAACCAAAGATTCTCTAGTGTTTTCCAAATACTCTCAGCCTCTACCTCAGTTTTCATGTGCCGAAGACAAGAACAGCAATGGATTCTGCCTTGACCCAACTCCAAGTGAAACGAGACTTGAAATCTACTAGAAGCCTCCTCTCACTTACTTTCATTCCAGAAGATGGTTTTAAATCATCCAGAGGCCCATGGCCAATATCAAAGAAGCCTAATTAGAAGAAAGATCCCCCTACTGGCAGGAAATACTGTCTTGGAAAGCATGCATAGTCAGTAAATATTCACTAAATTGTGCTAAAATTTCTAAGAAACATGAGGCTATATTAATCTATTTTTTAAAGGTAACCCAAAATAAAATGATGCTGCAAGCTTGTCAAAGCATGATTGATAGACTGACCTCTCATATTATGTTCTCATAATATAAGAAAATAAATAAATGGCATATTATCTTCTCATAGCATAAATAAATAAACAAGTAGCATTTTAATAAGTAGTTAGCTATAGGGGTACATGGACCTATGAAATTGGATATAAAAAGTGAGTTTGTGTCCCTGAGATGTCTGCTTTTTCGGAAAGCACGATTTCTCCTTCCATTCTGAATATTCTCACAAGGAATCTGAGGTAATGTGTGGTTCAGTCTAGCAACTGAACATTTCAGGCTAAAATTACTTTTATAGAAATAGAAGTAAATGTCTGTGCTCGACGTAAAAGTATGAATTAACAAGAAAACGAAGGACTAGATGGCAGCACAGCAGTAATGCAGAGGACTCACTTGGGAAGGCCCTGGGTTTATGGCCTGGAGTCTCCCTGTGAACAATGGGCATAAGCATGTGCCCATTATTCAGGTTAGCTGAGGCTGAAGGTAGATCCTGACATGAAGACCCACGGAGGTCGGGGGTAGGAGAGGTGTCTCTTTCTCATGGAAGAGATAAACTTAAAAAAAAACTAAGACAAATGAACGTGAATGAACACCATCCAACCATAAGAGAAAATCATCTCAGATTAAGTTGACTACATATTGATTTTAGTAATGCTGCTCAAAATCCAATGTGTGACTACCTCAGCTTAAGAAAATGCAGCATTCAGACTCCCCCAAATGATAAGAACAGAGTCTATATTAGTAAAAGCAGAGTACACGGAAAGGAGAGTAATGATTTTGCTTGATTCTGCCTCGCCAATCCACCAGGAGTATTGCATTTAATTATTAGAGAAACATCAGACTCTCTTCTGGGCACTGAGTTACTCTGATGAGTAACAAAACATGGCATGTGAAGAGATAAATAACTGATGATTTTAGCCTCAAAAAATAAAGACTTGGAGAAACATGTTCCCTTTACAAGTTTTTAAATGGTTCTTATTAGAAAGAGATAGCCCTTTTGATTACCTCCAACAAGTCATAAAATCTTCTAACATGTAAATGAAGGAAGATTCTAGTTTGGGGTTTAAAATGTGGGGGGGAAAAAAAAACTAACAAGCTTTCCCACAATGTAATCATAAAGAAACAATTGCTAATAGTCATTGTGAGTTTCCCTTCAGTCTCTGTGCTACACTTTACGTGCATCATCTCTTTAATCCCTTCAACCACTCATTGAGATAAGTATTATTACTAACTTCATTTTACAGTTGACGAAACTGAAGCATAAAAAAGCTAAGCTTGCAGAGCTAGCAAAGGTAGCAGCGACAGGCTCAGATGGACTGATACATAGTGAAAGAGTTTAACCATTATACTATAGTTACCTTGCTGTTGTCCTAAAGGAACTAGACAGCTACTTTTAGAAAGACATAAAAAAGAAATCATGCTTTAATTTGGAATGTCAAGGACGATCCTTGAAATTTCTTCCCATCTCATTTTCAAGATTCTCTGATCTTGTGTTCTTTGTGGAAGATTAAACCCATATCTTCAGCCAAAATTCTCTCAGGATTTCAGCATCCATCTGTTCTGGTCCTCAATGTCTAGGAATTAAACTACCAAGTAATAGGGCACTTGGAAATTAGAGGAAGTGGGGGTAGGATATACAACATAGCTTAAGAAATCATCTTTATATTTTTTTCTTAGGAAAAGTATGTCCTCTTTCATCACAGGACTCAACTTCTATCTCTTCCCATATTATCTCTCTCTCTCTCTCTCTCTCTCTCTCTCTCTCATACACACACACACACACACACACACACACACACAAACACAATCTGCTTACTCCACACTGCCATCATGCATGGTATATGGTTCATGATATGTGATGAAACAGACGGCATCCTGTGTGTAATGGAGTATGTGTCATTTTTCAAATTATGCACTAAAAAAGCAGCTTGAAAGAAATTATATTCTGGAATATATTAAACAGTTATTGAAAGCAACATAAATGGTCTTCATCTTTTCTCTCTCCTTTCAGATAAAAATGTGAGATGTTATTTATGAGATTCAATGACCAATTTGTCACGCATGCAGTCTGCCTGCATGAGTTTTGTAAATATGGATAATTTTAAATCTACTAAGATTCTCAAATTCACATATGAAGTGTCTAAATGATCAAAACTGGTTACAATCATTTTATAGAACTTTTAGCATCTCACAGTATCTATTCTAAAACCCTCAGATGTTGACAAAATAAAGTAACTACTCAATAATATCAGAAACTAAATATCATTTTTATTTCTGGCAATGATTTTAACAGGGAACGCATCCTAATTATTTTCATTTCAAATTTCAACATCAACAATATATTTGTATATCACTATATGTCATAAAGGGCGATTTACTAATCTGCGCATTGGCTACAGTGGTTCTGAGAGGGGAGAGATTAATTTTGACACATTCACTTTGAGACTGCAACAGAGATTAGGTGGGGAAGAGAGCCAGTATGAGAAAACACCTGCGCACAGGCACAGAATGAAAAATACAGCTTCATATGTCGAGGAGAGAGAAGCAGAGCATCTAGGACCCAAGCGGTAACACTGTGGTCATACAACTGAACACACATGGGAAAGATCCTGGGTTCATATACTAAGACCTTAGTGAGCACACAGGACATGTATGCCCATGATCCAGGATAGCCGAGCCGGGAATGGATGGCTGCATGCCAATAGAGAAGAAAAGACTATATTTGGGAAAGAAAGATTCTAGGGGAATGTAAATGGCACTACCAAATCTAATTCATAAAGAAGGGCTACTGAATATAAAACCAGGATTTTGAATCAATCCAATGATGCAAAGACAATTAATTTTTGAATATATAAGATTTAGAAACCAACATACCTATTTGTTGTGTGGGGCAGATGTGTGTGCATGTAGAGGGGAATGTTTTAGTTTAAGAAGTACCACAGAAAGAAAATATATTCCACTTCAACACTAAACAGGATATTATATACATCAAAATATGTATCTTTAATTGAACTAATAGGTATCCAACATTCCCTTTGTTTTAACTATTTGGTATCTGCTAATTGTATTTGTCTGTCTGCATTTACTCAAATTAATCTGAAAAATGCAGTGAAATTAAGACTGGTTTAAATTCCTGTGAATATCATGAAGAAATCATAGGATCTATACCAGTGAAATCCTAAATTACCTTACCAACAAAGTACCTGGAGATTCAAAAATACCTGTGAATTCCTAAACACTAGATTTTTCTCTGAAATCATAAATTTGTTTTTTGTTAGTATTTATTTCTTTATATAGTCAAGCACTATATATCATTATAACTCGTAAAATGAATTTTCCCATCATGAATATACTGGAATATACAGTATATTAGTCCAGTTAAAGGTATTATCAATACAGCAATCCGTATGACTGTCTCATACTGATTATGTAAAGATATTAATATTTTTTATTACTTCTGATAAGATATATGGTATAAGTTATGACAATGAGGTATAAAATAACAGTATACAACTATAGCAAATCATTTCCATTTACATGGTTGGTATATATTTTTGCCTTTCCAAAGTTTTTTTTTTATAATTTATTTATTTACATTTAATCATCACAGTGTACAATATGGTTTTTCAAAGACTGCATGTGGTACGTATCACTCTATGACTGAAACTGATTGACTAAAATATATAGAAAGACAGTAAATGGATGTAAATACCAGATATAGTATGTGTGAAAGAGGAGGGTCTGAGGAAGGACATTTAGAAGAAAAAATAGGAAGGCAAAGCATTAATGGGACAAAGAAATGTGGTATCTTCTATTGAAGATATCTTATAGTTGTATCAACTGGACTTGGGAGAAATGTTCACCTGTTGAAATATTCATTTTGTAAGCTAAATAATGTGATTGAATGTATAAAAAAATTGAAATAAAGACAAGAATTCTATGCGGAAAAAATAAAAGCAATAGAGATATTACCATATACATCATCCTCAACAAATAACTGCATTTCTTGTATCTTGTATCTGTTAAATGTTTTTTCTCCCCCCTGAGCCCTTCTTTTTCCCTACTATCCACCCCCTCTTACACAGAAAATGACTGGTGTTTAAATCCAGCTAACTCTGTGTCTCTAATCTGTATCTAATATACAAAATGTCAATCACTTTGTGTACAATTGTGTATAAAACAACAGGACATATTCCTCTACCTTTTACTCTAATTCAAGACATTAAGAAAAAAGAACAAGAATGACAAAAGGAAAATACAAGACAGCGTTGAAGTGCCAAGTGGGGGGTTCATAAATTATAAAACACACTGTCAATCTACACTGGCAGACTTTGTTTAATCTAGGTCACCAGGAATGCAGAAGTGGGAGACAGGGCTCGGTCCTGGAATCTCTGCCAACTCCTCATGACACTCAATGTTTCCTGGCAGACAGCCTGTTTTGCCCTTGGAACGGGAGGAACTAAGTTAACAACAAAGAAGCACTTGCTTTAACCCATAGATTTGACCTATCCATTACTTCCATCTGCACAGCAACTTTCCCTAAAAGCTTTGTGAACTATTCACACTTGCTGCTTTGTCCATTTTCAAAACCTTCATTGAATTAGAAAAGACTTATTGTCATCACCATTTTCCAAATGGAAATTGTGAAGTACACAGGGATGATCCGGAAAATCTGAGAAAAACTAGAATTCAGGTAGTAACACAAACAACTTTTCACTCCAGAACCTATTTTGTCCTCGTTTATTAGTCAAGTTGTACTTGGTGGTCACACAGATGAGTCAACATGCGTGTCTATTTCAATACATTGTTGGAGGATGAAAATCCTGCACCAGTCATATCGGATAATCTGTTAACTCACACAGAGTTAATAATGCCTGTGATGTATTGTTAAATGCTACAAACAAATTCTAATAGTAAGACAAGGCCTTACATGTATTTTCCACAATGAAAATTATTTTTGCATCTCTATTAAAGCTGTAAATCAATAAACAACACATGAAAAGAATCTGTTGTTGGAAATAGAACAGGGTTTAGGGTCAATTTCAATAACTTCAAGGTATTACAGAAATGCACTTATAGTAATCGATATACATTTTTCTTGCTCGAGAGGCTTTTATGCTGATGCACTTATTTTCAACAATAAGGAGAAATATGTAGCACTATGAAAACAAAGGGAAATCAGTTGATTTATATGACGTTAGTAATGTTTTAAATTTTCACCTTCTGATGATTTAGGGCAGTACAATTATCCTTCACCCTTCAAAATCACTTAAATCTGTATCATAAGCCATTATCAACCACAAAGAGGGGTGTAAATAATCACCTTGAAGGTATATTTGTGGAATTAAAATTTGGGGTTGAATTTTGTGTTATCTCCCCAAGCAAACCACAAATACCTCTATAAAAATTTACCAAAAGATATAGCATACTAAAATTACTAACGTCTGCAATATGGTGTTTTAGAGCACTGAAAAATTTATCCTAAAGTAGCTTAAATTTGCAACTTTAATTGACCAAGGTCATATCATAGTATTCCTGAACAATCAGCAAAAAATCAAAGCAGTACAGGAAATACTTTGTTAACAATGGTGAAAAATATATATTAATTTTTAAATCTATTTTATGACATCCACAAGCAAAAGCATCCCTGTTTCTGCAGAGCGCTCTAATATAATACATGAATGTATGGTTAATATTTCATATGACCCACTCAATGTCCTTTTCAGACCTTGAGAATAATGTTTTCGAATGCCCTTTAGAAAGATCTTCCTGTCTCCGGGAACAATCAAATATTTCTCAAGTTACTGTGCTGTGGTTTTACATTAGGAAGGGAATATCTGCCAACAGTTCGTGTAATTTGCACTTGAGAGAGTGTGAAGTTTTTTTTTTATTATTCTTTGTCTATTCATCCATCTTATATCTCTGAGAAACATAAAGTTCTTTGTGCCATTTCTTCAAATATTCATCATTGAAATTCTAACACAAGGGGAATCATGCAGTTCCTATAGACTGATGTATTCTATTTAAATCTCAGGTTGTTTCATCTTTTACTGATTTAAGCAACCAAAGATAAAATTAGGTCACTTAGATAGAGGATCCTAGAAGTATGCAAGGCAGAGGTGTGAAATCATGAAATATGGGATAAAGGGCAACACATTTGAGGAAGAAACTTCTGAGTGGTCTTTTAACCTCGTACTTTTTGTCTGTTATACATGGTAAGTGCTTGTACAATGCCTTTGACAATGACAAAAGTTCACATCTAATATGCCAAAACAGGTTAATCAGTGGCTATGACATACAAATTTAATTAAAAATGAAATGACCTACTTCTGTGAATACTGAGGGCATTTAATTTTTCATGAGTGCTCCACATGACTGTCTCCACAGTGCCATAATCTTTCCTATTTGTTGATCCTTCAAAGATATAAACACAAGTACAGTATGATATAATAAAGGTCATGATAGAAACAATTAGAGGATGAAACACGTCCTCAATTGACTTATCCAAAAGCAGAAATCTTCTTTCTATGTAGAATTGCATAAAAATAAGGTATTTTGCTGCCCATTCTTGTTCTACAATTTTAGAATTATAGGTATCTAATAATAACTTATCCCCACTTGGTTTGGCATAAAAAGTGTATGTCTTTATATTAACAGCCCAACACAGTGCAAAAATGGCATTCCAATCTACCTCAGCCTATAAACCCATATCAACAAAACATTTCATATATCAATGTTTTCAGATCGACATGAAATACGTTTTCAACTGTGACTTTCCCGTTACCTGTGTTTACTTTTCAATTGTGATCTCAGGGACATGGCATTCAATTAAATAATGTGCTGGATAGCATCAATATTGCAGTTTTTATATGTAACTCTGATTATGATTGTTTTATAAATGAACAAACTAAGAATGAAAAAGATTAAATGGCATCTCAAAATTGCATTCCAAATTATGTCAACATGAAACCAGAACTGAGGTGTCTTTTCCTGGAATAGCGTTCTTTCTTTTTTTTAAGAGAAGTTTTTGCTATAGGCCACGTGCACTGGCCAGAAAGAAAGAGAGAGAGAAAGAAAGCGAGAAATTACTCTCCAGGGGAGATGGCCACGCTGCAATCCCTTCTCCTCCATTCTCCTCTCAGGATCTTGGGCACGCACCTTGCGTGAGTTTAAGCCACTGGGTCCAGGACTCAAACCGCGGTTGACTACATGGGAGTTGAGCGACATAACCATCATGCCAACTGCTGGTCCTCAGTGTTCTTTCTATGAGGTCATCTACTCACACCTGCAACTAAAACAAGTGGCTCTGGATTGAAAACCTTCTCTTTGCTCAACAGTAGCATTGTAGCCAAAAAGATAAGACTGCATCATTTTGCTTATTAACATAATAAGAGATAAGTTATCCCACATGTCTGTAATTTCCAGATTAGACTATGACATGGATTATAAAGATTACATATCAGATGATCCATCCTTTAAGGGCATAACTGCCTTAGTAACTTAGCATTCTCAGTGTCTATCAAGACACGTGACCTAAAAGAGGAACATAAAGGATTCTGGCTATTGAATAAAGGGTTAATGAGCGCTGCCTTATGGAGAAAAATAAAACGGTATTTCAGCATTTTAATAGAGACAAGCTAGTACTAGGAGTCAGAAAATCCTAGTTCCAATATGGAATACTACTCAGCCATAAAAACCAACAAAACCCTGGCTTTTGATAGAAAGTGGAAGAATATGGAAGATTTACTGCTGAGTGAGGCAAGCCAGGCTATGAAGGAGAGACATTGTATGTCCCCACTTAACATATACCGAATGTCTGCACTCTATGACTGAAACTGATTGACTCTTGGTTGTACAAACACAAGAGATGGGTGTGAATGTCAGATGAGGTGTATGTGGAGGAGTGGGGCCTAACAAAAGACATTTGGAGAAGGGATACGGAGGTAGAGCATTGACGGGAAGGGGAGGTGTGGTGATATAGGTTGAAGATATTTTGATCAACGGGACTGGGGAGAAATGTTCACATATTGAAATGCTCACATTGTAAGCTAAACAGTGTGATTGAATGTATATACAAAAATAAATAAATAAATTTTTTAAAAAAGAAAATCCTAGTTCCATATCTGTCAGTTTTTAGTTTGTTTATTAAAAATTTTTAATCGCTACTGGAAATATAAAAGTACCAATTTTTTTGTATCTCATAACATTTCTGAAAGAATTAAATAAGAGAAATATGTTCCAAAAAAGATCAAAGAAATATACACATGTAAATTATTTCTATCTGTATTTGAAGCACTATACCTATTTTATCCTTGATAATGAATTTCCAGAAGTATATTTTAAATATCTGATTAAAATTTTATATATGGTAACATATATAATCATTATTTTTAAGCTTTATAAAATTTACATTTCTATTTGCTTACATACCAAATTTAGTTGGTACTATTACCAAAAAGCTACATATTGTCTCAGATATAAATTTTATTATGATTTCTGGTTTATATATCATCATTGTGCATTTTGGGGGGTACAGTATGGTCTTCAAAACATGCATACAGTATGTAAAAATGAAATCAAGAATATAGATATATAATCTTCATTGAACACTGCATTATGTTGTGCACATTTAAAAATAGTTTTACTGATTTTTTAAAGATATAATGAATTGTCAATGACCTCTTTTCCCTGCTGTGGTATTCCATTCTATACCTTATTCCATTTTTTGCATGCATTTTTGTGTCTTAATTATATTAATTTTAAAACTAGCTTCTACTAATTGAGGTTGTTTAGAATTTTTTTAAAGCTAGTACATTTCTCTCATAGAATATAAATTTCCTAAGGAGAATAAATTTGTAATACTAGAAAAACTGCAAAGTAGATCTTGGTAGGTCAGATATTTTTAAATGTCATTTTCTCATTTAGCAAGGGAAAGCAATTAGAATATTATATGACATGTTCACAGTCTATTTTTTCTTCAGTAAATTGTTCTCATTATTCATTTCAAAAAAAATATAGTTAAGCAAGATTGTGAAGGGCTGCCTTACAGTAATTCCTGGGGATGCACAGCTGCTCCTCTGACAATGTTGAATTGACTATTAACACCAAGAATATTTTTCCATTGCATGTAAAGGACAATTTTGGAAATGAAAGAGTCAAATTATCCCTTTGCAGATTATATGACCATATGTAGAGAACAACCTAAAGAATCCACCACAAACTCTTAGAACTGGAAATTAATTCCATGAAGTTGCAGAATATACAATCAACACACACATAAATGAGAGTACACTTGTACACCAATAATGAACTGATGTAAAAAGAAATAAAAATAGTAACTCATTTATACAAACTACCAAAAATTAAGAATATATTTAACCAAGAAAGTACAAGATCTGAACAACCAAAACTTTAAATCACCCATCAAAGAAACTGAAGAAGACACACAGACGAAAAGAACAGATAACACTTTTTCAAGGGTTGAAAGAATAAACAAAGTTAAAAAGGCATATTACCCAAGTTCAATGCAATCCCTAGCAAAATAACAATGGCATACTTCACATAAGTAAAAATATTGATTACAAATATCAAATTACAAGAGACCTCCAACAGCCAAGGCAATTCTGTACCAAACAAAAAAAAAGAAAAAAAAATTACATGGCTCACAGTACCTGACTTCAAAATACATTGTAAAGCTATAGTAACCAAAACTGCAAGGTATTTGCACATAAACTAATGGAACAAAATAGAGAATCTAGAAATAAATTTACAAAATATACAGCCTATCGATATTTCTAATTTCACTTATTTCTTGAAAATGTGAGAGAAGCACCCTCAGTAGAGTCCTGGACAATGACCCTTCTCCACCCTCATACACATACCTTCCAGCCAGCCAGGAGCACAGGTAAACCCAACATGCACCCACATGGCCTCCAGCACTGAAGAGTGCTTTGCTACCACTAAATCATTACATCTGGGCTAGCCAAAAGATTTGTGACAAAGGTAACAAGAAAACTCATTTAGGAAAAGATAGTCTCTTCCACAAATGGTGCTGGGGAAATTGTATATCCCTATACTGTAGAGATAAACCAATCCATAGCTCTCTTCCACTTATGAGAATGAACTCAAAATGGACTAAAGATTTTAAATGAAACCATGAAATTGCTAGAAGAAAATTATAAGGAAAACAGTTCAGAAAAATCAAAACTCTTGGTAGAACCACCCTTGTTTTCTTTATCTCCTTGCCTTTAATTAGAGAAAAAAAATAGTTTTATGTAATATAAGATAAAAACATTTTGATATCGTCAAAGTCCTCACTAGTAACAATGACAAAACCAGAAAGGTCAAAACTCTCAGGGTTACTTCTTTTCTACCAGCAAGGTAGAGTAATTGGCATCCTTTAAACTCATGCTGATAGGTTAGTCTTGAACTATAGCACATGTTTAAAGCAGAAGAATTGTCTTGTGGGTGGAACTGGTCCAATCACAAAGGGTCACAGGAAAGAGAGTCTAGTGTTGGAATAATACGCATGGTAAGTCTTGGAAAAAGCAATGCATTTTATCTAAGACAAAAAGAACTAAATCTGAATTCAATGTGAAAATTAAAAAAGTTCCAAAGACAAATGTATGGCTTGAGAAAAAAGCATTGCCCCGTATACCCTAGAAGTCCATGGGCAGAGAGGAGCTGGCCAAGGTGCTGAGCTAACATGGTAATCTGATCCTACCAAAAATATCCCAAAGATTCCTTTGAAATTGTGGAGAACGAGATCATACACATCCTTGAGTAGATAATAACCGCAAAAACAAAAAGTAAAATGCAACTCTTGTACTTTTGAGCCTTGCCCTTAGACATAAGTTGCAATTCTCTCTTATATTTAAGCAATTTATTATATCAAAAACCTCTAAGTTTTATAAAGCACAATCCAAAAGGATTACATAGAGTTCACCTAGGAAATTCAGGCCTTGACTGAGACAGACCCCAAGCCTAAGTGAAGAGCATAATTCTAGTCTTGATTCTGTGCTTAGATAGCAGGTTAAGGGTAGTATTTGCAAATTCAGCAAAGACCTCTTTAAGAATTAGGGACTAAGTTCAGCACATGATCAGGAATTGTGCTGGGGATCTGGAGTCCACATAGGCAACCGCAATTCAGATCCTGGGCTCAGCAGCTTGGGGGGTATGCCAGGCAAGTGTACATACATGTGGTAGGAAAAAGTCAGGCATGTGTTCATGCATGTCCAGAATCCTGAGGTGATAGGAAAATGGAGGATGAAGGATTATGACACAATCAAGTTCCATTGGGGGGGGGGATCTTCACTCTTGTGCTCTCTCTCTCTCTCTTTCTCTCCCTCTATCAATGCACACACTCACTGGAAGATCAAATGAATTAGATTAGTATGGACATATTCTGGATCTAATCAGGATCCCTTGATTTCTACCTAGGTAAGAGTAAAACAGATTTAGAAAAGGAAAATAAAAGAGACTTTGCCCTCCATCTCTCAACAACGGTAGTTTTAAAATGTCTGTATGATTAAATTAAAACATATCTGAACATACAATGCTAAAAGCCATGAATTCTACCACTGTAAA
The DNA here is from genome assembly GCA_026018925.1 of Tupaia tana. NCBI lineage: Eukaryota > Metazoa > Chordata > Mammalia > Scandentia > Tupaiidae > Tupaia > Tupaia tana. The sequence goes on along the minus strand of JAKSZU010000001.1, from coordinate 208,402,004 downwards.
ATGATGAAAGCACAAGAAGAGAGAGCAGCTCTCCCTGATTACAGTCATGGAACTAGCAGCCAGGCTAGGAATGAGCACCTCCCACAGGGCAGCACCCAGGTTGTCTTAGACCAATTCAAGTCTTTCCCCTTTTATCCTTGCAGTTCTCCAGATTAACTGGAATGTACTGAGAATGCACTATTAAGACATTGAGAAAATGCTTAGATAGCCCAGGCCTTGTTTTTCTCCCCCCTGAAATAAGGATGTCTGTCAAAGTTTTGTCCCATTTGTCATGAGACCACTGAGGGTCCAACACTCAGGGTCAACTGCCTTTTCAGGTTTTAGTTATGGTGCAAGTGAGGCACACACAGCAGATGCAGCTACTTCATCCACCCTGGGCTGCTCTCTTGAACCTCAGGGGACCAACTCACAATGAATCCAAGACCCCGATGTCCCTTGCTCCCTATCTGCAATAAATTCATCTCGTGTAACTTGTTGCATGCGAACCTGTTCTGTCCCACAAGACTCTGGGAAGTAGGTAACCAGTGCACAGTGAACCTGCCCCACACCTCCTACCTGGCACAAAGCCTGAGCACCTACTTTCTATCTGGCCTAACCAATGTAACCAATACCGAGGAGCCAGGAGGCCACAGCAAATACCATAGCCTAAAAGAGTGAGGGAGACTCATGGAATATACGCTTATTTCATATCAAAATTTGAGATGAAAAGAGATTTTATTCTTTACTTCTGTGACCTCAAAAAGAAAATATATTGAAATTCCTAATTCATAAATTCTGATGAAAGTAGAGTTCCCTGAGCCAGATGTTTGTTTCCATTTACGGTATCAATTCCACGATGCCGGTCCTCATTGTCTTCCATTCGGAATGTTTTAACTGCCTCTTATCCAGTCTCTTATACTATCTATACGTATTTGCTTTTATATTTATCTTACTCATCAGATAAACAATAACTGAGTATACTCTTGATGTAGGTTCTAACACTGTAATTCCTCATCACAGAACACTTCAATAACTATCAAATACCATTAAAATTTAAGGTAAATTTCTTACCTCTACGATAGCTATTTTCTGCTATTATTGTTATATTTTATCCTAAACTCAAGCAATATTTCTTAACCCTAAATATGATTTGAAATTCCTCTTTTTTAAAATTTTATTCATACAATTCCCTAATTCTAAGCTGTCTACCCTTTAATTGCAAACCACTGAAACCTTCAAGTTCCCAGTTCTTCACAGATAGCTTCAAGTGCCTCTTTCAAAGTGATGTTTTCCTGGTTTCCTAACAAACAGATTTTATCTTTCATTGTATCCCATAACCTAGCCATCTCTCATTGCTTCCTTTACACTCTGCTTTGATTTGAATGAAGTGCAAGGTTGCCATATTTCCCAAATATAGAACGATTTTGTTAGAAAGATTATTTCTTCATCACCCACATTATACTGCATATGGCATTCTGACACAAAAGCAAGTCGCTATTTAATCATTAAATTTAATTAAAGAATTATGTACTTTGGTTTAACTTTTGACTACATTTATTAATTTTTAAACTAGATTCAAAAAGTTGACGTTTGCATATTTGGATTCTTTGGTTTGTAAACTTTCAGATTAATTATATATACAAGCCAACAGAGAGGCCTGTAAATATGCAAGCTTCATTACAAATAAAAAATAAGGCTTCTTGAGTCCTAATAGCATAAAAATATCGACATACTACCATTGTATATTTATATAAAATACTTGAAAGCAACTTGTAACTATTAGGGAATTATTCTTAAAGGGTCTAGATCCAGCAGGTGGAGTGGTGGTTAAGGCACTGGACTCTCACTTGGCCAATGGTGGTTCAACTCCTGGACCTGGTGGCTTCAAAATCCATGGCAGGCACATGTGCATGCATGCCCAAATCCCAAGAGTGTAAAGGAGAACAAGGGATTGCTGCACGGCCATTCTCTCTGGGGGATGATTTCTCACTTTCCCTCTCACTGTCTCTCTCTCTCTGTCTCTCTCCTTTTTTTTTTTCGGAGAGGTTTTTTTGCCATAGGGCGCGTGTGCTCGCCAGACAGACAGAGAGAGACACAGAGAGACAGAAAGCGAGAAATCACTCCCCAGGGGGGATGGCCATGCCATAATCCCTTCTCCTCCATTCTCCTCTCGGGATCTTGGGCACACACGCACACGCGCCCAGTGTGTGTTTTAAGCCACTGGGTCCGGGATGCGAACCGCGGTCAACTACGTGGGAGTCCAGCGACATAGCCATTACGCTAACTGCTGGTCCCTCTCTCTGTCTCTCTTCAGCAAGCACACACACTCTATGGTAAATAATAATAATAATAATAATAATATAAAGAAAAGAGCCTACAACTATGCATCATCATATTATCCACATGTTTAGGAATAAATTTGGATGTTAATCCAGTATATGCAGAAAAGGAAAAGAGAGAGCAAACCTCAAATTATAAAAATAAAAATGGTCCTAAATCCCATAGCTGCAGAAACCAGATCACTTTGATCCAATTTACACAGTTGAGTTGTAATGTACAAAGGAACTAGCCCCGTACCCACTAGCCCAGCAGCCTAATGGTTAAGGGAACTCAACCTCCACATAGCTGTCTGTGGTTCAGTTTCCAGGTCTGGTGACTTGAAAAACACTTTCAATGTGTATGTATGCATGCTTAGATCCCTATTGAATGGAGAAATGAAGGAGAAGGGATTGAGGCATGACTCCACCCGAGTCAGGGGTGCCTTCTCCCTTCCTCTCTCTGGCTAAGGCATATATCCTCTGGCAATTAAAAAAAAATCAAGTTATGGAAAACTTGGAAATCCAGGAACATTTTTTCCTAATATACACTTTCCATAAACTTTGTGCCAGTTCCACGCTAATATATATATATATATATATATATATACATATATATATATATATATATATATATATATATATATATATTTTAGAATCGGGCTATAGAAGAGTTTTATATTTAAATGTTGCCAGAGTTATATTTATGCAAATAGCATTTCATTGTAGATTACTGAATTCTTCTTTGGCTACTAAATTATATGCTTCTCCTATTTTATTTCCATCATTGAAATACAGAAGATCTCATGCCTAGCCAACAGCACTGTATGTCCTCCCTCTGTGGTAAGCTATTTGCCTTTATAACTTGTTAAACATCAGGAGACCCCACGGGGAGAAATTGCATTAGACTGAGGGATATTTCTGGATCCCTCTGTCACTAGAGAAATTCTCAATTTAGTGACTTTTTTGGAGGGTGCTATTCAAAAATGAAGATGGCTCATTCTGGGAGGAGATGCTAAAAGAACAATTTTTTTTAAAAAATAGAATCGTCAGAGATTCATACAAATCTATAACTGAGTAAGTGTAGTAGCACTCTTTTTTTTTTTTTTTTTGGAGAGATTTTTGCTGTAAGGCTCATGTGCTTACTAGAGAGACACAGAGAGAAAGTGAGAAATCAACCCCCTAAGAGGGGATAGCCACTCCACAATCCCTTCTCCTCCCTTCTCCTCCTGAGATTTTGAGGATGCACGCACACACACCCAGTGTGTTTCAAGCATCCAGGTCAGAACTCACACAGGAGTCAACCATGTGGGAGTCCAGTGCCTTAACCACTACGCCACCTGCTGGCCCCAAGTGTAGCAGAACTCATACGGTGAATATCCTTCACATAATGAAGCCAGTTTTACTTATTTTTATGGAGAACCATTACAGAGCAACCTGAATTTATTTTATAATATTCATTGTACTATGAAATATCCTGCAGCACTGAAGAAAATGTCAATGAAAATAACTGATCTCAGCAAAAAGGCAAAGGTTTATAATATAAATTATATGACAAAAATAGGATTGACAATTTTGACATATGCTGTTGAACATTGCATAATTTTCTATTTCTTCAATCCCCATCCCTAAGAAAAAATGCAATATAATTATACCAATTAGCATCTAACAAGATTTCATAGAATCATAAGGTGTTTAAAAAAACAGAAAAACATGCATACATACACTTGCATATTAGGAAGATGGAGTCAATGTCATTATTTTCGGTGTGCATTAATACTTAGCTAGATTATTTATTTTATGATATTCTCTTTATTTATTAACTAGGGAAGGCAACATTCACAAAACTTAGTAACTTAGTACTTTTTTTTTTTTTAGAAGGTTTAGGTGCTTGCTGAATAGAGACAGAATGAGAGGGAAAATGAGAAAGCATCCGCTATGGGGATTGTCACAGCACAATCCCTTCTCCTCCATTTCTTCATTCAGAATTTTGGGCACACATGCATGTGTGTCTACCATGTTTTTCAAGCCCCCAGATCTGGGACTCAAATCTTGCAACTGGTCATGTGGGATCCAACTGCTTTAAATCACAAAAAACCACAAGTTGGCCCAAAGAGAACATTTTTGACTGATTTTTTAAAATTTTAATTGAATAAAAAAATAACTTATGTTTATGACATTATCATACGTGTTATAGTAATTTTTAAAAAATTGGACCTAATCCTAAAACCTGAATTTAGATAAAAGAGGCACTTACTCCAAGCTTGTTCACAATTGACATCAACAGAATTCACATAGCTATGCTGGCGCATGTGAAGTCGGTAACAAAGTACATCTAAAACTGTTATTTATAATTATCCAAACCTACTTAAAGGGACCTGGTAAGGAATTCATAAAGAAGTAAAAGGAATAGAACACATATTGACTACGGGAAAGAAAACTGTATAAAAGCCTATAATAAAGTCGCAGTACTAAGAAATATTTTTTTCGTTTTTATATTATGTATTTTTTTATTTTCTTATTTTTTACATTTAATCACTGTACATCTCTGCACCATACACAATGTTCAAGCAAAGTTTTTAAAATGTATTTTCAAGGTATTTTTTTAGTTCCACTCTTCAGATAGATACAATATCATACCCTCTGTTCTTAACTACTGAAAAATCTGAACACCTACATAAAACGAACATAATATTAAAACAAGCACTCGTTCTGGTTGCCATGTGTCGGGCATTGTGCTTGAGACTGTCGCTTTGTTATCCGCTTGCACCCTGAAAACAAGCCTGAAACTTTAGAATTTTAATTTACAGATAAAGACACTGAGGTTCAAAGAGGCTAAATCATTCGCCTAAGGTGACAGTACTTGAAATCATGTCTGACTACAAATTCTACGCCTTATCAACTATGAACTAGTAAAATCAGGTAAATGAGGTTAAAATTTGTAGGTTTTTTTTTTCTTTGTGATAGGGCGCGTGCGCTCGCCAGACAGACAGACAGACATAAAGCGAGAAATCACCCCCCCCAGGGGGGATGGTCATGCCGCAATCCCTTCTCCTCCATTCTCCTCTCGGGATCTTGGGTACGCACGCACACGCACCCGGCGTGAGTTTTAAGCCACCGGGTCCAGGACGCGAACTGCGGTCAACTGCATGGGAGTCCAGCGACATAGCCATTACGCTAACTGCCGGTCCCAAAATTTGTAGTTTTTAAATTTATTGATCAGATTATAAAAGTCATATACTTACTCATCAAAACATACAAATTCTGTAAGAAGTAAAAGAAATTCTGTTATCAGTGTTTGAAATAGAGGCAGAGAAATATAAAGTCCCAAAAATGAGCTCTTCTTCCACCACTATTAACATTTAGATATATTTATTCCAAGTCATTTTTTTCTTCTCTATGAATACAAGAAAACAGGCACATACAGTGTTTTCTTACGAATTGACCTCTGGATCCCAAATTCCTCATCTATAAAAATGATTTCATAGGATGGTTATGAGAATAAATTTGGATAGTGAAAGTAAAGAGCAAAAAACCCAACAGGGATTACTAATTAATAGAAAGTAATAGTAGATAAAGATAAAGAAATACTCCCCAAAATACTGCTGATTTAAAAATAAATTCTGCCAGAGAGCCTGTGCACGTTCCCAAGAAAGAGGGAGACAGCGTGACAAAGTGAGAAAGCACTCCTCATGAGGGATGGTCACGATGTAATCCCTTCTCCATTTCTTCCCCCTTTGGGGATCTGAGACATGCAGGCAAATTTGTGTTTCAAGCTGTCAGGGACTCAAAGCATAGTCACCCATGCAGGATCCATCAGCCTCACAATGGAGGATGGATATGGCACAGACTGGCCCACTGTTGATTATTTTCTTTGTGATTTCTTACTTTTCTTTCAAAAATACTTACATATTTTACAACACTAACCCTGAATCTAGTCATTTTTCTATGCCAAAACCCTGATTCAATATTCTACCACATCTTAATCAGCACAACTCCTTGTTTTTCCTTTGAATCCTTTAGTCGAATCAAAGGCAGCAACAGCCAGAACAATCCTATATAATAAATACCATTTCGGGTCATGTCTCTGCTCCAAACCCTCCATGGCTTGTCATGGCTTGTGATCTCTTTCTTCCTCAATCTCTCTCTCTCTCTCTCTCTCTCTCTCTCTCTCTCTCTCTCTCTCTCCCTCTCTCTCTCTCTCTTTTTATTTTTTCAGAGAATTTTTTTTTTCTTTTTGCTATAGGGAGCATACACTCACCAGAGAGAGACAGAGAAAGACAGAAAGACAGAAAACAAGAAATCACCCCCCTGCAGGGGGATGGCCATCTGAATTCCCTTCTCCTCCACTATTCTCCTTCCTGTGATCTTGGGCACTCATGTACCTGTGACTGGCATGAGTTTATAGCCACTAGGTCTGGGACTAGAATGTGGTCAGCCATGTGGGAGTCTAGAGACTATGCTGTCTGCTGGCCCCTTTTGATCTCTTTCATAATAAAAACCAATGTCCTTGGATTGGCCCCAGGACTTAGTCCCCTCTGGCATTTTCAGTAGCTTTCTGGCTCACTCCTTCCTCCTTATCACGTGTGCCTATGGCATGCATGCATGCATGAATGTATTTATTTATTTATTTATAGAGAAAACCTGAAGGCATGTGAACTTGATGGGGAGAGAGACAGAGGCAGTGAAAGGGAAAATAAAAAATCACCCCCCGGGGGGGAGTGGAGGAGATGACCAAGCCACAATCCCTTCCCCTCCATTCTCCTCCAAGGAAATTATGTATGCACAGTTTCAAGCCACCAGGTTCAAGACTTGAACTGTGATTGTCCATGGGGAATCCAGCAACATAACCATTATGCCTTCTGCTGGTCCCAATTTTTATTTATTCTTTTAATGTCACAGGGTGCGTATATGTGCCAGAGTAAAAGGTCACACTATAAATGTTTTTCTCCTTTTCTCCAACCCATTAAGAAGATCCTGGGTTAGCATGTTTTTATTGTTTTTCTTTTTTTTTTTTTTTTTTTTTTTTGGAGATTTTATGTTTTAGCTACAGGGCACATGCGCTCACTAGAGAGACAGTGAGAAATCACCCCACATGGGGGATGGCCACGCTGCAACCCCCTCTCCTCCATTCTCCTGTAAGGATCTTGGGCACACACACACACACACACACACACACACACACGCCTGGCGTGAGTTTAAGTCACAGGGTCTGAACTCGAACCACAGTTGACTACATGGAAATCCAGCAACATAGACATTATGCCAACTGCTGGTTCCTGTGTAGCATGTTTTTCAAGCCACCACAGCCTGCATTCAAACTGTGGAGGCCATGTGGGATCTGGCTTTCTCTGCACAGTGCTTAACCTCTGAGCAATGGGGCTGGCCCCCACTGGCTATTTTATAAACATTCCAAGCTTACTTCTGCCCCATGGTTCTGGAATTCACTCTTCTCCTAGATATTCTCATGACTTATTCTCCCTCTCATCTCTCAGAAAATATCCCTTCATGTATGGTAAGATGTTCCAGATAACCCTCAGTAAAATATCAGGCCTGCCTCTTCTTCTTCAAAGCAATATCTTTCTCCATAGTACTTACACTCACCTAATGTTTCATGTATTTATCTGTTTATTTAGTTATTATCTATCTCCTCTACCAAAACAATAAGCTCAGGATCATAGGGTTTTTGTCTTTATTATTATTATTACTATTATTATTATTCAAAATATCCTTGACTAATGTCTTAAAGGTAAATATTCATTGAAAAATAAATCAGTAGCCATTTCTTACTGAAGTGGCTTCCCAAGATGGGTTCTGAAGGATCAGGAATTTAAATAGTAAGAATTAATACAAGAGCAAGTAATCTAGGAGCAAGCTGAAAGAAATACACAGAGTAAAGGCAGGGGGAGGAGAAGAGCCTGCACAAGGCAAATAATTCAGCTTTATTATTATGAACAGAGAAGGAGTCATAGATGAGACTAGAGGCTGAGTCTTATTGGGGTTTGGAGGGCCATGAATGTCAGAAAGCAAGTTTGAATTTAATTTAATAAGCAATGGGGAACCTCCAGAGGTTTGGGAGTAGAGAAATTACATGAGTGAAGCACTTTAGGAAGATTTATCTTGCAGAAATATCCCATATAGATTAAAGAGGGAAAACCATAAGTAAAGTCCAGAGCTTTATATAAACTATTTCATCCCAATTCACTCTAACATTTCCAAAGTCAGAAAAGAGCTACAGATGTTAATTTGTATGTGTTCCAGCTAAATTTGATGAATTAAAAGGAAGTACCTTTAATGTAAAAGATACCCAGCAAAATGAGAAAGAACTAATAGAAACATCAAAGGAAAACACATGAAGATAAAATGTCTAATTTGATATAAAAGATTTTAACTATCACCAAAGAACATCTTAGATGATAAAATTATGTCCCATGATTGTCTTATATGACTAGATAGTTTACTATAAAATAAAATGATCTTTTCCTTTTTACCTCCTCTAAGATGTTCATGATGCAAAATAGTAATGCTCTTAATGAAATTAGATCCTTCTCAATGTGTCCTTATAGTATGTCTGAATTAAAAGCAAATAAATGTTCATTATAGTATGCAGTATACAACAGAATTTCTAGCATCTGAGCAAACAGTATGAAGTAAACAACAGAAAGCTGTAATTCTAGAAAGTGATTGGTTCTTTCTAGACACATATTTCTTAAAAGCAACCTTCACAAAACCCTGAAAAGGATCAGTAATTCAAAAATACTATTTTTCTTTTTTGGAGAGGTTTTTGCTATAGGGCACATGCGCTTGCCAGAGAGACAGAGAGGAAGACAGAAAATGAGAAATCACCCCCTAGGTGAGATGGCTATGCCACAATCCCTTCTCCTCCATTCTCCTCTCAGGATCTTGGGCATGCACGCACATGCGCCCAACGTGAGTTTAAGCCACCGGGTCCGGGACTTGAACCATGGTCGACCACGTGGGAGTCCAGCGACATAGCCATTATGCTAACTGCTGGTCCCCAAAAATACTTTTGAAATAATAAATATTATTTACTAACTGTACATGATTCAACAGCCAATTCAGAAAGATAACTATATATTTAAAGAAGCCAATGTTTTAAATTCAGATGAAGCTTTCTTTTTTATTTTATTCAAAATGTAGTTATAGATCTTATCTGGTCTATTTCAGCATTTCTTTTTTTTTTTTTTTTTTTTGGAGAGGTTTTTCACTATAGGGCGTGTGTGCTCGCCAGACAGACAGAGAGAGACATAGAGACAGAAAGCTAGAAATCACCCCCCGGGGGGATGGTCACGCTGCAATCCCTTCTCCTCCATTCTCCTCTCGGGATCTTGGGCACGCACACACACACGCCCTGCGTGAGTTTTAAACCACCGGGTCCGGGACACGAACCGCAGTCGACTATGTGGGAGTCCAGCGACATAGCTATTACGCTAACTGCTGGTTCCCTTTCAGCATTTCCTTATTGAGAAAAGTTTTTCAACTATTACTTACAGCAAATCTTTTCATTAATATTAGTGAACTCAGGGAAGCCCTCTGAGAAAAATGTTGCCTGTATTTATGTCGTCATTGTGGCATTACGCATAATTCAGTGCATCATTTGATAACATGTCAAACACTGTTTTGGGTACTAGAAAAAGAAAAATTAGAAATATATTAAATATACCTTCAGAGAATTAGCGTGTGTCTCATATACGTGCAAAGATAAACAAATGATTTAATACAATATATACGTATCGTGATGATAGGCTACCACTACATAAATGTCACTACATTAAAAATAAAGTTCTCAGAGAAAGTGCTGCTCATAAATCTTGGGATTAACTCCGTACTTTATGAAACCACTTTGCACAGAAAGACAGAAATCAACCTGTAGCGTAGTCACTCCAGAATATAGGATTTAAGGCTAGTATGGGACTGAGGATGTATCATACAAGCCTCAACTTTGAAACACCGGAGATGTCTTCTCCAAAATGTAATTTTGGAAATCCTGGTGAATAACTATTAAGGGATGATGAAGAAAAGGACATTTTAGGATAAGGGAGAGCAGAATCTAAGACACCAAAGCATAAAATAGCAAAGTGTGTTTAGAGAACTCTAAATAGTTTAGTAATGCCTGAACAAATTTTGTGTCAGCCTCCCTGTTTATCCAGTTAGGAAATTCCATTCCGAGAAAGAAAAATGCTATTTGTCTAACTTAAATAAAGTGCAGCATCTTCAAATGTATGAATTAAGGTAAAACATTGGAATTATTTTACAAATGAAACTCTTTCACAGCCATAAAGCAGCATGAAAGTGCAGCCCACATATAAGTGAGCATGAAGGTGGATGAACAGCAAAACCCCAGGCTGCCGTTGGCTAAATTACCTGATGTTGTAATGCAAGAAACAATCACAGAGCAATGTTTTTGAGTAGCTGGGATTACTCTTCAAAGGCATTTTCAACACAGCACTTGAGCCAGTGCAGTCTATATTATCTAAAATAGAAAGAAAAATAGGAAACTCCCATATCTCATGAAAACTATGACAAGTTATTTTTTACCAATACAGCAAGACATTGATCTCAGTCTAGTCTCTGAGTTACTATTGTTAATAAGTCAGTTCAGGAAACTAGGTGAATTGCACAAAGAGGGGTTTATTTAGCTCAAAGTTTTGGAAGTTTGAGGTCAAGGGGGTGAGGGTGAGTGTCATCTTGCTGGTAAATACGGTGGTGGATTATACCACATGGCACAGCATAAGAGTGTGCATGTCCGTGCTCCTATCTGCCTCATTCTCTCTCCTTATAAACTCACTAGGATTCCTCTCGGGGGGCCACACTCTGATGACCAGAAGCCTAATCATGTCCTAAAGACTCTACTTCTCAATCCCATAGTTGGAGAAAGTTTTCACCCTCTTAATCTCGTCATAACCAAATTTCATACATGAATTTTGGGGAGTCACTTTTGAATCATAGTATATGAAATCTACATTTTCCAAGTTTTATACAGCTCTATAAATACTCATTTTTTTAAAAAAATGGCTGTTACCATGCTGGAACAGCAGGCCCAAAGATCCCAATAGGCTAGAAAAATGAAGAAGGGGTTGCAACATGACCATGCATGGCGGTGGAGGTGCTTTCTCCCTCTGTCTCTCTGTCTCTCTGTCTCTCTCCCCCTCTATGTGTGTGTGTGTGTGTGCGTGTGTGTGTCTGATGAGAGCATATGCCCTCTGGCAAAATTAAAAAAAAAGAAAAGAAAGAAAGAAATTAGCTGATGATGAATCTAGCTTAGCCATTGAATTATGTTTCTGAATTTTTTTTTTTGTTGTTCTTAATTTTTGTCAGAGGGCAGGCACACACGGCCAGGGGAGGGGACAGGAAATGAGAAAGCACTCATCATGGGGAATGGTCATACTGCAACCTCTTCTCCATTTCTCCTCCTTTTGGGCACACAGACGCACGTACACAGCATGTTTCTCAAGTGGCCAGGTCTGAGACTGGAATCAGGTAATTGGTCATATGAAATCCAACACTAATCACCATGTCGCGGGCTGGCACTCTATTGAATTTTAATAGTTTACACACTAAATGGGAATTCATGAGAGAGCAGCTGCCCTAATATAAACAGCTAGCCCAACATGCACCACCGCTGAACCATCATGGAACGTGGGCTGACTAGAGACCCAGAGTTAAGCCTCAAAGTCGATCCCACTTAGCACGCTGCAGAGCACACTGTTTCTAGTCCCCCGAGGCCCTCATAGTTACAAAGCCACTGCACACCCTCCCTATTCCTGCTGGTACTGGATTCAGAATGGGTGCCTAGTACGTTGACTTCCTATATTCCTAAGTATCTATTTCCCTGATCATCTGTACATTCAGCAAGGATAACAATCACATCTCTTATGTTTACTGCTGAATCTTTAGATCCTACCACTATTTCTGGCACATGTTGAAGGCTATTAATAAATATTTGTTGAATGAATGATTTTCTAAGCTAAATATGCAAAATCTGACGATAGATTAAGATCCATGTGGAGAGAAGAATCCTTTGCCTTTATCTACTCTGATGAATGGTTTCATGGAGGCTTAGTGGCAAAAAGATGAGATATTTTTAAGGAGAAATGAGGGGTAAAAGCAAACTTAAAACTGCAGTCTAGACTTGGGAACTCCAGGTTGACAGATCAACTTTGGCTGGAGTCTGCCTAAAGTTGTGTGACATAACAGAAACAGTTGTGAAGAAGGAAACAAAAATTAACTTGGCAACTTTGAAATTAATACCTAAAATTGACAATGATAAATACTAAGGGGAAAAAAGGTAATTCTACAATAAATAAAATTAATTATTTATTACTATTTGTACACATGGAAACTTAAAGTACATTTCATTGTTTTTCTATCAAGAGAGAAAAAATGTATATGATTAAAAATGACATGCAAAAGATCTCTTAACCTAGTATTCTTTACTCAAGTCTCTGAAATAACTACATTTGAAGCAGCAAAAGTGTCACAAGACAATATTTAAAATCAAACTAACCATGTATATAATTAACCCCATTTAAATGTCTTTCCACTTAATGGCTTCATTGACAAATGCATAGTTGCTGATAAGTGAGGCTCTGGCAGAATAAAACCACTTAACAAATGTATTAAAAGATGTATTTGCAGACATTCCTCAAAAAATTGGTATAATTACCTTAAAAAATTTAAAGAGGCCCTTGGGAAAATAAAATTTTTTGGAAGTTTCGGCTTTTAGGTATGCTTGTTATTTGTTCTCCAAAAACTAACATCCTAGGAAGAGGGAATGCTAATGGGCATGGAGTTTCTTTTGAGGATGATGAAAACATTCTGGAATTAGATGGTGACGATGATTACACATCCTTGTGATTACACTAAAACCCACTAGTTTGTACACTTTGAAAGAGTGGCTTATATAGTATATGAATTTCATGTCTCAATAAAAATGTGAGAGGGGGCCAGATGGTGAAACAGCATTAAAATGCGGCACTGAGAGGCTGGCCCACATGGGCTGGTTCTGCGTTCAGCTGCCGAGACCTCCGTGAGTACACTCAGACAGCCATGTGTTGGTGGTCTGGTGCTCACTGAAGGTGGGGATGGATTATGCTGTCAGATCCTGTTAAAGGTGCTGTCTCTGCTTTTCACATTTTCTCTGTCTCTCTCATCCATGGAAAAAAAGAAGAAACCAACTTTTACATTTTTTTTTTACTTTAAAAATAATGTGGACAATTGGGAGCAGCAGATGGCATAATGGTTACCTCACTGGATTCCCACATGGTGGACCACGGTTTGAGTTCCAGATCAAGAGGTTTGAAACCCACGCCAAGTGTGTGTGTGTGTGTGTGTGTGTGTGTGTGTGTGCATGCCCAAAATCCCAAGAGGAAAATAGAAGAGAAGAGATTGCAGAATGGCCATCCCCCCTGGAGGGTGATTTCTCCTTTTTTATTTCTCTATCTCTCTCTGGCAAGCACACATGCCCTATAGGAAAAATCTCTCTTAAAAAAAAAGAATATGTAGAAAATAAATCATAAACTATTAACTTCAGAGTTCTGTTATGAAGATATTTTGTGAAGTGAAGACTATCCTCTTTTTTTCTTTTGTTTTTTTATTTTTCTTTATTTTTTAAAATTTTCTTTATTTCCCTCTCTCCTCCCTTCCTTTCTTTCATATTGTCTTCTCTCCATTTATGCTATTGATCAATTTTATTCACAAAATGCAGAGAAGATTTAAATATTTCAGTTGTCTAGGAGCTTGTATAGTTATAATTATATTTTTGTTAAATATAAAATAGAATATTAGAAACTTTCCTTCATTCTTTTGTGCAAGGACCAAATAAAATGTGTATTTCTGCTCATGTGAAATGCAGTGAGTTTTTTTTTCTATTATATATATTTTCTAGACTAGCCTCCTCGCAGAACTTCATGTACTTTCATGTGTGTGTATTTGTATGTTTAATAAATTGGAATAAATCAAAATGCAGAGATGTATTTTCAAATTATGTCACAATTATAAAAAGAGGACTAAACTAATTTTAAGAAGCAATGATTCAATCATTCATCTACATGGCAAACTTCGTGTTAGGGCCAGATGGATAAAAGCACGAAGCACAAGTCCCATCTCCAAAAGCATGAGGCTAAGAACATAAATAGAGCCCAAAATGAAACAGTCTTTAGAATGTAAGTCAAAAGTTTTAACTTATTTTAGATTAAATGTTTGGGTTAAAGACACTTTCCTTCCATCCAAAATTACAATATAAGACAGAGCAAAAGCTTTCAAACCTTGTGTATTTTTGGCATTTCACAGCATTAATTCTTACTAAGAACCAGGCATATCATTTTACACAGTGAAAATAACATTCTAGATAAACTTGGCTGCTAAATTCCTGCGATTCATGTCTAGAAAGTAAACTTATAAATATCATTGATGTTTTAATAAACATGTAAACATTTATAGCACAATAAATAGCATATATTGGTCCTTCGCCATTATTTAGAAATTCCTATTTATTTTTATTTGGTATGTAATAAAAATTTCTATTATGAATTGTTATATATACAAAGTAAAAAGTTTCAAACTCTTAAAAATGATAAAACTGAATATTACTTGATCTTCCCACCCCAGAGGGACCCACCATGTACTTTGCATGTCTGTATCATTGCAGAAAATATTAGTTAAATTTTTTTAGAGGTTTTTGCTGTTGGGTGCATATGCTCGCCAGACAGACAGAGGGAGACAGAAAGTGAGAAATCACCCCCCAGGGGGGATGGCCATGCCACAGTCCCTTCTCCTCTATTCTCCTCTTGGGATCTTGGGCACGCACGCACATGCGCCCAGTGTGAGTTTTAGCCACTGGGTCCAGGACTTGAACCGCGGTCGACTATGTGGGAGCCCAGCGACATAGCCATTACACTAACTGCTGTTCCCAAAATATTAATTTATTCATACACATTTACGTGTGTCTGAGTGTGTGTGTGCATATATTTTTACAGAAAGAAGAATATTAAACCCACTATCGCTTCCTTTATAATTACATATATTGGACAGATTTCTTTATCAAAAAAATAGAAATCTAGGGACCAGCAGTTAGCATAATGGCTATGTCACTGGACTCCCACGTAGTCGACCATGGTTCAAGTCCTGGACCCGGAGGCTTAAACTCATGCCAGGCACGTGTGCATGCGTGCCCAAGATCCCAAGAGGAGAATGGAGGAGAAGGGATTGCAGCGTGGCCATACCCCCTGAGGGGTGATTTCTCTCTTTCTATCTCTCTGTCTTTCTCTGTCTGTCTGGCAAGCGCACACGCCCTCTAGCAAAAACCTCCACCCCCCAAAAAATAGAAATCTATTTATTTAAAAAGCAGCATAATATTCCATTAAGGAACTTGCCCACTGTTTATGAATATTTATGTTGTATAGAGGTTTATAAACTCTCTTTCTGCTATTGCAAGTAACTAGAAGAAACTTTTTCATAATAATATTTAACCTATGCAACTGTATCTGCAGGAAAATTCCAGAACCAGATCTTGAGTCTATTTAATAATGTTAAAGTATAACACAAAGTACTATATGAAGAAAAGTAGGCTGTAATTGTACTATGCTCTCTAGTTTATTAATGTACCCTAAATATCCATCCCTTAATTATGATAAAGATAATAAAGCAATCTGCAGCTTATAAAGCCATGAATGGAAATGCTAGCAAAAAAGTGCATCCTTAGTATGACTTAATTAGAAATTGAACTAGCAACTGATTATCTGTAATTAAGATCTTTTATCTGGAAATAGTCAATTTATTACGACTAAGACAAAGGAAAGAAAAAATAAGAATCAGGAGAAATTTTCTTTGATAAATAGAATAAAAAGGCAGTGAGGAAAACTATAAATTGTGTGTACGTGTGTGTGTGAACTGTGAGAACCAATATAAAAGGATAGCATGAACAGAGTTTTTGTTTCTTTGTTTTTGCTTTGTTAGCTTGTTTTTAGTCAGACTCTGTACTCCAATTAAGGTTCCCTGCAGTGATGCAGAGTAACAATATTCCATAATTCAACCATTGCTTCAGCAAAATGTCATTTTAGTTTGTCACAGGTTATATTTCAAAAGTTCAAGGTTACCTCAATTAAAAGTGAGTCTTAAGAGGACTTGCAGATTCTGTGCAGAATCACACAATAAATGCTTTACCCCATTGAAAAAGACAGGGAAAAGAGTGCTATTTTTATTTCTCTCACTATATTCTATTTTTGCTGATAACCTTCCTTTCCAGGACGATGCTTTTCTTCTCTGAAGAATCATCTAAAGAGGTTATGAATGATAGGAATGATGTGATAGTACATTATAGTAGGTCCTCCCTCTTCATAATTATGAGCAATCTGTTATTGATTTTAATTACATAATTATAAGGATACTTCCAGAAAAGGATTAATTGCAGGAAATTATTCATTTGGATTAAAGTCCACATTGATTAAAATAATTAAGAGCATAGTCTGAGACTATATTTAAAAGATTAAATATTCTAAAGTACATTTATCTGGTTATATATGGATTATGTGCTACCTATACTGAAATAAAGGACAAAGGTTTTTTCGAAATCTGGATATCTGAAGCTCAAGATACTTGACATCAAAATATCTTCTGCGTAGTGGCTCAGAAACCATGTACTTCTTGGTAATTCAGGAACTTGTTGCATATGTTATTATTCAACTCAACTAGTGGCATTATACTTAAATAAATAAATAAATAAATAAATAAATAAATAAGCAAAACAGGAATATCCAATAGCCACACTATTATTTTCCTCCCAAGCTATTCTCAACTTTCTCCCAATGCAGAGTACAGAGTTGTGATTTCATTGTAAGTAGTTCATGAACTTCATTGTATTCTAACCAAAACTGATCACAAAAGGAAGACTTTCTTGTTTTCATCTTCACTATTTTAAGATAAGCTACAATAAGAACAAACAGCCAACTTTAAACAACATATAATACCCTAAGAATACCTAGTGCATTTAAAATAAATTAATAATATGAGTAGAAATTGCCCACAGTTGTCTATTAAGGCTAGAAAGTTGGGGCTACATTTTTTTTCATGGGCCTTAGATAGAAAAGACACTGAAAACTGGTTCTTAAAATTGGCCTCAATTTTTCAATTGTAAATAAAGGAGTAAAAACTACAACTCATCTTAGAAACAACACAGGGCATATAAACCAGTATTGCATTATGTAGGAATTATCTACAAAACATAGATGTGATGCCACACTTTTCTTCCACGCCACTTAATAGGAACTCATACTGAAACTTCAACATTTCCATAGGTATACATTTTTCTTGTTTTAGTTATAAAATGGAAGATTCTTTGACTGACTGAAGGAGTTCTATGGTTCTAGGGAATAGTCTTTAGGGTTCTAGAAAGCTGAGCTGACCCTACACTGAAGCAGAGCCTGTGAAACTGACCCACTCATTCTAAGTCAGAGAATTATTGATCCTCCCTTTTTACTGAAATCACACTAGAAAGTCCACACAAAATGGTGGCATAGCCCAGATAAAACTGAATTCATTCCTTTCACCTATGATAGTTAAATTACATAGAAAATTAAAAATATAGTTGGTAAGTAGATATGGATTTAACTCTTTTATTTATTTATTTAAGAAAGATTTTTGCTCTATGGCACATATACTTGCTGGAGAGACAGAAAGCAACCCCTCCCAGGGGGAATGGCCATGCCACAATCCCTTCTCCATTCTCCTCTTGGGATCTTGAGCACACACACACATGCTCTGATGTGTGTTTTTAAGTCGCCAGGTCTGGGACTTGAACCACAGTCGACTACGTGGGAGTCCAACGTCATAACCATTATGCCATCTGCTGGTCTCAGTATGAATTTATCTCTATCAAAAAAGAGTATGTTTCCCAGAAATAGGTAAATCACAATGGAAAATTCTATACTTCAGAAGATTGAAAGAATAAATCATAATAATCAGTACAAAAGATGAAATAATTATCCAGCATTTATGTAATCTCTGTTCTTGTTTTTGTTTTTTTGGAGAGGTTTTTGCTATAGGGCACATGCATTCACCAGAAAGACAGAGAGAGAAAGAGAGACAGAAAGAGAGAAATCACCCCCAGGGGGATGATCATGCCACAATTCCTTCTCCTCCATTCTCCTCTCCGGATCCTGGGCATGTACATGCACGCACACGTGCCCAGTGTGAGTTTAAGCCACGGGGTCTGGGACTTGAACTGCGGTCCACTACGTGGGAGTTTAGCGACATAGCCATTATGCTAACTGCTGGTACTGTAATCTCTGTTTTAAAAGAAGGTACACTTAAAACTTTATATATTTATATATGCCAGTTCTGTAACCTAATGATTATGGGAACTGGAATACAGATGGCAGCCCATGGTTAGAATCCTGGCTCTGGTCACTTAAAAAAATAAGTCAGGCACCTGTATGCATGCCCAAAATCCCAACAAAGTGAAGAAATGGAGAAGGGACTGCAACATGACCCAAGTGCCATTGGGGAGTGCTTTCCTTCTCCCTCTCCCTCTCTGTCTGTCTATCTTTGGCTAGCATTTGTGCCTTCTGGCAATTTTAAAAAATGATATTTAAATTTAGTCAATATTTTTCTCTTTGGTAATTTTACTATATTTTATTTTAAAGTGAATAAAAGATTATTATGTTTCCACAACTCTTTAGCATAAAATTTATTTATAATCTTCTTTTAAAGTGTGAAAATCATCAACACTATAATACACAACATGCATATTAATAAAGATTCAGTATTTGATAAAAATAAATAAGCATATATAGCATATAGCCTCTTAATGCTCTATTATACAAAGCTTGATTTGTACAAATATTACAGGTATTATTTAATTTCTCAATGAAAAATAGATAGATGCAATCTTATCTGCAGTAAAATTATATGAGATGCATTTCAAGAATTTTACAGTAACATTATAGCTTAACAAATTTCAATTTATTTTCCGAAAATAACAAAATTCCTCAGAAATTATATACCCAAAGGACAGGAGACTGCTCAGTCAGAAAAGTGCTTTCAGATCTATGTTTATTGCAGTATTATTCACAATTACTAAGACATGAAACCAACCCAAATGTCCAAAGAGATGAATGAATTGACAAAGGGTGACACATAGGCTCCAAAGAATACTATTCAGCCACAAAAAAACAAACAAACAAACAAACAAAACAAAACAAAACAAAACAAAAATGAGACGCTGGCATTTGTAGAAAGTGGATGAATGTGGAAGTTTATTGCTGAGTGAAGCAAGTCAGGCTATGTAAGAGAGACATTGTATGTCTTCACTGAATGTACACCAGCTCTCCCTACTCGATGGTAGGGATTGAAAGATTGCAGGACATAAAAGCATTGAAATAGTTATGGACATTGGAGTTCATTGTGGAAGGAGGGTGGGAGAGGGGATAAGTGTAGGGAAGGTAGTTAGAGAGAAAAAATAGAGAAGACATTTATGGGACACAGAAATTGTTTATTACCCATTGATGAAGACATGTATAGTATTCTCAACTGAACTGTCTGAGGTGTATTACATGTTGGGTAAATTCTCTATACAAGTTAGACAAAGTACAGTGATTGGATGTATGAATAATAATAATAATAATAGAAACATATTACACTGATTATCACACTAAATTTCAAAAGTTCACATGAAGGTTTAGAAGAGTGGCTTTGATAGGAACTAATTCTGAATAAAAGGGATGGAAAGAAAGAGAAAAGAAAAGAAAGGAGGTATAAAAAAAAAATCATGCCTTGACTCCTTCCAACCAAGTTCAGAGATGGTAACATGGCAGGAGTCAAACAAACAGGGCTGAAAGAACCAATCCAAGGACCTTTGTTAGGACTACCAGGAAGCAGTTTCTTTTACTTCTCGCTCTCCCTCCCTTCCTCCCTCATTTTCTTCTTGTTCTACCTTCCTCAGCCCTTGGGCTCCTGTTGTGATGATGTGAAGCTATGGGGAAACATCCCTCCAAATATAAGACAGGAACGAATAAGAGGAATTAGACCTGAAATTTAGATCTATATTTTTCAGCTCTTTTAATACTGAGTGAAGCTATCCCTGAAGGTAATTCTGATATTGGTTGTGTAAACCAAGAAATTCTTTTGATGCTTGAGGCAATTCGGTTTGAGTTTTCCATTTGATAATAAATGAGTCTAAGTAATAAAATCTTATTTTCAAGCCTTAACTCTAGCTACTAAACTCCCAAATCTTACACTGTGAAATATTTTAGAAAACTTGAACTTAAACAAGCTTAGGGCATCATTTCATTTGTCTCACTATTTTATATATTATTCACCTACAGGTCTCAACTCTTCCTTCAACTGTTTTATGGTCAAAATATCAATTCAACCTAAAATGGCAAATCATATCTTAAATTATTATTGACAGCCAATTTGGCAAGAGTAGACTCAGTACTAATTCCATTTACATTCATCTCTCACCGATTCTCTCCATCTAAGACTTCCTGAAGATTTCACAATAACTATTACTCCATCCAAGAAAGCTTCATATTATGTGTTTTGATACATCCTATTCCCAATATGAATTGTATTTGCTAGAGGGTATATGGGGACAGATAGACTAGGAAAACCTTTAAAACAATATCCCATTATTTTCTTTCTTTTTTTTTTTTTTTTTTTGGAGAGGTTTTTTTGCTATAGAGCATGTGCACTAGCCAGAAAGACAGAGAGACAGAAAGGGATAAAACCCCCCGGGGGTGGGGGGGATGGCCATGCTGCAATCCCTTCTCCTCCATTCTCCTCTTGGGATTTTGGGCACACACGCACATGCGCCCAGCATGATTTTAAGCCACCGGGTCTGGGACTCAAACTGCGGTCGACTATATGGGAGTCCAACGACATAGCCATTACACTAACTGCTAGTCCTGATATCTCATTATTTTCAAGCACTGGTGTATTTTTCAAATTTCAAATATTATGATTCTTTTCTTTTTGTAGATCTTCAAACTCAAACAGTACAAATATTACCATTAAAATGTAAACACCAATATACAGGTAATGACTATTAAAAAGTAAAACTAGTCTTTATCTTATTACACATAAAAAGATTTTGTGCCTTGTAGCCACTTTATAAAACCAATGTTTATTCATTAATGTACATATCAATTAATTTACTCAGCCAGCATATTGTGAATACATACTTAGTACTTTTTACTGAAAATCTTTATTTCCCAGAAGGCGTGTGCTGACAAGACAAAAAAAGAAAGAGAGAGGGACCAGCAGTTAGCGTAATGGCTATGTCGCTGGACTCCCACGTAGTCGACCGTGGTTCGAGTCCCGGACCCGGCGGCTTAAACTCACGCCGGGCGCGTGTGCGTGCGTGCCCAAGATCCTGAGAGGAGAATGGAGGAGAAGGGATTGCGGCGTGGCCATCCCCCCTGGGGGGGTGATTTCCTGCTTTCTATCTCTCTGTCTCTCTCTGTCTGTCTGGCGAGCGCACGCGCCCTATAGCAAAAACCTCTCCAAAAAAAAAAAAAAAAAAAAAAAAAAAAAAAAAAAAAAAAAAAAAAAAAAAAAAAAAAAAAGAAAGAGAGAGAAAGTACCCCCCAATGGGACATGGTCATATCACGAATCCTTCTCTTCCATTTCTCCATCCTGTTGAGATTTGAGGCATGGACACACATGCTCTCAGCATGTTTTTCGAGCCACTGGGGCAGGTATTCAAGATACGGTCCATACGTAGATTCCAACTCCCTAAATGACTGAGCTACCAGGCTGGCACTATCTTCCTTTTTAATTGTTCATTACTCTACTTCCTGCCTTAGCATAAATACTTTAGAGATACTTATTTATTTCATGTTTTCAAATTATAATGCTATGGCTACATGGAATTGAAGAAACTAATTTTTACAACATCAGAAAACTTTTATCATTAATTGCACCTCCTAATTTGTCCATTTATTTTTATCCTATTAAAAATAATAAGTGTTAGGACCAGCAAATGGCGTGGCGGTTAAGGTGCTGGACACTCCCATGTGGCCGACCACGGTTCAAGTCCTGGACCTGGTGGCTTGCTTTCCCACTTTCTCTCTCTCTCTCTCTCTCTCTCTCGCTCTGGTCAAATTAAAATAAATGAATTAATAAATTAAAAAATTAAGAAAAGAATATTATTAAAAAATAAGTGTTAAGGTGTATATTTACAGAAATTTTTGCTTAGACAAACATCTTAGTTATCAATTTTTAAAATTCACACAATAGATAGAATTATTAAGATGAGCATGAATGGCCAAAAAATGTTAGCACAAGTTAGTCTAGAAAGTTTTGAAAGCAATTTTCCTAAAGTGGAAGAAAATTACTAATTTTCTCATCAATTCATTGAATATGTACTTAATAAGAGGGGAAGATTTGCCACAGTATGAATGGTGTATACACAAACTCCTTCCAAGGCACTTTTACCAAATTCTTCTGTATGTACTATTTCTTTATAAGATCCACCAAATTGTAGAACTTCAAAATCCTAAACAACCCCAACTGGTCCTGTCTATTAAATAACTGATCAAATATTTTTATTTTCAGTTTTATAACCATGTCCTAAAAACCATACATTTTTGATTTATTGTTTTTAAAACAGTATCTCAGTTTAACAATATTTAGTTACTCTAGAGCTATAGAAAATGTTTGCTTTTATTTCATTTTCCAAAGACATCTGGATTCATCTGGAAAGTAAAGTATTGCTTTAATATCACCTTTCAAAATTCTGTCAAACCTGAGTCTCAACAGGATAAAGTAGAAAGACATTTGAAAGTTCACAATCTACTCTAGTTAAACACTACAATCTGATATGTAAAATATAAGAACATCTATTTCTTTAAAGAGCACTTGTACTATGCATATAATAACGTTTGCAATTATTCTTTACATACAATTGTCATTTTCTTACTATCAACATATAATGGTAATTATAATTACTATTATTATTGCTGGTGCTATTTGAGCATTTCATTACTTGCCAGTCAATGTGTAAAAATGTTAGGAATATCAATAGATTATTCAAATCACTCCTCACAAGTGATTGAAATGGACACCAACATTAGCCCCCTTCTACACAATATGAAAATGAATATTATGAAAATATCAATAGTATGTATGAGTTTCAAAAATTGTTTGCACAAAGATAAACTCATACTTATTTATAAGCTCCATATTACCCATGAACTTTTTGAAATCCCCTCATATGTTGCCACATGCAACAGACAGAATGTGTACCTTGGTTATATTAAGATTCACTAGTACTATTTCAAATCACTAAACTTTAAAATCACAGTAAGAAACACCATAAAAAAAGATGTAAACAAAATATTTCATATTCAGGAGAACCCACTGATTCTTTTGAATTAATAATATCAAAATAGTCTGAAGACAAGATTTAAGTGAATGTGCCATGCTTTATTATGGACCCCCCCCCCCCCCACACACACACACATGCACACACACAAGTATATCATATCTCTTTAGCTGGGCCAGTCACAACAGTGCAGTGGTAACACAACACTGCGGTGCTGGATGTCGTATGGAAGGAAGTTAATGTTTGCTTCCTGGTCAACCTTTACATGAGCACATGCACATGCCTGTGATACTGGCTGACTGGGAAAAACTGGGGAGAGACCTCACCGTGAGATAACCTGTGGAGGTTTTGCAAAGAAACAAACAAACTTCAAAAAACTTTAAATACATATATATGTACATATATATGTGTACACACAATATTTAGATAGACAGATACGATTTTGCTTAACGTAAAAACACTGAAATTTACTATACTCATTTTAATTATATATTTTTTGCAAATAAATAGTAATCCAAAAGTTATAAAATTATTACAATTTTACTACTTGGTGCTCTGCATCCTGCACCTTATTATACCTGTAATAGTATGTCAAATTCCTGTAGAGTAATTTGATAAATAAATGAGAACATTATTTAATAAAATGAGGTGCATATGAAGTCCCAGAATAAAGTAATTGTGCAGTCTAGATTTAATTTACAGAAAAATGAATAGTAAATATGAATCATAGAAACATAATTAGAAGATAAAATGAAATCTTGGAGAAATGACAAATGTCACACTGAACCAAACCAAGCTCAGATAAAATTTAGAGAAACAAAGCCTATTCCTCCTATGGGCTTTAGAGGAGTGGCATGACCCTTAGCACAACAGAATAACATTTTCAAGAAAGCTTCTAAATGTACCAATAAGTGGCTGCATTAGAAAACACATAAATCAATATTAATTATCACAGGGTCAGTAGGTGGTATGGAGTTTAAGGTGCTGAATTCCACATGGCTGACTCAAAGATTTGAATCCCAGACCTGGCAGCTCAAAAATCACACTGGCACATGTGCATGTGAGCCCCAAACCCGGACAGGATAATGGAGGAAAAAGGACTGTGGTGTGGCCATCCTCCCTGAGAAGTGATTTCTCACTTTCTCTCTCTTTCTCTGTTACTCTCTGGTAAGTGAGTGCATGCCCCCTATAGCAAAAGCTAAACACTAAGTAAATAAATAAATAAATAGATAAATAAAATTATCATGTACATCGAGCCATGTTAGGACACATCTTAAGAAAAGGAACCAGCAGTTAGCATAATGGCTATGTCGCTGGACTCCCACGTAGTCGACCGCGGTTCGCGTCCTGGACCCGGTGGCTTAAAACTCACGCCGGGCGTGTGTGCGTGAGTGCCCAAGATCCTGAGAGGAGAATGGAGGAGAAGGGATTGCGGCGTGACCATCCCCCCTGGGGGGTGATTTCTCGCTTTCTGTCTCTCTGTCTCTCTCTGTCTGTCTGGCGAGCGCACGCGCCCTATAGCAAAAACCTCTCCAAAAAAAAAAAAAAAAAAAAAAAAAAACAAAGCCTTGTGCATGCGTGTGTCCCAAATCTTGGGACCAGCAGTTAGCGTAATGGCTATGTCGCTGGACTCCCACGTAGTCGACCACGGTTCGAGTTCCGGACCCGGCGGCTTAAACTCACGTCGGGCGCGTGTGCGTGCGTGCCCAAGATCCCGAGAGGAGAATGGTGGAGAAGGGATTGCGATGTGGCCATCCCCCCTGGGGGGTGATTTCTCACTTTCTGTCTCTCTGTCTCTCTCTGTCTGTCTGGCGAGCGCACGCGCCCTATAGCAAAAACCTCTCCAAAAAAAAAAAAAAAAAAAAAAAAAAAAAAAAAAAAAAAAAAAAAAAAAAGAAAAGGTACCTACTAAGGAATCTGCAAACACTTCCCAAAGCTTCAGGAAAGAATATGACCTGCTATAGTAATCCACGAACTCATGGATTACTATAGTCGGCACACTTTTCTAATAACAGATATTTAACAAACATTGATGGAAAATATTTTTTAAAAGATTTTCAGGAGCAGCAGAGGGCATAATGGTTACACCACTGGACTCCCCACATGGTCAACTGCGGTTCAAGTCCCAGACCTGGCAGCTTAAAACTCACGCTGGGCGTGTGTGCATGTGTGCCCAAAATCCCAAGAGGAGAATGGAGGATAAGGGGCCACTCCTTGGGGGGTGATTTTTGCTTTTTGCCCTTCTGTCTTTGTCTCTCTCTGTCTCTCTGGCGAGTACATGGGCCCTAGAGCAAAAATAAATCTCTCTTTAAAAAAAAAAAAAAAAAAAAAGTTTTTCTTCCAAAAGTTAATGTGCTTGGTGGCTGGCTATATTTCATTGCCCAAAGAAAGTTTCCCAGTTATCTATTCCTACCCCATAATTCTGTTGCTTAACTCAACAAACATTTCATTTGTTTATAATTTGTGGGTCACCAGTTTGGGTTGGCTTCTGCTAAGTGGTTCTGCTGGCATCACTCATGTAGCTACAATCATTCGGAGGCTCAACTGTGTCTGGATGGTTTAAGGTGGCCTCAGTCTCATGCCTAACCAAGGGTCTTGGCTGTCAGCCAGGCCATTTGTCCTCAGCAGGTGAATCCAGCTTCTTTACAGTAATGTTTTTCCAGGAGGGTAAGAGTAGAGCTACAGAGCCTCTGGAGGCTTGAACTTCTCTCACCATCACTTCTGCCACACCTCTTGTTCAAAGCAAATAACATGGCCAGCCCAGATTCAAGGGGTAGGGAAACAGACATTTATTCTTAATAGGAAAAACTTTAAATAAAAGATCTGCTGCCATTTTGAATCTACCAGAGGAGGGGAGAAAGTAGATTTCAAATGGGAACATATCACAGGGTTCATTCTAAAGGAAAACAAAACAAAACAAAAACAAAACAAAAACCCCATCCCAATAACAAATGAATTTACAATGAAACACAGAGTCTGACCATCATCAGACCTCTACCTTCGAAGTGGAGTTTACATTCCGAGTCTCCTGGTTTCCCAGATCCATCAACCCTAAGCTACAACTGGTCTTGAAAGTTTTCTCAATGGGAGTTAAGTAGAAAGAGAGAGGTATTTTCAACAAGCTCTTGTCATGCGGTCCTCCACCACGGCATCCATGTTAGCTAGGATTACAGATGTGCAACACTGTGCCAAGTGTTTCGACTGGTCCAGGACCTACAGCATTGTTTAGTTGCACCTATGGCCTACACCACTGTTGTTGGGCCAAACGTAAAACCTTTAGTAATCATTTTTAAGCATGAAACTGAAAAAGAACAATATTTGATTATGGATAATAGCACTAACCAAATGACTCATTCTGCAAAACTATCAGATAAACTGAATTTTACTTTTATTTTCTTCTTACATTTAGATTATTATCCCTTTTGTTAGAAATAGGATAACCATGACTTGGAAGTTTCACATTAGTAACACAACTGCAGTCACATGGAAAAGATCACAGGTTCTTGTCTCGGGATCTTTCTGAGTATGCCAGGCACACGTGCACATGCTCACGACCCCCTCTGGCTGAGACAGGATGTGGATTATGGTGTGAAGACCCTATTGGGGTGCCTCTCTCCCTCCTTCTTTCTTTCTCTCTCCTTCTCCCTCCCTTCTTCCCTTTTCCTCTTTCTCTTGGACATGAATAAAATTTATAAAGAGAAAAAAGAAAGAAAGGAGGGAAAAATCTTATAGGGAGACTTAGAAAACTGCAAGCAGCCAAATTGTCCATTTTAAAACATAATGCTGGAGCAAACACAAATTAACTTAGGTAAACATACTCGAAGTTAATATCTAGATTTAAAGGTAAATTTAGAGGCAAAGATGTGAAAATGTTATCAAGGCTTATTCACGATTAGGGGTAAAAGAATATTTGTTGCTCACTAGATTGCAACCTACGCAGAGTGGCATCTAGGCCACGTTGGCTTTTGTGTCTCAAAAATGTTTAGCAGTGTATTTAAGTATGCATTAAATACTGAATAAATGGGCCTTGGGACATTAATATCTAGATCATATAGCCAGTTAATCTCTAGGGTAAGGTGAAATTTTACTCTTCTTGTCTTGCTCCACGTTGTGGTGGTTACATTTACGATTATGAACATCATTAAAATGTCTAAGTCGTTGCTATTTAGTAGAAAAGGTTTAAGTAACTTAGTCATTATGAGGAAATCATGCAACTCAAGAAAGGCAAATTCTTTGCATGTTGTTACCTAACTCGGATTCACCAGTTGTGGCAGAGTAAAGGCGTGTGTTCAGAACTCCAGTACCCTTCCAGTGTAGGCAGGAAAGAAGACATGGATCAGAGTGTAACACCAGACCTGAATGCAAGATGGAAGTTATAGTATATGTCCTCCTTCTGCACTCCCAAAGCAAGGTAATGGTAGCCCTGCTCAACTCTACACTCATCATTCCATGTGCCTGTTGATATCGCTCCATGCTTCAGTGGAAAAAAGGAAAATCAACTGTCCAGAAGAGAGGATGATGACAAAAGCTAAAGGCTGCTGATGTTTACTGAGCAGAGAAAGTGAAGGTGCTTGAAATCATGACACATGGAAAACTGTCCCAAACTATTGTTAAGTTCAGGATATATTTAACCATAAATAGAGCAGCTATTGACTGTAGACTTCAAGTAACTCAGTTCAAATACTTGAAGTACTACCATCAGGCATTAGACTTATTGTTTGCCGCCTCCCCCATGTCGCATTAATTAGAAGCTATAAGATGCCATGGTTTTGGCTCAGCCCAAAGGAGAAACCCTGATGCACCTACACCAAAATGGAATAAACTAATTAAGATGAAGTAATTTTGGAATTGCTGAAGGTCCTCAAACTTAGTCAAGAAGACAACTTGGCAGAGATGTTCTAGAGAACATTTAAGATTGAGTACACATCAGAAGACTTAGAAGATTCACAACGCCAAAACGAATTTAAAGTCAAATGTCTTTGGGTAAGTAATGCACTGTCCGGTGTATTAGAGATTCTAGAGCCTACAATATCTTAAACTCAGTCAGACTCATTGCTTTGTGTCTTCTGCCTAGTCTCAAAAGATTCAATTATACCCCTGATCTGGATGAAGCTTTAATATTCCCAGGAATGCTCAGGTTCTAGGCTGAGCATGTTAAGCATGGGCTTTTAAGTCAATCAAATTATCACCTCTTTTATAGTTTCCTTCTTTATGCTGATGCTAGCTAATGAGGATGAAGGTGATGATAATGACAACAGCTAGGTGCCTAATGTACTATGTCACTGAAACCTCCAGGCAAACCTACAACTTAGGTCATATGACTAGCCTCATGTCAAAAGTTCAGAAGTTAAAAGACATGTTCAAGGTTACAAAGGACTGAGACACACCCTTTCAAATTTATATATTTCTTTACCTCTTTCATGTTACTAAGAAAATAAATCCCTTGAGTCAAGACCCAGTAACCAGATATATGGAGTTAAAGTATTTGACATTGAAACAGTTGGTATGTAGTAAATATCCTTCATAATTCCTATAACTAACTTTAAATTTTCAATTAAGTATTAAATATAGTGCTATTAAATGTGACATTTCAACTTAAAATACATGAATATTGTTGATATCTATCTATCTATCCATGTAGAAAAAGTATCTGTACTACTCGATGCAGTCCTCAGTGTTGCCATATACACAATATGCATTTTAATGGAGCTATACAAATGCCCAAACACTAATAAAAACAAGTGCATGTAATTCATTTATCAATCTGGATCATTTTCACATCATAAAAATAAGTAACAGAAAGAGAGATAATTAATAAGCAAAACACCACAGCCTGTCCTTCCAGAGGAGACAAGAGAAAGTTATATTTTATGGTTATAGAGCCAATAAGTTCTCACTAGTAAATAACTTTAATGTAAATATCCTGTAACTTTGGACATAGCAGCATTAAGATCCATGAAAATCCTGTTTGAAGATAGAAAACAAGAAATCAAATGGAAAATGGAATCCAGAGAGCAACTAAAGTATGTCCTTCAGGGCTCTTAAGCACTTCCTCAGAAGAGCTGCAAGGGGCAAAGTGGAAATAGATTAAGATAAACAGCATTGTTCTGGCATCTGTCCCTGATTAAATATACAACTTCTGACTGAGTGTTTTTGAACTTGCTTTCTTTCAGTCTTTTTTTAAGAATGCATAACATGCTCTCCCAAGACTGCTGAAAATATTCTATAACTTTCATCACTTTTCCTATTATTTCTTTTAAAGAGCTTTTAGGGTGTTATAAAATCTAAAACAGATTCAATTTTTATCAAAATTTCGTAATTATTCTTCACAAGGATTAGAACACTAATTTCAAAATATTTTATTGGAAAGCTTTTTAAAGCAGTGAAATGTATACACACACACACACACACACACACACACACATACACTGCCACAAAGAAAATGCAAAGAACAGTGAGCTTTAATATGTAACAGATGTCTTTCATAATAATAGGAAGGCCCAAATAGGTCAATTGACATTTTCCTCCCAACGTGACCATGGAACTAGACAAACATCAAAATCAAAGCAAATTTCCAAGATATATTGCAAATACAGCTTGAAGTTTAAATAATAAGGCTTTTAAATGTGATTTACTTGGTTTCAGTAAAATGGTGTGTTTTTATAATTATGTAATTCCATTGTAATCATCCACCAGTTTTTAATCATCTTCATAATTAGTATTAAATTAGGTTACAGTTCAGTAAAAATCATTCTGTCAGAACAGTATCTACCAGAGCACTATAATAAAAAAAAGTTTAAAAGTAGCATTAGCTCTCTAAATTAAATTCTTATATTTCTATCTTCTTTTATGTAAAACTAGGGTTTTCCATAATCACATACAATTTATGTTGATAGAGCATAATAAAAATGGTTCACCTCTAGCCAGAATAGCTCCAATAATTATAAACGTAATACTTCTTCATTTCACCATGCACATACCATGTAATGGACAAATTATACTGCCTTAGGTTTTAAATAGTCCTCAATGATTGAAGGATGCCACAGGAATCAAAATGTAGGAGGTTCAAATGGAGTAAGTAGTCTCACTCTCAAGGTTCATTGAATAAGACAAAGCTATACGTATGTGTGTCATTGAAATGATTTAGCAAAATTATCTGTTAACCAAGTATTCCAAGGGTCACACTGACATCTCTAAGCCCTGACACTGTATATTTCCTCTTTGGTGAAATGTAAAAGTTAAACTGATTATACTACACAGAAAACCCTGAAGGCAATGTAAAATGTTACACTTTTCAATAAATGGGAAATAAAAATCACTGGAATAAACTAAAAGGTTAGCAGTTGAGCCTTCAGAAAATTTCAGATAGCTTTCTCCCTCTAGTCTCAAAATTGGCAAAAATAACTTACAAGCAAAATTATTTCTTGTAAATGTACCTTTAATTAAATAACCGAATGGCTATTATGTTGTAGTTTTACGTAGGGGCAAAGTTAGCTATCTGTAAGTATCTCATTCCAGCCACATCACAACGCAGCAATAGTATCAGCAGAAAGCAAGAGCCTAATTTCACCAGCTAGAAAACTCAGCAGAACAACCAAGCCAAAAGTGCTTCAAGCAGCAAGAGAGAGCAAAACACCAGTGAAAAAGCACAAAAGAAAATGATGGTCATTCATGAAGAGATAAAAGTTAGATATGACATTCGGTGATCATTTAAACACCAGTGCCACAACCAGACACTTCCTTAAAACCAAGAATCCATTTCAGGACAGAGTAAAGGAGACTAATGGAAGAGAGAATTAGGGTGGGGCCATTTTCTCTCAGATGACCACAGCTGTGGCTATTCCTGCTAGAGAAATAGGACAGAAATCACCACTAGCTGGTATCAGTTAGAGATGCAGCTTGAATCACGCCTCCCAAAACACACCAGCACAGAAAGGTTGTATTTTAACTCTGACATGTGTGTGTGTTCATTTAGACGTCACATGTTTTGAGGAAGGGAAAGTGGTGTGTGAAGCACAGAAGACGAGTGTTGTTCAAGGTCATTCTCTTGAAAAGAGAAAAGAGAAAGACTCAAAAATGGTCTAGGGGACAGGAATCAAGTGACAAGTTCTTTTCACCTGATTCTGCTCACATCTGTTCCCATGGGTGTCCTGAGATTCCTATTGTTCTGCCTCTATGTATACTGACCAAAAAAGGGCAGTAAGCTTTTGCTGGGAAATGTCCTATCAGTAACTGACAGTCGAAACCCATCAGTGACCCAGGCTAGCTCTAACAGCAGTGCTTCAGTGGACTCAGATCTCCAAACTGGCTTGAACCCTCTCCACCTCTCCAAACACGAGAAAAGGCAAGGTTGGCAGAAACAGTCACTTGTGTGCAGAGCTCTGTCTGATTTTGACATTTAACCTAACTCCCATCTGCACCAAGAAATGGCTTTTAAAAGCATGAATCAAACCATCGTCTACATTTAGACTTCTGAGTATAGAACATTCTACTTTAAACCTGGTTTTTTTTTTTTTTTTTTTTTTTTGGCTTTCCCTAAGGATGAGGACACAAGGACAAGGCTAACCTGCCAAAGATTAAATTCTTGTTGGGAAAAGAACAGAAAGTAAAACAAGGGTGAAGACAGACAAAACACCTTATTTCCCAAGAACCCATATTGTACACGGGCATTTCTTTCTTCCTTGGGCTCTCTCTAAGTATGACTTCTTTGGTCAAATAAATTACGATTATGATATTGTTTCTGTTATAATAATATTCTGGGAAAATTGGGGGAGACAAAGACATATCATTGTCTGACATTTAGCATACACAAACAGCGTTCTGACTAGGACTTTCTGAGTGATAGGGGAACTACAAATAAATTCAGTAAGAGAGCAAAAAGATTTTAAAAATCACCTCCTAATTGCTTCCAAATTTCCTGTTATTTTCTTTTATTTATTTATTTATTTATTTATTTATTTATTTATTTAATGCTAGGCATACCCTTTTTTTCCTGAGGTCTCAGAACCTGTTTTTCTGCTGAAGTCTAGTTTCCCTCCAACCCTTCCCTGGTCTCCCCAGAGTTCCAAGTTAGGAGCAAACCCAGCAGAAGAGCTGCCTTCATCTCCTTGGGGTTTACTAGGTCTGTGGGTGAGGGAGGCTTAGTTGACTTGACAGTGGTGTTCCAACTGGAGGCAAAAAGGGGTATAAATGACTGACCAAATCCAGGAGAGCAAGAGGAGAGGGAAACAAATGGAGATCTAAGAAATAAATACATATTTAGCCTCTGGTTTTCAATCCTGATAAATCATGCAGTATTTGAATATCAAGGCATTTTTGTAGCCAGCTTTCCTTCTATGTTCTTGAATATTCATTTAGAAGAGAGTATGGGGAGGGAGGGAAAGAGAGATTTGCAGGCGCAGGCAGTCGGGCAGGACACCACCGCCCTCCACGCTCTTCCCCCCCCCCCCCCCCCCCCCATATCCTGGCGGCCACCTCCGCCACGATGCGCCTGTGTCTGCCGGGGGCCCGCTGTGCTCTCCTGCCCCGCCCCAAGAAAGTGTCAAAGCCGCCCTGGCAGCTGCAGTGGCAGACCCAGCCCCCAAAGCCCGCTGCATACACGGCCTTGTAGCACCACCAGCCTGCGAGGGTTGCAGCAGCAGCCGAGCCCAGACTCCAGAGGAGGAGTGGGGGGACGTCAGCGCGCAGGGACAATGCGAACCTCTATCCACCAGCTAGCAGTCTGCAAATGCCATCATATGGATATCTATAGAAACGCAGCCAGTGGAGGAAAATCAGGCAGCTCCCTTACACTTCCTAAGCTGCTTTAGCAAGGAAACCTCTAAAGCACCCCGGGTTACTGCCTTCTGGAGCCAGGCACCCAGAGCTTGGCCGGGCCAAATCTTCCGCGGAGCGCAGCCAGCCGGCAGCTCCCAAAGGCAGGAGACAAACGAGCAGTCCTTCGCTGAATTATTCAGACCGTCTTCACTACCGAATAAAACATTGATGACACTACTTTGGAAGTGCTTTATCTTGTTAATCATAACGCCCTCAAGAAGGGATTGAAATTTTCTGTAGGGGACTGACCCAGAGGTGGTGGCAAAAGGAAATGAGATCGGTGCGACAGTAAGGGGTTTGGAAGTTAACTGAATTAGTTCTGCCTCAGCTGGCTATGGGAATCTCCATTTTAACATATCAGACTCGATATGTTAATGAGGCAGTCGCGAATCTAACCTGCTCCATGTACATCAAGACAAGGGGCAAGAATTTTCAAGACACTATTACACAGACACCAAAGAGCAAAATAAATAAATAAATAAATAAATAAATAAATAAATAAATAAATAAACAAATAAAAAAGGCGCACACAACCTCCTCCTCCCCGGTTAGCGACAGAGACAATACATCTGGGAATAGTGTTGGGTGGTGGTTATGGTTTTTAGCCTTTTCCTCCTTGCCTTAAAAAACGACTTCTCTCATAGGCGTCATCTACTCCATGGTAAGCACACCTTAGCAGTTAAACACCAGATCGCAACACACATTCTCCATGACAATGAATTCCCTTCCAAGCAAAGCAAGTTCCAAGAAAACTCCATTTCGGATCAAAGTATCCAGATGTGTAAATTACAACTACTCCAAGGCTTTGGCAAGCTCTTCTACAACAAGGAGAGGGAGATAACCAGGCACCAGAGAGACAGAAGATTCAAAAGGCTCTTTGGCTGAAATGATGGGTGGAAACTGAACACCCTCTCACCCTCCTCAATCTAAGGAGGGTTGGATACCAAACGGTCCGTGGAAATCACAGCCTGAAGGAAACACCGATTTTAATCTTCTGGCATCCTCAGACAGACTCGACATGCCTAGCTCTCAAAAAAATATCCTTAGGGTGGAGCATATCCATATTCCCTTAGCTTTCACTCTTAGATGAACTGCCCAGGTGCAGATTTATAACCCACTTACTAGAAATTGTATTACAATATTACAGAGCAGGCGCCCTTGGGTACCCAGCCCTTCCTAACGATTTCCAAAACATTAATAAGTAAAGTAGCCTGCAATGCAGATAAGACACTAGAAACAAGATCAGAAGGAAACTGGGTGAAGCGAGGAGTCGTTGGCTTGTTACCTGGTGCCTCTAGGGGGAAAGGCGGTCGTAGGAGGACTTTCTGCCTGCAGGTACAATCCCGGCAAGGTGGCTCCAGGTGGCTTTCACAGTCGTACGCGGGTCTCGCTCGGCACTTCGCTGCCCTTTGCCATAGCTCAACACTCGCATCCTAGGGAGTCTGAGAGGCAGCTCCTGCCACTGCCGCCGCTGCCTGCAGGTCGCACTGGGTGGGGGATCCGCGACGATCGCCCCATGAAACCCGCGGCTCAGCGCCCGGGGAGCGGGCAGAGGCAGGGCGGCCGCGCACGCACACACAGACACACTCGCTCACACACTCGCACCCGGGCGCGCGCGCCCTCACACTTGCACACGCACACCCAGCTCCGCACCGGGAGGAAGAAGCAAGGAGGGAACTGTCCTTCTCACGATCGGCTTCGAAGCCCACAGGACCGCGGGCAGAAAGGAGAGCGTTCTCGCACAGCCATTTGATCACGTTTTCTTCAAGTTCTCCTCCAACCCAAATCCACACAATTTAAGAGCTGGTGACATTTTGGTGGGGAGGAGGGAGCCGCCGGGAAAGGTCTGAGGAAGAGTAGGGGATTGTGTTAAGCAGTTTGAAAAGCAATCCTCATTACCTTGCTTGTATAGCGAACCACCTGGAAGGGTTGAACTTTTGGCTTCAAATGCTGTGGACCAACACGTAAATATCCTTCCGGCCAAGGCAGCAAAGTCTAGATGCACGGAAACCAGAAGGCTGCAAGACTGTCTCTTGACCTTGCGATGTACCTGCAAGCAGGTTAACACTAGCGCTTTCCAAGCCTCTGGGTAAGGCGGTCCACACACCTGAGTCCACAGCCCAACAGCGGTTCCGAATCCTGCCAGAGAAAAGGGTCTGGGCGTCCTCCGCTCTCTTCGAGAACCCGGGCATGGAGAGGCATCGCCGAGTTAACACATTTGCTTCTGGGCAGTTGGATAAAAGACAGTCAAATGCATTAGATTGGCGCGCGCGCACACACACACGCGCGCACACACAAACACACATAGACACACGCAGCTAGCTGGAAAGCGGCTTACAAAATACTAGCGAGGTGACAAGACGACTTGAAATCGTAGAAAATACCCAGGATCTTCCCGGAAAACGGAAGGGCCAGCATTGAGGTTATGAAAGTCTCCTCGGGTCTCTCGGTTCTTCCTCTTTCGTATAAGCGTGCGTATGTGTGTGTTTCCAGAGGTTTCCTTGGTCTGCCCCACCCCCGTCCAGTTGCGCTTTTTCCTGATATAACCGACCATGCAAAATGGATTGCATGGGTGGGTTGTGCTCACAACCCACAGCTCCCCAAAGTCAAGAATCCTAAGGGAGCCTCCAGCTGCGAAGCCATTCACATCCTAAAGGGAAGGAGGAAACACACGCGTAAACACACTCACACACTCACACGCGCGCGCGTACACAGACACATGCACACAGAGTCTTGGGTTTGGACAGTTCTGCACACGCTCACCGCCTCCCTGCGCGCCGCTGCACACAGCGCCACCCGCGCCCCACCCGCTCGCCGCGGCTCTGGGGCGAGTCCAGAGCTCAGGCGCGAGTCTGGCAGCTGAGGTCCCGGGCTGCAGCTGAGGCCGGTACGAGCCTGGAAGTCAAGCTCCCAGCATGAAGGCAACCGCCGCCGCCCGGCGGGAGGAACTGCGCCCCGCGCTGCAGCATGGAGGCGGCGGTGGCGGCGGGCGCGCGGCCGTGAGCCCGGCGCTCGCCGCAGTGACGGGAGCGGCAGTGCAGCCCAGACCCCGAGAGTCAAGCGAGATCCGGCCCCGGACGGTGGAGCATGCTTAGCCCTGCGTTTCCCGGCAGGACATGTTCCAAACCTATTCACCCCCCGCGCGCGGAGTGGGCCAGCAAAGCGCTGGCAAATCCCGTGGCAGAGGAGGCGCGGGGGCGTTGCAGGCAGGGGGAGGGGAAAAAGCGGAAAACCTGGAGGATAAAGGAGAACTTCTAGGAGCACCCCCAGCCTCTTGAGAAGGGGGATTTGTTCTTCGCTTCCTTCCCAGCAGTTACAGAATAAAGAAGTGTCAACCGCGTCTGGTTGTTGCCGCTATCCAAAGGGGAGAAGTCATAGCACATCTGGAAAATTTGAGATGGAGAGCTACTGACTTGGGGTCACAGTCACCTAAGGCTGACTTCCAGTGTCCCCTTAGTTGTGAGGGGCGGTTCGTTTACTAATTCTAAAAAGAGCATTTGTATTTGGGGATCAGTTTAGTTCAGATCAGACATTATGAGCGGTGTAGTTGACCATTTTAGTATGTCAAGAGTGAAAACAAGCTCGGTCGTCGTCATATCCCAGCCCTGGCCGCAAGAGTCACCAACACAACATCTGAGGCAGCAAAGTGGTGACGCGAAGGAAAGCTAGACTGGGCTCCTTGGGGAATGAGCAGCCGGTGGCCCTTGCCTGGCTTTGCTCCAGGCTCCGTGAAGACTCCAGGCACTTCTCTCACTGACCGTATTCCTAGTTCATGCAGCAGGGAAAAGCAAATAAGTAAAAACAAGACATGCTTCAGGGAATCCCCGGGTGAAATCACGCTTTTTGCTTTTTTTTTTCTCCCTCGCTAGAGCCCCCCAAAAACGGGTTCGCTTCGTTTTAGGGGTTCACCACCACGTGTTCTTCAGCCTATGCGTGCACTTCCCTCTCAACTCGGATCCTGGCTGACCCAGACACCAGTCTGAATTCAAAGAGAAGGGAAGAGTTGGAGGGTATAAAAGGAAACCGGCCCAAGGCCTCTTCCTGGCCTACTTGGCAAAGGCATTTGCTCTTGGCCTCCGAAGACTGGGTGCTCTTGCATTTTGCTACAAATCGAGCTCTGCCAGGCTGTACCGTTGCTCTGCGGGTGCACACGCGCGCATACTCGCGCACACCCACGAGCTCACTCCAAGCGCGCACACGTGCACTCAGGCGTAAGGAAGACTCACACATCCGCCTCCTTCGGGGAAGAACCCGAGGAGTTGAGTGCTTTAAGGGGAAACTGCTTCCATCGCCTCCTTCCACTCCTCTGTTTCTTCCTCTCCGCCCCCCTGGGCTCCTGGTCCAATCCCGGGTTTAGGAATCCGCTTCACTCTTCCAGGACGCTTTATTCCAGAGAAGCGCAGCAGCGACTGCACTTTCCGCTGCTCAACCTCCCTCAGCTCCGCGAGTGGCGCCGGGTTTGGGGGTCAGGCGATGTCCGCAGGAGCCACGGTGATTCCGGGGTCGAGTTCAAAAGGTGAAAAGTCAAACTCCAGGCAGAAAGGGAGTGCGAGGAATGACCCCTCGCCAAAACAAAACAAAACGAAAACGCTAAAGGCACACTGCGCAGAAATACACCAGCGAAGACCACTGAAGTCCGAGAGAGTATCCACTAAGGCTTTTCTTCCCCTGTTGTTTTCTGTCTCCCGAAGTTAAAAATTGGGGTGTCGGAGAAGTCCAGTCAAGAGCCTGCAGCGAACTGAACCCACAAACTCCCCAAGGTAAGGGGAGAGAAAGTGCTTCCATCCCGGTTTCACTTTAAAGTTGGCTGCTTCTGGGACTTCTCTGAAGGGCGGTGGAGTTGACTGGCCGGGACTACTGGCGGATCCTAGCGAGCACTTCCAACTACTTTAGAACGCGGGGGTGACGCTTTCCTTCAGGATTGTCCTACTTGCTACTGTTTCCTGTGGAGCTGATGGGGGCCGCTGGATGGCTAGGAGATAAGGATCTGCCCTTCTTTCTAGGGACCAAAGTATCTAGAGGGAAAGAGAACGAGAAAGCAAAAGGTCTTGGCTCGCTAAGCTGAATAACTTTCTTTTTGTTCTGTTTTCTTGTTTGGCGGTTTTCGTTTTTCTTTTTTTTTTTTTTTTTTTTTGGTAGTGCCTACAGCAAGATGGGCAGGGTCACACAGCCTACCTCAGGAAGTCAAGAAAGATTTGGAAAGAGGATAATGTTCAAATATCATTTTGGGGTGCTTTAAAGAAAATTTGTGTGTCGTGGGGGCGTTGCCTGCTTGAGAAAATTAAATCAATGTTTCCCTACTATGGGGAATAATACACATATGTAACTTTCCAATGTTCGTATTGTAAACCTTATCAGGCTCACAAAAACACCCTCTCCTCTATTACTTTTGCTTTCCGGTGCATTATATTTGAAAGAGTATTCCTCTACTTTCCCCCATTTTATCTTATTTATATATATCTATACGTATAATATTAGTGTGTGTTTATGTATGTGTGTGTGTATGTATGTGTGTGTGTGTGTGTGTGTATATATATATATATACATCCTAAAGTAAAGCCTGGTACCTTCCAGTCTTCACGTACAGTATTTGTTCTTTTCCCTCCTATACAGGTTGATTAGAATTTGCAAAGAGAAATTTAAAAAAAAGGTTTATTTTGTATGATTATCTGTAGAAAGTGGCAAGACTTTGAAGAAGAGGCCAGAATATACTTGCCAAAGGTTGCCAGAGCTAATACAAGGTTTTTAATTTTCCCACCCCATCCTAAAATAGCAGTTTGTAAAAATAATTTATAGCTTAATTGTATAGTTATTGTTGGTTATAGCCAAGTCTGAAACTGGTATATTTTTAAGAGTTCAAAAAAACTTCCTTGAGGAAAAGGGTTCCTTTATACATCACCATTTAAAGAGTACTAAAT
The DNA here is from genome assembly GCA_026018925.1 of Tupaia tana. Lineage (NCBI taxonomy): Eukaryota > Metazoa > Chordata > Mammalia > Scandentia > Tupaiidae > Tupaia > Tupaia tana. The sequence goes on along the minus strand of JAKSZU010000001.1, from coordinate 208,362,633 downwards.
TTTTTGCAATAAATAAGTTACTTTGACTTTTTGTCAGTTAAATATCTTCCTCCACTTTCTTAATTTCCCCCCATTCAGTGTTTATGCCAATCCACTTTTAAAGTAATGTCAGCTTTCTCTCCCAGATAATTTTTCTAAGGACCAGTGATGACTGTAAGCGTTGAATTGCTCATTTTCCCAGAATAATCCAGAAACTGAAAAAGAAAAAAAAAGGAGGGGGTGCTTTGCTCATTTTAAACAATATTTGGAAATGTGAAATGATTTCAGTTAAAATGGTGAATATCAAAAGATAACCTGAAGTTCTGGTTAGATTATTATTTACCATTGAGGTTCTTTTATGGTAATGAGAAAGTCATGATCTACTCTATTTTAAAATTGGTATTAACAATTACTCTCTACATCTCATGAATTTCCTTGCTTCTGTGGATAGAAGCATGGGGTAAATTATCACTTTAATTCATTCTTTTGTTTCATGTGTACTTTAAGAAGCTTATTTAAAATTGGAAAGATCATATCTCCAAATTCTCTAGGTGATGAATCACTATTGAGTTATGAGTCTTTGATTCTTTTTTACTAATGTAATATAAAGTTCTCTGTTCATTCAAAACCAAAAATAACATTAAGACAAAAGGAAATACAAGTTTCTGAAATGAAGAAATAACATGAAAGCAGTGCGTTGAAACCCAGACTTTGACGTGCTCCTAGATCACCTTAATCTCTGTGCCCTGAGCAGTTCTGAAATAAAGGAAGTCCGTTTATCTTTGGAGCACGTTTCTGTTGTTGTGCCTGACCAAAACTCTAAGGGTGCAGTTTATTTTGGCAGCTAGGTCTCACCAAACACACGATTCAATGGACCTTATAATAGAGTTGAAAATTTGGCATATCTCTGTCATACATAGATAAATAGATTTTTTACTTTCTTATATTATACCTCCCAAAAGTCAAATTTAATTAGTATTTAATATTCCTGTGAGATACAGAAAATATTCTATTTTATCGTTTCTTGATTTGTAATTTGATTTGTATAAAACATGTTTCCTTTACTTTCTTTTTACATATTTGTTACATCTTTTAATATTCACAATAATGATGCACTAAGGCAAGGTCTACCTAATGAAAACTGGTACTAAGCACTGAGAACCCAATAAATCACTGAATGGCATCGGTCTTAGAAAAAAAAGAAAGAAACTAAGAAATCTTGATTTTTAAACTTGATTTTTTACAACAAAAAATATGAAATTATTTTTTATAATTTTTCCAAAGGGCATATACATTTGCTGCAAAGAGAAAGAGAGCGGTGAAAAATGAGAAAACACCCTCTCCCCATGGGAAATGGTCAGCTTACAATGTCTTTTTCTTCGTTTCTCCTTCCTTTCTAGGATTTTGGGCATGTACACACATGCATTCAGCATGTTTCTCAAGCTGCTGGGTCCAGGACTAGAGTTGTGTGGTTGACCATGTGGGAACCAGTTGCCTTAACCAGCACAACACAAGCTGGTCCAAATTCAATTACTTTTAAAGGTTAGTCATTTTTTATTTTAGAATTAATTAATTTATTTATTTATTAATTTATTTATTTTAATTTTACCAGAAAGGGATAGAGAGAGAGAAAGAGAGAAAGTAAGCCACCAGGTCCGGGACTCAAACCATGGTCAACCATGTGGGAATCCAGCACTTTTAACCACCATGCCACCTGCTGGTTCCAAAGGTTAGTATCTTTAGCAGGGAGTTTTTGAGACAGGGAGCTTTTGAGAGAGCTCAAACTAAAAAGACTTATTTCAGAGATAAACCTTACTAAACAGATAGGATGATACTTAGCAATATTACAAGTAAGAAGCAAATTGTATTCTTCAGATCTCTCCTTTTTTCTTGCTTATTTGCTTATATCCTGGTATCAGTTCCCCATGTTTGTCTGGGACTTCCATTTAGTTACCCAAGAGCCTCAAAATACAGCACATCATTCTATCTAGAGATATCTAACCCAGAGAAGAATAATGCACTATTGTGATTTCTTTCTCATCAAAACTCCCAGTGAGCCAAGTTAAACTTAATTAAGTTTATTAGGCTAATTCAAATTAAAGCATGAATGACTAGCTGTCTACTGACTTCAGAAATATGAAGCCAACTTAATTTCTAAAACGTAGAATATCTAAACAAATATGTTTATATAAAGAAGAGCAAAACCAAGATCACCTCGATCATTTATAGCTTTGCACACACAATGGAATATTAAGTATGATGTTATTTTGTATAATTCCCCTTTTAAAATTTTGATAATGCTATTAAATGATAACTCATCCTATTTTTAATCTTTACTGAAATTATATATATATATATATATATATATATATATATATATATATATTTAGAAAGTTTCTGCCTGACCTTGAAATTTTATTCTAAAATAAAGCTAGTCATGGAAACGATTATCTTAAAAGACTGAATTACTGTTGTTATGACTTTAAGGGTACAGATGGGTACTCCACTAAGCTGTTTCACAGTCATCATATGCTTAAAAACCTTATGATAAATTATATAGTAAAGCTTTTGCTAATTAGTTTTAGTTTTACAGAATCAGTTTTCTAATATGTATTCATTTCTAAAATCTGCTTCTGAATTTCAAGCAGGTGGCCACAAGTTGGCAGTAATGTGACACCCTCAGGAGGAGATTGAGTCTATAGGATTCCGTTTTCTTGCAAATCCCCATCGATTTTTAAAATTTAATTAATGATCAGTTTTTATTTATTTTATTAAAAATGCAATTTTCTTAAAATAAGTGATGCCCGATACATTTTTAAAAACTTTTATTTACTTCTTTCTTTCAGTTCTTTCTGTGACTGTTTACCAACAAACTAACTTTCTCCGAACCAATGGGCTTTATGTCTCTGCTTGCAGTTTTGTTCGTACCATGGAAATTAATTGAATGCCTTGCTTTAGCAAGTGTTCTGAACTAAGCACGGAAGAGAGAGGACTGGCCATAATTCTCTAGGCCTCTGTCCCTCACAATCTAGCTTACCTTCTCATGGAGGCTAGTAGACCAATAAGCAAGTCAGTATGTTACCATCTTACTTTTATTTCACCTACTACAATTTGTTTTCAAGCTCTAATGTCTTCTTTTGTTAGGCCTCTGGAAAAAACCCCTGTTAACTCCCATAATATGGTTTGTTTTTCTCCATTCATTCAAACTGCCTGGAGAAGCAGCCTGTGAAATATCTGGACAAAGTTTTTTACTTCTGTTCAAAGCACGACACAGGGTACAATTCTACCAAGTTTTGGAATAAAGCAAACCTGAGCTTCAATATTGGTTTGGAGATTTGCAGCATTATTTGTGGAAATCATTTAATTCTAACTTGAATCCTTAGATTTTTTTTTTTTTTTTTTTTTTTTTAGTCTGTAAAGTACATAAAATACTTAGATTTGAGTTTGGTTGAAGGGTTTTAATGACTCTGCCTGTGTAAACTACCCAGTAGATGCAAGTACTTCCTAGATAGGATTTCTTTTCCCACCATTACTTGATTCCAAATCATGTAGTGAATGATTATTTTCACTAGGTCATTACAAATAATTCAGTCTTTTAAAGAAATCTTTTTTACTGAATCAAAATTTGCTGATAACAGTGAGGTAAAAAGTCCTCAGGAAGATACCTAAAACATAATACTAATTTAAAAGTTTTTCTTTGTATTAAATATTTTATCATTTTAGTGAGGCAGTGATTAGCAAAATTTCATGTATCCAAGACGCTCTCTTCAAACACATATTTTCACTCAATATATGTTCTAGATTTGTACCAGTGCCTAAAATACTGTCCCCTTTAAAAAGAAGCTACCATCAGAAAACTGTAATCAGACAGCTTCATTGAATATCATCCAGTTTATCCTTGACTCTTAGGGTAATACTTATATATAATTTGAGAAATATGTTGAGAATGAACATTGGGAAATACAAAAATAAAAACAATCTGAAATATATATTTCAGGGGCCAGCAGAAGGCATAATGGTTAAGTCATTAGATTCCCACATGGTCGATTGTAGTTCGAGTCCTGGACCAGGTGGCTTAAAACTTAGCTGGGCACATGTGCAAGATCCCAAGAGGAGAATGGAGGGGAAGGGACTGTGGTGTGGCCATCCCTGCTGGACAGTGATTTTTTGCTTTCTGTCTCTCTCTTTCTCTCTGGTGAGTGCATGTGCCCTATAGCAATGTATATATTTAAATATATTTGTTTTCTAATTTGTTAAGTAGTTATTGGGCCAGCAGGTGGCGTGGTGATTAAGGTGGCTGGATTTCACATGACCAGCAGCTTCTCATTTCGAGTCCCAGACCTGGCAGTTTGAAAAACATCCTGGGTACTGGGGACCAGCAGGTGCCATGGTGGTTGAGGGCACTGGACTCACACATGGTCGACCACAGTTTGAGTCCCGGACCTGGTGGCTCGCTCTCTCGCTTTCTCTTTCTCTCTCACTCTGTCCCTCTCTGGCCAAATTTAAATAAATTATAGATAAAGTTAAACAAAAAATAAATTCTTTAAGAAAAACATTCCGGGCACATGTTCATGGATGCCTAAAATCCCAAGAGGCAAATCGAGGAGAAGGGTTTGTGGCATGGCCATTCTCCTCTCCCCCACCCCCAGGGGCTGATTTATCACTTTCCCTCTCTTTCTGTCTGTCTCTCTTCAGCAAAGGTATGTGCTCTATGTCAAAAATCTAAATAATTAATTAAAATATTATTAATATTTGTATAAGATGTTATTATTATTGAATCCTTTTTGTTGAATCATATTACTATACTATACTATTTTTCCAGTCTTCAAAATGAATTTATATATTGTCAATATTAACTTAAACTAGTATACATCTGTCATTTTTTTGTGTATATCACAAAAACAAACAAAATATTGTCTTATTTCATGTTTAGTTAGGCATATTGGTAATATTATTGGTAATATTATAAAGTCATAATCTTTATGCTTTTTGTTTTTAAGACAGAGTCTCGCCATTTCACTTTCCCCTTGCTATAGCCTCCCTCAGTCACAGGAGTAACAGGGACAAAGCAGCACAGTGGAACAGAATCTTGTTCATCTTGTTAAACCAGAACACACACTGTTGAAAAATTTAAATAGGGCTGGCAGGCACCTTGGTGGTTAAAGTTGCTGAATTCCCGCATGGCTGACCGTGATTCAAGTCCTGGATCTGGTGGCTTTCTCTTTCACTTTCCCTTTCTTTCTCCAATAAAATTAGAAAATTATAATAATAAAGCAATTAAAAAGTAAAAGATAAATTTGCATGAGCACTTACTTATTGTATGAACGTACTAGATATTTGATAATGGCTTTATTAGTAACTTAATTTCAAACCTAAGAACAAGTTAGGTGTTACATTAATGTGAAAATTATGTGAGATTGTAGTCTTTATGGTTTACACACCTAGGTAGACAGCCTTAATTAGAGTTAGCTTTTGTAAGTTTTACAAATTTCAGAATTTGTCACATTTTCTGGTGGAAATTTTTAAAGACTTTAGTTTCCAGTTGTAGTGATGAATGCAACAAAAAGTGTAAAATGGAGTCAAGTCTTATTTATTCATTTTTTTTCATTCATTTTCATAAGGAGTATATTTCAGGATTAGGCACTTTCTGATATTCATGTCTAAAATATGTATAATATCTGCAGTTTTCATTCATATTTAAAGGGGTCTGATAGCAGAAAGAAAAAAGAAACAGAGGAAGGGGCAAATTGTGAGTTAATAATTATTCAGAGTTAATAATTATTCAGAATTACATAATGATTCCCTGTATGTTAAGAGTGCTTTTATTTTTAACTTGAAACACTAATTTTCTACTTCCAAAAGCATTGTCTTGTAGCCCACAGAAATATTGATTTTGTACCCTTTCAAGAAGATGGGGAGCAATGAAAAAGCAAATGTAATTATATAAAACATGCCCATACCCCAAACACATTATTAGCCTTTTATAACACATTCAGGACTTATTTTTTCGTTTGGTGAATGGTAGAATACAGTTTTAAAACTTTGTCTTAAATGTGAAAATGCTGACAAGGAAAAAACTAAAAAATTTACTAATTTTGAGACAGGCACTTCTTTGAGATAGTAAACTCAGACAAGGTGGTTTCCTTTTGTAATGACCTCATCTTGGAAACCTTGATTGGATTCAGTAGTACTGCCTTTATTCTTTCATTTAGAAAATTGACACAGAGCTCTGAGATAGATTCGTCAATCTCCTGAACTCATTTCTGCCTGTTGTTTATCTTTACACCATGCAACTAGCTATTCTCTTCTGTTTTTGTTATTCAGTAACTTCTGATTTATCCTTGGTAAGAGAATAAGATGTCCAGTTGGGCTATACAGTAAAGCTGAAAATATTAGAGAAGGAAAATAATATGTGCAAAGTGGCTGAACCTAGACTAGTTTATGTAAATGTGAAAACATTCTTCGAAAAAATATGCGAGGTAACTCTACACTCATGTAGTAAATGTTTAGTTCAAATGGAGAGCTAATTTTACTTTCCTTGAAGACATTTTTCTGTTTTCTAAGACTATGTGAACTCATGGCTACTTTCTTTGTTGTGTTTTGCTTTGACTTTTAGGAATAAAAATCTCTCCCAATGGGGTTAATTTGTTATTTTTTTTGCTTTAGTGCAGTGTATTTGTGCCCTGCTGTGTATTAAGAAGCAAATAGTCGAATTGAAAGACAACAGTAATGAGTATAGGCCAAGAGAGTAAACCCTAGATGTGGACAAAGTTGTTAAGTTTTAGAAAATAAAGTGGCTGGGCACCATCCACAATGTACTGAAGTGTGACTGTGGTTTTTGTTATGATCTGGTCAGCAAATTCAGTGTCTCAGATTCTAGGTAGATCGCTTTTATATAAAGTGACTACTTGTGTATGTGTACAGTGAATGCAAAGACTTTTTTTTTTTTTTCAAATTTAACACTTATTCTGTTTCTTCCCCCTTTAATCTCTTAAATTAATGGTTCTCTTCTGTGCACTTTGATGTGATATGTACTACTATATTGTGTTACAAAGTATAAAGTAATGTGTCAGGCTTTGTTTTAACCATTTGTACTATGATTTTTTTTTAAAAGAGATTTTTTCTATAGGGCATTTGCACTCACTGGAGAGACAGAGAGACACGGAGAGACAGAAAACAAGAAATCACCCCCCAGGAGAGATGGCCATGCTGCAATCCCTTCTCCTCCATTCTCCTCTTGGAATTTTAGGCACGTATACACACACACTGGCATGAGTTTTAAGCTGCCAGGTCCAGGACTCAAACCTTGGTAGACTACATGGGAGTCCATTGAGGTAAACATTATGCCATCTGCTGGTCCTTGTAGTATGATTTTAGATATCTCAAATTCTCCTGTTATTTACAAATTAAGAGAACCATATGGTTTTATACATTAAATTTACATAGAATACATTGTTCATTAGGGGTAAAGCTTGTTTATTTTTAAAACATGTTTTTGTTTTATTTTTCTAAACTAATAACTATATAAAAATGAAACAGTATGATTTCAAGAAACTGCAATCCAAGACAATATGTAATCTTTTGTAGTTAGCAATCACGGTGGAGAAAACAACTATTCATTCTATCTATATTTTTTCTTTTTTCTGGTAGTGTTTCTGCTTCAGGTTTTATCAGTGTGAACTAATAATAAAACAGTCTTATAACACATTCTATTAAGCTGAACTACAACTGAATAAGTAATTTCTCTATCAAATCTGTCATCTGATTGTACTATATCTGATATTTCTCAAGATTACAATCAGAAATTAGCATTTATTATTAATTCAATATGTAGCCCCTATAATTTTTGTATGTATGCTACTTTAATCAAAATGTTTTGTGATATTTGCACTTTAGTAATGGAAAACAAATTTATATATATATTATATATATATATATATATTTTTATTTATATTTATAATTTTTTCAGAGAGATTTTTCTATAGGGCTTATGTCCCCTTCTCCTCCATTCACCTTCTTGGGATCTTGGGCATGCATGCATATGCTCCCAGTGTGAGGTGTTTTGTTGTTGTTGTTATTTACATTTAATCACGTCTTTATATTGTACAACGTTTCTTTTTCCAGCACAAATACCATGCATGTCAGTCAAGACAAAGATAGTATACATTATCATCAGCAAATAGCTTGTTTCTTAACCACCATGCCACCTGCTGGTCCCAGTGTGAGTTTTAAACAGCTGGTCTGGGACTCAAACCATGGTCGACTACATGGGAGTCTAGCAATGTAACCATTATGCCATCTGCTGGTCCCTGTATATAGCTATATTTTTCACTCAAAATTTAGAATCTTTGTTTGAAATAGAACAGGCTCTTCCCTGTTTACAAGGCTATTTCTGATTTGAGAAAATTATCTCTCTCTGATCACATTTCTATAATTCCTTCATTATTTCATTCAATCTTTGTTGCCACAGTCAGAAAACTCAAGAACACTTTTTCTTGTATCTAAAGTGGATACCTTAGCATCATATACTATCTACTCCAAATCCACCAATCAGATACATAATTAATACTTTTGAATATATGCTTATACAATAAATAGTAAATGCCTTTATATACTGGGGACCTGCAGTTGGCGAAATGGCTATGTTGCTGGACTCCTATGTAGTCAACTGCAGATCGAGTCCCAGACCTGGTGGCTTTAACTCACCCAGGTACATGTGTGTGCCTATCCAAGATCCTGAGAGGAGAATGGACAAGGGATTGCGTCATGGCCATCCCTCCCCGGAGGGTGATTTCTCACTTTCTGTCTCTCTGTGTCTTTCTGGAGAGCTCACGTGTCCTATAGCAAAAACTTCTCAAAAAAATGTATATAAATATAAGTATGTACATATGTATGCTAATCAGTAACAGTTACTTTACAAACTACTCCAGTTTTTCATATTCGGAAATGCTTCACTTTCTTAAGAATAGAAATTTAACGTTAGAGAGAAACCTGTAGACCATTTAGTTCAACCGCTAGTTTTAAATTAAAAACAAAAAAAGGAAGATGTCCAATGACTGTAGCCTAACCTCATACTTTGTAGAAAAGAGCACAGAAAGGAGTAAGTCAACTTGATCGTATTACTTCTTTCTCTTTGCTCTCGAAACCTATTATCAAGTTCCCTGTTGTAAAGAGGAAATATTCATCCACATTCAGAGGAAAAGAGTTTATTATAAAAATGCTTACAGAATTTAAGTAATAAAAGATAAATTGTAGTCCTAAGGAAAGATAGTAATAAGTTGTCACAATTTGAAGTACAGTGAAGAAAGTAGCGAAGAATTGAGATCCAAGGGATTTTTGACATTTCATAAGGCACAGTATGGATTATAATAATTCTAAAATGTTACTGTTTCTTGAAGAGGAGGTGAATCAGGCTGTAGATTCAAATGTAGGTCAGTGGTCAATCATTAGAATCTTGATACCTTGGGCTATATAAGTCACTTCCTGAGTTTAGGCAGATCACAGCAGATTCATGCTACGTAAATAATGAAGCATTATTTTCCATCAGTGATGAGTTCATTTTGGGAATGAAAGACATTTAAATAAGTAAATGGAATAGAGTAGAATAAATGTGTGTGGGTATATACGAGTAAATGCAATTTCAAAGAAGGGCGTAACCAACTACTTGGTAGTTCAAGGAAGGTTTTCAAAGGTCAACATTTCGGTTAGATCTGCAAAGGTAAGTAGGCATGATCCAAGCAACTGATAGTGAAAGAAATTATAGGCAGCAAGGACGGCATAAGCCAAATACGAAGGTGTAAAGTTAATCATATGCAAAACGTGAGTTAGGTCTGGTTGAGGAAATAAACTGGATGGTTTGCCCACGTGTTTGCTACGTGTCACCCAGCAGAAAGCTCTAGTTCTTTGTTTTTGGTTTATTTTTATTTGTTTATATTTTTTAGTTTTACAATAGGCTATGTATACTTGCTGGAGAGAGACAGGAAAAGAGAGAGAGAGGGAAAGTGAGAAATCTCCCTGCAGGAAGAGTAACCATGCCACAATCTCTTCTCCTCCATTCCCCTCTTAGGATTTTGGACCCACATGTACACGTGTTCAGCTTGATTTTTCAAGCCACCAAGTCTAAAACTGAAACCAATAGTCAAGGCATGTGGGTTTCAGCTGCCTCAACTACCAGGCCATCTAGGTGGCCCCAGCAGGGAACTCTTAATGGTTTTGTGCAGAAAAGTATTAAATATGGCTTCTGTTTTCAAATGATTAATCAGTGTCACAGTGGTATGGAAGACAGCAACTGAAAAGAGTCATATAAAGGAATGAAAGAGTCTCACATAAGAAAATTATATATATTTAGTTGAGAAATAAAAGAATATGGCTGTGAATTAGGGGGAAAAGATCAGATTCAAGAATCATTAAGGAGTGAGAACCAGCAGTTAGCGTAATGGCTATATCGCTGGACTCCCACGTAGTCGACCGCGGTTCGCGTCGCGGACCCGGTGGCTTAGAACTCACGCCGGGCGTGTGTGCGTGCGTGCCCAAGATCCCGAGAGGAGAAAGGAGGAGAAGGGATTGCGGTGTGACCATCCCCCCTGGGGGGTGATTTCTCGCTTTCTATCTCTCTGTCTGTCTCTGTCTGGCGAGCGCACGCGCCCTATAGTGAAAACCTCTCCAAAAAAAAAAAAAAAAAAGAATCTATAAGGAGTTAGTATCCGTAGGGCCTAATGGCTTGTTAGATCACTATTGAAAACTCAGTAAGTTGACCCTCAGGTGTCTCAATCGTGATTTACAGGAACTACACAGGAGTCTCTCTAGTAGTACAGGAAAAGGATGTACAAAACAAGAGTTAGAAGGAAATGGGGCAACTAGATTCGCCCTCTTTTTCACTTTCGAGACTAACAGTGTATCATTTGTACTTCTTCTTCACATTGGCTCTTTTTAAACATGTATTTATTTATTTTATATATTTTGTATAAAGCCAAAATCGCAGAACCTGTTTTTTTTTTTGTTTTTTTGTTTTTTGTTTTTTGTTTTTTGTTTTCCAGCAGAGAATTTTACATTCTTTTTCTATTAAACGTTTCTTCCCCTTGCCTTTCCCACCCACTCTTTACCACCTAGTTCCCTCCCTTAAAATCTCTGGTCTCCACACTTACCCTTTCTACTATCGTATCTTCAGCTAGCATTAAAAAAATGAAGAGTGAGGGACCAGCAGTTAGCATAATGACTATGTCGCTGGACTCCCACATAGTCGACCGCAGTGCGCATCCCGGACCCAGTGGCTTAAAACTCACGCCAGGCGCGTGTGCTTGCGTGCCCAAGATCCCGAGAGGAGAACGTTGGGAAAGGGATTGCGGTGTGGCTGTTCCCCCTGGGGGGTGATTTCTCGCTTTCTTTCTCTCTGTCTCTCTCTGTTTGTCTGGCGAGTGCACGCGCCCTCTTCAAAGAAAAAAAAAAGAAGAGTGACAAATAAAAAGTAAAGAATGACAAGTACTAGAGAGGCTCTGGTGAGAAGGGAACCCTCATATATTTTTGGTGGGAAATATATTAATAAATTAGTCCAATGTCTGTGAAAAACTATAAGGAGATTCCTCAAAATAACCACATTGGCTTCTTTAAAAAGTTTATTTATTTCTCTCATGATCGAAAGGTGAGAGAGAGGAAGCTGAGGATCCTAAACAGGGTCACATGTTGCAAACTCCTCTAATCCCAGCTTTTTCCAGTCAGCCAGGCTGAGAGCATACGGGTGGGCCCAGATATGGAATCCTGATCTTCCATGTGGCTCCAGTATGCAGAGGTAAGGTGACCTGCTATCTACTCAGCAAACAGCCAGGAGAACCAGGCTGTAAAAGGAGGTTTGGGTAAGTTTCCTGAGAAGTGGTTATGGAGATAGAAAAGAACCTATGGGGGTTTTTAGTATACCAACTACAGTGTGTGAGGCAGAAAGAAAATTGTTTGGGTGAGATGAATTCTATTTCTAGATGTGTGTTGAAGATAGTGAAAATGTAAAAAGACATTGTCAAATGACATTTGGATTTGTAAGTCAAACTCATTGGAGCAATCTTAATGGAGTCACAATTTGAAAATCATTGTTTTATAGATAACCATTAAAACCATAGAATTAAATGCGAGTTAGTAAATTAGAGCAGTTGACTGAAGATGACCACAGAAGTAAAAAATAGCCAAGAAATTGATGAAAATAGAAGTGGAAAGAAGTTGAATTCTTCAAAAGGAATATATTTTAATAGGTCATTAAAGAGAATGATCAGAAAACATCTGCAAAAGCAAGAACATAAAGAATGTTAAGAAATGGATTGGTGAACAGTATCAAATGCTGTACAGAGATAAGTCATATAAAGAGAAAAGGGAGAGGATAATATAGTATCTCTGGTGATGTTAGCAAGAACAGTCTCATTAAAGTGATGAGAGCAGAAAACAGACCCTCCTTGGGACCAGCAGATGGCGTAATGACTACATCACTGGACGTCCATGTAGTCAACCATGGTTAGAGTCCTGGACCTGGTGGCTTCAATTCACACTGGGTGCATATGCGTGCGTGCCCAAGATCCCAAGAGGAGATAGGAGGAGAAGGGATTGCGATGTGGCCATCACCCCCAGAGGGTGATTTCTTGCTGTCTCTCTGTCTCTCTCTGTCTTTCTGGTGTGCACATGTGCCCTATAGCAAACACCTTTCCCCAAAAAAGAAAAAGGAAACAGACCCTCCTTGCAGTGAGTTGAAGAAAGAGAAATTGTAGATAAAAAATTTAAGACAAGTGTATGGATTACTCATTCAAATGAAATAAAAAAAAAAAAAGAAACTCAATAGCAGATAGATAGGACTGAGGGATCTATCCATCAGATTCTATCAAGAAATAAAGGATAAAAATACAAAGAGGAAAGTTGATATGGATTGATTGTCCATGTAACATTTCCTTCTAAACTCATATATTGAATTACTAACCCCTAAATTAGAGGTATTAGAAGGTGGGGGCCATTTAGAAGGTGATTAGATCATGAGTATTTTCATGAATGGGATTCATGACATCATAAAAGAGGCCCCAAAGAGCTGCTTTGTCCTTTTGGCAGGTGAAGACACAGTCAGAAGGCAGCCTCCATGAGAAATGGGACCCCACCAAACACCTACTCTGCTGGTGCCTTGATCTTCAACTTCCCAGTCTCCAGATCTGTGAAAAATAAATACGTGCTGCCAATAAGTTCAATTTATAGTATTTGTTATAGCAGCCTGATCAGACAAAGGATAAAAGTTAATAAATTGCTGTAGAACATATCCAAGAACTCAGCAGAGGGTCTTGTATGCAGCAGGTCTATAAGGAATTAACCCTAGGCAGAAGAAGGGCTATCTACTTATAGAAGAGTGACAAACCCAACCCAAGAATGTTTAAGATGGCTGGATTCTACATGATTGATCTCACAGTTGAGTCCAGGGCCTGGTTGGTTGAGAATCATGCCAGGAACATGTGCATGCATGCTCAAAATCCTGAAAAAAGGGAGAAATAGAAAAAAAAAAAAAAAGGATAGCAGTATGACCATGCCCCAAGGGGGAATGGTGATTTCTCAGTTTTTCTCTGTCTATCAAGCAAAAGAGCAAACCCTCTGACAACCTTTAAAAAAATGAGTAATAGAAACAGATACAAATAGTCTTATCTATGCTTTTCCATAACTATTTGCTTTTATTGTTGTATGACATTTCTTACTGATAGTTTTTGAGATTTATTTATTTCTTCCATGAGTGAAATAAGCAGCAAGAGGAAGAGAGAGAGAAAATCCCCAAATGATCTGGATACCATGTCCACACCCAGGTATCCTTGATAGCATATGCTTGACATACTCAGGGAGGTCTCTGGGCTTGAACTATAAATCTTATCATGCAGGATTGCCTCCCACACATATCATTTTATTGCTCCTCCACAGTCTAGCCCCTCTTATATTTTTTTAATTAAATTTGGAGTGATGGTTTGTAGTAAACAAACAAACTATATTTAAATGCCTGTATTTTGAGGAGTAAAAATCCTGTGATAGATGTATTATTATGGCAATCTGTGTAAGAAAAATCTGAACAAACCAGTAGTTCAACCATTATTTTTAAAAAAATCTAAATAAAAATAGAAAAACAAAACAGTTCAAATGACATTGGTTTAACTGTCATCAGTTACCATAATTCTGACTAGAATTTGGATAGGTACAGGTTTTTCTTTCTTTCTTTTTCTTTTTCTTTTTTTTTTTTTACAGTAATCTATAGCAGTTTAATACACCAACAATGAATATAATGAGATAAAATTGAAGAATGCAAACTCATTTGTAATAGCCACAAAAACAATAAGATATCTAGGGGGACCAGCAGTTGATATAATGGCTATGTTGCTGGACTCCCATGTAGTCAACCGCAGTTCGAGTCCCGGACCCGGTGGCTTAAACTCATGCTGGGCACATGTGCATGCATGCCCAAAATCCCAAGAGGAGAATGGAAGAGAAGGGATTGTGGTTTGGCCATCCCCCCTGGGGGGTGATTTCTCGCTTTCTGTCTCTCTGCTAAAAAGTGTTTTATAGGTTAAGAAATGTTACAGGTTGTAGAGTGCTAGGAAATATTTAACAACTTGTTGAGAAGGTTTCAAGAGGGAAGGAAGAAAGATTTTGATATGTAACCCTTGCTAATGTCCATGGTAGAAATGTGCCAACGTTGGCGAATTTCAAGTTTCTACTGGAAGTCATTGAGTACATATTTGGGAAGAGAGATGCCCAACTTATTCAGCTAGCCAGTGAGCAGGTCCTGATGCACCACTTGCTACTGGTTTCCAAAAATGTCTTCACGTGGTTCTATCTTAAACATTCAATAGCTTTGGTCAGTATTGTCCTTGCCAAATGCTCTCAAGAAATCTTAATGGTAGTAGTGATTTGGGGTATGTGTGGGATGGAGGGACTAGTTGAGGGGAGGGGAGTATTGATTATTCCCAGTCAGAATCATGTCTTAACTCACCGTTAAAAGATAAGTGTTTTCTTGGGAACCAACAGGTGGCCTAATGATTATATCACTAAACTCCTACACGGCCAACTGTGGTTTGAGTCCAAGACTCAGAGGCTTGAGATATGCTGGGCACATGTGTGTGCATGTTCAAGATTCCAAGAGGAGAAAGGAGGAGAAGAAATTGTGGTAAGGTCATCTCCACTGGAGAGTGATTTCTCATTTTCTTT
Organism: Tupaia tana; assembly: GCA_026018925.1. Lineage (NCBI taxonomy): Eukaryota > Metazoa > Chordata > Mammalia > Scandentia > Tupaiidae > Tupaia > Tupaia tana. Next base: position 208,347,456 of record JAKSZU010000001.1, on the reverse strand, counting down.
TTCTCTGTCCAGCAAGTATAAGAGCCCTATAAAAATCTCTCTAAAAACAAAATTAAAAAAAAGTGTTTTCTTAAATCTGATTTAAATTTCTGTTAAAAGAAAAATCTGATTTAAATTTAGTAGGCTGTCAACTCTAATTTATTCATTATCATGAAATGGTGTATGGTGGATTTTTTATCATGGCTTCATACAACTTGTATTTGTTTCATATTGATAAATTTTTTTTTTTGAGAGAGATTTTTGCTATAGGGCACATGCGCTCGCCAGACAGAGAGAGAGAGACATAGAGACAGAAAGCAATAAATCACCTCCTGGGGGGATGGTCACGCCACAATCCCTTCTCCTCCATTCTCCTCTTGGGATCTTGGGCACGCAAGCACACATGCCCGGCGTGAGTTTTAAGCCACCGGGTCTGGGATGCGAACCACGGTCGACTACGTGGGAGTCCAGCGACAGCCATTATGCTAATTGCTGGTTCCCTCATATTAATAAATTTAGAAAAACCCTATGAGGCCTGATAAAACTTTCAAGAGCGAAAATTTTTAATCCATTATATTGTATTAAATATTTCATAAATATTAATTTATATATATGTAGAGACTTTGTGGGGAATTTCATGAATACATATTTTTTAGTCAAAATGACTTAAATAAATAATTATTAGGATTTTTTCATTGGACTACTCATGTCATTATTATTAAAGACACCTTAATTAAGTTGCTTAGTATTTTTTAGCAATTGTGCAAGAATAAAAGTAGAGAATAAATATTTGTTCAAGTATTGAGTCAAACTGATTTTCAAAAGAAAGTTAGGAATGTTGTTATCAAGAGATCAAAACATAAGAATTTTTAAAAAAGATTTCAGGTAGAAACACAACACCGTATAGAATATAAGCAAATAAATGATAAATTTGATTTTCTTTTTTCCAGAACATGTCATAAAGTCAAATATATACACAATATTTATTTACCCTCACAAAACTGTTTTTAAATATCTTAGTCAGTGAGATAACACTTTCAATGTTCTGTGAGGATTCTTTCCTTCTCAGAAGATTACATAGAAATAGTGGATACTTTTGGAAAAGGTCTATCTATGGTAAAGTTTCTCTTCTTTTCCAAGAGTTCAGGAAAGAAAATATAATTAACCAAAAATAATATAGATGCTGTTAAGATTATTTATCAAAAGAAGAATTCTACTTTATATTCTTTAGTCTGTAAGATGGGGGAGCTGTTGCATTACAGAAAATACTGGCCAGTACTGTTCTTCTAAGCATTTTCTTTTGATTAAAAACATTTGTAGTAAAACTGAAGACCCAAAGCTTTGTAAATGACATCTAAACTGGGGTTATAGTCTAATGAAATTGTGTCCTTTAAAAGTGCTTCAATTACCACAACTATAAAATCTTGGTTTACTCTTAATGTACTTAAAGGATGATATCAGTTCTTCCTATATCAACACAGAGATTAATATTTTCTTTTTGAACTAACACTTATTAGACTTTATACGAGAGAGTTTGTGTATCTGAGTAGCATAAAAATAAATTTCTCTAAAAATAAAATGCTCTATTATTGTTTACTTATGCTTCCCTTAAAACTCCGATAGATCTGACAAATCTTTAAATCCTGTTAAGGGTAAGAGAGAAGAAAAAGACTACAATACAAATCTAACCTTGAGTAAAATCCCGTCAAGAAAACAGAAGAAGAATGTCTTACAAAAATAATCCTTCAATGTGAATGTTGAGAGGAACAAAATTAGGGTCGGCCCATGACCGGTTAAGGAACTCATATCTCATATGACTGACCATGCAGCTGGAATTCCATGGGGTGGTTTGGAAAACACTCCAGGTCCACATGTGTGCTGTGCTAAATCCTGGCAGGAAGGAGAAATGGAAGAGGAAGGATTGCAGCATGACTATTTTCCATTGTGAGGGTGTGAGTGTTGGTGCTTTCTCCTTCTCCCTCTCTCTTTCTCTGGAGAACATGAACGAACTCTGGTAAATAAAAAGTAACAATAAAGAGAAGAATAAAAATATTAACACTGTAGTTTTGAACAGATCATGTAAGTTCTCAGAGCTCCCGTTTTCTTAGTAGTTACTGAGATTCACAGACTAGATGATTTCTAAAATGTACCTTAGCAGAAAATTTGATTTTTAACTTAAATGAGCTAGGATAGAAACGTAAACTTGAAACTACTGGCATTTCTTTTTTTGTATAATTTAATTTAATTATTTATTTTAATTTGGCCAAAGAGGGACAGATATATATATAGAGAAAGAAAGTGAGAAAGCAAGCCATCAGGTCTAGGACTTGAACCTGGGTCAGCTATGTGAGAGTCCAACACCCTGAACCACCACGCCTCCTGCCGGCCCCGAAACTATTGGCATTTCTATGTTTGTGCTTTATATTTGCCTATTAAAAGCATTACAAACTGACCAAAGATTACTTTTCTTCTTTATTATTTTTTTCTTTATTCACAGTAAGAGTGCATGGAAGCATATGTGAGAATGAAAAAGGAGAGAAAGAGGTGGACACCCTCCAAAGAGTTTGGTCATTCCACACTCTCCTTCCTCTAGTCATTCAAGGCACTTGCACCCTTATTTAGCAAGATTCAAACTGACCAGGCCAAGTATTTGTACTAGGAGGCATCCGGATTCTCTTGAGCACATCTCTCTACATCACCGCTGTACTGTAGAGATACACCTAGTTTCTTTATAAAGAACATTTTATTCTGAATTTGTAAATTCAGTGGTAGTTTATAAGGCATGGATCTAATATGTATTTAAAGTAGATTGTTTATAATCGCCATAGGTTTTTGCCATAGAGCGGGCGCTACCACGCCCCTATAATCTCAAAATTTTAGAAGCATATCTGAATATGTGGGTTTTATAAGATTGAAAACCTGTAAATGTAAGCACTGACAATTTTATTATATTTTATAATCAATTATTAGAGCCACATGAGTGTCTTTGTACGTGTGTGTGTGTGTGTGTGTGTGTGTGAGAGAGAGAGAGAGAGAGAGAGATGTGATGGCATGATACAGGGTGGTAGATGCAATCATGATTTGGAATAAGAGCTGAAATTTTTGTTTTCTGAGTCTGTCCAATATCAGTGCTTTGGCTTTAGGAAAGCAGTTTATTTCTCCGAGTTTCTTTATTTGTAATATGCAGATTACGGTAGATACTGCACACAATTGATATAAAGATGGAGTAGTATAAAGATGGAGTAGGTAATATTTTAGGACACATAAAATAATACCTGGCATAAATACATGCATAATGTAGAAGTATACTTAAAATTTTAATATTAAGAAAAGTTCAATGCATGTGTTTCAGCAATTTGTTTTTATTATTTTAATTCAAATAATATTTACGAAAGGATAAATTTATTCTAAATCCATAAGTTGTTGTTTTAGTCAGAAATGTCTCTGACCTAAGCACAAATATTGTATTATAATGCTGAATCAATGTTACCATATTGTCTATTATTTTACAAAAATGTGAACATCAGTACTACTAAAATTTTCTCAAAGTCTTTAAGACCTTGCTCTTTGTTTGCTTAAGATTAGATTGCCATGCATTTTGCTGAATCACTAAGAAGATACATATACAAATTCATATTTAGGTTTTTGGCACCCACTTTTAGATAAACCAGCCTCAAGACTGTTTTGACAAATTACTTCCAAATCTCATTCAAATGTACTATTTTATAGTTAATAGAACTTTAATCATTGGCAGAGTATCGATATCCACTAAATTAAATTATTCTAAGTGGATGTCCTATAACTTTATTGGTATTTATAATATCATATGTGGCCATATTTTATGTACTAGGAAAAATATAAGTTACTTTCATCCTAAATGCAATTTAACTTTTTTCATAGTTACCAATGTATATTTTTTATTATTTTTATTATGAATTATTATGTATACATTCAATTGCTATACATCATTTAGATTGTAAAGATACTTTACTCAGCACAACATACACCTAAGATTCGTCCAATTGCGAATACTATACATATCATCTTCAGTAGGTAATAGAGATTTAAGACATTTGTGGGACCAATATATATATTTTATTGCCAGAAGGCAAATGAGCTCACCAAAAAGAGGAAAAGAGAAGAGAGAGAAAAAATATTAACACTCCACAAAGTGTACTGTTAGCATTATCATGTTACATATTATAATAATTTTCCCCCATTTCTCCATGTAGTCAGAATTTTAGATGTGCATATACATATATCTGATGTATTTCTTTTTTCTTTTCTTTTTTTTTTTTTGAGAGGTTTTCACTATAGGGTGCGTGAGCTCACCAGACAGACAGAAAGAGACAGAGAGACAGAAAGTGAGAAATCACCCCCCAGGGGGGATGGCCACACCGCAACCCCTTCTCCTCCATTCTCCTCTCAGGATCTTGGGCACGCACGCACACGCGCCAGGCGTGAGTTTTTAAGCCACCAGGTCCAGGATGCAAACCGCTGTTGACTATGTGGGAGTCCAGCGACATAGCCATTACGCTAACTGCTGGTCCCTATCTGGTGTATTTCTCAAGCTTCTAGGGCAGGATTCAAACTGTGGTAGGTTGTTGGGATCGTAGTTCCTGTGCACAGAGCTTAAACACTGCACTATGGGCTTATTCAATAGTTAACAATATTGTAAAAGATGAAGTTACACACTCAGCCATCAGGTTACTTGAGTTCAAATTCTGAAACCAGTTATTTAAGCCCTCTCTATTTCAGTATTTTATTTGTAATATTCAGTAGTAATAATAACCTAGTTAATAGATTGTTATGAGCATTAAATGAACTGACGCATGCAAAGGACCTAGAATAGCGTTTAGTACACAGTGAGTGTTCAATTAACATTAACTGCTGGACCAGACTGCGGTGCAGCATTAGCATGGGAGGCTCTGAAAGGCAGTCCTGCAAGAGAAGATTCCCACTTCATGTCTGATGACCTCTTCTGGGCACATGCATGCTTGCCCATGAACCAGGACTGGCTGAAAGCTGAGGGTGGATTTTTATGACAGGAATCTGTTGGAGGTTCTCTCTCTCTCTCTCTCTCTCTCTCTCTCTCTCTCTCTCTCTCCTTTTTGGTCCTTCTCTCTCTCTCTCAAATGTAATTTGGAAGTCCCTTCAATTTTGTATGTGCAGACTTGGTTGTATTGCAAAGGTATTAAGGGGAAATCTAATCTAGATGTTTATGGTGTCCCAGGGTGGAGTCCTTGGGTGTGTTAAGGTCATTGTATAGGTGACACTACAGTTGAGTTCTGGCGTGCTTCTAAGAAGGGAAGTAAGCCAGAACAGGCAGAAATTTATGTGCAGTCACCATACTCAATATCCTGCCCTGTGCTATTTTGCTATGCCTTTAGACTTTCTACAGGTCCAGAGTTGTGAGTCAATACACCACTGTCCTCTTAGAGTCACCTATTCTCAGGTATTTCTGTAACACAATAAAGGACTAAGAAACTTTCTCTCTGTCTGTCCCATTAACGTAAGTAATAAAAAAGCTTTCAAAAAGAAAAAAAAAAGTAGGCTCCGAATTTGCTGAAAAGATTTGTTATTTTTGTAAGAAAATAATACATAATTGTTTGGATGGAGATATTTCAAGAACAGATACTAAAGTCAAGTTAGCATTTACTAAGATGAATATGGCTATGTTATGTTTTCAAATAATTAAAATTAACTATGTAAATTTCTTGAATTTTTTTTCTGTTCAAAGTGCTTTCATCTAAAAAGGACTTTACTCCCTACCTATTAATAATAAACAGATAAGTCTATATCATGGTTCCCTGGAGATAACAGTTTTTCTCAGAGGCCGAATTGCAATGAGGATATACATTTCTGGGATCAGATCATTAGAAAAAGGCCTCTTAAAACTTGAAAAATAGCAGAAAAAAGTCAGTCACATGCATTATTAATTTCTCAACACACAAAGACAAAATAAGACTTCAGAGAGTTAGGCAAGAAAATATAGCAAACAAAATCTATTTCAAAAGGAAGAAGTAAATTAAACAAGTTTTTCCCACAAGCCATTAAATCTACCTTGAAAACAGATAAAGAAGAAAATAACAGAGATTTGAAGGGAAGAGCAATTAGCCCAAAACCACTAAAAAAAAAAAAAACAAAACATTTTTTATTTGCTTTCAAGCAATCAAATCCGGTGCTCAAATAGCATTTCTATTTTCTTCTTAGTGAAAACAAACATACAAATCCTGTGTGAAGAGAATACTGAGAGAATAACTTCTCCAAACAAATTTGAATGTGCCCACACACAAAAAAGTATTTCAATGGGCCACTTAATTTACTTTAAATTATGTCAACTTTTGCTTATTAATATACTTTATAAAAGAGCCTCTGGTTAAAATTTTTTTTTTCAACTTTTCAGGTTAATGAAACAAAATCATTGAGAAAAAGGGAACATATTATCATGTAATGCATTACTGGTAGTTTTTTTTTTTTTTAATAAAGTTAATTTTTCCATGATAGAGAGGAGAAAGGCACCTCCAATAGTGTCCTCACACATTGATCCATTCACAGTCTCTGTCAACCCGGATTACACACACACACACACACATACACACACTCACACACGTATCCACTCTACACAGGGATACTCTGGGATGAGATCTTGGAGCTTTTCCATTTGTGTTTAGCATTACAGAGCATATTGTGGAACTGTTGTGCCACTATGGCTAGCCCACTGGTAGATCTTGAAATTATGTGAATATGCAAATATTTATAACTAGATCAGATGTTAATTGTTACTGATTGATTATGAAATCATGAACATTTATTTTAAAAATATTTCATAGGGGGCCGGCCAGTGGCATGGTGAGTAAGGACACTAAATTGCAGATAACTGACTATGCAGTTCAAGTAGTGGATCCAATAGCATGAAAAAACACACTGAGCAGGCCAGCGGTTGGCATGGTGGTTAAGGTTCTGGACTCCCACATGGCCGATTGGTGTTTGAGCCCTGGACCTGGCAGCTTGAAAATCACACCAGGCTTGTGTGGATGCATGTCCAAAATCCCAAAAGGAGAATGAAGAATAAGGAATTTCAGGTGGCCATCCTGCCTGTGGGATGATTTCTCACTTTTCCTCTCACTGTCTCTCTCTGTTGCTTTCCAGTGAGCACATATGTCCTATGGCAAAACCAGAAAACAAACAAACAAAAAGCCTACTGAGCGTGTGCGCGTGCCCAAAATCCCAAGAGAATGTAGAGAGAAGAGATTGCAACATGGATATCCCCTCAGGGTTTCCTCTCTGTGTCTCTCTCCAGTGAGTGCATGTGCCCTGTAGTAAATTAAGAGAGTATATTTAATATATAAATAAATAAATATGTATGTGTATATATGTATATATATATATATATATGTATGTATTTATGGTTATACAAATACATTCATGCTTACTATATATGAACATGTGCCATGAGTTCATTTACATTTCAAAATATAAGTGTAAAATACATAGGTATATATTATACATATGTATGCAATAAATATGGATATATAAAATACTAGTTTACATGTGTATAAGAACAGATTCCACATACAAAAAACATAATTTTAAATTCTCCACCTTATACTTCAGATTCAAATTGAGACCAACTTATCTGCTTGTGTAGATTCTTCCAATTCAGATAAAGATCAGAGATTAGTACCTTCTTGGCTCTTTCATTAGTGTGTATACAGCTTTGGACATGCATGTCTCTTTCTAGAATTCCAGAAATACATTGGAGCTTTTAAAGACCTCTGTGGCCATGGCATACTCCACTACTATCCTTTTATTTATTTATTTATTTATTTATTTATTTATTGTCTTTTATTAGTCCTAACTGGTAATGGCACCTACATCTAGGTAGCTCTAATGAAAGCAACAACAGAAAAAAATTCTACTAATTGTTTTTGACAAATCTCCTGAGGATAGAGATGCTTACATAGAGGAAGCCTTGAGTGAGATCAACTAAAGAAAAATCCCTGACAATAGTTCTTTATAGTGAGCCCCCAGATAGGTCAAATAGTGCATTCTTTAGAATTTTAGGGAGGAAGGATTCAGAGACAGAGAATTGACAGACAGGGAGGTGTGGTGTTATCTATTGAAGACATTTTGATCAACTGGACTGGGGAGAAATGTTCACATATTGAAATGTTCACTTCATAAGTTAAACAATGTCATTGAATGTATATAAGATAGGAAGGAAGGAAGGAAGGAAGGAAGGGAAAGAAGGATGGATGGAAGGAAGAAAGAAAAAGATTTTTAGGGTATTTAGATCCCATTTTGTCCCCTCCAGTAGCTTTGAAGTTACTATTTTCACAACTTTTATAGTTTTACAGCTATTAGTTTTCAAGGCAGATGCAGAACTTGGAAGGTGAAGGATGAAACTTTGAAATTTTGTCTCTTATCCAGGACCCCAAGGGTATGAAATTCTCGCTGGAATTTACTCTTCTGAGAATTCCTTTCCAGTAGAAATGCAGTTGTCTTAAACCTCCTTAAGCTCATCAAGCAGCGGAGAGAAGAAAGACAAGATTTCCACAGCCAGGACATCTATTCTTCTGAGGTCAGCTCCAAAAGGTAAATCTAAGAAGCTTATGAAATCTGTATAAGAGATACCTGCATAATTAGACACTCTTTGTTCTTGTGCCTTTTCACACTTGCTCCTCATCTTTCAATAACTCGTTGATGTTATTTAGCTTCCAGAGACAATCATTTACCAACCATTGTCTGAACAGTGACCCCGTCCATTCCTCTCCACTTCTCTTTCTCCTATGAAGGGATATTTAAGGCATAATCTTCTGGTGTCTTTTGAGGTCATATGTTCTATGGCTCCCACATACACATATACCTTAAAATAAATCTGTATGCTTTTTCTTATTAATTGCCTATTGTCAGTGATTTTCAGTGAGTCTTCAAGACTGAATTCCTTTGCCCCTACAGTAGAAATAGAGGCAGTTCCTCTCATTTCTATATATAATGTCCTACTGGGGAGAATAAATTACTTCCTATCTTTATTACTTAGAATGTTAACTGATTTAGAGGTTTTAATGCCCAAGGAAATATGCTCCTGTCAAGCTCTGCATGCTTCTAAGTGAATAGGCACAACAGGGGTTCAAGGTGCTGGCGGGGATTATGGTCTTCACTACCAAGAAATAAAATGGTGCTAAACAATTGGGAAAGGAAAGAATATGAAATATGAATAGAATCTTGGACATCTCCTGATGTTCCTTGTTTACATCACCATCAGTGGTAAATACAGTAAATGTCAGAGAAAGAACATAGGCAGGACTACCAAGGATTCTGATTCTTTTATTATTTTTATAGAGAGATTTATTGCTATAGGGCATGTGTGCTAGCTGGAGAGACAGAAAACAAAAGAATCATCCCACTAGAGGGGATAGCCATGCTGCAATCCCTTCTCCTCCATTCTCCTCCTGAGACCTTGGGCACACGCACATGCACTAAGCATGAATTTCAAGACACTAGGTCTGGGACTCGAACCTTAGTCAGCCATGTGGTAGTTCAGCGATGTAAACATTATGCCATGTGCTGGTCCGAGGAATGAAGTTTTGAATAACCTAATCTCCATCCTGCTGTGAGATCCTAAATATTGGCTGAAGGCAGCGAATTTTGAACAGCTGGAAAAGAATGAAAGAATCATTTCTAAGCATGATTTTATATACTATTGCAGAAGCACTGAGCCTATCAGTTATGTATATTTAATTTTTCACTTATATTTTCATATTTTAATATTTTTTTCTTATTCCATTCCTTCTTCTTTCTACTGGTGGGAGTTCATGTAATAACCTATGTAGCAATGCCTGTAACACTATATAAAATGTAGTACACCACTCTTCTCAAAATTGAAAACACTGGTAAATATTTTAAGACTTCTCTGTTTTTAAGGGCACAGAGGGCTGCTGTTTAGTTTTACTGAAAACATTACAGCCTAAGTTTCAATAAAATGAGAACTGTTTAAGTACCACAGTTTTATTATTGTTAAAAACTATGTTTTGCCTGAAGTAAAAGTTATTAATTAGGATGTTTCAGAAACTGCATCTGTAATGATTTTTTTTTGTGTGTGTGTGTGTGTAAAAGATTGCATATCTACAGCATTAATCATTTTAAAAATTGATTTGCTGATATACACTCCATCATCATTAGTGGCATACAGTTCCTGTGAGGCTTTTCAGACATTAAAGATCAAATATATTGATGATCATTGTTAATCACATGATCTATCAGGAAACAATTTACTTTTGAAGCTAGAATATTATAGCCAGCAGAAATCTTTCATCTGATTCATATGTGCACAAGTTAAGCTTCTCAGCAGAATTTGGGTACAGAAAAATGGTAGAGTTTCCCATTTATGCTATTCCCAAATATGTGTGATCATCTTATTTAGTTCCATTCCTTTTCCCTCCACCTCCTTTTGATCTTCACATTTCATATGTTTGCTAAACTAAAAGTTCTACCAAGGTGTTTGTAGAAAAAAGTTCTACAAACAGGTAAGGATGAAAATAATAGGTAAGGACATAAGTTAGCTGACAAAGTTAAAGTGTGAAGTTTGTGACTGCCATTTATTTCCACCACATGTTCTGAGATAAAGGAGAGTACGACATAAGGATGTGCATTTAGGAGATCCTACTTAAAGCAATATTTCTAAACCTAGTAGATACTGACAAATACTACTTTGTGGATTATTAAAAACCATCAGATCCAGTTGCCATGGTGCAGAGGGAAGGGCCCTACAGAAGTGCGTGTTTGGATTCTGAGTCAGCGGAAAATGGTGGGGACCCATGTGTGTATGTGATCCTGGCTGGTTAGGAAGTGGGGAACAATCATGGTGTTTCAAGACCACGTTGAGAGTGCCTGTACTTTTATCTCATAGAAAAGGAAAGAAAGGAAAACAACAACCCAAAACTGTACAGATGGTTGGGACCTGCTGCTGATGGTTAAGGTGCTGGATTCCACCTGGCAGACACAGTGATTTGAGTCTTGGACCTGTTGGCTCGAGAACATGCCTGGCACGTATACATTGTGCCCAAAATCCCGAGAGGAACATGGAGGAGAAAGAAGTATGCATGGCCAATTTTGGGGGTGATTTCTCACTTATCCTCTCTGTCTCTCTCTGGTGAATTTGCCGCACCCCATAACAAAACTCTAAACAAACAAAAATTTTATATACATGGCTTAGTGCTTTTCAACACTGTGTCAAAATTCATAGGGATAGAGTTTAACCACCTAGACTTACAGGCTCTACAGGCTTCATTCCATGCTAGATTTCTAATGAAAATGTCCAACATATGACATATTTACTCAATTTAGGAAAGAATATTTTTTTGTTTAGTTCCAAATACAATTTGGGCATACATGTGAAAAGCCTAGTCACCATATTATATGTAATTATGTAATAAGAGATGCACACAGAAACTCATATAGAGTTTAAGAAAACAGTTTGTGAGTGTGAATTTTCATAAAGATCCTATTTTCAGCATGTATAGAAAGTACAACCATGTATCAGGTACATTCTGGGAAATAATGCATAAATTTACCTGTGATAGTATCTGACAATCTCACATTGCTTACTCACTTAGTGTCAGCTGAGAGGAGAATAATTTTAAAATATGAGAACTTGAGTATATTGTTCTGTTTCAGATTACGTAAATATGCACCTGGAGTGAACTCATGTTACAAGGGAAGCGAGAAGAACAACAATTGGAGCAACTGTGCAATTTGAAGGGGCGAACTCGGGCAGGATACTGCGCTAGAAGTGAGTGGTAGAGGGCAGGTGGGCGGGACAAAGAGAAGAAGCATTTATCAGATAAAAGAATGTAAAATTCTCTGTTAAAGAAGTTCTATATTTGTTGACTTATAAAAATAAAAATTAAAAAAAAAGGAAAAAAAAAAACTTGCTCTAAGTGACAGCAGGGGTTCCTGGAACTGGGAGATAAGCCAATAAATTGAGGGGAGTTAACATGTATCATGTATAAAACATAAATGAATTATTCTCATGGTGAATTGGAAGAGCAGATATATCTCTAGCATTCTATAAGGACCTAGTCATTAAATTGAACAACTGATTTGATACATTTACTTGTCATACACACACACACACACACACACACACACACACATTTGAATGAGACGTATATGTTAAGAGTTTGTCATTTATTGGGACCAGCAGTTGGTGTAATGGCTGTGTTGCTGGACTCCCATGTGGTTGACTAAGGTTTGAGTCCTGGACCGGTGGCTTAAACTCACATTGGGCGTGTGTGCATGCATGCCCAAGATCGCGAGAGGAGAAAGAAGGAGAAGGGATTGCAATGTGGCTATCCTCTCTGAGGGGGTGATTTCTCACTTTCTTTGTCTCTCTGTGTCTTTCTGGTGAGTGCATGCACCCTATAGCAAAAACCTCTTAAAAAAAAAAATCTATCATTTATCACCCTTAAGCAGAGGTGGTAACCTCATGCACCAAAAGAGACAAATTCCACAGCTTATTGTCAGTTCATCTCTTAAGGAGTATCTTTTCTTTCTTTTCCTCTTTGGGAAATTTATGTGTCACCTAGAACTTATGACTGACTTGAAAATTTCAAGGTATGTACTCATTCATTTCTGCCTTGGGAGAACATGGAAAGGTGCTCGATGACCCAAGTAGTGATGCCCTTATCTGGCACCAGTTGGGACAAGTTGAGAGGTTTTGAAAAACCTCTTCTTCCCTTCCTTGGATTCTTCCTTTCCTAGATTCTGTGGGTTGAATCTATTCTTTTCTTTTTGTTGCTTAAAAACATAATGACTCTAGATCTTAATGACAAAAGTAAAGACCATTTTATTACACTTATCTAAGAAGATACTCATAAATATGTATCATCAGCAAAAATATACATTTTCTTGGCCAGAGATTTTGAATTTTCAAGCATGTTTCTTAACTGCCACTTTGTAAAATCTTGCAGACATTCAATTTTTTTTTTTTTTTTTGGAGAGGTTTTCGTTATAGGGCGCATGCGCTCGCCAGACAGACAGAGAGAGACAGAGAGGCAGAAAGCAGGAAATCACCCCCCAGGGGGGATGGCCATGCTGCAATCCCTTCTCCTCCATTCTCCTCTTGGGATCTTGGGCACGCACGCACACGCGCCCGGCGTGAGTTTAAGCCACCGGGTCCGGGACTCAAACCGTGGTCGACTACGTGGGAGTCCAGCAACATAGCCATTACGCCAACTGCTGGTCCCTGGACATTCAATTTTCCACACTCTGGTGCACAGCCTGATACATATATGAGATATATCAATAAGTGTAACATAAGTGTGGACTCCCATCATCTAGCCTCAAACACGGGAAGAATGTCCAGCAAGCCAGGAAAATGTTTTGAGATAAGATGGCATGAGAAATAGTCTTGAAAAAAATATGTTTTCTAATTATTTCTGAATAATTTAACCTTTCTCTTTTAGGTGTCAAAAGGTATGTGTACTCACCAGAAACATAGATACTGAGGAGAGAGGACAGAGTGAAAGAGAGAGTAGTTTTTCTAAGCCACTGGGGCCAGGATTTGAATTGTGGTCAGCCATGCAGAATCTGGCTCCCTTTACCACTAGTTATGGGGCTGAAATTTAATTTATTTTTAAAAATCAGATGTGCTATGAATGTAACTTAACATATATTTGTTGAGATAAAGAAATAGAGAAGAGGGGAATTATTTTTTTAGCCTGAGGCCAAATACTGAACCAGAATACAACACTTAATATGAATCCTCTTTACATTTCTCCTGGAAAATTACATAGCAGGTGACGTGATGGTTAAGGCACTGGACACTCCCATGTGGCTGACCAAGGTTCAAGTCCTGAAGCTGGCAGCTTGCTTGCTCACTTTCCCTCTCTATTTCTCTCTTTCTGTGTGTATGTGGGTGGGGGAGGGGGTGTGTGTCACTCTCTGGTCACATTAAAATAAAATGAATGAATAAATAAAATTAAATAAAAATAATTCTTCAAAAAATAAAATAAATCACATAGCATTACTCTATGTCATCAACCTATTTTCTAAGCATAGAGTTTGTTTTAACAAAGACTCAAATGTTTTCTAGCTATTACTTTATAATTTATCATCTGAAATTAATAAACTAACATAGTTAATGTAATATTATGTAATAAACCTGTATTTAATGGTTATAGAAGTATAGACTTAATGTCTACTAAGGGTTTCCTAAAAATCATGCTGTTTTCTAAATATGATATCTTACTATTAACAATATATAGATAGGGGTCAGCAGGTGGTATGGTGGTTAGGGGGGCTGCACTCCTACGTGGCCAACTGCGATTCAAGTCCTGACCTGGCAGCTTGCTTTCTCACTTTTCCGCCCCTCTCTCTCTCTTTCTCTCTGATAAGTACATGAGCCCTATAGCAACTTTAAAAATAATAATAAAAAATTAAATATATAATTCTTTAAGAAAAAAATACCTAAGTATAGCTACTTTTTATAATAAAGGATAGAACCAGAATACATATACACACACACACACACACACACACACACACACACACATATATATATATACACACACACATATATATATAAATATATGTGTGTGTGTGTGTGTATATATATATATATATATATATATATATGTAGTAAATTCAAGATTCATTTTGCCCTTAAATGAACCAAAATTTGAGTTACCAATATCTTTGCATTTATTCATTATAATAAAAGAACATGACAATAATCGTAACAGAAAAATGAAGGAAAAAGTTATTTTTGATTTTACCACTTTAGCACAACTTAGCATTGTCTGATAGTCTTTGTTCATAGCTATAATAATTTTAAATACTAAATACATCCATATGTAATGACAAAACCAGCATATATATTACTATGATTAGTTACAAGGAAAATGGAAGTGGGCATATTTAGTTTGTTATAGGGTACATTTTATGTCAATAACTGTTTAGAGATTTTTAAGTCTATTCATGGTCAGAAGACACAATGCCACCATTAGAAAATTATGACCGCTGTGTCCAAGTACCTTGCAAGTGTCACATTTTGCTTCTCAAATCCTGTCTGGAAGCTGCACTGCCACTGGCAGGCAGCTGTAATGAAAATCATCTCCTAGGCAGCTGCAACTTCCACTTCAGTGTTGCTCACAGCAGCTCTCCTGATTAGCCCCTGCAGGAGCTGCCACAAGGCTGAACCTAAATCTGCTCTCCAGAGTCACAGACATGCGAAACACAAGGCCACTAGTTATGGAAATTCATAAACACAACGTGATAACCTTTCTGTTTGGCTTAATCATTCCGTATGCTTAGAATAGCCATAGATGCTCACAGAATATGCATTATCTATGAACTTTAACCATAAGGCTAGTAATTTGTTATTATGTGATTTTTGCCCACTAATGATATATGATGTACAAGAGCAGGGAGAGTTAAAATAACAGCAGAAACCAAAGCCACCCAAGGTTTTATTCTAATCTTTCGTATTTAATTACATGCACTTGCCCTCTTGGTTTCCTGTAGGTTTTCTATAACTCAACAGGTGCAGGAGCTGCCTAGTTCTCTTCAATTCTTATGTAGAAAAGGCACAGCATGCAGGTGAAGTTTTATTTAGAATAAATTTTACCATCAGAAAGTCTAATTGAACCTTCCTTATGCTGGTAGAATGGTTTCTGAGAGTGCAAGATTTTATTAGGATACAGTTGTATGTTTGAGATTTGTTTATTCCTTCTGATTTACCTTCCTATAAGGCCTTAGATTCTGTTTTTTTTTTTTTTTAATTTTTTTTAGAGGTTTTTGCTACAGGGCTCGTGCGCCCACCAGACAGACAGAGACAGAGAGACAGAAAGTGAGAAATCACCCCCCAGGGGGGATGGCCACGCCGCAATCCCTTCTCCTCCATTCTCCTCTCGAGATCTTGGGCACGCACGCACACGCGCCAGGCGTGAGTTTTTAAGCCACCTGGTCCAGGACGCGAACCGCGGTTGACTACGTGGGAGTCCAGCGACATAGCCATTACGCTAACTGCTGGTCCCTCTGGTTTGTTATTTTTGATTTAAGGAAAAAAAGTTCACTCATGTGTATACGAACATGTACATGTGTATTTGTCTGTGTATGTGCTTGGGTATATTAGTGTAAGCATAGCTTTATCTGTTTTACTTCCTGATTGGTACTCAGCCTCTCCTCATTTTTCATGACCACAAAGCACATTAAACATTATTTTCTTTGGTTCAGCTACTGCGGCACAGGAGGGATCACCTTCCGAAAATATTCTGTAAGTAGAAAGTGGGGATCAGTACTAGGATTCAGCATCATAATTTTCAGGAAAGTGAATGGAACAAGGTAGTACCATCATAATAATGGAAATGTTGAACTATTATGAAACAAATCAAAACTAAGCCTCAGTGATGGTAGCTGGACAGTGATAATGGAACTTATTCACAAATACTGAGACAAAAATACGATACTAGAAGAAAATTTAAAGCTATAGTAGTGCTGGATTTTTTTTTTTTTTTTTTTTTTTTTTTTGAGAGAGACTTTTGCTATAGAGTGCATGTGCTCACCAGAGAGAGAGAGAGGCAGAGAGATAGAAAGAGAAATCACTTCCCAGCGGGGATGGCCATGCTGCAATCCCTTTTCCACCAGTCTTCTCTTGGGATTTTGGACATGCAGGCACACATGCCCAGCATGAGTTTTAAGCCTCCATATCCAGGACTCGAGCAGTGGTCGACTGTGTGGGAGTCCAACGATGTAACCATTAAGTTGTCCGCTGGTCCCTGGATATTTTTCTTATAGAAACTCCCTAAGATACCACTAACATACCAATATTACTATTTGAATTAAAAAAAAAAAAACTCAAAAACAAAAACAAAAACAAAATGAAGGCACAGAGATGTTAAATAATTTGCCCACATTCTTTCTGACCAAGGCTAAAATTTTAACATAGGTAGTTATACACTAGAATTTTGCATAAATTACTGCAATGTGGTTTTATTCACTAACTTGACTTCAAAATTGTCACTATATTTTAAGTCATTATGTAGTCAGATTTATCTTTTCACAGCGCTTTATGAATAGAGAGGACATTTGAAATTGTGATTGCACTAGGGAAGGAAAAAAAAAAGAATTAAATGTGAGGGCCAGAAGTGAACATTTTCTTGGAACTTTTTTTTTCTATAGTTGACTATGCTTCTGTCCGAACGTTCATGCTAACCCTAGAATCCTCAACAACAGCTTAAATAGGTATGTATGTATTCACTTGCACATATGCTGGTGTTGGGGACCTTTTCTACCTCAGCTCGAGATGTTTTACTCAGGAAATACCTTATGGATGAAGATGTGATATGATAGAAAAGGAGTATAAAGGAGACTATCCTGAGTCAGTCAGAAATTGGCTGTGTGATATTGGATAGGTCATTGACTTTGACATACCTTTGTTTCTCTTTCTCAAAAAGTAACGCACAGAGGACCAGCAGTTAGTATAATGGCTATGTTGCTGGATTCCCATGTAGTCGACAGTGGTTCGAGTTCCGGACCCGGTGGCTTAAAACTCACGCTGGGCGCGTGTGCGTGCGTGCCCAAGATCCCAAGAGGAGAATGGAGGAGAAGGGATTGCAGCGTGACCATCCCCCCTGGGGGGTCATTTCTTGCTTTCTATCTCTCTGTCTGGCGAGCACACGCGCCCTATAGCAAAAACCTCTCAAAAAAAAAAAAAAAAAAAAAAAAAAAAAAGTAACGCACAGGACTTCCATCCCTTGGATCCCTCTGAGGAATAACATCAGTGTTAACGGAAGTCCCCTTCCTGTTTTGCTAAGGGACTCCTTCTGACTTTGTTGCCTGTGTTCATTTGCCTTTTCGTAATTCACGTGAACCAGGCTATAACCTGGCTATAACCAGTTTGTCAGGTCCTTAACTTCCATTACAGACCACATAACAACTGATAATAGTAATTCATAGCTTATGTCAATGTACAGGGTTAAAATAGGACCTTCTACCAGCTTCCATACTCTATGAAGTGCTCTTCATATTTGTTTTTTTAAATTAGTGCAAATACTTGAACTTGGAGAACTCTCATCTCCTCAACAGCATATATTAAACGTATTTTTGCTACTTTCTTATAAAATCTTTTCTTTGGCGTAAAGTGGTTGTTAGGATTATACCATATGCTTGTTAGAAAAAAATATATACAATAGCAATATAGATTTTGCATTTTACTTGTAACAAAAAAAAGTGGTCAAAAAGATGTAATTGGTGCCTTCACATGATGTAGTGGTTAAGGTACTAGACTCCTACAAGGTCTACTGCTATTCAAGTCCCAGACTCAGAGGCATGCTTTCTCACTTTCTCTCTCTCTCTCTCTCTCTCTCTCTCTCTGTCTCTCTCTAGTCAAATATAAAACTAATAAAAATAAATTAAATAGTTATTTTAAAAAGATGGAACCAATGAATAACATTAGGTTAATGGACATACCATTTATATAATTACTTCCTTAAGTCAAATAGTTCAAAATTTCACAAGTTCAACTTAAGTATAGGTAGGAAAATTTTGATCTGAAAAAAATTCTAAATGGGAAAGAATTGTGATTTGAAGATGACAAAGGCTACATTTTTTTGAGTGCTTATAACTAAAACCTTAACTTTAAATATCTTTAGACTTTAAAGATGCAACCAAGTCCCATTTAGATTTTTAATGTAAATTTGCATATTATAAATGCAAATAATGTTTTAACTTATTTTATGGTAGTCTAAAACAGTTCATAAAGAGTTGTTTCATCTTATTGTAGTCTAGAAGAAATATCATAAAGAATTCTTTTATCTTGGCAAACACAAAGGGGGCATTTATCTTCTCAAATATCTAATTATTTTGAGGCAAAAAATCAGTACAAAAGAACAATATACACAAAATTATGAACAAAATCTTGATATTAGTCTGATTGAAGGAAAAAACTTCAAGATGAAACAGAGGTATTGTTATTTTTTATGTTTTTATTTATTTTTTTATGTTTTTCTCACTGTCCTACGATCTATGAGGTCAGAAGGAAGTCACTATAACTATTAACCAATCATTTAATAAAATTTAGTACTCTTACTATATCAAAAACTAACTGCATAAAAAACAATGATTATATGTAGGTTTGTCAAGGCCAGTTTGGGAATACAGTGAAAGATTGATAAAATAATTATCCTTACAGAATTTTGTGCTTCCAGTAGTTCTGTCATTCAATATGTATTTTTAGCCTTCTCCTTAGGAAGGCTAAAGACTATCGAGTCATTACTGCTGACCTTAAGGAATATTAAATCATTAGGAATATTTAGTCATAACTGCTGATCTAACTTTAGGAGTGTAACATTTCGAAAAGGGAAAATAAACTAATGAAAAATGAAGGTGTGATAGTAAAATAGCACAAAAAAGAAAGTGGTCTATTCTGACTGAAGGATGAGGCCTTAGTAACATCCCTGGAAGTGTTAACACTTGGTACATTTTGATTATTGAATAATTTGTATCTGCCATGTTGGATGGTGAGGGGGTGGAGAGAAAGAGGAAGACTATTCTCTGGGAAGTGTACAGAGTGACCAAAAGACACAGAGATCTGAAACAGCACAGGGCATTAGAGAAAGGCATGAGAATGGGTGTTGTCTGTATTTGCTGGGGACTGGGGTAGGGTGGGAGCAGCGGTGAAGTAAGAAGTGACGGGCGAGGGAACCAGCAGTTAGCGTAATGGCTATGTCGCTGGACTCCCACGTAGTCGACCGCGGTTCGCGTCTCGGACCTGGTGGCTTACAACTCACGCCGGGCGCGTGTGCGTGCGTGCCCAAGATCCCGAGAGGAGAATGGAGGAGAAGGGATTGCAGCATGACCATCCCCCCTGGGGGGTGATTTCTCGCTTTCTGTCTCTATGTCTCTCTGTCTGTCTGGCGAGCGCACATGCCCTATAGCGAAAAACCTCTCAAAAAAAAAAAAAAATAAAAAAAAATAAAAGAAGTGACGGGCGAAAGCTCAAATACTGGCTGACCTTGATTGAGTACTAGCCTGTTATGATACTATTAAGGTTTGAAGCAGAAAAGTGATCAATTTGTGTTGTAGAGGGTCGCTCTAATAGTTCTGGGAAGAGAATATTCAAATGTTAACCTGGAGACAAGGAGCACAAAATAATGAATTCTGTAATGAGTTAGATTTAGCCAATGATGTGGTAGCTACTTGGGTAGTATCCAAATTTCTGGGTGATTACATGGATAATGATGGATGTTTAATGGGATGTTAAATAACAGAGATGCTATTATATTTGGACATGATGATACGGTGACTTGTATCATATTGAGCTTGAAGAACTTATGACTAAGAGAGTTGCCTACAAAGGGTATCTGTTTAGAAGTCATTGCTTTATAACTTGTAGATAGTATAATAAGGAAGGATACACAGAATGAATATAGGAAGGTAACATTAAGCCTATATTTAATAACATGTAATTCTTTTATGTTTTGAAAATATTTTAATATTCTATTTAAATAACTATAATTTTAATGTAGGGTCAAATTTTTCAGAATGGCAAAGTATATCAACTACAGTAAAACTTTTTACAAATATGTCAAGCACTATGTAAGGTGACTGATTGTGTGGTTAGTCATACATGACTGTCAATTATTCAGAAAGAGGATACTTTTTTATTCTTGAAAATGGAAATCAGGGCATTCATATTAAGACAAATTGAATATTCATGTTTACCTAAATACAGATATAATTTCTTCTTTTTAAAAAAATTGTCAAAGGGCATGTGAGCTTCCCAGAGAGACAAAGACACAGAGACAGAGAGATAAAGTACCCTCCAATGGGGTGTTGTCACACCACAGTCCATTCTCCTCCATTTCGCTATGCTGTCGGATTTTTTTTTTCTTTCTTTTGGAGAGTTTTTTAGTATACGGCGTGTGCGATCGCCAGAAAGACAGAGAAAGAGAGAAAGCGAGAAATCACCCCCCGGGGGGGATGGCCACGCTGCAATCCCTTCTCCTCCATTCTCTTCTCGGGATCTTGGGCACGCACGAACACACGCCCAGCGTGAGTTTAATCCACCGGGTCTGGGACTCAAACCACAGTAGACTACGTGGGAGTGCAGCGACATAGCCATTACGCTAACTGCTGGCCCCATATGCTGTCGGATTTTGGGCATGCCCACACTTGTGCTTGTCATGGTTTTCAAGTCACGTGGCCCTGGATTCAAATCTCAGTTGAACATGTGAGATCCAAGTCCTTTAACCACTAGGCTAGAGGGCCACATCAGATATAATTTCTTAATAAGACTGTCTACTTAGACAACAACAAAAAAAAAGATATAGATTTAAATTCATGTTGCCATGTTACCTAATTCAATGTGATACTTTCTTCTTGAAAATCAAGATTGACTTTTAACACTGTTGATTTCATTTTGAAAAAAGAAATATTCTAGAAATCCTCTATTAAAATCCCCTATAAAAATAGCATTTTAAAGTCTCCTTTAATAATTCCTAGGTAGGATGAAGAAGTATATGAATCAACAAAATATAAAATATACATTTCAATTACTGAAATGAACCCTAGACTCACTTCAAATTTCAAATAGCATAAATTCATTACTAATGCAAAATATTTTCAGATATTAATGGCAATGGTATCGTCTTTGGCTATTGGCTTCTTTTTCTTTTTCTTTTTTTTTCCTCTTTCTCTTTCCTTCTCTTTTCCTTTCCCTTTTCCTTTTTCTTTCTTTTTCTTTTTCATTTGCCAGAGAGCACATGCACTCATTGGAGAGAGATAGTGAAAGAGAGAGGGAATGTGAGAAGGCACCTCCCATGAGGCATGGTTATGCTGCAATCTCTTCTCTCCCTTCAATCCCACTTCCCCCTCCTTCCAGGATTTTGAACATGCATGCACATGTATCCTTCATGTTTTTTCAAGTCACCAGGACCAAGGACTTGAATCATGCAGTGGGCCATGTGGGATCCAGCTGCCTTAACCACCACATTCCTGGCTGGCCTCGGCTATTGCCTAAGTAAGTCTTTTATATTTTCCAGGTATCATCTGGATCAAGATTAGGAAAACAAGTGACTGCTATTAAATGATCAAGTTTGTCTTTGTGAGTCACTGATCTACAAACAGGCTCATATAGTAAAGGTTACAATCAGTAAGCTCTTAATATGTCAAAAACATCAAAACGACGGGCAACTTGGTCACAAGAATGGTTCAGTGAAAATGCGTTGTCATACAGAATGAAATTTTGGGTAAAACAAATCTAACCTAAACGCCTAGTTTCAGTACTTAGTAATTAAGAGCACAGGCATTTTACTGAGCACTGATTACCATGCAGTGTTCTTTGGAAAGTCAGGTAAAAGGAAAGGAGTGATGGTGCAATGCACTGGGAAGAGCACAGATTTTGGAGTCAAAACAATTCATGTAAAGATAGATTTTTGCCATATACTTAGTTGTGTTCTTTTATAAAAGTAGTTGCTCAACTTTTTAAAATCTCAGTTTATCTGCTCATAAAAAATATGCAAAATCATATCTAATTTATGAACCCGTTGTAAGAATTAAAGTGAACTAGCATAAATCGTGTAATGGGATTAGAACCTAGGCTGCAAGGACCCAGAATACAGGAAGCCTCTATAGCCAAGCCCTTTTTATTTTAAGAAGGCAGACTCTCATATTGATTAAGTATGTGGACTCCAGTGTAAAATTGCTTATTGTGGATTCTACCTCTATCGATTACATCCTATGTGACCTGTTGTATAGCAAGTTAATCCCTGCTTGAGAAATGAGTATAATAATAATATCTATCTGTTAGAATTATCATGAAAATTAAGTAACCTAATGTCTTCAAAGCATTTTAGTATAGAATTGGGAAAAATGAGTTAGTTTTCAATCAGTTATATATATTGATATGATATGCATGAAACTAAATATAAATAAAGAAGAACTCGGGAACCAGCAGTTAGTGTAATGGCTATGTCGTTGGACGCCCACGTAGTCGACCGCGGTTCGTGTCCCGGACCCGGTGGCTTAAAACTCACGCCAGGTGCGTGTGCGTGCGTGCCCAAGATCCCGAGAGGAGAATGGAGGAGAAGGGATTGCGGCGTGACCATCCCCCCTGGGGGGTGATTTCTCGCTTTCTATCTCTATGTCTCTCTCTGTCTGTCTGGCGAGCACACGCACCCTATAGCGAAAAAACCTCTCCAAAAAAAAAAAGGAAAGAAAAGAAAAAGAATTCATATCTGTTTTAACATTCAAGCTATTGTCTTTTGCTCCATCATCCTTCTTCCAAGTAAACAAAAAGATCGATAGGGAAATATATATAATTATGTACAATAAAATGTGAACTTGGGGCTAGTAGAAATATTATATCTAAACAAGATACTTGGGAAAGTAAAAGAAAATCAAACCAATAATCACCTCAGATCTAACTTTGTTAACTACACACAAATAATACTGAATTAGATTTGTTTGGATTTAGATTCTATTAAAAAAAACTACTTCTTTTGACACATTCAGGAGAAAATTTCTATTTAATATCCTTCTTAAAAAATAACTATTATATGATTATTCTCCAAACTCTTTTGAGAAATACAGAATGTAAAGCTTATATTTTTAGACCCTATGTGAAGATGATTTTTTATCACAGAGTAAAGATAATTCAATTCCTAAAATTCCATTTCTGGAGATACTTTACCTTGTGATTTTTTTTTTTAAAGTGGTATATTGTGAAGTTTAAAAGTGGTTATTAGGTATAAAATAAATCTATCTCTAAAAGTTATAAAGTGAGATATTCTTGGCTTAAGTAATATTTATACTGACAGCAAGAGAAAAGGAAATGGAGAATGGTATCTTTTCCCTCGCGTTTCTCTCAATTACTGTTTACTTCTTCCCTTTGTAGTCTCCCGATCAGCAGCTCCTTAGTGATCTGAGTTTCTGATCTTCAGCAGGCATCTTATAATTTCAGCCAATCTGGTTTCATTACTTGTGGCCTCTTCAGTGTAGCACTCCATAGCTTCGTGCTTCTCCAGTTCTTTCCTGGCTAGTCTACAACAATGCTTTCAGAATTTTTAAAAAGTCACATCTTTTTTTATTTTCCAAAAGACATGGTTTAGATCCTTCCTCCTGGATGTCTAGGGCATGATTCTGTCTTTAATTGCAATTTTATGGTGTATATAGTTGTAGGTCTTTGTTATATTCTACTAATGGGCCTCCTTCAGGGATCAAGAGATGTAGAATCTCTGGGAGCAGTCTTGAGTGTTTTAAGAGCCTGGTGACCTGAGTCTGAATGGGACATATTACCAGAGAAAGAATGCCATGGCTTAAATGGAAAAATAAATATAGTAATTGAATGTAAAAAGAAATTGCTTGATTGTAGTGAATTTAAAGAGAGAACACTTGGCAAGAATAACATTTGTCCTTTATAATTTTTAATCAGAGATTTTTAAATGTACCCTTTAGCTGACTTGGTCTAAGAATCCTGAATAATACTACACATAATAAGTTATGCATTTTAATAAATAATAATAATTTCCGTTCTTTTCCAAAAAGGAAAGAACAAAATAGCTTAATGAAAGTTGCTGAGATACGTATCAAGGATACAGCCCACCCCTAAATATCCAACCACTGCCCCTTTTTCATATAAAAGTAAAACATCTGGCAATTCTTGGAGCCAGTAAATTCTTCCCAGAACATTTGTGGCCTTCACAATAAAAACTTTTGAAAATGTCATTTAGATTATTTGGCTTTCAGACATATTGCCTCCAACATTAAATACTATAGGCACTGATCTTTTTAGATTGAAAAAGATGAAGGGTACTTGGCAGCAGTTATAAAACAATGTTTTAACATTTGAAGGCATCAGGTTGTATCAATCTCATATGTTCTCATCTTTTACATGAGCTATATATTATGACAATGAGTTGCTGGTAACTATATTCAACATATGCCTTTTTAATCATAATTTTTTTTAACTCGCCAGAGGGAGCATGCACTTGACAAGGAAAGAAAGAGTGAAAAAAAGTGAGAAAGCACCCCACATGAGAAAGCACCCCACATGAGAATGGCCACAGCACAATCCCTTCTCTTCCATCTCTCCCTCTTTTCAGGATTTTGGGCACACACATACACATTCCCTGAGTGTCTCTCAAGCCACCAGATCTGGGACTTAAACTGCATGGTTGGCCATGTGAAATCCAGCCACCTTAACCACCAGGCCAGGGGCTAGCCCCTACATGTGCTTTAAAAAGAAAATCATTATTTTAATTTGTTTTATGCAATCAATCACTACATCACTATAGTTTACAAAGTGAATTTACCCAGCATGAATATACTTCACGCCAGTCCATCTGAGAGATCATGCACATTGTCATTAACAGATAATCATCCATTTCTCTGCCCCACAAGTGACTTGCCTCTCTATTTTTCTCCTTGGTTCCTTTCCTCTCACTCTCCCCCTTCTCCCATCCTCTTCCACTGCCTCTAGTATCTGTGTGTTTTTATATGTAGAAATATCCAAAGCATGGAGGAGGAAAATTCAGTCAAAATCTAAGTCAAAGAAAGTGCTAAAGGGCAAGTGAGTTTACCAAAGATATCCTGTCACAGGTAATGCTTCTCATTAAAATTCAGTCAAGCATGTTTACTAGGAGATGTGTGTATATATATATATATATATATATATATATATACACACACACACACACACCACACACACACACATATATATATAAATTTTATAAAACTAATATTTCTATATTAAATACCTTGAACTATTATTATGACTGTTAAACATATCTCAGATGATGCCTAGCACCTCATCTATAAAACAAGATACGAGACCCTCCAAAGCTACCTCAATCTAATATTTATCATGCTGCAACAATATATGTCCCTGGTAGTCTTAGACTAGTGTAATAGCTAGACGATAAGTTTTTGGAATAGAAAAATATTGACATGGTTTTAAAAAACTATTAACAGTGGGTCCAGCAGACAGCATACTGGTTACATCACTGGACTCCCATGTAGTTGGCTATGGTTCAAGTCCCGGACCCAGGGGCTTAACACTCATGCTAGGTATGTGTGCATGCATGCCCAGAATCCCGAAAGGAGAATGGAAGAGAAGGGATTGTGGTGTAGCCATCCCCCCCGGGGGGTGATTTCTTGCTTTCTGTCTCTCTGTCTCTCTAGCAAGCACACACGCTTTATAGCAAAAAATCTTTACGAAACAAAACAAAACAAAAACAAACAACAACAACAAAAACAAAACCAAGAACAGCAGCTGATCTTTACACAGCACCTACAATGTTCTGGACTACTTTAGGAGCTTCACATATCTTAACTTATGATCCTCCTGACGCTTTAAGGGAATTGTTATTACTATTAGTATCAGCCCATATTTTACAGATGAGGGAACTATATCCCCAGGAATTTGCGAATGACACACCATTGACTGTCTGGTCCCAGTCTCCATACTCAGCATCTGTGTTCTCACCCACTGTAATATACAATGTCTGCTTCTTAGTAGTATACTAATTTGGTTGAATTTAGATAAACAATACATATTTTCTGATTAAAATGTATAGCCTCTGGGTCCAGAGAAATAATTTTGTAGCTATAACATGAAGAAATCTCTCTTTCTTCATGATTATTTCACTAGAGGGGAAGGTATTCATTACCTTCTTCTCTTGAAATTATATATTTTCCTCTCTAGGCTTATGAAAACCTTATTCTTGACTGGCAGTTTGTAGAATTGGTTTGATATAAATAGTAAAGATCATTATATTAATACCATAACTTGCTTTCAAGTGCCTCATCATTCAACAGTGCTTACATTTTATGTGCCTGGAAAAAAATGCTTAAAATGCATCAGAGAGCACATTTCTTTAAAGAAATTCTATGATAAATTTCTTTGTGAAACAAGTCTGACTCATGTTATGAGTTGGTTTGTAAGACTCGATAATCACATATTAAATTGTATTAAAATAAGATAATTATTCCACTAATTGGCTATATGTTTTAAGTCATGTTTTTATGTGTGTAGTGGTATAAAATACCTTCTCCCATTATAATGGATGAGTAATAACGGGTTATGCTATCTCTTCTTCCCTCTGTTAATGGAATTCAACCCTATAATAATAGTAATTTTTGTATTCACTATTAAATAAAACACATGTCTAGCATACAGGGACACTCTTGAAACACAGTGAGTGCACAGTAGAGTTAGAAATTGGTTTGTTTAAATTAAGCCAAAAATAAATTCTGTGAGTGTTCAGGTCTTTACATATGTTATAGAAAATATGTTTACTATTAGATAATTTTTTCAGTTTAGTCTGGTTTAGTTTTCTCAACATGGGCAATATTTTTTTAAATTATTTATTTAATTTTATTTATTCATTCATTTATTTACTTTGACCAGAGAGAAGCAGAGAGAGAGAGGAAGTAAGAAAGCAAGCCACCAGGTCTGGGACTCGAACCATGGTTGGCTATGTGGGAGTGTCCAGCGCCTTAACCACCACGCCACTCGATGGCCCCAGCAACATGGGCAATATTTAAAGATCCTAATGGATTGAAAAATTGTGGCACATATACTCCATGGAATACTATTCAGCCATAAAAATCAACAAGGTCCTGGAATTTGATAGAAAGTGGACGAATATAGAAGGTATGTTGTTGAGTGAAACAAGTCAGGCTATGAGAGACATTTTATGTCTTTGCTTAACATATAACAACTGTCTGCACTCTACGGAAGAGACTGAAAGACTGGAGAACATAAAAGTATTAAAAATTGTAATGGACACTAGAGACAAAATGGAAAGAGAGTGTGGGAGGGAAAGAGCATAGGAAAGGAAATTTGGGGAGAAAATGAAGAGGTAAGACACTTGTGGGACACAGATAAGGTTTATTATCTGTTGGCGAGGTTGTGTATAATAGTCTCAACTGGGCAGGACTGAGGTGTAAATCATGCTGGGTAAAGTCTCTTCACAATCTAAATGATGTATAGTGATTTAATGTATGAATAATAATAAACAATTTTAAAAAGAGATCCTAACTTCTTCTGGATCTAGCAATAGCTATGTGTTAAATGATTTTCACATTTCTATTCATTAGTATTTAATATAACTATCTTTGGAATTTTAAAGTTTCCAGTAAATTGAGGAAATTTTTCAAACCAGAATTGTAGAGTATGTTGTTATTAAATATAAACAACCTCTTAACAATAAAGCAAAATTTTAATGAGTGTTTTTTGAATAGCTATCAGATGAACAACATTAGTTGGGTGCTTCTACTTACAATATCTTACTCATCCATTTATGTAAAAATGTGTAGTACTTATTTTTCTCCAGATTAGAAAAAAAAATCTTTCAAAGCTAACCTATATTCAACAAATTTAATATTTATATTTTCACAGACCCTTGACCTTCATACACAAATCCAATTCTCTGGAATTCTACATCAAAGCCTATTTCTACCAGCATGGTTAAAAATAATTTCCTTAGGGGAATCAGCAGATGGCATAAGGGTTACATCACTGGACTTCCACGAAGTTGATTGTGGTTCAAGTCCCGGATCCAGTGGCTTAAAACTCATGCCAGGCACGTGTGTATGTGCCCAAAATATTGAGAGGAGAACTGAGGGGAAGAGATTGTGGCATGGCCAGCCCCTCCAGGGGATGATTTCTCATTTTCTGTCTCTGATTCTCTCTATCTCTCCAGTGAGCACATGCACCCTATAGCAAAAATCTCTCTACAAAAAAATAAATAATAATAATAATAAATCCCCTTAGGTTCTCACACCTGAGCCTTTGCTGTCAGACAGTTTGAATTCCATGTCTGTCACTTACCACCCAAGAGATTCTTATGTACAAACGAGGGTGGTAGTAATGGGTTAGTTAGCTCAAGATACAGTAAGGAAACATTACAGATTGGGAAGCTTAAACAACAAAATTTATTTTCTCACAACTCTGAAGGCTAGAAGTATCAGATGAAGAAGGCATTAGAGTGGTGTCTGGTAAGGGCTCTCTGTTTGTATGCAAATCCCCTTCTCACTGGTTATCCTCACATGAACTTTCCTCTGTATGTATGTGAAATAGAGATTCTAGTGTCTCTTCCACTTCTTGTAAGGTCATGAGCCATTACCTCAGTCATTACCTCTTTATGGTCCCTGTTTCCAAATGCAGTCCCATTGTGGTTGTGGCTTCAATGTCGAAGTTCGGTGAGGACACAGTTCAGTGTAGAATGAGCAGCTTCTAATTCATAGGGCCACATTAGTTTTGAGCAAAAAAGTACAGGAAAGAGAAAACTTTATGCTCTTGGGTTCCAGCTGGGCTTCAGAATTGAATTGACATAAAATCTAGTAAGAGGAAGAAAATACACAAATGCAATATATGTTTTACATCACACAGGAGCCCTCATAAGGAAATGAAGACCCAGAGAAGTGACAAAACTAACTTGCTTTTGTATTAGGTTGAATAGAGAATGGCAATTGTGAAAAAGTAATTAAACTATGTGAGAGGTTAAAGGAAACTAAAGATTAGTTTTGAAAATTCTGTTTCCTCAGTTCTTTTAACTATGACTCCTGTCAAAGAATGTTTCTTTTCTCCAATACAAGGAGGGCATCTTTCACATGGGAGGCTTTTTAATTTTTTTCCTATTTTTAGAAGAAAAGTAGAGATTAGAATTCCCTTCTTACAGCTGCTTCTGCTTTACAAGTGTCTTTAGCTCAAATCAATCCTTATGTCAAAGTGGCATATTTTAGGGTGGCATATCCTATCACCCTTTATAAGAAGCACTTGGCACAGTGTAAGTACTCAGTAGTTCATAGATAACGCTGTCTTTTTACAGCTCTTGGTTATGATTACTCAAGTTAGCAACAAACCAGTCTGACGCTATTTGAGACTGCTCATAAATATTTCCCCACACTGTACAAAATATACTTTGTGCTCTGCCAAGGCTAGTTCTTCACTGTTTTATAAATAACAAAATCTTTTATGTTGGCATATGTGTGTGTGTGAATGTGTGTGTGTGTGTGTGTTTTCTCACATTGTTCTTTGTCCAGTGTCAACTAAAAACAAGTCTGGACTTAAGTAAGACTTGCTTTGAAGGTCATTGCAAGAGTGGGAAAGGAATTACTGCAGTAAGGTGAGGGGAACTAATAAAAGAAAGGACATGCTCTGACCCTGAGCTCTCCAAGTTTCTGAAAGGTCAGGGAAGATCAGGCTTTTCTCTATAGGAGGAGGTAAGCTAAGCTACATGGATCCCAGTACGAGGAGATGGGAATGTGTGTGCCATAATTAGTGATTGGATAACTGGTTAGGAACTATGTGTCTTTTAATCAGTGGATGCTTAGTAGGGTCTCTTAGAGAAGAGTTGTATGCTAGCTCTGTCTAAGGGTGAGTCAAAATTCATGAGCCAGAAGTAAAAGGAGGAGTAAAAGGCATTTAACTATCCTTTGGTCAAGTAAGTGACCAAAGCATTTTGTCCGGATCTGTCAGTGGAGACAGAGAACTCAGTTAATCATTTGTATCTGTGTTTGGTCTTGTCATAGGTAAACAAAGGAGTCATCCCTGAGTATTACGTAAGTCATATGGAGAGAGGGTGTTTCTTTGTATTAAGCTGTTTCCCCAAACAGAAAAGGATGGAAATTTTCTTAACAGGTGTTTTGTTTGTTTGTTTTTTGTTTTTGTTTTTGTTTTTTGTTTTTGTTTTCCCTAGGAGCAAAGAGATGCACTTGTCTCTCACATCCACCCATAATTTTAATCTCTTATAAAAGGTTCACCTCCTCTGTCAGGTCTTCCGAAAACAAAAATTTGAAAAATAAATCCCACAACAATTCCGATTTATAAAAAATCAGCCTCCACTTTAAATTATAAAGTTAAAATTGTGACTTGTTATATTTTTTTTTCTTTTGTTACTTTTCAACTAACTATATTGTAAGGTTCTCGGGAAAACTTTTGATTTCTTAAGTCTCTTAATCTTCCTCACAGGATGGGAGCACATTCTGTGTGTCACTAGGACGTGATGAATGACTGACACTCAAGCTTCTCGGGCTCACTGTTATTTGCTCTGTAAGTGTATGGGATTTAGAACTAGATGGCTCAGGTATAAAAGACCACTCAAAATTTCCTAACTAGGTGAGTTTGGATAACTTACTATATTTCTGTGCTAGAGTTTCTTCACAAATAACAGAGAAAGGCAGTAAAAACAATTTCATTGGGTTATTGTACACGCCAAAAAGTGTTCAGAACATTATCTTTTACATTGCAAGTGCTTATTAGTTGTTAGGTATTACTTTTATAAATCAGCTCTTAAGCTGTTATAATTATTGATCTTGAAAGCAGAATGATGCTTCTCTCCCTGATTGTCAGATGATGCAGGTAGTAGAGATCTTAAGAAGGGCACACTATTGCGCAAAATTTCTCTTTGATATTGGTCTGTAACTCACCATTATAGTATCACATAATATAATAACACTGATGCAATCATTGCCATTATTATGGGATCACCCCATAGAACTGGATGACTGTGTCTTCTGGCAGTTTATCCAGTCTGCAGACATCCACCCGGCCGTTTAGCCACTGGGCGACTTAGCCCTGACCATTTTTCCTTTCTCTTGACACTCCATCACCACAGCACTTATACTTCTCTTGGTTCATTCTGTTCCTTTGGTTTCCCGATCAGGGTCACGTGCATATTTTAATCCTCACTCGGTATATATAAGCAAAATATATATGCATTCCAGCCACCTTCTAATAGGAATAAAATAACACAGTAATAGTACAAAGTAGAATCAGTAAACAAATTCCATGAAATAAGGCTCAGCCACAGAGTTGCAGAAGGAAGGAAGCCACCTCGCAATGTTGAAGTCACAAGACCCCCCGGGTTCAGACTCCAGGTAAACCTTAACACTTCCATCATCTTGGCTGGCTGGAAGGCTGTGGTAGATTATGAATAAGTAGACTTAAATGAGTATATATATATATATATATATATATATATATAGTCATTTAAAAGTATATATATATATATATATATATATATATAGTCATTTAAAAGTATATATATATATATAGTCATTTAAAAGTATATAAAATATATATATATATATATATATATATATATATATACACACACACACATAGAAAAGTGGGGCCAGCAGATGGCATAGCATTTATGTTGCTGAACTCCCACATGGCCAACTGCAGTTCAAGTCCTGGACTCAGTGGTTTGAAAATCACTCCAGGCATGTGTACACACATATCCAAGAGCCCAGAAGAAACAAAGGAGAAGGGATTGTGATATGGCCATTTCCCCCCCTTGGGGGGATGATTTCTTACTTTCCTTCCCACTGTCTCTGTCTTTTCCTCTCTCAGGTGAGCACATGTGACCTAAGGCAATATTATATATACACCTACATTCACAAAAGCAAATTAAAAAGTCATTTGTCCAAAGCCAATTGTGTGTATATATATGTGTGTGTGTGTGTGTGTGTGTGTGTGTGTGTGTATGTGTGTGTGTGTATATTAATATCTCTTTCTTCCATGTGAGAGTCTGAGAGTGAGTTAGAAAGAGAGAAAAAAAAAAGAAAAAAGACAGTATCTCCTGACAGGGTCTTCATGTGGCAACCAACTGCAGCCTCACAGGCACACATTTAAATGATGCCCGGCATATACAGGGACACCTAAGGATATGACCCTGGGTCTCACCTACATGACTTCAGCATCACCGAATGTTGCATTACTGCTGCACCGTGGAGACCTGCCAACACACTTCTGTTTATGTTTTATAAACTTGTTAACTGCTCTTAAACCTTTCTCACAGGATTATAGAAACAATTCTACATGATTTTTCTTTTTTCTCTATTTATTTACTTTAATTTGACCTGAGAGGGGGAGAGGAGAGAGAGAGAGTGAGCCACCAGGTCCAGGACTTGAACTGTGATTAGCCATATGGGAGTCCAGTTCCCTTGACCACTATGCCACCTGCTGGCCCATCTACATAATTTTTCTAGTTTAAATTTCTTTTATAATCTCTTTTTAACAGAAACAGCAGGAGAATGAAGCTTTAGTCCACCTTCTCTTCAATGAATCATTTACTAGGCTGGCCCTATAACGTACTGGTTAATAGAGCAAGATCTCACATGGCTGACCATAGTTTGAATTCTGGTCCTGGGGATGTGTGCATGTATGTCCAGCATCCTGACAGGTTGGAGAAATGGAGAAGGGATTGCAAAGGGCCCATATCCCACTGGAGGCTGCTTCCCCAACTCTGTTTCTCTGTCTCTCTCTGGTGAGAGCATGTACCCACTGGCAATTAAATAAAGAAATCCCTTTCTAGTTATATCCAAGATATTTTCCTCAAATATTTTTTCTATCTAATGAAGTAGAATAGCTCATCAAAAGAATCTAAAGATTAATAGTAATCCTTCATATTAAATGCCCCCTTATCACTTAAAAGATACTTTTATTATTGCCCTATTTACCTTACTGATAAAAGACAGACATAAAAAGAAACAGATGCTATTTCATTTCTCTGTTTTGCACTACCAGTTCACATTAAGCTCAAATAATAAGTCAAATCTTCCTACTTTCCAACAAAACTTGAAAGTCCGCCTTTGAATGTCAGTTAGAGACATGCAAATTACCAACTCATTTTTCTTAAAATAACTTCTTCCTTGAAATTGTTAAAAGAGTTTGTGAATATAGCTAGACCTTCAAATTGTTTTGCTACTAAAAAATATGAACTTGGACTGGATCAATCATTTTAAATTTCACACAGCTCGTTGCTTGTGTGTTCTCTTTTTTTTTTATACTGATGATTGTGATAGGAATAATAATGAAGCATTCTGTTTCATATATATACATATATATATATATATATATATATATATATATATATGGGAATTGCCTCTACTATGTTTGAAAAATATCCTATCAAAAGCAGTCTTTCAGAAATATATTTTTAAGAGCAAATTGTGCTTCTCTTTCTAAGACATAATTTGTTCCAAATGAGAAGCGATTCTGCCAGGTTTCTGCCACACTCACATTACTGTATAGAAACCGGACGAAATTTTCATGAAATTGCTTTTTTTACCTGTAAGTGAGGGTCAAAATTGAGAGGGTCATTTTAATTTTTTGTTTGTTTGTTTCTTGTTTGTTTTACTTTGCTTTTCAGGATGAATCTAGGTCTAGTTTGCCAAATATCTATCGGCAATGCAAAACCATTTTAAATGCTGTATAACTAGTGACTATGTCCTCAATGAAAGAAAATGCTACTTTTTTCATCCATCTCAAGACAAAGGAAACAACTCACTTCCACTAAAAGAAACTGTGGGATGTCAGAAAAGTAGTGGTGTATTTTTTTCTAGGCAAAAATGCATCATGACTTTTCCCACAACACAGTAGTTATCAGGTATGAGAATTATTCCTGATCAACTATGCAATGCCCGAATAGGGTGTGGGCACTATTCATTTCCTCATCACAGATAAACCAATCAGGTTCTTTTGTGTAGGTGACGGAGAAAAGGGGTGAGTAGTGAGACAGGTTAAGGGGAGAAGTGGTGGTGTTGAATATTTGGCTTCTGCTAAGAGTATAACCATTTAAATGTCAGTGTCTATAGAGGTACAAAGCATACAGCTTTTTAGTCCAATTATTTTGTAGTGTGTAGCCAAAACAAGAACGGCTAACTTAGTAGGTTTTTTTTTATTTATAGTCTTACAATCACTAGGCCCATCCTGGTCATGTTGTTTTACAGACATATGTGCATGTGACTGGGTATTTTTTCAGTTTGAAATTATTTTTATGTGAATATACACCATATAGTAAACATTGTTTTCTTGAGATGAGTCCTCACTCCCTATCCTGCTTGTACCCAGCTCTCCACCTTCTCCATGTCCACATCGAGGAGCAGAATGTGGCTGAGGAGAAAGATGTTACTGTGCCCACTGGTCTGCCTTTAAATTATTGGTCACTGACTTACATGAGCCCTTGCAAGTGACTAGCAAGTCTACTTCAATGCATTTCATAGTTTGTTCACATTCCCACTCTTGGTCTACTCTTTTGCTATCTTTTTCTCTAGTTCTCTAGCAATTCCTTCCTTGCCCTCACTCTCTGTAGTAACATTTCTTCCTGTTTTCATTGAGAAAATTGAAGAAAGGAAATGATACTTGCTCATTCTCCCTGCCAATCTACATATACTCTCTCTTCTTTTCCTTTTGTAATAAAGGATGAATGACTCAGTAATGTGTAAGCACAACCCTTCATTGGCTCATACAACTTCTCATCTACTCAATGGCAAGGTTTCGGCAATGTTTTCCTTTTTCATTTTTATCACTGAGTTATGCCACTGAGTTATTCTCTTGATTACTCAAAAATTATGTAATACTATCCAGCAAAAACCTTGAACACAAATACGTCTCTAGGTACTACCCAATCTCTCTGTTAACTTTAAAGTCACATTTGTCAAAAGATTTATTTACTTTCACTATTTGTGATTCTTTCATTCTATGTTGAAATTCCCTAATTACGCTTTATTCCTATTACTGCCATGAAACAGATTTTGCACAAATCACCCATGACTCTCATATCAATTCTCAGATCTCAGTTTAATTGACCTACTAACTCTCATTGTATTAATCTATTAGCTTTATCACTTTCTCATTAATGTAGGATCCTGTATAAGAGAATCCAACAAAGGATCGCTTTGCTGCCTTCCTACTTCACTGGTCCTCACTCCCTATCCTGGTTGTACTTTCTTTCTCATTCTTGTTTAAAGGCTCCTTTTCATTTCTCAATCACTTGAATATTGGTGTGCTCCAGGATTTAGTCACTGGCAATTCCCCTGTAGCCTCACTTTGATAATCTCATCACATGGCTTTAAACACCATTTATGCTGAGAATTCCTATGTCCAGACCTCTAGCTG
This sequence comes from Tupaia tana, assembly GCA_026018925.1. Classification (NCBI taxonomy): domain Eukaryota; kingdom Metazoa; phylum Chordata; class Mammalia; order Scandentia; family Tupaiidae; genus Tupaia; species Tupaia tana. Next base: position 208,311,563 of record JAKSZU010000001.1, on the reverse strand, counting down.
AACAAAAGCACTGGATCTCCAATCATTCACTCAACTTCTCCATATAGATGTAAAATGAACATTTCAAACAACGTATCTCTAACTTCCTTAGTTCAGAGCTCTCACTATCTATTCTTTTCTAACTTTTGCATCTCAGTAAATATAATTCCTTTCTTAAAAATAATCACATAGGTAACTATGTTTAGGGGTAGGGTCCTCCTCAATTCTTCCAATTTTTTTTTAAATCATACCTATAAATCTGTTAACAAATCCTACAGTTTGTATCTTTAAAGCATATATAAGAATTTTATTATTTCCCTAACACCCACTGTGACTATCTTGATCCAAAATGCTATAATGCTATAATTTCTCCCTTTGTTTTTTTGCTCACCAGAAAGACAGAGAGAGAAAAAACAAGAAATCCTCCCCAGGGGGGATGGCCATGCCACAGTCTCTTCTCTTCCATTCTCTTCTAAGGATCTTGAGTGTACATGCACACATGCCCGATGTGGGTATAAGTCACTGTGTCTGGGACTCGAACCACGGTTGACTACATGGGAGTCCAGCAACGGAGCCACTATGCCATCTTCTGCTGGCCCCTTCTCCCTTTGCTTTTGGCCTTTTTTTTTTTGCCTTTAGTGTTTTCTTCTTCCGTTTTTTTTTTTTTTTTTTTTTTTTTTTTTTTTTTGAGATTTTTTGCCAGAGAGAAAGTGAGGAATCACCCCCCCAAAGGGGATGGCCACAGCACAAGCTCTTCTCCATTCTTGGGATTTGGGGCATGCACACACATGTGCCTGGCATCAATTTTAAGCAGCTAGTTTTGGGACTTGAACTGCAATCAGCTACATGGGAGTCCAGCAATGTAAACATTATGCTATCTGCTGGTTCCATGCCATTGTCTTCTTAAGGATCTTAAAACACAACATAAGAGGGTCCTATTAAAACAAGGCAGATAATGTTATTTTTCTTCCCCAACTCCTCCTTTATCTAGTCTTTTAAAATCATCCATTCATATCCTGTGCTCTAGCACACTGGACTGACTTAACAAATATATTTTAAGCTCCTATTAGGAGGTCAGCACTTTTGATATAGTATGGACAAAGTAGAAAACAAATCTTCTCTTGGCCTCCTTCCTTTTCCTCGAGCATAACATTCAGTTTACCATGGGCCTTGACATTTGTTCGTTCTTTTTTTTTTTTTTTAATTCTTATTTTTACAAAGCAGAAATTCTAGAATTTTTTCTTCACACAGAACTTTACATTCTTTTGTCTGTTGAATGTTTCTTCCCTTTACCTCTCCCACTCATTCCCTCCCTTACAGTCTCTGGTATCTGCACTTATCCTCTCTACTTTCATATCTTTGACTCTTTCAATTTCTGCCATAGAGTGCTAACATTCAGTAAATATTGAATGGAAATAGAGAGCAAGACTTCTTTTTTTTTTTTCCAAATGTTACTATAGGGCATGTGTGCTTGCCAGAGACACAGAGAAAAAGAGAAGAAGAGAGAGTGAGAGAGTATCCCTGGTGGGATGGCCATGTCACAACCCTTTTGTTCTATTCTCTTGAGATTTTGGGCATGCACATACATGTGCCTGGAGTTTTGATCAAGTCTCTGGGTCAGGACCTGAGCCTTGTGGTGGCCATGTGGGCTCTATCCGCCCTAAACAACATGCCAGCAGCTGATCCTACATTTGTTACTTTTATCTGGAAAACTCTGCCATCATCCATTCACATGGATGGCTCCCTTCTCTTCTCAGGCCTTTACTATAGCAAGGGCTTCATATCACCTCACTCCTTCCTTCTCATCCTACAGTAATAGACCTTATGCCTCAACCCTACTTTGTTTTTCTTCATACCATTTGTTGCCAACCAACGTGTTCTATACTTGTTTTTTAATTTAGTTATTTTATCTTTCCTTGTATTAGAATATACAATAGGAAAAAGAAAAAATAGATACTAGTCTTCTTTAAAAGCAGGGATATGAATAATACAGATAAAAGTTTAAAACTGTATTTAACACTTTTTAAAATTTAAGTAAACATCACTTTCTTCATATATATACCACTTAGGAAAATTAAGACAATAGAATACTGTCTGGCTTATTTGGGCTAATTCATGAACAATAACTCATTAACAAAAATGATTTACTTGGCTTTTTAAAGACCCTTAGTAGAGTGGTGTTGAATAAGATGTTTCTGATTACTGGATCATCAAAATATTATCCAAATTCAAGCACAGTGCATACAGCCAAAATATTGTTTATGTTAATTAAGACTTGGAGTCCTTATTCAGAAGAATCAAGTAGCTCTACACTTTGTTCATGGACCAAAGCCAATCCTAATCTAGTTGTTGGCTGAATCATCACCCTAGAATATTCCTACATTGTCTCATGCAATCAGTCTTTATTTCAACTTACCTTTATATTTTGGTTTACTTCTTACATGCCATAAGTATCTTGTGGATTACTTTTAATGTAGTCATCTATTTATTAGGAAAGCAGATAAAGTGTAACCATTTGGGAATTAGATTGGTTATGAGGTTAACACACATGAAGCTACCAATTCATTGGAAATGTGTAACCTATGCATTGATAAATCATCACTAAACCTGAGGTATGACTTTGTAGAGTTGTTATCTTTAAAGTAACAGAAAGTGTACTGTTTCTCTACAATATTATTGTTAAATATTTTTCTTAAAGTTTAAAAATTATATTTATAAAATAAAGTGTGTCCCTGTGTGCTAACATATTAACTAATATTATAGTGCTTGGTGGAAAGACAAAGCCCAATTTATTTTCATAGCATTCATGCTCTTTCAAAATATATCCTATGTCTGTCTTTCCAACCTCCTAACCCTTTGCATATCCTCAAGCTGGCTAACTGTAATGGATTTTCACTATTTGGTGTTTGAATTCTGAGAGTAATGTGAGCTTTCTAAAGGGGCTCATGGATCAGGGAGAATCATAATTAGGCACGTAGGAAGAAAAGAAGATATCAGCTAAAGAAACCTATGGCACCGTGCACTAGAGGAAAGGAAGGCAGTTTGGAAGACTTTTATTTTTATTTTTCACACTTCACTGTTCCTCAAGGTTTTAAAATTATAAACATTCCTAAATAGTAGTGATAACTATAACAGCATTTTATGACTCTATCGCCCTGGATCAGGAAACCAGAAACAGTATTTCTAACAAAATGTGGCTTTAGTCTGACTTATTCTTGAAATAAACAAAGGAAACAAGGTTCAGGTTATTGGATGTTGGCTACAATAACCTAAACCTTGCTTTCTTTATATGTGTTGGTGGGATGGTTTGATTTAAAGAATATGAAAGGGTACAAAAAGAGGAATTTAATGATATCACTGCAGAATGTATCACCACTGAGGATTCTGCTTCATAAGGAAAGAAATCTAGGAAATATTGAGTTTAACATAAAATTTGGTTTGCCCTATGGGGAAAATATGCATCCCTTCAGAAACCAAATACTTTCTTTAAATAAAATATACATGTTTAGCTACATCAGGTAAAGTCTATAATATGGTCTTTAAGATTAATGGCATTTTTTTCCCAGATGTTTTTCCGAACTGTAAAAAAGATATGAGTTTCTCTTTTTTCTAAAAATGGCAGCCTTCTGGGACCAGCAGATGGTGTAATGGGTATGTCACTGGACTTCCATGTAGTCCAGACTTGGCTTAAAACTCACTCTGGGTGTGTATGTGTGTGCATGCCCAAGATCCCATGAAAAGAATAGAGGAGAAGGGATTGTGGTGTGGCCATTCATCCAGGAGGGAGATTTCTCACTTTCTGTCCCTGTCTCTTTGGCAAGTACACACTCCCTAGAGCAAAAAATCTCTCTCTGAAAAAAGAAAAGTAGTAGAAGGGACCAGCAGTTAGTGTAATGGCTATATCACTGAACTCCCATGTAGTAGACCCTGGTTCGAGTCCCACACCTGGTGGCTTAAACTCACACTGGGTGCATTTGCGTGCATGCCCAAGATCTTGAGAGGAGAATGGAGGAAAATGGAGGACGGCCATCGGCATGGCCATCCTCCTGGGGGGGTGATTTCTTGCTTTCCATCTCTCTGTCTCTGTCTTTCTGGCGAGAGCATGTGCCCTATAGCAAAAATCTCTCAAAGAAAATAAAATAGCAGCCTTCTAAAGAAGCTTATTGAATTAAGCACAAAGATTTCAGCAATAAGCCAACCGCCAACCAGTATGTGGTTGTTAAGACACCTGGTTCCCACTTGAGTGACTGCACGATTTGTATTTAGGATACAGTGGTTTGAAAAACACACTCAGCATCTGTGGACCATATTTCCAAGAGGAGAATGGAGGTGATGGGGTTATGGCATGGCCATCCCTGCAAGGGGGTAGGTGTGATTTTTGACTTTCCTTCTCTGATTACAGTGAGAACTTATGACTTATAGCAAAAATAAAATAAAATAAAATAAAATAAAATAAAATAAATAAAAAAGTGGTAAATTTAATGTTATTTATATTTTACAATTTAAATTTTCTAAAGCAAGATATAGAAAACTGCAGGAATCAGCTTTATCTTGGATATTATAAAATCTGCATGTACATATATGCCTTTGATTTCTGGAAAGATACAAAAGGTTATGTCGGATGTTGAGTCTAAGTATTGGGCAGGGAGACTATATACATCTTTTTTGTCTTTGAATTTAAGTACTTTTAGCATGATATATCCAGGATTCTTTTTTCTTATTTTCTTGTTTTTATTTAATTGTCATAAATCTTTATGGTATATGATATGATTTTTCAAAGTATGCATGCAGTTTGACCTACTTTACATTTGGACTCAGTATTTAATAATGTAATGTGAATAATAAAAGCTAAACTAATTAATTCATTAATTTTGTAGAGAGGTTTTTGCTATAGGGTACATGCGCTCATCAGAGTGACAAACAGAGACAGAAAGCAAGAACTCACCCCCAGAGAGGATGACCACCTGCAATCCCTTCTCCTCCATTGTTCTCTCAGTATTTGGGGTATGAATGCACATGCATTCAGCATGAGATTTAAGCTGCCGGTTATGGGATTTGAATTGTGGTCAACTATGTGGGAGTCCAGCAATGTAACCATATCGCCATCTGCTGATCCCAAAGCTTAATTTATTTTTAAAAGCTTCAAAAAAACTAGTAGATAACACATGGGTCCCAGAATTTTCAAAACAAATTAAAATATATTTTGAATAAAGTACAAATAAAATTACAACTTATGAAAGTGATATGTGGAGGAAATTATATAGTATTATCTGTAATTTACTAGAAAAGAAAGACCTAAAATGAATGGCCTAAGCATGCAACTTAGGAAACTAGAAAAACAAAATCAATTTAAACATTAAGAAAGCAGAAGAAAAGCAATAATAAAAATTAATGCATAAATCAATAAACTTTAAAACAGGATATCAATAGAGAAAATCAGGACACCAAACCCTAGCTCTCTAACTATAAATTGATAAACCTCTGACCAGATTAATTAAAAAAAAACAAAGGGAACCACATTATTACCAATATTAGCAATAAAAGAACTATCACTTGTCAGCTTATGAATATTAAAAAATTACTAACACTACCTCTAAATGATAATGTAGATTAAATGGATCAATTTTCTTGAAACCTACAAACTATCAAAATTCATACAAGGAGAGATAAATCATCTGAATAGGCCCAAATCTACTAAAGGAATTGAATCAGTTATTAATAACCTAAACACAAACGATCCAGGCCTACATAGTTTCACTGGTATATTCTACCAAACAATAAGGAAGAAATCATAAATTCTTTACAATCTCTTTCAATAAATAGGAGCAGAGATAAGACTTCCCAACTCATTCTGTGTGGTCAGCATCACCCCAATATCAAAATGAGACAGTCATTACAAGTAAGAAGAATAACACACAAAAAAATCTCAGGAACAAAGAAGCAAAATCCACAACACAATATTAGCAAATCAAATATAAAAAATGTATAAAATAATCACATGTTATAAACAAGCGAGATTCATTTCAGTAATGTAAGCCTGGTCTAATAATAGAAAAATCAGTAAGAGTAATCCATGAAGAAGCTAACAAAGAAAATTAATATGATCCTATCACTTCATACAGGAAAAATTTGAAAAAAATAAAACAACACTTATTCATGACAACTCTTAGAAAACTCAGAATAGAGACAGCTTCCTCAGCTTAATTAAGACACCTGTAGTTGGGCCAGCAGGTGGCATGATGGTTAAGGTGCTGGACACTCTTACATGGTCAGCCATAGTCTAGTCCCAAGTCTGGTGGTGTGCTTTCTCACTTTCCCTCTCTCTGTCTATCTCTTTCTGGTCAAATTAAAATAAATGACAGAATCAATAAAATAAATAAATAAATAATTCTTTTAAAAAACCTATAGGTAAAATCGTACTTCATAGTGAATAATTGAACATTTTACCTTAAGATCACTAGAAAAGTAAGAATTTATTGACTGTTCTTGTTGAACATTTGCATTTGAAGTTCAAGCTAGTGTATAAAATGAGAAAATAAAATGATACTTATGATGACTGAAAAAGAACAAACAGGGCTGGCCCTGTAGCACAGTTTTTGGACATTATCCATGGAGAGCCAAATCTTACATGGCTGACCAAAATTGGAGAGCCAAATCTTACATGGCTGACCACAATTTGGTTTCACCCAGGCAGATTGAAAATCATGTTGGGAGTGTGTGTGTGTGTGTAGCCGCTTCTGGACAAGATGAAGAAGTTGGGAACAGTATTTTTGTGTGATCATGCCCCAGTGACAGGTTCTTTCTCTCTCTCTGGTGAGTGTATATATTTCTTGACAATGAATAAAGATAAAAGAACAAAATATAAAAAATAAAACTCTGTTTTTCACAGATGACATTATTAACCTATGTAGAAACTCCAAAATGATATAAACATTCTAGAATTCATGAACAGGTTAAGAAAAATGGCTGAAAGTAGGGCTAATATATAAATGTTTCTGTATTATATATATCAGCAGCAATAAAAAATACTGAAGTGAGAAGTTAAACAAAACATATTTAAAGTAGCATAAAACAAATTAGATAGTTAAGTATAAATCTAACCATATTTATACCTATAGGCAGAAAATTGAAAAGCACTGATGAAAGTAATCAAAGAAGACATAATAAACTGGGGATTATAACATATGCATTGATTGAAGGACTTGATATAATTAATACGCTAATTCTTCCTAACTTATCATGATCTATTTTTCTATTCAATCCATACAAAACCCAAGGAATCTATCCTTTAGACATCAATAAATTGTTTCTAAAGTTTATATGCAAAAGATTTACAATAGCCAGCACCTTTCTGAAGAAGACTAAATGTGGATGACTCACAATACCTTCACCAGTTTTTTTGTTGTTGTTGTAACAAATTACAACCCTCTGGGTGCTTAAAAACAGTGATTTAGATTGTCTTCAAATTCAGAAAGTTAGTAGTTCCAAGTGGGTCTTTCTGGGCTAAGTCGAAGTGTCTGCAGACTTGTGTTTCTTTTGAATGTTCTGAGGAGAATCTACTTCCTTGCCTTTTCCAGGTCCTGGAGAATGCTTTCATGTCTTGATTAGTGACCCCTTCCAATTCTGAAGGGAGCAATTTTGGTTAAGTCATTCTCAGACTACATTGCTCTGCATTAACACTTCCTCCTCCCTCTTCTTATAAAAGAACGTTATAATCATATTACGTACATTCTATGTAGTAATCTAGAATACTCTTTTCAACTCAAATCAACTGCTTTGTCATTTTAATTTCCCTTTGCCATAAAACTTGAAATATTCAGCCCTGGGTTCTGGTGGGTAGGGCATGGACATCTAGGAGATGATTCTTTTGTCTGTCACACTATTCAATTTCCAGACTTATTGCAAAGCTATAGTAATCAAGATATGTTAGTACTGGTAAAAGAATAAACAGACACACATCTATGGAACTTATTAGAGATCCGAGAAATAGATTCACACAGAAAAGGTAATTGCCTATTTTTTCCCTCTATAATTCAGTTAATTTCAGGAACATCAACTCATGATTTATACCTTTGTTTCTTTATCAAATTAATAATATTAAACTATTATTGTTATTTGATTTTCTTGAGATGCAGTTCCTACTCTATAATGAAAGAAATTTTCCTATTACCACAGGAAAATGAGCATTAGGTTGAGAAGCAAAGTTGAATGTTAGTCTACTCTTTAGACTAACATTGGATTTAGACAAAATATATAACAGTGGAGAAATGATTCTTACATTTTTACAAAAATGATTTTATTTCTTGGGACCAGTAGTTAGTGTAATGGCTATGTCGCTGAACTACCATGTAGTCAACCGCGGTTCAAGTCCTGGACCCGGTGGCTTAAACTCACGCTGGATGCATGTGCGTGTGTGCCCAAGATCCTGAGAGGAGAATGGAGAAGGGATTGTGGCGTGGCCATCCCCCCTGGAGGGTGATTTCTTGCATCCTGTATCTCTGTCTCTCTCTGTCTTTCTGGTGAGTGCACGTGCCCTATAGCAAAAACCTCTAAAAAAAAAATTATTTATTGAGGAGAGAGAAACAGGAAAAGAGAGGGCTATTGTTACACTATGGTCATTCCTCCTGGCTCTCCAGCTAGTGAGGATCGTGGGTATACATGCACCTGGCGTGCTTCAAGTTGACTCAGGGATGAGCCACGGGTTTCTAGCACTGCAGATCAGTGTGTTATTGACTGTGCCACTCACGCTGGGCCCCCAATTGCTTTCTGTTACCTACCTTGTAATAGCTTTTTGTTTAAATCATGCTTAATATCTACATCTGTGTGAGAGTGTGTATGGTAAGCATATTCATAATTTCTACTATTCTATTCCAAGATAGGATTTTTCTTTTATTTGTTATCTATACCCACAAACTTTAGTATCACAAATTCCTAATGCTTGTTATATATTTTCCCTGATTAGTCTATCTGTTTTGAATTAAGTACATAGTTAATGTGAGAAAATTAAGTGCTTTAATTTTCACAAGATGGCAAAGAGAAAAACATTATTTTTTTTAGAGAAATTAGATGTATTTATTACAATATGTTTCTTTCTCCTTGAAAGTATTTTGGTATATATAGATAATACTATTATATGAGGTAACAACAATATGTTCTAATTTTAGTAAGAATAATCATTTTCTAAATCTTTCTGTTTTTCAGAAAATTATTTTATTTTTAATGTAATAGCTTAATAAGATTGAATCTTATTTATGTTCACAGTTATGAGTACTTTTACTATTGAGAAACAATACCTAGCTTATTTACTCAAGTAGACAACATTTCCAACATATAATTACCTTTTAAAAATCAATACACATTTAAAAGAAGGAAAAATTACTTCCACCTCTTATTTTTCTTGTATGTATCTATTGTATATTGCTAGAGTAAATATATAGTTACATAACATTAAAACACATTATGATGTTTTACCTCTAACTTCTTAGTGTTTGGTATTTTAAATATCTTTACTGTTTGCAGAGCTTGATAATTTTACACCACTCAGTTAATGTCCAATTAAAAATTTGAGGAAAATATTATATGACCTTAGGGAAGAAACCATTAGGTGTTAGCATGTCGTTATAATAAGGATTTACTCATTTGCATTAATTCCTATACTAAAATCATTCCTTGAAATCATTCTTCAGTGTGAACTACTATGAAGTTTTGACAGACTCAATTCATTAAGGAAAAAAAAAAGACTTTAAATATACCCTGTTAAACCTTCTTACAAAAATTTATCTTTTCTTACCTTGTTTACCTGTGTTCTTAGTATGAGATTGTACGTCCTGGATAATGTCTTGATGATAACATGTAAGGTTTGAAAAGAAGTTGTTTTCAAGACATCTTCTTCCTCAAACCCCAGTTCAGACCCCCTACACTTAATGGTTAAAAGGAATACAGTATCACAGAATGTGTTTCTTCTGCCTTTTATAATCTGGGCCATCTTAAACAAGAATGGCATCTAACTATGTTATTCACTCAAGTCTATATCTTGATTTCTCATTGTTGGCTCTGATGCATTCTAGAACAGGTTGTATGTCATATCCACACTGTGTCATATGCCCTAGTGCATACTTTAATTAAGTGCTCTCAAATTTTATGCACATTAAATGCAGACCCAAATTCAGTAGATATAGGATGAAACTGATTTATATACTGCATTTCAACAAATTCCCAGGTGATACAGATACTGTTGGTTAGAGGACCAAATTTAGAATATCAAAGCAAGTTTATCAAATTAAAACATGAGAGATTAGCAGATGGCACTATGGTTGTGTCACCAGACTCCCATGTAATCAACCATGGTTCAAGTACTGGACCCAGCGGCTTAAAAATCATGCTGGGGGCATGTGAGTGCGTGCCCCAAATCCCAAGAGGAGAATGGAGGAGAAGCGACTGTGGTGTGGCCATTCCCCCTGGGTGGATGTAATTTCTTGCTTTCTGTCTCTCTCTGTCTCTCCAGCAAGGGCACATGTTCTATAGCAAAAAAACTCTTCAAAAAACTGTTAGTCTTGGGACCAGCAGTTAGCGTAATGGCTATGTCGCTGGACTCCCACGTAGTCAACCGCGGTTCACGTCCCGGACCCGGTGGCTTAAACTCACGCTGGGCAAGTGTGTGTGCGTGCCCAAGATCCCAAGAGGAGAATGGCGGAGAAGGGATTGTGGTGTGGCCATCCCCCCTGGGGGGTGATTTCTCGCTTTCTGTCTCTCTCTGTCTGGCGAGTGCACACGCCCTATAGCAAAAACCTCTCAGAAAAAAACAAAAAACAAAAAACTGTTAGTCTTATGCTTATGAAAAAAATATTTTCACCTAATTTTTTTTCTTTAACCTAAAATATAATTGGTTTTCTCCTTGGATACTATGACAAGTTTTTAAAAAGTTCATAGAAAATGAATATTTTGAAAAGCTAGGCATGGATTTCAAAATTTGTTTGGACCAAAATAAATTTGTACTTTAATTCTTGTTCTACATGAATTGTTTCCAATCCTTTCATATTTGACCATTCAGGGTGCTAATCTTCCACAAAAAACATTCTTTCATAAGTCCCTCTATATCAGTGGTTCTCAAAGTGTACAGTTCATCACAGTCACCTGAAGAGCTCTAGAATTTTAGTTTTGCAAGATGAAATGAATTCTAGTGAAGGATGGTGGTGATGATAGCAAAACAACATAAATTGACTTAATAGCTCTGAAGTGTACACCCTAAAATGGTCAGGAAAGTAAATTTTATGTTATATATGTTACCACAATAAAAAATGGAAATATATATTGTATACTATATATAATGCATATATAATATACAGTATATCTATGTATTCGGGATAGGTTATATAATATATAAATATATAATATGTAACACACATTTTCTTAGAAATGTTAATAATATATTTCTAGATCCCTACTTGCCATTACTAAAAGATGTCATTGACAGAGAAAAGTTTTCCACCTTTTTAAAGTTAGTCTCTGGAAATTATGATACATAAACCTCTTTTTTGTATCATAATCTTTATGTTATTTTATATTTAGTTGCATAACAAGCCTATCACATCACTCCTCAACATTTTACCCTTAGTAAGTTGTTGGATATTAGCCGATGGTGATGATATTATCTCTATAAAACAAGTATTTATTTTCATTTAGGTTTTCTGTCCATTTTCAAGTAGTAAAATCTTTTGTCAAATTTAAGTAATGCTAGGGAACCAGCAGTTAGCGTAATGGCTATGTCGCTGGACTCCCATGTAGTTGACCGCGGTTCGCGTCTCGGACCCGGTGGCTTACAACTCACGCCGGGCGCGTGTGCGTGCGTGCCTAAGATCCCGAGAGGAGAATGGAGGAGAAGAGATTGTGGCGTGACCATTCCCCCTGGGGGGTGATTTCTCACTTTCTGTCTCTATGTCTCTCTCTGTCTGGTGAGCGCACGCGCCCTATAGCGAAAAACCTCTCCAAAAAAAAAAAAAAAAAAAAATTAAGTAATGCTATAACTTAATACAAATTTTTATGTAATGGTTTAACAGATGATTTTATATTCTTTGTCAAGGGCAGATTTATCAATTAAGCAACTTCATCCGTATTAAAACAGGCAAAAGATTATGTTGACAGGTGCTCCTATTCTGACTTTCTAAGTATGTTTAAAGATTTAGCAAAATGGGAGGGGGGGCAGTAGGCGGAGGCACTGAACTTCCACATGGCCAGCTGCAGGTTGAGTCCCAGACCTGGGAAGCTCGCTTTCTCACTTTATCTCCCTCTCTCTCTGAAGAGTGCATGTGCACTATAGCATATTAAAAAAGTGACAATAATAATAAACAACTCAATTAAATAAATAATTCTTTGAATTAAAAAAGAATTAGCAAAAAGAAATTTTGCTAGCAGGCCTCTTTGTGTCATTCAGAAGCTCTACAAATAAGCATTAAAGTACAACATGAAAAAATGATGCCTTTCAAACCTTAGACTGTCGGTGCATGGGAAGGTATTTTATAAAACCAGGAGAGGTGTTTCCTTGGGGAATTTCTGGTAACTTCCAGACAGGGACTCCTTCCATCAGCAAGTTGAAAACAGATCTGGAAATCTCTATTGCAGCTATGACTTCTGTCTTAGAGCAGTAGTTCACAAATAGAATGATAAGGGAAGAGAAAAGAAAATCAGTATCATATTAAAAATAGAAACAAAGACAAAATAGACAGGAATCCCAGGAGAGATTAACAAGACATTAATGTTTGCCTAGCTACCTGTAACTAGGCATTTATCTCAATTGTTTAGAATTTTTATTTCTTGATTAATTAGGAAAAAATGGAGGATTCACTTATCCTTAAAGCTCTGCTTACTGGGCTAGAACGTTTAAGATAAATTCATGTGACTTTTTGTAATCTTTAGACTCAAGGCTTGTGGACTTTCATATTTTCTCACTAGTATGAATAAATGATTAGGCAAATTAGTGTAAGCTAAAGTTGAGCTAATCCAACTACCAAGAGAGAACAATTACAATAAATCCATATGAGTTCTGAGAAATGTAGTTTTCTAAAAATTACACCTATAACAATTTATCATAAAACTTCAAACTCACTGTGTAATCTACAAATGAAGAATACAAATGTTGTGATTTTTTTTTTTTTTTTTTTTTTTTTTTTTTTTAGATATTTTTGCTCTAGGTTATATGGGCTTGCTGGAGAGATGGAAAGACAGAAAGTGAAAAATTACTCCTTGGGGGAATGGCCATGCCACAATTCCTTCTTCTCCATTCTCCTCTCAAGATCTTAGGCACACACACACATGCCTGGCATGAGTTTTAAGCCATGGGATCTGGGACTCGAAATGCAGTTGACTATGTGGGAGTGCAGTGACATAACCATTATGCCATTTGCTGGTCCACAAATGTAGTACTTTGTAAGTAATTAAAATATTTCTGCTTTTCTGTCATAAGAAAATGTACTTTATTTTAATAAAATTTCTACTGTCCTTTTTGGAATATTAGTCAAGTAAAATAAAGGGGTTTTCAGCAACATTGTTCCAAGCACAATAAAAATACTTGGTTCAGGACAGACAGCTCCATGGCTCCTGCGATCTAGCCATTTTGGGAGAAAGGAAGATGTCCCACTGATAACTGGACCTCCAGCATACAAAACTCATGTGGAGAGGCAGAAGGGGACAGAACAGGCCTTCTTCAAGAGACAGACAGCTCCATGGCTTCTGCGATCTAGCCATTTTGGGAGAAAGGAAGATGTCCCACTGATAACTGGGCCTCCAGCATACAAAACTCGTGTTACAGTTCAATGGAAATCATGGAAATTTCTGATAAAGAATTCAGAACATTCATAATGGCCAAGCTAACAGAGATGGAAGAGAAGAGAGACAAGGAACTGCTGAAGAGGAAGGAGAAAGGAGTTGAAGAGTTCCAGGAGGTGAGGAAATTCATGCAAGATCTAAAAGAGGAGTTTCACACTTTACAAAAGAATCAGATGGAACTGTTAGAGATGAAGGCTATAATACAAGAAGTCAAAATCTCCCTTGAAAGTATTGAAAGCAGACTAGATCATACAGAAAATAGAATCTCAAATGTAGAAGAGAAAATGGCTGGCCTAGAAAAATCCACCATGAATACTGAGAAAATGGCCCCAAAATTTGAGAATAATATGCGAGAAGTACTAGATACAATTAAACGTCCAAACATCTGGATAATTGGTATCCCAAAAGGTGAAGAGACTCATAAGGATATTGATAATCTATTCCATGAAATCCTGCAAGAAAACTTTCCAAACCTGGAGCGACACTCAAAGATTAAGTCCCAAGAAATACAGAGGACCCCAAATAGAATCAACCCAAGAAGATCTTCTCCAAGACACATTATAGCCAGATTGACCAAAACCACAGACAAAGACAAGATACTAAGACTGGCAAGAGAAAAAAATGCAAGTTACCTACAAAGGGTATCCCATCAGACTAACGGCAGACCTCTCATCAGAAACAATGTGAGCGAGGAGAGAATGGGAAAATATATTCAAAGTATTAAGGGAAAAGCAATTTCAACCAAGAATTCTGTACCCAGCAAGGTTATCGTTCATTTGGGAAGAAAAGACACGGACTTTCCCAGATAAACAAAAACCTGAAGGAATTTACCAGCACCAGACCAGATCTCCAAGAAGTTCTTAAGGGAGTGCTATGTCAGTAAAATTAAATGCAGACACACAGAAATAAGAGTTCAAAAACTAAGAAAATGGGCAACTTAATTGTAGGGACAAAGTCTGGAGTTGAGCATTATATCCCTGAGTTCAATCTGGAAGATCGTACCTCAACAGTAACAGAAGAAATATTAAGTACATGAGTATGAACTGATGAAACAGCATGCTGTGACTTGACAAAGATATTGCTGCTTTTCTTCTAAGCTTTGTTGTCCGGTTTTAAGGATGTTTATCCTGTCTTGAGCTGTCAATAGATTCATGTACCTACTAATTGAACAAAATACTAACCTGTTTCTAGGCCTCAAATTTCAAGGAAATATCCTTACCAGTTCAAAACTGCCTTTCTTGAAACCACCAGCTGAACTTGCTATTGAAAGTAGTTAGATTACTTATGATATTGTGTGGTCAACAAAATGTTGGGGGAAAAGGAATTGAAGACAACTGTAGACAGAAGAGATAGTGTAATAAGAGAGTCGAATAGGGCAGAGGGTCAGACATGGGGTAAAAAACATATATATGAAAGTAGTAATGGAATTTTATGGATGATAACATGCATGATTAAGCCACTATGCAGTTTGCTCTAGAGGGGAAACCACATTTAGTATGTTGTGATGATGCTCAGGGAATGAATGTAAATTAAAAAAAAAATTCAGAAAAAGAAATACTAAAACTGTTACCAAAATTTAAAGACAAAACTGTGTATTTGATGACCACAGTAAGCTATATAGCCCCAGCTAGGTACTAATTTATAGTATGTTCATTCTACTCACTGAGGTTTATGCCTAAAGTCAGACATGGGTTCTTTATGTATATATCAGCTGTGCTTGCTATTGCAAATATTTAGACAAATTAAGTTCATTAGCAAATCAATTAAATGGGGGGGAAAGGCATAGAAAGCAATCGTGGATACCAGAGACAATGGGAGGACGGTTGGACAGGGTAGAGGGTTAGGATAGGGAATCAAGGATGGCAAAAAAAAAAAAAAAAAAAAAAAAAAAGGCACTAAATATACATGACATAAGAAATGGAAAATTGTTTGTTGATAACACGTATGTTGATGTGCTTGATTGAGCCAACAGACAGTGTATTTTGGATGGAAAATTCATTTTGTATACTGGAATGATGTATAGCATATTAATGTTAAAAAAAAGAAAAATAAATTAATAAAAAAATACTTGGTTCATTTGACAGGTTTCATATCAAGAAATAAATTGTACCACACAGAAATATACCAGAACTTTGGGGAGAAAGATGTTGAAATATGATACAACTAACAACTAAGAGATTTAGCAGGAATAATTAAGAAGTTGTTAATTACATTAGCATAGAGAAGTAATACATATTTGGAAAGTAAATCAAGGGGTTTAACTATAATGAATAATATGCAAAATAGGTGAAAATATTCAATGAACTATTGAAAATGGGAGTGTGGAAACTAGGAAGGACATCAAAGAGGAGATAATATTGTATATTTTATTTTATTTTATACATAAAAGAAATGAGTAAAGTTAGAGGAATAGATGAGTTCACTGAATAGAAAATGACAGAGACAGGAAACAAAGGGAACAAGATGGGACCAGTAGATGGTGTGATGGTTACATTGCTGGACTCCCATGTAGTCAACCATGGTTCAAGTCACAGGCCCAGTGACTTTAACTCAGGCAGGGCAGATGTGCGTGTGTGCCCATAATCCCAAGAGGAGAATAGAGGAGACGACACTGTGGGGTGACCATCACCCTAGGAGTGATTTCTTGCTTTCTGTCTCTTTCTGTCTCTCTGGCGAGTGCATGTGCCCTATAGCAAAAATCTCTCTGAAAAAAAAGAAAGAAATGCATGGTGATAAGGGAGAAAGAAGACAGAGAATATGTTGGTTCATTGATACATTTCAAAAGTGACACATATAGGTATTAAGAAAAAGAAGAGGATATTCAGAAGAGTTTCCTGTCATGAAGATGTCAGAGACATATGGGTTACGGGAAAGGGGAGTGATATGAGAATGACAGGTATAGACAGGTCCTTGATTTCACTCATGATTAGAACCTATTGCTACAATACAATGAATGAGTTTGTTTAAGTAAACTGCAAAGTGCAGAAAATGTATAAAAAACAAAGCATACATATTTTGAATGAGCCTTTATGTATATGTACTTCATATCAAATACCATGTCTTTTGGTGTTGTGTACTTATCAAACCAGAAAATAGTAAAGTATCGAACCATATGGAATTTAATATGTAGTCAGTAAACAAATATCTAGGAAATTGATTATAAGTTTGAATAATGAAATTGACTTAGGCTTTAAATGAGAAATACTACTTAGATAAGTAGAAAAGACAAAGAAAGAAATTCCAAAGATTTTGAAAACAAGTTTTGGGAAAACAAAAACAAAAAACAGAGCAAAGGCATAGATGCCAATGAAATAGCCATGGAAGGTAAGAAACAAGGAAGAAGTAAACCAGGTAAAATGAAATAACTACTCTTAGAAGCTATGAAAAATAAATTTGAGTGCAACATGTACATTGGAAGTAAACAACTTTAAAGATTCTAATGGGATCAACAGATGATGTAATGGTTATATCACTGGACTCCCATGTAGTTAACTGCTGGTTGATCTCCTGACCCCTTGGCTTAAAACTCATGCTGGGTGCATTTGTGTATACCCAAAATCCTGAGAGGTGAATGGGGAAGAAGTGATTGTGACATAAGCATCTCTCCTGAGGGGTGATTTCTCGCTTTCTGTCTCACTGTCTCTTTGGTGGTTCATGTACTCTATAGCAAAAATCTCTCAGAAAAAAAAAAATCTAAAGATTTTGAATTTATGAATGGAAGAATTAGCTCTTACTGAACAGTGTTTGATATGAAACAATTATCATTTGACATACAATTATCTGAGAAATTTTAATTTCTTTTAGGTTTTTGCCATAGACATATGTGCTTGTAGGAGACCATAGAGGGGAAAGTGAGAAATCACCTTTGGATGGATGACCCGGTAACAATCCCTACTCCTTCAATGTCCTCCTGGGATTTGGGGTGCATATGCACTTGCATCCCATGTTCTTTTCAAGGTCTGGCACTCAAACTGCATCAGCCATGTGGAAGTCCACTACGCCACCTGCTGGTCCCTATCTGAGAGATTTAAAGGAGATAGTGATTGTGCTGGAGGGTAGAGGAAGATGGCAATGCATATGGGAAGCACAGGCTGGAAGTGGAGATTCACCAGGCCCTCACTGAAGAGTGTCTGCGAGGTGGCAGCTGTGGGAATGATCTAAATCAAAATTGGACTGCAAAATGGTTTTAGCAAAGTATTGTAATAGAAGAAATTTAGACTGTGTGATGGTCTACCACATGGATTTAGTTTAAGCAAAATACGGAAGAAGCTGAAAATCTTGAATTGAATTTTTTTTTGGTAATTGATAAGAGAATTGGTAATTATCCATATTGAACTACACTACTTTAGCCAACACCTATAAATATGTGCAAAAGAACGAATAAAATACATTATTTGCCTTAATTAGAACAGAAAAAATCATTTAGAGGATTGTTATTCTGGGAATCAAATGACATGATTATGCTTTCTCTTTTTAAAGAATAATGAGAGATAATTTAAATTATAAATTAGAGTTTGGCTCAGTCACGGCGGTGTGAGCCATGGGGTTGTTGCTACATGGTGCTGGAGGCCATATGGAAAACCTCCAGGTTCATATCCCAGGTGTCCTTGAACACACCAGCCATGCCCATGATGCCATCAGGCTGCAAGAGGAGAACTGCAATGGGGAGACCCAGCTTAGGTTGTCTTTCTCTCTTTGTCTCTCTCTCTCTCTCTTTTTTCTAATGAAATAAACATATAATTACATTTTAAAATGCTTATAAAGTTATATCCTAATCTTTTCCTTGCTTTATTTGTGTATATATACATCTATTTATTCAGTTACCTATTTAGTAAAATTTACACATAAAGATATAACTAATGAAAATAAATCTACTTTCAGATAACATTAATGAGGTACCTATAAATTTTTTGTATATCAACTTAAAAGTTAAAATAGAGCACAATGCTAGCACTCCTTTGTTCTTTTAAACCATCAGGCTATTTTTCCAGAATGTGATGGCAAATATTAAAACTTGTCTAACAACTAAATCTTTGAGCTTGACCAAAATTATATTTGGATTTTTTTCTCAGATTGAATTTATTCTCTTTCCATGTTTTATTCCAATTGTTCTCATCTATCATATGGTACTGGCCTTTATTCCCACTTACTCATGATTCCACCTTCGGTCCTATAGCTCAATCTGGACTTTGAATCTGGTCATACACTCTCCACACAAGGACCATGGTACCTTTTTGAGAGGGAAAAATTCTCTTTTTTTTTTTTTGTTTGTTTGTTTTGTTTTTGTTTTTGCTTTTGCTTTTTTAAAAATTATTATTATTTCCTTTGAAACCGGGTTTAATGCTTTCTTTTTGTGTGAATGGATTTCTTGTTTATATTGGGACAAAATGTTTATATCGGGACAAAACTCTTGTTTATATCAGGACAAAACTCTCCCAATTTTTGTTCCCTTTCTTTTGCATTTGAAAGCATCACACAACTATTTTGTCTTGTCCATTTGTAAGTAGAACTCTTATCCTTCATATTGCATTCTTCTGAAAACCCACACTTTAGTCATTCTTTCAAAAGTAGAGTCATGATTCTTTTCTATAGTATGAAGATTTTGTTTCCCATCTCAAAAAAGTTATACACATAAAATGATTGCAGAAAATGTGGAATGAAGTGTTTCCTTTGGGATATATTGAGAGATTTTAGCAGAAAAATGGTCATTGTTTCATTTGAAAAGTGAATTCCTGAACCTTTAAAATTTATGGCAACAGCTATGAATGAAGGATTGTGAGTAGAACAGATTCAATATGAGCGCCTATAAGGGTGAAAAGTACTTTCTCCCCAGGCGCACATATTTTCTGCTGGATTTCATGGGAAGCTGAATTTTTTTGAGAAATAGGTAATAGTCTAGAATTATGATCTCAACAGCATAAAACATTGAAGTTAATTTTAAGCAAACTCATTTCTATGAATATTTCATTGATTATGTGCAGAATTATCTGCAAAGATTAATTAAGATGGTAAGTAGAGATTTAAAATATCTATTTTAGTCTTTGTTGTGGGACTATAATAAAGCATCTATAATCTTAAACAAAATTTTTTGTTATTTTCTTTACACTTTCTTTTCTTGAATATTCCTTTTTGTGTCTTTCCACAGAACTATTTAGAGTAGGTTTAGCTCAACTTTGACAATAAAGATCAATAGGTAGAACTAGCAAGGTGACAGTAAGGTCTGTCCCTATATATTTGAGACCTGGTTGAAAATAAACACAAATAAAACAAACAAAAAATTAAAACACTTCACCTCTAGGTACCCCCCCCAAAAAAAAAAATCCTCTATGGGTCAGCAGGTGATGTGGTAGATGTTAGACCTCTCATGGCTAACTCCACTGTTTGTGTCTAGACCTGATGGCTTGAAAACCACGCTGAGTACATGTGTGCACCCAAAATTCTGAGCAGAGATTGGAGGAGAGGACATTTTTGCTTGACCATTCCCCGCCAGCAGTGTATGTGTGGGGTTTCTCACCATCCCTCTCTCTCTTTCTTTCTTTCTTTTTTTTTTTTTTTTTTTGGAGAGGTTTTTGCTACAGGGCGCGTGCGCTCACCAGTCAGAGAGAGACAGAGAGACAGAAAGCGAGAAATCACCCCCCCCAGGGGGGATGGCCACGCCGCAATCCATTCTCCTCCATTCTCCTCTCGGGATCTTGAGCACGCACGCACACGTGCCCGGCGTGAGTTTAAGCCACCAGGTCCAAGACTCGAACCACAGTCAACTATGTGGGAGTCCAGCAACATAGCCATTACTGTAACTGCTGGTCCCTCTCTGTCTTTCTTTCTAGGAAGTGAGTGTACCCTATGAGTGATTTCTAAAACAAATAAATTAATAAATTAAAGTTTTCTCTCCTAAAGAATCACAAGGCACAGAGAATAAAACAAGATTTCAGGATTACAAATGGATTTGTAGATAAAGTGTTATTCTTATTGGAGGAGTAAGTATACACTGAATTCCTTCCCCCCACCCAGTAGTGATACAGCCCAGTGGAGAAGGAGACACTCCTACTTTATTCTACATCAGCCTGGAGGAAATGTGAAATGCATCCTGGTATAATGGAAAGGGCATTGCACTAGGAATTAGGGAACCATTCTTTTCTACTAGCTTTACAATAACTGCCCTACACTTAGGTATAGTGGCCTCCAAAAAACGGATTAATTGAGCTAGATCACTGATTTTCACACAACATTCTCTAGAAATAGACCTTTGGAATGCAAACATAGGGTTAGATGTTAGCAAGACAATGCTCTAAAATTTGTAACATGAGGGTTCTAGGTTCACAACATCCATTTCTACAATAATATATTAGTGATATCACGCTTTGCTTATTGCAATTCCTCATAGTAATATAGTTCATAATAAATATATATTTCATGTTTACTTTTTATGACTGTAAACATAGTATATTAACTTTTCAGGAAAAAAAATTATAAAAAACAGGAGTTTATAAAGGCATCACACATAACCTCATAATTCAAAAAATTATTTTAGAGTATTTGTAGAATGTACATTTACCTTACACTTCTGAAAGAGGTCCAAAATGGCTCTTACATGGCAAAAGTCAAGGTTTCTGCAGAGTTGATTCCTTCTGGAGGCTCTAGGAAGAATCTAGTCCCTGCCTCTTCCACCTTTCCTCTCCTTCTGTAGCTCCTTCCGCCTTCCATACGATAACCATCAGTGTGATTCCATTGGGTCCATTTGGCATACGTGGAGCAAGCTCCCTCTTCTAAGATTCTTAATCACATCTGTAGAGTCAGTTTTGCCATATAAATTATATATTCTACGTCGGAAAAATAATAGTTATGGGGACTCTGCCTGACAACAAAGGATATGTAGATCTTTCTTTCCTCTATTTATTCTACACCTGGGTGTCCAGTGCTCAATAATAGAGCACTCAAACACCCACCTCGAAATCTACTGTTCTTTTCAGCCAAAATAAAGTTTCATTTAAAAAAAAATACAGAAATCTAATGATGCCCTCCTCACCTCCTTCCAGACACTGTTTAAAAGTCAAGTCATCTATATGGTCTTCCCTAAATGTCTTCTTAAAATTTTAATACTTCATTCTCCTAGGAGTTTTTAACCTTTTTCTCTGTATATTTTTCTTCATAGACATCTTGCTTTCTTTATAAGGTCAGTTTCCTCAAAAGAACATAAGTTTCATGTTTTTGTGCTCTATGTTTATTGCTGTATCTTTAGCATATAGAGTGAGATTTACTCAGTAGATTTCCATGTAGTTTTTTTTTTTTTTTTAATAAACAGATGATAGGTTCATTGAACACTTTCATATTTTACAAGTGAGAAACCATGGCTTAGAATTACAGACAATGAGTAACAAAGCTGGGTTTCCACCATAAGTCATTCTGATTTTAAAGTTCATGCTCTTAACTGCTAGTCAGCCTTATCATTAATAATGGTTTAGATAACCTCTAATATTTCAGTTTAAAATATCAAGTAGGTCTTGACATGTGTGTGATAATTCCCTCACTTGTTGAAAACTTGAGAGGCAGATCAAAATTCCTGGTGATAATCTTTAGTTTGATTGTCACACACTGCATGTGTGCTTTGAAAATCCATGTTATGCCTCACAAAGATGTACAACAGTTGAATGTAAATAAGAAACTATAAAATAAAATAAGATAGAAAAACAAAAACCTTCTGATATTCACAGATAAATCCGTATCCCTAATTGTCAATCCTACTTAGTACTACCCTTCAACACATAAATCTTCCCCTTCACATTGTCAGCAGGATATAGAGAAATTAAATATTTTTACCACCATTTAAAAACTATTATTGGGACCAGCAGATGGCATAATGGTTATGTCGCTGAAGTCTCACATAGTTGACCACAGATCAAATCCCAGACCTAGTGGCTTTAAACTCACAACAGGCATGTGTGTGTGTATGCCGAAAATCTCAAGAAAGGAATGAAGGAGAAGGGATTGTAGTATGGCCATCCCTCCAAGAAGTAATGTCTTGCTTTCTGTCTCTCTGTCTCTCTGGTGAAGGCATGCACCCTATAGCAAAAAATCTCTCTATATATAAAAAGAGAAAGAAGAAAACCTGTCTTTGGAAATTAAGGATATTTGAATGGTCTTCCAGATTAAAAGATCCACTCCATAAAGTATTATTTGATGCTATATGATAGCCAGAGCTATAGACAGTTTGGTATCTACTTGCTACCTCTACGTAGATAAGTACTGAATTTATTGCTAAAATTATTTTGGTACTCTGTACATGGTACTATGTACTTTGGCATATTAATGCCTTTGTCACAATAAGCAAGGCTTTATAGTCTGTTTAAGAGACCATTGTATACACTAATTAGAAAAGCTGCCATTAAGAACACAACTGTGTAATAAACATTTTTATTTAAAGGAAAATGAAGGTGAAGTATATATAAGTAGAAAACAGGAATGGAAAACTAAACTAGAAGCTAGTTAGGGATGTCATTGCTTTTGAGATGTGACTTATAAATTGCCAATACCTGGGAGTTGTCAAAAGAAATGCCTTTAGTACTCTGGATAGTATTATTTATAACAGAATCTACTAAAGAAGTCAGAATTTAGTTTGGACTCAGAATGTAAAAGAATGCAAATTTTCTTCGAAGTGCTTTTTCTAAATACTGTGGAAATGTTTCTGCTCTCTCAGTTATGAAATCATTAAGGAATGGTATATTAAAACTTATAAATATGGAATTGTACACCATACACTACAACTAAAATAGGGTTCTATGATAAAGAAAGTTTACAATATTCAACATTTTACTGATGTATCAAGACATCTATTTCTAGTGTATGCTATTAGTTGAGCAATCTCCAGTTCCCCAGTGAAATTAGTAAATTAAAGAACTCAGGGACCAGCAGATGACATAATGGTTACATTGGTGGATTCCCATGTAGTCGACCAGGGTTCGAGTCCCAGACGTGGTGGCTTAAACTCACACTGGGCGCATGTGCATGCGTGCCCAAGATCCTGAGAGGAGAATGGAGGAGAAGGGATTATGGCGTGGCCATCCCCCATGGAGGGTGATTTCTTGTTTTCTATCTATCTGTCACTCTCTGTCTTTCTGGCGAGTGCATGCGCCCTATAGCAGACACCTTTCCAAAAAAATTAAAAAAAAAAAAAAAAGAATTCAGAAGGCAGGCCTTAATAATTGTTGCTATAGTCTACCATATTAATTTAGAGGATTAACCTGATGTGGAAATCTCTGGGAGGTTATATTGTCTTTGAGCTCACACTTTCATGGATCAGAAATTTGGAAAAGGCTTAGCTAGAAATTTACTCATCTCCGGGCAACATTGATTAGGGTTACTTACTAGCAGAGTGAAAAGCTACTCTGGCATTGAATAAACAAATTAGGTTCACTCACATGCTTAATACATTGATGAGGATGATAGGATCCCTGTCTGTTTTTATGTGGTCTCTGAGCCTCTCTACCCCTGTTCTTTATTCAGATATTGGTTACTAGGATGTACTCAGTTTGTGAAAATTGAGCAGCTTAATTACTAATGGTATTTACAAGTGTACTTAATTTTTTTTGTTAGTTTCTTTTTCCTTTCTTTTCTTTCCTTTAAAAGACTTTTTCCAGACAGTATTTGTGCTTACCAGAGAAACAGAAAGAGAAAGGAGAGGCAGAAAGCACCCCTCTCCCCAGTAGGCATGGTCATGCTGCATTTTCTTCCCCTATTCCTAAATCCTTCAAGATTTGAAGCATGCATATACATGCCCCCCCACCACAGGGCCTGAGACTCTTGAATTGCTCCATTGGCCATATGAGATCCAACTCCCTTAACCACCAGATCATGGACTAGGCCTGTTTTGTTTCTGTTTTTGATTTTTCCCCAGAGAGCATGTATGCTCGCCAGAGACAAAAAGAGAAAGTAAGAAAGCACCTCCTGGGAGGAAGATTATAACGTAATCCTGTCTCATCCTCTTCTCCCTCCTTTCCTTTCATGTTGTGGGCATGCATGCACATGTGCTTGGCATGTTTCTCAAACTTCCAGGTCTGGGACTATAAATACACAGTTGAGCATGTGAGATGTAGCTAGCTTAATCAATGCATACGGGCTGCTCCCTAAGTCTTTTATATTGTGATAAAAAGTTTGAAACAAAGGAGATGGAAGAAAGGTTTTGTGTGTTGCTATGTGTAGGAGGAAGGCTTTAAGGAATGAGGATGGAACTTGTGGGGAAAAGAGTGGGGTTTGCAGTCTAGAGGTGACACTCAGAGACTAACGCTGCCCTAGCTATGAGTGCTCACTAACACAGGTGCTCTTAGATGACACTTGTGTCTTGCTCTGAGTCATGGAGTGACTCTTGCAGAATTGATAGCTAACTGTTCTTCAGAGATTTTAGGTAGTAGGGATTTTTTCACTGAAAATAGCACAAACACAAAATACTTGATCCGTTTGTGTGTGTGTGTGTATATCTTCCCTTCAGCTACATTTTTAAACATGCTTAATCTCTCTGCGAGAGTATTAGATAGACTTCAAGTACTGAGTTATAAGTTAGCTCTCTCTACAGCATTTAAGCCTACTTATGTCAAGCTTAAAAATTGGGGAGAGTGGGACCAGCAGTTAGCGTAATGGCTATGTCGCTGGACTCCCATGTAGACAACCGCGGTTCAAGTCCTGGACCCAGCGGCTTAAACTCATGCAGGGTGCGTGTGTGTGTGTGCCCAAGATCCTGAAAGGAGAATGGAGGAGAAGGGATTGTGGCATGGCCATCCCCCCTGGGGGGTGGTTTCTCGCTTTCTATCTCTCTATCTCTCTCTGTCTTTCTGGCGAGTGCATGCACCCTATAGTGAAAACATCTCAAAAAAAAAAAAAATTGGGGGAAGCAATCTGAAAAGTTGTAAATTTGAGACATGAACTGAAAATAAATATTTGTGATAAAAAGAAAATTGATTATATCATCACCTACTATATTCAGTTTAGATATATTTTTGACACATTCTATGGTGCTTTTTTGAGAATAAAATAAAGCCTTGCTAAAATGTCAGGATATGGAGGTTAATCTATAGAAAGAATAGGTTTGACGGTGTACATTGATGCTCTACTTGGAAGATAGATATTTGATGTTATTATAAAAGTGTTGACAATTTTGTTACCTGAATATTTATCAGTTTGACATAATCTCTTGCCCCAAATCTATCCCTATAATAATCTTCAAAAAATTTAATCCTCTATTTTTCTCCTTATTAATTTTCATCAGACTCTCCTCCTTCTCCCACCTTCTTCCTATACTGTATCCAGTATCTATAACTCTTTTCAATGTTTCTATATCCTCTAGTCATTCAGTTTCAGTCATACAGCATGAGGAGATGGTATATATGAAGTGGAGACATACAGTATCTCTCCTTCGTGGTCTGGCTTGCTACACTCAGCAGTGGATCTTCCATGTTTATCCACTTTCTGGCAAAAGCCAGGATCTTGTTTTTTATGGCTAAAGGGTATAATGAAAGTTCCACAGTTTTTCAATCTACTCCTTTGTTTGTGGACATTTGGGTTGGTTTTATGTATTAGCAATTGTGAATAATGTTGCAGTAAACATCATTGTGCACTTTTCTGAAAAAAATAAAATCTTAATCCCTTGTGGTGAGGGAGTGTGCCTAAGTCAATATTTAAATTGCACATTAATGCTCATGACCCATGTCATCAAATATACAGTTGCTGTGTGCAAATGTGACATTAACTGTCATAGTTTGTCTTCCTCTTCTGATGAGTTATGTTATGGTGATCATGCTAGTTTACAAACCATATTTCCACTAATATTACAGGCTTACAATAACAATAGTTTCATAATAAGGTTTTGTTGCTCTCTACAGATTTAGCTAACCCTGCCTGAGTACATGTGCTCATGTTTCAATGTCCAGAATGGTTTTGATCTATTTCTGAGACTTATTATTTTTCAGTGTAGGCATTTTATGATTTACTAGAAACTCCTTTTTATTTTATTAATTGTTATTTTAAGCTAACTTTCTTTTTCTTACCTCTAGCTTACTCTGAAATCTTTCACATTTCATTTCCATTTATAAAAATCTTAGTCTTTTTTCAGAATAAATAGTAAGCAACAATTTATTTATGATACCTTTCCAGATGACTTGAGTAATTCTTTTTCAATAGCTCCTCCCATATAAAAATTATGAGGCAATGATTATTAATTATCTCTGAATCAAGAATCAATGAATAAGGCCTATCAGACTAGCATCACCATAATCAACTCTAATACTTACACCAGTTATTACTTCATCTTGCATACTTGTGCCTTACCACTTGACTTCATGTGTCCCGAGAAAGTAAATTTCAAAATCATGAAAATATCTCCCAATGGGCTTGCACATAGTCATATCACTAAAAATGAAATTTCACAATTATTTTACAATGTTAGTAAATTGTTAACCAAGCAAAGTAAGATATATGTGGTTTTGTTAGGAAGAAAATGAAAGAGGTTACGTAGAATATTAATGAATGAAGATGAAATAGCTGCATGAGCTACTATGACTGAGAGCTTGAGAGTGGGCCTGAATAATGACTGAGTAATTGGAAAAATTCAAGTCGCCTGGGTATAGGGTCAATAAATGGTGAAGGAACAGCAGAAAATCTAAGGAAGTGAATTACTGACATTACTAACTCTACTTAGGCAACCTGGATAGGTAAAAGAAAATCTTTTATAATGTTACCAATGCTGAAAATGATTTGATATGTAATTTAATGTTATTTATACTTTAAATAATTAAATTTTGATTTCTAAATAATTCAGGCAGGCTAGAGTATAGCAAACGTACAAAAATAAGATCCCAGTATATTTTACATCCCAGTATACTTTACTGCTAAAATGTGTCCAGTTCTTTGGTTTTATTAAATTATCTCATCAAAGTTAAGCAGCCTATTAGATTATATATAATTGTAATAAACAATTAAAAAAAGCTACAGAAATAAAAGCATCTTATGAGAATACATTATAGTTGTACCAGCATTAGGTGAAATAGATTAATTTTATAACATAACAAAAAAGTGAATTAAATATTTAGAGATATTTTATTATGGCCATTTTAAAAGAGAAGCCAAAACATAATCTGACTAAATATTATTAATGATTATTTCTTGTTATATAATGTACATATAAATCGACAAACATCCCCAAAACTTGTAGCTATCTCTATACATAAACTGAATGTGACTTTTATCAAATCCATATTTTGAAAATATCTGAATCTTACTATATAATATTAATATAATTCTGTTTCATTAGAAATTATTTTGTGAAAATAAGGTTCTTGCATCTAGTTTCACTCATTTCCTCATAATTTTTTTTAATATTCTCTATTTGAAAATGAACTACAATTAATTTTCTAATTCAAATCACATATCTAATTAACACCCTTTATAAAGTACAACCAAAATAGAAAATAACCTTCATTCTTATGTATACAAGGGGCCTGATTTCTATTACACCTAAGTTTTGTTTTAGCATCGTGTAATCTAGTTCACATTTCAAAGGTTATTAGCTAACTTGATGCCAAAAGGTCATCCATATTAGCGGTAATTGGCTTTTATAAATATTGCTCATTATGCAAATGTATTATTTACAAGCACCATTAGGCCAAAGTGGATGTAAGATCTTGGGTAATCGGTTCTCTGCATTCATTATGAAGCAAAATGTTTGATAATAGATAAATCAAAACCTTATCTTAGATATTGGAATATAATTTAGAATATGAAAACTTTGGAATGTTTCCTGCCTAATAAACTCTAAAACAGGACTGGTTAGGACACAGAAATGACAAGAGACTGGGTATAAATATCTGAATTTCGAAGACCTATCTTTAACTTTTTAAGCTGGATGTATCTAGTAATTACTCTAACAAACCTAATATACCAGCATATTATACCAAATTGGTTATCAATCATTTTACTGGAACTAACTCTAATTTTCTCTCTTTTTTTTTCATTCACAGAATACTTGAAGTGATATTGTTTCTAAGTTTTAGAAATAAGTAAGTCCCTTGGGACCAGCAGTTGGCATAATGGCTATGTCGCTGGACTCTCATGTAGTCAACTGTGGTTCAAGTCCTGGTCCTGGTAGATTAAAATCACACTGGGCACATGTGTGTGTGCAGGCCCAAGATCCCGAGAGGAGAATGGAAGAGAAGGAATTGTGGTGTGGCCATCCCCCTTTCTAGGGGGTGGTTTTTCACTTTCTGTAACTCTGTCTCTTTCTGTCTTTCTGGTGTGTACACTGCCCTATAGCAAAAACCTCTCAAAAAAAAAGAAAGAAAGAAAGAAAGAAAAAAGAAAGAAAGAATGAAAGAAAGAAAGAGAGAAATCTCAGGACCAGCAGATGATATAGTGGTTAAATTTCATGATGGGTAAAGTCTTTTTACAAGCAAAATGAGAAATAGTGATTGACTGTTTTAAAAAATAATTAGAATAATAATAATGACTGGGAAAAACATAGAAAAGATATTGAATGATGAAGTGGGGACATTAATGTCTCTGTATTGACTGACATGCATGGCATTCCCTTTTGTAAAAGCAATGTAATACACTGTAAAATTATATCTAATCCAATGTAATATAAAGAAGATTATGATAAAAAAAAAAGACATTGGACTCCCACATGGCTGACCATGGTTCTAGTCCCAGACCTAGTGGCTTGCCTACTCACTTTCTCTCTCTCTCTGGTCAAATTAAAATGATAAAAATAATGATAATAGTAAATAAAGTGAAATAAAATAATTCTAAAAAAAAAAACAAAAAAACAAAAAAAAACTTAGGCCTGCTCCATTGCTTGGTGGTTGAGGCAGCTGAATTTCACACGGTTGACCAGCAGGTTGACACCTGGGTGCATATGTGTGGGTACTCAAAATCCAGAATAGAGGGCAAGATGGAGGAGAAGGGACTGCAGTGTGATCATGCTCCCTGCAGGGTGCCTTCTCCTCTCCCTCTCTCTGTCTCTCTCCCTGGTGATTACGTGTACCCATTAGCAAAAATTTTTGTTTTAAGTTAATTAGAGGAGAAAGAGATATGTAAATTTCACTTTGCTTCACTAGATTGAGAAACTAGTTTCTGCCTAGTTTGGATTATTAAAGGGTCATCTGGAAGAGAACACAGGACATAAAGGTCAAGCAGACCTTCACCAAAATAGGAACTTTAGATTCAGGACGGAAGTTGCTATGGTAGTTTGAATTATGATCCATGCTTTTTTTTTTTTTTTTTTTTTTTTTTTTTTTTTTTTTTCTTTTTTTGGAGAGGTTTTTGCTATAGGGCGCGTGCGCTCGCCAGACAGACAGAGAGAGACAGAGAGATAGAAAGCAGGAAATCACCCCCCAGGGGGGATGGCCACGCCGCAATCCCTTCTCCTCCATTCTCCTCTCGGGATCTTGGGCACGCACGCACACGCGCCCGGCGTGAGTTTAAGCCGCCGGGTCCGGGACTCGAACCACGGTCGACTACGTGGGAGTCCAGCGACATAGCCATTACGCTAACTGCTGGTCCCGATCCATGCTTTTTGATTACTTTTTAAAAATGATCATTTATTGAGCACTACTATTAGCGATAAGGACAGAAACATGATCAAGACACAGCCTTTGCCGTATTGAATTGTAAATTCCAGCCATAAAGACACATAATTTAATTTAGTCCCAAGTCATAAGAAATAGAATCTATATAAAGTGCTCTGGAAGCAGAAAACAAAGGGAATTAGTTCCTCTCGGAGAGTTGAGAAGTTTTGGAAATACTGAGTCTTTTGGTTAGCTCAATACTCTTCTGTACAAAATAAGAAGATCATGACTCATATTTCAGAAAAGTTCTGATACCTAGTTAGATTTTCATTTTATGTATCTAAGCATACTGTTTGCAGCAGGTCACTTTTTGTTTTTAATTTGCCAGAAGGCACATGTACTCATCTGAGAAAGAGAGAGAGAGGGGGAAGAGAGGCAGCGTTTCTCTAGAAGATGGTCAAGCTGCAATCCCTACTCATCTACCTCTCCTTCATTTTGGGATTTGGAACATGCACTCACCTGGTATATTTTTCAAGCCACTGAGTCAAATCTGGAAATTCTTGGTCAGCTCTCTGGGATCCAGTCACCCTAACCACCATGCCATTCACTAGCTGGTTGCTCACTTTATTTCTTCTAGATTACTGCTTCCAGAATTTTCTATTCTACATTCTCACGTTCTACAGGAACCATGTAGAAAGTAGTTAAATAAAATGAAGAAATTAAAACAGTAATAAAAAGGAAGTTAGTTGATTGTGAGCTTCTGGATGTCAGCGTTTGCCATAGCCAAGAGGACTCCACTGCCTCTTTAGTTAATTCTTTCCTCTCTGTTTCTCAGATATTGGTCTCAAAGAAGCTTTCCAAATGACCAGTTCAGGAAGCACTTCCAAATTCAGCTAGGTGCATGTAATGGCTAGCCGTCTCATGATCTTTGGGTGTTCACACTGAGCGAGGTTAGAGAGCCTGTATTCTTCTTCTGATTAGTTCTCACATGTGCTGTCAGGAAAATCTAGTAAGATGGAGATTTCTGATGACTCTACACTTTAAATAAAGTGATCTAGGTCTCAGTCTCTGCTCTGAGGATCTGCTCTGTATCTGCATGAATTCACTCACTTCTATGAATCAAAGAAAAGGTACTGACAAGACCAAGCAGAGTAAGAAAGTTAACCTTGAATGCTTTTTCTGGGGAAACAGTTCTTACTTACTTTCTATTTGCCTGACTCATTTATTGCACTATTTATTGAGAGCCTAGTATGTATTAGACACTATTGTAAGCACTCTGGGAAAAGAAACAATCTGCTTGCTCTCGGGATCTTATTTTCTTATGAAATAGGTGGATAAAATGCTTAAATCAACAACATAACTATTTGTAAGTGCTATGAAGAAAACAAAAAATATAGAGTAGTGATACACGTGTGCAGAGACTTATGTTGCAATGAGTGGGGTAGATGGAGTTTTCCTTGAGGAAGCATCATAGTACGGATGGAATATATTTGGCTACGTGAAAAGCAAGAGATAGGAGAGGCAAGGGGTTTTCCAGCTTAAGGGAAGAGCAGGAAGGGAAGCCCTGAAGCAGAAAATAGCTTTCTGTGTTCAACTGACTAAAATAACGTGAGGCTAGAAGTTAGTAAGGGAAGGTAGAATAAAACACAGGAAGCAAAGTAACTCATGACATTTTGTTTATTGTGGTTTGGTTTAGTTTTTAATAAGTCAGGACAATAAATAACTGATTAAAGTTGAGACAGTAGAAATAGAAGTTTTCATTTTCATTGGAGGTTGAACTGGCCAGATTTAGTCATAGATTGATACAGAAGAAGAGAAAAGTGAAGGTCAACAAATGATCCTTAAATATCTGCTTTGTGGGGCCAGCAGTTAGTATAATGGCTATGTCGCTGGACTCCCACGTAGTTGACTGCGGTTCAAGTCCCAGACCCGGTGGCTTAAACTCACGCCGGGCATGTGTGCGTGCGTGCCCAAGATCCCGAGAGGAGAATGGAGGAGAAGGGATTGCGGCATGGCCATCCCCTCTGGGGGGGGGGGGGTGATTTCTCGCTTTCTATCTCTCTGTCTCTCTCTGTCTGGCGAGCGCACGCGCCCTATAGCAAAAAAAAAAAAAAAAAAAAAAAAAATCTGCTTTGTGAAAATAGAGAGTACGCTGGTACCATTGCTCAAATGGAGATAAGTGAAAAGTGGAGACCGGTCCGGGAAACAAAATGGAATGTTCCACATTGGAAATATCAAGTAAAAACATCCAT
Source organism: Tupaia tana (assembly GCA_026018925.1). Taxonomy (NCBI): domain Eukaryota; kingdom Metazoa; phylum Chordata; class Mammalia; order Scandentia; family Tupaiidae; genus Tupaia; species Tupaia tana. Next base: position 208,278,964 of record JAKSZU010000001.1, on the reverse strand, counting down.
GAAAAATTCAAGTACATATCCAACTGGGATTTAGATAATGAATTTGCAAATCATAGGGTAAACTTGGGGTGCAGGTAGAAATGTGGATCATCGTTATGTTGGTACAAATGGTAGGAGCTGTGGAGGTTTCTGAGAAGATGCTACACAGAGGCTGAAGAAGGGCTTGGGATCATTTGTGCATCTTACAACATTTTGTTAAACTGCACATTTAAGAAACATATTGAAGCAACTCTGAATATCTTTTTTTTTCTCCTGAGGATTTTAATTTTTAATTTTATTTTTTTTTAATTTTTGCTTGTTTGCTTTATTTGTTTTAGAAACTTGCCTGGACTAAACTTGTGGAGGCTGTCTCCCCCATGTGTACAGCCACTTTTGTTTCTGTTTACTATGTTTAAAAATAATACTTTTGGGGCCAGCAGGTGGCACGGAGGTTAAGGTGCTGGATTCCACACGGCCGACTGCATGGATCAAGTCTGGAACGCTGTGACTTAAAAAATCACACCGGGCATGTGTGCATGTGTGCGTGACCAAAATCCTAAGAGAAGGCTTTGTGCTGTGCCATCCCCTCTGTGGGGTGATTTCTTACATTCTCTCTCTCTTTCTCTTTCTCTCTCTCTGGCAAGTGCATGCATCCTATAGAAAAACAAAAACAAAAACAAAAAATGTACAGACCAAAATAAAACAAATAAAACCCTTATTTAGTCTAAAAGGTTTCGCTAGTCTCTGCATAGATTAGTAATCAGCACTAAATGACTATATGATGTCCCCAAATATCTCAAATCAGTAATGCTTTTCTCATTTACCCATGGACCTTAACAAAGGTTGGAAGCACACTTCACAGCTCAGTCAGTTTTCAAATTCACCGAGGCTTTTATTTTCTGCCAGGTCCTTTGTGTTTCCTCTATACATAAATTTGTGTGTGTATTGGAAGGGTAGTCTTCAAAAAATTCATGAAAAATGTATCCTATATAAAAACTATGCATGGCTTTCAAAATATTTTTGCACCACAATGGACTTGTGCTTTCAATGTTCCCAATTTAAATTCTCCTCTTATGTTTAGCCTCCTTGTCAGCTAGAAATGTGAAGAGAGATTATAAAACCCTCTGTGGCTCTCTCACAGGCACACTTTCCCTCTTGGTTTTCTTGTTTTCCAATGTGCTTCCTCTCAAGACTTCCTATTAAAAACATTGCTGGACTTTTTATCTTTTGCACCAAACCAAGTACACCCACTCTTTGTAATGGCAAAGTTACTGGTTTTCCCAAGCAAAGCCACCTCTAGAAAACTTTTTGTTGTTGTTTTATAGAGTGTACATGCACTCCCAGAGAGTATCAGAGAGACAGAGAGAGTGAGAGAGAGAGAGAGAAGAGAAAGCACCCGCTCCTCCATGGAGAATCGTCATGCAGCAATCCCCTTTCCTTCGACTTCCGTCCCTTTGGGATTTCAAGCATGTGCTCACATGCCTGGGAGTTTCTCAGAGTCACTGGGGTTGGGATTGGAACTCTGTGTTGGCCATGTGGGATCTTGCTGCTTTGACCATAGGCCACAGAGCAAGCCTAAGACCATTTTTTTTTAAAACAATGTACAATGTTGTGTTTAGTGTATTCTCATGTTTTGTTTACTAAGAGTATCAAAGAGAGAGTGAGAATTGGCATTGAGATATGCATGGAGAAGAATTCCTGACCAAATATAATTTTATGGAAAGTCTATATACAAACAAAAACTTCATTATGCTAAGATAATATTTAATGGTCCCAATGGTCTACATGATGGGATTTGAAAACATAAAAAACAGGTGATAAAAATGATTTTGGCATTTTTCTAACATGTAAAAAGGGTGGAAGCATAAAAGAGAATTAACAAAAGACTTTGTCTCAGAGGGAGATGATACATTATATACATTATATTTTAGGCAAGTTAAAGTGGAGGTGCCAGAAGAAAGAACCTTGAGATGCTGGCAGTTGCAAAATAAGGAGTGGCTTCTTAGGAAAAAATGTATAAACTGGAGATAAATGCTGAGAATCATTCTCATGGGCATGGTAATTTAACCTGTGGGAGAAAGTGAGTTTTCTAAGATTATATATATCATATATATATGAGATATACATATATATATATATGATATATATATATATATATCATATATATATATGTATATATAAAATGTGTGTGTACATGTTCTTATGTGTGTGTGTGTGTGTGTGTGTGTGTGTGTGTGTATATATATATATATATATATATATATATATATATAAAATGTGTGTGTATTTGTTCATATTTCTATTTTCCTCTTCAGAGAAATATTAGGAGAGAGAGAGAGAAAGAATGAGAGAGAAATAGTAAGATAAGGGCAATTAACTACAAAAAAAGTAGAGCAATCTATAGAAAGTTCCCCGTGAAGTCAAGAGAAGAGGAAGAGTCCCGATCAAAGAGCTCCGAAAGGGTGTTAAGTAGCAAATGAGCTAAGATACTGTCTCCTGAGAACCAACAGGAGTGGGGCTTCAAAAGAGAAAGCCTAATTGTGCCAAGCGCTGCTGAGAGCTGGCAGTCGGGATGACTGGGCACAGGATTTCTAGTCCTTAGGTTAGCATTGGAGATTTTCCCCACACAGCTCCCAGATAACATAAATTAATGGACACAATCATTTTAAGCAAATGGTTTCTATAGAAAATGGATGTTATATCTGATTAGATTCATCAAAGGGCCTTTACTCACAATAAAATCTTAGTAGTATCGTTATTTTGAAATAGGAAGAGATCAAAATCTTAAACACTTCATCTATTGAACTGACTTATTAAGAGAATACTAGAGTGATACAATAATCATACCAATAACTATTCATCTAAACTTTGCATTCTACTTTTTAATTTCACAATATTTTATTTTTAAGAAACTTTACAAATACCAACATCTTAATAAAATGGAGCCCAAAGTTCTAGTGCATTTTGTTATTTAGCTTTTATAACATTCTTTTGGAGGTTGCCTAATGGAATAAAACCAGAACAATAACAAAATATTGACCACGGTCATACAGCTTCTGAGTGATGGAGCTGGAATTTGAACCCACATTTGTAAGAACTATTATTACTCGGCTCTGACAAGATTCTGAGAAGGGGAGAGTCTGCACCCTGTGTGCATACAAACAACAGCGCTTATACAAGCAAACGTCATTCTTACTCTCAATGTCATAAATCATACTCTTTCTACATCTTCTCAGTGCTTTATAAAAAAATTCTTTCTTTCTTTCATAAGAGAACGAGACAGAGAGAGACAGTCAGACAGTAAGATAGACATCCACAGCAGGGCCTTTGTGCCATAGTCCTACCCCTAGCCTCAGCTAGTCAGGATTGTGAACACACATGCAGAATGTGCACAGGGAGACCTTGGGCTATGAACCTGGAACATTCCATTTGGCTCAGCACCTCTAAGTGTCGCTGCTGCACCACTGTGGTCAGCCATCTTTTCTTCTTTTTCTCCTCTACTGAAGTCTTCTTTTCTTTATCTCCGATTTAACTTATATACTGCTGTTTTAATGATCTTTTCAAGATATAATAGTGATTATCACATCAAAGAAAGGCTAACATTCCCCTTTTTAAAAGGCTCTTGTGGGACCAGCAGTTAATGTAATGGCTATGTCACTGGACTCCCATGTATCGACTGTGGTTCTCGTCCCGGACCCGGTGGCTTAAAACTCACACCGTGAGCGTGTGCGTGAGTGCCCAAGATCCCAAGAGGAGAATGGAGGAGAAGGGATTGCGGCGTGGTCATCCCCCCTGAGGGGTGATTTCTCACTTTCTGTCTCTCTGTCTCTGTCTGGTGAGCGCACGCGCCCTATAGCAAAAAAAAAATCTCTCAAAAAAAAAAGGTTCTTGTATTTTTTTTTAGCCTTTTCTTTATGTTAACAATCACATTTCTTGAGATGTCTTAATAGTTGTCTTGGCTTTTATCTTCATGTAACTACATTAACACAGTAGAACATTATGTTATTCAAGTTGATGGCCCCACTCACCAAGATTAAAATACATTAATAAAGAAATAAATAAAACGTTTTTGTAATAGTCATTAGATTTGCTGAGAGCCTGTGAATAGCATAAATGTTTCGCTGACTATCTCAGTACACACACATTTTCTTTATTGACTGTGTGAATGAATATGCAAAGGGAGAAATTCCTCATCATCTACTAGGTGCGCATCAGTCACCACGTATATACTGCAGCTTACCCCTACCCACTCTTGATAAAGCAGCAGGTGCTTCTTGACAAAGCAGCAAGTCACTAGGTGCTTCCTGTCTATCCCAAGAAAATTCTCATTGAAACCCACTAAGGTGGGGGACCAGCAGTTAGCATAATGGCTATGTCGTAGTTGACCGTGGTTTGAGTCCCGGACCCAGTGGAAAGTTGAGAATGAATTTCTTACAGGAGGGAGGTAAATTGTTGTGAATAGTAATAGCTACAATTGGTGTTTTACTCATATTATTGATAAAGTGATAGACTTTTAACCTAGGTCTGTAGACTTCACAATTACATCTCTTTTCCAAGATGATTTACTTAAAATAATAAAGTAAGTAAATTATACAATGTGTGCACTATCTCTTCTTGATTCATGATGAAGTGGATCAAGCAGAAATTTCAGTTCACATCAGAGAGAACTTGCCCATGTTTAATTATAAATCCCAATGTTGATTTTTAAAAATAAATCATTTGCTTTACTTTTTCTGTTTTGGCAGAAATCATATTTGTACATTTTATGTGACATTAAAAAAGATGTTTAGAAAACAATAAGTGGTTAATATGACAGCACTTTTACAGTTTGCTAATTTAACAAAGGTTTTATTTTTGTCAGAATGCCAACTGTGCCTGAGAACATTACTAAATAATTAAATCAAGGTTCTCTGTTCTCTAGGTTATGACTGTCAAAAAACTGTATGCCAAGTCTATAAATGGAAATGCAAAAATATAAACCTTGAAAGGATTAACCACCCATTTCAAGAAGCCAATCTCTTGTTGAATCACTGAGTGACCAAGTGTATAGGAGTCATGAGGATAGAAATTGAGTATAATAAAAGTCCATACAATAACCTTTTCTTTCAAGTGTCAAGAACACAGTGTAATATTGGGAAAGAAAACTTTGTCTCTACCTTTCAGGTCTGTCTTGTCTATCTCTCCACAGTCACCTGGTATAATTAGGACTAATAAGTATTCTTCCTGCCACTGTGTCCCTTCACAATGGCATGGTCTTGGCACACAATTTATGTGCATTTTGAGAATGATCTGGACGTTGCTAGGCAAGTTCAGCTCCTTAGATGCAAAGAAAGCAGAAAGGGAACATTCAGCATAGCAAGGTCGCCATCGTGTGCGAGGTTCCAACACCTCTATTTCTTTCTTCTTCATTGGACAAAGAGGTAATGTATTTTGGTTGTGTACAACAAATTCTCAGTGCAGACTTCCCTGGATTTGAGTCCCAGTTTGAATATTTCCTAGCTGTGTCTTACTGACCAAGAGTTCTGTCTCACGTTCTGTATATGAAATAGAAATAATAATAATTGTGTTGATAATTAAATGAGTTTATATATCTTATTTATATTTACAGATTAGAATATAGCTTAGAGGCCTGGCAGGTAGCATGGTGGTTAAGGCACTGTACCCCATATGGTAGACCATGGTTCAAGTCCCAGACCTGGTGCCTTGCTTCCTCCCATTCTCTTTTTCTTTCTCTAGTCAAATTCAAAAAATAATGATAAATAAAATTAAATAAATAACTCTTTCAAAACTATTTTTAAAAAGAATATGGCTTAGAATATGTCCTCTACAGAGTTAATATTACTTAAATAACATTATTGGATAGTAGCTATAACTGAGAGGAGATTCATGGTAGAAGACAGTATATAAACCCATATTAGTTATCTAATGCTGCATTAAAAATCTCTCTACGATTTAACGGCTTAAAACTATAATAATCATGTGTTACTTCTCATGATTCTTGTGGCTCTTGAGAATAATTCAGCTGAGAGACTCTGACTTGAATTCCCTTGTGAGATTGCAGTTGAAGACATCTGCCGTTACAGTCATCTGTTGTATTCTGGTTGGTAGGTTAGGGGGAGAAAATAAGCTACTTTAATTCTATATTTTTGTATTTGAAAACCAAATTATTTTCAAATAAAAGTCACATTCTTTTTAAATAATAGAAATGATTTTTGGTCTGCGTTACTCTGTGTCTTACTTCAGGACTGGGATCAACCTCAGGCAAGTAGGTACTAGTTTTTGGCCTACATATGTTCCCTACGATGTTCCATTGCCTCTTCTTTCCCTAGAAGCTTCTTTTGTTATAGTAAAGTGATGGAAAATAAAGGGTTAGAAAGCTAAGATAATTATTGTATTCCAACATTTTGTCTCACCAAAATGCCTTTATTTGTAATAGACATCGTGTGTTCTTTTGGCCGAATGAAATCTTTTCCCAGGCAGCTCGCCTTCATAAAACCTTTCAATTCTTATTATAAAATATAGCTTATTAATGAATTTGTTATTTATCCTTTATATATATCTGAACATAATTCAATGCTATTATTTAAATACCATGCCAAAAAATGAATGCCACAGGACTTCTATTATAACCATTCTTTATCTCTTGCATTACCATTTAATGCTACATATAAATTCAGTGTTTAACTGGGCTCTCTGGTATTGTGATTGTTAAAGAAACTGGTGGTCAGAAACTTTGAGCAACAATTTGTGACTGGGTAACTCATTTATTCAATTTATTCAATTTATTAAATTACTTATCACCTTACCTTAAAATGCAGTTGTTTTGAGGATCGAGCAAGATAATATGTAAAATAAATATAAAGTTACCACAAAAATTGCATTTATAATGAAACTATTAATATTTTAAAGTGTTTATCTAATAATAATTTGAATGATTGCCTTAAGTTCTTTGCCATTAATAAGGGAAGTTATCATATATTTCCTTCTAAAACATATTAATATTAATTACTAAAGCAATATTTTAAGCATATATATATATATATATATATATATATATATATATATATAAAATGGAGGAAAGAATATTTAAAATCATGTTTAAAACTATAATACTCTATTCAGACTCTTGGGAGAATAACATAGCTGTTTCCTTTTTTTGGAGAGGTTTTTGCTATAGGGCGCGTGCACTCACCAGAAAGACAGAGAGACAGAAAGCAAGAAATCACTCCCCAGGGTGGTGGCCACGCCGCAATCCCTTCTCCTCCATTCTCCTCTCAGAATCTTGGGCACGCACGCACACGCGCCCGGCATGAGTTTTAAGCCACTGGGTCCAGGACGCGAAACACGTTCAACTACATGGGAGTCCAGCGACATAGCCATTACTCTAACTACTGGTCCCCATATAGCTGTTTCAGATTAAAAACCATTTACAGAAAGTTTAAACAGAATCTGTGATGTATCCTTGTGAGTTGCTGATAGTAAATTGGTAACATGATAAAAAAAATTTGCTATCAAAAAATGCTTGTATTATATACAATAAGAGGGTTAAGAATACTAACAAGGTATATTCACTACTGATATCTATAGTTTGTATTTTATGTTATTCTGTTCCTAGCTAATGGCAGATTATTGATTATTTACACTTGGTACTTCTAAAATTTATTCTTAAGGTATTTTACTTATTTTGTTATTGTAATTCTTTCTCTAAATGATTTTCCTGTCTCCATTTTCATGCAGAGGTAACAAACTTATGGTTCAAAGATATGTTTAAATTGGGCTACATAGTCACTTTTTAAAGCCAACATTTAAAAATATGGATATTTTATATAAAAATCCATATTATTAAAATTTACTGAAATATTAGAAAGACTATAGCAATAAATGATCAATTCTGCATGGCTAAAATATATTTTCTTCCTTTGGATGAAATCATTGTTCTCAAATTTGCTGTAATAGCCTTTTCTCACATTCCCCACTTTTTTTTTATTTCCTATCTTTGCTTTGTCACCTGTGTAATATCCACCTGACTTCTGAAATATATATTTTGAAGATGGCAGAGTTTTAATTCATTGAAATTGTCTTGATTAGGCCAGGTAGTGACATGTGGTGGCTGGGTCACACATGGCCATCTGCTTGGTTTGAATCCTAAACCCATATTGGGCACGTGTGCATGTATGCCCAAAATTCCAACAGGAGAATGGAAGAGAAGAGATTGCATCATGGGTATCCCCCTTGGGGGGGTGCTCCCATCACCCCTGTCTTGTCTTTCCCTGATGAGTACATGTGTCTGATAGCAAATTAAAAACAAGAAGAAAGTGATAGAGAAGGAGAAAGAGAGAGAGAGAGAGAAAGGAAAAGAAAAGAAGGAAGAGAAAGGAAAAAGAAAGAAGACAGAAAAAGAAAGAGAGGAAGAAAGAAAAAGACAGATGACAGAAAAAGAAAGAGAAAGAAGAAAGAAAATGAAAAAGAAGGAAAGAAGAAGGAAAAAGAGGATCAGGAAGGAAGGATTGGGAAGGAAGGGGGGAAGGAAGAAGGGAGGGAGGGGAGGAGGAAGGGAAGAAGGAAGGAAAGAAGAAAGGAAAAGAAAGGAAAGAAATATAGACAGAGGGAGAAGAAAGAAAGAAAAGAAGAAAGAGAAAGAAAGAAAGGGAAGAAGAAAGAAAAAAGAATGAAAGAAAGGAAGGAAGAGAAATTGTCTTGATCTCTCTTTTAAATATTTTCCCCTTTGACTTTTGTTTACTATCATTGGAATACTCATTTTGAAGTTGTCTTTCTGACTTAAATATTAATTGACAAAATTATAAAAAGACTATTTCTATTCTTAACATTCAACATTCTTTCTCTCTCTCCCTTCCTCTCTCTCTCTCTCTGTGATTTTTGCTATAAGGCACGTGCACTCGCCAGAGGGACAGAGAAACAGAAAGCAAGAAATCACCCCTTTGGGGAGGATGACCACACTGAAATCCCTTCTGTTTCACTGTCCTCTTGGGATCTTGGGCATGCATGCACACACGCCAGGTGTGTTTCAAGCCTCTAGGTCCAGGACTTGAACCACGGTAGACTACATAGGAGTCCAGTGATGTAACCATTATGTCATCTGCTGGTCCCAATATTTGACATTTTTAATGTTGTTATTTCATTGGCTTCTTGACTAAAAAAAAAAAAAAAACACACACACAGGAAAATTAGACAAAAATATCCATCAGATCTTTACAATTTACGGGGGGATTTATATACTGAAAAACTTCTGGAATAAAGCGCCTTCCGGGAAACCAAACTGAGATCATAAGCATGAAATACTTACTATCATGTATAAGGTAATTCAAAATTTGCTTGTCTTGTGTTTGGCCGTGTTAATGTGGCTTATCTGTCTGTCTCCTCCTTAAGCAACGTTCTAGTCTCTAGAATTCTGAGAAATAGATTGCTATTCTTTATAATCTATCTAGTCTACACTATTTTATTATAGTTGCTGCGACTAAGACAATAATTAATCATATATATATATATACTATATATATATATATATATATATATATATATAGAGAGAGAGAGAGAGAGAGAGAGAGATTTGCTATAGGGTGCATGCACTCACCACAGAGACAGAAAACAAGAAATCAACCGCCAGGGAAGATGGCCACACCACAATCCCTTATCCTCCAGTCACCTCTCCGGATTTTAGGCACTCATGCACACGGACCTACCATGAGTTTTAATTCACCAGGTCTGGGGCTTGAATTATGGTTGATCATCTGAGAGTCCAGCAATGCAACCATTACACTACCTGCTGTTCCCAGTAATATTTTAAATGAATGAAAAATTTGTCCACAAAATCTGAACTATTCCCTAGAGTATTCACAGGGTATATTAACACTTTTACAAAATTCTATTTAGTCCTCTGTTCATAGCACCTAGTCAACTGTCCTTGTTCCTTCTCCTCTATAAAAACCCTTGAACTCTGTACTTTAGATAAATTTTCTATTTAATGTAACTAGTTCAGAAGGATATATTCCCCTACTGGATCCAGCCTAGTCCACAGACATTTTGACTCTAGTACCAACTGTCTTCTTATATTCTTTTAGACCACCTGTCACCAAAGTATTACTCATTTTTGATAACATTGTTTTCACCTTAGAAAAAGGCCCTCTACAGCTTCATAGCCTCAGTTGGTTAGATATTTTCTCTCTGATTAACTTATTTTTCTAGGTGTAGTGATAAGCTTTCCCTTTTATCTCCAAATTTAAGACATAATTAAAATTATATATCAGGGAGTTTACAATACAGGTTTTATATGACCACATGTATTTTTTTAATGACATAGGAAATCTTCCTATATGAAGCTAAATTAAAACACTATCAAATGTAAATAGTTTAAATGGAAACACATATATATATAATTTTTCATTAAAAATGGATCTATTTGAGACTATAGTGAATTATATTATTCAGTTATCTTATAACCTTAGTTGAGATAATTATGTGTTTATATGTCTAATTATATATGTGCACATGAAATTCACACTTTTAATTTTCTTTTCTCCTTCATCGAGCCTTTAAAATATTCAGGACTTTCTGAAGGCTGTTTCAGATATGCTCACAGACTGTTTCAGCCATGATGATGTGACAACTTTGGTTTTATTTCTATCCTCTTTCTCAACCTCCATGAACACAGATCATGTTCCCTGAAAACCACTTACTTTCTTGCTTTCGGCTGTGGAGTCTCACAGGTGCATCTGGAGGGAGGGGTTCGTTATTTTCTACACATAGCACTAAATTTGTTAGGTAAGCTCTGTGGTCTCCTGCCTTCACTCCCTGGTTCCTCCAGAGGCAATTCTGCCTCTCAGTTGGGAGAAGTTATGAACAACCTGCTAGGTTTATCACATAAGAGCAGGAAAAGACCGCCCATAAACCAGTGAGCTGTGGCTGGTCACTTATTAATTGGGGTCATAATGACGATTGGTCAAGTTAGAGGTATGAGAGATAGGGGGTGAGGGCCAGGAGATGTGTGATAAAAATGTTTGGTAGGAGGAAGTTTTTTGATGTGTTAGATTAAACCTCATAAAGTAAGCTCATTCTAGCTCTGCCCTAAACAGTTCAGTTTCTGGGGTCCTGATATGTAAGGAAGCCTGGACCACAGGCACTGGGAGAGCAGATTTTTCTTGTCAGCCAATTTGTATAAACACTGCCATCCTGTCTACTAGCTCCTTTGACTTCTCAGTCTCATATTTTGGCCATTCAGTCTCCTCTCTTCTGAACTTTCTGGTAGTTCATTTGCTAATGCATTCTACAGTAGAATAAGCAAATCACTGTTTAAAGTAGAAATAGGAGGTTTTAAATGAAAGTCTCACTAAACATTATCATATGGGATTTGATGATTTGGTTTAAGGACTCGGGACTAAGAAACAAATCTGTAGGACAAGCACTATGGTTTCCTAAACATTAGCTGGCTTGCTATAAGACTAGAAATTTGGGGCTCAGCAGTTGGTGTAATGTCTATGTCACTGGGCTCCCACGTAGTCGACTGCAGTTTAAGCCCTGGACCCGGTGGCTTAAACTCATGCCGGGTGTGTGTGTGTGCATGCCCAAGATCCTGTGGCCATCCCCTGGGGTGTGTTTTCTCACGTTATGTCTCTGTTTTTCTGGCAAGTGCACGCTCCCTATAGCAAAACGTCTCCAAAAGAAAAAAAAAAAAAAAAAAGAATGGAAACTTGATATTGGTTCAAGCTCATCTGAGTAATTCTTAAGTGATTCTGTATTAGTCCTAAGTAGTTTACTCAGGGATATTCTGTAGAGACTGTACCAGTTATTCCCAACTGTGTCCTGATTAAGTTGCAAATAATGCTTTTGACCATAGGAGAGACATCAGCTACTTTCATGTTGTATAGATACATTGCATTTATTAATGTAGTTTATATGACCACAATATTGCACAGCTGTTTCAGATCTCAGCTAGTAATTTCTCTATTTAACTGAATATTGCTTATAAGCTTCATCTTTATTAGTAATCCTTTATTTGTGTTGGTTTTTTACTTTGTACTATTCCCCAAAATAGAAAAACAAGAAAAAAGTTGTGAACAATTTTAATTCCATGCCATGTATTTTTCCTTTGTTCATTCAAAAAAAAAAAAAAAAGTACTGGCAATATAAAAATTTAAAGCAATAAACTGTGAATTGTCAATAAATATAAAGCAGTAGTCGAACATGCCTCATAAATTTATGGTGTCAGTCATTTAAATGGTGAAAAAATTCACTAAAAAATTAGGTGTACAAATACAAATAATTTAATAGAATGATGAAGAAAAAGACAGGGAGAGTGCTAATATAGACCTGGGCATGTAAAGATTAAGCTGGGATTTAAAGTCTCAGTCTGTCTGTCAAGCTGAGTCAAGGGGAAGTGCTGACTACATTTCAATTGGGGGTGATCAGTGTGGCTGTGATGAACTAAGCACAAGGCGAGGTGGAAGGTGTGGGCAAAGGATTTGTAGGTAACATGCAAGCCAGTATATTTAGAGTGTTATTCCCAAGTATAATAATAAAAAAAAATTGATAAGTTTTAAGTGAGGCAGAGGATTAAGATTACTTCTTTACGAAAACTGGATAAGGTAGTGAATTGGGAGTGGAGAAAATTAGAAAGTAGAGAAACCAATTAGAAGACATTTATAATACCCAGGTAGGAAGTGACAGTGAGTGAGTACACATTAGTGGAAGAGTAGAAATTAACAAAATACAGATACTGGAATGACATTTTGGAGGTAGCTATAAAAGGGTCTGGTGATAGTGAGGTGTTAAAACTCTCTTTTATATATGTAGCTCTTGAGAATAGTGAGTAGGAAAGTTCAATATAGAAATTGGATGAATATGTGTTATATTATTTAAAGTTGAGAATACTTAAAACCTATCTGTAGGTTCACTTCTGTGTTAAAATATGATTAATTGCACATTTATTCAAAAGCATTTATTAGCACAATATGTATGCTGGACGTTTTACTAAGTATTGAAGACATAACAATGAATAAGACATGGTCCTGGCTTGAGAAACTATAATTATTCTTCAAGAGATAGACAAATAAACAATTATGTGCAAGCAAATTTTACTCATAAATATTTATGAGATAATTCAAACAAATTATTAGCAAAACAAATCCACTGATGTACAAAAATGATAACACATTATGACCTAGTTGGTTTTGTCTCAGGATGCAAAGGTCAGTTAAGATTAGAAAATATGTAACACACTAAAGGAGAAAACATGTATAATCATCTCAATGAGAGCTTAAAAAGATGCCTATAAATTGTGATGGCCTTTCTTGATAAGAAAATTTTACTCAATTAAAAGGAAAAAGATGTATTTCATTTACTAAAAAGTAAATCAAAATTTATAGCACATTTTATTCTCAGTGGAAAAAATTTAGAGGTTTTCCCTTTAGAATTAGAAAAAGGAAAAAATGTATTCATTGTCCTTCTTTCAATTACTACTATACTGGAGTCCCTAACCAGCATAGGAAAAACAATAGAAAACTTAAGTTCCATAAGAATAGAAAAGGGAAAAACAAAATAAGATCTAATGCTATTTTTAAAATTTTTAATTTACATTTAATCACTATGTATCTTTACAGTGTACAGCATTGCTTTTTCTGTAAAGAATATGGTGCAGATCAGTCAAGTCAAAGACATGATCATACATATTATCATCAGCAAATTACTTTATGTGTTTGCGTCAATTAAACATATTTTTCCTATTTACTTCCCTCCTTCCCTGCCTCTATTACCTACCTCCATATTACCCATCCTTACTATCTTTAGTATCTTCAGTTCCCCTCCCTAATACTACTATAGCTTTCAGTTTTTGCTATATAGTGCAGACGTTCACTATATGTTGAGTAGGGACATACAGAGTCTGTCTTTCATACTCTGTCTTGCTTCACTTAGCATTAAATCTTCCCTATTCGTTCACTTTGTATTCTGTTTCAGGTTGAACTACACTCTCTGAGATAACATAAAGCTCCCAGATCCTGGTAGTTTATGTTTATTTCCCCATCATATAGTATCAGGTTCAGTAAGTCAAGAATTATAAAGAGTCTAATGTTGTATCCCACTTGCAAAGTATGAATTTTCCTGATGTATCCAGATAATTATGTTATTTTTCAGGCAGCAAGTAGCATGCACATTATAGCTACTTTCTTCCCATTGTGCCAGTCCCTTAGGACAGCTCACACTAAGTGGGCTGCATTACAAGAGAAGAATCTCTAAAAAAAAAAAAAAAAAAAAAAAAAAGATGGAAGAATGAGTTGAGAAAACCACTCTCTAAGGAAGACATACATATAGCCAAAGGACATATGAAAAAATTCTCAGCATTTCTCATTGTAAGGGAGAAGCAGATCAAAACCACAAAGAGGTATCATCTAGCTCCAGTCAGAATGACTAAGATTAAAAAAAAATCAAAAAATGATAAGTGCTGGCAGGAGTGTGGTAAAAGGGTAACTCTCCTACACTGCTGATAGGAATGTAAATTGATCCAGCCACTGTGGAGAATGATATGGAGATTCCTCAAAGATCTAAAGATAGAACTACCATATCACCCAACAATCCTACTCTTTGGTATGTACCCAAAGGACAGAAGAATCCTCAGTCAGAAAAGTGCTTGCACATTGATGTTTATTGTGGCATTATTCATAATTGCTAAGACATGGAAACAACCCAAATGCCTACAAACAGATGAATGTGTTGAAAAAGTGTGGCACATATACTCTATGGAATACTACTTGGCCACAAAAAACAACAAGACCCTGGCTTTTGACTGAAAGTGGGTGAATATGGAAAATTTAATGCTGAGTGAAACAAGCCAGGCTATGAAGGAGAAACATTGTATGTCTTCACTTAATATATACTGAGCATCTGCACTCTATACTGAAGCTGAATGACTAGAGGATATAAAAGCATAGTAAATGGTTATAAATACCAGATACAGTGTGGGAAGAGGATAGATGAAAGAGTAGAGTCCGAGGAAGGACATTAAGGAGAAAAATAGAGAGGCAAGACATGTATGGGACAAAAAAATGGGTTATTACCTGTTGAAAATAAACTGTATAGTATTCTCAACTGGACTGATGGGAAATGTATACATGCTGGGATATTCACTTTGCAAGCTAAGTAACAAGTGATTGAATGTATAAAATAAATTGAAAGAAAAAGAATATGTAATACTGTATAAGAAACCAGAAAATTATCAAAAAATAATTTAAACAAACCTTTTTAAAGCTCAGTGAAAGAAAAGATATTTCAAAGAAAACAAATGCTGAGTGAACATTAGAAGAAATATGTAACTTTATCAGTAATCAGATCTGAAATCCCTTCAAACATCCTTGTCTGATAGAAGTAGTAGCTTAGCTTCTCTTCTCTTATGGCTTTCAGTTATTATAACTGTCTCAAATGAGAGAGGTGATTTTCCTCCATATCCACTTTTCATCTCCTTTATGTCCTAGCGAGTTAAACTCTAGTACTGACAATGGTAAAGCACCAGAATTTTAAGGGAAGATATGGCCTGTACATTGAAGTGTGGAAATTTGCCAATCTTTATTGGCAGGTTTTTGAGAAGTGTTAGGAGTTGAACTATTCCTTCTGCACCAAAGTAAAAGATAAAGAAAAAAAGATATGTTTCAGTTTCCTCAGAGTGTTTCCTTATTTGGAAATAAGGTCTTCACAGAGATAATCAAGTTAAAATGTAGTCCTGAGAGGAGAATGGAGAACACGAGATTGTGGCGTGGCCATCCCCCTTGGGGAGTGATTTCTCACTTTCTGTCTCTCTCTGTCTTTCTGGTGAACACATGAACAAAAACCTAAAAAAAAAAAAAAAAAAAAAAAGTTATGTTATGTGGTATCATTTCTGTCACACTATTTTCCTTGAAAGTTGAGTCATTAAACCCAATTTGCAACCAAGGTGAAGAAAATCAGGCTCCACCTATTGATGCAAGTACATAAACACTTATTTGGTAGACACACCTAACTTGAGTCACCATAGTAGAAAGTCAAAGGTTTTTGCTGAGTTTTGTATATATTTTTATTCATAGACTTATATATCTTCCAACAATTGAGAGGTCAGAGTACTTCAAATAAAGAACTTGAAACATAGCCACAATAACCTACTGCAATTTTTTTTCCCTCAAATCTTTTCCATTGACTAGTTTGTGCACTGGTTAAAATGAAATGCTAAGACTTTCTGGGGGGAAACAGATACTGGTTTTGAACTTGTGCTAATCTCCAGAAATCCAAATGTCATCATAGCCTACTTACTGTACAAATGCTGCCAGAAAAGGTCTAGTGTTACCAATTTGCTCCCCATTTTACCTTATACTAGGAGTCAGATGAGCCAACAGCAATTGATGCCATACATTCTGTCATCAGGGAGGGAAGAATTTTAATCAGACAAATGACAAGAATAGGTACTGGCAAGCAAAACTGTTGAACTATGCTAGACACTCCCTATATGTTTTTCTAGATCCACACTTCGCTCCCTTCACCTCTATGCATGGGAAGGTTTAACTAGAGAGTGCATCAATAAACTACCTTGCCGTCTGGATCCCAGTTAGATTCAATCAATGGCAATCAACAATGGAAAATCAAAGGGTTCAAGGGGAGTGAAATTTGGGTACTTACTCTTCTGAATCTATGTTTGTTTTTTCATCTTGCTTTCTTTTTTAATTAACACTTACTTTATTTAACTTTATTGATTTATTTTTTAATTTGAGCAGAGAGAGACTGTGTGTGTATATGTGTGTGTGTGTGTGTGAGAGAGAGAGAGAGAGAGAGAGAGAGAGAGAGAGAGAGGAAGAGAGAGGAAGAGAGAAAGCCAGGGGGGGGAGAGAGAGAGAGAGAGAGAGAGAGAGAAAGTGAGAAAGCAAGCTGTCAGGTCCAGGACATGAACCATGGTCAGCCATGTGGGAGTCTAGCACCTTTAACCACTACACCACCTGCCAGTCCCCCATTTTGCTTTCTACCTTCAAG
This sequence comes from Tupaia tana, assembly GCA_026018925.1. Taxonomy (NCBI): domain Eukaryota; kingdom Metazoa; phylum Chordata; class Mammalia; order Scandentia; family Tupaiidae; genus Tupaia; species Tupaia tana. The sequence goes on along the minus strand of JAKSZU010000001.1, from coordinate 208,261,987 downwards.
TAAGTAGTGAATTCTTCTCTCTATTAAAAGCCGTATCTACTATAACCATATTTTTTTTGAGGTTTCCGCTATAGGGCACGTGTGCTCTCCAGAAAGACAGAGAGAGACAGAGAGACAGAAAGAGAGAAATCGAGAAATCACCCCACAGGGGAATGACCATACCGCAATCCCTTCTCCTCCATTCTCCCCTGGGGATCCTGGGCACGCATGCACACGTGCCTGGCATGAGTCTGGGACTCGAACTGTGGTTAACTACATGGGAGTCCAGTGACATAGCCGTTATATCAACTGCTGGTCCCACCATAGTTTTCTTTTGGGGTAATTAATATTACTCCTTATGGATAATTAAGGTCATTGAGATACGTTGAATCCGAGATTTAACTATATCAAAGGACAGTCAGATATATGACTTTGAATCTTAGGTGTTATGTAAGAATAGTCAAAAAATACATTTATGCTAATGATGTTATCTAAAATGATGCACGGTTGGTGTAAGATATTCACAGAACATGTACAGAATAAAAAAAATAAGGCTGAAACTGAGGGGAAACTCATGAGTTGTTTAAGAGATAGTCCAGGAAAGAGAACTTGCAAAGAAGATTAAAAAGACAGGCTAGGGAACCAGCAGTTAGCGTAATGGCTCTGTCGCTGGACTCCCACGTAGTCAACCGCGGTTTGCGTCCTGGACCTGGTGGCTTAAAACTCACGCCGGGCGCGTGTGCGTGCGTGCCCAAGATCCCGAGAGGAGAATAGAGGAGAAGGGATTGCGGTGTGACCATCACCCCTGGGAGGTGATTTCTCGCTTTCTGTCTCTATGTCTCTCTCTGTCTTTCTGGCGAGCGCACGCGCCCTATAGCGAAAAACCTCTCCAAAAAAAAAAAAAAAAAAAAAAAGACAGGCTAGAGAAGAATAAGAAGAATCAGTATCAGTAGATAACAAAAGAACATTTCAAAAATATGAAAGCTGCCATTGTTATAAATGATGAGAACAAGTAAAATATTCAATGAATTTAGAATTAAAGAACATTGAATTGAACTTGATTTAAAAAAAAAATCAGGAATTAGTGGTGACAGAACAGAGTCCAATGCTTTGAAGTCCAGAGTAAATTGGTGGTGAAGAAGTAAAAATTAGTTTTTATTTCATAAATCTTATCTGTAAAGGGGTACAGAAAAGGCCAAGATTAGAGAATTGGGAGAGTTATTTGGAGGTAGGAAAGTTGAGGAATATATGTATAAGTATGTTTAAAAGATAAATGGGAAGAAGAACTATAGAGGGAAATGTCTGAGGTTTAAGACATGGAGTTGTTGATCGAGCTCATACTTTCCAATGAAAGAAACACGAATCTTGCACTCTTCGGTCTTTTGTAAATATGTCAACTGACTGATGAGCCATTGGTCGATATTTTGACTTCTAATTCCCTTTTCAGTTCTTTACTCTCACTTTATTACCTAGGCCTTCAAGCTTGCTAGATAATAATAATCATATGCTAGATTATTTTAGTAATGTATTTATTACCTCTAAATGCTTGATGAAATAGTCCTACATTCTAATTTTAAGCCAGAAAAAGCTGGAGAGGAGAGCTTACCTTTTACAACCGTGGAAACCAATGTCTCCTTTTCTCACTTGAGCTCTAAGTGATACCAGTAACCTAATTATTCCATAGAAAGGCAATATAGTCATCCATAGGGTTAAAGAAACAATCATTCTGACACTTACTAGAATATAAAGAAAGAGTTTAAGCAAGACTGTTGCTATCGGATTAAACTTTATTGACTAGGGGAGAAAGGTTCCAAATATAGTAAAGTTAGCTGAGAATTTATAAAAGGAACAGGGAGAGAGAATCAGAGGGCAGAAAATTAGTTAAGAGGAAACATCAAGGAAAGGTGAGTTTTTACTATCCGGATTTGACAGAATTCTTCTAAAGGGAGGCCAAAGTGATCATATATCAAAGATGAAGGAGACTGAGAAACTCGATCACAAATCAAAGATGATCAGATATTATTTTAACAGGATTCTTGGCTGAAAGCTGGCTAAGGTCAAGGCCTGTTTGAGAAGAGGGCTCAAAGAAGCCTAATTAATTTAGGTCGAAGAAGGACTCTTTGCCGGTAGCAATATTCCATATTACTACTTAGAATAAATTGAAACAGATTAAAAATATATTTACTAACGGAAGCTAAGAAATTTCATGCAGTATAATATTTTATGTATGAGGAATGTAAAAAATCATCTTATTGTATTGAAAACTTTCAGAATTATGAAGGAAGGATTTCATGCCTTCAAAGGAATAAGGAAATAAAGCAAATAATATAAAATACAATGAAATTACTTTTTATTATTTTCTAGATTAAATAGAACTATATAAAAGATCATTATGAACAGCATTGTCTACTATCAGAATTTATTCCTTAGAGACAATGTAAATAAATAAGTCATTTGTACTAATTTGGGGAAACATTTATTTGGGAAACAGGTACATTTATATCTGTTTGGGGAAACTTAGTGAAAAAAAAAATAACCTACAACATTTTTATGACTGACACATTATTTACCATTGCAAACAATAAAACAGAAAAAAAAAAGAGAGAGTAAGACACAAAGGAAATAAATGCAACACTCCAGTTAACTAAAATGAACTTTTTTGGTTTTCTTAGGATATTATTTTTTTCCAATACATTCTTTAATGTTATAATACATAAATAAATCATTTAAATAATTTCATTTTGACTGCACATGTTCTACAACTTAAAGCTAACAAGAGGCCCTCAGAAGAAAAGTAACAATTGAACTTTACAGTCCTTACAATTGCTCTGTTTCTGTTAGACTTCATAGATCACATATTTTAATAACTTATTTATTTGACTGTCAAATGCTAAAAGCACAAAAAAATGACTTAAAGTTGTTTTTAGAAAGCTTTGTAGGGTAGCCAACTTCATTCTTATTTTTTATGGTATAATTTTTATTAATGATTTTAAATGACAGATAATACAAGCTAAATGATCCCTTTCAATATTGATTATGGAAATAACTTCATTAAAGTCTAATTAGTAATAACATCTATGAGTACTTTTCTACTCTATTTTTATGTATATTCAATCAGTGATGCACTTCAATGCAAGCAAAATAATTAGTGAAAAAATATTGAGTGAACTTTTACTTAAAAAAAAAAAAATCCCCTAAGGTACTATCATTTCTTTACATCCACGTTGCATCTTGCAGACTTAAACTAAATGCCTGGCAAAAGGAATGTACCACAAATTTTAGTACATTTTAAGAAGTATTTCATTTTATACATGGATATTTTATCAAGTGTTACTTCTCCAAACACTAATGTAAATTAGGCCAGGCCTTAGGGCCCAGTGTTTGAATAAAAGTTAGTCTAGACCTAAAAAACAGCAGGCTATGATGAGATAAAGGGAAACCATAGCAGTAATATGTACTCATTCCTCCAACCGGCATGAAGTGCACTGGCACGTATTTCGGTCATGATTATACATAGAAGTAGTTCAAAAAAAAAGGTAGACTCAGAGACTACTAAAAAATAATAATTTTATCTGATTAGCTAGTGTAAAGCTGTCTTAAACTTCATTTTTATTGTTTTTACACGTAAATTGACAATTTAAGCAGTCGCCTTTTTAGCCAGTTCCCCAGACCAGGCTTTTCTTTACATTGATAATGACTGGCTTTTATCCCTTCCTCCAGTTTTTTTTTTTTTTTTCTTTCTTTTTTTTGAGAGGTTTTTGCCATAGGGCGCATGTGCTCGCCAGGAAGACAAAGAGAGACAGAGAGACAGAAAGCGAGAAATCACCCCCCCAGGGGGGATGGTCACGCTGCAATTCCTTCTCCTCCATTCTCCTCTTAGGATCTTGAGCACTCATGCACACACGCCCGGCGTGAGTTTAAGTCACTGGGTCCGGGACTCGAACCGCAGTTGGCTGCATGGGAGTTCAGCAACATAGCCATTACACTAACTGCTGGTCCCCCTTCCTCCAATTTTTGTTTCCTTGTAGTCTCATCTAGAATTAATAGGTATAGCCCTGATCGTCACTGAGACTCTGATGAGATTCAGTTGTTTTTCAATCTTCATTTTATGGCTGGGTATAGCTACAAAGGGTGAGGAGTTATCAGGTTAGGGTTTACTCTGCTATGAATTTCTATTCATAGACATTTTTAGAGAATATAATGTGAAAAAGACACTAATAATGAAATACATTGTCCTCTTTATATTTGAAGATGACATTGTGACTGGTATTTTCATTCTAGGTTTTGGGGTGTGGCTTATGTCCCAGAGCCTTTTGTAGCAGCTATTTTTAAGCGGCTAGAATGTTAAAGAGAGCCCTTTGGTCTGCAGCTGCTGATACAATTCACTAAACCTGATGCAGCTTGAAATGTTTTTCCTTTTCTTTTTCTTAAATTAGGAACATAGAAAGGCTTCTGTAATGAGCATATGTCGGTGTACACTTGCTAATATTATTATCAACGAGGAGCCTCTTCTAAGTAACAGGATCTGACTCAAAACTCAAAATTAAGATAAATTAGGAGACTGGGAATCACAATGAGTTTTGTTTATAAAAGTCTGTGAAATCTTTCTAGTCATGATGATAATAACTCAGATTGAAAATCAGGAGCTGAGGACTGACTTACCTGTCCCATGTTCATGTTGGAGAGATAGAAGTTGAATGTCTTCTGGTCTACTTGCCATGATGATAGATATTAAAATTCTAGGGAAAGGGAGAATTAATTGCCCAGTTTGGTGGCACGGTGAATGACAGCTGCATTAAAACACTATAGAAAAGGAAAAGTTAGTACTCAGGGTTAAATGATTCCAATAGAAAAGAAAGGTGCACATAGGTTATTGGTCTTACTGGTCTTTGGGTAATGTAACCCATTACTCAGAATTTCTGGATTTTGGTTTTCAAGTTTTGTTTGTTTGTTTGTTTGTTTTTGCTTTGTTTTGTTTTGTTTTGAGAGATTTTTGCTATAGGGTGCGTGTGATCGCCAGAAAGACAGAGAGAGACAGAGAGATAGACAGCAAGAAATCACCCCCCAGGGGGGATGGCCATGCCGCAATCCCTTCTCCTCCATTCTCCTCTCGGGATCTTGGGCACACACGCGCACGCACATGCACCCGACTTGAGTTTAAGCCACCACGTCTGGGATGCGAACTGCGGTTGACTACATGGGAGTCAAGCGACATAGCCATTACGCTAACTGCTGGTCCCAGTTTTCAAGTTTTTTTCAAAACAACTGAAATTGAACTTAATCCAATGACAATTCTTATTAAATCAGGAAAATAAATCAGGTACCCACACACACATGCCTGGTATGAGTTTAAGCCACTGGGCTCAGGACTGAAACCGCAGTCCACTACGTGGGAGTCCAGCAACATAGCCATTATGCCAACTGCTGGTCCTGTAGGCACTCATTTTTCAAAAAAACAACCTGAAGTGGTGGACAGACTATCACCACCTGGCACATGATTCAAATCTGATCTACTGTTTGGAAGTTGTCATCATTGGGTATCATGTTTTAAAAAGCATTTTTAAAAAATCTCTATTACTATATCAAATATTTCCATTCTCTTTCTTGCTTCTCTCTCTCTCTCTGTCTTTCTCTCAATGACCATTTGCTGGATTATTTGATAGAACAACTCTGTGCAATGACATTTTGATCAGTGTAATGGCTGAATGTTTGTGTCCTCTCAAAATTTATTTGTTTTTCCCAAAATAATAGTATTAGTTGGGTTGGGGGCCATGGAGAGGTAATTAGGATTAGAGGAGGATATGAGGGAAGTGTGTGGGGGTCATAATGGATTACTGTCTCTAGAAGAAAAGAGAGTGAGAGAGAGAGTGCATGTTCTCTGTCTAGATAAGAGAACATACCCAGAAAAAAATGGTCACCATAAGTAAGAGGTGTAGCAGCAACATGTCTGCTAATCTAAGAAGTTGAAAAGCTTACCAGAGGACAGTCTTTAACTGTCTGGACATCTTACCAGGTGACCAGCTTCCTAAATGTCAAAGGGTATTTTAGGGCAACAAAGTGTAGAATGACACAGTACCAGGCCTTACTATTAGTCTCAATACCCAACACTAAAACATTGTCACGCTCTGAATCTTCTTGCTCTCCTCCCTGTCTCCTCTGCTTGACAACTGTCTAGAAACTATAGAAATGATATATTTAGTAACAGGACCTTCAAAGTAAGCCTCTATTCAATGCAGAGGAAGAATGTTTTGGAGATAATAGTGGACATTATAACTGATGGAGGACAACAGGCAGGATATGCCACAGTCACTCTCAATGGTACCATTGAAGCTAAAAGCCTACTGCTGCAGACCTGGGCCAAAAAGGCTTATATCATTTCTTTTTTTCTTTTATTTTTTGGAGAGGTTTTTCGCTATAGGGTATGTGTGCTTGCCAGAAAGAGAGAGACAGACTGAAAGTGACAAATCACCTCTCAGGGGGGATGGCCATGCCACAATCCCTTCTCCTCCATTCTCCTCTTGGGATCTTGGACACGCATGCACATGCACCCAGCATGAGTTTAAGTCACTGAGTCCAGGACTCGAACCACAGTCGACCACATGGGAGTCCAGCGACGTAGCCATTACATCATCTGCCCATCCCTGAAATCATTTCTTTAACCAGAGCCTTGGTCTTGGGAACAAAATTCTCAATGTCTGTACTGACTCCAGGTCGGCTTTCTTAGTGGTGAATGCTCATGGAGTGATCTGAGGGGACAAAAGGGAGGCATACTAGATGCAAATGGTAAGGAAGTAAAGTATGTAAAGGAAATCCTGGACTTGATTAGAGCAGTACAAGAGTTGTCCAAAAAGAAATTTTAAAAATGAAAGAAAAGAAAAGACAGAAATCAGTGGTGCATCATTGTAGGGAATGCCAAAGAAAAGAAGAGACTTTGACACAGTAAGAGGAAAATGCCTGGCAGATGATACAGCAAGTAGCACATCCCTCTCTAAAAATGCCTTGAAATTATTGCAATGAGAATATCCCTCCCTCAACTGAAGGTATTAGAGACAGTATAGGGGGGGTTGGGAAACAGGGGGTAGAAGGGAGCAGTCAAAGAAAGAACCAACAAACAAGGAAATAAAACATTTACAGACAAAAAAAAGTTACCTGTTGATGATAATGTATATGGTAATATTTTTGATATGACTAAGATTCATGCTGGAATAAAAACATGTTGTATATTGTAAAGATGTACAGTGACAAAATGTAAATTTAAATAATTAATTAATTAAAAAATAAGATTCCCTCCTTACCTGTATATGAAAACCTTTTTTTCTATTTTGAAGAGAAAATGGAGGAAGATTTTTTTTAATTGGATTTTTGACGTCTCTTACCTCGGGGCAGTCGTTGGTCAACCAACCACCCTGAGGCAGTAGTCTGGTTACCGGAAGTCCTAGCATGAGCAATAATCAAATATGCTAATGATTGCATGTACTATGAGCAAAAAATAATGAACCAACTGTGGATGAGGGTCGTAAGAACCCCAGAGTTAAAAGGCTTAATAGAAGCCTTAATAAATTCAGTTTGCTTACTGCCAACCAAACAACTCCCAAACCAGGCTCCTGTATAACAGAACTCATACAGGCTCTAGAGACACAGTGAAGAAACTGTAGACTGTACAGTAATGTCCACAGCTCCAGGATAATGAACCTGTTTTTTGGTATCTGTAGATACTTTATAGGGTGAGTTGGGGCTTTCCCATAGAGAACTGAAAAAAATCACAAGAAGAGGTTAAGTGTCTGACAAAAGAAATAATCCCGAGGTTTAGATTGTCAAAGTCAATTCAAAGAGCCCATGTTCTGCATTCCTGTCAAAGCTGACTTCTGGAGGAGGAGCTCAGACTCGAGGAATTAAGTGGAGATTACGTGCAGCTTGGAAACCTCAATCATTAGGGAAAACTGAAAAGCCAACCACACATTAAAGTGTGGCTAAATGATATCAAGAGACTTAAGAACATTGGTTCAAGGTTCTACAATTACTCTTACTCAAATCAGGGCTGCTCCAAAAGGAACCCTGAAGCTAAGGTCCTACGAGATGGTCTACAGCACAGTTGTTCATTCCCGAAAAGAGCTGACATGGGAAGTCACTGTGAGAGATGCACAGAAATGGCAGCTGAACGTATTAATATTAGGTTGTCAGAAAAGTCATGACACATTTTTGCATAGAAAAACAGTGAAAAAATAGTCTTTTCTGATGATTCAATAGTTCTAGGACAAATAATAAATGACTCAAGGAGATATGGAAATTACATAACCTCCCACCCCACAGAGATAAAATTATATCCTTCTAAGGCAGGTAAACAGATGTACTTAAAAACAGACTCTTTAGATTACTTGTTAGTGGAACAAGAAGGAGTCTATCCTGTGACTCATACCCCATGTTGCACTTGGTTAAACACTTCAGGGGGAAAAAGAAGTATATATAAAAAACATCTTTGGACCACATGGCCTGGTTACATACCTTTAATCAAAACCCAACACTGGGGACCAGCAGTTAGCGTAATGGCTATGTCGCTGGACTCCCACGTAGTCGACCGCGGTTTGCGTCCTGGCCCGGTGGCTTAAAACTCATGCCGGGTGCGTATGCATGCGTGCCCAAGATCCCGAGAGGAGTACGGAGCAGAAGGGATTGTGGCGTGACCATCCCCCCTGGGGGGTGATTTCTCGCTTTCTGTCTCTCTGTCTCTCTCTGTCTGTCTGGCGAATGCACGCGCCCTATAGCAAAAAAAAACAAACAAACAAACAAAAAAAAACAAAAACAAACAAAAAAACAAAAACAAACTCTCCAAAAAGAACCAACACTGCCATTGGGGTCTGAAATGGAATAAAATAAGTGGTACCTTGCTTGTACTGTTTTTACCCCTGACAAGGCCTCTTATTTCTCCTGCTACTGTTAATATTGGTCCCTGCATCTTCAATGACTAGTAAAATTAATTAGCACATGATTGGAACAATTTAAGTTATAAATGGTGGTAAAGTAAGAAAGTAAGAATACAAATACTTACAGGCCCTAAGACTCTTACTTTCTCTCTCTGTGCCCCTCTCTGGTAAAATTAAAATAAATAAATAAATAAAGTTAAATAAAATAATTATTTAAAAAATTAAAAACTAAGTTAAACAAAAGAAAGAAAGGTGCTTCACTGGGCATGGCAGAACACTGTTTTTTATGGTAGCTTTATCAGGAACAGGGCAATAGGATAATACAAGAGGCAGATTGGTTGACACCAGGTTACTTTACGTTCCTGTCTTTGTGTACGGTCAAACAGGAAAAGTTTCCTCATCACCCTCTGGAGGTCTGCTGAAAATGAACCGACAAAGGTAGGTTGCTAGGAAAGAAAAAGAGAAAAAGAAAAAAAGAAAAAAGAAAGACATACAAAATTTTATTTGATGTTAATGAGGGAAAAATCAGAGGATTCTCCAATAACCTAATGACATTCAAATGATTATATACCTTTCTTCATAGGGGTAGAAGAAGCAAAAAAAAAAAAAAAAAAAAAAAAAAAAAAAAAAAAAAAAAATGCAGCCAATTCTTTTAGGTGTAAAAGTAATTATTAGAAAAAAATGAGTGACCTAGGAGAAATAAGTGAACTCCTAAGTGATTCTGTTTGGAATCTGAATTAGAGCAGGAGCCAAATAATAGCCTGGGAAAAGATCCATCCAAGTGTGGCAACATTCCTCATTCTTTCCTGTTTTATTAATAGGAGTTTCTTTAGTGAGACCACAGGGCAGAGGGTGAGGCCACTCTTCAGGCAGATAATGTGATATCAGGCTAAAGAGTTCCTCTCTGCACTTGGTGAGGAGGGGATGGAGGAAAGGTCAGATAGCTCTTGGTTCTGAGTCTGCAGTTAAGGTCTTGTCTTTTCCTTTCATTCAAATTGCTCAGTCTGATAAAAATGCCATATTTCGGGATGCCATTTTCTAAGCCCTAACACACACAATGGTCAATGAAGAGACTCCTTTACTGCTGGCTAAAGCTTACCTGTTTGAGGATTTGACTATCACCTGATTACTCTAAAAGTGAGACAAGCTGAGTTTCAGTTTGGTGATGCAGAACTCCAGCATAACTAATTACATTCTGGTTGTTCTGTTGGGGTTCAGGGATGGAACTCAGTCCAAATCAATGGCCTCCCATAAATTTTATTTAACACTCTCATATAACCTCTTGCCAACTTCAATTTTATAGTCATATTTCATTTTATTGTGCTTGCTTTATTGTGCTTTGCAGATTATGTATTTTTTTAAATATTGAACATTGTTGAAATGACTACAAAGCTTTTAGAATACTTCATAAAATAGTTGGTAAAGAAGAAACAGGATTTGAGAAAATTGGCTGCAATTTTGAAAGAAGTTTTGCTGTGGGTAAAATGTTATCAAACAGTATCACATGCTACAGAGAGATTCTTTCTTCTTTTCTTAAAAGTTTGCCATGATGCGTGCACTTGCCACAGAGAGACAGAGGAAAGAAATCCCTCACCGTGGGGCAGGAGCACACCTGGGTCCTTTCTCCTTCATCTCCCTCCTGTTAGGGTTATGGGCACACACATACATGTGCCCAGCATGTTTTTCAAATTGCTGGGTCTAGGACTCAAAATGTGCAGTTAGCCACATTAAATGCGGCCATTTTAACCACCACACCATTGGCTGGCCCAGAGAAACATTTCATAAAAGAAGAAACAGATGCAGTCAACTTCATTGCTGTCTTCTATTAAGAAAATACCATTATCATCGCAGCTTTCAGCAACCACCCCCTGATCTGTCATCAGACTAAAAATTGAGGCAAGATCCACCACCACTGGCAAAAAGAATGGCTCCGTGAAGTCCAGATAATGTTAGCATTTTTTAACAATAAAGTTTTTTTTTTTTTTTTTTTTTTTTTTGAGAGTTTTTTGCTATAGGGCGCGTGCGCTCACCAGACAGAGAGAAACAGAGAGACAGAAAGCGAGAAATCACCCCCCAGGGGGGATGGCCACGCTGCAATCCCTTCTCCTCCATTCTCCTCTTGGGATCTTGGGCACGCATGCACACGTACCCGGCGTGAGTTTTAAGCCACCAAGTCTGGGACGTGAACCATGGTTGACTACGTGGGAGTCCAGCGACATAGCCGTTACGCTAACTGCTGGTCCCAATAAAGTTTTTTTTTTTTTTTTTTTTTTTTTTTTTTTTTTGGAGAGGTTTTTGCTATAGGGCTCGTGCGCTCGCCAGACAGACAGAGAGAGACAGAGAGATAGAAAGCAGGAAATCACCCCCCAGGGGGGATGGCCACGCCGCAATCCCTTCTCCTCCATTCTCCTCTCGGGATCTTGGGCACGCACGCACACGCGCCCGGCGTGAGTTTAAGCCACCGGGTCCGGGACTCGAACTGCGGTCGACTACGTGGGAGTCCAGCGACATAGCCATTACGCTAACTGCTGGTCCCCCAATAAAGTATTTTTTAATGAAGGCATAGTCATTGTTTTTAGACATAGTTGTGCTGCACATTCAGTAGACTACAGTATAGAGCAAGCATAACATTCGTTAAGGTTTTTGCCATAGAGCACATGCTCTCACCAGAGTGATGGTGAGAGGAAAAGTGAGAAATCATCCCCCAGGGCAGAATGATCATGCTGCAGTCCTTTCTTTTTCTTTCTCCTTCTGGAATTTTGGGCACACAGGCACACGTGCCCAGCATGATTATCAAGCAATGAGGTCTGGGATTTGAACCCGTCAGCCATATGGGAGTCCAGCACAGTAACCACCACACTACCTGCTGGCCCTGAGTAAGCATAACTTTGATGTGCATTGAGAAACCAAAAATGTGTGTGATTCATTTAATTATGCTATTTGCTTAATTGGGGAGGTCTGGAACCAAACCCTCCATCTAGCCAAAGAATACCTATCATTATTTGTCTGCATTTCTGTCCCTGTTCTGAGTCACCTATACTTTGACTATACTTGGCCCTACTTTAAAGACACCTCTTTTTACACACTGCGATTAAGTGCCAAGACCAACTCTTTCAATTCCTACCTACATCCTTTTTACCTCCCCCACTCTCAGGAGACCTTTTTGGATCAAGCAGGAAAAAGAGGTATTTACTCTGTTAAATTACGCATCAAATTCAAATGTGGTTCCTATTAGCAAACAAAAAGCTGTCTTATCTTAGAGATGCTTGTCCAGCAAAGATTAGAAAGCCTAACATTTTTTCTAATGGCAGAATCAAGTTAAACCTATTTTCTAAAATTTTGGATACAGTTGGTTGAGTGGAAGTGTATAGAGTGAACAAATCATTTTTATGGGGAGATAGAAAAACGGACTCAAAATATGGTTATTTACAATTGACTTGATAGAAAAAAATATAAAGATAGATACAGAAGAACTTTTGTGCATTAAGTGAATTTTTTAAAAATAACTTAATGGTAAGTACTTTCTTTGCCAAAATGGAATTTTCTCTCTCACCCATCAATATATATTATGTAATAGGCAAAAGAATAGATCGCACATAGAAGGCACTTCTTTTAAATTTTGTGAAATGAAAAATACAGAAGTGCTTTGCTTGTCATGAAATATTTACTTCTAAAAATCAGTTTTTACATAAAATAAATGGCAAAAAAAAATCTTGGCTTAAGGAATCCTCTGAAACTGCATTATTAGGCATGCATGGTTTTTGTTTTGCAAATACTATTGTTCTTCTTGATTGCTTCTTTAAAAAATAGTCTATGCTTCAAATTCACTTAATATATAGATGGGAGCAGGACAGTGCAAAGCATTTGCTTATAAAAAGTCTTCATTTTTTTGTACAAATTTTCAGAACAGCATTACTGTACAAAGCCAACTTTCCTAATACATTTTCAATTATATGCTTGATTTTAAAAGCCTAATTTATATACTTCTATTAAAAGTGCAATTTGTATCCAAAGCAGAAATGAAATATTTTGGACTTACTTGTTGATATTTTGCCTAGTTTTTACCAGGTTGCATAAATACATTTTTCATTATGTATTAACCTTTAATTTTTTATAACCTTTAATGAATTACTTATGGCAAAGATAATTCTTAGATTATTATTTTGTCTGATACTGAGAGGAATGAGTAGGGCTATCTTCCCTTTATCCTTTGAATTATGGTATTTGAACTATTATAGAAAACACCTAAATAGGCCAATAGTGACATTGACTGGGTTCATTGAAGCCTAATCACCGTGGTTTATGCAATTTCAATTTCATTATTTTTTTTTTTTCTGAGATTGAGGTCTGTTCAGTGGTGGGTATTGAACTGCATCTTTTCTGTTTGCACTTAAGAATATCTTACTTTTATTTTTAAAAGATGCTACTTGGTTAGGTGATTATAAAACGTAGATACATATGCCAAGGGAGCTATTTGCAGATCTAAAATGAGAGTTCTTTACCGATCATATTAATAAAAGAAATAAGGGCTCACTTTTTACTGTACAAATGGAATACTCTTTTCTTCTCCCAGCTCATTTTTCCAGTTTTCCTTTTAAAGTAATGAAAGCTTCTGATGTGCTCATAAGAAGTTAGATAGTACAGTTACACCCAGGGTGCGTTGTTTCTGGAGGAAATACTAACACTGACCCTCACAGGAATGATTCCATCATGGGTTGCTCATTAATACCATGTTTTGGACTTTTTTAGCTAAGAACTTTATTTATTTATTTATTTATTTATTTATTTATTTATTTATTTATTCATTCATTCATTCATTTAATAAGAAAGTGGGTAAGAGCAAGAGCATGCCCAAGAAAGCTCAGGGAGAGCTCGCGAGAGAAACAGGCATCCTCCACAGCGCCTTGTCACACCATGACCCCTTCCCCAGCCCTCCAGCTAGTGGTGTGTCTCACAGAGCTGCATGTGACCCCCACCTGCTTCTCTGTGTCATCCTGCACACATGGTCCTGTTGTCCTTTATCCCGTCATCGTAGTCGCCTTTGCCAATTTTGAGCGCGTTGGTGTAGTCCTTTCACCTGCTCTCCCCTCTGCCTAAAAGGCTCCTTCTCGAGATCTTCTCTGGGTTTCTACTCTTTGAGCATTCCTTTCTTTTGCAGGATGTCACCTTTTAGGAAATGACTAGGATCTTCTCCATCACTTCATTTTGATTTGTTTTCTTCCTAGCACTTATTATTAGCTGAACAAGCCGATGTATGTGTTGTTTTATTCATAGGCTGCTTGAGAATACTTGAATGTATGCTTTATGAGGGCAGGAGTATTGTATTCTTTGTTTGCCATCATATCTGAAGTGATTGCAGCTGTGTCCAGATCATGGCAGAAACTCTCTAAGTATTTATTAGATGAGTGAATACAGTTTGACTGAATAAAGGGTGATAGTTACCTCTTAAGAAGCATGATTACAGGAAAGAGAGCTGACAGGAAATAAATTTTTTAAAAATGTTTTCTACTACTTTATTTTATTTATTCAATCATTGTACATCACTACAGCTTGTAAAATTAATTACCCAACATAAATACATTTTACACCACTCCAGTTGAAACTATTATACAGGCTATCATCAGCAGACCAATCGTCTATTTCTGTGTCCCTTAAATGTCTTGCCTCTCTATTTTCTCCTTGATACCTCTCCTCTCACTCTTTCCCCTCTCCCACGTTTGTCCTACACTGTCTCCACTATCTTTCACCATTTTCCATGCTTCACTATCCTCTAACCTTTCAGTTTCCACCACAGAGTGCAGACTGTTGTTATATATTAAGTGGAAACATACAATGTCTTTCTTTTATAGTCTGGCTTACTTCATTCAGCAGTAAATTTTCCATATTCGTCTACCTTCTAAAAAATGCCAGGGTCTTGTTTTTTATTGCTGAGTCGTATTCCATAGAGTATAAGCAATGTTTAAGCTATTGACCATGATGTACTTACCTAGGTCATATCAGAAGGAGGTTGATTAATTGAGTACCACTGGGCAGTAAGACTTTGGACAGGACTTCCTTTACCCCTTGAGGGCTTGATAACTTGATAGCTGACATTATAAAATAAACACTAAGCAATTAAGAAGAGACGATGTGTACATATTTATGATGGGTGGGACCATCAAAGGAAAGAAAAGTGAATGACTTAAAAATCCAGTGAGATCTAGAAGCTTATATTGTCCTAATGGGAAAGATGAATGGAGGAATGTAGACAAGTTAGGGAAAAATAAATAAATTGGGGTAATGATGGTGGGACCTAGAATAATAAAAGATGGTTTTTGATAAAGTTTGCCTGGAGTGGTGTCAACATCTAGTCTTGTCTCCTAGGACATGAGTTAATCTCTCCTGGTTGATGAAACTCCCAGGGAGGAAATAAATGAAAATTGAGTTCCTGTTGGAGGATCTATCGGCTGTTAAGGGAAGCTCAGAGAAGGCGTCTCATTGTACCCACTAAATCCCAAATGGCTTCAATTTTAAGTAATCGGCATTTCAAAGCACCATATTTTGAGAACTCATCTCCTGAACCCCTTCATTATGAAGACATAAACTTTCTGCCAACAGTGATTAAACTGTCTACTACACAAAAAAGCCCATTTTTAGTTTCCAAACATTTTTAATTTGTTCATAGTTTAAGCCAACACTGGAAATCAAGTAGTTTTTCATGAAATTTGATTGAAAATTGATTTTAAACTTTTACTAAATAGTAAGTGATTTAAATAATGAATTTAAAACTTATTTTTTTCAGTTACCAAATATTCATTGAGCTTTTGTACGTTTGATAATAGGAATACAACATTTGAAAAAATTGACAAAATTGCTGTCAGGAAAATTATGTTCTTCCAAAAGTTTTTAAGAGAGATTTTTGCTATAGGAAACATGCATTCGCCAGAGAGACAGAAAGCAAGAAATCACCCCCCAGGAGTGTTGGTCATGCCACAGTCCCTTATCCTCCATTCTCCCCTTGGGATTTTGGGCACATGTGCACATACACCTAACGTGAGTTTTAAACCGCTGGGTCCAGGACTCAAACTAGAGTAGCATGCTGGTCTCATGTCAGGGAACTTATATTCTAATTAAAGACATGGTTTCTCTTGAAGGTAACAGTTTTACCTTCCATAATTGTAAAGTATTTAATCAATATTTTTTCTAAGGAAATATTAATACATGGAAGAAATAATATTTTTATAAAAATATCGAAGAGCTAATAAGGCATAGAAGCATCATTTGGCCAGAGTACAGAAGGTTGAAATCCAGAGAGAGAAATATGGCATTTGTAGCTTCTGCTTTGGGAGAGTTTCCCCA
This sequence comes from Tupaia tana, assembly GCA_026018925.1. Taxonomy (NCBI): domain Eukaryota; kingdom Metazoa; phylum Chordata; class Mammalia; order Scandentia; family Tupaiidae; genus Tupaia; species Tupaia tana. The sequence continues at coordinate 208,245,749 of JAKSZU010000001.1, read as the reverse complement.
TCTATAAATAAAAGATATTTTGAGGTCTTAGCATAGCTTTTTAAAATGTAATGAATATAGGATATAGTGGCATAGCAATTAAGGAACTGGACTCCTATGTGGTCTACCATGATTTGCATCCTGGACCTGGGGACTAGAAACTCATGCTGGGTGTGTGTGTGTGTGTGTGTGTGTGTGTGTGTGTGCCCAAAATCCCTACAGGAGAATGGATGATAAGGGATTGCAGTGTGACTTATCCCCCTGCGGGAGTGATTTCTTGCTGTCTCTCTGTCTCTGTCTATCTGGTGAGTGCACACAGTCTATAGCAAAAGTGTCTCTCTCTCTCTCTCTCTCACACACACACACACACACACACACACAAAGAAGAAGAAGGAGGAGGAAGAGGAGAGGACGAAGAGGAGGAGAGGAGGAGGAGGAGGAAGAAGAGGAAGAAGAAGAAAAGGAAGAAGAAAGAAAATGCTATGAAGATAGAGGGACAAAAACTGGACTCTGACTCACACCAAAAATAGGGATTATGCCTAATCATTCTGTTTGGGCCGAGCCCTGGAAGGCTGATCTGTAGAAATAGACTAGGACAAACACGGAAATAACAGGTATATTAAATAGTTTATATTTCTAAAATGTTTATTTATTTATTATTATGATTTTTTTGGGGGGAGAGGTTTTTGCTATAGGGCTTGTGTGTTCGCCAAAAAGACAGAGAGAGACAGGGAGACAGAAAGTGAGAAATCACTCCCCGGGGGGGATGGCTATGCCACAATCCCTTCTCCTCCATTCTCTCGGGATCTTGGACATGCAAGCACACACGCCCGGCGTGAGCTTAAGCCACCGGGTCTGGGACTCGAACCGTGGTCAACTACATGGGTGTCCAGCGACATAGCCATTACACTAACTGCTGGTCCCTAAAATGTTTGAATGTTTTTGTGATATTTCCTGAATATCTTGTCTTTTTCAGTCATTTAAAAAAGTTGTTCATAAAGCTCCTTATTATTATCACCTTCTTTTGGACATGTCCAAGTTTTATTTTAGTTCTTGCAAAAGTGACCCCAAAATATTGCATTACTATGTGATGTCTAGAACTGCAGGACAGATTCTCCAAGTGAACCAGACCAAGTTTCTTCCACTTTGTGTCTTCCTCTCTTCTCAGTTATCCATGATGGAGTTTGGAGATCAGGTTCCTGCTGTGTCTGCATTACAACCAGAGAAATGAGGAAAGGAGGAAGTCCATATGCTATCCTATTTCCCTTCAAGAATTTCAATAAGGGAACAAGAACCAGACTGTATATGTATGGCAAACACTCATGGGGAAATTGGTATCAGCCAAGTGCCAATCTCAACGCTTCATACTGTGTAGTTAGATTACCAAAGAGGTGAAAGTAGGCAAGACGAAGCTGATGCTGTCAGGACTTCCCTCACTGGTGAGCTCACTAAATTTCTCCTTAAAAGAAGGTTGCATTTGGGAACCAGAAATTAGCGTAATGGCTATGTCGCTGGACTCCCACGTAGTCGACCGCGGTTCGTGTCCCGGACCCGGTGGCTTAAAACTCACGCTGGGTGCGTGTGCGTGCGTGCCCAAGATCCTGAGAGGAGAATGGAGGAGAAGGGATTGCGGCATGGCCATCCCCTTTGGGGGGTGATTTCTTGCTTTCTGTCTCTATGTCTCTCTCTGTCTGTCTGGTGAGCGCATGCGCCCTATAGCGAAAATCTCTCTCAAAAAAAAAAAAAAAAAAAAAAAAGAAGGTTGCATTTGTTAAGCTCCACACGTCTCTACAGGTGTAACATCTGCCTGCTGTGAGGCCTATTGAGAAATTATTCAAAACTGACTGAACTAAAAAACGTCTGTATACTATAGACAGATACATAGATAGATGATAGATAGATGGATCAGTGCATTAATTTATTTATGGTAACACCAAATTGTCAGATTAGAAGGAAAATCATATACTCATAGATAAAAATTTAAAATTTATAAAAGGCTTAAATATAAAAATAAAAAATTGTATGTATAGATGATTAAAAATTTTTATACATTTAGAAAAAAAGTAACACTTAGATTTCTATTTCATATCAAACCAAATCCAAACATTAAGTTCAAAATTTATATTCAGTTTTCAGTATGACTTTATATATTTACATATACATAAAATTTTGTATTGGGTCCAGCAGATGGTATGGTGGTTAAGGGGCCAGACACTCCCACATGGCTTAACCATGGTTTGAGTCCCAGACCTGGCGATTTGCTTTCTCACTTCCTCACTAATGCTCTCTCTCTCTCTCTGTCAACTAAAAAATAAGTGAATGAATAAATAATATTAAATCAATAATTACTTTTAAAAATTTGTATAATATGGGTGGGAAAGGTTTCCTAGCAACAATACACACATACAACCAACTTAGAAAGTATCTAGAAAAATAATATAGTCATATGGTAACTACTCTAGGATCAAAAGCAATGTTACATATAACAAATATTTCCATGGAAAATATTTCATGAGACCCTGTGAATTATGGGATAAACCCAATCTGTTAATGTTTGCAATTATTCTGTCATAGGTGATTTTAATTATTCTGTAATAGTAGAGAGTTAGTAAATGTTTTTAACAAACATTGTAGACACATGCACATAGATGCATGTCTTTCATCTTAATTGGAAAACTGCTGGTTTTATTTACAGCTTAAATAATCCATTTCAATTTTCTATAATAAGCATTTCTTATAGCCTAGAGAACAAATATAGTTTCCTATAACGACATATTTTACAATGATCTTTAATAAGATCTAATCCTTAAAAAATTTAGTAAACATTATTTTACTTGAAGATTTTTTTCTAGTACACTAGCTAATATAAAATATACTTATAAATGTCAGTAGTTAAAAATAATGGAATTCAATCTTGAAGCAAACCAGCTTGAGGTTTAGCAGGGCAGTAGGCTTCTAATGAGAACAACCTGACCAAGTGCTGGGTTATAGGGAGGTCTCTTTGAAGAATGGTCCAATGAGAAACCAGAAACGGGTATTGGAAGCAAAATAGAAGTCAAGATAATTACTCAGGGGAAAGCAATTCACTTTGATTGTAGTGAGAACTGACTTGCACATGCTTGTATCTTGTATTTAGAAATACTGAGATGTTGAGTTTTTTGAGTTTGATGGTGATTGCTGCCTGTCTCCCTATAACTAGTTGCAGAAATAAAATTTCTTCTTCTCCAGCCTCTGCTTCTCCTTTCACTGGCCATGAGAGGAAGCAGAGATACTTTGTTTGTCCGTAACAATCTTACCTAGAAAACGCTCGGTATAAATACGCTTGGTCGATGTGCATCTTTTCTATGTGATGATTCAGGACCAAGACTCTTTCGTCTGCAGCCTTATGCTAGGAGAATAGACATTTATGGGGAATAGTTTGCTGTGTCTGATGCAAAGTGATACCATTAAAGAGAATTGCAATCACAATAACAAGAAACAGTATTTGTATTGATTTGGGCGTAAGTAAAACCTGGGATCCACTTGAAATTGATCTATTGATCTATTTACCTATCATTTCTGTCCTCACTAGAATGTGTATGTCCTCTGAATGTCTTTTCCTCCTCTATTGAGAAGAGAAATATGACTAGAGCTTTAAAGTAGGTGTGTGTTTGTGCATCAAAATTACTCCATTCTATGTATTTTTTAACAACTGAAACATTTGTATGTCTAAATTCACAGTTTCTAATTGCCTAAAAGCTTAAACAATAGATTGATATTGCCAGGATGTAAGTGTACCAATTCCAACTATATGCATTGTTTTTTATTAAAAGATATCCATCAGAAGCCTACCGATTTTTCTGTTGACTAGTGGAGAATATTACCTTTGGGCCAATCTATATTGTCTTGTAAAATTAACTCCAGTATTTTCTTGATTTTGTAATTGCCAAAGAGTAAATATTTACTTCCCTGAACAAATATACTTTTGGCTTGTGGAACTACTCAGAGGTTTTTCCTGGCCCATAGAGATCTGTATAAAGGGTTGAACTAGTTTGTATTTGGGAGATTATTTTGTGTATATTTCAGCACATGGTTTTGAGAATCATTAAATCCTTGATTCCATCTCTTACTAGCTATATGACATGGAGTGAGTTTCTTGTTTTCTCAGTTTCCTTGTCTGGAAAACAATAATAAAGAGAAGAGACTGTGTGGGAGGAGGGTGGCACATGGCGAAGGAGAGAGAGAGAATTAAAGGGAAAAAGAAAGAAGCAAAACATTTAAGGGACAAAAATTTTCTGTTGATGATAATATGTATGCCCAAGGTCCTGGGAGGAGAATGGAAGAGAAAGGATTGCAACATGGCCATTCACCTAGAAGGGGGTGGGGGGCGTGATTTCCCTCTCACTGTCTCTGTCTCTGTCTCTCTCTCTCCAGTGAGGGCACGTTCCCTAAGGCAAAAAACTCTCAAAAAATAGATAATAATTAATAGACTAGGTAAACTTGAACAATGCAGTATAAATTATATAATGTTACATATATACAACATAACATATATAATATATATGTTATATATAATATATATAATATACATAATATAATATATATGTATATATGGGATTTGTATTCTCAGTAAGCAGGCTTATCAATGACATATATCATTATGTAACTATCAACAATCATTTCTGAAACGCTACTCCATAAAAAGAAGAGATGGACTGTGATTAAAGGTAATATTTTTAATTAACAAAAAGACACAAGAACAAAGAAAAGCAAATAAAATTTTCTTTGGAGAAATATTTTTGGTATAGGGCATGTGGCATTCACCACAGGGACAGAGAGAGACAGAGACAGAAAGTGAGACATCGGCCCCCACATGAGACAGCCAAGTCTCAAACTCTGCTCCATTCTCCTCTCAGGATCTTGGGCACACATGCGCACACACCCGGCTTGAGTATCAGGCCTCCAGTTCCAGGACTTTAACCACTGTTGGCCATGTGGGAGTCCAGTGAAATAATCATTATGCCATCTGCTATTCCTGCAAATGCATTTTTTTAAAGCAATGTTCAGCTAAACAAGTTGACAAAATATGTAAAAGGAAACAGGATAAATGAGTTGATGAAAACAGGAACTACAGAAATAGAAAGCTGTATTATAGCATAAATTTGATAAGAAAATTAAGGAGTATTAAAAAACTATCTTAAAGTAACCAAGTTACTGTTAAACTTATTTAAGGAAAATATAAAATACTTGGACATCATTAGCTAGATATTAAAATAGAGAGATGAGGTTAAAAATAAACTCTGTGCCAGATAACATTTGAGTAGTTACAATGATGATCAGGGTAGACATAATGATCAAAATCACAAGATTTTTAGTTTATTGAGACTGAGATAACAAACATGTTCATTTACTTATTATAAATTATGACACCTACCCTAGAGAAAGCAAATAAGCTCCTGTATTTACAAAGCATTAGACAGGGACCAGCAGATGGCACAATGGTTACATCACTGAACTCCCACCATGGTTCAAGTCCCAGACCCGGCAGCTTAAAAGTCATGCCAGGCATGTGTGCGTGCGTCCCCAAGATCCTGAAAGGAGAAATGAGGAAACGGGATTTCAGCATGACCTTCCTCCCAAGGGGTGAATTTTCACTTTCTGTCTCTCTTTCTCTGTCTTTCCAGTGAACACGTGCACCCTATCGCAAAAAAGTCTCTCAAAAAAAAAAAAAAAAAAAAAAGCGTTAGGCTGCATCAGATTGACATAGGTAGAAACCACAAGCCTAGATGAGGAGATGTTACTAAGCTTGGAAAGTAAAGGAGGGAGGTTAGGTCACGGGCAAAGGAAACACGTGCGATGGTGCTGAGATGAGCCCAAACTTGGAATGTGTGGAAAACATGAGTCCTGGGGCAGCGCAGGCCATGTTTACTACTTTAATAAATGTACATATTTGGGACCAGCGGCTGGCAGAATGGCTACATCGCTGAACTCCCACATAGTTAACCACCGTGAACTCATGCCAAGCACATGTGCATGAGTGCCCAAAAGCCCACGAGAAGACTGGAGGACAAGGGACTGTGGCGTGGCCATCCCTCCTGAGGGGTGATTTCTCGCTTTCTGTCTCTCTATCCTCTCTGTTTCTTTGGCGAGCTCATGCACCCTATAGCAAAAAATCTCTCTAATAAATAAATACATATAATTCTAAAAAAAATGTACACAGATTCAAGATTGCAATACTATCATTGTTTTGCAGACTTTATGACTGGTATTTGTGTACGAAAACCAATAGAATTATGATAGAGCTTACACCGCGTACACCTACGGGGATTTGTTTCACGTGTGAGCATCGTCTATCATTTACATATCTGCGGTAATAAAAGATGAGCATAGACTCTCTCCCCTAATCTTGTTTTATTTATTTATTTATTTATTTATTTTTCTGTTTATACCTTAATTTTTAAGAGGGTAAATGCTAACCTGAGAATCATTGAATGCATCATCTGTAGTTGCTTTACATGCCTATTCTCATTTTCTACACAGAATACAGTTTTATCTTTAAACAGACTTTTTATTTTTTAAGACAAGGTCTTGCGTTTCTACTCTTCCTGCCTCAGCTTCTCAGATGAAATCATAGCAGCTTGCCATCACAGCTGGCTCTTTTCTTCTTCTTCTTTCTTCTCCTGCTAGAGAGCATCTGAGCTTGCTGAAGAGAGAGCGAGAATTTGTACCCATGAGGCACGGTCAAACCATCCCTTCTTCCCCATCACTCCTTTCTTTAGGGACTTGGGGCATAAATGCACATGTGCCCTGCATGTTTTCCAAGCCTCTGGGTCTGGGACTAGAACATGTATAGTATGCCCAATTGGACTGGTGAGAAATGTATTCATGTTGGAAAATTCACTTTACAAGCTAAGTGATGTAGAGTGATTGAATGTATACAAGAAATTAAGATAACAAAAAATATATTAAAAAAAGAAAAAAGACTGCATGGTCAGTCACATGGTACCCAAGTGCTTTAACCACCAATTCACAGGTTCTTTTAAAAGACAGAATCTTGCTATGGTGCCCAGGCTGGCCTTGAACACCTGACTCTCCTGCCTCAGCCTTTGCAAGTCTCTGAGATTACAGGACCACCCCACCCCACCTGGCTTTTCTGTAGGGCTGGGAATTGAACCCTGGGTCATCTATGTGATCCCAGTCTGTGGAGCATAGTGCTTTAGCAACAGACTCCATTGAGGCTGGGGTCTCACCGGATATTTAATCTCTCCCCTGGAGTTTTGGTTTGAAGTCCTGCTGATCAAAATCTGTCTTATGGAATTTTCCCTCAGTTTGTTTGTTTTCTCCCTAATGTGCACTTTATTTATTTATTTATTTGCTAGAACCTCATGTCTAGAAAATCAGTTATTTTATGTGACCACTAACTTGTTATTTACTTTCTATTTATCATGATACTCAACTGCAAGGAAATCTGAACTCCTAGTCAAAATTTCACTTTACTGTTGATGAAATTCTTGTTACTTGAAAGGGATTCCAGGGTGATTCTGTCTCTGGTCATTTGTTACCAAGTAAATCTACGGAATTGGTTTCACAATTTTTATGAGTCTCAGAAGGCTTCCCACTACTCCTTTGCTGCACGCTTCAGGAAAGCCACGTTTGCTATGGAGGGGTGTCACCTACACAGCTGGCTGGCTTTGCACTTTGGAACAAAGAGGCTGTAACTACCACTGACATTTGGGGTTAGAGACGGAATAGCTACAATCAGCTCTTTCCCTTGAATTTATTTATACTTTATAGAACACTTGGTGTTGTTTTTTCACATGACTCATTCACTTTCATGGAATGAGTGAATATTAAACCCATTGTCCTAATGTAAGGGTTTAGGATTTCTCTTCTATTGTTTCCTCAATGGGGCTACAATTTGCTGGCTCAGATTAGTCTGGCTTCATTTCTGGATCACATCTTGCAGGTGTTCACTATTGCGTTAGAGTGGTGGCCCTTCAATCTTTTCATCAGCTCACTTAAGAAGGAACCAACGGGAACCAGCAGTTAGCGTAATGGCTATGTCGCTGGACTCCCACGTAGTCGACCGCGGTTCGCATCCCAGACCCGGTGGCTTAAAACTCACGCCGGGCACGTGTGCGTGCGTGCCCAAGATCCCGAGAGGAGAATGGAGGTGAAGGGATTGCAGCGTGACCATCCCCCCGGGGGGTGATTTCTCGCTTTCTGTCTCTATGTCTCTCTCTGTCTGGCGAGCGCACGCGCCCTATAGCGAAAAACCTCTCAAAAAAAAAAAAAAAAAAAAAAGAAGGAACCAAGCATCTTTGTGACCAGCAGGACCCTGAGAGAATTCCAAATATGTGAGCACATGTTGGTGCTCATTTAAAATAGACCTTGGGTCAGCTGGTGGATTGGTAGTTAAGGTGACTGAATCCCACATGGTCAACCACATGGTTTGAGTCCTGGACCGGCTGCTTGAAAAGCATGCTTGACACATGTGTATGCTTGCCCAGAAACTAAAAGAAGAAATGGAAGAGAAGCAATTGCAGCATGATCGTTTTTCTTAGAGGGTGCTTTCTCACTTTCCCTCTCTCTTTGTACCTCTAACAAATTAAATAAATAAAATCGTTTTATATGTGATACACTAAGAAATTCTTCTATGCACCAACATTAATCTACCCCTTTATTGCCTACCACCGAACCCCTAGACGGCACTTTGATCTGCTAGAGAGAGTCAGAGAGAGAGGGAAAGTGAGAAAATAAAGCAGGAGATGGGGGTATTAAACATACTTCAGTGTAAAGGCCAGAGTAGAGAAACAGTAAGCTTTACCCAAGACGGAGTCACAATGGCTAAGTTTTTTCGAGAGCTGACTGCATTAGGGCTCTAAACAATTATAGCTAAGGGCAACAGTTTCTATTTGCTAACTAAATTCTAACAAGATGCACAAATCGCTTTGGTATGTGGATCCCACAAGAATGGGGTAATAAATCACCCAGGCTACTATGTAACTGTTTTTGGAAGGCCACTTACCAGAGAGCCAGCCCATTGTTCAGATGAAAAAAAAAAACCCTTGCTGGGACCAACAGATGGTGTTGCAGGTATTCACTAACGCAATAGTGAATGATCCAGAAATGAAGCCAGACTAATCCGTTACTGATTCCCACAAGGCTGGCCGTGGTTTTCGTCCAGAGTCCTGGGGTGGTTTGAAACTCATGCTGGGCATGTGTGCATGAATGTGCCTGTGCACAATCCCAGGAGGAGAAAGGAGAAGGGATCATGGTGTGGCCATCCTTCTTGGGGAGTGATTTCTCACTTTTCCTCCCACTCTCTCTGACTCTGTGAGCACACATGCCCTAAAGCCAAACCTCTTTAAAATCAAAACAAAACAACTCTCCTCTCAGCTCTCTTCGGCAATCCCTTTCTGGGACCCCTCCCTGGTTGGGAGCTTTCTCCTTCAGTAAACTTTGCTGTTTCTCCTCTCCTCTGCATTGTTAATTCTTCCTGAGTGTGAGACAAGAATTGGTCATCCCGCAGTCCTAAATCGGGCACTGGTATTAAATCGCCTCACACCCCATTTTCCTAGAGCATGTCCCATGGGGATGATCATACTGTGATCCTTTCCCCATTTCTCCTTTTGGGATTTTGGGCATGCTCACACAGAAGCCCTGTGTGGGTTTCAAGCTCCGGTATCTGGACTGGAGTCCATGCCGGAGCCATCCATGTGGGATCCTGCTACCTTAACCACCACACCACCAGTGGGCCAGTTGTATGGCTTATTGATACTTTTTTTCTTAGTTATGTACTTGTCCTACAATGGCTAGAATGAACAAACAGCTGTGATATACCCCAGTTATTTTTTAACTCAAACACATTTTGGCCACAGTGTAACACTGAAAGACCCTTGACCTCACTTCCAGAATGAGCCATTGTGTCTTTCTGTTTTCCTCGCCAATAGTAATCATCTTACTGTTTCTTTTCTTTTAAAAAAAATATAATTTAATAGGTGTGATAAGACAGAGTCTTGTAAAATAATGGTATTAAGTTTTAGGGTTAAAGGATTTTATGTAAATGGGACACCTAGAAACACATTGTCATGTTTTATATATCAAGTAGGTTCTTATAGAACTTCTCAGAGATTTTAATGCACTAATGTGACTAGTTACGTAGGTTGTAGGATATGTATCATTTCCAAATGTACCTGAGCCGGTAGAGGACATGGAATCACTGTTCTGAGAAAAAGTTTTTTCAGTAAAGAAGTACATTTTAAATGTGCTCTTACGAGTAGGACTCACATCTCAAAATGTGTTCCAAATATGAGATAGAAACAGGAATTGCTGAGTACATTTGTAATAAAACAGGCTTTTACAGCTGAGTAATTATTTTTAATTAGCCATTAGTGATGTATGTGTTTATGTGCTTTTATTTACATTTGTGTTCTTTTCATGGATTTATTTTTGTAGAGTAGCTTGTTACTGTGACTGAAACAAAATAAAGAATGCTTTTAGAAGTGTCATATTGAGGGGCCAGCAGGTGATATAGTGGTCAAGGCACTGGACTCCCACATGATTGATCATGGTTCAAATCCTGGACCTGGCAGCTTGAAGCTCACATGGATGATTTCTCACTTTCTTTCTCATTGTCTCTCTCTGGTGAGTTCACACGCTCTATAACAAAACAAAACAAAACAAAACAAAACAAAACAAAACAAAGAAAAAGGAGGGGGGCTATTTTAATACTTTTGGCACAAGGGCTCTTCCAAAAAATTATGAAAACCAGTATTCTGAAAAAAACTACGTATAGATTTTTAAAAATCTGAAGCAAAATAAACTCACACTTTAATTTTATTTTTCCCCATCCTTTTTGAAGTTCCCTAATATTCATTGAGCCAATTAAGGTTTACAATATAATAGAAAGAATATGACCTTTGAAATTCATCAAAAGTAAGTTAGTATCTTGGTTTTCTCCTTTTTGAATGTCTGAATGACCTGTTTTTTTTTTTTTTTCATTGCATGGCTCACTATTAATTGACTTAAAATTTGGGATATTTATCACCTTAATAAAAATTATAAAACGTGGGACCAGCAGTTGGCATAATGGGTATGTTGCTGGACTCCCATGTATTTGACCATGTTTTGAGTCCCGGACCCAGTGACTTAAACTCACTCTGGGTGCATGTGTGTGTGTGCCCAAGATCCCAAGAGGAGAATGGAGGAGAAGGGACTGTGGCGTGGCCATCCCCCCTGGGAGGGTGATTTCTCTCTTTCTGTGTCTCTGTCTCTCTCGGTCTTTCTGGTGAGCACATGAGCACTATAGCAAAAACCTCTAAAAACAAAAATTATAAAACTTATTTTAAGAAAAAGTATTTTAGTTATCTGGAACCAAATATTCTTTTCATAAACTGTCAATGCTGACTATTGAGCAGATCAAGTTTAACTTACCTTTTTATTCATGATTTTGTTGCTTCTGATTTATAAGTCTGTCTGTCTGTCTGCATTTTTAATGCATTTATAATTTGAAGTATTGTTCTTAGAGCAAAATGTGCAAGTATTGTTCCTAAGAGTAAAACACACAAGTTTATGGGTACTGAAGAATATGCCTGTATAACTGTCACCCAGATCAAGTTTCAGAATACTTCTATCCCCCAGGGAAATTTCCTGCTTTCCCTTTCCAGTCAGTATCTTCCCTACCCCTATCTGAGAGGCAACTGTTGTTTTATTTAATTTCAATCACTGTAGATTAGCTTTGTTTCTTTTAAAATTGTATATAGATGTATCATATGATAAGTACTCTTTTATATCTGGCTTTTAGTTTTCATCAATAGTATAATACATGTTTGCGGGTATGTGTTTTTTCATGGTAGTGAATAACTGGAGTTGAATTGCTGCATCATTGAGTAGGATTAGTTTACTAAGAAAGAAACAGGCATTTTCCTAACTGTATTATACTATTTGAAACCCACACTGTGCCAAATAATATGTTTTAATGATAGAATTTAAGTCACTCTGTCAGTGACATATTTTTTGATCAGTAAATACTGTGAGCTCTTCCTGTATCATACAATTCATCAACCAGACTCATAAAACCTTTGAAAACTTTCTCAACTGGGGCCAGCAAGTGGTGTGGTGATTAAGGGTGCTGGACTCCCACACGGTAGACCATGGTTTGAGTCCCAGACCTGGCTTGCTTCCTCTCTCTCTCTCTCTCATTCTGTTCCTCTCTGGTCAAATTAAAAATAAATAAAGTTAAATAAAATAATTCTTTTAAAAATTGTATTATTACTTTAAGGCTTATCTCAGACTTCAGTTCCAATAAAAGGCTAGACATTCTGGGTTTCTGAGTCCCTCATCAGCTTCCCCTGTTAATGCTCCTCATGGACTTACTCAAGGCACCTTGATTTTATTCAAGTTTAAAAACAAAGTTCCTCAAATGCCTATTAAGTTCCTTCATTGCTGACCTTGATACATCTTTGTAGTTTTCCTAATGTTTCTATGGCTTTTCTATAGTTGAGGTTTTTCCTGTTATTCTCTCTGCCTGGAACACTTACTCCCCGGGGCCTTCGCCCAGCGTGTCCAGGTCACCCTTAGGCATCTCTGAAGGCCTTGCTTGACTTGGACTGGATTATACTCTTCCTCTTAATGGCTCACTCCTTTCACTTACTTAGAATAAATAACCTCCTCTCTGCCTTTGCCATATTACCTTGTCTTGATGGTTTATCTGGCTGACTCCACCATAGTGTAAACCTTTTCATTATTTTTGCCCTGTTTCATTTTGATACTTGAGTACCTGATATATTTCTGGGTCCATTGTGTATATTGCATATACAGGTATATTGTATAAGCATGGGATATGTATTTTTTGCTTGTTTGTTTTTGGAGAGTTTTTTGCTATAGGGCACATGCACTTGCCAGAAAGACAGAGAGAGAGAGAGAGAGACAGAAAGCAAGAAATCACCCCCCAGAGGGGATGGCCACGCTGCAATCCTTTCTCTTCCACTCTCCTCTCAGGATCTTGGGCACACACACACGTGTGCCTGGCGTGAGTTTAAGCCACTGGGTCCAGGACTGGAACCACAGTTGGCTACATGGGAGTCCAGCAACAAAGCCATTATGCCATCTGCTAGTCCATTTTTTAAGCAAGAGATTAATTATGACTAAATAAAGTGAGGATGATTTTTAAATTCCTTTTAAGACATGTCTTTATTTACCTTGCTTCATTACAAATTCCTGGAAGGCAAAGACTTTCTTGAATCTTGATTTATTATTCCCAATAGTAGCTGGCCTAGTGCTCAATTACTATCTCTTGAATTTTATTTATTTATGTTTAAAGAACATATAAATCATATTTTTGTAATCCTAGAAAATAATATTTTTAAATATTTTGAGTTTTGAGAGGCTGATGTCAATATTTTTTACATGTCTACGAGTGTGTCTGAGCATTTGACATATATAGAGACAGAATAAGCTCCACGACTGTAGGTTTTCTCTTTTTTTAAAAAAAGAATTATTTTATTTAACTTTATTTATTTTATTTGCTTATTTATTTTAATTTGGTGAGAGAGAGAGAAAGAGAGAGAGAGAGAAAATCACCAGGTCTGGGACTTGAACTGTGGTCATCCATGTGGGAGTCCAGCGCCCTTAACCACCATGCCACCTGTCAACCCCAATATAGGATTTCTCTTACCACTGAAAAAAATAAAGACTCTTGTTTCACAATATTGATGCCTGAATTAAGGTGGAATTATTCTCTTGGATTATTTAGGAAAATTTACAACAGAGGGTGGGTGGAATCACATGAATTTTTATTACTTAAATAAAGTTAGATGTATAAGTAAATGTTAAGCTTTGAAAAACCAAATTAGCCGTTTGTGACTGAGTTCTGTTTCTGTCTCTGCTAGCAACTAGAATATGTGGCAAGATATTTAACTGTTCCATGGATATGCAAGGATGATCTTGAAGGAGATGGTCTCTAAGGACCTTTTCAAGTTCCAAATTGTGATTCAACATGAGATCAAAGATGGGCACACAAAATGATCTCTGAAATTATCCAGTTCAATTTTATTTATTTGTTTCATTTTTAGTTGCTAACATCCTTTCTGGTAGCTGGAGAAAATAGGTGTAATATAATTACTGAAAGTATAATAAATATAAAATAATATTTTATTTGACAATAATTGCAATACAAATTAATGTATGACAAATACTCTCTCATGTATGGCTGCTAATTTATTTATCCTTTTTTTTTTCCTACCCTCTTCACATATCCTGGGCAGAGTGTCAGATTAAATTAGTTATCACCCACAGAGAATAAAAGCTTTAATAAATAGTATGTCCTGGAGCTTACTTATTTATTGAACCATTCAACATTTTAAAAGTATCTGTATAATGGCCGCTTGGCCAGACTATCCCCACAGTATGTGTGTGTGTGTGTGTGTGTGTGTGTGTAATTTTAAAAAAATTCAAACTATAAAAACCCTATTCTCATGAAACAATAAGAAAACTAAATATGCTAGCAGCGAAATTCTCTGAAAAGATATTCAAAACAGCCATGCCACTCCTGAGAATCTTACACATTCTGAGTTGTCATGTCCACCTTTGCTAATGTAATTAACTTGCAGAGAGAAACACAATTATTTATCCTTATTCCTTTTCTGGTAGCGAAGGCAAAAAAAAAGCAATGCTAAAATATTTCATAGCAACTTTTATCAAAGGTAGTCTTTTTAAAAATGGCATTGTATTAATGTGACACAAAACCTTTTCTGCTTCTGTATTTATATACGATAAACCATTTCACAAAGTGTAGACAAAAATGTATTTGGTCAATAAATAAGGACCGATAATTCCTGCCTACAGCTTGTATTCATTTACTATATGTCTGGAGACAACAATCTGGCGAAATATTCATTTTGTTCTAACTTCTCCGATTGGAAACTATCAACAGTCTGTCAAATGTTTGCAGTAACATTTCTCTGGAGATGCGACTTTGTTTTTCACTTAGAAAACTAACAGTCCACAGACTTTCAGCTTGGATGGACCACAATGCACTTGGTAAGCAATGTGGCAAAATACCTGCTCTATGAAGAGTACTCTCCTATTTGCCCCCCAGAACTGAGCCCGGGTTTAATGAACCCCATGGTCTACTCCAATACTTTTAAGTTCATTCACTCCAAAAAGAACCCAAATATTCTTTGGAGATCAGGAAGATTGTCTCGAATAGGACTGTGAAGTACAGGGCATCTTGACAAGGCTTTTTTTGCAACTTTGAATATTTTTTTCAGTGTCATTAACTGATCAACCTAACAAAGAAAGATAAAATACTCAGTTTATTTTATTGGTAAGTCATTTCATTCATTGAAATCCTTAAAATTGCTGTAAATTGTTTACCTTTCTTGAGTTTTGAGAAATATTAGCAATGAGAATGTTAGTGCAATGATGTAGCCATATTAATTGATTACTAGGTAAGTTCGATTTTTAGAGGATTGTATTTAATATATAGTTAAATTAATACATTTTAGTACATAATTTGATCAGCTTTCACAGCTGTATACACCCATGTAACTATAATCCAGAGATCAAGATATAGAATATTTTTCTTTTAAGAGAGAGATTATTTTCTTATAGGGTGCATGTCCTCACCAGAGAGACAGAAAGACAGCAAGTGATAAATCACTCCCCAGGGACATGGCCAGGCTGCAATGCTGATTTTTCAGCACGTGCTCACATGCACCCGGCATGAATTTTAAACTACCAGGTCCAGGACTCGAACCATGGTTGACTACATGGGAGCCCAGCAATGCAACCATTATGTCATCTGCTGGTCCCTAAGATATAGAATATTTTTCTCACTTTGACATTCCCTCATACCTCTTTCTAGTCATTACTACACCCCAAGACTCAAGCCATCATCTTCAGGACAATTAATTTTCTTAAACTATGTATGAATGAAATCTTAATACTTTTTTTTTTTTTTTTTTTTTTTTTTTTTTTTGCCGTAGGGCGGGCGCCACCACGCCCGGCAAAATCTTAATACTTTTTTATGTGTCTGGCATATTTTGTTCAAAATATTTTGAGATTTGTCTATGTTGTTGCTATATCAGTGATTTTTTCCGTCTTTTTCTTTCTCTCTCTCTCTTTTATTTCCTTGCTATAAGACACATGAGCTTGCCAGAGAGAGAGAGAGAGAGAGTGAGAGCAAGAAAGGGAAAGTGAGAACCCCCACAACCCCAGGGAAGATTACCAGGCCACAGACCCTTCTCTTTCAGGCTCCTCTTGGGATTTTGGGAACACAATCACACATGCCTCATGTGATTTTCAAGGTGCTGGATCCAAGACTCAAACCAGATAGCTAGAGTTTGGAAATCTAGTACCTTAAACTCCCTGCTATCTGCTGGCCCCAATCTTCTCTTCTTTTAATGTAGCATAAAATCCTACTACATAATGATAAGTCCTTTGGTTCAATCATTCTTTTTTATAGGCTTTAGGATTGGTTCTAGTTCATTTATTTATTTTACAAATAAAATAAATGTAAATGCTCTTGTACAAATCTTTTGGTGGAAATACTTTTCTGACCATTTATAAAATAACTGTGAGAATTTCTAGACTTACTGTTGTGATATGAAACAATATAAAATTGGATTAGGTTTTCTTAAAGTGTCACATATGTCGGAAAACACTGAAACTTCTAAAATAACTGGCTTTTTTATATATCAGTGTCTATACTAGCATCCAAAGGAATCAAGTATTCTGTGGTGAAACTGAGCTAGTTTTATGGAGATGTTTTTACAAAGTCATTATAATTTGGATAAATTAGAGGAAATTATACATGGTTTATACCAATGACCAGAGAACTGACTTTGAGTAAAGTCACAGATTTATTTGCAATAACATGCCATTTGTTTTCAGATAGTGTTAGGATGACATACTTAGGTGCTATTTAAAAGTTATCACATTGGTAAACTCCCTTTAACTCTCTCAGCTTTAGTTCTGTATTTTTAAAATTAGAATAATAATACCTACTGTGCAGGGTCATGCTTGAAGATGAAATAAGTGGAGTATGT
Organism: Tupaia tana; assembly: GCA_026018925.1. Classification (NCBI taxonomy): domain Eukaryota; kingdom Metazoa; phylum Chordata; class Mammalia; order Scandentia; family Tupaiidae; genus Tupaia; species Tupaia tana. The sequence goes on along the minus strand of JAKSZU010000001.1, from coordinate 208,228,740 downwards.
AGCAAGTTATAACCAACATTATTTATTATAACATATGTGATGAGCATGCTATTTTTGGGACTCAAGGTGTAAACAGTACTCTGGTAGAAGGGGATGATAGAAACTGTCCCTTTTAACAAATCATATGAAAACTCATCAAGTGGAGTCCAGCTGCTGGGAGCACCCTGCTGAGACACTGCTCTATAGACTTGGACTCCAGGAGAAACCCAGAGTTTGAGTCCCAGTCAACCTAATGGTTGGGTATGGTGGTGTGTGCCTGTGGTGCTTGAGGTGCTAAGGCAAAGCCATCTTGGTATAATGAGACCATGTGAGTTAGAAACAGAAGGGTATGTGGTCAGTTCACCGTCTTTAGGTAGGTATGTGAACTTACTCTTCAGACTTGTGTATAAAGGCTGAGAAACAGATCAAGTAATTTTATTTGGGAAGACAAGCAATAATATCTAACTCTGTGGTCAAAAGTAAACATTGGTTAATCTCATTCTATACTAAATATAGGCATATATCATAGGAGTATAAACTTGCACTACAACAAATCTATGGATAAACACACTGAAAGGTACATATGAAAATATCTAAGCTTTGCATCTGAATGTAAAGATTTAAGAAAAGGTCACTTAGAGTGTAGATGAAATTTAAAACAACCACATCAAAGGTAACCAGTTCACAGACTTTCAGCTCAGAAGGGTCACAATGCATTTGGTAAGCAATGTGGGTTAGTCAAGACATAGAAATGTTTAAGAGCGTAGGTCCAGTCCTGGCCAACAGCAGTACAACGATACGTGACGCTGGAGCTCTGTGGGAAGGTCCCAGGTTCTCATGGCAAGGTTTCCTTATCACGTTGAGTTTGCATGATGCATGTGTGTGCTCAGGATCCTACTGGAGGAGGTTGGGGGTGTGTTAGAGTGTGAGGCTCTTGAGGAAAGGTGCATCTCTCTCTCTTTCATGGAAGAATTAAATAAACTTTAAAAAGTATCAAGTTTTAAGAAAAGGAACATGGGGAACCAGCAGTTAGCGTAATGGCTATGTCGCTGGACTCCCACGTAGTCGACCGCGGTTCACGTCCCGGACCCGGTGGCTTAAAACTCACGCCGGGTGCATGTGCGTGCGTGCCCAAGATCCCGAGAGGAGAATGGAGGAGAAGGGATTGCAGCGTGGCCATCCCCTTTGGGGGGTGATTTCTCACTTTCTGACTCTAAGTCTCTGTCTGGCGAGTGCATGTGCCCTATAGCGAAAACCTCTCAAAAAAAAAAAAAAAAAAGAAAAAGAAAAAGAACATAGAACTTGCTTTACTTTTAGAAAAAGGTTATATTTTGATTCTGCCATCTTATTTTCATCTATCTTGTAATGAGAATGCTATGTTGAAAAGTATATGAATTCCTAATATAAATTTTGATTATATAAATTGTGCAGTTGGACTTATATAATAATATTCAATATACTTTAAAAACAAAAATTGCTCTCTCTACATCTTTTTATTTCTTTTTATTTTATATCACTGAAAAGTCCTTATGAGGGCGACAATTCCACAACTGCATATTTACTAATCAAAAAACAATAGAAAAAAATTCATAATAGTTTATACAATAAAAGATATTCTAATTGATTATTATTATTAATTACAAAGTTTATTTTATTCTTTTGAAGGTGGAAATTCAACTTTCCAATTTTTTGTTCAGATTACTCCTGACTGAAAAAAATACTGTGCTAGGAAATACCACCTAAATGTTAAGACTTACAGTTTCAGCTCTATTGTCTACTTCTGAGAGATTAGAAAATCCTGTTAGCATATGTATGCTTCAAAATTTTTTGTTTTTCTTTTCTAAATGAGGAATTTCAAATATTATGCCACTGGGGTGCTGAGATAATGTTTTCCAAAGCATTTTAGAGCCTTAAATCTGAAAACTTCAAGGGCAGGCAATGGTTTTGTATAGCTACAGCTTTAATGCTACTTTTTTTTCTAGGAGAAATTACCAAATTATTATTCTTTCATCAAGAACTAAATATATTCTTTTATATTTCCAAATCACAGTCCCTGTGGTCAAAGACAATTGAACATAGTTATAAAGAAGGCAGCTTTTAATTTATTTTCTGCTGGCAACCAGAAGAATGGGTTCTTTCTCTTATTTATTTTTATTTAATCTATGAGGCTGATGGCTCCCTAGTGAGAGGATAATATGAATTCAGCAATCAGGGCATTGTTTTAACATCCCTGACATGCCGTATTAGGTTTCTACATACCATTCCCTTGCGTCAAGCTGAAAAAAGGAGAAAAGCCTTTTGCAGCGTAATTTGGGAATGTTAGTTCATTATTCAGGCATATCATAGGCTCCAAGATGGTCTCAAAATACAATCAGATAATGTGAGTTCTAGAGAAATTAAGTGGCATTACCTGGCACTGTGTTTGAAGAATAATACAGATGATGTCTATTGCATTTGGTGAAAACAGATACCACCAAAGGACCTTTAAATGGTGTTTCCAATATAACCAACTCGCAAGTGAACAATGAATTTGATAGAAAAGCAAGAGATTTCTGATGATTACTTTGCTTGGTCTTTACTGATACTATCCTTATTTTATTTATGATAAATTATCATAGACAAATTTCACTAAATTAGTGGTATTACTGAACCAGCCAGTCTTTGACATATCATTTTCATGTACTTTTTCCATTATACCATTTACTATTAAAATTCATATTTCCATGGGACCAGCAGTTAGCGCAATGGCTATGTCGCTGGACTCCCATGTAGTTGACTGCTGTTTGAGTCCCGGACCCGGTGGCTTAAATTCATGCTGGGCACGTGTGCGTGTGTGCCCAATATCCCAAGAGGAGAGTGGAGGAGAAGGGACTGTGGAGTGGCCATTCCCCCTGGGGGGTGATTTCTCGCTTTCTGTCTCGTTGTCTCTCTCTTGTCTTTCTGGCGAACACATGCGCCTTGTAGCAAAAACCTCTCCAAATAAGTAAATAAATAAAATCCGTATTTCCAGAAAACTTAGTAAACAAGTTGTTAATAAGTTGTTAATATTCAAGCATTATGAAATTGGATGATTAAAATGCCTAATTATAGGAGAATGTAATTGAATGTACTGCTTTGTCATTGTTTTTGTGTTCTTGGTCTTTTATGAATTGATGACAATGTAAACTATTACACTGTTACCAAGATTTAGAGTCAGCATATAAGATTCAAAATAATTACACTGATCTATTTTTGATGCATGCAATATATAATTTTTTATTCCTGCTTGATTGTTTTACATCTTAAAATGAATGCAACCAACAGCAGGTTTTGTGTACAAGATAGAATTTTTGGATACAACAAAAAATGAAATTTAGTATTTGAATTTTTTCAAAAGGTGTTACTACATAAAAATAAAAAGAAGCAATAATTAAAAGCTTAACGATAATATCTAAACTTCTGATAGTGTAATAGATATATTTTTAAAAACATTTATTCATTTATTTAATTCCATTTGTTGACATTATTTTTAACTTGACCAGAGAGAAAGAGAGAGAAAGGGAAAGTGAGAAAGCAAGTCACCAGGTCTGGGACTTGAACCAGGGTAGGCCATGTGGGAGTCCAGCACCTTTTAACCACCAGGCCACATGCTGGCCCCAACAATGCAATAGATATCAGTGTATCATTAAAGAGACGTGTAATAAATCTTTATAAACCCCAAAAATCATATTAGAATGTATTAATAATTACATATGCAAAAAGGAGGGAATATTTATATTCTCTAAAATGTTCTTAATTACCTAAAAATTCAGTTTTAGGAAAACTTTGTAAAATCCAAGACTTTATATTTAGCTTTATTACACTAACTAAATAACATAACAGCCACTTTAGATAAAAAGAATTACTTAGCAGTGTTTGGAGGAAAAATGTATTTGTATTACTGAATTATTATTACTTCGTGTAGAAATCTCAGTAAAGGAAGGCTAAACTGGAAAAGATAAAAGGTTTGTAGCTGTATTATCTGGAGATTGGTACATAGAAGAGAGAGGTGCTACCACTATTTTATCTGAATGGGACTTCATGTCATGAGATGTGGACAGCCGAGATAACTCGGCAAGTGTTGTCATAAAACCATGCAGCCGACTGTGACTTCACGGCATTTGCATCAAATTTCACATTCAACCATTGGCAAGGGCACAGAATTTTTAGAGAGTCTTTCAAACTTAACCATTTATTTCGACGGTCTATTGTTAAGACGTCTCATGTGATGCAGGGATGCCGTGCTAATTTGTGAGACCATTTAGAAACACGCATTTATTGCTACCTGTTGTCTGTTCAGAACAACAAGTAGACTGAGCAGTCAATGACCAAGCTGCCATGATTTTATGTGCCACGTTTTATGGAAGAAATATAATTTAAATAAATTTGGGGAGATGCTGAAGTCACTTGTAGACATGTAAAATTAGGCTTTTGGAATATGTCTTTATCGGATTACTTTTGAACTTTTAACAAATAATTATATTTTCATTCCTCAACATAATTACTTCGTGTTTTATTAATTTTTTTTCTTTTTAAAGAGACTTTTGCCTTACCACATGTGTGCTCACAGAAGAGAGAGAGAGAGACAGGGACATTGAGAAGGAAAGTGAAATCACCCCCAGGGAGGATAGCCATGCCACAATCCTTGGTCTCCATTCTCCACCCAGGATCTTGAAAATGCACACACATAAATCCAGCATGAATCAAGCTACTGGATCCAGAACTTGAACCTCAGTGAGCCATGTCGGTGTCCAGCAACACAACTGCTATGCCACCTGCTGACCTCAATTACTTTGTGTTTTAGAAGGAATTTCACTAGATCATTTCTTAAACTGAACAAATTCAGTAACTATTTGCAACCCAAATGGATCATGACTAATCACGTAGATTTAAGTGAAGTCACATTAATGTATATAAAATATAGGGCCAAACTTTACCTGTTACTTCAAAACAAGATTTCATTGGCTCTTACTTCACAGCTACCATCCTGCTTAGCTGCTGAAAGATCCAGTCATTCTTTTCAGATTTATATTCTTTTGGGGGAAAGTTTTGAAAATCCCTTGGACAGTGTTTCTCAAATTTAGCATACAACCTTGCCACCCAAACAGCTAGACTGGCGGGTCCAATCCTCAGAGTTCAGTTTAGTAAGACTGGATGAACAAAAGACTTTATATTTGTACTGTTTCAAGTTGCTGCTGATGCTATTACTCTGGGGCCTACACTTTGAAAACCATTACTTTAAGAATGGATGTGAACTCCATGACCCACTTTGGTTATGATCACATTAGCCAGCCGGCTCACTACGGTATTCTGGATTTATTTGCATTCTAGGTTGGCTGCTCCCCAGCAAAAGAACACTTAAGGAACATTCAGCATCTGCTTCCCTTGGGCCAATGCTGCTCAACTCGGTTCCACTCTGTCCTACTTATGAATGTACATCTGTTTCCACGATTTTTCTCAACAAAGCCAAGGTCTTCTCCAAGTCCAGCTTACACAGAAGGCTTCACTGATGTGGGAAAATACTTCCCTTCAGTTCACTGGTTACTAGAGAGAATCAAAGACTATCAAAGACTGTCTAACTTTCTACTGACTTCTCTCTGTCTTGTGTATATGTGCACTACAGCTCAGAGTCCTCTACAGATGTATACTCAGCCTTTGAAGTTACGCTTTGTTCAGTGGAACTGCTTGCTCTCAAGATTGCCATGTCCCTGCCCTCTCAAGAGTGATTCAGTTTCTTTTCCTTTTCAGTTGTAACTCAGCGTCAATCATTGGTACCATTTGAGTTTGGTTACTCAAAGCAGCTAACCCCAATGTAAGTTATTTGAGACTGATAAATATACTGATTTAACAGGTCCAACCAACAATCTCATCTAACTGGGCCTTACTTTGCGCCAGTGTTGACATTGTTAATTTTTAGCATTTGCCATCATTTTTACAATAGGATCACAAAAACATCTTGGTCAAAATGTCATTTACTGGGCCTAGCAGACGGCATAGCAGTTTTATCTCTGGACTCCCACATGGCCAACCATAGTTCAAGTCTCAGGCCTGATGGCTTAAACCTCATGCTGAGCTTTTGTGTGTGTGTGTGTGTGTGTGTGTGTGTGTGTGTGCCCAAGATCCCAGGAGGAGAATGGAGAAAACGGGATTGTGGCATGGCCATCCCCTGGGGGTTGATTCCTTACTTCCTTCTTACTCACTCTGTCTCTCTCTCTTTCTCTCTCTCTCTCCAGTGAGCACACATGCCCTAAGGCTAAAAACCTCTAAAAAATGTTGTCTATTAAAGCAAGACAAACTAATAAGACATTTTATCTCAGGATCTATTTTACAGATCAAAGTAATAGATATAACACAGATATGTAAATTGAAATGAATATAAATGGAAATATTGTCAGCATATTTTTCCCGAGTTAAAATGTATCCTATTACCATGGATAACCTGGTAATGATGATGATGAAGATAATAATCACTCTGGTTCTGCTTAGTTTGAGAAGGACTAGTGTAAATTTAGGGCTCTGGTTGGCAGTTTAAACATTAGCCTGACTATCCATGAAATAATATAATTGGAATATAGAGAAGTAAATTGCATGAATGAAAATGGAGGATATTCAAACTTGGTCTTCCCTTCAGAGAAGTGAAAATACTTGTCAGGACTGGTGAAGAAAAATTATAGATAATTACCAACTGAAGGCACAAATGTGCTTTTACATTTTTATCTTCAAATCTTTACTAGGTACTACAGATCTTAACAAGTTCAAAACTTTTTTCTGAGAAACTATCCATTGATGGAAAATCAGCCTCTTCAAATAAATTCTGGTGATGAATTTTATACTGGAACTTCTTACTATTTAACTGTCTTTATATGTTTGTTTGTTTTTTCCTAATTTTTCCAACAGACCCACATGCCAAAAAAATAGTGAGAATGACCTGCATGTCCAGGAGGTACAGAGCATGAGTAGGGAGGGAACAATAGTTTGAAATAATGTTGGAGACATAAGAACAGCAAGGTTATAAAGTCTTGAAGGTTTCTAAGGAGTTTTGCCTTTATTTCAAGTACAATGGGATATTATTAGGAATAAAAAACTTCAAACTAGAGGTATAGGTTTTTAAGAAGCTATTCTAAAGGCTTTTTTAAAAATTAAAGCAGAAAGTCAGTTAATTCGGTCAAAATTATATCTTTAAACTTTAAAGTTTTTCAGCTTTCACGATACATGATGCTAAGCACATTATTTCTCCTAAGAAAACAAAAAACACTCAATTCATGAAATTATTGCACTCAAGTTTATTTATGAAATACTTAAGTGTTGACTATGACAAATAGGAAAATATGTGACAGTGCCTATGAATTATTTTCAGTAATATTTGACTACAGAAAACATTGTATTACCTAATTATTCTAAAATAGAGCAAATTACACTTGACCCCTGACTTCTCAGTTTATTAGCTTCTCTACTGCTTTCTTCAGGGTCTTGTAACTATTTATAACATAGCATTTATCAGTATCTTTGACTGTGACATCATTGCCAGAGTCCATTGTGAGAGAAAAAAAAGTTTTATTTATCAATTTTAAGAAACTATCATCAAAGTCACTTTATTTAAAAATCTCTGGAAGCCTGTGTATACTAGAATGTCTGGAGAAAGGTCTGTGATAGTTACGTCGCAGTGGTTAAGGCTGAGAAAGATGCTCATCCAGGGCTCATGGTCTGTTGTGATGTGAGTAGCTCTGCTTTTGTGGAAAACCATTTCAACATATAACGTTTAAGCTCCTAAAATTAAGACCATTCAGAAATATCCCAAGTATGAGTAAAAAAGGGGTAGTTAAACATCATGAAATTTATCTGTAGATAACAATATTTAATATCAACTAATCTCTAATAATGAAATCAAATCATAATAGTATTTGATGTGGGTTGGCTTCCCCATAAACAGACCTGGAACCAAGACGAAAGTGCAGGAAGATTACTGAGGGTGATTCCATGAACTGTTGGTAGTGGAACAAGGACTGTGATTAGGAGAGTACAAACGCCAATACAAGTCATGTTCTAGGTTTGGCCACCATGTGCGACTGGCACTAAATCACACGGGAGCCTGTGGAAGATATTCGGCCCCTTTATAAGCAAATGTTCTGTGGTATTTACCCAGCATTTTCTACTCATCCTTGGTTGAGGATTGTTCCTGAAAGTACTAATTACTGGCAACTCCGGCCTGCTCTGCATGAAAGTAAGCATGCTCTTGTGACCAGTGAGAGCCTGTAGGCAGAGACCCACATGTTTCTAGTAGCATTGGATTTGAGACGAAGAGGGCAAGGCGCTAAAGCATCTGTTTTAGTGTTATTTGGAAACTCAACATACCTACCTCAGTGGCCACAAGGAGATTCATCACAACTTGGATAAACTGGAGCATAAGGCTTATATTACCTGGACCTGTGTACCACAGACTGGTACAGATCGAAGTAATAAGTATAATACAACTATGTAAATTGAAATTAATACATGGAAATGTTGTCAGCATATTTTTCCCAAGTGGTAATGTATCCTATCATCATGATAACTCGGTAATGATGATGAAGATAACGATCACTCTGGTTCTGCTTAGTTTGAGAAGGACTAGTGTAAGTTTAGGGCCCTGGTAGTCAGTTTAAATATTAGCCTCACTATCAATGAGATAATATAATTGGAATACAGAGAAGTAAATTGTTTGCATGAATTCTAAAATGGCGCATATTCATACTTGGTCTTCTTTCAGAGAAGGGAAAGTCTTTGGCAAGACTGGTAGAGACAAATGATAGATAACTCCCTGTGTACCACCACTGGGACAGAATGTGGAGGAGAAAATGGCACCAGGCAAAGCAGGGATAGAACCAACTAATTCATAACTGTGAAGAGTTAAACTTCCAGCAATTTACATTTTTATCTGTAAAATGAGGACAAAAGTGTCTACCAGGAAGTTTTTGGGAAAAATAAATGGAGATTATAGCTGGCACATAGAAAGTTCTAAAATAGTTGCTAAATTGACTTTCTTACAGAAAGAAATAAGTTGGTTCAAAAAGTTAAAAATAAATATCCAAAACATTCACAACGTTTCTGCTTATGAATAGCATATTAACTTGATGATATATATTTCTCTCTATTATCTATGGTATAGAGAATTCTAACGGCTTGGTCTTAAGTTTGACTGTCATTGTTCTTTTGATAAAATAAGTAAAATATTTTAGAAACTGAGTTGAAAAATCCAAATTAATATAACATCCTGAGTTTCTATTGTGCATAGTTCAAAAATATTTTAAGAAAAGTTAGTCACACAGAGCCATAAGTGGCCATATTCTTTTGTTTAATTGACTTATTTAAAGAGGAGAAATTTAGGATCCAGAAGAGTTAAGTTATTCCAGGTAATGAGGTTTAAAAAGAGTTATTACATGTCTATTTTCAATTACTTTCTTTTTTCTTTTTTGGAGGTTTTGGCCTTAGGGTGTGTGTACTTTCCAGAGAGAGAAAGAGAGAGACAGACAGACATCGAGAAGGAAAGTGAGAAATCACCTCCCAGAAGGGATGGCCACCCAGAAATCACTTCTCTTCCATCCTCCTCCTGGGAACTTGGGCACGCATGCATATGCACCCAGCATGATTTTCAAGCCACGAGATCTGGGACTCAAACTGTGGTTGGCAATGTGGGTGTCCAATGATGTAACCACCACACCATCTGCTGGTTCCTATGTTCAGGTATTTTCTACTGTAGATAAGTTTAGCACACATGTAATGCTAGCACTAACAGCTTTTAAGACTTTTGATTTTATTCTACTCTTAACAGAATTTAAGGAAGACTTACAGAACTCAATTTAGTCCTCTTAAGATCATATTTTGCTCACGTACTATGTTCTTTTTTTTTGGAGAGGTTTTTGCTATAGGGCCCGTGCACTCACCAGAAATACAGAGACAGACAGAGAGACAGAAAGGGAGAAATCACAAACCCAGGGGGGATGGCCATGCTGCAATCCCTTCTCCTCCATTCTCCTCTCAGGATCTTGTGCACGCACACACACGCGCCCGGCGTGAGTTTAAGCCACCAGGTCCGGAACTCGGACCACGGTCGACTACGTGGGAGTCCAGCGACATAGCCATTACGCTAACTGCTGGTCCCTCAAGTACCATGTTCTTTAGAAGTATAATTCAAAGAGAAATGTTTAGACTTTATCTTAAGTGACAATCAAGAAAAATCTCATCAGGTAGTATTTACTTGCTTACCTTAGACCCAGCTGAAGTCCCTTACCTTTGGATAATCCTTACTCAGCCATGGTCTCACATAGCTCTAAAGTCCTTGCATCTGATTCAGTCTCTCTCCAAGGTGCCCTTTTCTCCTGGGAATACTTCTTTTCTGCCTCTTGGACCTGACAACGTGTTCAAAAATGTTCTTGCACCCACTTCTTCTCTGAATATTTACTCGATCTTTTGCTCTGAATTAAACCTACTTCTCCCCTGGAGACACTTCTTGCCCATTCAGTCTTCTCAAATAACAACTCTCAATAGCTTTTCCCCACATTCGATGTGCACTGGACCCGTAAGTGACTATAAGAGCCTCTTATGGTCACTTGTAGCCATTCTCTACCATCTTCCTGAAACTCTCAATTCTTTTGAAGTACACTTGGATATAACATGTGAAGAAACAATGGGCCATGAATGAAAGTCAACAGAAACAATAGTAAAACAAATAGTGATAACATGACACAAGTAATAACCCCAATAATTTAAGAACATAGAATCATATATAATAGGAAAGATGTTTTTTTTTTTAAAAAAGAGATAAACCTTAAAATCAGTGAGTCAAAAACAAGTATTTATCTCTATTATCCTAAAGATTTGAAAAGAACAACGAAAAATTTTTAAAAATAAATATTTAGAAAAATAAGTGAAAGCACAAAAAATGGGTTAATTGAAATTTATAGACAAGTATAGAATTTGGACGTGTGGAGAAATAAGAAGCTACTTGTAATGCAGACCAGATACAAAGTAAAATGTAAACTATAGCAGTGGTTAACAGCTTTTGTGGACAGAGTTAAAAAGTCATTATAAGAATGAGAAAATTCGTAGAATGGTTAAAAATGTTCTGGAGTTGATAAAATATATAAACTGAATAATCAAGACAAAATCAACAGGTCATCTCCAAACACTAGAAAATTATAGTGGCAGTAGACCTCTCAACTGAAATAATAGAAGCTAAATGTGTAATTTCTTAAAAATGCAGATACAAAGTTCACCCCAAATAAAGTCCAAAGCAAATTTATCTTTCACAAACAACCTGACAATTTCAGATAAACAAAATTGAGAGTACCATCAACAGATACTGAAGGAAGGTATCAAAATGTACTTCAGAAAGGAAATAAATTATAAAGTAAATCCTGGGGCCAGCAAGTAGCATGATGGTTAAGGAGCGCTGGACTCCCACATGAATGATGGTAGTTCAAGTCTCGGACCTGGCAGTTTGCTTCCGTGCTTCTCTCTCTCTCTCTCTCTCTCTCTCTCTCTCTCTCTCTCTCTCTCTCTCTCTGTCACACTCTGGCCAAATTAAAATAAATAAATGAATAAATAAAGTTAAATAAAATAGTGATTTTTAAAAAAGATTAAGGTAAATCCTAAGTGAGGAAAAAATGTTGATGATAACATGGTGATATCTTCAACTAGACTGGTGTGAATTGTATTAATGCTGGGAAAATTCATTTTACAAGCTGTAGTGATGTACAGTGATTGAATGTATAAAACAAATAAAAAATAAAAAGACAAATAAAAATAAATATAAACCAAAATAAATATTAAGCTATGAGGTAATAATAATATACCCATTTTATAGGCTTAAAAAGCAGCACTCCATATTTGTTTTCTATAGTATAAGATAAGAGGTCAGCAAGACGGGATGTCCATATTGTAATCACAAATAGAGCCTCACAGGGCCAGATGGTGGCAGAGTGGTAAAACTGATCATCTGTTTTTGGGAAACTCATGTGGGAAGGTTCCCAGGTCAAGTCTGGAGACCTCCCTGAGTATGCCAGGCATGTATTTTCCTATGGTCTGGAGCTGACTGAAGGCTGGGGATAGACGGCAGGACCAGGATGCTGTCAAGACTACTGTATCACTTTCTTTCTAAGTCTCTTGTGAAAGAGTTAAATAAATAAACCTGAAAAAGTAAGTTTCTTTCCTGTCAATGTTTGCATTAGGTTGAAAGTTAATGACAACACATTCTCTTATTCTGTTCAACTGTCAGACACCAAGACAATTAAAAAATCTAGTAAGACATGTCAAGGCGAAGTGGCCTCCCAGTTAACTCAGATCTCTCTTTATTTTATTATTATTATTATTTTTAAGGTTTTGGCCATTGGGCACATATACTCACTGGAGAAAGATGGAAAGAGAGAAAGTGAGAAATCATTCTCTGTGGGGATGGCAGCACAGCAATCCTTTCTCCTCCATTCTCCTCTTGGGGTTTTGGGACACACACACAAGTCCCAAGTGATTTTCTTTTTTTTAAATTTTTTTTAATTTTTAAAATTTTTTTCTTTCATTTATTTATTTTTACATTTTTCCACAAACATTTACTTTACATAGCAAAAAATTTTAGCTCATATTCCATAATTCTTGACAGTTTACAAACAACTTTCAAAATTTCAAGCCAAGGGTGACCTTGTGGAAGTCCAGTGCCTTAACCATCACACCCCTCTGGCCCCCAGATCCCTCTTTAATGAAGGCTTTCATTGGAATCTCAGAGCAAAAATTTCTATCCTCAGACTGTTGGCTATATGCCTAGTCATATCCGCTGAAATTTCACAGAAACCTTGAGTGCAGTTTTCAGACAGTCTCCAATTAAGAATGAAAGGTAAATATTAGTTAGAAATCTGGCAGCTTGTTTTTATTAAGTAATGATAAAATATCTAGGGCTATCACTAAAATATGGAATATAAGAGACAAATATCAAACTATTGTAGTGGAATGGAGAGAAATGCACTGTTTGTTGAAAACACAGTTCTTTGTCTAATTAATTACTTTTGAATATTTGTAACTGGCCTGGGAGTGCAGCTCTTTAGTGCTATGCAGAGGGAGCTGGATCCCTCCTGACTGACCGTGGTTCAAATCCCATCGTCAGCAGTTAGAAAACATGCCAGTCATACACATATGTGCTCAGTATCCTGATGGGAACAAGAAATGGAGAAAAAAGGGATTGTGGTATTACCAGGCCTTGTTGAAGGGTTCTTTCTCTCATGCACACTCATTTGTGTGTTAAAAAAAAATCAAACAACAACAAAAACAACCATAGGCTCAGCCACAATTGTCAAAAATTGAGACAATTACATAAGATAGTAAGAAGGGTCGAAGGCAAACTGACTTCCCAGTTAACTCAGATCCCTCTTTAAAGAAAGATTTTATTAGAAGCCTAGTGGTACAGTGGTAACTTTAGTGCCCTGCCATGCTGGAAACCATGTGGTTTCTGCAATTGGGAACCCAGGTTGGTGTGAATTATCTGTCAGGCATCTGTACAGGAGTTCAAGATCCTGAGGAGCTGAAGGGCTGGGAATAGGGTATTATGGTATAAGGTTGAAGGTGCTTCCATTTTTTTTCTCCCTCTCATATGTGCACACTCTATCATTTTTTTAAAATGGAAAACAATAAATTGACCATAAATGAAAGAGTTATTTCAGGAATTTTCATTCATTTCCATTGATCTACATATCTATCCCTAGCTATATCGACTACTATAGTTTATCAGTAAGATTTGAAATTGAGGAGTGAAAGTCCTCCAACTTTGTTTTTTCAAGAGCATTTTTACCTTTCCGGTGCCTTTGCCTCTACATGTACATTTCCGGATCTGACTATCAATTTTGGTAAAAACAACTACAATGGCTCTGATAAGGACTGTATCAAATCTTTTGTAATTTGATCTTTTATCTTGGAACCTTACAGAGCTTATTATTTCTACTGTGTTTATGTTTTATGCAGGACTTTCTATATATAAGATTACATTATATCTCAGAATTAAAACAACTTAAATCTTTTCTTTCTTTTTTAAGAGAGATTTTTGTTATAGGGCATGTAGGCTGTCCAGAGACAGAGACAGAAAGTGAGAAATTGCCACCCATGGGGGATGGCCATGCAGCAATCTCTTCTCCTCCATTCTCCTCTTGGGATTTTAGGCTTGCAAGCACACATGCCCTGCATGAGCTTTAAGCTGCCAGGTCCAGGAAGTAAACTGTGGTTGACTATGTGAGAGTCCAGTCCAGTGTGGGAGTCTATCTGTTCATCCCTAAATCCCTTTCTTTCTCTCTCTCTATTTTTTTTTTGTTTGTTTTTTGGTCATAAGACACATAAACTCATTGTAGAGACAAAGTAAGAAATCACCCCAGGGGACGATAGAAATCACCCTCAGGGAGCGATGGGCACACCTCAATTCATTCTTCATTCTTCATATTCCTTTTGGGATTTTGGCCACACACACACACACACTTTGCATGATTTTCAAGTCACTGGGTTCAGGCCTTTTACCACCAAGTTGGCCATATGGAATCTAGCACCTTAACCACCACTCCACCTGCTGGTCCTAAACCTTTCTTTTACAATTTACGTAACTTTTATTTCTTTTTCGTATCTGATTATACTGGATAAAATATTTTGTACAATGTAGAATAAAAATGGTGAGTAGACATCCTTGACATGAACCCAATCATAGGGAGAAGACATTCATTGTTCCAACTTTAAGTATGATATGAAATGTAGGTTTTTTGGTAAAATTTTTTAATCATATCAATTAAGTTCTTTTCTATTACTTTTACTATCTTTCTACAATGAAAAAAAAAATCAAGATTGGGCATGGTTCTGTGACAGGGCCATGCAGGCAACACAAGCTGGTAAGGATGCTGCCTCCCATTCTAAGGCAAGGCCTTGACTGGGAAGAAACTGAGGCAAGGCCCAGTTTACAAGCTCTCCCTTGTGTCCTTGAACTGGCCTGTATTCAATTTCTCTGCCATGAGTTTTACTGTTATGACTGTACCCTGTAAGGGTAAAACATCACCCCCAACCATTACAATAAAGCCAATTAGTGACCTTGTAAGAATGTGGTTCCCTAAGACTGACAGGAGGACCAGGAAGCTTAAGACTCCCCCACCTGTCTGTTTTTAAGCCAAAATTAACATATAGATTAAGTTAGTATAAACCAAATCAGCATTAGAAGCATATGTAGACTTAGTTTAAGGCTAGTTTTTGTAAATACCCCTTGTTAAAGCTACAGGCCAAAGTGAACTCATGCTAGGCAAAGTCAGCACATTCACCACATAACAGAGACTCAGAAATAAAACAAAAGAACTCACTAATTGACAGACTCAGCAAATAAAATGCAGAATCCCATAGGTTTATTAAAGGAAAAGGCCTGGCTGGGACAACAGGATAAACAAACTTGAGGGCTCCAGAAAAAGATTAACTTAGCTGGGAGCTCTTATCTAAAGCAACAGGTAGTTTTCAACTACAAAGAGTTTCTCATCTATGTGCTGTTGACTATGAAAAACTGCTAATAAAACATCCTGTGTTGTCTCCTGAGCTACAAGATCATCTTCCTTTCCCATATATAAATCATAGACTCACCTATTGTTGTAATTTATGAATGGTCCATATATTAACTGTGTCTTTACTTAGCAAGACAAGATTTCTATCTAGAACTTTGCAACCAGCAATGTTATCGGCCTGGCCCAGGACTGAAGTTATCAAACATCCTGCAAGCCCCCTCGTCTGAAGACCCTTCCCAGTAATCAAGATCCAAGAAGAAAATACAACAGACAAATGGACTTCCTCATCCTGAGAACTGTGATTGATTTTACCTGATCTGACAAGACAAACAGCATGTTTTATATTTATTGCTTCCATGCTTTGTACACCCTGTTCCTTAGAGTAAATTTTTTTCACTGCCCATTTACTTGCATGTATCACATTTTCAATAAATAAGCACGATGATTCCTAGCAGTTGTCACTCCCCAGAGAGCGATCTCTGGGGGGTGTCCGGCATAGGACGTGCATGAAAAGGCACCGAGGCCTCTGTCTTCTGTTCACCTGCACCGCCTCCGGCGAGTCGACCCACCCCCGCCGAGGCTAGACCCGAGGCTAGACCCCGGCAGTTCTGTTTCTCTGAATGTGTTTTGACTGATAAAACAAAAATGACCATTTTCTATTTTATCTTTTGTTTAAAGATGGGTAAACTTCCAAGAGTCATCACAACACATTTTTGTAATAATGACTCAAGATGTTGGTTACAATGAGTTAAAATCTATTAATTGACTAAAGGATATAGAAACACAGTATATAGATGTAAATACCAGATATAGTGTGTATGAAAAAGGAGGGTCTGAGGAAGCACATTTAGAAGAAAAACAGAGAGGCAAAGCACTAATGGGGCAAAGAAATGTGGTATTACCTGTTGAAGATATTTTGTAGTTTTATCAACCTACTAGAGATAAATGTTCACCTGTTGAAATATCCATTTTGTAAGCCAAATAGTAATGTGATTGAATGTATAAAAGGAAATGAAATAAAAAAAAGAAAAGAAAAAAAAAAACCAATACCTAGGATTGGACCAGTTTGGTCTGAGGCACGCAGCTTCATGGAGTAAAGCAGATATATTTTACCCAGTATAGTGGTTCCCAGATCCAGGTAAGCATATCTAAATAAGGTTCTTTCTGTGTTTTGTCAATGGTATTCTTATTTTCAATTTTTTTTCTTATTTCCATGAGTAAGACAGAGAGAGAGAGAGAGAGAGAGAGAGAGAGAGAGAGACCCTACAACAAGGTTTTCTTATCATGATCCAGTCCCAAGTTTCAGCCAGCCCTGTATCATGGAATCATGGACATGCACATACCTGATTTGTGTTCTGGACAAGAACACAGAAACTTTCCATGTGAATCAACTTTTTGTTGTTGTTGTTGTTATTGTTGTTTTCTCTTTATTCTTTGATAAAAATTCTGTTTTTTTCTTTTTAATTTTATCATCATAATCTTCTTTATATTACATTGGATAAGATATAATTTTGCAGTGTATTACATTGCTTTTTTCAAAAGGGAATGCCATGCATGTCAGTCAATATAGAGACAGCAATGTCCCCACTTCATCATTCAATATCTTTTCTATGTTTTTCCCAATCATTATTATTATTATTCTAATTATTTTTTAAAACAGTCAATCACTATTTCTCATTTTGCTTGTAAAAAGACTTTACCCATCATGAAATATTTCTCAGACCAATCCAGTTGAGAATACTATACATGTCATCATCAAGAGGTAATAAGCCATATCTGTTTCTCACTAACGTCCTGCCTCTCTATTGTTCTCTTGCTATCTTTCTCTATCCTCTTCTCCTTACTCCCCCATTCCACTCCACACTGTCCTATTCTCATTAAGTACTTTCACTGCTTTTATGTCCTCCAAATATTTGCTCTCTACCATAGAGTGCAGGTAGTCAGTATATATTGAGTGGATACATACAATATCTTTCTTTCATAGCCTGGCTTACTTCACTCAGCAATATATCCTCCGTATCTGACCACTTTCTATCAAATTCCAGGGTCTTGTTATTTTTTATGGCTGAGTAGTATTCCATAGAGTATATATACCACACTTTTCCAATCCATTCATCAGTTTGTGGACATTTAGGTTGGTTCCATGTCTTGGCAATTGTGAATAGTGCTGCAATAAACATTGATGTGCAAGCACTTTTCTGACTGAGTGTTCTCCTATCTTTCGGGTAAATACCCAGAAGTGGGATTGCTGGGTCAAATGGTAGTTCTATTTGTAGATCTTTGAGGAACCTCCATATGGTTCTCCACAGTGGTTGAACTAGTTTACATTCCCACCAACAGTGTAGGAGGGTTCCCTTTTCACCACATCCCCGCCAACACTTATCACTTTTTATATTCTTCATCTTTGCCATTCTGACAGGGATTAGGTGGTATCTCATTGTGGTTTTTATCTGCATCTCCCTTATGATGAGGGATGTTGAGCATTTCCTCATATGCTTTTTAGCTGTTCGTATGTCTTCCTTAGAGAGATTTTTGTTCAGTTCATTTTCCCATCTTTTAATTGGGTTAATCATTTTTTTTTAGCATAAGGCCCTTGAGTTCCCTGTGTATTCTGGTTATCAGTCCCTTGTCTGAGGCATACTTAACAAAGATATTTTCCCATTCTGAGGGTTGTCGGTTTACACTTGATACTGTGTCTTTTGCTTTGCAGAAACTTCTTAGACTAATATAGTCCCACTTGTTTATTTTAGGGATTATTGCCTGTGCTTTGGGGATCTTATTTAAGAAGTCTTTGCCTACTCCAATGTCCCCCAGAGTTTCCCCTGCATTTTCCACAGGTAGTTTTATTGTTTGAGGTCTTAGGTTCAGATCTTTGATCCATTTTGAGTTGATTGTTGTTAATGGTGAAAGATGGGGATGCAGTTTCATCTTTCTGCAGGTGGATACCCAGTTTTTCCAGCACCATTTACTAAAGAGGTTTTCCTTTTCCCAATGTATTGACTGATATCTTTGTCAAATATCAGTTGGCTGTAAGCTTTGGGGATTATTTCTGGGGTCTCTATTCTCTTCCATTGGTCCACATGTCTGTTTTTATGCCAATACCATGCTGTTTTGATGATCACAGCTTTATAGTATATCTTGGGATCAGGGAGTGATATGCCTCCTACTCCATTCTTCTTGCGCAGGATTGCTTTTGCAATACGAGGTCTTTCATGATTCCAGACAAATTCTATGATTGTCTTTTCTAGATCTGTGAAGAATTTTTCTGGTATTTTGATTGGAATTGCATTAAACGTGTAGATTAATTTGGGTAGAATTGCCATTTTGATTATGTTAATTCTTCCAATCCAGGAGCATGGGATGTCCTTGCACTTTTTAATGTCACTTTCAATATCTTTTTTAAGATTTTAATAGTTTTCTTTATAAAGGTCTTTAACTTTCTTAGTTAGGTTTATCCCTAGGTATCTTATGCATCTTGTGGCTATGGTGAAAGGGATTCCTTTCTTCAGCTCGGTTTCATTCAACTTGTTGTTCATAAATAGAAATGCTATGGAATTTTGGATATTGACTTTGTATCCTGACACCTTACTGTATTCACTTATTACTTCAAGAAGCTTTTTCATGGACACCTTTGGGTCTTCTAAGTATACCATCATGTCATCTGCAAATAGAGATATTTTCAACTCTTCTTTGCCTATTCGAATGCCTTTAATATTGTTCTCTTCTCTGATTGCAATAGCCAAGACTTCCAGTACTATATTAAAGAGCAGTGGAGAAAGTGGGCAGCCTTGCCTAGTACCTGTTTTCAGAGGAAAAGCTTTCAGCTTTTCTCCATTCAGTATAATATTAGCTGTAGGTTTTTCATGGATTGCTTTTATTGTGTTCAGAAATGACCCTTCTATACCAATCTTACCAAGAGTCTTAATCATAAAAGGATGTTGTATTTTGTCACATGCTTTCTCCGCATCAATTGAGATGATCATATGGTTTTTATCTTTCTTTCTGTTAATGTGGTGTATTACATTTATGGTCTTGCGTATATTGAACCACTCTTGCATCCCTGGTATAAAGCCTACCTAGTCATGATGAATGATCTTTGTTATATGTTGTTGGATATGATTTGCGAGTATCTTGTTGAGAATTTTTGCATCTATATTCATCAATGATATTGGTCTATGGTTTTCCTTTTTTGTCATGTCCTTATCTGTTTTGGGGATGAGGATGATGGAGGCTTCATAAAATGAATTTGGAAGGTTTCCTTCCTTTTGAATCTTTAGAAATAATTTTAGTAGGATAGGGGTTAACTCTTCCTTAAAAGTTTTGTAGAATTCACAAGTGAAGCCATCTGGACCTGGGCTTTTCTTTGTTCGGAGGTTATTTATTACTGATTCAATCTCCTGGCTTGTTATGGGTCTATTCAGGTTCTCTATGTTCTCCTGATCCAATCTTGGTAGATTATATGCATCCAGGAATTTGTCCATCTCCTCCAACTCATCTTGTTTGTTGGCATGTAGTCGCTCATAGTATCCTCTAATGATATTCTGTATTTCTACTATGTCTGTAGCAATATTGCCTGTTTCATCACATATTTGATTAATCTGGTTTCTTTCTTTCTTCTTCTTGATCAGTCTAGCCAATGGTGTGTCAATCTTGTTAATCTTTTCGAAGAACCAGCTTATGCTTTCATTTATTTTTTGTATGGTTCGTTTATTTTCTATTTCATTTATTTCTGCTTGAACCTTTATTATTTCTTTTTGCCTGGCATTTTGGGGGTTTGTTTGTTGTTGTTTTTCCAATTCTCTGAGGCATGATGATAATTTATCTATTTGCCATCTTTCCATCCTTTTCTTATGTGCACTAATTGCTATGAATTTCCCTCTTATGACTGCTTTAGCTGTATCCCATAGATTCTGGACACTTGTGTACTCATTATCATTTGTTTCCATAAATTGCTTTATTTCAGCCTTAATTTCTTCAGTAGTGAAGAAGTCATTCAGAAGTAGGTTGTTCAGTTTCCATGTGTTCGTGTATTTTTGGGGTTGTTTCTTGAAATTAATCTTGAGTTTAATTCCATCATGGTCAGAGAAGATGCTGGATATAGTTTCTATGCCTTTGAATCTGTAAAGGCTTGATTTGTGTCCTAACATATGATCAATCTTTGAAAAGGTTCCATGCCGGGGTGAGAAAAATGTATATGTTGTGGATGTAGGGTGGAAAGTTCTATAGATATCTGTCAAGTCCATTCGACTTATAGTATCATTTAAGTCCTGTATCTCTCTATTTATTTTCTGTTTAGAAGATCTGTCTAAAGGAGATAGTGGGGTGTTGAGATCTCCAACAATTATGGTATTTCTCCCTATTTCTCCTTTTAGCTCTAGCAGTCTTTCCTTCACATATTTAGGTGCATCTAAGTTGGGTGCATAGATATTTATAAGGGTTATATCTTCTTGTTGGATTACTCCATTTACTGTTATATAATGCCCTTCTTTGTCTCTTCTTACAGTCTTTGTCTTGAAATCTATTTTGTCTGAGATCAATATCGCTACTCCAGCCTTTTTTTGATTTCCATTTGCATGGAATATTTTTTTCCAGCCCTTTACTTTTAGTCTATGTCTATCTTTATCCATAAGGTGAGTTTCTTGTAGGCAACAGATAGAGGATTTCTGTGTTCTTATCCATTCAGCCAGTCTATGTCTCTTAACTGGAGAATTTAATCCATTGACATTCAATGTAATTATCGGTATTTCCATACCTGATCCTATCATTAAGTGAGCCATTTTCTTGGTTGCTTTTTGTTCTCGTATAACTGTCTGTCTGATTTCTTAGTTTTCCTGGTATAGTACTCCCTTCAGAACCTCTTGAAGAACTGGTCTGGAGTTGGTAAATTCCTTCAAATTTTGTTTATCTGAGAATGTTTTTATCTTTTTTTCCCATATGAAAGATAATTTTTGCCGGGGACCAGCCTCGGCGGGGGTGGGTTATCTCGACGGAGGCAGCGCAGGTAAACAGAAGACACAGGCCTCGATGCCTTTTTACGCACGTCCTATGCCGAACACTCCCCAAAGATCGCTCTCTGAGGAGTGACAACTGCTAACAATTATTGTGCCTTTTTATTGAAAATGTGTTACATGCAAGTAAGTGGGAGAGGGGCTGCGTGCTTTTAATTATTAGCTCATAAAGGTTTTAACAAAAGGGAACATAGATTCTATTTAGGGTTGGATTAAGGGTGGGTGTCGGGCATTTCCGCAATTGTAGGTGGGTCTCCATAGAATGCTGTTTTAGGAAGGTGGTTCCCGTAAGCAGCAGCACAGCAGCCATCTTTTGATTACTAGGAATGGCTCTGAGAAAAGAAAATCTCAAGAATAGATATTAGTTTCTATGGATCTTAATAAAGAATGATACTTACATAGTTTTATACGGATCTAAAACTTGATTTGAGGAGTCCTAAAATATTTATCTATTTTGCTTGGTGAAGGCAGGGGGGTGGTCCTGGGCCAGTTTTGGCCTAATCCTATTTTACATAAAGAAAGGATTAAGTTTACCTTAAATGTATTTTGAAGGACCTTCCAAAGACTATTTTTGCCTAGATAGAACTTCAGCCCACCCTGTACTGTGACCATGGAGATAAAGCATTGTAATTAATAGTAGGTGATTATAGCAAAGGGGAGCGGTCGGGGGAGTTCTTGGAAAATTTTATTATATACTCAGGATGTATAAGAGAGCTATGCGATTCTTTTATAGTAGTAAATTGGGGAGTCAGAGGGGGGTCGCTTCCCAGCAAGGCTACCAGTTTTCTGGAGCAAATAGCAAGCAGCCTTGCTGACATGCTAATTGACCCAAGCTTTGTTCCAAGGTCAGGGGGTGCACAACAGTGGTTTTGCCAGCATATTGATCTGACCGGAAGCGGAGCTCAAAGGTCTGGGGGGCTCAGACAGATCTTGGGGCCTCGCCGGGTTGGACTCCTCCAAATTTTGCCGGGTATAGTATTCTTGGTTGAAATTGTTTTTCATTCAACACTTTGACTATGCTTCCCCATTCTTTCCTTGCCTGCATTGTTTCCACCAAGAGATCTGATGTAAGCCTGATAGGGTGATCTTTGTAAGTAACTTGACATTTCCCTCTTGCCAACTTTAGTATCTTGTCTTCGTCTGTTGTTTTCACCAGTCTGGCTATAATGTGCCTTGGAGAGGATCTTCTTGGGTTGATTCTACCTGGGGTCCTATGTATTTCTTGGGTCTGGATATTTGAATGCCTTTCTAGGTTTGGAAAGTTTTCTTCCAGGATTTCGTGGAATAGATTATCTAGGCCCTTATTATTTTCTTCCTCTTCTGGAATACCAATTATCCGGATGTTGGGGCGCTTGATGGCATCGAGTATTCCTCGTATATTGTCCTCATTTTTCATGGTTGTTTTCTCAATCTTCTTGATACTTTTTTCTAGGTCAGATGTTTTGTCTTCTACATTAGAGATTCGATCTTCTGCCTGGACTAACCTACTTTTAATACTTTCAAGGGAGGTTTTGATTTCCTGTATCACATTCTTCAATCCTAGAAGTTCCATCTGGTTCTTGTTTAAGGTATCCATTTCTTCTTTCAAGTCATTAAAGGACTTCCTCATCTCATGAAGCTCCTTGTCTCTTTTCTCTTCCATCTCAGTTAGTTTGTTCACTACAAATATTCTGAATTCCTTATCAGACATGTCCACGACATCCATTGTATTGACTGTGGGTGATGTAGGCTTGATTATTTCCCTTGAGGGAGAGGCCTTTTGTTGGTTGCTCATATTTCTTGAGCCTCTGCGATTGTTTCTGGTCATTAGGTACTCTATATGTTGCTTTCTAACTTATTTAAGGTATCTCTGAGTGTTAAAAGTTGTACAGGAATAGAAATTTGATGATTTCTCTTATGGTTGGCCTATCTGTTGCTCACAATTACCATTAACTGTTGCAATTAGTCCTGGATGGCCCAAGATCTTCCCTGTTTCTAAGGAATGGTGAGTCTCCAACTGACCTAATAAGCAACACCTCAAAAGCAAAGAATAACAAAAAGAGGAAATCGCGCGGCGCGCAAAGCGAGCCGCACGCTATTCAAATAACCAATATTCAGAAAGTCCAAAGGCTAGTGGGAAAGGGCCAGAGCCTGAGTGACAGGACCAGGTTAGTAGGGCCTGCAGCCTCAGTCCGCCAGGTGTCTGGAACTGCTGGCCAGCTTCGTCCGGTTCGCGGGTGTGATGGGGGGGGGGGGAGGAGTTCGTCTTAATGTCCCAGACAACCAACCTGGGGTCCAAGGAAGAGGAACGGTGGGGATGCGCGGAGGTTCGGAGGGGTTGGGCCTGCAGCCTCCTGAATCAACTTTTAAGACTGCAGCCTTATGACTGTACCACTGTCATAAATGCCCAGTTTCTTATTTTTGGTTTTATCCTAAATCTAGTTTCACTTTGTAGTGAAAATATAGCTTCCAGTTTTCATTATGGATGCATGCTTCTTTTCACATGTTCAATCAGTGAGAGAGGTAGAGTGGAAAAATGAGATACAAAAAGAAGAGAATGAGGGCAGAGTGAGTGAAACAGAGCTCATATCTCTTTAGTAAATGACTTTGTTGCTTAAACTACTTTGAATGGGTTGTTACTTGCAGATAGACATAACTGACAAGAAGAGAGGACCAGAAATCAAAGGTGCTCCTGGCTTTTGATTTTCTGGTTAAATATAAAGACGTGGAGAATTAAGGTTGAAAGAATGGAGAAGGGCCTTTCAAGGAACTTTGAAATAGTTTGGGAATAAGAAAGATCATCAAATAAAACCATGCCTTAAAGAATATTGTAATAAATTGGGACCAGCAGTTGGCGTAATGGCTATGTCACTGACTCCCACGTAGCTGACTGTGGTTTGAGTCCTGGACCCGGTGGCTTAAACTCAAGCCGGTGCATGTGCCTGCGTGCCCAAGATCCCAAGAGGAGAATGGAGGAGAAGGGATTGCGGCGTGGCCATACCCCATGTGGGGTGGTTTCTCGCTTTCTATCTCTCTCTGTCTCTCTCTGTCTATCTGGCGAGCACACGTGCCCTATAGCAAAAAAAAAAATGAATATTGTGATAAATAAATGAGAGAATAAACCTGCTAAGTTGTTGCCAAGTTCTTCGAATGTGTTCTAATGTCCTGACAGAAGTTTGCAAACTAATTTCCACAATTTCATTTATTTTAAAAGTGTATTCCAACCTAGAATCTTGTCCATTTCAATTTTAGGATCAATACCACAGACTGCTTGTTGAAAATACTTGCTATGAGTAATGTGGTGTTGAACATGATAAGGTTTCTGAAATTGCTAGATTCTATCGAGTTTTGTGCCCTAAGGCTAAGGACCAAAACCTTAAATTATTTTCAGAATTTGATCAGTATCAGTACAGGGAAGGAAGTACTGATGTGATGTGACCTCAGTGTTCTTGTCTTCTGAAAGAATTAAAATTGTCACAGAAACTTCTGTTACAGCAGAACTGGAAGTGTTCATGCAGTAACACAGGTGAAGAGAAATGAACCAGTTAAAAATCTAAACTATATTAGGAGTGGACTATGGACATTTTAAAGTAAAAATTATTAAAAGTGAGCGCTTTTTAAAAATTGAATGTGATTTCTATAAAGGAGTTGAGGAGAAATATATCTTTGAAGGGCCCCAAAATGTGCGTCACCTTGACCATCTGTTCACAGCTTTCCTAATCAAGGGTGAGGGAATATTTCTTGTCAGAATTTCAAATTCTGTTCTCTAGTCAATTAGCAAGACTTTGGATTTTTATTATAATTGAGAATGAGCCAGCTGGATTTCAGTCAGATAGTTGAAATGAAATCATTTGGAGACCGGATGTGGAGAAGATATGTCAGCCAGCTAGGGATCATTTCAATTTAGGTGGCTTTGGCAAAAGCAACTTGAGTAGAATTCTGATATTAGTAGAGAAAATCACTTGTGGGGCTGGATGGTGGCACAAGCTAAAATGTGATAGTCTGTGAGGTTGACCCACATGGAAAGTTCTAGATAAATATCTGGAGAACTCCCTGAGTGTGCTAGGCCCATGTGTGCCCATAATCAGGGGGTGGCTAAAGCTGGGAGTGGATCGTGGTGTCATGACCCTGTTCAGGGTGCTGTCTCTCTATCTCTCGGTCTTGCCTCTGTCTCTTTTGCTCCTGAACATAATAAACAAAATGAACTTGGGACCAGCAGTTAGCGTAACGGCTATGTCGCTGGACTCCCACGTAGTTGACAGTGGTTCGAGTCCGGGACCCGGTGGCTTAAACTCACGCTGGGCGTGTGTGCGTGTGTGCCCAAGATCCTGAGAGGAGAATGGAGGAGAAGGGATTGAGGCGTGGCCATCCCCCTTGGGGGGTGATTTCTCGCTTTCTGTCTCTCTGTCTCTCTCTGTCTGTCTGGTGAGTGCATGTGCCTTATAGCAAAAACCTCTCCAAAAACAAACAAACAAAAAAAGAAATGAACTTAAAAAGATGAAAATCACTTTCAATCTTTTCAAAAGCTGACATATGAATGATCACATTAGCATACATGTAGCCATGGAATCAAAGCCATGTTAGAATAATTGTGTCATTATCCAAGCATTTAAGGGGCTGTTTGATGGAAGAAGGAGATTTATTTTTTTTGGTCATGAATTGTGAACAGCATGATTGGAGCATAACAAGCAACCCACATAGTGGCAATGTGAGAGTCAGCATGTGCCTGGCTGCTTTGAACCAAGGCACTCCCCTTTCAGGGGCAGCTTGTTTTAAAACTAGATGAATCCATCAGTGTTGATCTTCTGTTCTTGGCTAATATCCCTTCTTTTTCCTGTGTAATTTTACCCTCTCAAGAAGATAAACATTAAAGCTGTTTCTTTTCTGTTTTGTGCTTTCATAAATGCAACAAACTCTTTAAAACAGTTCCATATACCTAGGACTGTACAACTTCAAAGGGCCAGTTATCTGCCTTTTAAATTTCACTAAGTTCCACCTCTCTTACTGAGCAACTTTTAAATTTTCTTGTTTTTACCGCAGAGTACATGTGATAGCCAGAGAGAAAAAGAGGGACAGTGGGAAGGCACTCCCGTGGGAGGTGGTCACACTGCGATCCCTTCTTTTCCATTTCTCCATTTGGGCACACACACCTGGGATGGAAACTCATACCATGTGGCTGGGCACGTGAGATTCAGCTGCCTCAACCACCACACCACCAGCGGGCCTAGGTTGAGCAACTTTGGCAGGGGCAATAAAACTCCATAAACTATTTTTATTGAATGACTATATATAACATTTCAGAATGTCATAGACTGAGCCCTTGGAGAGTTTGCTATTTTATTTTCATTTAAAAAACATTCTGGACATGAACCATTTAGGAGTCCTTAACATTTTATGCAAAACATTATTGTTTTCTTAGCCTGTAAAATATTATTATATTCTTATTTTTAGAATTACTGCTCATATAAACATAAGAAGAGAATAAGAAAACTGGATTGAATATTGAGTTCTGGATGCTAAGGGGTAGGCTAGGTTTCCCCTCCAGCTGTGAGTTTTCTTCTATCCCATCTCAGCGTAATAATATATAGTTCAGCAGCTTCAGCATTTATAAAAATTACTGCACGTCATGGATATTTGACGTGTTTGCAATTTTTAAGTCCACCAAATCACCAAAAGTGAAGCATAAATTTGTCATTTAACTTTAAGTTGAAAAGACAGAAATTTTAGACATTTACTTTGTTTATTACATTCATGAGCTAGACACAAACACACTTCTTAGAGGACTGAAGATGTCAGGGTCAGCAGGTGACATAGTGTTTAAGGGCACTGGACTCCAACAAGGCTGACTGTGGTTTTAGTCCTGGACCTGGTGGCTTGCTTTCTCACTTTCCCTCTCTCTCGCTCTCTCTCTTGCTCTCTCCTTATCTAATCAAATTAAAATAAATGAATAAATAAATAAAGTTAAATAAAATAATTCTAAAAAAAGAAGATTGAAGATGTTACTAAGTGCCATAATCATTTATCTTGGAGAAATGAATATGCAGTATGAAATGATATAATAAATAAACATGCACAACAATATCTTCATAATAGGCTCAATGAAAATCTTATAGGTAGGGAAGCCAACAATGCTGTGAGAGTCCCAGATGCAGCATTTTTCTTTTCTTTTCTTTATTTCTTTTTTTTTTTTTAAAGGTTTTAGGATCTTGGGCACACACGCACACATGTCCGGTGTGAGTTTAAGCCACCAGGGCCAGGACTTGAACCGCGATCAACTATGTGGGAGTTCAGTGACATAGCCATTATGCTAACTGCTGGTCCCCTAGATGCAGTATTTTAAAAACAGACCAGGTGCATGTGCATATGTCTAAAATCTGGAGAGGAGGTTAGAGGAGAATGATTGCAGCATGGTCAACTCCCTGGGGAGTGCTTTCTCACTTTCCTTCTCTCTCTCTTTCTCTCTCTCTGTCTCTCTGTCTCTCTCAGGGAGTATGTATGCCCTATAACAAACAAACAAACAAAAACAAACAAAAAAAAATGAACAAACAAAAAATCATAGGAGAGAAAATATCATACAATATCTTCAACAAAAGCATTTATTACTTAAAAGGACGATTGGAGAAAAGTGTTTTTCCAGGGAACCAGCTATAGGCAGTTTAGATATTTGTATAATGTATGTTTCTACTTTCAATAGAGAAAAGAAACAATGGGTCTGGTGGTTAAAAGAGTCAGATCTGGCAAGGCAGGTCATGTAGTTCAAATGCTGACCCCAGTAGCGTAAAAAACACACTAAAATGCTAGACACGTGTGCATACATGCCCAGAATCCCAACAGGGTGGAGAAATAGAGGAGATTGCGGTGTGACCATGCCCCATTGGGCTTTTCTCTCTCTCTCACATTTTCCCCTCTTTGTCTCTCTTTCTTTCTCTGATGAACATATGCTTCCTGTTTCAAAATAGAGAAAGAAGAATGAAAGGCGAGTGAGATAGAGAGAGAGAAGGGAAAAAGGAAAGAAGGAAAGGGAAAAAGAATGTTTTCTCTGATACAGTCTGTCCTTTTGAGCACTGTATGCATTTTCTTCCATGTGATTCCCTCTGTCAGTTAAAGTCCCCTACCTGTACTGCCTCCAGGTGAACACTTTAGGATCTCTAGCTGATGTGCATTTTTTTTTTACCCTCAATCTGAGCTAGTTATTAGTCTAGAAACACGACTTTTGCTCCTAACGTGTTCAATATATAATATCATTTGGGACTAGCAGTTACCGTAATGGCTATTTCTCTGGACTCCCACGTAGTTGACTATATATATATAAAATGTCATTACACCACACATTACACCACAGGAAATGACAAGGGGTCAGTAGGCTTATTTTTTTTTTTTCCTTTGGAGAAGTTTTTGCTATAGGGTGCATGCACTCACCAGAATGACAGAGAGAAAGAGAGTGATAGAAACCACAAAATCACCGCCCTCCCAGGGGTGATGGCCACACCACAATCCCTTCTCCTTCATTCTCCTCAAGAGGAGATCTTGGGCACACACGCACACGCGCCCGGTGTGAGTTTAAGCCACCGGGTCCGAGACTCGAACCACACTCGATTACATGGGATGGGAGTCCAGTGACATAGCCATTACGCTAACTGCTGGTCCCAATAGGCTTTTTTTTTTAAAGAGCCGGAAGGTAAATATTTTCATCTGTTCAGGCCGTACTATTTCTGCCACAAGGATCCCACTGCCACCGAAGCGAAAGGAACCAGAGACATAGACAGGTAGGCATGGCTATGTTGCAAAAATCTTTACTTACAAACAGAGGCAGCAAACTTGATTAGGTCAGTGGGGTGTAGATGACTGCCTTTTAATAAATGAATACATAAGGTAACTATGGGATTCTCATTCGGAAAAGAAGAGAATAAAAAAAGTACAAATAATCAGAAGTCAGTATAACAATGACCAATTTTCACCATATATGATTAATAAAGTGCAGATTCTTAGGCTAAAATCACAGCTCTCTGGGATGCTCTACATATATATATATATATATATATATATATATATATATATTTTTTTTTTTTTTTTTTTTTTTTTTTTTTTTTTTTGCACAGTCATATCTTAAGTGAACCTTGTAAAGAAAGTTTTTTTTGCACAAATTCGTAGCTGGCATCCTATTGATAGAGTTGGTATGAATGTGTTGGTGGTGGGCAGCTAGTGAGCTGTGGAATTTTAAGGATGACAGGACTACCATATTTTGCAAGCTAACTTTGGGTCTGTGTTACAGTGGTTCCCTGAGGACTATTTTAGGACTATATGCAAAAATCAAAGCTAAAGCTGTTGCCTCGATCCAGTGTGTGAGTCTGAAGGTAAAGGTCTTTGCTTACGGCTGTGCCCAGTTCACCTCCCTCCATTACAGTCCTTCGCCTGCTCCAACGTAATGTAATAGCAGCTGCTCGGAGGCCCTACGATGACAAATGCCCAGGAGGAAGGACAGTGTCTTACTTCTGTTCTGATGGCAGGCTCATGTCCTTGTGTGCTAGAGTAATTACTCTGTTCTTTCAAGCCTGGCACTATGCAGCCTTTTCGCACAGTCACATCTAGAGCCAAAGGAATGGGAAACACAGCCTTTATCCTGGGCAATGTGGTATCCAGCTCCAAATCAAGGTTGTCTTTGGTTTTGGTGACTGAGTAGAACGGGCAGTTTCTGTCACCGTGTTCTATTCTTGTGGGTACGGCATGATCTAGGATATATTTTAGAATAGACAAGACAGACATGCTACATATATTTTGTATAATATGGATAAAATTCTATTGACTGAAAATTTTAAATTAGATTAGCGAGCTCAAAGTTATACTCGCTAATAGGGGGACCAGCAGTTAGCGTAATGGCTATGTCGCTGAACTTCCATGTAGTAGACCATGGTTCAAGTTGTGGACTTGGTGGCTTAAACTCACGCCAGGCACATGTGCATGCATGCCCAAAATCCCGAGAGGAGACTGGAGGAGAAGGGATTGTGGCGTGGCCATCCCCCGGGGGGTGATTTCTCGCTTTCAGTCTCTCTGTGTCTCTCTGTCTTTCTGGAGATCGCATGCACCCTATAGCAAAAAAAAATCTCCAAAAAAAATAAAAAGTTATACTCGCTAATAGGTAACCTGGAAAAATGATTCCATATTACTAGTTGTACAAATATGTACACTTCAATAGTCAAGCTAAAAATAGGTTACAACATGGTATTTGTTTTGTTTTATTTCCAAAATGCCTCACTAATAGATCTACCACAATAGAAGCTATTTCTTCACTTAGTCCTAGGCAAGCTTAGTGTATAATCACAAACAAAACTTATTCTTTTTAGAAAATTGTTTTGACTTTATTCTATTTTCTAAAATCAAAACAAAATTTCTTTTGGGATCAGCAGTTGGTATAATGGCTATGTCACTGAACTCCCATGTAGTCGACCGCGGTTTGAGTCCCAGACCCAGTGGCTTGAACTCACTCCGGGTACGTGAGTGTACGTGCCCAAGATCCCGAGAGGAGAATGGAGGAAAAGGGATTGAGGCATGACCATCCCCCCTGTGGGGTGATTTCTCGCTTTGTCTCTCTGTCTCTCTCTGTCTTTCTGGTGAGCACATGTGCCCTATAGCAAAAACCTCGCCAAAAAAAAAAAAAATTATTTTTACCCAATGTTACTGAAGTGATTTTTATTGAGAAAAAAGTTTAAAATCAGGTAATCTGATATTGCCTCAGTTTAACCAAAATATGCATAAAGTTTTCCTATAGAGATTGTATCACTTTGGGAAACATAATTTTATAACAATTCTGGGTATATTTTTGAGAAATATATTCTAAGGAATATAAATAAGGTATATTATTGCAAAAGAATTTGGCATTTATAAACTTACTAAATACTTAAAAATATATAACAAGACTTATTTTTGTTTTGTATAAGTCAACTCGTAGCCCTTTTATTCCTATATAGAAAACTAAAATGTTCATTTTGTGTTCAGAGTACACCTACTTTTAGAAAATAATCTTTTATTCTCACCCTAAGTAAGACAAATTTACTAATTAAGGGTTAAAAAAGCAGTTATCCAGATTACCAAGTCTGGCCAAAACAGAAGTTCAGGAGTGCTCCAAAACTACCTTAAGTTTCTATAATTCGCCAAGAAGACTCACGAGACTCACTGAAAAATACTGCATTCATGGTTCTATTTTTTATACAGGTAAAGGATACATTTATATTCATCCGAGAAAAGAGACACCTAGGAGAGAGTCTGGGAAGGGTCCAAACACAAAGCTTCCTTATCCTCAGCATGTGACCTCCTGCACTGGGGATGTGACAACGCACAGAGTCTGGCTCACCTGGAAGCTCACCTGAGCCTGGGTAACCAGAGTCCATTGAGGCATCATCGCTTAGGCAAGATTGTCTGATTAATCACACATGTTTGAACTTGGTTTACAGCCTCCCCTCCCCGTAGATTATGCATGGGTCATTTTGTTAGCATAAACTTTCAGGTATGATATTAGTAACTCACCATAAATAACAAAAAGATTTTTCTATCATTGGGGAAATTCTGAAGTTAGAAAATGCTGCCCAGATCTTTGAAAAAAGCTAGACCTTTTCTGGGTGAAGCCAAGTCCTTCCTATACAGATATCTCTAAGTAATGACCTACAAGTAATTGACGACATACTGATTTGTTACTTTTAGTATTTACAGTAAGACTCAATAAAAATGGGAAAAATATAACTGAAGCCATCCTATTCCTCAGTCAGAGTATTTAGTCAGTAATTCTGAATTACCACTTGGCCAGGAAAACAGCTGGCATTCTATGTAGATAATATATCCAGAAAAAAAAAATGATTCGAAGTTTTGTAACGAGTAGACAGGCACTATCGGGTTGTTGGAAAAGTCATGATTTTTTTTTTAATGCAAAAACATGCATGATTTTTCAGATGACCCAATATTTTAGAACTGATCCAAATTATCGGGGCTATATATGAGGAGCATGCTATGAATAACTGGAGCTTGCCTTGCATATATGTCTTCTTAGAATGCTTTTTCTTACAAATTATTTTTATTTAATTTTATTTATTCATTCATTTGTTTTTAATTTGACCAGAGATAGACAGAGAGAGAGAGAGAGAGAGAGAGAGAGAGAAAGTGAGAAACCAAGCCACCAGGTCTGGGACTCAAACCGTGGTTGGCCATGTGGGAGTATCCAGTGCCTTAACCACCAAGCCACCTGCTAGTCCCCCTTAGGATGCTTTTTTTAAA
The DNA here is from genome assembly GCA_026018925.1 of Tupaia tana. NCBI lineage: Eukaryota > Metazoa > Chordata > Mammalia > Scandentia > Tupaiidae > Tupaia > Tupaia tana. The sequence goes on along the minus strand of JAKSZU010000001.1, from coordinate 208,195,958 downwards.
AAAATAAATTATTTTATTTAACTTTATTTATTTACTTATTATAATTTGATCAGAGAGAGAGAAAGGCAGACAGACTGAGAGAGAGAGAGAGAGAGAGAGAGAGAGAGAAAGAGAGAGAGAGCAAAGAAAAGTGAGAAAGCAAGCCACTAGGTCTGGGACTCAAACCAGTCAGCCATGTGGGTCGACCACCATGCCACCTGCCAGTCCCCTTAGGATGCTTTCTTTTTTTTTTTTTCTTTTCTTTTTTTTGAGATGTTTTTGCTATAGGGCGCGTGCACTCACCAGACAGACAGAGACAGAGAGACAGAAAGCGAGAAATCAACCCCCAGGGGGGATGGCCACACCGCAATACCTTCTCCTCCATTCTCCTCTCAGGATCTTGGGCACGCATGCACATGCGCCCGGCGTGAGTTTAAGCCACCAGGTCCGGGACACGAACCGCGGTAGACTACATGGGAGTCCAGCGACATAACCATTACGCTAACTGCTGGTCTCCTTAGGATGCTTTAATAGAGCTAAGTTTCCAGTTCAATTGAACAATGTTTACATTAGCATTTCTCTGTCAAAATATTATTTGAAAACTGCAGTAGTTCAACCATGTTCTAAGTATAGAAAGAGACACTTTCAGGAATCAGTGGAGAGCTGGACCTCTGTAGTTTCACTTACCAGATCTGTGCTTCAACCAGCAGATGTTTGCAAATCTGTCCTCGGTGCTGAAACAAATGATCTAGGTTCCCACTTCACTCCATGGACTGTTTCATTTATTTTATTATTATTATTACAGTTATTATTATTTGTTATAGATTACATGCACTTGCCAGAGAGTAAGAAAAATAATGTAAGAAATCAGCCCCTGAGAGGATGGCCATACTGCAGTCCCTTCTCTTCCAGTCTTTTCTTGAGATTTTGGGCACACATGCACACACACTCAGCATGACTTTCAAGGACTTGAACCACATAGCTGGACATATGGATTCAGTGCCTTAACCTCCATGCCACCTACTGGACCTCTCTTTACATTTTTCTAAAAGAATTTTTAAATGTATTTGTAGTTTAATAATTAAAGTCCAAAAATATTCCTATATTCTAAAACCAGAGAAAAGAGTGTTAGGGACAATTATACTTATTAGAAGTTATACAAAATATTTTGCAATATTTGTTTGCAATCTTTTTCTCTATTACAAAATAAAACATTAAAGATAAAACTAAGGCCCATATTGACATTCCTCTGCATTTTATTTTGCATTTTAACATAATGAATATAGTTGATCCCCATTATTCATAGATTATGTGTTTGCAAATTTACCTACTAGATTAAATGCATTTCTAATGTCCAAATCAATGCTTATGGGACTTTTATAGTCATTTTCAGACTTGAGGGGAAAGTACAAAAAAATGAATTACCTCAGCTTCCTGTTTCCAGTAAGATTGAACAAGGGGTCTCACTCGGCCTTGTGGTTTCATCGCCATGCCTATAAACAGGTAACCTTTTGAGTTCTATGTAATGCCACACATTTTCATTTTTGTTCTTTTTGTTGATTAGTTTGCAATCTAAAATGACCCCTAAGCATAGTACTGAAGTGTCTTCTAGGATTCCTAAGCTAAAGAAGATCATGTTGTGCCTTACAGAGGTAAGCTTTGTTCAGACATGAGCTATCATGCACTTGGTCAGCAGTTCAAAATGAATGAATCAAAAATATAGTATATCCACAGACTGGATAGAAAGGTGGTGATTAGTAGGGGGTGGGTGAAAAAGGCTCAGGGTGAAAAAAAAAACAAAAAGAAACAAACTTAACAAACACAAGAATAGGAGGTTATCTATGAGGATCATATATATAATAATATCTTTGACTTGATTGACATGCAGTGCACGCACACTTCGAAAAGCCATATTGTATGCTATATAGATATACGATGATTTAATGTAAATAAGAAATCATATAATTAAAAAATGGTATGTCCATAAAAAGCAACAGGAAATTCACTGAGATTGCTCCAGAAATTACTAAAAAGTAAAAACAACAACAACAACAAAAAAAAAGAGTATATTATGAAGCTATGGGCAATAATTCCATAGATAAGTTTATGAATTAGTGGAATGACAACCAATAAAACATGTATGGCAGACAGTATTATAGTGAGACTGAAAGCCAAACAAATTTACAATCATATTACCCTGGGCCAGGAAAATGCTAAACCTTTCTAAGCTAGTGTTGATTGGCTCACACATTTCAAAAAGAAATATAGCATAAAATGTTAAATTTGCAGATGATTTGGTTTCTGCAGCACAAAGAGTTGTACCGTGAACATCATTTTGCACATCTTCTTATACACATGTATGCAGGTCTGTCCAGGACTGACATAAATAGAATTCTTGAATCATAGAATATGAGCATCTTTCACTTAAGTTGTATTAATCACTCACTGTCACAGTAATGATGTATACCAAATCACTGTAGAATTCTGGCATATGACAGAAGACATTTATTTTTCACTTATATATCTGCAGGTTGGTTGATGTTCAGGTGAGCATTCGACTGGCCTTTGCTCTAAGTCAAAGGATGAATCAAACTCCTCCCCGCTAGTCTTCTATCTTCACTGGACTAGCAGCTACCTAAGGCACAGTCTTCATGTGGTTAAAGGAAGGAGCACAAGCAGATAGCCCTTTGAAAGTCTCTACTTGTGTCTCACGTGCTAGCTTGTAATAGACGAAAACACGTCAGTGGGTAATACCAAGACCAAAGTTGTGATGAACTACACTTCTGTGGAGGTTGGTTGGGAAAGCAAATACTTGCTGAATAATAATCAAATGTATCAGACTACTTAGGCATATGTTCCTACTCAAATGAGTACACCCATTTATATTTTCAGTATATCATTTACAGCAGCAATGCGCACGAGTTCCATTTTCCCATGTCTGTGCAAATAGCAAATGCTACTATTAATTTTAATTTTCACTTGTATTTGTTATGAAATGATACCACATTATTTCAGTTTGCACATTTTCATACAAAGTGTGAGAGTGAGAGGGCCTCCTTGGCAGCTTTGCAAGAGACTTCTCTCCTGCATCTGGAGAGCAGACAGAGCTGAATATTAATTTTAGAAGCAGCGAAATTTCAAAGAAATCTTCTTATTTAACTTAAGAAAGTGAGGGACCTACAAGGGAAGTGGTCAGATGTAAGATTTTTGGTAGATACTGGGAACCTAGGAGATTTGCAAACTTGAGATTCCTGCAACTTAGGTACGCTACTTCTGATCCTATTGAAGGAATATATGCTAAGGAAGCTGGAGGACCCAGCTGATATTACCAGCAGGAACTAGGAAAAAATGAATGAGGATGGATATTGCAGGGCCTGTATCAAAAAGACCAAGAAAGAAAACAAAGCAAAGCAAATGAGAGGTAGTTTGTTTTCCTTTGGGACTAGGCTGAAATTTTTCCCTAAATTGTGAGTTATTTGATTGAGGATTCTTTTTTTCTGTATCATATTATTTAAAATCTTCACAAGGTCCAAGGAGACATTCTGCTTGGATGGTCCTTGGAGGCTTTGTAAAAGTGATAGTAAGTATTAAAAGATCTGCTATGACAGACTTTGAAGAAAGAGCGAAACATCTCAATGGGACCAGCAGTTAGCGTAATGGCTATGTCGCTGGACTCCCACATAGTCGACCATGGTTCAAGTCCCAGACCCGGTGGCCTAAACTCATGCCGGGCACGTGTACATGCATGCCCAAGATCCTGAGAGGAGAATGGAGGAGAAGGGATTGCAGCATGGCCATCCCCTGTGGGGGGTGATTTCTTGCTTTCTATTTCTCTGTCTCTCTCTGTCTTTCTGGCTAGCACATGCACCCTATAGCAAAAAAAAAAAAACAAACAAAAACAAACAAACAAACAAACAAAAAAACAAAAACAAAAACAAAAACAAACAAACAAAAAACTCTCCAAAAAAAAAAAAAGGAGCAAAACATCTCAGAAAAATAGGCATACCATTTAAGACCCAAATCTCCCCAGCTTTCTACAGGCGAGATGGAGGTTAATTCATTTACCAAGTCATCGAGAAATGCTTCTGATAAGAGGGGCACAAACACTCTTGAGAAGCAGATAGAGGTGATGACAGGGATGTTATAAAAAAATGGGGTTTGGGGGGACCAGAAGATAGTGTAGCAATTATGTCACTGGATTCCCCCATGGATGACCATGGTTTGAATCCCAAACCCAGTGGCTTGAAAATCACACCAGTCGTGTCTGCATGCATGCCCAAGATTCCAGGAGGAGAATGGAGGAGAAGGGACTGTGGCATGGCCATCCCTCCTGAGGGGTGATTTCTCATTTTCTCTCTCACTGTCTCTGTCTCTCTCTCCCCCAGAGAGCTCATGTACCCTAAGGCAAAAAGCTCTACAAACAACAACACTTAAAAAAATGACAATTGGGCTTTTTAGCACAATAAGACTGATAGCATTTCAGAATTGTGGGATCTAGTGGAAATAGTTAACTGTCAGAAGCAATGCGGGTGCAACTACCTTTGTAAGGAGCAAGACAGAATGGCAGAAAAGGAGTCCTGACCTACAGAGAGCCTTGCAGCTTAAGGGAATAATACTCAGAGGTATCTACATCTATATCATTTACATCTATATCTGCCTATACCTTTCTGTATATCTATATACTTTTCTATCATCAAACATATCTGTAATGGTTATCTATATACATAATGTTCTTCATTTTTAAAATGTATATGTATGTACACATGCATATATATGCATGCATGTACATATGCAGTTATGCACACAAGTGCATGTGTGCACATGCATATATATGTACACAGGCTTACCTATCTTCCTGATGCTCCGTTCTTGATCTTATGTACATACTGTTATATAAATATACAGAATAGATCAAGAATGTATGAGCAGAAGGCTGAGATAAGCCTTCTCCAGATTAACTTATTTCCGTTTCCCAGCCTTCTGGACTGAATTGGACTTTGAAACCTGTGACTGAAGGAGAAATTGTGTCCTCAGGAGGAGAAAAGATTTCACACCACAGCAGAGATTTCAGAAGTGAGTCCCCTAGACCTTCTTCAAGGGCCCCAGTGGTCATTCAATTAGGTAGTCACTTACTGTAGAGAAAGGGAAAATAAACAGCTACTTAGGTGTTATTAGATATATTGTATTTTATTCTATTGATAGTTGGGGTTCTATAACAAAATACTATCAATTGGGTAGTTTTTACACAATATAATTTTTTTTCACAGTTCTATAGGCTGGTAAGTTCAAGATCAAAGAATAGAAAGATTCAGTGTCTGGTGAAGGCCTGCTTACACCTAGACAGCTATTAATAAACTCTCATGCTTAATCTCTCACAGCATTAGGAGTGAAGGATATTTCTTCAACCTTTTTTATAAGGGCACTAATTCCATTCAAAAGGGCTCCACCCACTTCCTGATCTTATCTCCTTGGGGATTAGATTAGGATTTTAATTTATGAATTTTGAAGAGACACAAGCATGTAATTTACAGCATAAGATCTGAGTTGATGCCAATAACTGAATAATGAACCTCTATAACTTTCCCCTACAGTGGCAGGGACAGCTGATCCATGACCCTGGACAGCATTGTTCCTACCACTTAATGCACATAATGTATATAGTGTAGCATCTGGAAACTGTCGAGTAGAACATCGAAATGGCCTCCTTGGTGCAGTCCAGGTGACAGTTTGGAGATATGGGCATTATCTTTCAGGGTGTGGTCTACATCTCACACAATGGGAATTCCGTGTTGTGCTCCCAAGTAAAATACATAAGTGTGAAACAGGTTGTAGAAGTAGAAGTTCCCCTACTGACCCTTAATTTCAGAGACCACCATAGGTAATTTGTACTCCCAGCCCTGAAAACTGAGGCTCAGTGTCTTGGCTCTACTGACTACAGAGCTAATGATTTTCCAGGGGTTAGAAAGGAAAAAAAAAAAAGAATCCCGCTACACTTAAAGGTCTAGTTCCACCTCTTCCTGTGGTGCTTCTGTGGCAGTACATCAGCAGGTGCAGAAAGAATTTACTACATTGTTAGAAGTACTTGGCCTTGGTCATCACGACAGGTAAGATGCTGCCTCATAGTGGAGACAAGCAGAACTGTTTCTGGTTCTCAGGTGACTTACTGGGCTTTATTCTGGTCATCCCCTGTTCCACTTATCCATAAATGGGCAGACACAGGACCATGATGGTTTGATAAAATCACAGCTACCAGGAACTCAAGACTTTTTAAGTATAAGCATTTGGGTCATTCCTCCAGACAAGCCACTCAGAAGAGTAGCCCAGGTGCCAACAAAGGGACGAAGGAAACCAGAATGGGCAGTAGAAGAAGGTGATGGTAAGTATCCTTTATAGCCTCAGGACCAATAGCAGCAGTGGTGACTGAGGTTCATCTCACTGACCCTTCTTTTATAAGGAGGGATTTGAGTCTATGAGTTTTGGATTCAAGGTGAGACATTTAATGTAATCTATACTCTAGGACTAGGAAGGCCAAACTAAATCCCATGAAACAAATCCCAACCAGCCTCTGCTCTTGTAAACAAATGTTTATGAGACATAACCACATGCATGCATTTATGTATTGGCTTTCATTGCTTTTGCACTGCAATGGTAGAGTTGAGTAGTTGGACAGAGCCCTCACAGCTCACAGAGACCTTTGCAAAAAATATTTGCTGATTAAGTAAATATAGAAAAGGACCCTCCTGGGACCAGCAGTTAGCATAATGGCTATGTCTCCTGACTCCCACGTAGTCGACCATGGTTCATGTCCCAGACCCGGTGGCTTAAACTCACGCCGGGTGCATGTGCGTGCGTGCCCAAGATCCCAAGAGGAGAATGGAGAAGGGATTGTGGCATGGCCATTCCCCCTGGGGGGTGATTTCTCGCTTTCTATCTCTCTGTCTCTCTCTGTCTGTCTGGCGAGCGCACGCGCCCTATGGCAAAAACCTCTCAAAAGAAAAAAAGCACCCTCCTCTCACTAAATGGACATCCACAATTTTATCTAATCTCTATTTATCCAGTTTTATCTAATCTCTAATACTTTTTACTAGTTATTCATACCCTTAAGAGTCCCAGCTAATATTGGGCCAAGGATTTATCTCTGTTATCTGAACTGGCATTAAAGTACAACACCATACATCTCTGAAAATAAAGAGGTGGGGTGGGTAGGCTGGGTAGGAAGACTTTTTGTTCATGGAGGTGACATGACCTTTTTTTCCTGCCCTCTATCTACTGCCAAATGGCAGTAAGTTCATTGCTGCTCTAGGAATTGGCAGTCGTTCTTCATTTTATACACCCCAACCTTTTTATTATTATTATGGGCCCAAATATTTAAATACACACCCATCCACACACTTTTACCAGAGCACGCGCACACACACACACACACACACACACACACACACACTTCCCACAGAATTTCTTTATGAGAGGGATCAGCAGATGGCATAATGGTTATGTAGCTGTACTCTCATGTAGTCAACTGTGGTTTGAGTCCTGGACCTGGTCCCTTAAACCTCATGTTGGGTGTGTGTGCATGTGTGCCCAAGATCCTGATAGAAAATGGAGAAGGGATTGTGGCGCAGCCATCCCTCATGGAGGGGGGGGGCGGTGATTTCTCGCTGCTTTCTGTCTCTCTGTCTCTCTCTGTCTCTCTGGCTAGTACTTGCATCCTGTAACAAATATCTCTCTTAAAAAAAAAAAAAAGCAAAATGTATTCCGAGAGATTTAATGTTATCCTAACTCTCTAATAAGAGAACCACTATTTTATGATTTATAGGTCAGAGATTGTCACAATGAATTTTGTGCTAACTCTCTAAAGCTATTTGTTTTTTTTTGATCCTTGATCTTCCAAGAAAGTGGGGGTTGTATTTGCTCTGAAAATTCACAACTGATGATGGTATTAAGCTATTCTGGGGCTGTTAGCAATGAGACATATACCTGACAAGATACCTGTAATAGGATATTCAGTGGTCTTCAGGTAATGATAATTGACTTTGCCTGAACATCAGTGCAACTTAAATTTCATAATTCCCTATGTGCTCTTGACCAATCCTGTATTCTAGAGTATGTCCTAATTTAGTGTATAATGAACGACGCTTCCATCAGATCCAGAACACGGATTCTAAGAATGGCAGATGCCTGCAGATGGGAAGAAGATGGTAGGAGAATAGTTAAATGGTAATTTTGAGTACGGAGGAGTGGTTTATAAATATGCTAATAATTAATGTCACTCAATTCTATTTATAAATATGTTTCTTCAGTATTTGTATTTCAGATGAATACATTCTTTTCTCAGTACCAAGCAAATTTCCAATTATCGATAATTGCAGTTGGCATTTAAATAAACGCTACAAATACTTAGTTCTTCCTTAGGGACCTTGAATTATTGAATTTTAAATTTTCACAGAGTACATGTATGTGTTCAAACAAAATAAATATATCTTTAGAGGGAAACACATCCAGCACATCAAGATAAATCAGCTTTGCTAGGGCTCTGAACCAAAATAAAGAGAAAAAGATCTTTGTCTAAGGAAAGGAGCAGACTGAGAGGAAGAAAAGAGAAGGCAATAGAAATTGAACACAGACACTGATTTTCCCCGCTTGCCGAAACATTTGTTCTTTTAAAAATTTTGAAGTTGGCAAAATAAATACTTAAAATTTAAGATGATTTTTTGTCTTTTTCTATTTCTTTCACACTGTCAATTATCTCAGGAATGTCTGTGTTCATATAGAGCTTGACTGATGGTCTTTGTGAAATAATTTCTCAGAAGTCTTTATAAAGCAATGTTTGTAAATTCTTAACAGTATCTGATATTTTGTTAATCTTTTATTTTTTTTTTTCAATCTATAACCTCAATTTTTTTCTTTACCAGAGAACAATTAATGTATTATTTGTCCCACAGAGGGAGAAATAAGAGAAAAAGTAACATCAAGATGAAGTGCTCGGGGCTTCTGAGGAAATATAATTTATAATAAAATAGTCTAAGAGGGCTGGCAGGTGGCATGGTGAGTGGTGGTTAAGGGCCCTGGACTCCCACATGGCTGATGGTGGTTCAAGCCCCAGACCTGGCAGCTTGCTTTCTCACTTTTCCTTTTTTTCTCTCTTTCTCACTCTCACTCTGTCCTTCTCTGGTCAAAATTAAAAAAAAAAAAAAAAAAAAAAAAAAACCAAACATAAATAAATAAACAAAGTTAAATAAAATAATTCTTAGAAAAATAATTAGCCTACCTCCTCAGGGTCTCATGCCACAATCCCCTCCCCTATTCTGCTCAGCCAGCCAGAATCACAGACACATATTTTGTGTTCTTGAGTGTCCAGACTGATCCAGGACCTGAAACCACACCTTTCATATGGCTCCAGCATGGCAGAGCAGAACACCACCTCTGTGCCTTTGTCTGGTCTTTGGTGCAATTTTTTTTTTTTGGAGAGGTTTTTGCTATAGGGCATATGCGCTCGCCAGAGAGACAGAGAGAAGCAGAGAAACAGAAAGCAAGAAATTACCCCCTCCCCGGGGGAGGAGGGTAGCCACGCCACAATCCCTTCTCCTCCATTCTCCTCTTGGGATCTTGGGCATGCACGCACATGCGCCCGGTGTGAGTTTAAGCCACTGGGTCCAGGACTCGAACCATAATCAGCTACATGAGAGTCCAGCAACATAGCCATTACGCTAACTGCTGGTCCCTGGTGCACTTTCTAAAGTAACCGGTTCTATCCAGATGTACTCTGATTGCCTGAGCTTCTCTTTGGTTTTTCAGGTTAGGAAAAATTACTGAGATTCTGTTAGGCCATGGTTTCCTCCATTTAATTCACAGGGAAGTTATTCCTTTACATCTAGGAAGTTACTTCTAAGTTGCTGTTCCTTCGTTATGACCAAATTTAAAAATAAACATAGCTTAAATTATGGATTCTTCTAGCAAGACGCTGCTACACATCTCTATTTTTCAATACAAATGAAGATGTTTCTGATTTAATATTCAGTTGGTATCCCAGAAGAACTGTTAGAAGGAAAGAGATTAACACTTTTATGCAAATTGCTGTTATACTCAGTAATCCACTTCTAAAAATACAAGAATGAATAGTAGTTTTTTTTTCTCTTACTTTCTTTGAAATCTTCCTTGTGAATTTTTTAAATAATTAGTTTATTTAACTTTATTTACTTACTGCCTTTTTTTTTTCTTGGAGAGGTTTTTCGCTATAGGGCGCGTGCACTCACCAGACAGAGAGAGAGAGACATAGAGACAGAAAGCAAGAAATCACTCCCCAGGGGGGATGGTCACGCCGCAATCCCTTCTCCTCCATTCTCCTCTCGGGATCTTGGGCATGCACGCACACGCGCCCGGCGTGAGTTTTAAGCCACTGGGTCCGGGTCGTGAACTGCGGTCGACTACATGGGAGTCCAGCGACATAGCCATTACGCTAACTGCTGGTTCCCATATTTACTGCCTTTTTGTTGTTTTGTTTTGTTTTTAATTTGACCAAAGAGGGACAGAGTAAGTTAGAAAGAGAGAAAGTAAGAAAGCAAGCTGCCAGTCTGTACTTCGACCATGGTCAGCAATGTGGGAGTTCAGCGCCCCCCGTCACCCCGCCACCTGTTGGCCCATACCTCTGATAATTTTAGTTGAAGTAAAAGCTCCTAATTTCAACTACTAGTTAATTAACCTGAAAAGTTTAATTTAAATTATCAACTGATTTGTCTTGGGACTGAACAACACACCACTGAGGAATAATATGGGGGACCTCAGCTAGAGACAGGGCACTCTCTTGTACTTTGGCTGGATGTGGGGTGGAGTCCGGGATTATTTGCTTAATTAACAAAAAAGTTAAGCTAGCTGAAGAATTACTGGTAATTATGATTGTGTTGATAAATATATTTAGTTAAAATCAGCTATTATTATTTTCCATTCACTTTTTCTCTATTATGTATCTCCTGTATTTACCTTTTATCTTTTTTCCTCTATTGAATTTATTGTCCTTTTTTTAAAAATTGATATCTAGAGGTCTTAAAAATTGGCCTCACTTATATGAGCTGCAAATACACTTTCCCAAACTACTGCTCTTCCTGTAACTTTTTCTTTTTTTTTTTTGGAGAGTTTTTTTTTTTTTTCTTTTTCTTTTTCTTTTGCTATAGGGTGCATGCACTCGCCAGAAAGAAAAAGAGAGACAGAAAGTGAAAAATTACCCCCTTGGGGGGATGGCCATGCTGCAATTCCTTCTCCTCCATTCTCCTCTTGGGATCTTGGGCACGCATGCACACATTCCTGGCCTGAGTTAGAAACCAGGTCAGGGACTTGAACCACAGTTGACTACATGGGAGTCCAGTGACATAGCCATTACACCAACTGCTGGTCCCTCTAGTAAACTTTTTATAGTATTTTCTGGAAAAGGGTTTTAAATTTTGTTGTAGTTGAACTTATCGATTGTTTGCATTATGGAATTTGCTTTCTTCACCAGAAAAGACTTCTTTAACTCAAGGTCATAAAGTTGTTCTCCCAATATTTTCTTTTTATTGTTATAGCATTTTGTTTTTTACATTTAGGTCTTTTTTTTTTTTTTTTTGGAGAAGTTTTTGCTATAGGGTTCGTGCGCTTGCCAGAAAGACAAAGAGAGACAAAGAGACAGAAAGAGAGAAATCACCTCCTGGGGGGCTTGGCCATGCCACAGTCCCTTCTCCTCCATTCTCCTCAGGATCTTGGGCACACATGCACACACGCCCAGCGTGAGTTTAAGCCACCGGACCCAGGACTCAAACTACTGTTGATTACATGGGAGTTCAGCGACATAGCCATTACGGCAACTGCTGGTCCCACATTTAGGTCTTCGATCTAAATGGAATTTATTTTTCATGGAGGAGGAAATGAACTAGTTTTATTTGTTTTTTCCCTAAGAAAAATAAAATTTTAAAAACATGATGTATTATGTGTTTTCCCACAAATGATACCAGCTAGTTTTATACTAACTATCCCCAGAAACAAGGGTCATTTTTACAATTTGATCAGACAGGGAAGTTAGGGAGTTTTGCTAAACTGACCCAGCAGGATTCCCTCTATCAGCTGGGCTACACAGAACAAGGGAAGGTTTCAAAGACAGGTCCTGATCAAAAAAAGATCCCTGTGGAATTCAACGCAAGCTTGTTTAAGGAGAGAATATTTTGTCACTAACTTCATCAAGGATTTTAAAACTGGAAAATTAATTCAACTTTCACTATGTTGAATCTTTATATCTCTATTACTATTTATTCCAAACTTTGCATTTAGAAATATATATCAAAATGCCAATTAATTCAAAAAATACATATTGTGTGTGTAATATTTTCTAGTCATGTTGTATACATGAGGACACAGAAGAAAATCAAAGAGCTTATTTTTGTCAGAAGAAGATGGCAAGTGAGCAAATACACACATAAACATATAAAATGATTTCAAGTAATGGATTCTTGCTATGAAACAAACAAAAGTGAGATAAAAGGGTAGTGACTGAGAAGGGAAATGAGCCTTTTATGGGTAGTGTTCCTGGGGAGGGTCTTTCTAAGAAATTGGTAGGTGATCAGAGTTCCGAATGAACTCGGAGAAAAAGATGGTAATTCCGTGTGTAGTTTTAAAAGAGCAAAAGCAAAGTCTGAGAGACAATGTAGCCTCTGCCATGATCCAGGGATAGAGCGGATAACATTCTAGAGCTGGTAAGCAAGTCTGGCTGTTAGCTTAACTATCACAGGGGCCCCTGGGGGTCTTAGCGAAGACAGAGGAAGTTGACTTATATTTTGTTTAAAAAGAGTGACTCTGGCTCTTTGGGAGATAATAGATGACAATTGAAAAAGGGAGATCTAAAAATGAACATACTCATTCAAAGGATGAATTAAGTATCATAAGCAAGAGTTTCATCTATAATAAAACCATACATATTTCCTTGGTATTTCTAAGCTTTGCACAGCATGCTTTACAGCATCAGTTTATTCATTCTTTTACTTACCATCCCTCCATTTATCAAAAATATGCTGAAGGTTGGTTCACTTTGATGAATGCTAGCAAATCAACAGAAAACAAGAGAGACATGATTTAGATGAAGAAAATAACAAATGAACAGCTCTATTAACAATGAAAATTAGCAAATAGTAATGAACAACTCCACAACTCTGAAGGAGAATATAGCTTATAACATTTTTACCTGTGTTAACTACTGCTTATTCTCTTCAAGTTTCTCCACACATCTCACTAGGATGGACTTTAATTTCTTCAGTCACCCCAAAACCCTGGGCATTGTGCCTTGATTTCCCATTGCCTGTGCTGTTGACTTCAATCTGTTTGGGCTTGCTCCTGATGTTGGGGGACTTTGGAGCATTATTAACAGGGACTTAACTATCTGTTTGCAGTTTATTAGAGAGAAAGTGTTAATTTGCTTTTTAGCATTTTTAATTAGCTCTGGAAACCTCTAAGCATCTTTTCAGTAATTCCAGGGAAACTTAGGCTTTGTAGAGAGTAGAATAATCTTCTAATTATCCTTTCAGACTTTCTGGCCTGATTGCCTCTTATGGCAAAAAAAAAAAAAAAAAAAAAAAAAAAAAAACAAAACCAGAAAGAAAAAAATCTGATCATCCTCATTCTGCAAGTACAACTTTTTAAAATTCAACTCAGGAATGAAATATATTAATAATGAGATATATATTATCCTATTTGATGCCTCATCTATCTGATCATACAGATTTGATTTTGCTGTAAAACTATTTTAATAATGATAATTATTCATTAGGTAGGCTAGAGGTTGTATAGTAATAAAGCAGTCATCATTAACTAGATTATATGTTCAATATGGTATTTGTCTTATAATTTTTATTTGGATGTATTGCTAATGTAAAATTGTTAACTTTAGGTATAATCATGATTATCATTTTTATATAAAACAGATATACCAAAATTTTATTTAACTAATTTTGGATCTTTATTTTTTGAGAGATTTTATCTATCATGCACAAGCACTCACTGGACAGAGAAAGAGAGAGAGAGAGAGAGAGAGAGAGAGAGAGAGAGAGAGAGAGAGAAAGCATGCGACAGAAAGTGAGAAATAACCCCCCAGGGCAGTTACTATGCCACAATTCCTTCTTCTTCATTGTCCTCTGGGAATTTGGGGTATGCATGCACACACACCTGGCATGAGTTTTAAGCTGCTGTATCTGAGACCTGAAGTGCAGTTGACTACATGGAAGTCCAGTGATATAAGCTTTACACCATCTTCTGATCCCTATATAACTAAGTTTTAATGGTGGAACTGTAATATATGTATCACATAGTTGGTACCGAGGAGAATTTAAAAAGCAGAGAAACATATTGGTAATAAAGAATTTTCAAATGAATTTGCAATTAGATTCAAACCAGACATTTATAGATAATAATCAATTGCATTATACAGGATACAATGATTTGAAGTTCGATAGTCAAAAATGATTTAGCTGCTACAATTTATAGAGCATACAATAGCTTAAGACAGAGAAATACAGAAAACGAAAGGGTACATGGACAGTTTAATCCACTAGTCCATTTTACGCATTTGAAAGTCTTTTATCACCTATCCATCCTTATCTGTGATTATAATAATCCTGAAGAAAAATAACTTTTTGTCTTAAACTTATTGATTTAATTTTTCTGAGAGAGATGAAGAGATAGGCATCCTCTCCAGGATCTTCATGCCGTATTCTATCCTGCCTTCAGCCCTGGATCGTTGCCAAGTGTGAGCCCATCACACACAGAGGTCTCTGGACTTGAACTGGGATATCCTATAGGAGATTTACTCAGTCGGTGTTGTGTTTGCTACCATCTGGCCCAAGAAATATAACTCTTGATCACAAAATAAGTCTGATCTCTTTAGAGTTGATCTGATAAATTACATAGGAATAGACAGAGTGTTACTTTACTAAATAAGACCTCCTTAATTTATTTTGTTAAGTTCAAGGCCATGTCGTATTCAACTAAAATCACATTCACTTCTGTTGGAAGTTTTCCTGAGGAATTTCAGATTATGCTGTTAAACGCCTCTATTATTTGTTATCGAGAGACTAAGAACATAAGCCTGAGACTTACCACATTTCATCTGCTTATGCATTTGGGTGAATTACTCTCTTCTAGTGTCTATAGATGAATTTAACCAAGTTACTTAAAAGTGGCTTATCATACCCAATTAAAAGAGCATCATAATCAAATACGACATTCCAGATTAAGCTTATCCTGTACAATTTTTCTAATTATATTCTGATGTGAGGAAAATGGTCTTCTTGAACCTATACCAATAGCTAAGACTTAATAAGAGTTTTTAAATTTGTGGGAATTGGTGAAAATAAGATTTTAAAAAATGTCTTGTCAGTTTATAAAAGCAAATTCTACTAAATTTTAATGTTAAGGAATAACTTAAGAAGAAACAGAAAAGACATCCTTTAAAATATGAAAAACAAAACATTAAATTATATCAAAAGTTTCTTAAGTTACCACAGTGCAACTTCCTCGATGGGGGATAGGCAGGGGTGTAGCAGTAACACCCCTGGATTCATGTAGAAGTCCCAGGTCTCACCCCCAGACATCCCACAGCGTGCGGCTTCATGTGCACGCCTGTGCGGCAGCCTGGTTGAGAATATGATGCCATAGCATAAAGACCCTGTGGGATGCCTCGCTCTGTGTCTCTCAGTTAATAAACTTAAGAAAGTCCTTGATGAGTTTATTAAGCCTTTTATAATTAATTCATGTTTTAACTTGATGTTTGTTAAGCAGACTCATGAGGATATCAGATTCTTGGATTAAAAAAGAAAAAGAAAAAAAATTCTAGAAATTCTGACCCAGCACATTGGTATGATCTGGACATCATCTATACAAGGTCAGCTCAAAGCCCGAGTCCAGGCATCTGTTCTTTTAGATAGCAATAATGTACCCATTCCAGTGGTTTTTTTTTTTTTCCATGAGGCTCAGAAATTGCTGAAAAACATAACTATTGCCAATAGCAGAACATTTAGGAAAGCATGAGAATAAAATAAAATCTAGTATGGCTAGGGAACAGCGGTTGGCATAATGGCTATGTTGGTGGACTCTCATGTAGTTGACTGTGGTTCAAGTCCTGGACTGAGTGGGTTAAACTCATGCTGGGTGCGTGTGTGTGCATGCCCAAGATCCCAAGAGGAGAATGGAGAAGAGATTGTGGCGTGGCCATATTCCCTGGGAAATGATTTCTCGCTTTCTGTCTCTCTGTCTTTCTGGTGAGCTCACATGCCCTATAGCAAAAAAACCTCTAAAAAAAACCAAAAAAACAAAAACAAAAAACTACTGTGGCTAACAGAAATGTAAAGGTAATTGTTACTACTGAAACTTTTCCAATGTGAAAAGTCTGCTCAGTTTATACTGAGGATAATACAAATGACTTGAAAATAAGTTTGCCCTCTATTGAAATGCTAAACAAAGAGGAAATTAAGTCATTCAAATAAAATGACAGTTATGAATAACTAAATTTTAATGAATATATATATATATATATATATTTATTAAATACATGTTTATAACATGTAAGAGTTTTAGATATGGTTTTTGGTTCACCTTATACCTTACACAAATATAGTTTATTTGTTTATTTTTTTCTAATAATTTCTTTTATTTTCCTTTATTTCTTTATTTTAATTTGACCAGAGAAGGACAGAGTGATAGACAAAGAGAGAGTGGGAAAGTGAGAAAGCAAGCCGCCAAGTTCGGGACTCAAACCTTGGTTGACCATGTGGGAGTCCGACACCCTTAACCACCACGCCACCTGCCAGCCCCCAAATATAGTTTATTTTATAAAATAAATTTACTCTTGAATTAGATTAACTTTTAGAAATAAAATTATATTTTAAAAACTGTCTGAAGTTCACTAATTATAGATATGTTGCAGTTAATTTTTGGGTGAAGTAAAAATGGCTAATCATAATGTTGGATAAAAATTTAAGCCAATGTTCATAATTTAATTTTTTAAATCTTTAGATGGGTAAAAATTTGTTTTTAATTGAGAATACCTAGAATTTTCTCTAATTGTAAGTTAAGAATCTTTTGAGTTTTTTAAAGTTTTATAATAATCATGTAAAAATTGTGTTGATTTAGCTTCTCAATATTTGTCAAAATACACCCATTTTAAGTGCTAAACTTAAAATCACAAGCTCATTTAAGCATCGGTAGAAACTTATTAACAAGGTACAATAATAAAATGTTTGATAAATGCCATGATTTATTATCTAAATTCATATAAAATTATATATATAATGATACATTCTATATGTCACGTAAATTTTATGTATGTATATGTGTATGTGTACATGCACATATGTGCATGCATATGTTTTCTAGGTAAACTAACTTTCAAATTAGTTCTTAAATATTCAAACCAATAGAGGGAATTAAATTTAAATGACTAGAATATAATGTGTCCATTATGGTCATGTAACTATGTAATGTAGCAAACTCTCAAATTGAGGAAATGGGACTGAACCTATTTGCTTACCAAACCATGATATCAATATTGTAAGATTAAATGTATTTATTCCTTGTATGGATTTTTATAAAACCATGTCAAAATATTCTAGATAAAAGTACAATAAAAGGTACTTAATAAAGATTTAACCTAGTGAGACAGTTCTAAAGGTTTTCAATTTTAGTTGTCAAAAGTTAGTAAATAGTGTCCCTTGTTTAGAAACCACATAAGCCTTCCATGAGTGCTAAGGATTTAATGATTAAGATAAGGATAATGTTAGATTAAATGACATGTAATTATGGCTAGTTTTCCTTTTTAATTTCTTTTTGAACTTTTTTCACTTTATTCATGATACAGTGCATATGCCCACGTGAGAAAAAGAGAGAGATGATCACTCTCAGCAGAGTCTGGTCAAGGCATGATATCTTTCCCCTCATGGGATCTTGAATACTCATGTACATGTCCAACATGTTTCAGTCCAACAGGGCAAGTAATTCAAAAAGGGGCCCCATGTGGAATCCAGCTTCTCTTGAGCAGAGCATTACTTCTGTGCCAAGGAGCTAGACTTCTTTTTGAAAGAATCCATTTGAAAACAGCCCTTATGTAAATAGTATATCACCACCATTTTAAGTTGCCTTCAACCTTGGAGACTGTACTGTAGTGTGGTTACATGTGCTGGCTCCTTATTGGATTCCCCGCTGACCTTTTCAGGTAGCCAACTGGTCACCCCTGGAAAACGCATTTTTCATCTTTAAATAACAATTTCCTTAACTGTGAATGCAAAATGATAATGATGACACTTACCTTGTGATTTTGTTTTGAAGATGAAAACAATCATGCATTTAAAACTGTCAGCTCAAAACCTGGCATGTATAGTCATTCAATAAATATTATTATTCATTTCTCTTCTTGCTAGTTGTTGTAAGAATTAGGGAACACTGGCTTATTCCTATATTTGTCTAGTTATTTTTAAAACAGAAATATGAATTTATACAAACAAATACATGCCATTAAAAAAGTTTTTCTGTTGGCTGAGAGTTGTATTTGGGTGATAAATGTCAAAGTAAAAGTCATAATTGATGGTCAAAGGAATGAGTGTTTATTAATAATTAATACTAATGCCTACTGAGCACATTTCTGGGTTACATGATTTTAACTTTTTACTCTTGACTTATCTTTCAAAACTTTTTATTTATGATGAATACAATAAATACAATGTTTTCTCCAACTTGAGCACCTCAAAATAAGTTGCCTAAATTTACAAAGTTTTGATAAGCTGTCCACATTAAGAAAAAACAATAGTTTACCTCCTTGAACTTTACTTAAAAAGAGAAGAACTATCTCATGAATTTAAAAAACAGAAAAAACAAGAGAAAACAATATTGAGAAAGGCTATGTTTAAAGATGTCCTGACGGAAGCCAGTGTTTGCCTGAATGGTATAGGTTAGATTCCCTGTTTACAGGTACAGGAAAGTGGACTATTGTAAAAACCTCCAAGTTCTATATGAAAACATCTCCTTGTGTGTACACTCCATTTAATAATACTTACAGTACGTTTTTCAAAATTTTCTTATTATCCATTCCTCCAATCCATATGGAGGAATGGATTGAAAAACTGTGGCACATATACTCTATGGAATACTACTCAGCCATAAAAACCAACAGAGCCCTGGCTTTTGACAGAAAGTGGAAGAATATGGAAGATGTACTGCTGAGTGAGGCAAGCCAGACTATGAAGGAGAGACATTGTATGTCCCCACTTAACATATACCGTTTGTCTGCATTCTATGACTGAAACTGATTGACTAACAGTTGAACAAACACAAGAGATAGGTGTGAATGTCAGATGAGGTGTATGTGGAGGAGTGGGGCCTAATGAAAGACATTTGGAGAAGGGATACAGAGGTAGAGCATTGACGGGATGGGGAGGTGTGGTGTTATCTGTTGAAGATATTTCGTTCAATGGGTTGGGGAGAAATGTGCACATATCGAAATGGTCTCATTGTAAGCCAAACAATATGATTGAAAGTATATATAAAAAAAAAAAATAATAATAATAATAATAATAAATAATGTGAAAAAATAAAATAAATAAATAAAAAATAAAATAAAAAATAAATAAAAGGAAAAAAAATTTTGTTATTATATACTAAATATGGGATGATGCAGTATTTTATGACACGTTTTTAACCTAAACTGACCTTTGCTTTATCACTTAAAAGGGACAGTTAGTCTTGGGCATTTGTTAGAATAAAAGCAAAATCTCTTTTTTTCTCACCAAATGTCATACATGTATTAAGAAAAACTATCAAGAGACACTATAGAGTGTTCTAACACAAATATGTAAACTTAATAATTGTTGGAAAGTGTCATCCATCTTGAAGTTATGAAAATAACACTTACTTTCTTCTAATAACAACAACATGAAGTCCATGACATTCACTTCTGACTGGCTAGTATTTAACTAAACCAGTAGTATAATTTTTGTGGTAGAATGAACAATGACCCTCCAAAGAGCTCCATATCTTAATCTCAAAACCTCTGAATGTTACCTTAGTTGACAAAAGAACTTTTAAAATATGAATCAGGATTTTAAGATGAGAAAATTATGCTGGGCCCAATGTAATCACAAAACTCTTTAAAAAGGAAGGGAGGAACAGGCGGGCCGTGGCCGGGGCTCTGCCCCGCGGGCCGTGGCCGGGGTCT
Organism: Tupaia tana; assembly: GCA_026018925.1. Taxonomy (NCBI): domain Eukaryota; kingdom Metazoa; phylum Chordata; class Mammalia; order Scandentia; family Tupaiidae; genus Tupaia; species Tupaia tana. Next base: position 208,175,767 of record JAKSZU010000001.1, on the reverse strand, counting down.
GCCCCGCATGCCGCATCAGCTGATGGCCGTCTCTGCTTTCCTGAGATGCGTTCCTGAAACTGTGTTCCATGGAGATTCACCTACATTTGCGGGGCTGCACGAGACCCACCCTTGGTCCAGCCCTGAGTGGAGTCTACGTTCCTTATTGTTGGGAACTTTATGATCTGGTAATTGGAGAAAAAAAAAATCATGTTTATCATAAAAAATAAATAGAATAATAATAATAATGATTGGGGGAAACATAGGAAAGATATTGAATGTTGAAGCGGGGAGATTAATGTCTCTGTACTGACTGACATGCATGGCATTCCCTTTTGAAAAAGCAATGTAATACACTGTAAAGTTATATGTAATTCAATGTAATAAAAAAATAGATAATAAAAAAAAAGAAAAAGAAAAAGAAAAAAAAAAGAGAAAGAGATACGATGATGAAAGCGAGGTTGACACAATGGTAGCTAAAAAGGGGGCTTGAGTCAAGTGCAGTGAGTACATCTAGAAGACAGAAAAACCAAGGAAATCAGTTCTCTCAGAGCCTCTCTAAGAAACACAGCCTGTGGACAGAGAGAGACAGGGACACAGTGAAAGTGAGAAATTACCCCCTTCCCTGGTGGGGGTGGGGATAGCCATGCTGCAACCCCTTCTCCATTCTCTTCTGGGGATTTTGGGCATGCATGCATAAGCATCTGGCATGAGTTTCAAGTCACCAGATCTAGGACTCAAACTGTGGTCAGCCATGTGGGAATCCAGTGCCCCAACCACCACACCACCTTCTGGCCCCCTTATTTTACAGTTCTTACTAATAGAAGTAAATAATAATAAATTAGTATTGCTTCAAGTCATAAGTCTCCATTAACTCGTAACAGTAGCACCAGTACATTAATACAGTCTTTCTGATAAAACTATTACTTTTTCCATTTCTGAAGTGGTTCGTCTGTGTCTGTCCTTTGGTATAATATAGGCTCTGCTCTATTAAGAATTGTGAATTTCCTACCAGTTAGGTTCCCTTCCTCTGCTCCTCAGCAATGAATGTACTTGCTGGAAAGAGGGGTGGAGAGTAAGAAAGCACCCCTCATGGGACATAGTCATGCTGCAATCCCTTTTCCTCCCTCTCCCATCTTTTGATATTTTGAGCATACATGCACACACACCTGATGTTTTTTGGGGGACCACACATGCACACTGCATAGTTGGTCATGTGGGATCCAGCAGTCTTAACCATGACCTTGCCCAGTTAGATATTTTGAGCTACATCTATTCCTTATCCTTTCTACGTATTTCAATTTTTTTATTTGGTAATTCAAGGCAATTAAAAAATAAACTGAACACAATATTTAGCAGTAAGTATTAGTGAAGATTAATAAGGATAATCACTTTTTAAGCTGGTGAGTATCAGAATTATTTAAATGCCTTCTCTTCTCTACCTTTTTAATAAAGCAGAGCTTTTGCCATCTCAAGAGCTTGGGATTAGTGTCACAGTAAATGTCACTTACACTTTCCTTTGGTAATTTAGACTTTGCTCTAGATAAATTGACTTCTAAGTGATTGCCTTTACTTTGTAGTTTGTCAGTGATGGAGTCCAGGGAGCCTTTACAGTGAGATCCTAGGAATATCAACTTAACAGTGTAAAGGTAACCATGTAAGAGGATAGCCCAAGTAAAGATAATATGGCTGTGCTCTTTGGGGTCTCACAGGCGTCATTATCTTCCTGAGCTTCCCGAGGCAGGGGTTCTGGCCAAAGCATTGCCAGTTGAGTAAGTAATCATGCCCCTTTGGGGCCATGATTTCTACAGACTGGGCGAGAACTAGAAGGAGTTTCTTTAAACTGGGGTTTACATAATAATAACACTGGTTCTACTTAGACTTTGTAATTTGAGGGATAACTTGGATGGAACATTTTTGAAGATCAGGCAAAAAGTAAAACCCTAAACAGACCCTGTGTGTAAACACAGACCAAGAATCTTGAACTGTTCATTTGAGAATGGATTGCCTGCATAGATGTAACTTCTGATCTAGCAGGCGCATACAACTGATTTGAAAAGTAAAACAAATCATTTGTTACCAGAAATATGCAGAGCAGAGTAGTTTTGTTCTAGTTAAATCTTGGTGGTTTGAGATCCTTCTGTTTTTTCTTTCCACTTTTATGGTAATCTTATATTTAACTCTCAGAGCAATTAGAGCAATTTCATTCCTTTTTTTAGAATTATTTCTTTGAATGGATTACATGTTATCTTCTATATACCCACTTCAGCTTTCTTTGGGGTCACTAACACAGTGAAGTAATGTGTGTAATTATTTCTTTTCATCTAGTGTTTAAAACCAACAGAAATTGGCTTGACTACCAAATGACATTTATATCTCGGGCATATTTTTTTATCCAGGAGTGACTCAGGGAAGATTTGATGGCAAGGCAGTAAGGTAGCTTCTAAAAGGTAAGCTGCTGGTGTTCAAAGCTGATATGTCCAATTACAGAGGCACTACCCCAACGTCTCCGTCTCCACACTCTGCCTCTCTCCTATCCCCACTGCTGTGCTGCAGCTCAGGTCTCATTATTTCTTATCTGGATTAAAGCAACACCCTCCTAATTGGCATTCCCTGTCATCAATCTTGTCACTCCTCCAATATACTTACGGTAACCAGAGTAATCTTTCTTAAACAAGAAATATAGCACCATCACATCTTTACTTAAAAGTTTCTCTGATGCCTCCCCAGTGCCTGTAAGAAAAAAAGTCTAAAATCTACATATAAGAAAAAAGAATAAAATCTATAGCTTTCAAGATAAAAGTTTAGATTCTGATTCGTTTCATAAAATCCCTGTCTCACATTGTAACCCTAATGAATAACTCTATGACCTCAATATTCACTTTGAAGGGGTCTTTAAAAAATTGTTGGAAAGTGTATATTATGGAAAAAAACACATAGACTTAAAATTTTTAGCACCAAAAATAAGCTCATATTTATTTTTTATGAACTTTTTCTATCATTTTATTCATTTATTTATTTTGTTTCCTGCTGTAGAGCAACAACCTTTTGAAGTCTTCTTGTAATGACGTTATTTACTTGCTATCAGTTTCTGAAATGTATCTCTTTTTTTGAGAGATTTTTGCTATAGAGCACATACGCTCATGGGAGAAACAGAGTGACAGAAAGACAAAGTTAGAAATCACATCCTGAGGAATGGCCACATGGCCATCCCTTCTCCTCCAGTCTCCTCTCAGAATTTTGGGTGCACACAAACACATATGCCCAGTGTGAGTTTCAAGCCACTGGGTCAGAACTTGAACTGTGGTTGAGAATGTGACAGTCCAGTGCCTTAACTACTATGCCAAATGCTGGCCCCTTACAGAATATCTCTTTATCTTATTTATTTATTACTTTCACACATGCTTCACCCACTCTGTAATGCTCTTCCTATCCAAACACTCTAGACTCGTACACGTCTGTTTTATTTCTGACTTGTCTCTTCCCTTCAGTTTACTTTTCCTGTAATAGCCCTTACCATGTGTATTGTATTTACTTGTTTAATTACTTCCTATCTATTTAGATTGCCACATCTGTGTTAGCAAACACTTTATCTTCACCTTTAAGAAAGTATCAGACTACATTTATTCATTTGTTTTGGAATCTATAAAAAAAAAAGTGGGCCAGCTGGTGGTATGATAGTTAAGGCAACTGAATCCCACATGGCTGACTAGATGATCTGAGTCCTCCACACAGTGGCTTGAAAAACACCGGTTGGAAAGAAAAAAAGAAAAAAAAAGGAAAAGGAAAAGAAAAACACACCAGTCGAATGTGCATGCACACCCAAAGATCTCAAAAGAAAGATGAACTGTGGTTTGGTCATCTGCCCTGGGAAATGCTTTCACTTTTTTTTTTTTTTTTTCCTTTCTCGTGAGTGCACATGCCCTCCAACAAATTAAACAAACAAACAAACAAATAAATAAATAAATGTGTAACTACACAAGACTGTAAGAAATGTGAGTGCATTTCAACAAAATCAAAGCAACCCCCTATATATTGTACCCATCAAACATTCTACCCTCTCAAGTTGCCAACAAAGTGGCACATTAGTTAAGAAACATTGAACTCAAAGAAAAATATACTTCCCAGTATTTTAGTAGCTTAGTATCATGTAGATTTCCTTATTGCCACAGTTGTAGTGGTATGGCTTTCCTTCTACGGTGATTTGGGAGCTAAAACTCCTTCTATTTTGTGACAAACTATCTCCTAGAAAAATTACCTATATGAAGGAGGGGAAGGAGAAAGAAATGAAAGAGCAAAGCATTAGATTTTAATAGGCCAGAAGCTGTCTATTCCTTCTTATTGATCATGTATCACATTTTATTCTGCATGTTTGCTTCAGATTCATTTAGGAGTCACTTTGGATTCTCTGCATTGTCTTGTCCCCTTTTCCTGAGTGGGAATAATAAATGTATCATCATCTACTAAGACACCATTAAACAATGTGCTATATGGTATGAAAATTTCATGGGGAGCAGCAGTTAGCATAACGGCTATGTCGCAGGACTCCCATGTAGTCGACCGGGGTTTGAGTCCTGGACCCAGTCAGTGGCTTAAACTCACGCTGGGCGCATGTGCATGTGTGCCCAAGATCCTGAGAGGAGAATGGAGGAGAAGGGATTGCGGTGTGGCCATCCTCCCTGGGGCGTGATTTCTTGCTTTCTGTCTCTCTGTCTTTCTGGTGAGCGCACGTGCCCTATAGCAAAAAAAAAAAAAAAAAAAAGTAAAAAAAAAAAAGATTTCATGAAATTTCCCTAAAATGGAAGAACATCGGAGCACAGAACAACCATGTTTGAACAAGGATCATCACCAATACTCCTAAAATTTCTTTGGTACTTCTTTACTGACAGCAAATTATTGAGGTTCCTACCAAGTTTCCTGACTCTCTCAAAAACTTCCCAAAGGCTTTCTTCACCCGAGTCCCTTTATTCACTTAGTTCTCTAAGGCAACAAACTAGATCTATAACATTGAAATTCAGGAGTCCCTTTCTCTAATATATAAATCAATTCAGCTCATTCAATATCTCCTCTTAAGATCAGTGTGCATTGAAACAGAATCCTCCTCCCTTATAGAAAGCTGCATGGCCATAACGAGTTTTTTTTCTTTTTTTTTAATTTATTTTTTAAATGGCAATTACCTTTTCTATTATACTTATTGTGATGAAAGTTTATTGTCAACCCTAGAAGTATTTGGACTAGATGGAGAATTTGCTTTATTGTCCATATATTAGTCATAGAACACTATTCAAGTTTTAAAAGATTGTGAATTCTTGAGAAGCATTGGTTAGCCAGTAATTTCATCCAACTGATCTGTCCCTCCTTGATTTTTCTTGCATTTACATTACAAATAAAGAAGACTTAGACTGGTTTTATTTGGTAGAAATAATGGAATGCCTGTATTTTTCAGACTTCCTGTCTTTTGTTTCAGAATTTGGGAAACTTGCGTGTGCTCTGTCTTTGTTTACTGCGTACTTTCCAGCTACTGCAATATTCCCCAGGAAAGCTTTCGTTGAAAAGACTTCATCTCTTAAGCAAAACTCTTGGTATAGAAAATAGAAATTCACTCACCAATAAAGAGAAAACTCTCAAAGCAACCAAAATAACAAAATTGTTGAGGCTACTTCCTTTAAAATTGTGTCTACCTAACAAGCATGGAAGATTCATAGTCTGTTGGTGTATTTTGACACATTTAGAGAAATGACTTCAAGACTACACAGCAAAGGCATTTTCTTCCCTACTATCTAATTTAATAATATTTTGGGCTACTGTGAGCTTCAGGAAATGGATTATCACAGAAACCATCATCATGTATGTTATAATCAGAATTAATTGCGCTATTCTTTTTTTTTTTTTTTTTTCTGGAGAGGTTTTCGCTATAGGGCGCGTGTGCTTGCCAGACAGACAGAGAGAGACAGAGAGACAGAAAGCGAGAAGTCACCCCCCCAGGGGGGATGGTCATGCCGCAATCCCTTCTCCTCCATTCTCCTTTCGGGATCTTGGGCACGCACGCACACGTGCCCGGCGTGAGTTTTAAGCCACCGAGTCCGGGACGTGAACCATGGTTGACTACGTGGGAGTCCAGCAACATAGCCATTACGCTAACTGCTGGTTCCCAATTGTGCTATTCTGATATGCTCTCTTCTATGACACCATAGAGGACAATGCTACACCAGGAATATAAAACCAGGCTAGACAGTACTACAACAGTAATTCAATGCCCTGTATGGAAAGTCATAAGTTCACACCCCAAGTTGATGTCTCAAGTTCACATTCCAAGATCTCCATGTACTTGCTGGGCACATGCATGCATGCCTGTTATCCGGGCTAGCTGAGGCTGGAGGTGGATCACAGCCAAGGGATCTTGTTGGGGTGCCTCTCTCTCTCTCTCCTCTCTCTCTCTCTCTCAGAAAGAATGTATATGTAAAAGTAGGGTTTATATTCTTTAGGAAGAAAAATATATCCTAGTGGTATTAAATACACTATGAAAATAAGACTTTTTTTCTCTTCCTAAGCAGAAGAGTACCTGAACCATAGTTATTGTTTGTTTGTTTGTTTTGGAGAGATCTTTTTTTTCTTTTTTTGGAGAAGCTTTTGCTATAGGGCACGTGTGCTCGCCAGAGAGACAGAGAGAGACAGAGAGACAGAAAGTGAGAAATCACCCCCCAGGGGGGATGGCCACGCCGCAATCCCTTCTCCTCCATTCTCCTCTCGGGATCTTGGGCACGCACGCACACGCGCCCGGCATGAGTTTAAGCCACTGGGTCTGGGACGTGAACTGCAGTTGGCTACATGGGAGTCCAGCGACATAGCCCTTATGCTAACTGCTGGTCTCTTGGAGAGATTTTTTTTTTTCTATAGGGCACATGTGCTCACCAGAAAGACAGTAATAGAGAGAAAGAAAGTGAGAAATCACCCCCTCCACCCCTCAGGGGGGATGGCGATGCACGCTGCAGTCCCTTTTCCTCCATTCTTCTCTCAGGATCTTGGGCAGGCACGCAAACAAGCCCAGTGTGAGTTTAAGCCACTGGGTCTGGGATTTGAACCATGGTTGACTGCATGGGAGTCCAGCAACATAGCCATTACACCAACTGCTGGTCCCCTGAACCATAGAGTCCCACATGATTGACTATAGTTTGAGTCCTGGACCTGGTGGCTTGTTTCTCACTTTCTCTTCTCTCTCTCTCTCTCTCTCTCTCTCTCTCTCTCTCTCTCTCTCTGTCTTTCTCCAGTTAAATTAAAAAACATAATAATAATAACAAACATGATTTTAAAAGAGCATTTAATTTTGTTAGCGTATAAGCTGTGACACAGTGGTTTATTTTTTGTAAGATGAATTTTCATTTTTAATTTATATCATAGCTCTCAAATATTGCATAACATTTTATTTTATTATTTTTATATTTATTGTTTAAGTTTACATTTAATCACTGGACATCTTTACAGTGTATGACATGGCTTTTCCTAGCATGAATACAGTGCATATTTAGTCAAGTCAAAGACAGTACCATGTATATTATAACCAGTAGATAACTTTTCATTTTCTGACACAATATCTTAAATTATGCCTTTTCCAACTAATTTAACCTAAGTCTGTGATGCCATTCTTTTATAAAATATTATGTCTTTCAGGCCAGCTGGTGGTTATGAGAGTTGGATCTCACAAGGAGGGCTATGCAGTTTGAGTACTGGATGAAAAACAGGCTATATGTGTGTGGTCCTAATCCTCAAAGGGCAGAGAAATAGAGGACAAAGGATCACAGCCTGACCATACCCCATGGAGTGTGCTTTCTCCCTCTTTCCCTCTCTTCCTCTCTAGTAAGTACATGCACTTTGTGGCAAATAAAAAGTAAAAAATAAATAGTCTTCCATGCCACTAGTTCCAATAGACTCTTCAATGTCCTCTTTATTTCTTTCTCTCTCTCTCTCTCTCTCTCTCTCTCTCTCTCTCTCTCTCTCTCTCTCTGTGACTATCCATATCCCCCTCAATTTCACTGACTTGAGATAGGAATGTGAATAATTATTATGGGTTGATAAAAAAAATAATTGGCTCTGGACCAGAAGTTGGCATAATGGCTATGTTGCTAGACTGCCATGTAGTCAACCGTGGTTCTAGTCCCGGACCTGGTGGCTTAAACTCACGATGGGTGTGTGTACATGCTTTCCCAAGATCCTGAGAGGAGAATGGAGAAGGGATTGTGATGTGGCCATCCCCTCTGTGGGTAATTTCTCACTTTCTGTCTCTCTGTCTTTCTGGTGAGTACATGTGCCTTATAGCAAAAACCTCTAAAAATAAATAAATAAATAATAAAAACAAAAAAATAGACAATTGGGGGAAAATGGAGAGGTAAGACACTTGTGGGACACAGATAAGGTTTATTATATGTTGATAAGGATGGGCATGGTGGTCTCAACTGTGCTGGACAGGTATATATCATGCTGGGTAAAGTCTCTTCACAATCTAAATGATGTATAGCGATTTAATGTATGAATAATAGTAAAATATATAAATAAAATTTTTAAAAATCGAATTGGTTTAATAACGATGACTCTCTCTATTCTTTTATCTTTCCTCCGACTCTTAGGTCAAGTGGTACAGAAAAAACGTAATTTCTGTAAACTTCAGAACATGAAATATTAAAGATGTTGTGTTCAAAAGTCATGATTCCACTTTCAGAACAATGCATCCATAAACTGGGAAAAACGAATAGTAAAATATTTTAAACTTAGTATTTGAACTAATTCCTTCTTATTACTCAAATTTTATTTTTGTAATACATCTTAACACTGCAGCGTATTGTGGTAAAAGTCGTTTATGGAGTTAAGAGCTAATTTCATGATTTTGTTTTATTAAAATACTTTTAACAACATTAGAAATAATTCACTACTTTTTCTAGAGATATTAAAACTATGAATAAGATCATTATCTTTTTGTTTTTATACACAATCTTATAAATATGTATTACACTCTTGGTGTACCAGAATGGAAATATTGAAAAATTATTTTAAATAAAGTCATGCACAAACATAAACATGTAAATTAAATAATTTTTATGTATTAGAAAGCACCAACATTTTCTTTTAAATATATATATGCCTTTCAGGAAGAATGCTAAAGAAGCATGGACCTTATACACATCTGTGCTAGGGACATAAAGTTTACCGATGTCAGGATTCTGAAGGTGTGGTATGTGTGAGTGCAGTGAGCGGGGTATGTGATATGTTTCTGTGTTGTTCATATGTTTTATGTGGGTGGATATGTGATATGTGGGGTGTAGGGGTTTGTGTGTGCATGTGTGATGTGTTTGATATTTGTGTGTATACCTGATGTTTATGCGTCTGTTATGTGTGTATCTGGACAGAGTGCGAGGACACACATATCCTATAAATCACATATGTTCTCTGGTCTACTTAACATGTTTAGGTGTTACTTTTGACAAAATATTCTGTTGGTATTTGTTTGTCTGTGATAGAGAGAGAAAACAGCTGCAATCAGAGAAAGGTTGCAAAGTTACACATCATTGTCTCTCCTCCTGCCTGCTGAAATGACCTCTGTGTCTTAATGTCCAGACAGGTCCTCAGCCCCTCTTCGCCCCGATGCCCTGGACTCATCTTGTTCTGCCCTGCCCAGCCTCCTTCTCCTCCATGGCTAGTTTTGCCTACAGACAGTGCTGTGCACTATAGTAATAGATGAGAGCAGTGAGCTCAGGTACAGACAGACCTTTAGTATGTACAAGCACAAAACGAATGAATGTACCAAGGTACTGAACAAGTGTGATATACCACAGCAATGGAGTTAGAGTGAGGAGACTTATAGGTAGATAAACAGCACTATAGATAAAAATGAATTGTGCTGATATCAGGAAAAATATATTCCACACCAGTTTCAAAAATAAACATGAATAAGTAAGTTACATCATGTTTTTTGGCAGCTGGCTTAGTGAAATAGCTAAGCTTAAAGTAACAACAGATTGAATGTTACAATGAGCTAATTATTAGTGAGAGGAAATAACAGCTGTGCAGTAACAACATCCATAAAAGTTTCCCCCTTAAAAAAAAAAAAAAAAAAGGAGAAATAGTCATCTATCAAACACAATTTAAGTTAATAAATACTCCAGCTTTGAAAGTCCTGACATCAGGTACCTTTAAGCTCACCACGATTTTTGGAGCTTTTTTAGTGCATATTACTTTCTGCTTATTAACAACAAAAAAGGAAAAAAATAATTAATAGTGGTTTACATTTTGAATACAAAATATTAATTGGATATGCATTGTCCAAATAATAGCTATTGAAACTTCAAAAAAATCTAATCACAAAAAATTTATTTGCTGGAAAGGGAAGTTAAGATCCAATATCTAATTCTGATTTTTATCAAAGTGTCCATCAGAGCTAAGTTAGTTGTAGGCATAAATATCTTTTTATTTCTGCTTAATTAATGACTTCTAGGGCAGAGAACATAAATATAAATACATTAATGTGTGTGAACAGGATAGATAAATAGTTTTGTGGAGAAAGATCCCTGAGGCAGGTCAGTCACCCCTCTCTCCATCTTTTTAATATAGTGGGAACACTTGCTATTAGCATTTCCAAGCTCAATCTTCCTGAGTACAAATTACACCAGGTTCCATTTACACGATCTTTCAGTCAGATACTCTGCATTACAGACTTCTACTGCTCCTCTTTCCCTTCCCATTGATGTTGGATTGAGCCACGTGACAGGAACTGGCAAAACCTACCTAGTTGGAAGTAAGGGGTCTCTCAAGGTTGAAACTTTCAATTACTGGTGGGAGACACCAAGCATTGTCCTTCTCTTCCATGAATACTGGGAAGACTTCAAACTCTGGACCGAACATCTAGAGGGTGGTAAGAGTGTCATTAGCCTGGATCATAGAGTTGCTTTAAAGAGAACGGTTGGACAATTGCTTGGAGCCTCTGCAAACTTGCATAAGCTAAACTTATATTGTATGAACTCCCTAAGACTTTGAACTTCTTTAGGCTATTCTAATTAATAAATGTGCCAAGTCTCCATTTTAACCAGCAAAAAATTCAGGCATTTTTCTAGGATTTCTTAGTATGTCAGGAATATTGTATACCTTTTGAAATGTTCTGATTCTGTTCTAGCCACATCTAAGAGACTGGAAAACTTGAGGGTAAATTCTACAACTTTGGCCCATCTGCCAGCACTGAGGATGTTTTCTCAATACTTTTACCCCCATTGCTGGTCAAGCAACCCCAATCCCTGTGACTCAAGCAGGAAGATTGATCAAAAGTAATTGCTTCTTCTTTCAGGCCTAAATGGAACAAGATATTGGCCAAGGTTAGTGCCTCATATTCCAAAATGCTATGACTTCAATCAAACGATGTGTGAAAGGCAATTTTGGTCATGCCTGTCCCTCCTGCTTCAATGAAATGTAGATACTAAATGATTTACTTAGGCAATAACTGCTCCATGAAATAAAAATGCTCTCCACCCATCTCCCAATTATCAGTCGGGGAAGGTATGTAACCCAGTGGCAGGTGGCCTGCAGCGTGGCCGCTACTAGTTGCAACAGCTCTTTTAATTCACACAGCGAGCTCTTTTGCCAGGCAGTTTTCCACGGAATCTAAAACCAGCATCTTACCTGTGCCTGGAATCACTTGAACCTCTTCAAAGTGTTCCTCAAAGCTGTGTTAGAGCATCTCCAGAATCACGCATGTGTGCAGAACTTCTTCATTTGGTTCCTTCTGTTGTTGCTCGGGGTTCCCTCGGATACCCTGCCACACTAACCCCATTTCTTGTAGTTCCCTTAGTAAGAGTTATTTTCTTCTGGAGGTTAGTATGATGACCAGTTTGGACTCTTCATTTTACAGTTTGCCAGGATGTAAGGGTTAAAAAAAATGACTCTTCCATAACTATAATTTACTTGATTTCCTGGAACCTGAAGCACATTTATTATTTTCAGGGTATCACCTAACTTTGGGTGGTTGAAACTCTCAGGAACCTGGGTACAGGTCAAAATCCTGTGTGTGATCTTCCTGGCCCCACAGGTAATTATAAACACCTCACTTGACAGGTCTCATGAGGAAAGCTGCCTTCTCACCAGAATAGGTGCACGGACCTTGCATCAGGACTCCAGAGGGAGCTGCAGCCAAAGACCAGAGCCACCTGCCCCACCCCAAGACAGACACTCATATACATGTATGGACTGCTCCATGTTGAAGGCCACCTTCACCTGGTGGCTTCTAATAAAGAACTTATCAGACAACTTTGCCTGGATTTTCTTAGTAGGAGGCCTTGACTAGGACATTTCTATTTTTCACTTGGCTTGTCTACTCATAGTTCTGTCCCTGTCAATCTTCCCAGACCCTCAGGGCCATAACAAGGCTGGAGAATTTTTTTTTCCAGGGCTTCTCTGCTATGAGATACTTCCCACACCTGCACTGCGTGTCTTCTGAGTGATCTTTGCCTGGTGCTATTCTGTGGGGAAAAACGGAATACTTGGCATAGGGCACTTTAGTTTTTCTTTGCCTCTTGCCTGCACCATTACAGTAAGGGAATAAAGGTCTTATTGTTGCTTTTAGTTTATCTCAGTTAATGCCCTAACTGACCACTTTCATACCTGGTAGCTCAGCCAACAATTTTATGTTTTTTCTAACCTTTCTCCTTTGATGATACAAGACAAATACATTGGTTGTATTTGGGAAGCAGAGGAGTAAGTACTCCATCCTCTCCATTGTTCCTTTTCCTCTCCCTTACTGTTTCTATATCCTAAAACAAAGACAATAATAATACTAATAATAAACACAAACAGAGCTGATAACTTATATCTCTCACTGCTGAAACCATAAAATCTGTAAAAAATAGTGACAAGTACTAATACTTATACCTATTATTTATGCAAAGAATCCTATGCCAATCAGCATTCATAATGTTATCAGTGCATCAATCTCAATATTGGTATCTACTGTCAATTCAATAGTGTTTACTATTTCTTTGTGAGCCTCATCAGTTAAACATTTAAATTTGGGTATTTTAAATGAAAAAATTCATCTGTAATTATTAGGGCAGAATTATTTACTGTATCTAGCTAAAATCAACTCTTGTCTTTTTAGGTCTCTTTATAAATTAATCTAGACATGAACACATTCAAGTAAAAATAAATGATAGCTTAAAAGAAATATAAAGCTCATAAAGTTATGGCAACCAAAAAAATATTGAATGGGCTTATGCTCAAAGCCAAGGGAGGTTTTTGGAAGTAGCAGGGCATGGTTTCAGGGTAGATTTTTGGTCATGTTTTGCCAGGTGCCACGCTATTAATATTGGCTACATACTCTGTATTCAGGTATTAACTACAAACTGAATGAATGAAAGGAGAAAACAGGCACATATTGAAACCACGATAGTCTAATGTGAATACTCCTCCCCAAATTATAATTTCTTTTCTTGGCATAAAGATTATTTCCAATTACTGGGAACCAGCAGTTAGCGTAATGGCTATGTCGCTGGACTCCCACGTAGTCGACCGCGGTTCGCGTCTCGTACCCGGTGGCTTACAACTCACGCCGGGCACGTGTGCGTGCGTGCCCAAGATCCCGAGAGGAGAATGGAGGAGAAGGGATTGCGGTGTGACCATCCCCCCTGGGGGGTGATTTCTCGCTTTCTGTCTCTATGTCTCTCTCTGTCTGTCTGGTGAGCGCACGCGCCCTATAGCGAAAAAAAACCTCTCCAAAAAAAAAAAAGAAGATTATTTCCAATTACTAAGAGTAGTTTGAATAGCAACCCTGGCAGTGTGAAAATTTGTGGAGCACATGGGCATGCATACTTAAAAGTCTTAATGGGAAGGAGAAACGAAGAAAAAAAAAAAACATTGCAGCATGACTATGCCCTGTGGAGGGGGAAGTGATTTATCGCCAGCGTGGTAATAAAAGAAGAAAAGAAATTTACCTTTCTACTTTAATTCGAGGTCAGAAAAGGCCATTACAATGCAGTTTTGGCCAATGGACTTTAAGAAGAAATTACTGGGCCAGATTTCCCGGAACATATTTATAAAAGAAAAAAGAACTTGCTTACCCTCATTTTACTTACTCTTTGTTCTTTCCCTTTTTCCTACCTTTTTTAAAATTTTCAATTTTGGGGGGACAAGCAGTTAGCGTAATGGCTACGTCGCTGGATTCCCATGTAGTTGACTGCAGTTCGAGTCCCAGACCTGGTGGCATAAAGTCACGCTGGCTGTGTGTACGTGCGTTCCCAAGATCCCGAGAGGAGAATGGAGGAGAAGAGATTGCGGCGTGGCCATCCCCCCCCCCCCCCCCCCCTGGGAGTAATTTCTCGCTTTCTGTCTCTATGTCTTTCTCTGTCTTTCTGGCAAGTGTACACGCCCTATAGCAAAAACCTCTCCAAAAAAAAAAAAAAAAAAAACAATTTTTTGAAATGAAAACTTGATACCTAAAAATATGACAGTCATTTTATGACCATGTGAATAAATCCACAAATTAAAGGTGATGCGGGGAACAATGGAAGTGGGGTATGACATCCTTCTAGCAAGGATACACTTCATCGCATGCCAGTATGGATTCCTGCTGTATAAGACCAATGGCCTTCTTGTGTGTAAGATACATACTCATTCTTTGTCAGTTGCTCTTCATAACGTTTTCTGTAACTTGTGGCTGAATACCCCCAACTAATAATGACATTCTGTAGGTACTGCAGACTCTAGTGCTTCTATGCAAGCAACCGTGTATAGAGACTCATTCTTGAAGGCAATACATTATAGGATTATTAAACATGTCCTAAAGAAACAACTAAATTCAATTTTATGTAGAGGTTACCTATGTAGATGCATTGCATATGTAAATTGTACAATTTATTAATTAAATGTACATATATAAATTCATAGAGCTATAAGGAAAAAAGTTTTATGTCTACCTTAGACTTCAAAGTCAGCATATCCATTGTTTCTTTTCTGTTTTAACCCTTCTTGTTCTCTTTATTACTCTTCTTTTTGTGGTTAAAAAACTATTTTATTTAACTTTATTTATTTATTTATTTATTTTTTACTTGACCAGAAAGGGACAGCGTGAAGAGAGAGAGGAAAGTGAGAAAGCAAGTTGCCAGGTCCAGGACTCAAACCGCAGTAGGTCATGTGGGAATCCAGCACCACACCACCTGCTGGCCCCACACTCTTTATTACTGTTACTGTCTTCCCTTTCTTGATAAACATGATTTTCTTTAAAGATTATCTATATATTCCTTCTGTGTGTGAGAGAGAGAGAGGAGACTAGCAACCACAGGGTCCTGATGCATGATCCGGCCCCAGGCTAGGTCAGCCCTGGAACACAGGCACATGTATGCCTGGTGTACTCTCCCATGTGGATCAGCTATGTAGAACATCATATCACACCACTTCACTCCTGTCCAGCTCCTCATGATAAGTTTATTTTTATAAGTTATACAGTTCTTTTTTTATAATTGCTAAAGGGTACATATGCTCTCATGCACACGAGAGAGAGAAGCATGTACTACTCTTGGAATGGTGGTCACACTTCAGATCCTTTTTCTCCATTTCTTCATCACTTCAGGATCTTGGGTGTCTACACTTGTGCCTGTTGTATTTTTCAAACAACTGGGGCTGCAATGTGAACAGTTTGTCTGCCACATGGGATCTGGCTCCCTGTGCACAAAGCTTAACTGCTGCACTGTGGGGCCAGTCCTCAATGACAAGTTCTTAACTGCACGAGGTTGAAGGAAAACTTCCTAGGCATTAGTATAAAAGAGATTTCCACCCTAACTCAAAGCGTGTTATGGTCCTATTGTAGGCTGTATTTCCTTCTGCTCACTGGTGTTCGTGTCTCTTTCAGATGAAACTATTCTTGCAGAAATTGAAAAACATTCCTAATCACCTACAGTGAAAGGAAGATGATACAAAAATGGTACCTTTCAGCTGTTTCATATGTCTAGTCATGGAATCGTTCCAGGCTGGTCAAATAATCCAATGAGGCTCAATCGAAACTGTCATCAGAGAGTGTAATCCTGGAAATACATATTTCCTTGGAGTAATATTCCTAAAATTGTGTGAGTCCAGAACTGTTTGTGAGCATGTTTCCAGTTCTATGGAGAAAACTGAATGGAAAATGCAGGATTGATAAACTGAGACAAATACGGACTACAGATAAAAACAAAAAGAGAGCATCATAATGTGCATGTTTTTTAGTGGCAGTTGTCCTTTGACTATTTAGAAATAGCTAATTCCTGAGTTACTTCAAGGACTTCAAGGTAGTTTTTAGTTGTTTCAGACAAAACTAACTCCTACTCTTTTCACTGGAATTGTTTTAATTTAAGCTATCTTCGGTCTTTTTCCTTGTTTTATGAGGCTGAAATACTTCTGACTTTTAAGTGTGAAACTCAGTCTCCATGTTAGCATAAAAAGAACAACAAAAAGCCCTTCTCTACATGCAGAGAAGAGACATTCAAAAAAATTCATCTTGAAGAAATAGTTTCCAAGTGGTTCATCCTAAAGGCTCTTCCCAGGTTACTCTAAATGATTCTTTATGTTTATTTTATTTTTTTTTCTTTTTTGAGAGGTTTTTGCTACAGGGCACATGTGCTCGACAGAGAGACAGAAAGTAAGAAATCACCCCCTAAGGGGGATGGCCAATCCCCTCTCCTCCATTCTCCTGTAGGGATCTTGGGCACGCACGCACACATGCCCAGCGTGAGTTTAAGCCACCGGTTCTGAGACTCGAACCATGGTCAACTACATGAGAGGTCAACGACATAGCCATTATACAACTGCTGGTCCCGATTCTTTATGTTTTGATATAGCTTTAAGATCAGGAAATGCTCTCTGATATAAGACCAGAATTTCTAAACTAGCCTTGTTAATACTATTATTAAACTATTTTTGTGTCCATTATTATTATCATAATAAAATTTTAAAAATCACACAGCATGATGATGGATACTTGTAAAAATAACTCTAATTCACCCACAAGCCTTGCATCATTTGAAGAATGATGAAACTAAAAGACAAGCAATATAAATTACAGTCACAGTATCATATTGCTAGCACAAAAGCAGCAGAGCACAAAACTGAAACCAGGGCATTCTAATTTCAAGACAGAGCATTTTCAAGTCACTAGAAAAAAAAATGAGAGGTGGGCAGGGAATGACCCTGGTTTTCCATATCTCTGCCACAGAATATTCACTTGCCAAGCTTGCTATGTTTCATAGACTTGTCTTTCAGTTTCTTTAGAGCGTAATCTCTTTATATTTCTACCATACAGAATTTGTTCATATGGTCTATTTGCAGTTCATAACCTGGCTGATTTTCCTCTGTCAGTTTCCCCATTAAATTATCCAAAACGTCGGCATCCTTTGAAGACGTAAAATTCCACGGGCTTTATGAAACTATGAAGCAACATTTAAAATGAGGTTTGAAATTGACCTACATTTGTTCTATTTTCAGTATTTATTGATATTTTTGGACAATTCAGCAAATTTTGTTTAAATATGAGGGTCTTTTGAAAAATAATTGCTTGGCATATATATGTTATTACACATCATTAGTCAGAACAGGCAAGTCTTCTTTTTTGTAAATTTTCTTGATAATTGCTATTTGGAGCAACGATATTCAGGCATACTAAGTGCTGATTATATAATAACCTCACTGAGGTAACTGTAAGAAAGACACTCTTCCTGCCGTACTGTGATAGATGTTGACAGAAAAATGATCATGGACTGATGCAATGCAAGCTTCATCACACTGCCCTTTTGAGCTTGACAAGAGGCGGACATGCTTTATAGCAGAGGAGACAATAAAAATTGGGTATTGGCAATATGACATTGAAAGCTAAAATATGAATCGGTCTTTATTGTAGCAAAATGAAAAATTATTAACTCCTTTCTGAGAGAAAAGTTAGCCTCAGTCTATTCTAGCACTTTTATTCAGACAAAGTCATGAAACTTGTCTGACGCAGCTTACCTTTTAGGACACTGAATAAAATATACTAATGTGAAATTTGCAGATCTCGATTTACCAATTTTTATTTTGATAGTATGATTGTTGCAACTTTAAGATACATTAATATTTTTTTTTGGAAAGTTTTTTTCTATAGGGAGTGTGTGCTCACCAGAAAGACAGAGAGACAGAAAGTAAGAAATCACCCCCCTGGGGGGTGGCCACACCACAATCCCCTCTCCTCCATTCTCGTCTCAGGATCTTGGGCACACATGTACACGTACCCGGTGTGATTTTAAGCCACCGGGTCTGGGACTCGAACCGCGGTTGACTACATGGGAATCCAGCAACATAGCCATTATGGCAACTTCTGGTCGCTAATATCTTTGACCAGGACAAAACTTTCTTAATACATATTTTCAAACTAGGGTTAATTCCTTCAAATTGATCTTTTAATAAACTGACACAAACATTCATTGATTGTTTTTTTAATTGACACATAATAATTGTGTGTGTGTGTGTCTGTATGTAGTTCAATATATATATACACAATGGAGAATGACCAGCATAAGGTAATTAGCATATCTATTCCATTAGAAATTTATCATTGCTTTGTGGTGAGAACATTCAAAATCCACTCTTCTAGGTACCTGGAGAGTGGTGCAACTCTACAAAGTAACATTCTGTGTGGAAGATGACCAGGTCCCATCCAGAGATGCCCCTGAGTATAACAGGCGCTACGTGTGTCCATGACCTGGATTGGCTGAGGTGGAGGGTGGATTGCTGCTTCAGGACTTTGTCAAGGGAGCTGTATCTCTGTCTTTTTATTTCTCTATCTTCTCTATCTCTGTCACTCATTAAATAAATAAATAAACTTTAAAAAGTTTGAAAATCATCGGGCCAGCAGATGGCATGGTGGTTTAGGTGCTGGACTCCCACATGGCCAACTCTGGTTTGAGTCCTGTACCTGTCAGCTTGCTTTCTCACTTTTCTTCTCTCTTTCTCTCTCTCTGGTCAAATTTAAAATGATCATGATAATAATGAATACAATTAAATAATTATTTGAAATATTTAAAAATCTCTTGCAGCTATTTTGAAATGTATAGTAGACTAGTGTGAACTGCAGTTATCCTCCTGTGCAATGAACCATTATTCTCTCTATTTAATTTTAACTTCATACCTGTTGACTAATCGCTCCCCATCCCACCTCCATGCTACACTTCTCAACTTTGGGTAACTACTATTCTACTCTTTACTACTATCACACCAACATTTTTAGATCCCACATATGAGTGAGATCATGTGGTATTTTCTTCCTGTGCCTGGCTTATATCACTTAATATACTGTCCCACATGCTTATTCATATGCTACACATTGCAGGATTTCCTTTTACATTGTGTAGTGTGTGTGTGTGTGTGTGTGTGTACACACATATGTGTACAGAGTGAAAAAACAGAGAGAGAGAATGTGTGTGATCCATTCATCCATTGATGCCACTTAGCTGATTTCATATCTTGGCTACTATGAATACTGCTACAATAAACATGGGAGTACTGATATGTCTTTGACATGATGATTTAATTTCTTTTGAATATATTTCCAGAACTGGAATTTCTGGATTGTAGGCAGTTCCATTTATAATTTTTATTGGGGAAACCTTCATATCGTTTTTCATAATGGTTATACTAATTTACACTTCCACCAATGTGTAGCATTCTCCTTTCTGCACATCCTTACTAGAACTTATTTTTTTGTTAATTTACATTCTAAATGAGGTGAAATAATACTTCATTATTGTTTTGATTTGTATTTTCTTGGTAGGTTAATAATGTTGAGAAATTTTTCATGTCATGTTCTCTTGGTCATTTGTATGTCTTCTATTGAGAAATGCTTACTACAGAATCATGAAGTCTACTGACAGTCAAAGCAATTTTGAGCAAAAAGAACAAATCTAAAGACATCACATGATCTGACTTCAAAATTTACAACAAAGCCATAGTAATCAAAGCAGTATGGTACTGGCATAGAAGTAAACATGAACAATGGAATGGAGCAGAGAACCCAGCAATAAATCCACATACATACAATCAACTGATTTTTGACAGATGCTGGGAAAAATTGAATACCCACATACAGAAGAATTAAATCAGACCTTACTTCTCACTATTTACAAAAATCAACGCAAAATCTATTAAAAAGTTAAATATAAGACCTGAAATTATGAAACTAATAGAATAAAACATAGGGGAAACATTTTAACATTGGTCTGGGTGAGGATTATTTTTTGGATAAGATCTCAAAAACATAGGCAACAAAGCAAAATTACTAAATGAGATTACATTAAACCAACAAGCTTTTGCACAGGAAAGGAAATAACCAATAGAGTGAAAGATGACCCATAGGGACCAGCAGTTATCGTAATGGCTATGTCACTGGACTCCCATGTAGTTGACCGTGGTTCAAGTCCTGGACCCGGTGGCTTAAAACTCATGCTGGGCGCGTGTGCATGCGTACTTTATCAAAAATACTCTGACTATGGGACCAGCAGTTAGCGTAATGGCTATGTCGCTGGACTCCCACGTAGTCGACCGTGGTTCGCGTCCTGGACCCAGTGGCTTAAAACTCATGCCGGGCGCGTGTGCGTGTGTGCCCAAGATCCCGAGAGGAGAATGGAGAAGAAGGGATTGTGGCGTGGCCATCCCCCCTGGGGGGTGATTTCTCACTTTCTGTCTCTTTATCTCTCTCTGCCTGTCTGGCGAGTGCACGCGCCCTATAGTGAAAAACCTCTCCAAAAAAAATAAATAAATAAAATACTGTGTCTGTCTAGAGGACCTTCTCCATTTATAGGACATTCGCTCTCAGTTTTAGTAACTTACTTATTTTTGAAACTACCATGACTTCTTTGGATGCCATTACTGTTCTGATTAACTGCAGGATTTTTATTTTTCCCCCAAAGATACCTGACTGATAGCTGAAATGTGAGATAAATCGAACTAATCCTTTTTTTCTGTGGGTGTGTGACTTTCCTATTCAGTCAGACTGAGTTTTGAAGCCTTGCAGTCCTTCTTTACTTTGCTCTCACACTTAAGTATTCACGAATCATTGCATATTGTAATTTATAAATTCCATAGAAATTCCCTGCATATTTTCCTTTTCCAGGTATCCTATGTTAGGTATCTCCATGAATTTCTCTCTTCCTATGTAGGAATTCAAGGCTTGAATCTTCAATTCTATCCATTGCTTACAAGGGGCTTTGCAGAGCCTTTATTCAGTGAATAAAGAGATTTTTATTCTCATTCAAATGAACAATTTATTGTTAAATCTAGACATCCTATTTTTCTTTTGGTGTTCTTCTTAGAAGAAAGCTAAGTGCTAACAGACTTGCCAAAGATTACATATCTTTGTTCATGAATAAAATGCCAGAGAATGAAATTAAAATTTCTGTCTAAGAAGCATCAGGCAACAAAAGTCCACTGAAAGCAGAAAGATAAGACTAAGAATGACAAACCTTGGGCTAAAATGTTATCATTAGAGTAATATCAGTTAAGGGGAATCAATTAGAAGAAAGAGTTAAAAAAAAAAAAAAACAACAGAGTTTGATACCACAGCACCTTAATTTCTGCTTTGAATATATAGGAACTCAGTTTTTCATATGATAGAAAATTTTATACTCAATGCAATGGATAATTTAATTCTTTCCACAGGTGTTTTATAGCACCACATACTCTTCCATGACAAAAAAATACAATGATGGAGTAGAAAGATAAGATCCAAGTTCTCATAGGTTTTAATTTAGCAATGTGCTTTATTTTTAAATAAGAAAGACAATACAACATGGTAGTTAGAATAGACCTAGCTTTGAATAACAGATCTTTCAATTATTATCTCTATGACCTTGAGCAACTTACTCAACTTCTCTAAGCCTTGCCTCCTTCTTTGTAAAATAATAATAATAATAATAATAATTAGCTCACATGATTGCTTCATAAAAATGGAATGATAAAATCATATATAGCAATTCACGCAGTGTAAGGAGTTAACATTCAATAAGTGTTAGCTTATAATTGAAATTTTTGTACTATTTTTGTACATATTATGATTATTGAAACTTATTAAACAGAAAACATTTAAGCATATTACATAGGTGACTAATAATGGTTGCATTTGTTGGTGTTCTGTTGAGAGAAAGAGGTAAAGAGATAAGTCAGTTTATTAAAGCTTACAAAGGAAAGTAAATATACACCTATGTAATACATAAATAAAAATATGTAAGTACATAAACATACTTATTGCCAGAGAGTACATACATACACTAGAAAGAGACAATGTGGCCATGGAAGAGAGAGAGGGAGAAACCACCTCCAATAGGGTGTCACAATCCCTTCTCCTCGATTTTGCTATCTTTTCAGGATTTGGGGCACCCACGCACATGTGCCCAGTATATTTTTTAGGCTTCAGGATATGATTCAGACCATGAGCTCAATTACATGGAATCTGGCTCCCTTGGCATGTGTCTCAGGGCAAGCCAAGTGAATGATATTTTAACTGTGCTTTTGATATTAAAGAAAGAGAAATATTGATTACTTTTAAAGGTGTGGCCAAGCATCAATTTTAGATAAGCTTAAAAGTAATTATGAGCCTAATATGTGAACATTTTTCTCATTTGTAGCAGCTATTATATATAAAGTAGTGAAATGTCAAAATCTTATATTTTGATTTATGAATAAAAACTCAATTTGAAATATAATTTTGAATTGCCAAAATATGATAAATACAGTGGTTGACTGTAAATTTAGCCTTATCCAGAATTCATTTATATTTAGCAGTAATGGTCATAATAGTACCTTTTAAATATGTCAGAAATATGGAGACACTTAGACACCTAGTCTAATTTTACTTAACTGAGGATATTGACAAAAATAAAAATGTATTCAAACAAAAATTGAACTTTGAGTGTAAGACTGCATTCATTAGTTTCTATGAAACAAAAAGGATCTACGAAACTTTGAACTCTGAGAATCTCGTACTCTCAAAACATTAACTTGAGATATAGGACTCTGTGATCTGTCTCCTTAATGAGGTCAGTGCTTCAGGGTAAGTGTGGAAGACCGGAGCACTAAATCAGCTCTATCTACAGATACATCACAGAAATCACTTCCTTCGGAGCTTTCATTTGATACCTATTCCCCAATTAGAATAGCTCATTTTCAAAATTCTATTTTAGTTTATTTCAAAGCTACTGAATATTTGTAATTATTTAATGAGCATGCATACTTTTAATAAATCAGCTATATATTGCCTAATGAAGTCATTCCTAGAAATTCCATATATATATATATATATATATATATATATATATTTAGAATTATTATTATTTAATTAATTAATTAATTTTATTTTGTCCAGGGAGGAACAGAGAGACAGAGAGAGAGAGAGAGAAAGAGAAAGTGAGAAAGTAAGCTGCCAGCTCTGTGATTTGAACTGCAATTGGCCATGTAGGAGTCCAATGCCCTTAACCACCATGCCACCTGCCAGCTCCTATGATTTAAGTTAAATCTTTTAGAATTATTTTTCTTAAAATTAGAAATGAACACTGTATTTTGGAAAACTAAATAAAAGAATTGCTTTTATCAGCCCCATCACTGCAAAATTTCTCAGCTGATTAAGCTGTGTGATGTAATCTGTGTGAACCCCAGGGTTAAGATGATAGAAATAGCCATTTATTCAAATACTATTAAAATCATCAAATCAATTCTTTCAAATTTAATTAATCCATTTGAAAACTGAGGCAACATTATGTTATTTAGATATTCCTAGGGTTTTGAAAAAGAGTATGTTGTTACATAAGTAATTGTTCAGCTTCATTGAAAGACTTTCCCCAGATGTCTTCATTATACTGGTGGACATGAAGAGAATAGCTCTGGCACTTCTAAACTATAAAATCTCCTTGAAGAGTTTAAAAAAACTCACATGTATGGAAAAGTACAAATGAGGGAAGTAGAATAGATAAATTAATTATTGATTTTCTAACAAAACACATAGATTATAAGGATTTTGACTGCAGCAGGAACTTTCTAAAAGAAAATTAACAGAACTTAGCACTTTATGTATTTGGTAAACACTAATGACAGACTTTTTTTCTGCGATAGTTTAAAATGAGAGCAGATGACAGACTTTTTTTCTGTGATAGTTTAAAATGAGAGCAGAGATTAAAAGACAAATGTAAATAAAAATTTTTCTAGTAATTGCTAATTAGAATTTCTGATAGTCCAAACTCATCTAAAGTAGAATATAGCAGTTTGATTCTCACTGACTACTTACGATCAATCATTAGAATACATTTAATCATTATTTGGCATTTTTGCATTTATATAATAAGGAATATATAATATATAATTATAATATATAATGTTAATAGAATGAGGAATGAAATGGTGACTGAAAAAGAGCACATGAACAAGTAATTTTATATGTTAATATGTGTTATGTTCTATTGTAACTCAAATTCTAGTGAAGAGCAAAATCTACAGAGATGAATAGAGGGATTTTGGGCACACATGCATGTGTTCCTAACATGACCTTCAAGTTGCTGGTCCGGGACGCAAACCAAATGGTTAACCATTTTGGATCCAGCCCCTTAACTTCTAAGCTGCCTACTGGCCCAAGTGTTCAATCTTTAGAAAGTAATTGCCACTATCTGTTTTGGAATATAATTTTTGATTTGCACACAATATTTATACATATTTATGTAGCATAATATAATTTTTAGTGTGTGAATATAACATGAAATGATTAAATATATCTATGCACCGTACTGTATACTACATAGTGGATATACAAGTTTAGGCAGTCTATATAAAAAGGTTACTATCTATAAGTGTGACGGAGATATATCAACAAATAACATAATGGTGTGTAACTATTTTACTAGAAACAAATGGAGAGTATATTAGGGACAAAATTTTATGATGGAGTTAGGTGATTTGAGCAAACAGAATAATTTGACTTCAATTTTGAAAGAAATAATTAATAACTGCTGCAAAATGTGTTAAAATCTCTAATGTATAAAATTAAACACTTGAATAAAAAAGAGCTCTCATTTAGAATAAAGACATTTGTGGGACACAGATATGGTTTATTATTTGTTGATGAGGATGTGCATATATTCTCAACTGGGTTGGACTGAGATGTATATCATGCTGGGTCAAGTCTTTACAGTCTAAATGATGTATAGCGATTAAGTGTATAAATAACAATTAAAATTAATAAGTAAAAAAAGAATAAAGAATAAACAAGCATTGATCTATGACATATAAAATGAAGTCTAGTCATTACTTTTGACCTTCCTATGGAACAGAAAGTATAAGGTGAATTAAAGATGCATTTTAGTAATCACTGGGAAGTATACTTTGGTGCTTATTTTGCCATCAATTGGAGTGTTGACTTTATCCCAGTAGCACAGGGAAGTAATAGAGAGTTCAGTGTTTACATGTATAAAAGTCCCACATCACAAATGCAGGTTCACGCGGGAGGCGGGAGTGGGACATTTGTGCATGATTATGGGAGAGAATGTGTATGTGGTGTTTGCTTCTGTACCTTTTTATGGAGATAGTGATGGGAATGTGGTACTGCCTAACAGAAAATTCTATAGTTAAGTAAAAAGCACACAGAAATCAGTATCAGTCTCTAGAGCCAAATTTTCACCACCTGGAAGACATGCAAACTACTTAAACCTTCTCGATCCAAGTTTCCTCTTTTTATGATCTGTGTAATGACTGCAGTAACCAAAGTATTATCAAGTAGAATAATTAAAGGTAACATTAGGCTTTTCACTGTTTTTCATATGCTAGCCTATTTTTTATTTCAAATAAAATGATTCTTGGGGTAGCTCCATTGTTTAGTGGTTAGGGGAGCCAAATTTCATATGACAAACCACAGAGGTGTATGCTTACCCTGGTGTCTTGAAAAACATTCTGGGAGATCTATGTTTGTGTTCAAAATTCTGACATGATAAAGAAATGCAGGAAACGAGATTGTGGTATGACCATGTCCCATGGGGGGAGAGTTGCTTTCTCCTCTCCTTCTTTCTCTTTTTCTATGGTGAGCACATGTGTCAGCCAGCAATTAAAAAATAATAAAATAAAATTGTCATATTTTTTATTAAAAATGTATTTAAAATATTTAGGAAATGTTTTAGAAGCAAAACCATACAAAATCAAATTCAGCATAATCAGTCTATACAGTATGAACTTCAATTAGAATATTGCTTTACAACTATCTTGTTTTCATATACACATTGGATAATTAATTTATTCTTCTTATATGTTAGTTTTATGTCTTAATTTCCTCATTAACACTATATTTATGATCCCCAAAGCACAGGCAATAATCCCAAAAGTAGATAAGTGGAATCACATTAGACTAAAAAGTTTCTGCACAGCAAAAGACACAGTAATTAGTGTGAATTGACAACCCTCAGAATGGGAGAATATTTTTGTAAATATGCCTCAGATAAGAGACCAATATCCAGAATATACAGGGAACTCAAGCAGATTACCTCCCCTCCCCCAAGAAATGATCAATGCAATTAAAAGATGGGAAAATGAGCTGAACAAATAATTCTCTAAGGAAGATATATGAACATCCAAAAAGCATATGAAAAACTGCTTGACGTCCCTCATCATAAGGGAGATGCAGATCAAAACCATAATAAGATACTACCTAACTCCAGTCAGAATGGCAAAGATTGAAAAAAAAATGGCAGTGCTGACTAGACAGGTGAAAAAGGAACTTTCCCGCATTGTTGAAGGGAATGTAAATTAGTCCAGCCACTGTGGAGATCAATATGGAGATTCCTGAAAGATCTACAAATAGAATTACCATATGATCCAGCAATCCCATTCCTGGGTATCTACACAAAGGATTGGAGAAGACTCAGTTGGAAAAATGCTTGCACTCTATGTTTATTGTGGCGTTATTCACAATTACCAAGACATAAAACCAACCCAAACATCCATGAACAGATGGATGGATTGAAAAAGTGGGGCACATATACACTGTGGAATACTACTGAGTCATAAAAAACAAGATCCTAGCATTTGTTAGAAAGTAGATGGATATGAAAGATCTACTGCTGAGTGAAGCAAGCCAGGCTATGAAAGAGAGACATAATACATACATATTATGTCTCCACTTAATATGTACCGATTGCACTCTATGGCAGAAACTGAAAGATTAGAGGAAATTGAAAGATGGAAAATGCTTGATTCCTTTGATTCCTTGATTACTTTCTCCCATGAGGGAGAGTGAGAAGAAAGGGTAGGAGATAGGGGAGAGTGAGAGGAAAGGAATCAAAGAGAAAAACAGAGAGGCAAGACATTTAAAGGACACAGAAATGGTGGATTGTTGATGATAACATGTGAGATATCTTCAACTGGACTGGTGTGAACTGTATTCACGTTGGGTAAATTTATTTTACAAATTGTAGTGATGTACAATGACTTAATGTACAAAATAAAGTAAAATAATAAAAAGAGAGTCATTTCTGAAAAAAAGAGAAAACATTAAAATATCTCATTACATTTAAGGAAGTTAGAAAAGAGCCTAAATAAAGGTATTCAAAATTAAAACCTAACTAATGAAGTAACCTGTGGGGAACAATTTATATTTCTATATATTTATCCAACTGTATATTCATATTATAATATGTGATGCTTGAGGCTTTCTCCAGAATTATAAAAAAATTTTTAATAAAATTATGGTAATTACTAAAAGTAACTTATACCTATTTATCCCTTATTATGCTCTAGGAAATTTACATTTATTAAACAATTTAATATCCCCAAATTATACTGATAAGGAGGTGTTGTTATCACTCTCATTTTATAAATGAAAACTTTAGGTCTGGGAGGTTGAGGAAACAGCCAGTGTTATATAACTATTATATTATGAAGCCTTATAAAGAAGAAAACAATTTAGAGAGAAATGTTAAATAATCAACAAATGACTAAGAACCTCTAATGAAATGTAAAACACAATAATAGTAATATAATTCATATATATTCTGTTCAAATTCCACTTTTATTTATTTATTTTTTAGAGAGAGATTTTTGCTATAAGGCATATGCGCTAGCAGGAGAGATAGAGAGACAGAAAGTGAGAAATCACTCCCCAGGGGAGTTGGCCACATGGTAATCCCTTCTCCTCATTCTCCTATAGGATTGTGGGCATGCATGCACACACATGTGCCTGGCCTGAGTTTCAAGCCGCCAGGTCCAGGACTCACACCACAGTCAGCCATGTGGGAGTCCACCCATGTAACCATTATACCATCTGATGCTCCTATCAAATTCTATTTTTAATTAAATGCAAACTTTTATAACGGTGAACTACTTCTATTCATTACTTACCTCTAAGGTGACTTTACTTTATGTGCATCTGAGTGTGTGTGTATGTCTATATACATATATATATATATTCTATTTAAAGCTTTCTGTGAAATACAAGCAGGTAAACATTGTGTTGCATGAATGATTCATTTAGTTATTTCAGAAAGTATCCTTAAGGCAGTTTAAAAATTTGGTCTGTTGTGACGATTAAACATTATTGCTCATATCTATGCAAGACAGAGTAGTTACTCATGGACAGATAATTAAAGTTAAGATATTCTTTCTTGAGGGTGGTGCCCTAAATTATAATTATGATGATTTAATTGAGCATCAAATATACTCAGGATGCTCATAACACAGGAAACAGGTGTGCAGCTGCTTTTTCCTTTGTAATGTTTTTTCCTTTCACCACTCTGTAACGACTAAAAATCTGATTTTTACTGTTTTCCTTGTGTACTGCAATTTACACCTGTGACCAATCTTTTTAATTATCAGGAACACTGAAGTTGACACAATTTGGTTTCATATGACAGTATCCATTATTATTCCCGTGAAAAATTCCTGGCAAATGGCTCTCCCGCAGATGCCAAGCTACATAGATAGTTAAAGGTTGTCTCCTTGCTTTCAATCTTTTACATTCTCATATTAGGCAAGAAAAGCATTTTGCAAAACAATATCTGAGTTTTGACATAATAAAAATGTTCAAGTTATTAAAATACTCTGTTCATTCTAATTGCTATAAAATAAATGCTCTGTGTCAAGGAATGTTTTAATTTTTATTCACTGAAATGGGAATTAACCAGGAAAAGAAGCCCATTTATAGGAGCAAAGATGAACATGTGAAGTTTTAGCACTGCCAAAATATTATCTTTTGCAAATAATTTGGTGTTGTCTTCTCTAGCTATAGAATTACTCCCGAGTGGATGCTAGTTCAGTGGGAAGACAAGTCAGTCAGTATGTAATGGATAAGAAGTTCTTTGTTTCATCCTCAAGAAACAGCTTTACTTGTAGTAATTATGTCAGAATTCTGTGCATGGAACTATCCAAAGATTTAATACAGTCACCGCATGGGGAAGAGAATTAAAAGTATAAATGAACTTGTGACAAAATATGACTTACATATATTCAAGAACAGCAGTGACATGTGCAATATAATCATCATGCACTAGAGAGCAAATATTTTTATTCTTATAAATAAGCACTAAACCCAAATGAAGTGTGTTTCATATATGGCTTATACAAATGTAATCTGTATGAATAATATAAAGACATAACATAAAGAAAATATCATAAAAGTATAAGTAGAGTGATCATATAATACACAATCTAAACTGAAATATTTTGAGCATAAAATAAAGATAATTAACTAATTATTTATGAGTAAGCATACAAACGAATTAGGACTGTCCTGGACACACTGGGATGTATAGCCACCTAATCATTCACAAATACACTTAAATCATTCTGAACCAAATCATGAATGCAGAGAAGTAATTATGCTAATAAATGAAATTTTTGTATTTAAATGTAAGTCATAGCCTTAAGAATATATATTAACATTTATGGAAAGCTTATTTTTTCTTCTCCTTTCCTCTCTAACTATACCCTTGTTGACAATGACTTGTGAAATGCAGTTTGCATATTTTTATGGCGGCGCTAGAGCGTCGCCTGTTCCTGGATGGTATTTTAGGCTTTGGGAGCGCCTTACCAGCGTGACTCCTCTCATCTTATCCTTGTTTCCCTGTGCTGGCATCCTCTGTTTCTCTGATCTGATCCCATTTCTGGGGTAGGGTCCAAAGAATGGGAATTTTGATTGTATTCAGAACAACTGACCTCAAATCCGACAGGTAAGACTACAGATTTCTCAGTACCTCTTGTTGACACACCCACGGGAAATACAGCGAAGGACTCAGTGTCTTGCATGCTCTCTTGCTCTGGACCATTTATCTCAGTTATGTTATCCAGAAAACCACTTTTGCCCAAGGTATCCTACCTTGCCAGATAGTCTTCATTTCTCCCTCCATCTGTCTAAGGTTTCTGTCTAGGTATGTATTATCTCATTCAATTTGAGCTAAAAAGCAAAAATAGAGAAAAAATTAAAAGATTTAGGAAACAAACTTATTAGTAAAATGGAATTTAAATAATCTACCAAAAGTAAGAGCAGATTTTCTGAACTTTCAAGTCTGAGTTACAAAATATGACTACATAAAAGAAATATATCAGCAGCATATGAGTATATACTTATGAATGAGAGAACAAACTATCACATTGTTCAGTTTCTCTTAACTAGAACTATTGTATAAATATTTCGGTATATATAGACATTTACTAAACTTTAATGTTAATTTTTAGATTCATATTTTATGTAATGTGAAGTATGCCCATAACTACAACAAAAAAAGTCAGGAATATGAATACTGAACAGCAGAAATCCTTTGAACAAAACCAGTATGCTGTTTACAAGGTGAGGCATAGGCAGTAAAACTGAAAAATATTAGTCCTCAAGCTTATAATTTCCATTTTAAAGCATTAAAAAAACAACAAATACTAAAATTTCTCTCGTTTTTTCACTCTATTTCTGACAGTAATTTTGGTCTTGGCATAATGGGTTCTTTGTTACTAACCATTAGCAGATTACAGTCATTTAAAAGAGCATTTTAAGGCACCACTTTGCAAGATTTATACTTTTTATTCTGGGATATATTTTTGAAATCAAACATCTGTATATAAAAGATGAAAACTAAAAGTAAATATAAATATGAGTCACTTTCACCTTCTTTCTCTTCAAATAAATGTTGAGTTTTAAAATACCCAAATCATTCCTCCAGAATATCAGTGCATTCAATATGCAGACCTGAATTCTGTAAAGCATACTATTAATAAATTATTAATCGTATATGAGTGGTGCATTTGAGATATTTGAAGCTTTACTTATTTTATCGTATGTTTAAACTGAAGAGGAAATAAAAGTAAAACAGAACTGGGACCAGCAGATGGCAGAATGCTTATAATCCCATTTGGTAACCCGGACTGACTGCTTAAACTCACTCCAGTGCATATGCGTGTGTGTGTTTGCGTGCCCAAAATTCCAAGAGGAGAATGGAGGAGAAGGGGTTGCAGCATGGCCATGCCCTCTGGCAGGGGGATGATTTCTCACTTTTGATCTCTCTGTCTCTCTTTCTCTGGGGAGTGCACATGCCTGATAGCAAAAATTTCTCTCTCAAAAAAGTAAAGAAAGAGACCAGCAGTTAGTAAATGGCTTTGTTGCTGAACTCCCATGTAGTCGACCACGGTTCGAGTCCCGGACCCAGTAGCTTAAACTCACGCCCAGGCGTGTATGCCCAAGATCCTGAAAGGAGAATGGAGTAGAAGGGATTGCAGCGTGGCCATCCCCCCTAGAGGGTGATTTCTCATTTTCTGTCTCCCTGTCTCTCTCTGTCTCTCTGGTGAGCACATACACACTGCAGCAAAAGCCTCTCAAAAAATAAATAAAAAATAAATAAATAAATAAATAAATAAATAAATAAATCAGAATTAATTCCTCAATAATAGTTAAAATTATATTAACCATTTATTTTAAATCTTAAAGTTTGGTTCAATAAGTTTATAACTAAGCCATGAAAAAATTAAATTCTACATGTAAGTTATTTTCATTTCTTGTCCAGAATTATATTCCATTATGAAGTTACTAACAAATGTTCCTTAGCTCTTGGAAGAAACATTAATATTTCATTTGGCTCAGATATTTTTATATGTAATCTCTAGTTATCTGGGCATTTTCTGAAACATCTGGACACTTGGATTATTAACCAAGATGGGCCAAATGCCAGCAGGAAGCTATGATTGTGTAATGCACTTAGTTTTCAGAAGTTATTGCATAGGACCTTATGTGTAAGCATCAAGGATTCTGTGTTCAAACAAAAACATACTCAAAGACCCAACAGTTTAATTGGGTTTGTGCAAGCCCTTTAAATTACAACTTAGCCCAAATGTTTAATTAAGGTAAATTGCAGGATTGAAATGAAACCATTGGAATGAAAAGGCAGCTCATTAACTGATCTTATATACAAATGAATATAATTTTTTAAATGTGTGGTTATTTTTTTCTTAACCATAACCTGAACATTAAATCCTATAGGATGAGTCCTCAGTGAATAGGAGCCAGTTGTGCTGAGTTAATTAAAATAATTGCTTTCCGTTTTAAAGAAAAAGAATGCTTAGGATAATTGATTCTTTATATATTACACTGGACTTCTATTGATATAAATATATATATATATATATATATATATATATATATATATATTTTTTTTTTTTTTTTTTTTTTTTTTTTTGAGAGAGAGAGATTTTTACTACAGGGTTCATGTGCTCACCAGAGAGACAGAGGGACAGAAAAAAGAAATCACTCCCTAAGAGTATGGCCATGCAGTAATCCCTTCTGCTCCATTCTATTCTTGGGATTTTGGGCATGTATGCACATGTGCCCAGTGTGAGTTTTAAGCCACCAGGTCCAGTCCTTGAACTGTGGTCAGCTATGTGGGAGTCCAATGATATAACCATTATGCCATCAGCTGGTCCCATCGATTGATAATTTTTGATAATTGGAAAATTATTTTTGTAAGGTAAATGATATCAACATTCACTAAAAAGGAAATATGGAAAGAGAAACAGATTGGAGAAGAAAGAAGTATTGAGTGTTACCAACTGAAAAAGAGCTTGAAATTTTACTCCAATTACAATCTAACACTTTAACCTCTCACAATGTATAGATGAAGACATGAGCTCTCTAAAGTAGAGACAAAAGATATTATTACCCACAGCAAAAGCAGTAACCGCTGTCAGTAAATTTACACTTGTACTGGGACCCCCAATTCCCACCGGGATATGTGGAGGAACAGATTATACCTATCCCTACAGTTTATTGCCTTACAGAAGACCCCAGGGTCAAGAGATCAACATTTTCTGAGCTAACTGTGTGAAATTTGTAGCAAGCAGCAAAAAAAGTCAGTTCTCCTCCCTCCTTCAGTCATTTAAACTGAACTAATTTGCATCTTAGTTTGTCATGCAATACCACCTGGAGAAACACTATTATGTGAGTTTTTAGAAACAAGAAAACATAAATACAAATCATTTGAGTCTAAAAATTTATCCCCTGAAATTGTTTCATCCCTCAACAGAGTTCGTTCTTTCTTTCTTTCTTTCTTTCTTTCTTTCTTTCTTTCTTTCTTTCTTTCTTTCTTTCTTTCTTTCTTCTTTCCTTCCTTCCTTCCTTCCTCCCTTCCTTCCTTCCTTCCTTCCTTCCTCCCCTCCCTCCCTCTCTCTCTTTCTTCCTTTCTTCTTTCTTTCTTTCTTTCTTTCTTTCTTTCTTTCTTTCTTTCTTTCTTTCTTTCTCTCTCTCTCTCTCCCTTCTTCCCTCCCTCCCTCCCTTTCTTCCTTCCTTTCTTTCTTTGCAGAGGATTTTACTATAGGGCATGTGTGTTTTCAGAAAGAAAGAGACAGAGAGACAGAAAGTGAGAAATCACCCCCCAGGGGGGATGGCCACATCGCAATCCCTTCTCCTCCATTCTCCTCTTGGGATCTTGGGCATGCACGCACAAGCACTGGCCTGAGTTTAAGCCACCGGGCCCAGGACTCAAGCCACGGTCGACTACATGGGAGTCCAGTGACATAGCCATTACTGCTGGTTCCAAGTTATTATTTCTTTCTTTGTAAGACTATGTGGTTTGTAGTTGTTGACATAGGTCTCTATTTGACTTTTTATTTTTCCAGGTTTTGAGAGAAGCAAAAAAGCAAGATGAGATTAAAGGTCCAAAGATTTTTATTGGTGGCAAAACCCATGAGAGAACATCGGGAGGAATTTTGGAAGATCTGGATAGCCCTCAGATCACTACACAAGTCTGGTATGCCAAAATTAAGGCATAAAAGGAGAAGCAAGTTTGGGTAGAAAAAGCCTAGACTGTTTTACAGATGAAGGCATGTCTGACCAGACCTTTAGGATATTCTGAAGCTACAGCTGCAATCCAGGGAACCTCTTGTCTCCCAGGAAGGGCATGCCTCATATTGTGCTGTGATAACTGGTAGACTGGAAGCAGCCCCTTGGAGATGTGGTCTCTATACAAAGACAAAGATGAATTCCAAAGGAGCATCTGATGCCCTGGGTCAGTTATACACCCTGTAGCTAGAGGCCTAAAACGAGCATCCTCATGGTTGCCATAGTCTTCTTGAAACAGTATTATCTCAGTGTCATGTCTCCTGATGAATAAACTCACCACCGTATTTCTTTATGGTTTCACACCATTACTTGGACTTTCAGACATCAGCTCCAACTAGCATTACAGATTCCAGTGTGACTCTTCAATAAGCCACACTGGAACCTGTAATGACTGAATTAGTTGGACACTGAGGTTAAAAGAAAAAGAAAAGAAAAGAAAAAACAAAAAAGACAGGGGCAATCGGGTGGTGGAGTGGTTGAGGTACTATACTCCCATATAACTGAACGTGTTTTGAGTCCCAGATCTGGTGAATTAAAACTCATGCAGGGCATTTGTGTATGTGTGTGCCCAAAATCCTAAGAGGAGAATGGAGGAGAAAAAACTGTGGCATGGCCATCCCTCATGGGGAGCAATTTCTCACTTTCTCATAAAGAAAAACAAGATTTCTTTATGAAATCCTCATAACATAGGAGAATGAAGTATTTAAAATGATTTACTGTTATAAACGATTTTATAAAAGTATATTATCAGTATTCTTAATTAGCTACTGATATGATCTAAAGGCAGAAGTATATATTTTATGTTCAGCTGTGTGTACCGTGTATCACTAATAGTTTCTGTTACATAAAAATTCAATATCAATTTGCTGACTGGGTAACTAAATAAATTTGTGTGATTTTAATTTTTTCTTCTTTAAATCAATAAACTCATGATTACACATGTTCATAAAGATGTTTAATACAGTGGATATGTCGATTTTATGATTAAATAATAACTTGGACTGAATTCATTGGCAAATGACTTACTAATCTGATCTTTCACACTTTTTATGTGTGCGTTTGTGCCTTTTGTATTTTCTCTAACTCATTTGCCCATTCTTAGCAAGTTCTTTAAGTTGGTTTTTGTATGAGCTGCTATAGATAAGTGAAACAGCTGAAAAGATTTATTTATGGATTGGTAGATTGCTGACCTCAATCTGATGTTGCTGTAGCTGAATAAAATTGTGCAATTTCAAAGACGTTTTCTGTTTCTATAATTATTAATATTGCCCCAACTCTCTCTGATCATTGATCAAAGCTGTTTTTTTAAATTTTATTTTATTCATAACAGAGAGCTTCTGTGCATGCATGCAGGAAAGATTGAGAGAGCTACCCTCCGTAGTCACATTGTGATCCCATATCCCAAACCTCCAGAGTAGTGGTTAAGGCACTGAACTCCCATGTGACCAACTGAGATAAGAATCCCAGACTCAGTGGCTTAAAACTCATGCTGGGTCTTAACTGGACTGATGAGAAATGTATATATTGGAATATTCACTTTGCAAGCTAAGTGACATATGTGATTGAATATATTAAAGAAATTGAAATTAAAAAGCATATATATATATAAACTCATGCTGGGCACATGCTCTCGTGTGCCCAAGATCCCAAGAGAAAAATGGAGAAGAGACTATGACATGGCCATCCCCCTGGGGGAGGGTGATTTCTTGCTTTTTGTCTTTCTCTATCTCTCTGGCAAGTGCATGTGTCCTATAATAAAAATATCTGAAAATAAATAAATAAATGAATATATAAATAAAAATAATAATAAAAATAAATTGGCCTATATGTGTGTGTCATTAGGAGAAGGCAAGTGATGGCAGCAGCCGTTTCTAGGTTTTTGAAAAAATTTGGGGACCAGCAGTTAGCATAATGGCTATGTCGCTGGACTCCCATGTAGTCGACCATGGTTCGCGTCCCGGACTGGGTGGCTTGAAACTCACGCCGGGTGCATGTGCGTGCATGCCCAAGATCCTGAGAGGAGAATGGAGGAGAAGGGATTGCAGTGTGGCCATTCCCCCTGGGGGGGTGATTTCTCACTTTCTGTTTCTCTGTCTCTGTCTGTCTGGTGAGCGCACAAGCCCTATAGCGAAAAGCTCTCAAAAAAAAAAAAAAAAAGAAAAGAAAAAAAATTTGCATTATTCTGATGGTGTAGGTGTCAATCTTCAGCAAAAATTACTGAGACACGACTATCTTATTAAATTTTTAAATTTTATTTGATATATATGTTTTTAATTGCCACAAGGGTGCATGTATTTGCCAGACAGATAGAGAAATAGAGAGACAGAAAGAACTGCTCAATGGGGCATGCTCACACAGCTATCTCTTCTTCATTTCTCCATCCCGTCAGGATTCTGGGTATGTTTACACAAAGGGCCACTGTATTCTCAAGTCTTTAAAGCTAGATTATGTCTGGGCAGCCATGAGCAATCTGGCTCCTTTACCACTAGGTCATGATGTTGGCCATTGATCGATATTAAGGGAATTTCCATGAGTTCATTTTTGCACTAAAATCTACATACTAGTTTTAGTATTAGATATAATTGATGATAATGCCAATGGCAATGACTGGTAGATGAAAGCTAATGTAGGCTTCTGGATGTTAATGCAATTTTATAAGATGCCATTGAATAGTGATAAAGGTAAAATTGAAAACATTTTAAACTGTTTAAAACCAGCTTGCATAAAACTGTGTTGGTCGAAATCTTTAAGAGAAAAAAGAATATGCATGATATTGAACAGGAATTTTCTGACAATGGTAACTGTGTAATTTCTATATGGATATCAGAAAAAGGAGGTGTGTGCAAAATGATATTAAATTTTGTGACTCAGGAATTCAGCTGCAAAATATTTCATTCTTACTAGGAAATAAGTCAAAATAAAACAAAGTTAAAGGCAATCTTTGTGGGGACCAGCAGATGGTATAATGGCTATGTCATTGGACTCCCATGTACTTGATTGTGGTTCAAGTCTGGGACCTGGTGGCTTAAACTCACACTGTGCGCATATGTGTGCATGCCCCAAATCCCAAGAGGTGAATGGAAGTGAAGGTATTGCCGCATGGTCATCCCCCCGTGGGGTGATTTCTCACTTTCTGTCTCTCTCTCTCTCTCTGTCTCTCTCTGTCTTTCTGGCGAGCACAAGCGCCCTATAGCAAAAACTTCCCCCAAAAAAAGAAAGTCAATCTTTGGTTATGAGTTGGTTTTGGACATCCATCTGAGTCAAAGTTAAAGAAGAAAAAAGGGCTATTCAGCCTGTTATGGAAACTATTAAAAAAAGAAAGAAAGAAATCCTAAATTCTTTATACTTTCATTGGGGATGCTACATCAGACAAAAAGACATTAGGCACCAGAACATGGCGTGCTGACAATATTCTGCAAAAAGAGAGAAGAGGTGAACAGAAGATCTTGAAACTGAACATTCTCAAGGCTAGAAATGAAACAGTAAGAATGCTTAGACATCATACTGCTTACGACAGTGAAAAGGTATTATTCTAATAGTGATAGTGACTATTCTAATTTGAAAGATGGGAAAATAGTAGGATTTTCACCAAAGTGATCCCTGAAGGAATAGCTCCTATAAATATTATTTCAGTTCAAGCTCAGCTACCATTCGAATCTTTTTCCAAATGCTGGAAAAAGATTTTTCCAAATCTTTTTCCAAATGCTGCCTTAAGAATAGGCAGAGAAAAAGGAGGCAGTAGACTAATCAAGGAGAAGAAGCAGCCAAGAGTGACTGAGGTGACTTTAGAAACACTGGAAACCATCCTGCTGGCTCACAGGGATGCGTTCTTGAGCTGGTATGCCATCAGCTAGACTTGTCTCTTGGGAAAAAAGAATGGAGAGCAAGCCCCGAAAGCACAGATGTCAGAGGAAAGCTGCACCCCAAAGATCACATACGCTTGCACAGTAACCTCTCGAAGATGCAGAGAGGTTCGAAATGGTAGACACAAAGAAAGAACTATCCAAGTTCAAATTTCAATATCAGGAATTATCAGTTGTATGTTAGGGACCAATTTAAGTGATCCAACATCCTTATCCTCCCCTCCTACCCCACTCTTGACAGTCTCCTGATAAAGACTGCAGGTATCATCTCATATGGACTCGTGAGACATGGCGTATGGTTGTAGAAGAGAAGAGATTTGGTTTTCAGAGATATCGCAATATGGATGACTGCTAGTATTTAGTTTCAAGTGACAGAAATATCATAGAAATGTACTGCGACTAGTAACTGCCGGAGCCAGCCGGTAGGTAATTGTGGGTACCTGAGTGCAGGGGTGAGGATTAGAAAGAAAGACAAGAGACAAAAGATGGGGTTGGGAGGGCTACAGTTCAGGACTGAAGCCCCGAGTTTATTGCTTCTCATTCTTTTATGCAGAGGGTACAAGGAAGTTCATTTGTTTATTTCTAAGGCCTCTAAGCAACGGTTTCCTACACAAAATCATAGGTAACTATCAAACTATAATCACGAGTACAATCACGGGTTACTGATTTATGATTATCTTATGTATAGAACACCCCGGCCTTTTCCATTCAGGTGATTGTCTCAAGCCAGCAAAGTTGGGAAGGAATATGGCAACCAGTTCCTCA
Source organism: Tupaia tana (assembly GCA_026018925.1). NCBI lineage: Eukaryota > Metazoa > Chordata > Mammalia > Scandentia > Tupaiidae > Tupaia > Tupaia tana. The sequence goes on along the minus strand of JAKSZU010000001.1, from coordinate 208,136,806 downwards.
GGCCACCCTGACCTAAGTCAGGGTCAACATCACATGATGCTAGGCCAAGGAAGCACTAGCTCTGCAAGCCACCCCGACCGTTGCCAGGGTCAACGTCAAAGACGCTAGGCTTAGCAGGCCCCTGTCACACGTGCTCTGCAAGCCACCCCGACCGTTGCCAGGGTCAACGCCAAAGACGCTAGGCTTAGCAGGCCCCAGTCATGTGACAGGGCAATGCTTTGTATCTGGCTCCCTACAAGTAACGAATCTAGAAACGTGGGGTTTCCTAACTTATTGGCTTTGGAAACCAAATGCACAAAAATGCACGTGAAACTGGTGGATGTTATAATGGATATTATTTATATTGACTCCTTTAAAACTCATAGCACTGATCATTGAGGAGTTTTTCCTGTCCAGTTTTTGTTAATTATCTTTCTCCACTTAGAAAGTAAGCACTATGGTAGCAGAAATCTTACTGGTTTGTTCATTGCTGTAGCGTCTAACATCTAGAAGAGGGGTATATTATGTGCTGAATAAATATTTGAATGTTTGGTAAGACGAAAGAGGAATGGATGAATAAAATCACATCGGCAAGGAAATGTGATATTTGGTCCTTTAAGGATCCTGTTTAAGTGAAATATTCTGCTACAAGAAAGAGGAAAGAAACATATAACAAGAAAGCCAAGTCAACCAAGATATCCACAAGTTTAAATGAGTTCTAGAGACAAAACTTATCTTAACTTTTAGCAACCCAAGTGGAATATTAAGTGCTTCGAGGGTTAATGTTTGTAACTATCTTGGATTTGAGTTTATAAAGGTTGAGTTTTACAAGCACATGGGTTTCAGTTCAGTAATATGAAAAATGCTGAACACTAAATGTTTTTACTAAGATTAAAACCTTAGATCTATTTCTTGATACTTTTTGGTAACCCCAAATTGCCCAACTAATAGCTACTAAACTATAATCCACTCTTTCTGCTTCTACATCCTATTCATTACTTACTTCAGCCCAGGCATAATTTCTGAGAATTTGAGAAGTAAAAAATTCTCAGAACTAGGAGAATTTTGAGTTCCGTGCCTTATAAATTTTTCCAGCTTCTTCTTTTTTTTTTTTTTTTTTTTTTTTTTGGAGAGGTTTTCGCTATAGGGCGCGTGCGCTCGCCAGACAGAGAGAGACAGAGAGATAGAAAGCGAGAAATCACCCCAGGGGGGATGGCCACACCACAATCCCCTCTCCTCCATTCTCCTCCTGGGATCTTGGGCATGCACGCACACGTGCCCAGCGTGAGTTTAAGCCACCGGGTCCGGGACTCGAACCGCGGTCAACTACATGGGAATCCAGCGACATAGCCATTATGCTAACTGCTGGTCCCCACCCAGCGTGAGTTTTAAGCCACCGGGTCCGGGACGTGAACTGCGGTTGACTACATGGGAGTCCAGCGACATAGCCATTACGCTAACTGCTAGTTCCCCAATTTTTCCAGCTTCTTACTTGCACCTTACTGTCATCTTGGAGATGATTTTGTTGGTAGTCTTTTAGTAAAGACATGAGGTGATGACTTTGGTTGGAAAACTATTGATTCTAAAAGGACCAAACACATTCATTTCTTGGGAAATTGGCCACTAAATCATTACCTATTATATTATATGTACATTATCTGTAAAGTAACTGGGGATTCCCACCCCCCCTTAGAAAGCACGTATGCTCACCAGAGAGAGATAGAGAGAGGGAAAGTGAGAAAGCACTTCCCAGAAGGGATAATCCACTGACAATCCCCTCTCTTCATTCTCTTTTCAGGATTTTAGGCACACTTGCACACACACCAGGTGTGTTTTTCAAGCCCCCTGGTCAGGATTCAAACTACATAGTTGGCTACATGGTGTCCAGCTGCCTTAACCATCAGGCCGCCTTCTAGCCCTACACTGGGGAATTTTTAAAAATCTCAAAGTACAGACCATACCTGATAGGATTAAGTCAGGATTTCTGGGTATGGAGAGAGGCATTAGGATTATCTCACAGATCACCAGGTGATTCCAATGTATGACCAAGATTTATATCACTTCTGGCATTTTATTATTATACACAGTCTTCAAATAAACTATTTTGAAATATATCTGGGGAACAAAAACGTGTATATCTTTTAGTTGAGCTGGGTCTTTGTCAAATTAGGCAAAAACACTACAATTTCCCTTTATTTAATTGCACCAGAAAACTGATTTCATAAACTCTTATAATAAAGTTGTATTTTTTGGGGGGGTGTCTTTTATATCCACACTAAAATAACTCAAGATAAAAATCTATGGTATACAAAATTATCATTAGCTCAAAAACTACTGATTAAAGTATTGAGTGCTTAAATATTAGTTCGCATGCTGATTCTAATAAAACACTTCTGAGATATTTATATAATGAATCAATCTTATTTAGCATCTCTACATTTTCAGGGAATCAATTTTTCTTCTTACAGTTTAGTTTAATGTAGATATAAAATCTACTTAGTTTTCTAAAAGGATCATGATTGGAAATACAAGGAACATCAACATATCAATTGTCGATAGTACATCTGGAAGGAGCAGTCGGCCTATGAAAATTACTTCTCAATTATTAATTTTGCACAATGTAATGAACTGGAATTTTAGTGAAATGGAGTTAATATTGTGTCTTCACTAAATACAAGCCAATACACATGCATGTATGTGTGCATGTATGCGTATTTGTTTATTAATGGGGATCTTAGAGCCATGATCAACAGTAGGCTACTAGTAGTTAAGTTTTGGGAAGATTAAAATGGATTTTTGATGGAGTGCATGTGTCAGCACCCATAATCCCTGAACTGTTCATAAATCAACTGCAGCTGTTTAAAAAAAAAAAAAAAAAAAGAACCAAAAACCTAAAGTGCAAATAGTATGAAAAATAAGCTATTTTCTATATAGGTAACATTCATAAGCATGAAAAGTTTTCATAAAGTTTATGGAATATGCATATTATGATAAATCTATGCATGTATTTCAAAGATGTTTGCACCAATATAAACTCATAATTTAATTCTACTCTTCTGTGAAATTTTTGAAGTCCCCTCATATATTTGCATAAGTATGTATGTATACATGAGTATTATGCATGTGGGTGAATATTTATATATACATGTATTTATATATACACACAAAAATATTTCCCATGGTGGTGCATGCTGATAATATGCCCCACAGGCTGGGACCACGCAAGAGGTCCTGATTCAAATTTCATCCCAACCTAAAATACAGGCAAGGGGGTGTGCACCTGTAATCCCACTACATTGGGAAATGGAAGCTGGAGGACTGCCATAGGATGAGATCCTATTTTTAAAAGTGCACATGAGCCAGCAAGTGGTGTGGTGGTTAAGGCATATAGCCAACTATGGTTAGAGTTCTGAACACAGTGACTTGAAACTCACCTTGGGCACGTGTGTGTGCGTGCCAAAAATCCCAAGCAGAGACTGGAGGCGAAGCAATTGCAAGATGATCAACCTTCCTGGGGGATGATTTCTCACTTTTCTTCTCTCTTTCTCTTTCTAGTGAGTACATGCACCCTATGGCAAAAACCTAAAAAAAAAAAAAAAAAAAAAAAAACAAGAACAAAGCACATATATTTATATAGATATACATTTTTATGTGTGTGGGCAGCACATACATACTAGTTGATAATATATGCATGACATTAAGCTAAGGTTTTTAAATATTTGGCCAAGAAAAAAGGTTTATAAAGAGGAAGAGTTTGTTATATTGTATAGGAAATCCTCATAATCACAAAAAAAAAAAATGAAGCATTTCATTTGGGTGGTGAGATAATCAGATTCAGAGCTGGTCAGATAAAGAATAGGAAAGAGTAGATGCGGAAGGTTGAATGTGTGGATATTCTTTATTCTATTACTAGGAAAGATCAGTCTCTCAAATCTAGATGATACATTTTTCTTCTGATTATTTCTGCATGTTGTTCTGTTCTGGAAATTCTAAATGTCACTTATCAAATTTCTTAGTTTTATCATATATTTAACCTCCTTCTTTTCTAATCTTTATCTGTGTCTTTTTGTGTTATGTTATTGGCATGTGTGGCAATCTATCATTGAATACTTTTATTGCATTTTTTCCAATTTTCACACATGTATTTATTTTCCAAGATAGTTTTCCTTCTGGTGGTAACAGTTAAAAATTTTCTCATATTGCAGAGAGAGGAAGCCCACACTTGATGAAACAGCAGGCTACTTCTCTGCTCATTCACATATACATAGTGAGTGGCTATTGTCCTCAAACTAAGGATCTCAGGGCCTTCAACATCTCCGGCCTCCCAGCTAATATTGCAGGCAGGAAAGTGTAGCCAGAAATAGGAAAAAGATATGTGATGTGTAAAGGGTTCACTGCCTTTAAAACATTTACCTAAACTGCTCACATCATTGTCCAAAAGAGTGACATTTCTTCTTAATTCTGAAAGAGAGGTGAGAGTAGGGTTCTTTTTGCAGACATTAGAATCCTAAAAAAATTAATGTTATATTAATAAAAAGGTAGAGAATGTGGATACAAGTGAAACCATTTACATGGTATAGCTTCATCTATTTTGTATCCAAATGTAACCACTAAATCCAAAGGCCCATGGGCAATTACTAAGTTGCAATATGTAAAAACTGTACTATAATTGAGTGTAATAATACATTGACTTACTCATTGTCAGTCGCTCTTCTACTGAACATGACAGATAAAAATCTGTTTTTCATGGAACAACAATTCTAGTAGGGGAAGACAGAAAATAAATTGATCAATAAATAAATTATACATAAGGTATTATCGGATCAGATCAGAACATGTATAAATTGAAAGTCAGGGTGAAGAATCTTGAATTTACTCTATCAGTGAGCTATTTCTGCTTGCATTTGGCATTATTTATATTCATCATTCAGCACCATTTTGCCCAGTAGCAGCTCATACATTCATGTTCATTGCTGTCTAATCATTTTTTTTGTTTGTTTAAACCAACAATTATTAATTCGCTTGTATATAAACACTTGGGCAGCTTTTATTTTTAATTTTTTTTAATTTTAAGATTTATGCTGCTTGGGTTTGGCAGGTGGTGTGGTGGTTAAGGACTCTGGAGTTCCACACAGCTGACCACGGTTTGAGTCCCGGACCTCCTGGTGATTTTCTCTCTCTCTCTCTCTCCCCACCCCTCTCTGGTTAAAAGACTATGCTGTTAAGAAAATTTGTTCATACATCTTAGTTTGTATGTGGAAAAGATTTCGTAGGGAATATACCTTAAAGTATAATGGAATGACATGATAATCACATACAGTTTCCAAAATCGCAGTTCCATTTCACACTGTGAGTAAGAGCAAAGCTTTGAGTTTACAAAATGCTCACTAAAGTTAAGTATTGTCATTATTCTAAATTTTTAGACATGTGTATTTAGCATGGTATCCCTTAGTAGGGAGCAATGTACTTTTTCATATTACTAATAAGGTTAATAGTAATTTTTTGTATTTGCCATTTTAAAAAGAATTGTTTTCTTCTATGAAATGTCCCTCATGTCTTTTTATATTCTTCTGTCAACTCATCTTTTTCTCCTGTGGATTTGCATATGTTCTTATTAATATTTTCTGAATATAAACATTTCCAGTTACTTGTGTTGTAGCTTGTATTTTTCCTTTATAGGTTGCATTCTTATCAAGAGACATCTTTTTTTTTTTTTTTTTGGAGAGTGATTTTTCCTATAGATCACATGTGCTTGTTGCAGAGACAGACAGAAAGCGAGAAATCACCCCCTAGCAGGGATGGCCACGCCACAATCCCTTCTCTTCCATTCTCCTCCCAGGATTTTGGACACGTGAGCACGCATACCAGGCGTGAGTTTTAAGCTGCCAGGTCTGGGACTTGAACAGTGGTCATCTACATGGGAGTCCAGCAACATAATCATTATGCCATCTGGTGGTCCCTCAACAGACATTCTTAATGAATTATTCTCTTCTGTTGTGCTCAATAAAATCTTGAGACTATTTAACAAACCTCTTTCTGAACCGACCCTGTAGTGTAGTGGGTAAGCACCGTGTGCGGAGAGCTAGATTCCACACAGCTGACTGTTTGAATCCTAATATCAACAGCTAAAAAAATACATCCCAGTCCTTATGTCCCAAAATCTATGGAATGACAAAATGGAGGAAAAGGATTGCAGCATGACCATATGCCACTGGAGGAGATATCTCTCCTTCTGAATCTCTCTCTCTCTCTCTCTCTGGTTAATATGTGTGACCTCTGGTGATCAAAAAAAGAAAAGAAGAAGGAAAAAAAGAATCTTATCTGTGATTGTAAAACTATTTTTCCTAAAGATGTTGATTTTCAGTTTTAAGACTCTAATTTATTCATTTCAATTTCTGTAATATGCAATGTTGAATAAGAATCAAATTGTTTTCCCTCTGAAGATAACCAATTTGTATAAAAAGATTTATTAAATAGACTTTATTTGCGACAATCTTCAATTCCAGCTCTTTCACATCTAATGGTTTAAGTAGAATTGAGCTTTTTTTTCCATGATATTTCTATTTCATTGATCCATTTACTCATTCTTGAATAAATACATTTTGTATTAATTACCGTAGCTTGTACTAAATTTTACTATTTCCAGGGGCAAGTTTCCTCACTTTACTCTTCTTCAGGACCTAGAAACAGTTATCCCTTGTGGAGGAATCACAATGTAAGAGTATCAGGTTTCTCCCATAAACTTGGGTGAAGGGACTTAGTCTCCTGGTTTTAGTATCTCCAACCCATTTTTGCTATAGAGCACATGCACTTGCCGGAGAGACAGAGGGAGACAGAAAGTGGGAAACCACTCCCGCACCCCCAGGAGAGATGGCCATGCCACAATCCCTTCTCCTCCATTCTTCTCTCAGAATTTTAGGTATGCATGCACACGTGCCCGGCATATTTCAAGCTGGGACTTAAACTCAGTTGGCCACGTGTGAGTCCAGTACCTTAACCACTATGCAAACTGCTTCCCCCCTTACCCTTTTCTTAGAAGTCTCTATAATTTGTATGGACTCATTTTCCATTTTTTCCTTGCCATTCTTATTAGTAATCATGGTAACTCAAGAGAAGTGTTCCTTATGCTAAAATAGAATATGGTTTTATTTAGCATGAAGGTCGTATGCATATCTATCCAAAATAAAAAAATTAAATAAATAAAATTTTAAATAAAAATTTAAAATCTTTCAAATCAATTTTCAAACATTTTTTTAAATTTTACACAAGTACTCAATTACTAAATACTGTGTAAGTAAGGGGAGTTTAGCGGGTGATCTTTTCTGTGTCAATATGGAATAATATTGTATCTATTGTGTTCAGTCTATTATTCAATTAATTGGTATTAAAGTAACATTTACATATTTTCTTCCTTTCAAAAGCTGACCCAATGGTAACCAGCAGTTAGCGTAACGGCTATGTCACTGGACTCCCATGTAGTAGACCGCGGTTCGCATCCCGGACCCGGTGGCTTAAAACTCACGCCGGGCGCGTGTGCGTGCATGCCCAAGATCCCAAGAGGAGAATGGAGGAGAAGGGATTGCGGCATGACCATCCCCCCTGGGGGGTGATTTCTCGCTTTCTGTCTCTCTGTCTCTCTCTGTCTGTCTGGCGAGTGCATGCGTCCTATAGTGAAAAAACCTCTCAAAAAAAAAAAAATTGACCCAAAAAATGGACAAATAATGAAGATGACAAAAAATTGAGTTGTCTTTCATTATGTGTGGAATATTGATCCCAGTTCTTTTGTGTATACAAAAATTCACAAAATGTAATGGTCAATTCAAGTATATAAAATGGCAAGTATTTGCAGCCAACATCTGTATATCTTCTCTTATAACCCTTAATACAAGATAAATGATATGTCAATAGTTACTATTCTTTGTTTTTGGTGTGTATTTTTTTTTTTAATGATATGCCACTGGTTGAATCTTTGGATGCAAAACCCACTGATAGGAGAGCTAGTTGTGCTGTTTCTGTCATACTGAGGGGATATTCAGTTACTTTTAGTTTATTTGAATGGCTTAAAATTCTTCTAAAAGAAGAACAACCACAGAGCATTTAAAAACTCATATATGTAGCATTTACTGAATATGTATTAAAAGTTCAAGAAGGAAGGACATGTTTTCACTCAGACTTGAGTGTTCGAGGGTTATTATGATTCTTTTACTAATATGTTAAGTGATCATGAATGAATTAGTCTCTGGAACACTGCTACTCAGAAGGGAAAAACCTTTGAAATAAAATTCTTTCTTTTAAATTGCTTTTTTTCAATAGCAAGAACAGAAAATTGTTCAAGTAGTCAGACCATGTAATTCAACCTGAGTTGTGATTGTATGGGGAAGATGATGTAATTGGTGTTGATGATGTCTTCTTCTGTTGACTGAGCACACACAATTATTTCTCTTTATCAGGAATTCTTCTTTGATAGTATTTTCTGGGTACCACTTGTGTTCCCTCTGTGTTTTCAACAAACTTAATAATGTCAGTTTCTTAAAATAATGTTAGGAAGTAGCTTTGACAAGAAGAGCATGATCTTGACTAGTAGGAGAAAAAGCAGAAGTAAGGAAAAGGCTTTTCACATGAATACCTTTTTTTTTTTTTTTTTTTTTTTTTTGAGAGGTTTTTCGCTATAGGGCGCGTGCGCTCGCCAGACAGACAGAGAGAGACATAGAGACAGAAAGCGAGAAATCACCCCCCAGGGGGAATGGTCACGCCGCAATCCCTTCTCCTCCATTCTCCTCTCGGGATCTTGGGCACGCACGCACACGCGCCCAGCGTGAGTTGTAAGCCACCGGGTCGGAGACGCGAACCGCGGTCGACTACGTGGGAGTCCAGCGACATAGCCATTACGCTAACTGCTGGTTCCCCACATGAATACCTTTTGAGCAGGAATAGGAAAGCTGAGAAAATAGAAAACAGACCCTGGACTTACACTCGAAGGTTCCCTTTGGGAATGGATCTATCATGGGGACCTTGACAAAGGCACTCAACAATCACGTAGCAGTGAGGACACAAACAGCTTCATGTATAACATAAATAAAGTGCCAAGAGATTCCTGTTGGGGTAGTGGCTGGCTTTCCTGCTGACTCAGATGACGTCACTGTTCAGAACAGGCTTTAACTGAGCACTGCTTTTCTAAGGGAAGGGTTAAGCCTTTCAAGCAGAAGGAAATACAAAGGCAGAGATAACCTTACACTCAAATGTAAAATATGTGTTTATGTGGAGCATGGGGAGAAGCACCCAGAAATGAGAAATGATAAACAAGAAGTATAAAATTGTGGCATTAAGTACCTGAACTGGTTGAGATAAAATAGAACGAAACAAATTACAGAATGAAACTGATGAAACGTGACGTGCACGGAATGTCTCTGATGAGCATCTGCTATTGGGGCTCCGAGACATACCAACGTTCAATTCTTTTCAGACTGCTGTAAGAACTTTATACCTTCATATGACTTTTTCTTTGTAATATGTATTTTTGAAGTTTCTAAAGGAGTCAGGTTAGGTTACTAATCTTTGCAAATGAAAGATTTTTGACTGGAATAACCCATGTATAATTACTGAAAAATAAAGAATCATATCATTACTCCTAAATTTTGAAAGGATAATTCCATATTCACATGTTCACCTATTAAATTAAGGTTTCCGACAGCCAGGTAGCCTGGTCGTTAAGGCAGAAGGATTCTGTATGGCTGATTGCACGGTTTGCATCTCAGACCTGGTGGCTTGAAAAATAGGTCAGGGATATAAGTGTCCATGCCCATATTCCCAAGAGGAGGGAGGAGAGCCGACTGCAGAATCATCAGACCCCTTAAGCAGGTGCTGTCTCTCTTTCTCTCTCTGTTGAATATATACACACTATAGTAAATATAATACACACACACACACACGTATATGAAGTTAAAAAAGTACTGTAGTACTCAATTCTTGAGAACTTAATTTATATATGACAATAAATTTGTATCCCTTTTTTTTTCTGTCAGTTCTCTAGAGACCTCATTGTCTTCAGTTAAATTCAAAAGTTGTTTTAATATTCATTCATTAGACAGACAATAATCAAAACCTTTTGTTTTAATTCTATTCCCATTCGTGGTAGTGAACAGCAAAAACAATAAGAATGTAGGAAGTGAAAAAAGTACAGAAATCTCTGTTCTCAGACTTCTTAGTTGGGAGGTAAACTGAAATGACTGAATTTTAACTAAACATTATTTTCTGAACAAAAGTAAAAGATTCATGCTGTGAAATATAATTATGAGCTTTATTTATTTATTAATAGTGGCATAAAATGGTTTTGGTAGTCTTCAAGTTTTGTTTTATATAATTAGGGTAATTATGTTTTTCTGCATTTTGAAGAATTAGTAAATAATTTCATAGAATCTACTACTTTTTCCTATGATTTAAATCACTCTTGTGACTTAACACTTTTTCTTATAACTTGACATTATGAAAATAAAATATTGATATTATTATTTGAAATTCCAAGTTTTTTGAGTTAAGTAGTCTTAACATTATAGAACTTTAAATCAGTCATACAACATATTGCCATTTCATAAAACCGGAAAAGACCACTTTCAACCGATTCCAGGGATTACAAAATGTTGATTAAATTCTAGGCACTTGAAGTTTCCTTACAAGGTGTAAAAAATGAATAATCTCAAGATATAAAAAGCTTTTGGAAATTGTATTATCAAAATTTATTATTTAAAATTTTTGTCTAGATAAAACAATCTTTATAATTTTTTGTGATCCTTGGAATAATTGGTAGGGAAAAAGGATTTCTTAGTCCGTTTCTAAAGCCCTATAAATACTTTCACATATATACTTTATTGATTTTTATCTCCTCCATATATGAATTTATTTTGGATGTCAGTTCATTTTGCTATAACACCAGTTAGAACCAGTTTTCCAAACAGTAAAATTTAGCATAAGAAATAATTATCAGTTTTAGTCATGTAGATTTAATTACAGTCTTGAAATTTCTTTGCTTAAGATCTCAATAGAGGGGGCCCACAGGTGGTGTGGTGGTTAAGGGTGCTGGACTCCCACAGTCGACTGCGGTTCAAGTCCGGACCTGGAGGTTTGTTTTCTCACTTTCCTTCTCTCTCTCATTCTGTCCCTCTCTGGTCAAATTAAAATAAATAAGTAAATAAAGTTAAATCAAATAATTCTCTAATTAAAAAAATATCAATAGAGATGGTTAGTCTAATCTATTTATTTCCTCTTATATATACTGCAAAGTTGTTTACAATGGCGTGGATCAATTCAGCAACCTTTTATATTAATTCTATCTCAAATACATGCTATTAGTTTTTGGTGAAACATAATGCTATTCAAAAGCTTATTCTATTGTGTTGTGTTTTTTTTTTTTTTTCCTCCTCCTAGTAGTCTAATATTACTCAGAAACTTTCTTAAGTTAAATATTCAACACTTCAGAAGCAGCTACCTAGCTCATTTCACTCCAATTCATGTTGAGTAGAGGTTTTTACTCAGGTGTTCTGTATTTGGCTCCTAACCCAGTTCTTCAGTTCTTTGTGAATAATCTGTTGCTTTCCATAAGGTTTTATTACATTTTACGGAGACATGTATTGATCTTGTACAACAGGAGGGTTAAATGTAACCGTGCTCTTAAATGACTTACTTTTTTCTGCATTATGATGTGATTAATCAGAGCTTATTTTTTGTGCTTACTAGATGGCTATTATACTTACATAAAAATATTAAAGTATTGCATGCATATACTTACTTTTTATAAACTTTTCTTTTCGTAAGTGATGACCTCATTTTTCTTTTTACTATTTTATCTAACACTTTTTGAGAAAGGTAGAGAATGTAGAGGATGTGACATCAGGTCACTTCTATAATTAGGTACAAGGTTTTTTGCTCTAATCTGTTAGACGTCTTTTTTTGTGATGTGTTAAGCTACAAGTTCCTTTCACAAAATTCATTGTATTTCAATTTGATAACACATTTAAAAAATAATCAGATGACTGACTATATTCTATTTTGAAATTATTCTTAATTATAACATAATCATTGATATAAGCAAAAATAACTTTGTTAGTAACATTCATTCATGTTTTTTATAATACAATGCTGACCTGTGTCTGCTGCCAATAGTATAGAAGATAGAATCAACCTTGTCAAGATTAGATAGAGCTGCTTTGGGTAATGTCATGGTTACTCTCATAGCAGCGTATGCTTCCAATTCTATAAGTGTTACCTCTGTTTTGTATCATGGCTGGTATGGCAGAGGAGTTCTCTCAATGTGTATTATATCTTCAGGTTTGGGTCTTTTTGTTGCACGCAAGCATCAGAGGATATTTCTTCCTATTCTCTTGGCTGTCATTTAGCTGTAGACTGCTGGTGAGTAGAGAAGATCCCTGTTTCCTGGTTCAGCTTAGACTGTGTTTCTGGATTGTTGTGGTTGGAGTCTGCCCTCAGAACCACCAGAGGGAGTGCTCTCCTCCAGCATTTTTATTTCAACCCATTGAAACAGATTTTGGTCTCCAGAACTGTGAGAAAATGCATTACTATTGCTGTAAGTCATCAAGATATGGCAATTTGTAAGGGCAGTCATAGGAGACTAATAGCGGGGTAAGCGGTTGGTCCTGTCCTCTTCCTTGAATGCTCCCATTTTTCCTTGCATTTCAGATGAGTTGCTTCTCCTGTGAACTCACCTCTTTGATTGGCTTAATAAAGTGATAGCTTTGAAAACTAGATATTATATTAGACATTAGGTTTCTGTTGTTTTAAAGGCGGGAACAATGCTCCAGCTTTTTACTTTCTGAGTCAGGGTTTGCCAGCGGCAGTGCTATTGTCATATTGGGGGAATAACCCTCTGTTTGACAAGGAGGGGGGCTATTCAGATTAGTGTAGTATATTTAGAATCCATGTCCATCACATCCCAGTAGTTCCAACCCAGCTGTGAGAACCAAAAGTGTCTGTAGACATTTCCAAATGTCCCTTGGGGAGGGTAGGTTGCCCTCCCTTGATTGGTACTATCATAAGTAAAACCCAGAAGTTGTGTACACTTTTCTATTTGTCTGCTTTTCACCCACCATTATGTTTGTGAGGTATATTTATGAGAGCATAATTATTTATGGATTCTGTTGTTGATAAACAAGGGTAATTTCTTACTTTTGTTGTCACACAAAATCCTATATGAAATTCTAGTGAAATTCTACTGAAAGGATGTATGCATTTCTACTAGGCATATAGCTAAAGACAGAACTGGCAGTCCATTTGGCACATGCTTTTACAACTGTAGTGGGTACTACTGGATAGCTTCCTAAAGTGATTTTACAAGTTTACCATCCCTCCAGCTTGTTGATAAAGTTCTGGTTACTCCATGTCACCTTCAATATTTTGTGTTTTATGTTTTTTCACTTTATCCATTATTTATATTTTATGATTTCTTATTTACATTTAATTATTGTACACCTCTATAGCACACAATATGATTTTTTGAAGTATGTATGCAATATATGAAAATCAAATCAAAGATATTACCACATAAGTCATTTTCATTGGGAAGCTTTACATTCTTATGTCTGTTAAGTATTTCTGCCCTGAGTGTCTCCATTCTTGTATGTGTAATTTTGCCCTGATGAACAATGCATTTATACCTCTAAATGAGAGAGTGGCCAAAATCAAAATACTATAAAATAAGTAATTTCATTTATATAAGATTCTGGAAAATTAAAAACAATTGGAAAGATTCTATCATTTCCAAAAGCTGGGAGTGGTAAGAAGGTTCAAGTACCAAAGGACACAAAGGAGTTTATTAGGGGGTAATCAAAGGGACCTGTATCTTGATTGTGTTGGTGATTACATGACTATATGTATCATTCAAAACAGATAAGACAGAGCTGTATACTATTTTTAACTACTTGTTCAAAACATCAAAAATATAGGGACCAGCAGTTAGCGTAATGGCTATGTCGCTGGACTCCCACGTAGTCGACTGCGGTTAGAGTCCCTGACCCAGTGGCTTAAACTCACGCCAGGCGCATGTGCATTCGTGCCCAAGATCCCGAGAGGAGAATGGAGGAGAACGGATTGTGGCATGACCATCCCCATGGGGGGCGTGATTTCTCGCTTTCTTTTTTTTTTTTTTTTTTTTTGGAGAGGTTTTTGCTATAGGGTGCGTGCACTCGCCAGACAGACAGAGAGATACAGAGACAGAAAGCAGGAAATCACCCCCCCCCCAGGGGGGATGGCCACGCCGCAATCCCTTCTCCTCCATTCTCCTCTCGGGATCTTGGGCACGCACACACACATGACCGGTGTGAGTTTAAGCCACCGGGTCTGTGACTTGAACCACGGTTGACTACGTGGGAATCCAGTGACATAGCCATTACATTAACTGCTGGTCCCAAAGCAAGAGACTCGCTTTCTATCTCTCTGTCTCTCTCTGTCTCTCTGGCGAGCGCACGTGTCCTGTAGCAAAAACTTATCAAAAAAAAAAAAAAAAATCAAAAATTTCCACAAAAATTGTACCTAAAGCTACTTTAAAAAATAAACTCTCTATTATCACCATGATCATTAAAACTATCTTTCAAAATTTCAAATATATTTATATGGTAATTTGCCATCATTTTATGCTCGCTAAAGCAAATTTTCTAAAATTAGAAAGAAAAAAAAGAGGGACCAGCAGTTAGTGTAATGGCTATGTCGCTGGACTCCCACGTAGTCGACCGCGGTTCGAGTCCCGGACCCGGCGGCTTAAACTCACGCTGGGCGCGTGTGCGTGCGTGCCCAAGATCCCGAGAGGAGAATGGAGGAGAAGGGATTGCTGCGTGGCCATCCCCCCTGGGGGGTGATTTCCTGCTTTCTATCTCTCTGTCTCTCTCTGTCTGGCGAGTGCACGCGCCCTATAGCAAAAACCTCTCCAAAAAAAGAAAAAAAAAAAAGAAAGAAAAAAAAGACACATAAGTCTAATATATAAGATCATTAAAGAACTAGAGTTTCCTCTAGTTTCAGTCTTACTCTCTTTCTCCACTAAGTAATTTAATGTCATGTGGTCATATAAAATTTATTGCACAAAATTCTCATCCATCAGATCTCTGCATGATGGGCCAGCAGTGGCATAGTAAGACAGCTGGATGTCATGGCCTACTGTGTAGTTTGAGTCCTGAGCTCAGTAGCTTAACAAAACCTCAAAAAATAATTGCTTAGTGCATGTACATGTGTGCCCAAAATCCCAAGAGAAAAGAACAAATGTGACCATCCCCTATGGGGGCTGCTTTCTCACTTTCCCATTCTCTCTGCATCTCTCTCCAGCTCATGGGTCCTCCAGCAAGAATCACAAACAAAAGCCCCTCTGTCTTATGATATGGCGTTAAGAATATAATGTGTGTGGACTTATTTTTGTTAGTGTTATTCTGACTAGGTCACAATTTTCCCATAATCTTTAACTTCTAATCTTCATTTTCTCTTCATTGGTTTCCATTTACTTCACATATTAACCTTGTTTTATGATATGACGCTCTTGCACACTATCACCATGTCTAATTGCGATGACCTTATCAATCTCTTTCCATCTCATTTATTATGGCCAGATTAATTGTCTTATCAGGGATACAAAGTGCGTGCCCTTAGGGGATGCCTTTTATTCCTTGTTCATGACAGCACATGTTAATGAGGGCACTTCTGCCGTGCACTTCTTACGGGTTTCAGAAGACTAGACGTATTCCTGAGTAAACGAGCGATTATTTCTCAGCACTTTTTCTTCCCATGACGTAGCACCTTTTGCGGTTTTATATTCGCGTGACTATCTGATTGACGTCTGTGTCTCCTTCAGTTCATTAATTACATGCTCCAAGAAGATGATTATATATTGAGAACCAGCAGTTAGCATAAAGGCTATGTCGCTGGACTCCCACGTAGTCGACTGTGGTTCGCATCCCGAACCCGGTGGCTTAAAACTTACGCTGGGCACGTTTGCGTGCGTGCCCAAGATCCCGAGAGGAGAATGGAGGAGAAGGGATTGCGGCGTGACCATCCCCCCTGGGGGGTGATTCCTCGCTTTCTGTCTGTAATGTCTCTCTCTCTGGCGAGCGCATGCACCCTATAGTGAAAATCTCTCAAAAAAAAATAATAAAATAAAAAATAAAAAAATAGATCATTATATATTTATCATCTAGCACTTTATCTAGGCAAAGTAAATGCTCAATAAATACTAATATTTTTGTATGGAGGCATGGATGAATAATCAAGCAAATGGAATATATCATACAAAAGCCTTTTCATTCAAAACATTTAGAAAATATTTTAATATGTTACTAAGATTCTGTAGAATAAATGAATTCCTGCCTTGTCTTCTTCTGAATTTTTTCAGAGTAAATGTGTTCACATTTTTCAATTTCTAAAATTATATTCTAGATTTCAGAAACTGATATTTTTCGTTGAAAGAATAAGCATGTCTCATATTTTGTTGCCACCTCTTGATTGTTGTTAAGAAAAGTAATACTGGAACCAACACATGGCCTAGCAGCTATCTGGGACTTGAAACTCACACTAGGTGCAGGTATGTTTGTGACCAAAATTCTGAGAGGAGACTGGAGGAGAAGGATGGAGGTGTGGCCATCCCCTCTGGGGGTGATTTCTCATTTTTCTGTCTCTGTCTCTCTAGCAAGCACACACACTAACAAAAATATCTCTAAGAAAATTAATAAAAAATGGCCTTTTGCACTGACATGAACTTTCACCTTTTTTATAATGTGTATCAAAGTAAATGTCTAAATTGTTCTATAATGCTACAGTTTCTTTGTGGTTTATAATTTTTTGACCTATTCATTCATAATTGTTTGTAGTACTGTAACCTATTTTTCATTTTTAAATGTGCTGGACATATTTGATATAAAAATAAACTTAACAAAAATAAGGTAATTGTGATGAGCATCTACTATTTATCAGACATGGTTTGGTGTACAGCAGGGCTTGCAAACTTTTCTCTTAAGGCTCAGTGCAGACATGTTTTCTTGGGCCATATGCTCTCTTGTAACTTCTCAAATTCGCACTGTGGTATGAAAACAGATGTAAACAATAGGTGGAAAATGGATGGGGCTTTGTCCCAAGAAAACTTTGTTCCAACAGAAACAGGCGGATGACTTTGGCTAAATTGGGTGAGCCGTGGTGCTGGCCATCATTCTTGGACTATCACTATACATTTACATAATTTTGTATAGCGTACATGTGAACATGTTGCACACAAATATACATGGAACATTTGTGTATTATCTTGGCATTTGATGTTATTTAATTTAATTTTATTTATATATTTTGAGAGATTTTTGCTATAAGGCTCATGTGCTTTCTTCAGAAACAGAGAGACAGAAAGTGAGATATCACCCCCAAAGGGGGGATGGCCATGCTATATTCTCTTCTCCATACTGCTTTTGGGATCTTGGGTGCACATGCACAAGCACCCGACGTACGTTTCAAGCCACAGAGTTCACGATCCAAACTGCAGTTGACCACATGGGAGTCCAGCACCTTAACCACTGCACCACCAGCTGTCCCCTGATATGTTATCTCAGTAATACACCTTAGCAGCATGTATGAAATGGCTCAGCAGCATGGGAGATATCCACAACAAAATGGGAAAGAAAATATTTTTCCCCTTTCGGGGTTTTGCTCTGTTAGATGGGTAACAGTTATTGTTGATACCTTGACTGGGTATCCTTGTACATTAATTGCCCCCACCAGCTTTCCACACAGTCAGGAACTTGGGCACACCTGGCCCGCTCAGTTTGACCTGGGATCCAAACCCTGGGCCTTCTATGTGGCTCCAGCATCATGGAGTGGCACTCTGCTGCCCAAGTTATTGCAGGTAGGCTGACTTTTAAATAATTATATGATTCGTAAACTTTTTCTCAATACCCAGCTCAACTTACAACCTTTTGAGAAATTTAAATTTCAAGATAAGAACTTGTTAGTGATTAACTTCCAGGAGCAATCGCTTTTTGTTACCTCTCCATTTTTTAAAAAAGAATCATTTATTTTTCATTTTATTTGTTCTTATTATTTTTTAATTTGAGCAGGAAGAGACAGAGAAAGAGAGAGAGAAGAAGGGAAAGGTCAAACTGCCAGGTCCAAGACTCAAACCACAGTTGGCAATGTAGGAATTCAGTGCTTTTAACCACCACACCACCTGCTAGCCTCTGTTTTCTCCCTTCTAAAACCTGTATTTATCTTAAACATGCAAGGAGCCAGCAAATGACCAGCAGTGCATACAAGAGTGAATCCAAAATCTACTGCCTATCTCCTCATATAGTAATAACATCTACCATTTACTGTTTTATATGGTATGTTTTTCATATTTTATTCATTCCACAAAAGTGTTGGTATATACTCTGTGAAACTGAGATACTATTTTTATTTTATTTTTTTTTTAAGCTTTTTCTTGCCATAGGGTGTGTAAGCTCACTGGAGAAAGACAAAGATAGGGAAAGGGAAAGTGAGAAATCATTCCCCCAAGGGAGATGGCTACACCACAATCCCCTCTTCTCCATTCTCCTCCTGGGATTTTGAGCACGCATGCACACACACCTTGTATGATTTCCAAACCACCAGGTTCAGGACTCAAACTGTGATCAGCCATGTAGGAGTGCAGAGTCTTAACTACCACACTAATTCCCGGCCCTAAAATTACTCTTTTAAAGAGAGGATTTCACTGAGATTCCATATTATAAATTCCTATACTATCTGCATTTAGTTAGCTAGCTAGTAGTTAGTTTCCTATTTACCCAGTTATCTGATTTCCCATGCTTTGTCTTGACCCATAATCAATTTTGGAAACAGGGGCTAGAGGCTGTACTTTCCTATATAAAATTTAGCAGAATTTGCAGCACATATCTAGGCATAGTAAATGTTTGCTGTTGAGAATGAAAAGAATCTATGTTTATGGAAATATTTTTATTGAAATCATACATCACTTAAATTATGTAAACTTCCTTGAAACCAAGAAGGAGAACATCTGTTCTGGTGTGAGGGCTTATTTAACATAGTTTCTTTACATTTTCACTTGAAAACTTACTAAATTACAGGCCACTTCCTTGGAAGAGTGAAAGCTATTGTTATCAAAAACACTGTTTATTCATGTTCTTGGAAACTCATGTTTAAGCAATATATAACAAAGCGTATCTGACAGCTGCAAAGAAACAAACCCAAGTATCTCCCAACAATAAAGCTTCGTACTATGCACGGAGGAGAGGTACATTTCACCACGTGGTTCTTCATGCTGAGTGATTAAACTGAGCCAGCTGTGATAAAAAGGACTTATCATTTATAACTCAGGCTCAGCAGTCTCTCTGAAAAGTGTATCTCCAATCAAAAACTGCTTATAAGGCCAGTGGAAAATAAATTCCTTCCACAGACTACACAGGGCTGGCTATAGTAACAAATAATCAGCAGCTTTCTAATGAAATTTGTTTTTAAAACATGGCCTGTAAACATTTTAAGTCCAAATGACATGACCACACATTTTGAGAATGTTTTTTGAGAGGCATCGGTCTAATCAAATTTATTAAAAATAAAGTGGCTCTTTTGTATTTGGCTACTATGAACAAAAGTAACAAGATAATTGAGATTTGGGTTTGCTGGTTTTATAAATGCTACTTTGGTTTCTGAGAAAAATCTTATTTTCATATTCAGCAAATTACAATCAATCAGTTAAGTTTTAAAAGCATTTTCATTTCTTCTGGTCATCATAAATGGGAGCCTAACATCATGGTTTATAGAATAGGCTCCACAATCCCACCTTTTCAACCAAGAATGTGTGTTATTGAGAAGGTTACTTACTTCTTAGAGTCTTATGTCTCCGTTTTCTTCAATACCTTAAATTCCTGTACCTCTAACTAGTCATAATAACAGAACAAACTTCAGTAGGATTGTGAAGCGGGTTAAATGACTTAATATTTTTAAGCATTACCTTAAGTATCTAGCACAGACAAAATGATATGTTTTTTTAAATTATTCACATAATAAGGCAGAGCAATGGTGGCATAGCTGTTATTGAGCCATTTGTTGTATGATGTTCAATCTGCCTGGGAGGTCCAACTTCAGATCCCAGGCCAACATAAGCACGTCAGATATGGTGGTACAGTAAATACTTGTCATCCCAACCAGGAAGCTAGAGCAGGGGGATCATGGTATGGTAAGATCCTGAGGAAGATATCTATCTCCCTTTCTCTCCTTTGCTCTCTTTCTCTTTAACTAAGTTAATTTAATTTGAAAAATATTCATATGTGTGATATAAAAAATGTAATAAAGTGCATATATAAAAAATGAATGACCCACAAGAATGAAATATAGTTATTTGTGTTAGGGAATTATGGATGATTTTTTTTAATTTTTACTAGGAATTGATTTGCATTTTCTTTCATTTTTTAAAATTAAAAATTGTAGTTTCTTTTTTATAATTAAACATTTATAAAACTAAGTCAGTTCATATTAAATAATGGTAAAGAAAAATATGCTTAAAATATTTATATCTTTTATTATTTTTACAGTATATTAGCTTAAGAGAAAATACTCTATGTTCTCTAATCAAGGTAAATATATAATATTTTCTTGCTTTTTTTCCTATGAATACTTTATTATATATTTGAAATCATATATAACATAATTTTGTGTCCTGATATTGTCTTACTTTCACAAAAAGGCATTTAATATTCACATTCTCTACTGATATTTGTATTTCTCTGCTCCTGAATCAGTTCAATCAATTCACATTACTGATGTCCACAGTGCTATATTAACTCTTTGGGTATACAAAGATGAGATACGAGGCTGGCAGATGGTATGGTGGTTAAGGGTGCTGGACTCCCACACGGATGACCAGTTAGAGTCCCAGACTTGGAGGCTTGCTTTCTCAGTTTCCTCTCTCTCTCTCTCTCTCTCTCTCTCTCTCTCTCTCTCTTACTCTATCCCTCTCTGGTCAAGTTTAAATAAATAAAGTTAAATAAAATCTTTCTTTTAAAAAAAATGAGATAGACACTTTACTTTGAGAAACTTACAGTGAAAAAGAATTTCAGTAATCTGCCTGATGCAATGAGAATTTCAAGAGCATAGGGACATATACTTTGCCTGACCCAGGGACCTTACAGGTTTTTCAAGAGGACTAAATATCTGAGATAAATCTCAGGAAATAATCCAGGAGAAGAAAAGAAAGAAAATTTAAAATTAAAAAAAAAAAAAAAAACTCATGGGCATAGGCAAAGATACACAACATTTCACGTAACTTTGTGACGCAACAGCCCAATTGGTGTAACTTAGACACAGGTTATGTGGTAGAAATGGCACAAGATAACACTCATCAATAAGCAGGAGGAAAGTGATGGAGGACATTGAGCTACAAAGCACAGAACTTGTGCTCCATCTTACATGACTAGTAAGCATTGATGAGATTTATTAAAGGAGAGAGATTTTCCTGACTGACCTGAAAAAGCTTAAGAAGAGCAAGCCTGGAAAGAGAGCAATGAGGAAAATGTGTAACAAACTAACTGGGAGGCAATGAGTGAACCGAAGGAGGGCTTGAACAATATTTAGTAAAAATGGCATTGCTGTGTGATTGATTGGTTGTGAATGTTTTCCTGAACAGACAACTCAACAACATGTCATTGAAAGGATCTAAAGGAAATAAAAGTGATCTAGTCAGCCAATAACATTTGAAGTGTTTCTAAATAAGTGGGTCTCAAAAGTGGCTGCACGAAAGAATTACCTGGGGAGAATTAAAAAAAACAATATTCCAAGACAAATAAAATGTGGTTTAATTCTCTCTTAAGACCAATTATGTAAGAATCCCAGGTGATGAAATTCAGGCATCTGTATTTTTAAAAAGCTTCCCAAGTGATTCCAATGTTCATGCAGTATTGAGCATCACATTATCACTGTGGTCTAAATCATTCTCCAGATGTGATTTTGACTTATAAAACAAAAGAAGGGGAAATGGGAAATGAAAATAGCACTAAGAAATAACTTGTGTCTTGTTAGTACAGGCAGAATATGAACCCCTGTGAATGTTTTATATGATAACAATCCCTATGAGGTAGATTTTATTTTCCAATTTGTAGAGATAGAGAAACCTGTCTATTAAGTAAATTTCTCAAGATTATCCAGTTATTGGGAAGCATAGATCAGGCTTGAACTAAAATTTGTCTGACTTCACATTCTATACACTAAAATTTAAAATTGTCTCTCCAAAAATCAAAAGTTGTAGTCTACAATTTGCTTTTCTAGTTGCTTTAGTCGTAAATTTATTTCTTATATTTGTTTTTAAAAGTATATATTTTTGAGATGTTATTATTATTTTTACCCTATAGGATTTTGAAAGTTCTATGCAAATATTTAATAACTTTTTCCAGGATGTATGTAGTAAATAGAGAATAAAAACAAAAGTTTGGTTCATAGGAGAGTAAGAGAGAACGCTAACTCATAGAATTTTTTCCAAAACTTTAGAAATACAGAGAAATTTAAAGAATATAGAAACTGCCTTGCTTAAACCATCTAGAATTAACTCTGCCATTGACTTGGCAAATTTAATACTGTGTTTCCAAGAAAATAAATACTATGTAAAGTAAGGAATATTTTGCTCACTTTTATTATCAAGAACCCATAATTATGTATGGTATATTTTGAGAAAAAGGCATATTAATAACTGCTTTTAAATTCCTTTAATTTAATGAAGTTTTTTGCAGTGTATATGCTATTGAATAAATATTCACCATCTGTCGACTTTTCCATTTCATAAAGGTTGATTATATTTTATGTTAAATTTATTTTGTCTTCCATAAGATTGTTAATTATAATTACTCAATCATTTTGTCATTTTTCAACTTAATTCATTGTGGTTCTTGAACCCTTATTTGCAATAATTCAGTTTACCATTGAAACTGATCAATGCTATTTCTAATCAGTTTATTAAGTTTTTAGATATTTCTGTGGTTTCTGATTTTTATTTGAAATTTTTTATATATTTTGTTTTATCATCTCATTATAATGCTTTTATTTCACTTATTTATACTATTTTCTTGCATTCCTTAATTTTTATTTCCTGTTGTGCTGAGTTTATGTATGTTTGCGTTCTTTTATTTCATGCTGTAGGGTTTCCGTATAGCTGTATTTTTTAATTGACATATAAATTGTGTGTAATTATGTACCACTTGTTTTTAAGGGTATATATTATATATCTATATCTATGTATATGTAGATACATATACATATACAGCACAGAATGGTTAAATCTAACTAATTAACAGTTGAATATTTTTATTGATTTTACTTTATAGTTTTTTACATTTAATTGTACATCTTTGTGGGGTATATTGTATTTCTTCATACTTTTCAAGCTTGAATGTTTTTGTCCATGAAATATTTTTTGTAATATTTTTTATTTTCTCCAACATATTTTAGAGCTCTTTGATTTTTCCTGCACCACTCCATAAGGGCCTAGAATTTCATTTTCTAAGACACTTTTATAGTTAAAATAAATGGTAAGTTTAGAGGAGTTTGCTTAGTGAGGACTCATGCAGATTTTATTAGAATACATGGATACTGGCCACTTCTTGTACTGCAATAAATAAATAAATAAATATATATGTATATATATATATATATATATATATATATATAATCATTTTATTATACACAATCCTTTATTGTATCATAATTTTATTATATATATATCCACACATATCTATGTGCATATATAGATATATAGATATAAATGATAAGCACCACAATCTTATATATGGTTTAAATTGTTCTGTCAAGACTTCATTTCCTTCTTAGAGACTCATATTCATTATCTGCTTTTCTGATTTCCTGGTAGCCAGTTCCAAGGGTCGGAACATATGTAGACTTCCACCTAATTGGTTTATCTTAAAATTTTGTCATGTTACTAAAACTTCCTAGATTCAGTCTAAAATTTTTTAAACTTTAAAACTTTAAAAAATTTAATAAATTACATTGAACTTTTAAAATATTTGGAATTTTGGAATAGGCATTTCAAAGTTCTTTTTAGTTTGCTTATTTTCTAACTAGCTTTGTTCCATTCTGATGGAAGGAAATTCTATAAAATACTTCCACTTTTGAATTTCCTTTTACTTTGAGGCATGGACACTTAATAGTTTTTAGATAACTAATTAATTGAGGCTTAGGGGTTGAAGCTGTGGAAGCCTACGAGAGGCTACAGAAATGCTGTCTGAGCAGAATATTATAGTAATGAATGTAGATTATAGTATGGATTTTGTACCAGATATAGATGTAAGTAAATTTTTAGAAGGTGGAGATAAGTATGAAAACGTTTAGTCTTGATTACTTCATTTAAAACAAAAATAAGATAAGGAACTTTCTGAGAAGTAAAACCATTTGTTTGTTGGATCAGCCCTGTAGTCTAGTGGTTGAAGGAAACCCAAAGGGTTTCCTGAAGGGATTATAGTGTGACCACATCCCACTGGGGAGTACTTTCTCCTTTTCCCCACTCTCGCTCTCTCGCTCTCTCAGAAGGCAAGCACACATGCCTTCTGTCAATTAAAGGGAAAGAGAAATAAGAAAGAAAGAGAAAGAAAGGAAGAGAGAAGAAAGAGAGAGAAAGAAAGAAGAGAAGAAAGGGAGAAAGGAAGGAAGATAGAACAAGTAAGCAAGCTTAAAAAAAAATAGCTGCAAGAGGTGATTTAATGAATTAAAGAAAAAGGAATCTAACAGAAAAAGCTACATGTAGAAGAGTTTCTGGAAAGAGTACTTCCAGAAACCTTTCCACTCTATATTTGCAAGGTATACAAAGTTTTTTTTTTTTTTTTTTCCTTTTTGTTTGTCATTTGCTTTGTTTTGGGTTTTGTTTAGTCTATCTTTCTCCTTGCTCCTTTTGTCTTGCTGTGCTTTCTATTTGCATGCTCGATGATATCTAGGGATTCAGAGAGCCAATGGCTTCTCTGCAATTGAGGTAATCTTAAGTGACATTGAGGTATTGCACCATAAATTCAATTATTCATTTGAATGAAAGGGAAGCATTAGTGCAGTTAAGAAAAAAAATAATTTGTTTGCTTTTGGCTGGTGTTTATGACTTTGCTCAATGAAACAGTTACTGTCCCAAGTATGATCTGCCTAAATGAGTATTAAAATTAATTCTTCTTACCTGGGCATAGGTTCAATTGTGGTTAAGGTAGAGAAAAAATCAATTTTAATGTGCTTAGTATTATTAAGGGAGTCAAGCATTAAATATTCTTATCTAACACACATATCCAGGAATGTTGAAAACCAGGCAAAATTAGCTTTACATATTAAAAAGTACTTAAGACTTAAAAGAAATGTATTAATGTAAATCACATAGCAAAGGTACCTCTAACCTTGGAAGATTTTGAATCTATATTGTATTTTATATCACAAGTAAAATTAATATAATCAGTCGCTTTCAGATTCTATGTGTATAGAAAATAAGCATCACATTTATCTTAACTGTTCATGTCAGAGTTTGGAAGACTTGAAGAATGATCGATTGCATTCATTTATTTCACTTTCTTGTTTTTTGAATTCGGGGTGCATCCATTGTCTTAGGGTGATTGGAATTATTATTAAGAAGAGTCAGGCATCATTGATGGTCTAGTGACCCTGTATTATTATTTTTTTTCCTACAGTAGATCTTTGCATCTAGATTTGTACAAGGCTGATTTCCACAGGATAAAACTTGTTTCTTATGTTTTTATTCTAGTATCTGGATCAGCTTCAAGGCATTTAATGTGATCTCAAAGCCATTCATCCATTGAAATC
This sequence comes from Tupaia tana, assembly GCA_026018925.1. Lineage (NCBI taxonomy): Eukaryota > Metazoa > Chordata > Mammalia > Scandentia > Tupaiidae > Tupaia > Tupaia tana. Next base: position 208,111,018 of record JAKSZU010000001.1, on the reverse strand, counting down.
CCCTGCTGGGATAAACTATGAGAATAGAGAGCTGTTTCTTAAGCTTCAGGCACATATGTAAACTACTTGTCCTAAATTTTATTTCTGTAGAATTGAATGATTGATTCATTTTAAAATATTTTGTTGGTCTAAATTAATTCTTCAGACAAGATACCAGTGAAATTTTCTTTAGAAACATTATAGGTGGGACCAGACCGTGCACAGGGATAAAATGCGACACTCTGAAAAGCACATCCACATGAGAAGATTACCAGTTCAAGTCCAGAGACCTCCCTCAGTATGTACGGCATTCAAGTGACCATGGTCTGGGCTGGCTAAAGACAAGGAAGAATCATAGAATCACCTTGTTGGGGTTGCTGTATGTCTGTCTGTCTGTCCTTCCCTCGTTCCCTTTCTTTTCCTTACTAATTTTTTAGAGAGATTTTTGTCATAGGGCACCTGCACTTGCCGAAAAGACAGAGAGAGAGAGAGAGAAAGAGAGAGAGAGAGAGAGAGGGAGAGAGAGAGAGAAAGTGGGAAATCACTCCCCAGAAGGGTTGGCCATGTCCCAATCCCTTCTCCTCCATTCTCTTCTTGGGATTTTGGACACCCACACACATGTGCCCAGCATGAGAACTGTGGTAGACAATTTGGGAGTCCAGTGATGAAACTATTTCGCCATCTGCTGGTCCCTCTCTCCCTTTGTTTCTCTCTCACTCATGAAATAAATTTTAAAACTTCAGAAAAAAACAATACCATAGGCCCAGGTCTAGAGGGACAAGTGGTAGGATGTCACTGCCCAGGCTTGGATTTGGATCACAGAACAACCAAAAAGTTAGGGCCTGATAGCATGTGCCTGTGATCCTAGCTAACTGGGAGGCCAAGGCAAAGGATCACAACAGGGAAATGCTTTCAAAAACACTTCACTCTCGGGAACCAGCAGTTAGCGTAATGGCTATGTCACTGGACTCCCACTAGTCGACCGCGGTTCGCGTCTCGGACCCGGTGGCTTACAACTCACGCCGGGCGCGTGTGCGTGCGTGCCCAAGATCCCGAGAGGAGAATGGAGGAGAAGGGATTGCGGCGTGACCATCCCCCCTGGGGGGTGATTTCTCGCTTTCTGTCTCTATGTCTCTCTCTGTCTGTCTGGCGAGCGCACGCGCCCTATAGCGAAAAAACCTCTCCCAAAAAAAAAAAAAACACTTCACTCTCTTGGGACCAGCAGTTAGCGTAATGGCTATGTCGCTGGACTCCCATGTAGTCGACTGCGGTTTGCATCCCGGACTCAGTGGCTTAAAACTCATGTCGGAGGGGTGATTTCTTGCTTTCTATCTCTCTGTCTGTCTGTCTGGCGAGCGCACATGCCCTATAGCAAAAACCTCTCCAAAAAAAAACTTCACTCTTGCTCCACTTTTCTCTAACTTACTCATGAAGACCAAAACCAAAACCCAAACAAAACACCTCACTAAAATAAAAAAAAAAAACCTGTGTTCCACAATTTGTATGTGCACACATTATGAAACAACTCATTTTCTTGTGTCTATATGAACACTTCATGATAATGTACTTCTGAAATCTGCTCAGATGAGCAATGAGAATAGATTATCTGTATTTTAATGATTTTGAATGGTATCAGGCACTATCAATACTTAGCTTCTTTATTCTGACACTATATCTATCAAGGCTATGAAAAAAAAAGTAACTTAAAAAATTTGTGGAAAGGTAGAGATAAAAAGCTAATTTATTAAATAAAAATGGATGAAATACTATCATTCAAAGTATTTGAATATTCTTTTGCCATATTTCTGACATACTTGCACGTAATACGTGTTTGGTGATGGAGAAACATTTTGCAAGTGAAAAAGGTCAATTAGTTTGGTATGCGGATTCTATAAAAGGAATAACAGAAAATTATTTAAAGAAGAAACTAGAGAAGATCATGAGAGTTTAGAATTATGTGTTTCAAAGTTTGATCAATCTTTTTAGTGAATGAAGGTTCTTTGAGGAGTTCAAAAACAGACGAGGTGGGGCCAGCAGATGGTGGTTAGGTCTCTGAACTCCCACATCGTAGACCGCAGTTTGAGACCTGGACCTGCTGCTTAAGACTCACTCCAAGCACATGTGGGTGTGTCCAATATCCGGAGAGGAGAATGGAAGAAAAGGGATTGCAACAGGGCCATACACCCTGCATGGGGGGGGGGGGGGGGTAGGAGGGGGAGGGTGGTGGTTATACCCCCTGGGGGAGTGATTCTCATTTTCTATTGTCTCTTCAGCACACATGCCTTATAGAAAAAAAAAAAAATTCTCTCTCTCTCTTAAAAAAAAAAAAAAGAAGAGGTGTTATATGGTCAAATTTATGTCTTTGACAGAGCTCTCATATGGTAACACTGAAGACCAGTATGTATGTATGTTGTGAATCTAAAGGCAAAGAAATGAAGATATTATTGTAATAGTACAGGTGAAATAATAAGATTCACGAACAGAAGAAGCTGAATCAAAAGAAGGTAAAAGGAATATAATTTTAGGGGCTTATTAACTATTAATTGAATGACAATGCTGCCTAGAATAAATCCAGAATTTTGGCCTAGGGGGTAGAAGAATGCCATTACTACTAACCCAGGTGAAAAATAAGAAGGTGACTCCTAATACCATATAGTGGTATCTACTGATTAGGGTATCTAAATATAAGAGAGAATTTTGAGGTGATAACTACTCTTGGGAATCATTCACCTATGGGCCATAGCAAACACTGTGTATTGTTAAATGGCATACAGAGTAAAAAAAAAAAAATTAAAACTAAACATATACTCCATGGACAAGTGGGTCACAAATAATAATGTACACGTGAATTTATTTATACAACTTATAGAATTACTTCTCTTCCAGTTTATGTATCCAATTCAATATAACCGTTACTGTGTGATTTCTGAGCTACGTCTTCCTTTCTGCCCTCTGAGGAGAGCCACATTGCTTGACCTTTTGCTTCCTTACATCTTGTAAGTGCTTCCCTAGGATCCCCTTCATAATTTTGTTAAGAACTGGTGATTATTGTATTTTCTCCGAAGTTATCTTCTCTTTCATAAGGTGAGGTGTAATACTGCATGAGTCTTTTTCAGTGCTCTTTAGTAAAAAGTGATAGACAATAGCTCATAGGCCATAACAGGTTACTGGGACAACCTCAAACTCTCAGTGACTTAAAGCTAGAATGTTAATTTCTGGCTCTTGCTAAATGGTGGTGCTCTGCACTACATCATCCTCACAGCAGAGCCTAGTGATAACTTTTACAGACCGTTTCTGTTCGCTTTCACTGTCCAAAGTAAGTCACGTAGCTAGACTATGTCAGGGAGCCAGGATCAGAATCCTTCCACAGGGAGAGGGGCAGAAAACATTTCAAATGATGCAGCCTGCCACATGTACTTTAAGCTTTTTTATATTATAGTATTATTAAAAATACCTCTTTTGCACATCATTTCCATCTGTTTTGTACCTCGAAATAGCTCCTTCTCTTCTCAGTAACATCAACAAGGTGGAGTGAAGCTGCTATTTCTCTTCCCTTTAACTCAACTGTCTTATGACCTTATGTGGTGATCATTGTTTTTTCCTTTTCCTTTAATATACAAGTAAAGTTTAGAGCAGTTGTCTCCTGGTTGACTGGTAGACACAGAATCACATCACAAATTAAGGCATTGGTCTGGGTTTCAGCAGTGATTCACTTTAAATTTACTTTTAAAAAGAGAGATAATTTTTTTTTTTTTTTTTTTTTTTTTTTAGAAACGGGAGGACTGCCAGTCAATACTGGCCAGCACCGAATGTACTTTATTGCTAGTATTTATACACACTCCAGAGACTTCTCTGTTTTAAGGTTTTAAGTCCTTACTGAATTTATCAGGTTGTTATAACAATACTTTGTGGGTTTTTTGTTTTTTTTGTTTTTGTTAATTTTTTTTCTCTTTAAATTTATTTATTTTTTACATTAATTCATTAGCAAATCAATTAAATGGGGGGAGGAAGGCATAGAAAGCAACCATGGATACCAGAGACAATGTGGGAGGAGAGTGGGACATGGCAGAGGGTGAGGGATAAGGAATCAAGGATGGCAAAACAAAAAACAAAGTATACAAGACATAAGAATTGGAAAATTATTTGCTGAAAATATGTATGTTGATGTGCTTGATTGAGCCAATACACAGTGTATTTTGGATGGAAAATTCATTTGTATGCTGTAATGATTTATAGTGAATTAATGTAAAAAATAAATAAATTTAAAGAGAAAAAGAGAGATAATTTTCTAAGCGAGGTCTACCTAACCTTTTTGTAAGATCATTGCTACACTGCTCATTCAATTCTTCCATCATTTGTTTTTCTTTTTTTTTTTCTTTTGGACAGGTTTTTGCTATGGGGCGCATGCGCTTGCCAGACAGACAGAGAGAGACAGAGAGACAGAGAGCGAGAAATCACCCCCCAGGGGGGATGGCCACGCCGTAATCCCTTCTCCTCCATTCTCCTCTTGGGATCTTGGGCACACACGCACACGCGCCCAGCATGAGTTTAAGCCACCGGGTCCGGAACTCGAACCACGGTTGACTACGTGGGAGTCCAGCAACATAGTCATTATGCTAACTGCTGGTCCCTCATTTGTTTTTCTTGTAAATAGTTTTAAATACACACATACACACACACACACACACACACACTACATACACATTTCAATGCAATGACTGAAAACTTTTGCTAGGTATAGCATCAGAGTAATGATTTCATGGGGCCAGCTGGTGGCATAGTGGTTAAGGCGCTAGAATCCCACATGGCTGACTATAGTTCAAGTCCCAGACCTGGTAGCTTGCTTTCTCACTTTCTCTCTCTCTCTCACACGTACCCTATTGCAAACGTTTTTTAAAAGTAACGATTAATTATTGACTTTTGTTTATTTATATCTTCTATATGTAAGTATCCATATCCCTTTCCATTTCTTAGCCGCCTCTTAAATATTAGAATCTTGTCAGTATTCAGTTTATATTATCTGCTATGAAATAACAAAAATACCACTTGTCAATGTATCCTAATGTACTGCACTATGAAATATTTGACTAAATTATACTCAAAAAGTAAACTTATTTCTCAAGATAAAAAGTTTTTTTGCTGTTCATATGTCTTCCTTAGAGAGTTGTTTATTCAGCTCATTCTTGCATCTTTTAATTGGGTTAATCATTTTCTTCTGGGTAAACTGCTTGAGTTCCCTGTGAAATCTGGTTATCAGTCCCTTCTCTGAGGCACAGTTAACAAAAATTCTCTCCCATTCTGAGGGTTGTCGACTCACACTAATTACAGTGTCCTTTGCTGTGCAAGTCCTCACTTTGTGGTAGAGAATGAAAGACTGGAGAACATAAAAGTATTAAAAATTGTAATGGACACTAGAGACAAAGTGGAAAGAGAGTTGGGGGGGGAGAGCATAGGAAATTTGGGGGGGGAAATGGAGAGGTAAGACACTTGTGGGACACAGGTAAGATTTATTGTCTGTTGACGAGGGTAAGTATGGTGGTCTCTACTGGGCTGGACTGAGGTGTATATCATGCTGGGTAAAATCTCTCCACAATATAAATGATGTATAGCGATTTAATATATGAATACTAATTTAAAAATTAAAAAAGGAAAAAAAAGTACTATTTCCTCACTAGCTTAAATCTGATTATCTCTGTTGGGCCTCATTCAGATTTTGTCTACTTACAAAGATAGTCCTTTCCTGATCCCTTATCCCACTCTTCCTTATAATTTACTTTAAACTGCAGTCTTTCTATCTTTATATAATTGAATTTCTGTCTGGTTGTCTTTTCCTCTTTTTAAACCTGCTTCTAATAAATAAATTTCCTATCTAACTAAATGAAAAACCGATTTACTTTTTCAGCACTGAAATTGTTTTGTATTTATAGACTTTCATTTTCCCTGTGTCTCGCAGGTCAAAGTATTCTCCTACTTCTCCAAAGCCTTTATTCTTTGATCTCAGTCCTCCTTCCTCACGATCTATACAATCGTATTCTCTGACTCTGGTAGTTCCCATAGCTTCTCCTTTATGACCTTTAATGTGTACAAACCTACTGCTTCTGATGCTTTCTTGCTTTGTGTCCATCCTCACATTCTCACCTTCACCATCAGATTTCAATAAGTATCAGTCAAATAATCGAAATTGGAGGTAGATAGTAAAATATATTGGTTAGGCAATTAATGTTACAGTTTTTTTTTTCATTTTTTGACAGTTAATTACCAAACATCTCCATAGCAATATAGTTCGTGAAAAGTCTGCATTATTTTACCATCGAATCAAAGATATTACCATGTATCTTTTCCATCAGGAAAATTTACATTCCCATGTCTGTTAAGTACTTCCTCTCTAAGCCTCTTCCATCCTCAACTGCCACTACCCATCCCCTTACCTATAGTGTCTGGTATCCACACTTGTCTTCTCTACCATTACGTCTTCAGGTCTTTCCGCTTCTGTTATTGAGCAGAGGCATCCTCTGTGTTCCATCGTCTGGCTTATTTTACTTGGCATTAAATCTTCTCTGTTCATCTACTCTGTCTCAGATGACAAGGACAGGGTCTCATCGTTCCTTATGGCTAGTATAGATTTTAATGTAGAGATGACATCATGTTAATAGATACTCCATTACAAGCATAACTGACACAGAAGATTTTTGTATATTTATTCATGTATACTTCATAGGAACTACAATCAACACAGTTCTTAAAAATGTGTGTAATATCATTAAACACTCTATAAATTTTATCTCACTATGGCAATGACACATAGCTATGCAAGAAAAGCCAATATGAATACAACATTGATTCTATATATTTTCTGATATTTCAAGGAACTATGAATACTGTAATTTTGATAAATGCTCTTCCAAATTAAGAACAATTTATAGTGTAGCCTCACTAAGAAGAATTTTTTATAAAATGTCCTACTTGAATTCATATTTAATAAATATTTATGTTCATAAAAATTTTTATGTCAACTTTTCTTTTTTATTCTTTAATATTTGCTATAGGGCATGAGTGCTTGCCAGAGAGAAATAGAAACAAGGGAATGTGAGAAATCACCCCCAAAAGGGGATGACCACACTATAATCCCTTGTTCTCTACTGTAGTCTTCTCAGGATTTTAGGTATACATGGTGTGATTTTCAAGTCCCCAGGCCTGGGACTAAAACTGGGTTGAGATCTAGCACTTTAACTTCTGTGCCACCTCCTGATCCCCTGATTATTTCAATTTTTAGAAAAAATGAAATATTTTGTTAAGAAAATTAAATAACTGTATAGTATGTTACTATTATGGATTTTTTTCCACAATCAATGAAAACATTAAAGTCAAAATATTCCTGGACCTTTTTGTGTTTTGTTTTGTTTTGTTTAGATTTTTGCCAAAATACACATGCACTTGCTGGAGAGAGAGAGACAGAGAGAGGGAAAGTGAGAAATCACTCCCTCCTCCCCACAGGGGAGATGGGTATGCTGTAATTCCTTCTCCATTTTTCTCTCAGGAATTTGGGCACACACACACACACACATACCTGACATAATTTTCAAGCTGCTGTGTCCGGGACTTGAACAATAGTTGCCCACATGGGAGTCTGGCACCTTATTCACCATGCTACCTGCTGGACTCTATTCATAAAACTTTGATGAGTTTTTTGTGTTAATTGCTAGAGAGCACTCCAGACAGAGGAAGAGAAGGAAAAAGAGAAAGTACCCACCAGTGAGATATAGTCATACCTTAGTCCTTTTTTCTCCATTTCATCATCTTGTCAGGATTCTGAGCAGGCATACACACATGCCCAAGCATATTTTTTGAGCTGCTGGGACCTAAATTTAAGCAATAATTGGCTATGTGGGTTTTGGTTCCTATGCACTACCATGCTGTGGAGCTGACCTGTCAGATACTGAGTATACACAAACAGTATTCAATTATGACATGCTTGCCAATATGCTAAAAATCACAAAATCTCAATGATTTACTACAATAGGAATGTATATTAATATTTTTTCTAGTGGGTCATCTAAAACCCCACCCCTGTAAGACATAAGACAGAACTCTCTGTAGTAAGACGTAACCCTCGTAGTAATTCTGAAAACTACTTTCTTCCCCACCCCTGTAAGACATGAGACAGAACTCTCTGTAGTAAGACGTAAGCCTCATAGTAATTTTGAAAACTACTTTCACTATTGTCATTTGCATCAAGCATGGAAAGAAAAATCACATAGAAGGTAGAAGTGGAAACTTCATATGGAAAAAGTCTTGAAAGTGTGTATATCTCTTCTCCTTTGTCTTCTTTTCTTCTTCTTCTTCTTCTTCTTCTTCTCCTCCTCCTCCTCCTCCTCCTCCTCCTCCTCCTCCTCCTCCTCTTCTTCTTCTTCTTCTTCTTTTCTTCTTCTTCTTCCTTTGCTATAGGACAAGTGCACTTGCCAAAGAGAGACTGAGAGAGGTAAAGTGGGAGAGAGAGAAAGGGAAAGTGAGAAAGCATCCCTTGGGGGAAGCAGGGGAGGAATAGCCATGCCTCAAACCCTTCTCCTCCATTTTCCCCTTCTTATGAGATTTTGGGCATGCTTGTACACACACCTGGTATGTTTTTCAAGTCATTGGGTCTGGGACTCAAATTGCAGAGTAAGCCATGTGGAATCCAGCCACTTTAATCACCACACCACCAGATGGCTCTGAAGTATGTATAACACTATTGGATTCAAAGCATTGGTCAGAACTAATGGGCAAATCCACTTTCAGGAAAGACTGGGAAACGGCCAGTTGCATGCCCAGGAAGTAAAGAAATCAAGTTTTGTTATTGAATGTTGCAAATACAAATAAGATGTAGAACCTTAACTTTAAGGAACTTGCAATGTTGCTAGATTACTGGGAAAATTTACAGATATTATACAGAGCAATAATGCTTTGATAAACACATGTAGAAGATGATGCAACACAAAAAATGTTCTATTATTTTGTTGGAAGGTCTAGAAGTTCTGGTAGGACTGGAGTGTATTATGAAGTTAATAGAAAAGCTTATTCTCGAATTAAATTTTGAAGCTATAGGGGCCAGCAGGTGGCATAGAGGCTAAGGCATTGGTCTCCCACATGTCCATGGTTCAAGTCTTGGACTTAGCAGTTTGAAAATCAAGCCAGGCACTTGTGTGTGTGTGTGTGTGTGTGTGTGTGTGCCCAAAATCCCAGGAAGAGAATGGAAAAGAAAGGATTGCAGCATGGCCATCTCACCTAGGGTGTGATTTCTCAGTTTCTTTCTCAGTGTCTCTCTCTGGTCCTATGGGAAAAAAAAACTAAAACAAAAGAAAAAGCTGTCTATTTTTTTTCACTAATTTGAGATATAAACATTTATTTATATATATATATATATATATATATATATATATATATATACACACACACACACATATATACACATAAATATATATATATACACACATATATATATATATGTGTGTGTGTGTGTGTGTGTATGTATGTGTATATATATATATATATATATATATATATATATATATATATATATCTTCTTTTCCTACCTTCTGAAGGGACCAGGGATAAAAGATAAAAGAATGCCAAATTATTGAAGAATTAAGATAAAAGCTATGGGTATGAATTATGCATTAGGATATATGAAATTGTTTATATGCTTGGAATTATACGCAACACAGCTTTCTGCCTTGGGTTGATTTTTTGTTGTTGTTGTTCTACAAATATTACTGCTATTCTTGTTTAAGTTGGGAGTATTTTTACTCAATATAGCTATTTATCATATTTTTTGACTATGCTGAGTAATTTGTTTTAGGTGAACCATTGGTAAATCAGATATAGTTGAAATATATTGCTTTAACTTTATCTCAACTTGATCTCATATAAAAATGCATAATTGGTATTGCTTAAATAGTTGAAAATATTTTAATACCTTGTTTTGAATATATGCATTCTGGTTATTTCAATTTTTAAATTTTTTTGTATGAACCAACTTGATATCTTTATATACTTGTCAGTGACTTAAAAAGTGATAATTATCTGTAAACAAATTCTTTTTTATTTTATAACTATGTATATATGAATTATCAAAAGATAGAACAAGCTATTTCATTTGATTGTTCCTTATACGATACAATGAATTTAACATTCCTTTCTTCTTGTTTTTTGCCCATAACCTATGACTTTGGATTCATTAAGTTAAAGTGGGATTAATGAATGTATACTCTGACATTCCATTACTTTTACTACCAATGTGATATTCTTAGCAATAAAAACTTTTTTAAGCTGTTAGACTTAATTTAATGGTATAGTAACCATTATACAACATGATTTACCTATTTTTACATTTGAGTGTATTCTATTTTCATTTCAATGTTTATGTGCTTTCATTTTGCCATCCTTTAGTTTTTAAGTTTGCTTTTCTACATTTAATATTTTATAACAGAAAGAACATTAAAATCAAAGTTTCAGGCATATAAACATAAAAATGAAAGTTTAAAATGCAGTCCTTATTCTGAAAGCCAAAAGAACAGTTTTCATGTATAATCTACTTTAATTCTTTTTTTTTTTCAATTGAAGACATCTCATGGTCAATATCTTTGCCAAAATTTGTATCTTATTGTACTCAATATAATAACTTTATTTATCTGAATCATCAGTTTTGTTTTCATTGCAAACCTGAATTTACAAACATAGAACATGAAAAAGCAGATGGACATACATGGGCTTAATAAGAAACAAGAAACTTATTAACTGCAGGTGTGTTTACTGTTAATATTAATTGTACGAGACATTTCCCAAAGCTTTATTTCTTTCTTTCATCCCGCTATTAGGTGAGTCTTTATGCATGAAATAAAGTGGTATTTTTGAATGACTTTATTCTGCTATTAGCCATTTGTTTGTTTGAACTGAATTTTGTCTCGTGGACATTCAGACCAAAGTTTCTTCTGTAGAATTCAAACTGTATGTCAATGAATTCTGTCAATTTTGTGAGTAAAACTGTAATTAAAACTAGACCCATTCTATTTCTGATAAGCTTCTAAGATGAATGATTCAGACACATCTCCATAACCAAACAGTCCCCAGCGAACTTTTTCTTCAGAGCTATTGTTTTGAATAGAAAATGGCTTTGCTTCACTACTTTAAGAAAAGACAAAACAATAACACACACACACACACACAGACACACATGCACAAAATCTGAATCTTTGTAAACCAAGATATTATAGCAATATTCTCCAAATTAGAATCCAGTTATATAGGGATCAGCTGCTGGTATAGTGGCTATGCTACTGGACTCCCATGTGGTCGACCATGGTTCAAGTCCCAGACCTGGTGGCTTACATTCATACCTGGCACATGTGCATGCATGCCCAAGATTGCAAGAGAATGGAGGAGAAGGGATTGCAGCATGGTCATGCCTCTTGAGGGGTGATTTCTCGCTTTCTGTCTCTCTGTCTTTCTATTTCTCTGGCGAGCACATGCACCCTATAGCAAAAACTCTCAAAAAAAAAATCCAGTTATACAAATCTGACATTTCATTTTGTATTCCATTATAGTGCACAACTGGGCAGATTCCAATATCAAAAACTGTTGTTTTCAATAGGTACCAAAAAGATACCTAGACACATTAAGCTCCCAAAGCAAAAGTCTCTTATATTATCAGCTCTTTGACTGAATATCATTTAAACTCCCATTCCTTTGAATGTTATGCTATGATTTTTTTTCCTCAAAACTAACAAAAAGTAAAGACTCATATTCTGAGATAAAGCAACAGTTAGTTCTTTGGTATTTGTGGTAACTTCCCATAAAGTCAAATTCTGGCCAACAGCTTACTTGCATGTATCAAAAAAAAAAAAAAAAAAAACCTACCATTGACACTTTAAAATGATAATCTCTACTAGCTGGAACGAAGGTGGAATTTTAATATTTTTATGTGTTATAGACAAAAGAATGTATTATCATTATTATGTAGCATATTAGGTTTTGTGTAAAGAAAGGGCAGAGTAATTACATTTCATTAGTATGTGTCCCTGATTTCGTATGCAATTCAAGGTGAATCTGTGTTTCTTGCTGTTGTGTCATCACAACAAGAAAGCTGTACTGGCAGCTAAATGCAGCCTCCATTAGCCTAATTTGGATCAGTCTAGAATAACTGGTATTTATTTTTTTTATTTTTTTATTTTTGCTGTGTGTGTGTATGTGTGTGTGTGTGTGTTTGTGCATGTCACTTTGGAAAGTCGTCACTTTGGAAAGAATGAAACTATTGGTTGCAAGTGTTCTGTTTAACACCTAAGTTTGTTGTTGTTCTTATAGAGATTTTTTCCACAGGGCACATGTGCTGTCCGGAGATAAAGAGAGACGGAAAGAGAAAAATCATGCCCCTGGGGACTGGCCATGCTGCAATCCCTTCTCTTCCATTCTCCACTAAGGATTTTGGGCACAAACGCACGTGCACCTAGTGTATCCCCAAAGTTTCAATTGTTGGAAAAATTGTAAAACTATTAGAGATTACAGTCAACTACTATAAAAGTGAAGTATCAGAAACTGATCTTGCAGGGATGGGACCAACAGTTGATATAATGCTGCTGGACTCCCACGTAGTCAACTGCAGTTTGGCTCCCAGACCGGGCCACTTAAAACACGTGCCGTGCACATGAGCAGGAGTGTCCAAGATCACGAGAGAAGAATGGAGGAAAAGATATTAAGGTATGGCCATCCCCACAGGGGGGTGATTTCTTACTTTCTGTCTGTTTTTCTCTGTGTCTCTGGCAAGTGTACGTGCCGTATAGCAAAAAAAAAAAAAAAAAAAAAAAAAAAAAAAAAAAAAAAAAAAAAAAAAAAATACAAACAAACAAACAACAACAACAAAAAATCTCTCTCTTAAAAAAAAATGACCTTACAGATGATATTTAAAACATGGTCAATAGTATCTCAAAAAACCCTTTTCTCTGTGACCTTGGAACTCTACGAGTACAAATTCACAATGATCACTGGGCAGACTGGTACCTGGTGCTGGCAAACCCAGACCTGTGACTGTATTATGGTGTCAGTGTGGATATTTGTATGTGTGCTTTCTACCAGTATCAAAATTCCCCCAGTAATGATAATCACCCACTGCTATGCAGTCTCCGTTTGGGTGAACTGTCATAGTAAATTAATCCTTAGCACTTATTTGTCTTCGTTATCTTGATGATGACAAAAAGAAAATCTTGGCAGTTTCTTTTTTAAAAAAAATCTATAAAATGTTGGTGCTATGGCAACATATTACCCTAATTTCCAGAGGCAATGCAGAGCATTAACTGGTTTATGTAATGCAAAGTAAAGAAGAATGCCTTGCTTTCATTTCATTATCTTGACAATTTCGACAGTTTCATGAGCACTGAGAGATAGCAGTCCTTCTTTATTCATCATGAGAATACAGATGTCTCTCATAGGCAAGAGAAAAGAAAGCATAATGTTTATATTCAATAGGAATGTCTTTATCAGAATTGTATCTATATAGTCCCACAGAGTAATGTTTACATCAATAGAACATGAGTATGCTCTACCTGGAATCTAGTTACCAACAGTTGTGCAGTATGTATCCACCATCTTCTATAGCTGTGATCGTGTAAAGAGACCCAGGAGATACATCTGGATATCATTCTTAGTTGGAAGGACATTGAAAACCTATGAAAGTCCTAATTATGTCATGCAATGTACTCAGTAGTGTCAACAAAGACTCAGTTATAATCTGCACAGATAAACATTACCCCAGTGTTCCACTTGGTGCCAGCACAGAAAGCCATACAAGGGCTCTCACTCCTACGCATTCAGACACAGGTACTTCCGATCCTATTTTTCATTTGATTAATTCTTTTGTTCACTGAAAACATAATTGAATGCTTAATCTCTAATTTTAGAGAAGTACTCATTATTCATATATTTTCTAATACCTTGTAAATGTGTTATTTATTTTCCTTTGTCTGCTCACAGTAATTTATTTAAGTATAGAGTCCTTGGGACATTAACATTTCCACTCTAAACATAGTAGATACTGATGATATCACTTGAATATCTTCTGGAACTTGATTATGTAGATAACATTTCTGAAGTCTTTATGATCCTGGATTTTATTTTGTCATGCATATCCATTTTGAATTTAGAAGAAAGAGTTTTTGCTAAAATTGACAACATGTATGGTGTCCAGTTGAATAAACTGGACTGGTGTGAAGTGTATTCATGTTGGGTAAATTCACTTTACAAGTTATAATAATTTATCATGATTGACTATATAAAATAAATTTAAAAATTAAATAAAGATATCTCAATCAGTAATTCATGTTTCATTTGCTGACATTTTTTAAAGCAGATGTTCATTTTGCCATTGTAACTTTTCTATTATTATTTGAGTAAATTTCTACATTCCATCCTCTATTTTATCATAATTCAATTTTTATTTTTTTGAGAGATTTTTGCTATAAAGCGCATGTGCTCGCCAGACAGAGAGAGACAGAGAGATAGAAAGCGAGAAATCACCCCCCAGGGGGGGTGGCCACGCCGCAATCCCTTCTCCTCTGTACTGCTCTTGGGATCTTGGGCACGCATGCACACGTGCCTAGTGTGAGTTTTAAGCCACCGGGTTCAGGACGCAAACCGCGGTCGACTACGTGGGAGTCCAGCGACATAGCCATTACGCTAACTGCTGGTCCCGACCATAATTCAGTTTTTTAAAGGTGGGTCATTATTGCTTGCTTAGAAGTATAGCAAAATAATGGGACCAGCAGATGGCGTAATGGTTACATTGCTGGACTCCCATGTAGTCAAATATGGTTCGAGTCCTGGACCTGGTGGCTTAAATTCACACCAGGCATGTGTTCATGTGTGTCCAAGATCCCTAGAGGAGAATGGAAGAGAAGGCGTTGTGGCATGGCCATCCCACCTGGAGGGTGATTTCTTGCTTTCTGTCTCTCTGTCTCTCTCTGTCCTTCTGGCAAGCACATATGCCCTATAGCCAAAACCTCTCCAAAAAAAAAAGAAAAAAAGTATGGCAAAATAAACTATGAAAATACCTCTGATCCTCTACTAACATATCCAGAGTTTTTATTTTCTTTAAGAATTTTAAGATTTTTTTTTTCTGTTTTGGTTTCAGCTCTGATTTGTCACATTGCTTTTCCCTCTGTTTCATTTTCCCCCTTTCTTCCTCAATGGAGAGCAATACTTAAGATTCTTCTGCCAACAAACAAAGCCAACGGAAAGTCAGCGACTCTCTAACTGTTCTCATACATATATGTGGATTTTTATACTTGGATAGAAAGCAGAGGGCAAGTTAATGGTCCTAAGTATTATCTTTTACACAAAGATCAGCATCACAGTCATTTCATATAGCTCTATGAACCATGACAGGTCTTTGTGTTGATTGGGGATAAAATGCTGCCTCCACTTACTCATTTCCAGGAGCCATGTGTAAAGGACCCTACCCTCACGCAAGTCTATACCCAACAACTTTTCTTAGCATTCTTCTTTCCTTTGCCACAGTGTACATAATTTTGCATCTTAAGATACAATATTTATCCAACCACTGCCCTTTTGCCTTATTTATGTTGTATATTGAAGTCTCAGTCTCTGAATACATACTCATTTTAAGGTATGTTTGGAATTAGAAGAAAATAAAATGGCTCTGGACACTTCATAGGAGAGGCATTATAGATAAAATAAAGCGGCCTTAAAAAGATAATTTGGACAATGATGATAAATTAATCACTAGCACTAGCTTGTACAATGTCATGATTATACTTGATATGGAAGTATTTTCTACATTTCATCTATTTTCTTTTAGGAAGCATCCATGGAACTTTAAAATAAAGTGTAAGAAAGTTGAGTTTACTTTACAGTTTACATATATTAGGTAATCACATAATTTTTCTGGAATGCTTTTAAAATTTTTTCTCAAAACTTTTCTAATGTAACAATCACATATTATCTAAAATATAGATTTTTGTTTTGACTACTTTTTATATATTTCTATATTTTATTTATTTATTTATTTATTTTAGAAAGAGAGAGAGAGAGAAAGTGAGAAATTACCTTCCGGGGGAATGGTCATGCTGAAATCCCTTCTCCTTATTCTCCTCTAGGGATTTTGAGTGCACACATACATGCACTCAGTATGTTTTTCAGGCCACCAGGTCCGGGACATGAACCTGCAGAGTTGGCCATGTGGGATCCAGTGTCTTTATCATACCACCTACAGATAGTTCTTCAACAGAGAACTTTACATATTTTTGTCTGTTAAATGTTTCTTCTGTTTATCTTTCCCACTCACCCTTTCCCACCACTCTCCTTGTTTACAGTCTCCGGTATGTACCCTTATCCTCTTTCAAGTGCTGCCATATAGTGCAGACATTTGGTATATATTGAGTAGGGATATACAGTGTGTATCTTTCAATGTCTAGTTCACTTCACTTAGTATAAAGTCTTCTATATTTTTCCACTTTGAATCAAATGATACGCAAATTAGTACAACCAAGATGGAAAACAATGTGGAGGTTTCTCAACCACCTACAAAGAGAACTATCATATGGAATACAGTAATCCTTCTCCTTGGTATATTTTTGCACAGGATAGGAAAACACTGTCCAAAAGACACCTGCACATCCATGTTCATTGCAGCATTATTCACAATTGATATTTCTTTCTATCTCAAGCTATTTTATTATTTTACTTTTTAATAAGAAATTATTTTTGTACTTTACTGAGAAGAGAGCTTTCTTCATGTTTTATTTAGATTTATTTGAGAACCATACATTTTTAAATTAATTTACTATTATCATTTTTTTATTGCTAGAGGGCATGTTTGCTCACCAGGCAAAAAGAGAGAGAACAGAAAGAACACGCTCCAATGGAGCAGGGTCACACCACAATCCTTTTTCCTCCATTTCTCTCTCCTGTCAGGATTTTAGGCACATTGGTACATACTCCCAGAGTGATTTTTCATATCTCTAGGGCAAGGATTTGAATATATTAAAACTGTGTGGAATCTGCTCCCTACGCACATGTGTTAGGTACTGTGCCATGTGGCTAGCTCTCAGAACTATTTTTATCATATAATTTAGGCCATTTTTAATATATTCTAGTACTTCAAATAATATTACAAAGCCATTCCAGTTATTTTATTAAAACCTCATCTTCGTATAAAATAGTTACTGAAAAATCTTGAAAAATAGTCAAGATACCTGGATTTCCTTTATCTCCTTTATGTTATATGCACGTGTTTGCAGGTTTCCTTAAAAACTTGGATAATATTGATGGAAGTGCTTGGCTAAGTTTTTGATATTTGACAGTATTGTTGGAGGAAAAATTTTATGTACGGGAAGTTTCTATGTAAATCCTGCAAATTATCAAAAAAATACAAATGCATGAATTTTGAGTGTATTGAGATCAAAATTTGAGGAATATTCCTTTTATTTAGTTTCTGCTAAAAACATTAAAGATTGAATGCTTCTGCCACATTAAGGCAAACTTTAAGCACCCTCTTCTGAGAACTTCCCTCCCTGCGTAGGTCAGGATGTGCTCTGAGAAACCTAGAGTTGTGTGACCAGCAGTTAGCGTAATGGCTATGTCGCTGGACTCCCATGTAGTCAACCACGGTTCGAGTCCTGGACCCGGGGCCTTGAATTCACGCCGGGCGCGTGTGCATGCGTGCCCAAGATCCCGAGAGGAGAATGGAGGAGAAGGGATTGTGGCGTGACCATCCCTCCTGGGGGGTGATTTCTCGCTTTCTGTCTCTCTGTCTCCCTCTTTCTGGCGAGCACTAGTGCCCTATAGAGAAAACCTCTCAAAAAAAAAAAAAAAAAGAAAAGAAAGAAAAGAAAAAGAAAAAGAAAAAGAAAAAGCATTGTGTCATGGCATAGCCAAAAATTTTAAAAATTTGCTCTTTGTTGTCTTGGCATGTGGTTCTCAACTATAGTGACTAGAAAGAGGTTAATTCCTTAAAATTTATCTCGTCAAAATCAGTTTCCCACATGACTGCTTCATCTTTGGTAAAAAACAATTTTCTAAATTTACCTCATTTACAGGTAAATCAAAATTATACCATTAACTTGTACGACAGTCCCGAACATGCAACGTCCTGTTTTTCCACTCTCTGCCCTTTGGTCTCCTGCTCTTTGGAATCAGTTCCCACCTGGACAATGCACTGACTCTAACCTCATATTTTCTCTCTCTACCCTAGATCACACCTGATGTAGCATCAGGCAGAACGGACTGCCCCTTAAAACAATAAGAAAAATATATAGATTCTCACAGAAATCTCAGGTATCTCTGTATTAATATAAATTCTGTATAGTTTAGAATTAGTATGAGTCAAAGGGCAGTTTATAAATAATTGAAAGTACCATTAGCCAATCATTGACTTAGCTATCTGGCAGTTTGGGTGTCTCTGAATTGGCTCCGGCTTATTGAGTCTTGATTAGTTAACTATTTAAGAGAGGCTCAACTCACCAATCCTGAACTCTTTCACGTTCTCCTGTGTTCTGCTTCTCCTGTGAGTAATGTCCACATTGTCCTGATTGCAAAGCATTTCCAAGTTAGAGAAGTTCACTCATTTTAATATAGTTTTGGTTTAAAATATAAACCATAGAACATAGACAACTCTTTGTTCCATTTTTTAATATTCCCCATTCTGTAAGAAAATTATAAAAATCTTTGGATATTAAGATATACAAAAATCTTATAAAATCCTTAGAGGTCTACTCTATTTTTTCTCTTTAGATATTACTGTGAATATAGTAATGAGAAATGAAGAAAGAGAATATGGGGCCAGCAGATGATGTAATAGTTACATCGCTGAATTCCCATGTAGTCAACTGCAGTTTGAGGATCAGACTCAGAGACTTAAAGCTCATTCTGGGCTCATGCGCTTGTGAGCCCAAGATCCCAAGAGGAGAATGGAAAAGGAATTTCAGTGTGACCATCCCCCATTGGGGATTATTTCTCCCTTTCTGTCTCTCAGTCTCTTCAGAAAGTATGGGTGCCCTATAGCAAAGATCTCTAAAAAATAAAAGAAAAAAGATTTCATATTTCTATTATTTCTATATTATTTCTATTTAAGATACTAATATATCACATTGCAATATTTGCAGTTTCCTCATTTTTCTTTATATTCCCTATCATATTTTATTAAACGCAATGTGTTTTTTTTTTAGTTTTGCTTTAGAGTGTGTATGCTCACCAGAGAAAGACAGAGAAGGTGAAAGAAAAAGAGAGTGAGAAAACACCCCTCCAAGGAGAATGACCACACTGCAATTCCTTCTTCATTCTCCTCTAGGGATTCGGGGCATGTATGCACAGGTGCCCAGCATCCTTTCCAAGCCAATGGATCTGGACTGAAACTACTCAGCTGGCCATGTAGACCCAGCTGCCTTAACCAGTATACCAACTGGTTGGCCCCAAAATACATATTATGATTTGAATCTGCAGCATACATTAAAATTTAATAAAATTATTAAAAATCACCCCCAAAGAAAAGATAATATTTGACAAAACACTATTTCAAATTTGCTGTTACAGAATGATAGCTGGCAAATATATTCTCAAATGGGTGATTTTTGTTAGTTGAATGAAAACATTTAAGACCTTCTGAAAGTCTGCTTTATATTTATTGCTGTGAACAGGATAACTCCTCAGTATTTATGGTCCTTAGATTTGATTACGTTAATTTGTTGATGGAAAGTATCAGGATGATTTGTTCTTACTTTGGGAATTTCTGTCTCAATAACCAATGACCTTCATGAAAAGTATACTTTGTAATTTTTCATATTGATTCCAAGAGATACATTCATTAATTCATTCATTTTTACAGTTTATTTATTTCTTATATGAGAGAAAAGGAGAGAGCATCTTCAACAGGGTCCTGACACCATAATCCATCCCCAGCCTCAATTATAAGACAAGAGGACAACAATACCTAACTTTGTAGGCATGGGTTATAAGAGCAGTAAGGTCTACATTTAATACAAATATTCATTATGAAAATACAATTTTCAGAAGTGTTAATGGCAGGAAAAACATGCAAATGTAACTTGATTGATATCCTAAAATCTATTTTCAGAGGCATGAGAACAATATTCTGTGGCAGCAGTTATGTTAATTACTTGTTTATTAATATATATGTTCATATAATATAGATATATATCACTTGTGTTTAAATATAAAGCAGAGTTAAAATACTAACTTATGTGAATATAATATCACTATATTTTACAAGATTACTCTTTGGGTTAACTTTAATTCAAATTATAAAATTTAGGGACCAGCAGTTAGCGTAATGGCTATGTCGCTGGACTCCCACGTAGTCGACCACGGTTCGAGTCCTGGACCCGGTGGCTTATACTTATGCTGGGCGCGTGTACATGCGTGCCCAAGATCCCGAGAGGAGAATGGAGGAGAAGGGATTGCAGCGTGGCCATCCCCTCTGGGGGATGATTTCTCTCTTTCTATCTCTCCATCCATCTCTGTCTGTCTGGTGCGCACATGCGCCCTATAGCAAAAACCTCTCAAAAATTATAAAATTTATAGAGTTATGCATAAATTTTATGCCAGTTAAATTGTTTTGGATATTAAAAAATCTTATAAATTTTAGGCATGGTAATCTTTCCTGAGACTATAGAAAGAATAACACATGAGGCCAGCAGGTGGCATAGTGGTTCGGGCTCTGGACTCCCACATTGCCAACCGCTATTCAAGTCCTGGAACTGATGACTTGCTTTTCCAGTTTCCCTCTCTATGTCTGCTTCTTTCTGATGACTATAGCAAATTAAACATAATAATAAGAAGAAATGAAATAAAATTTTAAAATCTTTAAAAATAAATAAATAACACACTTTGGATTGACTAGCTCATAGTCTAGCCAAGCAACTTGTGTGTAAGCAATATATTTGCTAATATGGAATTGTGAGTGAGGTTATAAGGCTATCCTCGGGGATTGGTGCAAGAGTAAATGAGGGAAGATTGTTAAAGTGTATGGATGAGACATGACAATTGCTTACAGAAAAGGTGGTGTTCAGGTAATCAAAGATAGAAAGGAAAAACTATACAGAAGTGCAATGAAGATAAAATGAAAAGGGGAAAAGTGAAAATTACCAAAATGAATAGAACTTGTGAGCTGGAAATACTATTGTGGACAGAACTGGAAATAGGCAGGACACATCTGTGTTTTGAATGGAAGATTTTATATTTTAATCCCCATACAAATCAAAACTCCTTAAGAACATTTTACTGTATTCTATTCATCTCAAGACTTAGAAATTGTAATACTATAAGACTTGATTTTTTTTAAGGAAATGTAGTTTTTACTTTCCAGAAAATATCACAGGGTACAGCAAAAACACAGAACTGGTATTATCTTTTCTGTACATTTCACATATTATTATCAATCTGTATTTTCTAATTTGGGTAAATATATGTGTTTGTATGTGTGTGCATGTGTGTGTGTATAATATATGTATATATAGGAAAAAGAATACATTTTAAAGTTTATTTCTGTTTTACATGTCCTTCAAAATAACTGGAAGTGGAATTGTAATTTATTCTTTCTTTTTTTTTTTTTTTTTTTTACCTTGTCATTTGTTGAATAGTATTCTAGATATTCAAAAGCAAATCTGTTTATTTAGTACCTGGATGGGAAGAACACATGTGGTAGATATATTTTATTAGAACTAGTTACTTTTGTTTAAAATAAATTCTTCTTTTTTTAAGAAGTAGTTGGACTTAGATAACAGAAAGCTTTTTTTTCTGTTAGTTCATATTTTATTTCTCTGGAGAAAAAACCCACAGTTCTTGTCTATGCTTTCCAACTCCCTTTGTTAAATGCCAACCTTGTCTATATTTTCTCTGAATTTATTTATGAAAGACTATAGAATTTAAATTAGTATGAACCTCAAGATACAGCACCACTCCTTGTTTGCCATATTAAAGCTTATATGAAAATCTTAAATTGAAGCAGAATATCAGGATCCTTTATATTTCAAAGTTGAATTAATTTATTAAAACACCAACTACTATAGAAGTTCTTCTGAAATTAATTTGCTTAGATATCTATACATGTGATACAGTCTCATATTTGTTAGGTATTATTTTTATATACAATTTAGTAAGAGAAGATGTGCTAACAAGTAACCTACATTCATATTCTGGCTTTGCATCATACTGACAAATTACCTTTCAACCTCTCGGTTTCCTCAGCTGTAAGATGACGATCAGAGTAAACCTCTATATGATTATAGTAAAAATTGAAGCAAATACTTAGCAAAGTACATAGCAAAGGGCACTTCAAAAGGTAAGTGCTTAGACCCTAAAGTAGTTGAAATATCATATTTAAATATTGATATGAATTAGTATTAATTTCTAACATGAATCTGAGTTAGTTACTTCTTTAAATCCATTTGTTAAATGGATTCTTTAAATCCATGCTCATCTGTAAAAAAGAGAGTTATAGTACTTATTTCACATGTTTTTTACAAAAATTGGTCATAAAGAACCAAATAGCAATACTTTTTAAAATAACCTCTTGTGAATAACAAGGTTTCTGTTATATATCAGCTAATAGTTAATTATTGAATGGCTAACTGCAAAATAATATTATAAACCTTCTAATCTTTAATTATTAAAATCCTGAGCAGAATATTTTAAACCAACGTGGATCTATGAATACATATGCTATCATTCTTAATTGCGCAATTGATCGTTATAAATACGAAACGTTGTTTTGTAATTTAATACCTTGTGTCCCTATTAACCAAATGCGATTTAGTTCATTTTACATGCCACTGATCAAGTATTTCTACTGGTGTCCTTAGGCAGAGTTGATTACTGTTATTTTTGTACCAATATAGTTTAATCACAGTCTTAATATAATAGTTTTTACTCTGTGATGTACTTTATTATATGTTGGTTTTCTTGTTAGTATAATAAGTTCCTCAGCATAGTGTAGTATAAAAATTTTCTTTTACATTTGTCTATGTCACATAGCTAAGATTGTTGGGAAGTGCCAGAGTTTGACACAAAGATGTCATTATTTATATTCAATGTTCAAATGTAAAAAATAAATATATTCCGAACGTATGCTTAGCAAATTCTGTAATTGTATATAACTTCACGAAATGTCACTAGTTTCTAAGACAACATATTAAAATAAGATTCATGAAAAATTTAAATATATTTAAATTGTACGTTTATATTTATTGTCTCATTCATTTTGAAACATTTTCATAATTTTTTACAAAATTTACTAATGCATACATTAATGAGGTTCTACTAGACTGTATTCTGAAGGAAATAATTATATTCTAATCTCTTCATTGAATTAATGGTTTTCATGTTCACAAAATAAATGAGCAAATCATTTATCTCAAGACAGACTTGAATTTTTTTTTTTTTTCTTTTGGAGAGGTTTTTGCTATAGGGCGCGTGCGCTCGCCAGACAGACAGAGAGAGACAGAAAGCAAGAAATCACCCCCCAGGGGGGATGGTCACGCCGTAATCCCTTCTCCTCCATTCTCCTCTCAGGATCTTGGTCATGCACGCTCACGCACCCTGGCGTGAATTTTAACCCACCGGGTCCAGGACGCAAACCGCAGTGGACTATGTGGGAGTCCAGCGACATAGCCATTATGCTAACTGCTGGTTCCCAGACAGACTTGAAATTAATGTGTAATAAGGAAAAACTTCAGCATCAAACATTATGAACCTAACTGATTTCAACAGATCTTCAATATCAACCATTATGAACCTACCTGATTTCCACAGATGAGTATATACATAAAGAAGATTTTTATAGTGAGTTAAACCTATGGAGAAAAAATAAATAAAACAACTACTCCAAAGAAACAAAATAAATCCTTTAGAAACTGCCAAGAATAATAGGCATACCACCACATTTAAAATTAAATAACTTAAGTACAGTAAAATTATACAAAATGAAACCATTCCTTACTTTTCAAAGAGCATCAAAAGAGCATCATCTTTCTTTTTTTCTTTTTTTGGAGAGTGAGGTCTTTTTTTTTTTTTTTTTTTTTTTTTTTTTTTTTTTTGCTATAGGGTAGGTGCACTCGCCAGAGAGAGAGAGAGAGAGAGAGAGAGAGAGAGAGAGACAGAAAGTGAGAAATCACCCCCCAGGGGGGATGACCATGCCGCAATCCCTCCTCCTCCATTATCCTCTCAGGGTCTTGGGCATACACGTACATGCGCCTGGTGTGAGTTTAAGCCACCAGGTCCGGAACTCGAACCACGGTCGGCTACATGGGAGTTCAGCGACATAGCCATTATGCCAACTGCTGGTCCCAGAGTATCATCTTAATGTAAGCTTAAAGTATACCTAGAGCTAAATTCTAATATGTACTAGCTCATTCTTCAGTTCTCAATTTGGAACTCAGTTGCAAAAAGAGAATTTGAAGGCCTTGTTACTGAAATGGAAATGTTACAACAGTGGGCCTTGAAATTACCTTTGACATAATAAGTATCTGTAATCAAAGGTAAATATATAAACTTGTTTTTGTTACTGAATATAAGCAATTGGCCATTTTAATCCCAATATCTCAGCGTTTTAAGTTTTGTCTTTTTGTAGGCCCATGTAAAACACAATCTCCTATCATTAGCTAATAGTCTGAACGATTTCACTATTGTTCATTTTGAGTTATAGGCACATAAAATACACATCAGATAACACAGTGCAGGTGCTCAAAATGTAAATATGGAAAGACCCTTAAATATAAAGTTAGCACAGAAGACCATAAATGCTATTTTATACATCCTTCCCCAACGTATTCAGTCCGTTATATGCCATGTGCCATGGCAATAAAAAAAATAAAACTTAACTGGTATTCCTTGTCTTTATGCTAAGAATACTGCAGCTGTTCATCAAGAGCATTTTATTTTTCACAGGAGCTGCAGCTGCAATGCTCATAATTCATGTGGTACATTGGAGCTGTCCATCTGCTGGGTGCTGAATTCATGGTTGACTAATCATCTGTAATAGAATTCCTGTCTAGTTGTTTGTGCATAATACTGTATTCTAATGACTCCAAATCATTTATCCTGTATGGAATTAGAGCAAAACATTATGCTATATCTTCTGGAAAAATGCTATGAAACAACATTACATAGTAATTTCTTTAAAAGCAAAACTCTAGGCATTCAAAATAATTTATCTTCGCAATATAAATCAATTATCAAACTACTAATGTGGATTTATATAAATTGAAGTTCCTATAAAATTACAGTATTTCATAGTTTTTTTAAAATAACTATCTTTTGGGACCGGCAGTTAGCGTAATGGCTATGTCGCTGGACTCCCATGTAGTCGACCGTGGTTCGAGTCTCGGACCCGGTGGCTTAAACTCACGCCAGGTGCGTGTGCGTGCGTGCCCAGGATCCTGAGAGGAGAATGGAGGAGAAGGGATTGCGGTGTGGCCATCCCCCTGGGGGGTGATTTCTCACTTTCTATCTCTCTGTCTCTCTCTGTCTGTCTGGCGAGCGCACGCGCCCTATAGCAAAAACCTCTCCAAAAAAAAAAAAAAAACTATGTATTTAATTTTATTTATTCATTAATTTATTTTAATTTAGAGAGAGAGAGAGAGAGAGAGAGAGAGAGAGAGAGAGAGAGAGAGAGGAAGTGAGAAAGCAAGTCACCAAGTCTGGGACTTGAACCATTGTCAGCCATGTGGAAGTGTCCTGTGCCTTAACCATCACACCACCTACTGGTCCCAGTATTCCATAGATGTTTTAGACTTACTTTATTTAGTTGATAACAGCTAATGGCATTTCTTAATATTATATAGAGCTTACTATGAGTAAGGGACATTATAACAACATATAGGTATTATTTTTTTAATTTTCTATTTTGTTATTATTCAAACATTAAATCACTATACAGCATTGATACTGTGAAGAGACTTTACCCAGCATGATATACGCCTTAGTCCACCCAGTTGAAACTATTATACACATTCTCAGCAACAGATAATAAACCTTATCTGTATCCCACAAGTGTCTTACTTCTCTATTTCCCCCCCAAATTTTCCTTCCTACTCTCTTCCCCTCCCACACTCTCTTTCTGCTTTATCTCTAGTGTCCATTACAATTTTTAATACTTTTATGTTCTCCAGTCTTTCAGTTTCAACTATAGAGTGCGGACAGTCAGTTTATGTTAAGTGGATACATACAATGTCTTTCTTTCATAACCTGACTTGCTTCACTCAGCAATAAACCTTCTGTATTTGTGCACTTTCTATCAAATGCCATGGTATTCCATGGAGCACATGGACCGCACTTTTTCAATTCAATCATCTGTTGTGGACATTTGGGTTGGTTCCACGTCTTAACAATCATGAATAATGCTGCAATGAAAATAGTTGTGCAAGCACTTTTCCTACTGAGTGCTCTCCTGTCCTTTGGGTAGATACCCAGGAGTGGAATTGCTGGATCATATGGTAGTTCTATTTGAAGATCTTTGAAGAACCTCCATATCGCTTTCCACAATGGCTGGACCAATTTACATTCCCACCAACAGTGTGGGAATTTCCCCTTTTCACCACATCCTCACCAGCACTTATCGTTATTTGTTTTTATATTTGTATTTGTTTTTGTTTTAAATATTCGCCATTCTGACTGGAGTTAGGTGGTATCTCAATGTGGTTTTGAAATTCATCTCCCTTACAATGAGGGATGTTGAGCATTTTTTCATATGCTTTTTGGCTGTTCATATGTCTTCCTTAGAGAGTTGTTTCTTCATCTAATTTTCCCATCTTTTAATTTGGTTAATCATTTTCTTTCGGGTAAACTTTTTGAGTTCCCTGTGTATTGCAGTTATCCGTCCCTTATCTGAGACACAGTTAACAAAAATTCTCTCCTTCTCTCCCATTTTGAGGGTTGTCAATTCACAATAATTACAGTGTACTTTGCTGTACAGAAACTCATTAATCTGATGTAAACCAACCTGCCTGTTTGTAGGATTATTCCTGTGCTTTAGGGGTCTGCTTAAAAAGTCTTTGCTTACCCTAATGTCTCCCAGAGTTTCTCCAGTGGTTTATAAAACCACCAGTGGTTTTATAGTTTGTGATCTTAGGTTTAGTTCTTTGATCCGTGTTGAGTTGATTTTTGTTAATGGCGACAGATAGGGGTTCAGATTCATCTTTCTACAGGTGGATACCCAGTTTTTCCAACACCATTTGCTAAAGAGATTTCCCTCTTCCCACTGGATTGACTGGTACCCTTTGTCAAAGATGAGTTGGCTGTATGTTTTGGGCTTTATTTCTGGAGTCTCTATACCATTTGTCCTCATGTCTATTTTTGTGCCAATACCATGCTGTTTTGATTATCAAAGCTTTGAAATATATTTTTGGGTAAGGCAGTGAGATGTCACCCACTCCATCCTTCTTGCACAGGATGACTTTAGCAAAACAGGATCTTTTATGGTTCCAGACAAATTCTATGATTGTCTTTTCTAGATCTGTGAAGAATGACTCTTGTAATTTTATAAGGATTGGATTAAACATGTAGATTACTTTGGGTAGGGTTGCCATTTTTACTATATTGATTCTGCCAATCCAAGAACATGGGATGTCCTTCCACTTTTTAGTGTCCTTTTCAATTTCCTGTTTAAGGTTTTCATAGTTTTCTGTGTAGAGGTCTTTGACTTTCTTGTTTAGTTTTATTCTGAAGAATTTTATACATCTTGTGGCTATGATAAATGAATTACATTCTTTAGCTCTGTCTCTGTCTGCTTGTTGTTTATATATAGAAATGCTATAGATTTTTGTAAATTAATTTTGTATTCTACCACTTAACTATATGCATTTATTACTTCAAGAAACTTTTTCATGGATACACATATAGGTATTAATTTCTGTAAGTCTTAAAACAGATATATTAGTTCAGAAGTTTTATTATATTAACTATAATAATTATACTCATTTATATTAATAATTATAGTAATTAATATAGATAATGCAATTACCATAATTAATATATTATTATTATTAATACATAAGGGAAATTGTGACTAAAAGAGGTATAATTTTTTGTCCAGTCTAAATATTCACCTATTTAAGAAGCACTTAGTTTTAGTACAAAGATTATATACTCCAGTCATGTTGATGTATGCCTAGATAATAGTAACGAGCAATTTATTTTTTATTTTTTAATTTTTTTTGGAGAGGTTTTTGCTATGGGGCCATGTACTCGCCAGAAAGATAGAGAGAGACAGAGAGACAGAAAGTGAGAAATCACTCCCCAGGGGGGATGGCCACACCATAATCCCTTCTCCTCCATTCTCCTCTCGGGATCTTGGGGCATGCACACACATGCGCCCTGCATTAGTTTAAGCCAACGAGTCTGGAACTTGAACTGCGATTGACTGCATGGGAATCCAGCAGCATATCCATTACACCAACTGCTTGTCCCGTGTAATGAACAATTTAAATTAGAGTCCTTTTGCTTTTATGTAGCAAGATAAATATACTATAATGTGATAGCAGAAATAGAGGATATTGTGCAAGCACTCAACAAGAAATGAACTCACTGAATGGACTGGGAATCCTGTATATGTTTTGCTAACTGAATGTGTTTACTTCTGTTCTTTGGTAACATCTTTCTTTATAAAGAAAAACTGATTAGGTTTCCCAGTCTGCATAGTTTGAAAGCAAACACGTATTTTCTCAAACATCAGTAATAAGCATGTAAATCACTTCTGGTCTCCTAGAGTATTTCCTTCTCTGGTCACAGTGATATTACTCCTGTTCTCTCAGGACATTCCATCCCGTAGTCACAGTGATTAGTTCAGATGTGTGTCAAGCCAAGCCAATTAGATCCACTCTTTGGATGGTGTTAACATCAGGACAAAAGGAAAGTTCGTTCTTCTTTTGGATCATAAACTGAGAGAAAACTAAGCTGGAATTGTTGTAGTTCCTAATACTTAAACATCTGATTATGAAGCATCCACACCAAGAAAATGAGACTCACACAGACAGATAGTCTAGGCCATGGTAATATTAAAGAAAGTAACTTACTGCACTCAAATCATTGCTGGTTCTCGAGTATGGTTATGTTAGTAAAAAGTTTATTTTCTCTAAATGAACATGGTAATCTGTTCCTTGCAATCCCAGATGTTGATAATTTTTTAAGGCTTATTTATTTATTTATTTATTTATGATTTCTTCCAGAAGGCAAGTGCACTCACTGGAGTGAGACGGGGAGTGGATAGTGGTGAGAATGAAACCCTCACCCTCATGGGGAATGGTCACACCCAATCCCTTCTCTCCATTTCTCCATCCTTTCAGAATTTTGAGCACATATGCGCATATTTTCAGGTGTTTCTCAAGCCCACCAGTATTGAATTCAAATTGCACAGTCAGCTGTGCAGGATTCAGCCACCAAGCCATTGGCTGGCCCAAAAGTTTACTTGTTTTTTAAGAGAAAGAAAGAGAGAGAGCGATCCCTAACAGGGTATCATCACTCCGCGATCCTTCCATTCCCAGCCTCCTGCAAGAAGGATCACAGACGCTTCGCTACACCCATTATGATCAGGTTGGTCTGGATCTGAATCTAGACTCCCAACATGGATTTAGAATCACTTCATAGTGCCCCACTACTTGTGCTACGATGGTTGGCCCTAAATCCTGATAATTGCAGACATAGCCAAAGCTTGGGTATTGGGAAAGACATTCAATCTTATATATTTGAAACTCTGCCTCAAAATTCTCACCTTGTTATGTTATTTCTGCCAAACTTGAGGTTATTACATACTTCTAATTAAATTAAATATAAATCTGGCCTTACCTTTCCTTCTTTAAGACACTACAAAATTCCATGAGGTAGTAGTCTCACTTTCCATTGTAAGCAATAAATTTCACTTTGTTTTATCAATAGGTTTTTATTGTTTAAGAAGTCAGGTTTTTTTTTTAGAATTGTTTAATTTCATTTATTATAATTAATTTTTAAAATTTGGTATATGGCACATGTGTTCATCATAGAGACAGAGAGAGAGAGAATGTGAGAAAGCAAGCTGCCAGGTACAGGACTTGAACCAAGGTCGGCCGTGTGGAATTCCTGTATCTTAACCAACATACCACCTGCTTAGCCAGAAATCAGCTTTGGACAGGCACGTATGGAAGTATTATACCAAATAATAATGATTAGACAGAGAACTAGTTAGAAATTTACAGAGAAGGACAAATTAAAGAAGTAAGGGTGAGCAACCTGGCAACAAAATAACAAAGATGGACACTGTTGTTAAGGTGATGAGTTTGGAAAATATGTTATTATTCATTAAAAAAAATAATTTTAACACAAAAAAACACATTAATTCTGCATATAAAAAATGGAGGGAGGAATTCAAACAAAAGAAGGTACAAAAAGAAACACGTGATTTTTGAGAACTTAGATGTGAAATGAAAATAATCCATGCATATTTATCAATTCTTTTATACTATATATGTGCAAAGTTTATTAGATTCTGGTTAAAAAATGTAATCAAGATTGAGAAATTTCTTCCTCTTATAGATCTCAGTGTTTATCTGGTAGGCTGGAAATTACACAATACATCACAAACATTTGAACAACCTACATTATACATATATATATTTTTTGAGAGATTTTTGTTAGAAGGCATGTGTACTTGCCAGAGAGATAGGGAGAGACAGAGAGTGAGAAATTGCCCCCTAGTGGGCATGGACACACTGCAATCCCTTCTCCTTCATTCTCTTCTTGGGATTTGGGGCATGCACACACGTACTCAGTGTGAGTGTCAAAATACTGAGTTCTAGACTTGAACCACAGTCGCCCATGTGGGAGTCCAGCGCCTTAACCACTATGCCACCTGCTAACCTCCCTACATTATATTATTGCTGTCTTTTAGAATTTTGGAGAATTGGGACCAGCAGTTAGCGTAACGGCTGTCACTGAACTCCCATGTAGTCCACTGCGGTTCGAGTCCTGAACCTGGTGGCTTAAATTCACGCCAGGCACATGTGCATGCGTGCCCAAGATCTCGAGAGGAGAATGAAGGAGAAGGGATTGCAGCGTGGCCATCCCCCCCAGGGGGTGATTTCTCGCTTTCTGTCTCTCTGTCTCTCTCTGTCTTTCTGGCAAGCGCACACGCCCTATAGGAAGAAACCTCTCAAAAAAAAAAAAAAAAAAAAAAAAAGAATTTGGGAGTATTAAAAAAAAATAATTAAACTGGACACAATTTCAAATCCTACAGGCAGTGACTGGTAAGTTCTGTTTAAGCAGTTGCTGTATGGATCTGATCTTTGAGAGTGCTTAGTCACAAACACAGTGACTTGGAGAAGCTGAAAACAAGCCTTCTTACTCCCAGTTTTGTTTTCTTTCCACAACACCACTCATGAACACATCAGAATTAATAAGCATTATTTACTCTTGCAAGCGTTAAAAAACACCTAGCAATAATTTAGAATTTTGAACATTATATTTTCGTATTAACAATCACCTGAAATCTATATGCACTAAATAACAAATGGAAATCTATTTCTGCAAAGTGTTCTGTGCTTCTCTGTTTGTTTCTCTCTTCGATCTCTCATACATGTATGTCTTCTTTACATATCTATTTTTCTCCTAAATTTATTCAAATAGCATAACTCTAAAATTAAAAAATAATAATAATCCATCTTACTGTAAAGGCAAAATTTAAATTATCTATAGGAGTCATCCATGAGATTGAGGAGCTAGTCAAAATAATGTGAATATTACTTTTAGTCTTCAACTTAGGTTATTTGCCTGATTTTATAGAGGTCTCACTCATTTTAACTGATGATAGAATGACTTATAATCAGGTAAAAGTAAAAAATATGTAAGAAACAGAACAAATCTATGCAAGCAATAATGTCTTGTTATGATAATAAACAGAATCATGATTATTTTTCAATCAGCTGGAAATTATTCTGAATTAATATATATATATATGTATATATATATATATATATATACATATATATATATACACACACACATATATATATAATTTTAGTTGAATTTGTGACAAATCAGTCTAAGCTTTTTAATTTAGGATCCTTTAAAATATTCTATATTTTACTTCCAAACTGTTTACTTCTAAAAAAAAGTTTAAAATGTGAACTAATTTGTTTTACCGTAAGTATTCTAGAGATATCCAAATAGCACTAATTGAAATGAAACCTCTCTCATAAGGCCAAATGTTGTAGCTTAGTAGTTATGGAAGCCCATTCCCACATGGCCAACTACACTTCAAATGTCAGCCCCAGTGGCTGGAAAAACACATTGTGCCCATATGCATGCATATCCCAAATTTCAATAGGATAAAAAAATGGAGGGGAAGGGATTGTGGCATAACCATGCCCAGACTGGGAATGTTCTCTCTCTCTCTCTCTCTCTCTTGCTCTCTCTGTTTTACTCTCTGACAAGCACACACACCCTCTGACAATTGAAAATGAATTAGCATGGACAAGCAGATGGCCTAGTGGTTACATTGCTGGACTCCCACATGGTCACCCACGGTTTGAATCCCGGAACCGGTGACTTGAAAATCACTCTGGATGTGTGTGTGTGCATATATGCCCAAGATCCTGAGAGGAGATTGGAGGAGAAGGGATTGTGACGTGGCCATCCCCCTTGGAAGGGGGTGATTTCTCACCTTCCCTCTTATTGTCCCTTTCTCTCTGGCGAGCTCACATGCCCTAAGATAAAAACCTCTAAAAAAGAAAAAAATGAATAAACAAATACCTCCCCTATATATTTTTACAAATTTTCCAGGATCTCTTTTAGAGGTTCTTATGCTTAGAAGGAAAAAGCTTAAATTTTCCTAAATATAGGGGCCAGCAGGTGCCAAAGTGGTTAAGGCACTGGACTTCCACATGTCCAACTGCAGTTCAAGTCCTGGACCTGGTGCTTGAAAATCATGTTGGGTGAGTGTGTGTGCATGCCCAAAATCCCAGAAGGAGAATGGAGGAAATGTGATTGTGGAGTGGCCATCCTCTCTGAGGGGTGATTTCTCACTTTCTCTCTCACGATCTCTTTCTATCCCTTTTTGATGAGCACACACTTCTTATAGGAAATATATATATCTATATATCTATATCTATATATATATATATATTCCTATATTATATAAATATATATATATTTATATAATAAAAACTTTTTCTAGATATTTAACCTTTTAAAAATATGCTTCAGGATTTAAAAATTATGTTTCAGCAATACTTTAAAGGTTTTAGTCACCCCAACAGCAACATTTTTCTTTTAAAATTATCTTCCAAAATTTTTCTCTTCCTAAAGTATATGTATGAGTGCACATTTAACTATTTCAGGATCTTTGGAATACAAAGTTTTCTAAATTGTTTTAGTTCATTTTGTAATTACAGTATAATTAATATTAACACAAGAATGAATCAGATCCCTAAAATAAGTCTGCCTGCTTTTCCTCTAATTATCAGTCTGTTTGCAAGTTTGTTCTAACCTACAGATAACTAAATTTTATGAATTGGCCAGGTTGTATTTTAGAAAGATTCCTCTTCTCCTATAATCTCTTCCTAAGTGATATAATCTTACCACAGCTTCAAACACCCCCAACATTTTTTTCTGAAACAAAATCCTGACTGCCCTGAACTCTGCTAAATTTTTTTAGAGGTTTTTGCTATAGGGCGCATGCGCTCTCCAGAAAGACACAGAGAGACAGAGAGATAGAAAGTGAGAAATCACCCCCAAAGGAGGATGGCCATGCCACAATTCCTTCTCCTCTATTCTCCTCCTGGGATCTTGGGCACACATGCACACACAACCGGAATGAGTTTAAACCACCAGGTCTTGGACTCAATCAGGTCGTCTACATGGGAGTCCAGCAACCTAGCCATTATGCCAATTGCTGGTCTCAAAATTTTTCAAGGTATCTAACATTTTAAATCTGCATTTCACCTAAATATATTCCTCTTCTGAAGCATATTTTTGTACTGCAGAAACCTAGGACTGACCATTTATTGGGTTGTCTGAAAAGTCATGATGTATTTTTTCTACATTTTTCCATGCAAAAATGTGCTATGACTTTTTCGACAACCCGATATATCTATAATCCCTGTACTTATTCCATCCAATCTATTCCCAATTTTTATCTCCTAAATGTTTCTCAAATCATATTAGTTTCATCTCTACTGTCATTACCCTAGACCAGAGTTACCACTGACTGTCACCAAGACAATTTCTTGTAGTATCTTTCCAATGATAACCCTAGATACTCCTGTCTTCTCAAATCTGACCTCTGACGATCATGTCAAGTTTAATCTGAAAGAAGTAAAATGGCATTTACTGCTTTTAGGAAAGTTGACACAAAATATTTACAGAGTGCTGGCCTGTTCTCTTAGTTCTTTTTTTCCCATTTTCCTTGAGTTTACTGTGGCAGATGGGTTATTCCACTAGTGCCAGGACAATATTACCCAGGCCATAGGACCTTCTCACAGTACGGTGCACGGCCCTCCATTGGATCTGGTCAGAACTCTAACCACAATGGCGATTTTTTGTCACTGTGGCAGATTCTATATTTCACACTGGCCACAATTGCTCATAATGCTTGTCCTTATCACTCCCTCGCTAAGACAGTAAATTAAAACAAATATTTCTTTCCATAAATGTATGGTAGAGATGACTTCCACCATTAATAAGATAAAAAATATAGATGCATAGGTCTCCATTTCATGTCTTTTTTTAAAGTTTACTATTTTTTAACTCCTATTGGTAGTCCACCATGCATCTGCATGAGAGAGAGAGAGAGAAGCATCCTAAACAGGATTTCTGTACACATGATCCCCTTCCCTAGGTTGCCAGGATGCTGGGCATGTGCACACTCTCGGTGTGTTTCAGGATGACTGGGTCAAGGATCCAAATGTACAGTCGGCCATGTGGCCTCCAACACTGCAGTTGGTAAGCTACTGTCTACACCACAAAGGTTGGGCCTCTTGTTCTTTAAACAAAAGTGGCAGGTAACATCTTTTTTACATCTAAAATTCTAGGTTCTAGTCTCGAATTAAGATGCTCAGATATTTATTGTAAATATTTCATCATTGAAATTTTCCAACATGTGTCACTGGTCAGGCTCTGTAGAATCTGGACAGACTCAGGAAAACGTCTGTAAACTCTGACAGATTCAGGCAGGTAGTAGATGTGATCACACGAGGTGTGCTGGACTTGCTACTGGAGTGAGAGCAGATAAACAGGGCCTGAGGTACATGATGTGTGATCATTGATCTGGTGAATTCATTCTTCTCCACTTGCATTAGGCGAGAAAATATCAGAACAGCTTGTTCTAGACAGTTAAGAGTATTTATTTACATTTTTCCCCTCAGAGGTATGTTTTATCTCCCACTTTCTGTCATAGCACAATCTGAAGACGTAGATCATCTGAGCATCCCACAGAATATCACATTGATAACATCACGTTGATAGAGTACTACCAGCACCGGCAAGAGATGATGAGTACTTTAGGGGCCTTAACAAGACGTAAGCGCTTCAGAGATGAGAAAAAAATCTCTAGGAATTCAGGCATCTGCCAGTTCTGGGAAGTTTTTAGGGATCCTTTGGTCAGGAATATCAGGGAATATGCCCTTCAAATTAGAAGACACATTGTTTTATTTTGCACTTTCTATCACGAAATCTACCCTGATCAACTTACTTTAAATTGCAAGTCAATATTAAACTTCTGGCTCTCTAGATTATTCTTATGATGCTCAATTTTGCTTTTGTCCCTGGTAACATGTATCTTTTTAACATGTTAAGGAATTCACTTATTTTATCCTGCCTATTGAAATCTTGTTTGTTTCCTCTTGCTAGAATGTTAAGATTCACAGGGACAGAGATTCTTATTTTGTACCCCTATAGCTACAGCAGGGTTTGAAATGTAATAAGCACTTAATCAATATTTGATGAATGATTTTTATAATTTTTTTTATAATTGTCGTTTTATATAGCTAAGTGGAATAAAAGAGGAGTTCACCATTACCAGTTGAAGGAACTTAACTTATTTCATTTGTACTGGTAGGAACTAGAGAAATGAATCTTTCCATAGATTAATTAAATGCTTTGTTTGTTTGTTTTTGTTTTGTTTTGCATTGGGAAATCTCAGAAGCATAAATCAATGGACTCTGTGTAATTGTAATGATTTTCTCATCCTCTGGTCCCAGAAAGGGCTTTGCTGCCTCCTTGAGTTTCCTTAG
Source organism: Tupaia tana (assembly GCA_026018925.1). Classification (NCBI taxonomy): domain Eukaryota; kingdom Metazoa; phylum Chordata; class Mammalia; order Scandentia; family Tupaiidae; genus Tupaia; species Tupaia tana. The sequence continues at coordinate 208,074,788 of JAKSZU010000001.1, read as the reverse complement.
GTTAATATCAGGCTGAAGAGAGTCTCCTGCCAAGAACCCACATCGACTACCTAGTTGACTTTCTCATGGTGTGTTTTCTGAGAGGGATAATAACATTTTCTTTTTCCCCTGCTGGTTCCTAATATTTCTCCCTGTCACTCTGTTTCTGCTTCTAGTTTTTCTTCTCTCCCATTTTCCCTTCCCCTTCCATCTCACTTGTCCTCATCTATGCCTGCTTCTCATACTATAATTTGCCATAATATCAAATCTCATTCTATGCAGAAAAAAATTAATTGACAGTGGTGTCATGCATGAGAGAAAGTGAGAGAGAGAGAGAAAGCAATTCTCAGTGGGTTATGATCACGCCATTACCCTTTTTCTTCCACTTCTTCATCCTGTGAGAATTTTGAGCATGCACTTATATGCCCACTGTGCTTTTCAAAACAGAGGGACCAGGATTCAAGGCGCAGTTAGCCATATGGGATCTGGCTTCCTAGACTGTTATGAATTAGCCCTGTAGAAAAATGTTTTATTGTTAAAAATTATTTTGGAAAAATTCATTTTTTTGACATTGTAGAAACAATGATTATTATTCATATTTAAGTTTCTAAATGTTTCAGCTTTGTATTGATTTTTTTGTAAATCATTCTTAAAATATTTTTATTGAGTCCTCCCTTTCCATGTATTGTATCCTACATATATGTCTTGTATATGTGTGTTCATGTATACAAAATAACATGAACATCTATTTAAAATGTAGTACAAATTAAAACATATTTTGTATTTTTTTGGAGAGGTTTATGCTATAGGCATGTGCGCTTGCCAGAGAGACAGAGAGAGACAGAGAGACAGAAAGCAAGAAATCACCCAAAGGGGGATGGCCACGCCACAATCCCTTCTCCTCCATTCTCCTCTCAGGATCTTGGGTGCGCACACACACGTGCCTGGCATGAGTTTAAGTCACTGGGACCGGGACATGAACCGCGGTCGATTACATGGGAGTCCTGCAACATAGCCATTATGCTAACTGCTGGTTCCTATGTATATATTTTATTATGTGTTTTTGTATAGGTTTTTTTCATGATAAAGGATGTGTGTACATGTGGGAGAAAGAGACAGAAACAGAAAAAGAGAAAGAAAAAGAAAGCTCACAGGATATAATACATCATTACCCCTTTTCCCAGACCCACCAGCTCCTCAGTTTGCAGGTGCCCATGTGTGCACACATGCCAGTGCCATGTTTTGGGGCCATCACAGGGACCTGAACCCATGGTTGGCCAAGTGGCTTCCAACAGTGTACTCCATTGTGCTATAACATGCACCAACCAGGCTGAGCCACATTATTTTTAATTCTAATAATCTCATCATGATTTAAATGGAACTTTAGTATCTACTTAATGTTTCAAAAATTATTAAGCATGTAAGTTAGTTTTAATTTCTCTATTTAACATATACCTATATGAAAAAATCATCATATCAAGATATATTTATTCACATATATTTATGCATATTTCAAATTATTCCTTAAAGTTATATTTATAGTAAGTCAATTGACATAAATTTCAATGATGATACTTCTTTATTTTTTTAAATGAGAGTTTTTACTATAGGATACATACTCTCCTGGAGAGACAGAGAGACACACAGAGACAGAAAGAGAGAAATCACCCTCCAGAGTGAATGTCCATGCCATAAGCCCTTCTCCTCCAATCTCCTCTCATAATTTTGGGCACACATGCACATGCATTTGGTGTTTTTTAAGCTGCTGGGTCTAGGACTTGAACCATGGTCGACTATGTGGGAGTCCGGCAACATAACCATTACACAATCTGCTGATCCCAATGATTATACTTCTGAGAAAATAATAAGAATGATACAATCCTAAAAATACATTTCTTTGGCCAAGTTACTAGTGGAACAGTATAACTTAGTGTTTTTATTATATGAAATAAAAAGGACAAAATGTGATCTTACATTTATTATAAAGCAGGAATCACTAAAGCAACCATAAATTGCTATAATATTATCTGGCTGTACAATTAATAACACATGAATAATTCATAACACTAGAACTTGTGCTATAAAGCAGGAATTGTAGTACAGCAAATATGAGAGAGAGCAATTGACACTGTCGTTCATGTAGGTATACAATGAATAAGCTGACAATAAAGTATCTCTGATTCCCATGCTGCATGTTGGGGTAAAAATTCTAGTACATGTACAAAAATGTACTATTCTAAAGACAGGTAATCTAGAAAACACATAAACTATCAGTGCACATTTGGTCACACTATCACAAATCCAATTCCTTGCAGTGAGCTTGCAGAAGTCAATGATCTTGTACAACAAGTGGCCACAGATATTCTTTGTCTACGAGACATCAATCAACTTCATTCAAAGGATGTATGTGAAGAAAGAGAAGCCGATTCTAGGAGGGGACTTCAAGAAGTTCATACAAAAATGGAGTTAAAGTATCAGTTTATGTTGCTACAGACCTTTTCTAAATCCATGCCCAGCTTTTCCATAAACGTTGAAGACCTCCTCATTCTTTTGAAGTTTTTGCCATGGAGTACAGGCTTTCACTGGAGAAAGACAGAGTGAGACAGTGAGAAATCACTCCCTCCCAAAGAGGGATAGCTACCCGACAATCCCTCCTCCTCCATTCTGTTCCTGGGATTTGGGGCATGTACACCCATGTATGTGCCCATTGAGATTTTCAAGCCATTCGATCTGGAACTTGAATCACAGTCAGCCATATGAGAATCTAGTGCTTTAACTACCATTCCACTTGTTGGCCCTCACGCCCTCATTTCTTTTAAACCCATACTTGGTTTTAATTTATGTTTTATGTCATTCTCAAATTCATCAGTGGAAATAAATTCATAGTAGCAGCAACTCATTCAGCATTTCTAAATCTCTATTTGCATGTGTAAACTAAGTGAAGACAGTCACACACCACATAAATAAAACCTGTTAATTGGTTTACGGAACAACAGCACTCAAGTGTATATCTTATATCTGAATGATATTCTTGGACCTGCTTTCACATTGAGAATTCAGAAGTCAGTGCATTATGGGTATAATTCCATGTAGCCAGATGGCTCTCTTGTGACTACACATTTACAGAAGTTTTTGCTGGTTGTTTATTCCAACCAAATTTGGAAAACTTTAACCTCACATGAGGTTTTTTGCATCATTTTTGACTAAAAGAAATAGGAATAAGTTCTTTTTTTTTTTTTTTTTTTTGGAGTGGTTTTCACTATAGGGCGCATGCGCTCACCACACAGACAGAGACATAGAGACAGAAAGTGAGAAATCACCCCCCAGGGGGGATGGTCACGCCGCAATCCCTTCTCCTCCATTCTCTCAGGATCTTAGGCACGCACGCACATGCACCCGGCGTGAGTTTTAAGCCACTGGGTCTGGGATGCGAACCACGGTCGACTACGTGGGAGTCCAGTGACATAGCCATTACGCTAACTGCTGGTTCCAGGGATAAGTTCTTTTGTTATTTGAGAAAAACTCTCTTTGAGATAGAACATATACACTTATAGCTGCTACACAGAAAACCCTTTCTGGAAAAAATTAAGTAGGAATATAGTTTAGCATATTGATTACTTCTATTTTATCAATTAATCAATTGCTAAGCACTTTTAAATTTGTACTATGCAATTAAACTGAGATATTAATCTTTAGGTAGTATTAAACTGTACAGTTTCTGAATGTGTAATTAAATATGTAAATCATTCATGGTTAGATCAAATTATATGTACTATGGTTAATTCTCAACTGAATTAATTTCTTTTTTTACTATCAATATATAATTTAAAAAATACATACCATTTATATTTTACTTTGGAATATATATTTTCTCACAAGAACTCATCACTTTATTTTTTGAATTTTTATTATACTAATATTTTATTCTCATATTCATTATACTTGATTACACATGTTGCAAAGGTTTCTTTAATGTTACTATGTAGAAAGAGGATCTGACCAGGAAGTATAAAATATGCTTTCATAATATACATATTCATTTAATCTATTTTTGTTGACTCTATAGAAACTTATTTTCGGTTTTTATGTGTATAATTATTTCTATATGAGAGAGATTAACAGAAAGTAAAAGAGACCAAGAGACCCTGAGGGGACAGCACCCCTAAAGTGCTCTTAATGCTATGATTCACCTCCAGCTTCTTCCAGCCCCGGATCACGGGCACATGTGTGCCAGTGTATTAGGAAGGTCTCTGGATACAAACTCTTAGCCTTCTCATGCAAGTCAGCCTCACTGAACAATGTATTTTATACACTGGACACGTGTGCGTGCATGCCCAAAATCCTTAGAGGAGAGAGGAGAATGGTAGACTACATGGGAGTGGCCAACTGCTGGTTCCTTCCTTTCTTTCTTTCTTTTTTTTTTTTGTCCCACTCTGTGTTTCTAAAGCCACTGGGTCCAGGACTTGAACCATTGAACCATGGAGTTGACCATCTGGGATCCAGTGACTTATCTACCTTATCACTTGCTTTCATGACAAAGGGCACTTCCATAGAATCATCCATTTTTCCCTTTTAGTTCCCTCTTTTTTTTTTTTCCAATTTCTGTTTGGATTTGGGTTCAATGAGGAGTTTTCCTTATAAAAAAGAAAATTAACTTAGCAATGACCCAAAGCTATCAAATTATGTTTCTCACCTTTCTGAATCTTGGGATAAATTACAGTGTCATAGTCATCAAAAGTTGTGATTAAATGAGCCTTACTGAACTAAAACAATTTTGAACTGAGGTGCTCATCTGATCATTCCCTCTAGCCCAGAAAGACACTTAGTTTGTAGGTTCTGTAATAAGAGAAAACAAGTGAAAGTTTGCTTCATACTTAAGACAGAACATCCTCAGAGTGATCCCTAAATATATTTTTGCTTTGTTCACTGTCAAGTGTCCTCATTTTTTCTAATACTGTCATCTCTGATTTCAACTTCCCAACTGTCAAATATTTTGTGCACTTTCTGGTACAAGATCATTTTGTCTGACTGGCTGGGATGGGCTTTATTTATTTATTTATTTATCTATTTATTTATTGAGAGAGATTTTTGCTATAGGAGATGTATTCTCACTAGAAAGAGAGACAGAAAGTGAGAAATTACCCCCACTCCCAGGGGGGACAGCATGCCACAATCTTTTCTCCTCCATTCTCTTCTTGGAATTTTGGACATACACACACACATGGCCAGTGTGAGTTTGGAGCTCCTGGAGTCCAGTAACATAACCAGTATATCATCTGCTGGTCTTGATCTTTATTTTTGATGGGCTCATCACGTCTTCAACTTTAGGGCACAACCAGGAGATTTGGCTGTATTGACACCAAGGCATACTTGACCCAAGTTCTATTTTGACAGAACAAGTCTATCCATGACTCTGATCTCTAACTTCCTAATCAAATTCAGAAAGTCATCCCTTATACTATCATCCTCACATAGTTTAACCTCTAAATGGGACTTGATCTTTCCATCACTACACTTTTTAAATGTATTATAATTTCTAATTTATGTAGTGTATGCTTTTACGGGGTGCACAGTGATTTTTCATTACATAACTGTAATTTATTATGGTTAAATCAGGGCAATAAAGGATGGATATCACCACTTCATTAATTTATCATTATTTTATGTTTTGAACATTCAAAATCCTCTCTTCTAGCTATTTTAAAGTAAGCACTGAATTGTCAGCAACTACATTTACTCTACTGGGCTCTAATACTCAGGAACTCATTCATTTTACCTACAACTGGTACTTCTTTCCTTGCCAAAATCTAGTGTCCACCGTTTCACTCTCCACTTTAAGCAATGGAATCTTTTAGTTTCTATTAAGGAGTGATAACATTCAGTATTTGTCTTTCAGTGCCTGATTCCTTTCACTTAGCATTAATTTACATGATATGTTCTACAGAGGTTTTGATGATATCATTTGGCTGTCAGTAAGTTTCCATGCATTATTCCACATGTAATGGTCCTCCTTATTTCAGAAACATATCTTCACATTTCCTGGCAAGCAGATCAATGCCTCTGTAGTTTGCTGTTGTCTAATTACTTTTCCATTCTCGGAAACTTGACCTAATTCTTCAGGTCCTCATCACATGTGGTAGAAAGTATTTGTTAAATGGTTCCCCAAACGTGCACTACCTAGTTCCCACAACCCGTAAATATACCATTTGTGTGTTGTGTGATACACTTAACCTTAAGAGAGAGACTTTTTTTTTCCTAGTAAACTGAATCTTATCACATGAGCTCTTAAAAACATGAGAAGAGGAAAAATTCAGAGATTTGGAGCACAAGCAGGATTCAGTGCATTGCTTTGAGTTTAGAGCAGAAAAAGGAGTCATGTATCAAGAGAGATGGACGACCCTTAGGAGCTGAGAGAGCTTCCAGTGACAGGAGCTGGGGGCCTTGATTCCTGCAGATGTAATGAACTATAGTTCAGCAAAATACTTCAGTAAGCTTAGACATAGGCTGTTCCCAGAGCCTTCCTGTAAGACCCGGGCTTTGCCATCTTGATTTTCATCCTTGTAAGTCTCCAAGCAGAGAGCTCATCTGAGCCCATCTGTCCTTTGGACTCATAGAAGTATAATATAAATATTTGGTTTTTGTTTTCAGTGACTGAATTTGTGGTAATTTGACATTCAGCAATAGAAAACTAACATCACCCTTAATAGACTATTCATAACCATGAAGATAACCTTTCCAAAATGACATCTCTATGTTCATTTAGATAGTCTTAGTTTTAATGACCTTGAATCTATTTCTATGGGCCTTGGATAGGTCCTTTAGACTATAACTGAAAATTACGATAACTAGAATCAAACGTACTAATATACTACTATTTTAACAGCCATTTTTCCTATATAGCACTATGTAACTTCCACAAAAAAAAAAAAAAAAAAAACTCATTTTTTATCTTATTTAGACTTTCTTTGAAAACTCATTTTATGTGTATCAGCCAAATCAGGATTTACTTTCTTCTTTATTCAACCTACATGCTTTTACCAACACTTGAGCAAGCATGACAAGCAAGATAATTCTCCTTTGTCTTCCATTCCTTCTATTGCAATTTCCGAGAATATGTCAAAACCTGAAAAATGTAACTTTCATATTTTCACAATCAAATTGAACACATTTAACGGCCATTCTTACTAAAGACAAATGTACTCTCTCAGAATATAACATCTAATCTTTAAGAGGGAGAGAAAAAACATAGCCCATCTATCTTGAAATAACTCAATTTTCTACCCCCTTGTCTTTTTTCCTCCCACTTATCTCCACCTTCTACATGTGCACCTCAGTACTGTCACTGGAGGAAAAATGAAAGCCGAGGCCAATTTCCTCTGGCTTATTCCTTTCACTATTTCTTCTCTCATTCTTGTGCCTTTGAATATTGTTTTTGTACAGGCATCATGTCTACTCTTTTTATGTATGCAAGTTTAACGTGTATAGAAAAGAAAGAAAACTTTTCACGATTCTAAATCCCCATCATATAATCTTACTTATTTTGTGCAGTCTTACCTCTAAATATAGAATGAGAGAGATCTTTTATTTCCAATACCTTTTATGATATCTTCCAACATTAGGGTGGAGACTGAGTTTCTTTCTTACTCCTTGCACCTTTATTGTACCAGGAATGAAGGCAAGATTACTACAGCTTTTAGAATTAAAAAAAAATACATATAAGAGATATTCAAAATATATCAATATTTTGCTACAGTTAAAACATGTGTTGTACTCATTCCATTCTAGAAAATTTTTTGTGGGGAAAAGGAGTCGTGAATTCTTAAATGTGCATTTGACCTTATCCCCCTCCTCCGGGTCTGAATCCTGGCAGTGGTGATAGTTAGGTTATAAAGCTGACAAAAAGGCTTTTCCTCCTCTCTTTTAGAATCTTGGTATGAGATTCACACCAAAATTAGTAGCAATAGCAAAGCAGTGATATGACTAGCTTAACATCTACAATCTGGATGTGATGTGGATGATCACAGAGTTTTCTGTGTTCCCAATGGGGAATGCAAATGGTACCTTGGAGTCCGACTGACTCTAATGCTGTAGATGCATTAGCTTGCCAGTTAGGGTAATATAATAGCTACACTGAGAGAAAAAGTCTCTAATGTCTGAATGTACTAGACAATGTGATTGGAATTTACTGTGAAACTAATAAAAATTACAGTTTAAGAGCTCCACATTGTCTGAGACAATGTCAAAGACCCTATACCTAACTTTGCAGTAAATCCTTTATTGTTGTTTTTTGTTTAAAAAATTCCCAAAAATTGCAGAGGCTACAGACTCCACAAAACCTGGATCTACCTCTGGGTCCAGGAACTGGATGTGAATTTTTTGCCAGATTCGGAGGAAGGAAGAGATCTAAGGTTGGTGGGTGAGAACAAGAAACATTAAGACCTTGTTAAGAGAACACACCATTAACCGGCTCTGGGCCACAGCAGTGGATAGCACAGTGTTATATATGAATAGTACCAACTAAAACTTAGAAACGAGGTGGATACTCATCCACTTAGGACCAAACCAAGATGTTCCACTTCCCAGGCAGCATATTACCAGAAGGTGTCTGCCCATCCAAACATCAGGATGATTATACGATTTCTCTTATACACAAATGTAATCTCTCAGAAGAGAAGCAAACACTCTTGGTAATGGAACTGGAATCTAAATGAACTAAATATGTACTCAATGCAATTTTCATAGATCTAAATATATATTGAGGAAAAATGGGATTGCAGTAAGATAAATTGACTGAAGACTTCGACTTAGATCTTTCCAGCCAAGGTCCAAATTAAACAATGAAATAACATAAATATGAAAAGGAATTTTAAAAAAATGACTACTTCTTGGAAAATGACCAGCACTGCACACAATTAAACTTTTTCCTTTTGTCAGAGCCTCAAATGATTTAGAAATCTATCAATGGGGAGAAAAACGTCTACCAAGAAAAACATTTAAACTTCTGAAGGCACAACAAACTCCCATGTCCTGAATAATTCAAATGTAATTATTTCCTACTCAGACATAACTCTTTTCTATAGCTGCTATAATGAATTATCACAAAATCAACAAGTTAAGAAAACACAAAATTTTTATCTTACAATTACGTAAATTAGATGTGTGTGTGTGTGTGTGTGTGTGTATATATATGTGTGTGTGTGTGTGTGTGTGTGTGTGTGTGTATTTGTAGTAGTTTGGAACAACAGCTGTAGAACTCTCAAATTTAACCGTGGCTTGAATCCTTGGTGGTGGTCAGACAAGGACATCTATGCTTTGAAATAAAATCACCTTTGCTGTATCTGGCTAAATAAATGTGACACTCATATAACATCACGTTTTCCCTATTTAAAAGTTTTGCTAAGGAAGTCTCTTATTTAATATTATTTATTATTATTACGTTTTTAAAATTTGACTAGAGAGAGAGAGAGAAAGTGAGAAAGCAAGCCGCCAGGTCTGGGACTCAAATCCTGGTCAGTCATGTGGGAGTACAACACCTTAACTACCACATCACCTGCTGACCCTTCTATTTAAAAGTTTATTTATTTCTTCCACAATGGAGACAGAGATAGACAGAAAAAGACAGAGAGACAGTCACTCCCAAAAGGGTCTTCATGCCTGATCCACCCCCAGTCATAGGCACCTCAGATTATAAGCATGCACTCCTGTGATCAGTGTATGCAGAGGGTTTCAGAAAGCAAACTTGAGACGTTTGCCCTGTGAGTCTAACATCACACAGTTGCATTACCACTGTACGACCAGCTGGTCCCATATTTTCTTTTTGCCTTAATCATCAACAGATTCAAATCACATTTGCCATTGGACTGGCAGTACTTGCAATAGCACAGTGTATACACTTGGCAATAGGTGCAGTTTCCTAAAGTTGAGGTGGCCCCTGCAAACAGCTAAGAGCACTGGTACAACAATGGGAACTGGAGGTTGTGCTGGAACTTGAGGTTTAGCCTTGACACTGCAAGTGCTGTATGCCCTGACCTGAATCCTCTGAAAGGAAACCCAGTGCTGGGATAAGTTTACCACATCCTGTACATCCGTTTGTCAGTGTGGACCTGAGATTACTATTGGTTTTTATGTACTAAATGGATGCTATGTTCAAGTTTTTATTTCTGCCATACATGTAAGTACTTTTAATTTGGGTTTTGTTTAGTATCTCTTTAATGATTCAAGAGAGTGTGTTTCATACTTTCTTTATACTAAAATCTGATGACTTCTCTTGTAAGAATGAACTGTTACGACAATGAAACATGTTATTATTATCAATTCTTTAAATTTATTTCTAAACTTTTCCAGTTTTGACTTTTCTACTTGCTCTTCCATGTTTTAGGTATTATTTCTTTTAAGTGTTGAATTGTATATGTCTTGAGAGAGAGAAATCAGAGCCTCACCTGCATCTCACACTGCCATATTCTCCCTAGCCAGAGTTATAGGCATGCATGCTTATCCGGTGTGTACACACAGGCTGACCTGGGAATAAAGACCTGATCTTCCATATGACGTCTAGCATCACAGAACATCGAATTACTACTGCACCATCATGATGGTTTGACCTGCATGTTACTTCTATTGCTTTCTGCCCACGTATTTATTTTGCATTAAACCTCATTTATTTCTAATTATATTCAATATTATATTTAAGTTTAGGTGTATTCTATTATTTTATTGCTATGTATTATAATTGTTTTATATTAGCATACATCAATTTAAAAAGTAGAAAACTCTAGATAATTCTGGGGACCAGCAGTTGGCGTAATGGCTATGTCACTGAACTCCCATGTAGTTGACCACGGTTCGAGTCCTGGACCTGGTGGCTTAAACTCATACTGGGTGCATGTGCGTGTGTGCCCAAGATCCCTGGAGGATAATGGAAAAGAAGGGATTGAGGTGTGGCCATCTCCCCGGGAAGTGATTTCTTGCTTTCTGTCTCTCTCTCTCTCTCTGTGGTGAGCGCATGCGCCGCCTAACAGCAAAAACCTCTCCAAAAAAAAAAAAAAAAAAAAACTAGATAATTCTATAGAGAACAAAAATAATATCACATCATCTACCTTTTTTGTTTGATCTATCTTCAAGTACTACAGTTAAGCACTTTCCTCAAGAAAGGATTGATTTTAAACTGCCCAGACATTTTCATTTTGATTTTCAGTGTAGTAAATATTTTTAAACAGAAACTTTTATGGCTGATTATTTTTATTTGTTTTATTTTTCTTTTTCTGGAGAGGTTTTTGCTATAGGGCGCGTGTGCTCACCAGAAAGACAGAGAGAGACAGAGGAAAAAAAAGCGAGAAATCACCCCCCCCCCCCGGGGGGATGGCCATGCCGCAATCCCTTCTCCTCCATTCTTTTCTCAGGATCGTGGGCACACACGCACACGTGCCCGGCGTGAGTTTAAGCCACTGGTTTCGGGATGCGAACCGCAGTTGGCTACATGGGAGTCCAGCGACATAGCCATTACGCTAATGCTGGTCCCAATGGCTGATTATTTTTAAAACATAAGGCCTTCTAATAACATAACTAACTTTCAACAGATTTTGGAAGTTTTTGTCATTTCCATCTTTTTTTTGGTTTATGTGTTTTTTTTTGTTGTTGTTGTTTTGTTTGTTGTTGTTGTTGTTGCTTTTGCAATAGAGTACATTTGCTAGAGAGAGACAGAGGGAAAGTAAGAAATCATTCCCCCTGGGGGATGGCCTCAAAGCAATCTCTTCTCCTCTCTTCTCATCTTCGGATTTTGTGCGTGCACGCCCACACACCCAGCCTGATTTTCAGACCACCAGATGTGGGACTCAAAATACTGTCAACCATGTAGGAGTCCAGTGTCTTTACCACCAGGTCACCTGCTGGCTCATCCATCTTTTGCTATTATGGAAATATAATCACAATATTCAGTCTCTCAGAAAAATGAGGTATAAATTTAATCCATTCCAATCATATCTGGACCATGATTATTCTTTCATAAATTACTTTTTATAAAGTCTATTCCTGTTCCCCATATTCTCTTACTGCAAAATCAACCAAATGTCATAATGTTATAATTTAACCTATTATATAAAAGTTTTATATAAGAAATCAATATGTCTTCTAAAAAGCTGAACTTAGACCATGTTGCTTTTTTAGAGTCAATCATGGGTAGACGTGATAGAATAAAATATAGATAATTCAGCTGAATTTGTTCTCACTCGTTTTATAAAAAGAGTCAGAGAAATCCTATTTCCTTTATTTAGGAAGACTGATAATCATTGTGTTCTGAGTGCGTTTAAGCTTAGGAGGTTTTTAGAAGTTAATTTGTTTTAAATTTTAGGACATCCAAGTGGAAATTTTGAGATATTGAAATATAAGCTTCCAAATTTTTGGTGTGTTTTGTGTGGGCTTATACCAAGAAAAAATAAAATATTACACATGTTATTTCAGAAATGCTCCTCGTTCCAAGGAAACGTACTTTTACTTTGCAACTTTGTCAAGTTACAGAGAGCAGCCTCCATTTTCATGCACAATAATGTGGCAGGAGAAGTACCAAACATGGGGATGTCTGAAAGGATGGCTAGGAATCCTTGTCTCTTAGAGTCAGTCTGCACCTAGGAAAAGCACTCCTGAACTCCTACATGACCAGCAAACACTTGCAACTTGAAAATGAGCCTAAGTACTATGGACAGAGCAGTCCAAGGCCAGCGTATCTTTCAAATAACTACTTCTTCTTAGCCATGAAGTTGGGGCTAGCCTGTGGCTTGGTGGTAAAGGTCTCTCGATCCCACATGGGTGACTGCACAGTTCAAGTCTCAGACCTGGTAGTGTGGCATGGCAGACTGAGCATGTGTGCCCAGAAATTCCCAAAAGACGGAAAGATGGAGGAGGAGGAGTTGTGGTGTGACCATGCCCCATGAACCAAGAAGTTACTGAATGATCCTAGGTAGGTGATAGGACCACTATCTTTCTAATATGGAGATGTAATTCCCTGCCTACTAGCAAGATATGACTTCAAAGTAGTTTTATCAAATTGAGATAAACAAGAAAATTAGAATTGAATGGTAATCACGTCTGATATGTTTTATATATGATAACAATGCCAATATTATCCTTTTAAGAGAAAAAGCTGCATTTCTGTTAGCCATAATTGATTCCATCTATGGGATTTATGGATACTTCTTTGTTAGACATTTTTTTTTGGAGAGGTTTTTGCTATAGGGCGCATGCGTTCGCCAGACAGACAAAGAGAAACAGAGAGACAGAAAGCAGGAAATCACCCCCCAGGGGGGATTGCCACGCCGCAATCACTTCTCCTCCATTCTCCTCTCGGGATCTTGGGCACGCACACACACGCGCCCGGAGTGAGTTTAAGCCACCGGGTCCGGGACTCGAACCGCGGTCGACTACGTGGGAGTCCAGCGACATAGCCATAATGCTAACTGCTGGTCCCTCTTAGACTTTTATGAAACATTTGTTTGCCATAGGACACAGATGATAGCTAGAGAGACAGGGAGAAAGAGAAAGAGAGAGACAAAGTCAGAAAGCACCTGCTCTCTCACTCTAAATTTATTTTTACAACTTAACTGTTTCACTAAGGTAGAAGTTACTCTTCATTTTCCCTTAAATGCCAATCTAACTTTTAAACTTATTCTTCTATTGCCTTTGCCTTGATTAAATTCCTTCATCGTGTCTTGTTCTTCCTGTCTCATTTTAGATCTCTTTTTAGTCAACTCTGTGGGATAGCTATCTTTCATTCTATTACTGTTCTATTCATTTTATCTTTGTTCAGAGAATATCTGCATGAAACAACCTGCTTATCTATTAAATATACATAAGGAGCATTCATGTGGATTCAGCAGAAGTCTCTGTCTACTGGAAAAGGGTTGCATATAATTCACATGCATTTGGAGAGTGGATTATTCATCACATTTCCTGGAACATGATGGTTTTTAATAAATTATGAGTTTGTGTCTCACATTTTTAAGTTCATGGGCTGAGTTTTGCATCAATACAAATTCACAATATCTGGCACCAGGTTATTAAGAACCTTCTCTGTTAGTGACAGCACCTCAATAGCTCTATTATAGTCATATGTGTTGTATTTGAAAAAAATTAACTCTACACACTTCGATTTTAAAGAGTTTATTTTTGGCATAAAAAGAATGAGCTGTACTTTGAAGAAACATTGGGCTGCTACTTTACAGAATCACTGCTTTTAAGTTTTTGGTAACCAAGTGATAGAGTGGTTTATGACACATGGAGGGTAGGTACAGTCAGACAATACTTACCTGTTTGGGAAATGAGACTCTGGAGTCTTGAACAAAAGGAAAGAACAGTATCTTTTTGTTCGTTGATTTTGTTTTTATGAATCCTAACCAAGGGGAAATTGAGATATGGGTGTCAAGGAAAGGGAATATGAGGCTTCATTTTATGAAAACAAATGATGGAAAATACTAAGTAAGTGCACACCAGCCTACCAAATACAGTCTTGTGCTCTCACTTTGTTGCATTGTTTCCTTATGAATGTTATATTTTAGCCTCTCCACATGCTGTTTAATTTGATTTATTATTTTGATAAGCATTCTATTTTGATTAGTTGTTCTACTTAATTGACTAAATTCTTCATTCTGCGAACAGTGAGTGCACAGCAGGCATCAGCCTGTTACCAAGACTGCAAGGTCACATGGACCACTGTCCAGGAGCTTACAGACATTCTCAAAGTTATAGAAGACTGCAGCAAATAAGTCTTTATGATATGTTATGATAAGTGCTATGACAAGGAGTGCTGTCATTTAAAAGAGTTATGCAGATTCAATTTTTAGATTACAACATGTTTCCTGGAGGTGGTATTAGAAATGAGTTTTGAAAGATGACATACTATTTTAATCCAACATTTGATTGTGTATAGTATAGGGTAAATTACCAGTAATGTTATTACCTTAGCTTGGATATATCCTTCTCATTCTGAAGTTACCTTGTCTCCATTTGTGTGTCTTAATAAGGTACCATTGCCCCCTGCTGGAGCCTGCTTCACTCTATCAGTCTGATGTCCACGGAGAGAGTAACTACTTTCAGAGCTAATGCTTCATCAGTTTAATTTCATCTCATTTCTCAATTTATGAACTTGTTTTCTTGATTCAGATAATGTGGATTGTTTTGCCGTGTATGGCTTATAGTTTGACAAGTTATATTTTCTGTTCTTAAAATCGCATACTCACCTAACCACGGCGTGAGGTTTCCATCGATTCAGATGTTCTCCTCTTAGACCAGCCATGTTCAGAGAGTAAGGGGTATGTAAGTGTCAGCTTATGATTTCCTGCTTTTAATGTAAGTCTCAGTATAAAGAAGAGAATTATCTTGGTTTACATATTAGAATTTTATTAAATTCCCAATATGTTGAATTGACAACAAGGTCTTTATCTGTTTGTCTTCTAACAACCAGGGAGTGGTTTTTTGTTTGTTTGTTTGATTTTGGTTTTATTTTTGATATCCTTTCATCCAACATGGAGAAAACTGACAATGTCTGGAGATACTTTTAGCTGTCACAATTGAAAGTGATGTGCTACAGTCATCCAGTGCATAAAAAGATTGGGGATTCTGCTGAACGTCCTGTAATCTATTAAAGAGCCCCATACAACAGAGTCTTACCCAGACCAGGCTGTCAATAGTGTTGCAGGTGAGTAAACCTACAGCAAATGAATAAAGTTTTTCTTTTGTGTTTTGAAAAAAAAAAACAACACTTAACACTTTATTACTCATGTAACATAATTAGCACAAGATGTTTGCATTATTATTTTAATAATAGTTAAGTTTACAATTGATAACATATTTAGAATTGCTAAGATGAAAAAGCAAATGCAAAATGTAGGACACTACTTACAGTGTGAATTGATAAATTTATAAGATAGGTAAAATAAATCTCAGTTAAAGATTCTAACTTTTCCATTAAACCAAAATTTTTTGCTATATAGTCCAGAATATGAACTCTGGCTGACTGTCTAATAGTAAGATGAGGCTCCTTTGTAGCTGCTGTTTTCTAAGCACTCATTTGAGTTCAGATTGTGAAGATAACAGTGCAATATATAGCACTCTTAGACACAAATAATATCTACTGAAGTATTTCTTTTAATAGGATACTCCATATATGCATAATGCATCTTTTATGGGTACAAAAAATAAAACCAAGTAAAATAGTCATTTGAGATACATCTTATATAGAAGTAAAACTTTTCATGATTATTTAATTTGAAACTTATCAAAGAGACATTGCAGCAGACAATTTTTAAAAGTGACAGTGAAGACTTTATTTAAGACTATTGTAGTAGGAGCCAAGATCATTACAAGAGAGAAGAGAGATTGAACTTGATTCCTCTGAAACAAAATGTGGATAGATTTTTAAACACTTGGGTGAGCTAATAGAAAAGTACCAAAAGACATTAGGCAGAAGTTTGGTCAATGTGATTAGGCTATCTGTGTTTGTTAACTGCTGATTGTTGAAGTTAGGCTTCTACCGTCCCACAGAAAAGAGGAGATTGGGGTGGTGTCTTCTTCCATAAATACATTTCAAAGAGATGGGTCCTACTAGAAAGACATGTCTCCGTTGCAAAAGATTGAAATATCAAAGCAGCAGAGAATTTACAATTGCAACTTTCCAAAATAATACTCTAAGAGAAGTCAGGACATACAGTCAAGAAGAACCTACTCTAAAACTTTGCAAAGTTGAAAGAAAAATTTTGGTCAAACATTAAGAGAACAGAATTAGGAAAAATCGAGCTAATGACATGAAATGTACATATATTTTTATGTAATCAATTATTTTAATAACCCTACTAATTTTTAGAAATAATATTTTCAGGGCCAGCAGGTGTCATGGGAGTTAAGGCACTAGATCCCACGTGTTTGACTCTGTGTTTGGAGTCATCAGACCCAGCAGCTTAAAACTTATGCCAGATGTGTGTGCATGTGTGCTCAAATCCCAAGAAGAAAATGAAGGAGAAGGAATTGCAGCATGATCATCCCCCCTTGGGGAGGGATGTAATAGATTACAGAGATTCAGCAAAATCTCTCTCTCTCTCTCTGAGTGCATCTGTCCTATAGCAAAAAAAAGAAAAAAAGAAATATTAATGTATTCAAAAATTATATAAAGACACATAATAGAGTATATATAATGGCTATCTTTTAATGTTTAAAGAGTTTGTACTTTTATTTATTTAGTTTTGAGAGGTTTTTGCTATAGGGCATATGTGCTCACCAGAAAGACAGAGAGAGAGAAACAGAAAGCCAAGAAATCGCCCCCTAAGGGGATGGCAACGCTGCAATGCCTTCTCCTCCATTCTCCTCTTGGGATCTGGGCATGCATGCACATGCGCCCAGTGTGTGTTTAAGCCACTGGGTTCGGGACTTGAACCACACAGTCATCCATGTGAGTTATAACTACTAAGCTTCCTACTGTTCCCCGCCCCGCCCACATCTTAATTTTAATCTGTTGAGACCCTGAAAAGAGAATCCAGAAACACATATTCTGACAATGTGAAATAATAAATCAGTATTGTTTTAAGCTACTAAGTTCATGTGCAATAATAGAAAACAAGTACACCTAGCAATATTTATTGCTGTACAATGATTTTCAATCTATGCACCCTGTTGGTCAACATTCATACTTTAAACATTATTATTTGTCTTTCCAACAACAGTTGGTTTCCTCAATGGCCCATAAATGTTTCCTGCAGTGTTTTCATGCAGGGAGGACATTCCTTCCTTTTTTCATGGCCTTGCTTCATTTCTAACAATCTCTTGCCAAGATTAGTCTGCTCAGCATTTCAGCCACATTAGTGTGATATGAATCTTTATTTATGTATTTCTCTGATAAGAGTAACTGAAACATGTTTGATCAAGCTAAAATGAATTTTTCACTTTGGACAGAAACCTAGGTCCTTTTGTCATTTGTATGAAATGCTATTAAATGCTCGATCAGTCATTTAGTAACTCAAGATTTTCAATTCACATAGTTATAAAAAAAGTCATGAGTAAAAATAATACGTATTTCATAAGAAAATAAATTACTTAGTATTAAGCCACCTTTTCCCATTAGAAAAAAAAATGTACTTTAGATTGTTAAGTACATTTCCATTAAAAGGAGTAGCAAAAGAGACTAAGCTTTTCTATCTGAGGAAATAAAACTTTTACTTATCTGTATTTATGTTATAGTAGGTATCATTATATTACATTTTCTATGAAAATAAGGACAGTTACAAAGATAAGAATGACTGAACATGCATCAAAGAAAATCATTTTATCTGATATCCAGAACCACTGGTGAGTAATGCTCTATTTGGTAGCTAAACTGGAAAAAACTACATTTTCTTATTTGTTTGGTTTTTTATTTATTTTTAGAGAGATTTTTGCTATAGAGATGTGTGTTTGCCAGAAAGATAGAGAGACAGAAAGCGAGAAATCACCCTCAAGGAGGAATGGCCACTCCGCAATCCCTTTTCCTCATTCTCCTCTCGTAATTTTGGGATTTTGGGCAAGCACACACATGTACCGTCATGAGTTTTTTTGTTTTGTTTTTTTGAGAGGTTTTTGCTATAGGGCGCATGCGCTCACCAGACAGACAGAGAGAAACAGAGAGACAGAAAGCGAGAAATCACCCCCCAGGGGGGATGGCCACGCCGCAATCCCTTCCCCTCCGTTCTCCTCTCGGGATCTTGGGCACGCATGCACATGCGCCCGGTGTGAGTTTAAGCCACCAGGTCTGGGATGTGAACCGCGGCAGTCGACTACATGAGAGTCCAGTGACATAGCCATTATGCTAACTGCTGGTCCCCCCGGCATGAGTTTTAAGCCACCTGGTCTGGGATTCAAACCGGGGATGGCGGTCAGTTAACTATGTAGGAGTCCAGCAACGTAACCATTATACCATCAGCTTGTCCCTGAACTAGCATTTTAAACATTATTACTTTTTTTTAATTCTCATGTGCATAAGAAAGAGAGAAAGGGAGAGAGAGACAGGAGCATCCTCCTCATCAGGGTCTGCTCATGCTACGAGCCTCTTCCTCCAGTCCTCTAAACCACCAGAGGCAGGGAATTCATGCGTGTGCCTGCTGTGTTTCAGGTAAACCAGGTCAGTGAATTGTACCGTGGTTGCCGGTGGGATCCAGCTTCTCTTGAGAAACGCATTGCTGTTGCACCATAGGACCAGCCCAGGAATGCTATGTGCTTACTCATGTGTCTGTCTATTCGATCTCTCTATCTTCCATGTTTCACATTAAGAGAATTAATGTCTGGCACATGGACCAAATCTATTTTGACTAAATGAACTTTGACCTGAACATTTTAATGATTAGCAGTTCACTCCATAAAAGCTAGTTTTATATCTTCTAGAACTATATATTTTTTCTACTAGACAACACCCAAATACAGAGTGTTTAAAATGACTCCCTGGCCCAGCTACAGTGGTACAGACAGTAGGGCACAGTTGCAAAATATTGGAGCTACATGGGAGGGTGTACTGTTCTGTTTCAGACCAACCTGAACACACTGAGCATTCCCACACCTGCCTGTGACCCTGACGAGCTAGGACCTTGGCGAGAAGGATCCCGACATTGCGAGACCCTGTTAAAGGTACTTGTCTTTTTCTCTCTCTCCTGAAATAAATAGATAACTAAACTTAAAAAATCAATGTCTCCAGGCCAGCAGATGGTGTAATGTAGTCATTGGACTCCCACATGGTTGACTGCAGCTTGAATCCTGGACCTGCGGCTTAAAAACTCACATCAGGCACGTGTTGTGTGCATGCCCAAAATTACAGGGGGAGACTAGAGGAGAAGGGATTGCGACAAGCCCATTCCCCCTGAGGTGGGTGATTTCTCACTTTTGTCTCTCTGTCTCTCCCTATCCCACTGGCAAGTGCATGCTCCCTATAGCAAAAATCTCCCTCAAAAAAATTTTTTTTAAATAAAAATAAATTTCTCCCTTTTCTAGGGCAATTTATATAAATGACACTGCTATTCCTCAACTCTAGCTAAAGTATGAACAGGTAAATGTAAGTGTGCAGGTACATATGCATATGTAACTATCACTCATAAATAGAGAAAGATATATACACACACATGAGATTTTTAATATGTGAATAAATACACACACATATGTAGATTACCTTTAAAAGCAAATATAACATTTGGATATCCTTCAAATTACTCATGATGGAGGATGGAACATTCATTTCAATAATGAAAAATAGAATGGGAGAGAGTAGAAATTGAAGTGGACTGAGAATCATTAGATTTGAATTGTTTCATTTTGTCACGAGCTTGCTTTATGATTTAGAATTTGGAATAATCATCTAACTTATCTAGGATTATTATCTAACTTATTGGGGTTCTAAATCTCTCCAACTATAAAATAAAGAGAACGCATAAGACCAGCCCATTCCTAGTCATTCTTGTGGAACAACATTCTCCTTTAGATGGTAATAGTGTTCTCTAAAGCGGACCAAAAACAAAAAACAAAAAGAAAAAGCAAAAGTGTTCTCTGATCAAATAAGGTTGGAAATGCTGAGTTAAACAAAGTAAAAAGAGCTTTCTTCAGTGCAAGACAGCTCAGGGTCTTTAAAATGCTAATGTGTACTGCAACTTTGTAAGAGGAGAATTTTACTATTCAGTGATTCTCCAACTCATTTTACCAATTTATTGCAACACTTTTTGCATAAAAATAAATAAATGTAGTGGGGTCTTTTTTCTCTAGTACACATTTTTGTATAAACTATTCCAGAATCTTATCAGTAAAGAGTAAAAGAAATACTATACACTAAAATAACTATAATACAAATATATTATCTATATAATGAATTTCTTCATGCATGTAAAATAAATGACAAAGTGCATGTTTTTACATACTATTTCAATGTTTTTTAATATAAAATCATTGGCCATGATTACCATATTCTACTTCTTAGTTTGTCTGAATCTCTCTTTATATTAAAGTAGGACCTAATCCTTTAAAATTTGTTAAAGTGGAATTCTTTAATATTTTTGAATTTTTAAATAATATTTTTTTCTGCTTAAGCTTTATAATATAACTCAATTATGAAATATATATCTACAGAGTTATCAAAATAGATCTATTTCCTGTTGGCACAATTGAACACACTGATTTTCAATGATTGCTTAATCACTTCACTTTTATTATCTAAATTCCTTAGTTTACATTAGGGTCCACTCTTATGTTGTACAGTTACATGCATTTTCACAAATGCATAATGCCATAAGGCCACCGTTACACTGACGATAACACTCAGAACAAGAGTCAGTGTCAGGGCAAGCAGATGGCACAGCAGTGAAGACATTGACTTCCCACGTGGCTGACTGCAGTTTGAGTCCCTGATCTGGTGTCTTGAAATTCTTGCTGGGCATGAGTGTGTGCATGCCCAAAATTCCAAGAGGGAAATGAAGGGGAAGGGATTGTGGTGTTGCCATCTCCCCTGGGAAGTGATTTATCACTTTCTCTCTGTCTCTCTAGAGAGTGCACATGCCCTGTAGCAAAAATCTCTCCAAAAACCAAGCAACCAAACAAACGCAAAAGTCAGTGTGATCTTTTAAAATTCAAGACAAGTCATGGTAGTGCGCTATTCATCAGCCTTCAGAGCTACTTTGGATTCAATGACCTAAATAGGATGAGATTAAAAGTATGAAAAATGTACACCATGCCAAGAGAAATATGGAGAACACTGGAATATCCCCTAAAATACACTTCATTAGGAAACTTTTTTAGGTATCTTCAAGCTTTGCTTCTTGAACTTCAGATTTCACCATTGTGTTGAAAGCATCATGTACACATTATTTTTAATAAAACTATACTCACCACTGTTTATTTTTCCTTCTTTTGTTTTGCTTTTGTAGTATTAACAACTGACTGTAGAAAACGTATTATTTATTTTCTAATTGCTGGTATTATTCCACTGAAGCATAAGCACCACAAGCAGCAAACACACTGTACATTTTTATCACTTCAGTCTATCCAAAACCTGGAATAGTATCTTATTAGTACCAATTTTAGATATACATATTTTTTAAGGTTTTTACCGTAGAGTGTGTGTATGCTCACCAGAGAGAGAGAGAAACAATAAGAGGAAAATCGGAAAATAGCACTCCCAGGAGGGATGGCCCTGCCACAATCACTTCTCCATTCTCCTCTTGGGATTCTGGGCAAATACGTACATGTGCCCAGTGTGACTTTCAAGCCACCTGATCTGAGACTTGAACCATGGTCTGCCATGAAGGCATCCAGCACCTTAACCACCATGCCATCTACTGGCCCCTACAAATATATATATATTTAAAAATAATGGGTAAATGAATGAATGGATCTTGCAGGATCATCTTAAATAGCACACTTTGAGTTTCACCTAAACATAAATAGTTGATGAGGAACAAATTGTGTAGTCATTCTTGGCAATTTGCATTTCTTCGTAACTGGTAGGTAGAACAATCTATATGGAATAAAAATGCTTCACTCTCACCATCCCTGTTGAGAGCAGTAGGCTCTTTTCTGTGACAGCTTCTGACAGAACTATCATTCACTAGCAGTCAGTAGACTGACAGAAATATGTTTTTCCCAACTGTTTTCTTTGATTTTTTTCCATCTGTATACAGAATTAGGAATTGTTGATCACTGTTCCATT
Organism: Tupaia tana; assembly: GCA_026018925.1. NCBI lineage: Eukaryota > Metazoa > Chordata > Mammalia > Scandentia > Tupaiidae > Tupaia > Tupaia tana. The sequence goes on along the minus strand of JAKSZU010000001.1, from coordinate 208,052,119 downwards.
TGGCATTGAACACAGCTAAGCTAACTGACTTATGTACATCTGGGTCTAACAAGAACAGACTTTTGTTTAGAATAATATATATTATAGGTTATTATGAGTATCACTAATGATACAGTTTATGAATATGCAATTCAAGTAACATTAAGAATAAATTTTTAAGACCATTATTTAAAAAAAATAAATAAAATAATTAATTATTAAAATATTGAACTAATGTTATTAATAAATTTCACTACTTCAAGCTTTAAAGAAATTGAGAAAAATAAAAATTCTAATTAGCTCTATTGGGAATATATGTTATTGCTATAACACAAATAAATATAATCTTCAAAACCATTTTTAAAATCCTAGTTCTACCCACCATGCTTCATCCTCTCACATCAAGAAGCCACTTTATTTAGGGAGATTTGGCCTAGGTTCCTGTAATTTTATATTTGAAAAACTTGAGAGGCCTGCAGGTGGCATGGTGATTAAGGGCACTGGATTCTCACTTGGCCGACCGCAGTTCAAGTCTTGGACCTGGTGGCTTGCTTTCTCACTTTCCTTCTCTCTTGCTTTCTATCTCTCACTCTGGCCCTCTCTGATCAAATTAAAAAGAAAGGAATAAAGAGAGAAAGAAAGAAGAAAGACAGACAGAACAAAAGAAAAAGAAACAAGAAAAGAAAGATAGAAGCAAAGGAAGAAAAAGAAAGAAAGAAGAAAGTTAAATAAAAAGTATTCTTAAAAAAAAAAAAGAACTTGAGTAATAATTCTGCTCTTCATACAGCATCGGCAAAGACTCAGTTGTGAAAGTATTACTGGGATCATAATCATGAGCCCCCGAGGGACACCAAGACTTTTGAAGGTGGCAATGACTATTGAATACTTTGAAATCGCCGTCCATGTTCATTCTAGAACTACTGCCACAATTATAAGCTGCTCTTAGCACTGCTGAGTAACATTCAGGAAAGGAGCTAGAAACAAATAGAGCCTATTAGTGGTGCATACACTGATAACCTTTAGTCAGCTATCTATCTGTTCCACACATTTCATGCAAACCATGACTCATACAGTATCTGTCCTTTCATGTCTAGCTTATTTTACTCAGCTTAATGTCTTCCATGTCAGAATGTAGCTTATTTTACTTTTTCATAATATCTTTATTGAGAACAAATTAGAATTAAAGAATCTAACTTCATAATGAATTGGTACAAAACTAAGTTTGAAAAAGAACTATTCCAAAAGATTTCTCCTCCATTCTCCTCTCAAAGTAAGGGCTCCTTGGGATTTCCCATCACTCTCCCTTGGAAAAAATCAACCATGAAGCACCATAGGAATTAAACCAAGTAAGTGCACAGGAGATGGATATAGAAGATGGATACTCTTGTTATGGGAAGATTCCAAAAGCCTCTCTATCTAATCAGGCAAAAGTAGGCCCTGTAATAAAGACATATTCAGGATGATCTCTAAGAGCTCCATGTTTTGTTTTCATTCTCCTAGGTTTCCCCTTCCAAGAAATTGTAAAGACAACATATTTTATTTTTTGAGAGAGATTTTTTCTATTGGGCATGTGTGTGCACCAGACAGACAGAGAGAGAGAGAGAGATAGAAAGCAAGTAATCACCCTTCCAGGATGGATGGCACACCACAATCCCTTCTCCATTCTCCTCTTGGGAAGAGTGCCTGGCGTGAGTTTTAAGATGCCAGGTCTAGGACTCAAATTGCAATCGACTATGTGGAAATTCAGCAACATAACCACTATACCATCTGCTCGTCCCAAGAATAATATTTTTTTCACTACTTTATTTAATGTGGTATAGAGGCCCACTTATGTTGGTTTAAATGGGCTCATATTTACTTTATATCATTTTAATAGTATACTGACCTTCAGATTATCATATTTTAATTTCAAGTGTTTGTTTTTACATAATTATATAACATTTATAAATTAACATAATTTTTAGTTATAGTTCAAAGTATAGTTATACAATAAAGTATTTTGTTACTAACTGTCATGCAAAAGGTAACAAACCAATAGAAATTACTGTAAAATTGTTATAATAACATTTCTAGTATAATAGTGTTTAGACGTACAATTCAGTGGCATAAATTACATTCTCAGACATTCTCACAACAGCCAAGTTTCAAACATTTTTATCACCATAAAATAAGTGCCACCCATGTAAACCATGAATCATATAATATCTGTCCTTTCATGTCTAGTTTATTTTACTTAGCTTAATGTCTTCCATGTCAGAATGTAGCTTATTTTACTTTTTCATAATATCTTTATTGAGAACAAATTAGAATTAAGGAATCTGACTTCATAATGAATTGGAGCAAAATTAAGTTTGAAAAAGAACTATTCCAAGAGATTTCTCCTCCATTCTCCTCTCAGGATTTTGGGTATACACACGCACGGGCACACGTGTATACTTTAGTGTGTTTTCAAGCTATTGGGTCCAGGACTTGAACTGTTCAGTTGGCCATGTGGGATCCAGTCTTCATGCCACCAGGACATATGTTTGAAATATGGAGAAAAGGAAATCGTATATCAATGATTCTTGAGGTCTAAAAGATACACAAAATTCTTCTGAAAATAGTCATATACTAAAGAGAGAAGGCCTACATAAACGCAGCAATATTGTGTACATAAAAAACAATATCATGCACATATGTGTCTGTCTCCAGAAGTGAAAATGTTAAAGAAAATAGTACTGAGGAATTTAACGGAGGCCCAGTCACGGCAGTACAAGAGCAGGATGACATTCTGCAATGCCAGAGTCACACAAAAGACCAGGGTTCAGAATCCACTTGAACTGGAACACTCTGGGACCATGTATGTGTGTCTGTAATCTTGGCTAGCAGAAAGGCTTGGGGGTACAGATCATGATTTGGCAAGACCCTATCAAGGGTATCTATCCCTCTCTCTCCCTCAAGAAATACTATTAATAAGCTTTAAAAAATCAGTTCAAAATGCATGATCTTAGGCAAATTTATGCACCCAAAAATATGTGCTCAAGAAGAAACAGAGTATAAAAAGTCCATTTGTTTACCTTTTCTTCAGCACAGGGTGGTTTTAGTTTTTAAATCTTGGCAAGACTTTTTTTTAGGAAATAATCATAATTCTATCTCGTTTTTGTTTGCGTTTTTATTGACAGGGTCTTGGTAAATTACTATCCTGCCTCAGCTTGTAAAGTAGCTGGGACTACAGGTGTACACCACCACACCTGGCTTTTAGAGTGGACCAGGAATGGGCCCTGGCCTCCCATGTGTTCTCGGACTGCTTGGTATCAGTGTCACCAAACATGCTGCACTCTGGTTAGGACAGAGTTTCATCTTATTGCACATTTCATTTGCTACAGAGAGAAAAGATATATTCATATATAAATATCATCCTCTCTTTTTATTCATTCATTTATTAATTTATTTGGAAAGGTTTTTGCTAAAGGGTGTGTGCACTCGCCGGAAAGACAGAGAGAGACAGAGAAATAGAAAGTGAGATGACCATACTGCAATCCCTTCTCCTCCATTCTTGGACACGCACGCAGATGAGCCCAGCATGAGTTTAAGCCACTGGGTCCAGGACTCGAACTGCAGTTGGTTACATGGGAGTTCAGCCACATAGCTATTACGCTAACTGCTGGTCCCACAATAGCTCTTTCATAGAAAAGGATGTTAACATTTATTGTGGGTGTTGCTAATATTTTGTGCCAAGTTTCATTTGCCTTGTTAGCAAAGTCAAACATTTAGTAACTCTTCACATATTTATTCAAAGAAAAATTTGCTTCATTCCTTTGTACTTTATCTACTTTTCCTGTAAAGTTTATATAAGCAATATAGAGAACACCCAGACTAAGTTAGTGTATTAAACCATTCACAGTGCAATGTAGTTATTTAAAATCTTATCTTTATTGTTATTTATTTATTATTTATTTTGCTATAGGGCACATGTGCTCAGAGAAATAGAGAGAAGAAAGTGAGAAATTACCCCCTAGGCAGGATGGTCATGCTGCAGTTCTCTTCCTCCATTCTCCTCTAGATGTTTTGGGCATGCATGCATAAGAATCAGAGTGATTTTTAAGCATCCAGGTCTATGACTCAAACCACAAAGTTAGCCATGTGGGATCCAGCTGCCTTTACATTCAGACTACTTGCTGGCCCGGAGTGTTCTCTTTAAACAGTCAGTATTATACTTGTACTTTCAGAGTTTGGCTAAGGTCATGGGCAAAACAAGGCACAATGGGATTAGTTTTGGTGGCTTTGTGAAGGTAAGTATATAATAAAGTTTCTTTCTTGATACTTGTCCCTTTGGGTACTCGTAGGATAATTCTCATAGTATTATGTTGATGAAATTAGATGGAGTGAGAGCAAACTTTCCTGAAGTAGGAGGAAATCTATGGACTTTCCTTAATTCCTTAATCTTCCATGTCCCATATGAAGGCTGGTCAAAGGAGTGCATTGCACGTGTCTTGTCCAGAAGTAAGGACAGGAGAATTGAGTATGGGTTCACTGATTCACATTTCTTTTAGGTATACAACATACACTAACCAGCCTCTTTTTATTTTCAAGTGTTTGGTGAAAAAAGAACTAAGTTATATCAAATGTGCAGATGGATTAGGGGAAATGAATTGAGCTACCTAAAATGATGCAGGTTAACTCAGAAACCATTCTACCATAGGAAAAAATACAACCTGATAGCCAAAAGGGACAGTCTGTGTTAACTATTTATTGCAGAACCTTGTTCTGTAAACTATAAAGTTTTAAACTAATATAACTAGGAAACATTCCCAATAATATTCACATAAACAGATGAAAACAATTTGAAATAATATTATTTTTAATGCTTATGTTGTGTGTCACAGATATAGTGAACATCAGTGTGAATACGAAAGACATGCCCTCTATTGGAAATAATCAAAATAATGACATACTGCTTATTTAAAATCTAGACCCCACAAGTGAAACTATTTGATACTATCCCCCCTACTTGTTTCCCTCAAAAATATGTATTTGTGTGTGTGTGTGTTTTTCTATGCCTATGTATCTCTGACTCTAATTAATCCTCTGAAATTGAAGCAAGTTTCATTGAAACTAGTAAAGTAAACAAAGGATGTCTATATAAATTTGCATGTGTGTTATGTCTGTGTATGGGCATATGCATGTATGCATAAGTGCAAGTGTATGACCACATTCATGCTCTTGTGCATGTTTACATATCTATCTATCTATCTATCTATCTATCTATCTATCTATCTATCTATACATATATATGTGATAGTGTATATTACCTCAAATCCAGTATCCATTTAGTTGTCTTCAGTGGATACTATAAACTAGCAGAAGCTTCTGTTTGCCATAATCTCTGCTCAAGAGAGCCTGGGACTTTTGAACAGTTGATGAAACCAAAGTGTATCAGAGTTACATGCAAAGATTAACCCTCATATGATATTTAAACCTCAAAGGGACTAATACTCTTTTAATAGCTGGAGTTAGATAATGGTCTTATCAATAAGAAAGTCTCACTATATGAAAGCAGTCTCACAAAAGCTGCTAGGTAGATAATCACAAGAAAAGAATAGAGAAAGAAGTGTTTTATTGTTAAGGCATATTATTATGATAATTGGCATTTTAGTATTTAACTAAAACTTAAAAAGAGCTGTTGTTCTGAGACAAAACTATGAATAACACAGACTATTTGCAATTTTCTTTTTACTTAGGTAATGTATGATATTATAATAAGAAAACAAATACCATAAAGAAAATCTGTCACGGGAAGATGATGTATGCTCTGTTGAAAGATTTTTCATTCTTTCATCCTTGGTTTTGTCTAGTTCTCCTATTTAAAAAAATGATCAATTTCACCTGTTGTTTAACCAAAATTATATTATACCAATACAAATTGAGCTTTTTTTACTTCTACTTATATAGTCATAACATTCTTCTTAATCCTACTTTTAGAAGAGTAGTTAGATAAATTCTGCTACTTATCTTATGATAGCTACAGAAGACAAGGCTCAGGATGGTCTGCCAATAATTTAATGTGTGAATTGTTCCCCATTTGGCAAAGAATCTTAAACTATTAAAAAATAAAATTGTGTTGTTTTGTTGCACACTTATTTATAGCTTTCCTCAGCATAGGGTAAAATGCAAACTGAAAAACAACAAAAATTACTTTCCCTATATGCATTATAATTCATAATATAATACTTTTTAAAAGATATTTTAGGGCAATTCACAAATTCTAAACTCATAACTCAAAGCAGTGTAGGAAAAATTCTAATGATTGTACAGAACCTTTATATAAGAGAGGAAGAATAAGATGGAAAGGGTCAGGTCAGTGTTGAACACCAGAAATAAATTTGCCTGTATGCCCATTGGTTTGGAAATCTCTTCTGCTACTATGTTTATGGCAGTATAGGTTCACTTCATGTGCTTCTCTTTTAGGTGAAAGTAACTGAAAATATGTATATGTTCTCACACAGATGTGGGCAACTGCTAACATCTACCCTTAGAAACCATTTGCGTCTGTTCAATATAATCTACAAATATTCCACATTGTTGCTCACTCTATGTAAAAAGCAAGAAAGTCCCAGTGCAAGGTATTCTAACAGCAGCTATGCTAAAATTTATATGGGACACAGAAATGGATTATTATCTGTTGGTGATAAAATGTATAGTATCCACAACTGGGCTAGTGTGAAATATACTTATGTTGGAAAATTCACTTTACAGGCTAAGTGATGTATAGTGTTTGAATGTATAAAAGAAAGTAAAAGAAGAGAAAATATATTAAATAATAAAGTCTTGGAATAGTGAAAAGTAGTCTATGATGTGCTGTCTACAATGCAAATCAAGCAGAAACTTGGGTAGAAATCTACTATCGCGACATATACACCACGTTACACTGCAAGCTTAAGTAATAAATGACAGTCACGCCAGGCAGAATGTGTTGGAACCAACCCCAATCTCCTTGCTGGTGCGCTGGGACTGAAGGCTACACAGAGTCTTGAAAATCCAGAAAGAAGATGCCAACAAAAATAATCCTCCAAATGCTATCTAGTATTTCTCTGTGTTTCCTTATTAGTACTTTGAAATTGTTCCTTAAATGTTTTTATTAGTAAGTATATGACAGATTAAATCAATGACTAAATGTCTTGGTTCATGGAGAATTTGAAAATGAATGATTCTCTCTCTCTCTGTCTCTCTGACACACAAATATATGTAGGTCTTTGAACTATAATTTGGTATACTGAAAAATCCTACATCAAATCATATATGATCTCTTCAAACCATGTATTTGATTCTTTCTATTTGAGACAGCCTAGTTAAGAAGAAATTTCAAATGTGTACAACACAAAATGATGATAAATGGTTGAGATGTCGAATATGTTTATTGTCCTGATTTGATCCTTACACAATTAATACATATTCTGAAAAAACACATAGTATAAAATAATACAACTATTATATGTAAATCAGATATAATTAGGGTAATGAATATGTATGAAACTTTCATGTTTTTTCCCCCTATTCTATTTGTGAGGCAGATGACTTCAGTTCATAGTTATTGAGTGTCTACTATGAACCAAGGACTATGTGGGAAGAAGAATATAATTACAATTGTATAGTCCTGACTGCTAGGAAATTACTTTCTAATGTAACCAACAATGAATTACACCACGATGTGCTGAGTGTAGTGTGTGTTGCAGGAGTGCAGGGAGAAGTGTTTGAGCTATATTTATGTGAGAGGAGGTCTGGGGGGAGAATGGAGGCCAGAGAGGTTAAGAAAAGTTTTTAGAAGATGTTTTGCTTATTGGCAGCTTCAGTGGATAAATGGAACTTTGTGCTTGTGGATAAGGATCATGACGGGATGCTAGCGACATGCCAGAACCTGTTCAGGTCGTCCTATCATGTCCTTTAGTATCATGTAAACGATACAGATAAACTGTCCATTTTTACATATTTGTGATTCATACTACTTCTCCTATCAGTGCCACTCTGTAAACTTCCAGTTCATTTCTAAAATTGTTAATACTTTTTCTCTGTAATACACTAGCTTCTCAAAAAATATAATAAAATGTGTTGGAAGTGTAGTTTATTTATTTTTTGTTTGTTTCTACCATCCAGATTTATTTTTATTTTTTATTTCATTTTCTTTTATACATTCCATCACATTATTTGGCCTACAAAATGAATATTTCAACAAGTGAACATTTCTCCCTAGTACAGTTGATAAAACTATAAAATATCTTCAACAGATAATACCACATTACTATATCCCATTAATGCTTTGCCTCCCTATTTTTCTTCTAAATGTCCTTCCTCAGACCCTACTCTTTCACACACACTATATCTGGTATTTACATCTATATACTGTGTTTCTATATCCTTTAGTCAATAAGTTTCAGTCATAGAATGCAGACACTCGGTATATATTAAGTGGGGACATACAATTCCTCACCTTCATAGCCTGGCTTGCTTCACTCAGCAGTAAATCTTCCATATTCATCCACTTCCTGTCAAAAACAGGGGTTTTTTTATATGGCTGAATAGTATTCCATTGAGTATATGTGCCACAGTTTTTCTATCCATTCATCTGTTCGTGGGCAATTGGGTTGTTTCCATGACTTACCAATTGTAAATAGTGCTGCAGTGAACATCAATGTGCAAGCACTTTTCCAATTAAGTATTCTTCAGTCCTTTGGGTAGATACCAAGGAGTGGGAATTGCTGGATCATATGGTAGTTCTATTTGTAGATTTTTGAGGAATCTCCAAATTGATCTCCACAGTGACTGGACCAATTTAAATTCCCACCAGCAGTGTAAGAGAGTTCCCCTTTCACCACACCCAAGCCAGCACTTATCATCTGTCATTTTTTTAATCTTAGTCATTCTGACTGAGCTTAGATGATATCTCATTGTTGTTTTGATCTACATTTCCCTTACAATGATGGATGTTGAGCATTTTTCATATGCCTTTTAGCTATTCATATGTTATCTTTGGAGAGTGGTTTTTTCAACTCATTCTCCCATCTTTTAAAGGGATTGATCGTCTGTTTTTGAGACAGCTGCTTGAGTTCCTTGTGAATTCTGGTTATCAGTTCCTTATCTGGCACATAGTTTACAAAAATATTTTCCCATTCTGAGGACTGTCAATTCACACTAATTACTGTGTCTTTTGACATGCAGAAACTTCTTAGTCTGATGTAATCCCACTTGTCTATTTTGGAGATTATTGACTGTGCTTTGGGGGTCTTATTTAAGAAGTCTTTCCCTACTCCAATGTCTCCCAGAGTTTCCCCAGGGTTTTCCAGGAGCAGTTTTATAGGTTGAGGTCTTAGATTTAGACCTTTGATCCACCTTGACTTAATTTTTGTCAGAGGTGAGAGGTAGGGGTTCAGATTCATCTTTCTGCAAGTGGAAATCCAGTTTTTTCCAGCACCATTTGCTGAAGAGGTTTTCCTTTTCCCACTGGATTGGCTGGTACCCCTTATCAAGTATCAGTTGACTGTATTTTTAGGAATTTATTTCTGGGACTTCAATTCTGTTCCATTGGTCCACGTGTCTGTTTCTGTGCCAGTATCATGCTGTTTTGATTACCACAGCTTTGTAATATATTTTTGGGTCAGGGAGTGAGATGTCACCCACTCCACTCCTCTTGTGCAGAATTGCTTTGGCAATACTGAGTCTTTTATGATTCCAGACAATCTTTATGATTCTCTTTTCTAGATCTGTGAAAAATGTGTCTGGTAGTTTAATTGGCATTGCATTAAATATGTAGATTGATTTGGGTAGAATTACCATTTTGATTATATTAATTCTTCCAATCCAGGAACATGGGATATCCTTCCACTAGTTTGTGTCATTTTCAATTTCTTTTCTTATCATCTCGTAGTTTTCCTTGTGGAGGTCGTAAATTCTTTGGATAGATTTATTCCTAAGTTCCTTACACTTTTTGTGGCTATGGTAAATGGAATTACTATTTTCAGTTCTATCTCAGTCTGCTTGTTGTTCGTATATAGAAATGCTATAGATTTCTGGATATTAATTTTGTATCCTGCAACTTTACTGTATTCATGCATTACTTCCAGAAATTTTTTCATGGAAACCATTGGGTTTTCTATGTATACAATCATGTCATCTGCAAATAGAGTTTCACTTGTTCTTTTCCTAATTGAATGCCTTTTATTTTTTCCTCTTTTCTGATCACATTGGCGAAGACTTCCAGTACTATAATGAAAAGAGGTGGAGAAAGTGGGCATCCTTGTTGGAGACCTCAACAGTGTAATATCCCCTCTTGTCAGATCATTTAGACAAAAAAATAGGTAAAAAGATAAAGGATCTAAATGATACCATAAATCAAATGGACTAAACAGACATCTATAGAACTTTCCATCCATAAACCATGAGATGCACTTTTTCTCACCCCCACATGGAATCTTCTCGAAGATTGACCATACCATAGAGTACAAAGCAAGCCTCTACAGATTCAAAGGTATAGAAACTATATCTAGCATTTTCTCCCACCATGATGGAATTAAACTTGAGTTTAATTTCAAGAGAAATCCTCAAAAATTCTCAAATACATGGAAACTAAATAACCTACTCCTGAATGACTCCACAACTACTTAAGAAATAATGACTGAAATCAAAAAATTCTTTGAAGCCAATGACAATGAGGACACGAGTTTCCATAATCTTTGGGACACTGCTAAAGCAGTCATAAGAGGGAAGTTCATAGCAATTAGTGCACATAAGAGGAAGATGGAAAGAAGGTAACTGGATCACCTAACATCATGCCTCACAGAATTGGAAAAGCAACAGCAAAAAAATTCAAAAAACTCCAGGAGAAAGGAAATAATAAAGATATGAGCAGAAATAAACGAAAAAGAAAATAAACAAACTATACAGAAAATAAATGAAAGCAAAAACTGGTTTTTTGAAAAGATAAACAAAATTGATACACCAATAGTGGAGACTTATTAAGAAGAAGAGAGAAAGGAACCAGGTGAATCAGATCTGCAATGAAGCAGGCAAAATAACAACAGACATAGTAGAAATACAAAACATGATTAGAGGATACTATGAACATCTATATTTCAAGAAACAAGACAATATGGCTTAGATGGACAAATTTCTGGGCACATATAATCTACCAAGATTGAGCCAGGAGGATATAGAAAGTCTGAATAGGCCCATAAGAAGCCAAGAGATTGAATCAGTAATAAATAGCCTCCCAACAAAGAAAAGCCCTCGCTGGCCCTGATGGCTTCTCCTCTGAATTCTGCAAAACTTTCAAAGAAGAGCTAACCCCCATTCTGCTCAAGTTATTTCTAAAGATCCAAAAGGGTGAATCTCTCCCTAATTCATTCTATGATGCCTCTATCACCCTTATTCTTATAACAGATAAGGACAGGACAAGGAAGGAAAAGTATAGACCCATATCCCTGATGAATATAGACACAAAGATTCTCAACGAAATACTAGCAAATCATATCTAACAACTTATAAAAAAGATTATATAACATGATCAGGTAGGCTTTATTCCAGGAACACAAGGTTGGTTCAACAAACGCAAAACCATAAATGTAATACACCATAATAACAGGAAGAAAGATAAAAACCATATGGTCATATCAATTGATACAGGAAAAGTATTTGATAAGATTCAACATCCCTTGGGAACCAGCAGTTAGCGCAATGGCTATGTCGCTGAACTCCCACGTAGTCGACCGCGGTTCGCGTCTCGGACCCGGTGGCTTAAAACTCACGCCGGGCGCGTGTGCGTGCGTGCCCAAGATCCCGAGAGGAGAATGGAGGAGAAGGGATTGCGGCGTGACCATCCCCCCTGGGGGGTGATTTCTCGCTTTCTGTCTCTATGTCTCTCTCTGTCTGTCTGGCGAGCGCACGCGCCCTATAGCGAAAAAACCTCTCCAAAAAAAAAAAAAAAGATTCAACATCCCTTCATGATCAAGACTCTCAGAAAAATCAGCATAGAAGTATCCTTTCTCAACATAATAAAAGTTATCTATGAAAAAACCCATACTGAACATCATCCTCAATGGAGAAAAACTGAAAACGTTTCCACTAAAAATGGGAACTCTAGTTTCTTTATTATTTTCACATTCTCTCAAATTCTTCTCAAATTTACATACTATTTTTAAAAGTAAGTATTGAATGTCTGTTGTTCTTAAATTTAAATCACTGAACAAGACATGTTCTTCTAAATAATTAACATTTTATATATCTGAAGCTCATAATTTAGAGCTTAACAATATATTTAGATAGGTATTTATTTGAAAAGAAAAAATTTTAAGTGGAAAATAGATTTAATTTTAAAAAGACAACATGTTTACTTTTATTTTAAATTTCAGAAATATTTAAAAGACTGTTAGCATGTATGGGAGGGGTCTTCAACTTAAAAAAGTTTATGGAAAGTAAATTATGCATGGACTTCAAAATATTTTTGCGTCGGGATCAGCAGTTGGCGTAATGTTGTTTGACTCTCATGTAGTCGACTGTGGTTTGACTCTTGGAGCTGGTGGCTTAAACTCACGCCAGGCATGTGTGTGTGCATGCCCAGGATCCTGAGAGGACAATGGAGGAGAAAGAATTGCAGTGTGGCTATTCCCCCTGGAGGATGATTTCTCGCTTTCTGTCTCTCTCTCTTTCTGGCGAGTGCACATGCCCTATAGCAAAAACTTCTCCAAAAAAAAATATTTTTGCACCAAGATAAAGTGGTATTTTACTTCCATTTCTTATGAAGTTTTTGAAGTTCCCTTATTGATTATATTTATATGAACAAATGTGATATTCCTTGCAAAATTGTCATATAATTTCTAATTTAACTATGTTTGTTAATTTTGATTGAATGCCCATTAATATCAACTAATGCTATTACTAAATTGATTCAATAGTGCTACCGTAAAGAAACTTTATCTTGGGACCAGCAGTTAGTGTAATGGCTATGTCGCTGAACTCCATTGTAGTCGACCGCAGTTCGAGTCCTGGACCTGGTGACTTAAACTCACACTGGGCGCATGTGCGTGCGTGTCCAAGATCCCGAGAGGAGAACGGAGGAGAAGGGATTGCAACATGGCTATCCCCCCTGGGGGATGATTTCTTGCTTTCTACCTCTCTGTATCTCTCTGTCTTTCTGGCGAGTGCATATGCCCTATAATAAAAATCTCTCCAAAAAAAAAAAAAAAAAAAAAAGGAAAGAAATTTTATCTTGCGGGCAATAACAAAAAAAGATAAATATATGGAGAATAAATAAAATATTTATTTAAAAATATATATCTTAATATAGATTTCAGGCCACTATATTTTAAGCAAATTTTATAATTATTTTACATAGACAGTCCTATCTTTTTATAATAAATTACAGATAAAAATGCACAAAACAGTGATTCTGTTTTCAATACTCATTTTGTTTAAATCCTCAATTATATTTTTCTTGAGATGCTTGGAAATATACTTACCCATGTAAAAAGACATGTATATAACATTTTTTAAATTTGGATTTTCTTTTTTTATTTGTGGCAGAAAATATTTTCCAGTTATTCTTGAATTTTAATTTAAAATTTATTGAGAATCTATGATGGCGTTCATATGTGATAGAGGCTAGGAGCTCAGGGTTGGTTAAGACCCATCCTCGTTGTCATTTAACTCTGGATCCAGTGTACACAATGTGTAGCAGGAGGTTGGGTAGCACATCATTTATCTACTAAGAATAGTGTTGATGAAGACTACAGTGGATTTAAGAATAAAGTCAACCAGTTATATCTATTTAAGAAAGAGAAGTAATCTTCAGGGGGAAAAGTTTCTGTAAAACAAAAATGAAAAGCAAATATGAGCTGAACCTTCATTTGTCAACAGATACCAAGTGCTTAGGATATTGGAAATGTTGTACTGTGGGCCAGGTTGACATGGTCTCTTATGCTAACTCGACCATTAGGAAACTACACGATAGCTGGTCCCTTGAAGGAGGAGCAAAATCTTAACAAAATTGAAGCAGGAAAAGAGGGGGCAGAGTGGGTGAACCTGTCAGGTGTAGGTTCCAGCTGAGATAAGTCACAAAGCCACCAAAGTGCTCCTATGTCCATTACTTAAGTGATCAGTGTTGAGGATACTGAGGGCTCCAAGCCTTGAACCTTATCATTCACCACCCTTTAGCCTTAGACAGAATTTTCCAAGCTTGAGAATAGTGTTTAATATGCATATTTATATTTATTTTTCACTCTACACCAAAGAACTGTTTTTAAGCCTCCTGAAAGTTTTTATAATTTTTCTTAATGAATTGAGGTCATTTGACCCAGATTAACAAGATCACTTTGTATTCAATAAGAAGATGAATTGTCTGAGTCATATTTTCTTTTTCTTTTTTTCTTTTAATTCGCTTTTGTTTCTTTCCAATTCCTCTCCATTTTTTCAAACTACAGTATTTTGCATTCATTTAGAGGTCCTTTCTTTACCATAATGTCATAGGGCTTTTCTTTTTTTCTTTCCCCAGAGCAACTGAAAGAGAGATTCATCAAATAACCCTGTGCACTAATAATTCTGAAATTAGATAGAAATAAATGAGAAATTAGTAATTTAGAAAAATACATTTAGAAATTAAACTTGCTCATCCATGAACCATCAGAGAATTCTTCCATAACTACTGGGAAAATTCTTGCACTTTACCTATCTTTTGGCATGTATATTTTAGAATGAATTTGCATTCAGCAAAAGCTAGGGATTTTACAGATGACTGATGACTGTGAAAATGAGATTTTTTTTCCCCTGAACTTGCTTTAATTAAAATGCTGTAAGTAAGGAAACATTTTAATGTGCCAATCTCCATATTTGGTTGGTACTGGCTTTCTGGAAAAACGTTGCTTTCGTTTGCATATCAAAAAGCTCTGGTGCACAGGTTCTGCACTGTTCAGACATTGTCTATTTAAAATACTAGATCATTTTTAACAGAACAGAGCTGCATAAATGATGCCAAAGTGAATACGAGGCCTCACTATTACATACCTTCTCCTGTTTTTGTTATTGTTACCTGGTTTTTAAATATTATAGAAAGTACTTCCTTAAATTAGTAATGATGAACTTGTACACTGAGCAACTTTAAATTGAAAATGGCTTAAGCTTGTAGACTCAGAAAAGCTACATTTGAAATTACTCCTAATGTCTTTTTTTTTTTTTTCATAAGAATCAGCACTTTGATAAGCAGCGTGTCTTCTTATACACAGTGACACAGAATTCTTTCTCCATAGAAAACTGGCCTTACAGTTTCAGATCACAGGGCAGTTTACATGCAGTCTGATCAAGGTTGTCTAATAATAACCAAGAGGAAACACTTTATCACCTTATAATAATTACTTACCATCTAAATCAATAAATATCATTGGTAGGCTGTACTCACATTTAATCCTTTTTAAGATATCATCAGCATATATATAATAATGTGCGAATTTTTGGCTAAAATCTATACTCTCTCCATCATAGCAAAAGATACTTCATCCTCTAATCTCAAAATAATTTCAAAAGAGGCTGCTTACTTCGATTTTGTGAAATGTGAAAATAAAAAGAAAAACACATTTGTAGCACTAGGACTATCTGGACTTCTATTTTGTTTTTAAGTTTCTGTGATTAGAGAGACATTTCTTTAGACTATCCATACACCTAGGGCCAACGCCCTAGCACAATGGCTAAGTGTAGTACATTGGGAGCCAGATCCAACATGACTGACCCTGGTTTGAATCTAGACCCTGCTGGCCTGAAAAATACCTTGCATGTGAGGAGATAGAGAAATGGAGAAAAAAGGGTTGCAGCGTGAGCATGACCCACTGGGAGGTTTTCTCTCTAAATACACAAACCAACTGGCAATGGAAAAAGATTATCCAATTATCCATATATTCATATACTTAATTTTTTTGAAGAGAAAGGTGCTTTAGTTCTTTGAAACCCACAGAATGAACCTGTGAATTACTTAATTAATCTCATTTTGAAAGTAAGAAAAATGAGGCACTAATAAATTATGTGACATTTTTAGACATGATTATTCATTAAATAGGCCAAGGTTTTAATCCACACAGGCTGGTTCCACAACCTTTGCACTTACTGTCTTATTCTTGTGTTTCATGAGTCAATTATTTAGTTTTCTTCCTATGCCCACCCTCCACTTCACTTCCAGTAAAAATAAGGGCCAGAGGTAGTATGCTCCAGTGCTTGCTCATTTTAGCAGTGAAAGGGACTATTTTAAGGAAGTTGAAATTAGAATGAGAACTTTCCTTTTTTTAGAGAGATTTTTTTTACTACAGGGTGCATGCGCTCACTGGATAGACAGAAACGGAGAGATAGAAAGTGAGAAACCATCCCCCCCACGGGGTAGATGGCCACCCCACCAGCCCATCTTGCCTGTTCTCCTCTTGGGATTTTGGGCACACATGCACATGTTCCCGGAATATTGAACTGCTGTCGGCCATGTGGCATTCCAGTGACGTAACCTTTATACCATCTGCTGGTTCTGAGAACATAATTTAAAATGGGTAAATTGGGATACCTACAGAAAATGGCCTCTTGGTGAATTCCCCATTCTCTCTCTGTTTCCATCAATATTTGTGTTTCTTTTCTTTCTTTTTTTTTTTTGTTTTTTGTTTGTTTGTTTGTTTATTTGTTTGCTGGAAGACATGTGCATGTGCGTAAGATGGGGAAGAGGAATACCTCCACGGGGCCTGGCACTGTACAACCCTTTATCTTCCAGTTTTATATCCTATCAGAAACCATCATAGTCCCTCCCAGTTCTTGGCACCAGGAAGAAGAATCTGATCTCATTTTTATTTCTTTATTACCTAAACTTTCTTTGAGGAACTAGGAGAAGGTTGTTATCTTTCCTCTTCTCTTTCCACATCACTGAAATGATTGGTTAACATCTTAATTCCCAGTCAGGGTGATAAACTGATATGGGCAAAATCATCTCCATGGAGATGGTCATACCTTCATAGTCCACACTGAGCATGTATAATTAGGTCATTGAATTTTTTACCTGAGGATACATACAGAAGCACAGGTAGATGTTCATGAATTTCTAACAAAGGAATCAGCTGCAGTGAGGACGTCCCCTCCTACATATTCATGGCCAGATTCCAAAATAAAAGTGACTCCTAACCCCATTGCCTTCACTTGTCCAACAGCTGCCCACTCACACACCTTTTTGGCATGGGGATGTATTTCTTTTCTGTTAAAAATCCTCACTTTCCTATTAACAACATTTCTTTTTTCCTACTTTTCAGGTGCTTGTGGTTTTTCATTCTGTGTCTTAGGGCGGGTCTTTAACCTTAGAGATCTGTACCCAAAGAGCTATGTATTCCACACAACACAGCTCAACTCCCCTTTCCAATAACAGAGCCTTGGCATGCATGCACATACCTTGTGGGGTTTTCAAACCACGGAAGCCGGGACTCAAACCCTGGTTGGCCATGTATGATCGAACTATGCCTGAACGATGCCAAACCACTGTACCAAAAGTCTGACCCTCTTTCTGTGTATATTCTTGTGTAATATAAAAGACCTGTGAAAAAAACAATACTATACATGTAATATATATTGGCATACATGTAAAAACATGTATATGTATTATGAGCACATATATATTTGGTGTATATAATGAAGGATTATATTGTGAACAACGGCACAGATTCATTAATTAAACACTTATGGTACTGGAGAGGTCTCCTAATTCTTATCATTTAAATCCCTAATCTTGACTTTATAATTTTTTTTTTATATTTTGCAGTATTACTTTTGACAAAAAAAGAAGAAAATGGATTTAATTAACATAGCTCTTTATTTATTCTCTCATTTATATTCTTAATTTATTTTTGCTACTATCCACATATGTTTTAAAAGTCATTTTGCCTAGGGACCAGCAGTTAGCGTAATGGCTATGTCGCTGGACTCCCACGTAGTCGACCGCAGTTCGAGTCCCAGACCCGGCGGCTTAAACTCACGCCGGGTACATGTGCGTGCGTGCCCAAGATCCCGAGAGGAGAATGGAGGAGAAGGGATTGCGGCGTGGCCATCCCCCCTGGGGGGTGATTTCCTGCTTTCTATCTCTCTGTCTCTCTCTGTCTGTCTGGCGAGCGCACGCGCCCTATAGCAAAAACTTCTCCAAAAAAAAAAAAAAAAAAAAAAAAAAGTCATTTTGCCTATATTTCAATTAGTGTTTTTCTTTTTTATTTACATTTTTTATTTCATACCACATTTCTTTGTCCCTTTAATGCTTTGCCTCCCTATTTTTCTTCTAAATGTCCTTCCTCAGACCCTACTCTTTCATACACTTTATATCTGTTATTTACATCTATTTACTGTGTTACCATATTTTGTAGTTTTATCAGCTATATATACATCATTGTATGAGACAGTTTCTTTTTTATTTTTAATGTATGTGACTGAAAATAGTCTATTAGTATATATATGACCTTAAATTTTATTTTGCTATATTTATATATACTCAAATTATCTTTTTTTTTTGGGGGGGGGAGAGGTTTTTGCTATAGGGCGCGTGTGCTCGCCAGACAGACAGAGAGACATAGAGACAGAAAGTGAGAAATCACCCCCCAGTGGGGATGGTCATGCCGCAATCCCTTCTCCTCCAGTTTCTTCTCGGGTTCTTGGGCATGCACACACACGCGCCCGGCGTGAGTTTTAAGCCACTGGGTCCGGGACACGAACTGCCGTCGACTACTTGGGAGTCCAGCAACATAGCCATTACGCTAACTGCTGGTTCCCATATACTCAAATTATTATGGGATAAAGTTTAGTACAGAGTTGTACTAGGACTATACTATGTTAGTAAAATCAATAGAAACATTTTTGTAAGTTATTTGTTTCATCTCAAATAGTTGAAATAGCACATTTTATATTTATTTATTAAGTATCCCCCAAAATTTGTCCAGTGTTATAATTCTATAAAATTTTTAGCTTTAATTTTTGTTAGTTTATATCTAAATCCAGTGTGATTCAATTTTTTTTTTTTTTGAGAGAGAGATTTTTGCTATAGGGTGAGTATGCTCACTGGAGAGACAGAAAGTGAGAAATCACTCTCCAGTAGGGATGGCAATGCTGCAATCCCTTCTCCTCCACTCTTCTCTCGAGATTTTGGGCATGCATGCACACACACCCAGTGTGTTTTAAGCTGCCCTGTCTGGGACTCGAACTGTGATCGAACACATGGGAGTCCAGTGACTTAATCATTATGCCATCTGCTAGTCCTCATGATTCAATTTTTATGTTCCAGAATATTATCCATTTATCCAGTTTTGGTTTGTGAATTCTACAGTTTTCATTCTTGGCTTATGATCTTTTTACTAAAATCTTTATTTTTCCTATAATTTGATTAGATTATTTGTGACTCAAGCTTTATAATGTTTTAAAATATATTTTTAAAATTTATTTTTAGTTGTTTTAATTTCTAAAAGTGAATGTCACTTTTTTTAAAATAAAAATGTATTTTTAGATTTCGGAGAATACAGTTTAATAAGTAAAGCATACAAACTTTTGTTAATTTGTGAATAAAATTTTGATGACATTTTATTAAATCAATAGCGTTGTTTTATAGCTTGTTAGTTTGTCTTTGTTATACAATTTTAATCTTTTAAAAAATTTATGTGTTAGAATAAAAAATTCTGAATGGGTTTACAAACTAATCTATTGTTTAATGATTTTCAATGACAATTCTAGAACAACAGAACAAAATTATGCAAGCTACAGAAGGAATAAAAAAATTTTTTTAAATGTACTAAACACTGTTTTGGAAAAAAAGCAGGCAATAGCAATATTGGTACAGAGACAAAAAGGAACAATTCATTCTGACAATATGCCAAGGGAGAAATAACTATGATGTCCCTAAACATCATGGCCTAGGAAAATATAAAGGAAAAGCCGAAAAAATAAGGACAAATGGAAAAACCCATATGCACCTCACAACCAGCCTCCAACAACCACTTTCTACCATCCACTCTTCCCACTTACAGTCTCTAGCATTTACCCCATCGTATCCACCATTACATCTTCAAGACTCTCAATCTCTGCTGTATCAATTAGTACAAATTGTGTGGGGACATACAATGTGTAACTTTCAGAGTTTGGCTCACTTAGCTCAACATAAAGCCTTCTATACTTCTATATTCATCCATTTTGAATCAAATGATAGGATCTCATTGTTTGTTATAGCTATGTAATATTTCATAGTATATATGTGCCACAGTTTTTCAACCAAGTCATCAGTTTTTGAACACTTAGGTTGGTTCCATGTTATAGCAATTGTAAATAATGCTGCAATAAACATGGTTATGGAGCTATATTTCCAATTGGGCATTTTTCTGTTCGGGATAAATATCAAAAAATAGGATTACTGGGTCATATGGAAGATCTATTTGTAGTTTTTCACAGGTATTGGACTAAATTACATTCCCACCAACAGTATAAGAGAGTTCCCTTTTCACCACAGCCTCACTAACAATGTCATTCTTCTTCCTTTTTTTTTTTTTTTTTTTTTTTTTTTTTTTTTTTTTTTTTTTTTTTTTTTTTAATCCTAGCCATTCTAACCAGAGTTAAATGGTATCTCATTGTGGATTGATTTATATTTCCTTTATGACAAGAGAATTTGAACATATTTTCATATGGCTCTTGGCCATTCATAAGCCTTCCTTGGAGAGTTGTCTATTCTATTCATTTACCCACTCTATAATTGGATTATTTATTTTCCTATGGGCAGGCAGTCTGAGTTCCCTGTACATTCTACATATCAATCCCTTGCCTGAGAATAATTTGCAAATATATTCCCCCATTCCAAAGATTGTTTTTTTCTTTCTAATTATAGTTTCCTTTGCTATGAAGTAGCTTTTTAACCTGATGTAATTTCACGTATCTATTTTAGGAACTGTTGCCTGTGCTTTAGGGATCTTATTTAAAAATGTAATCAGAATCTTGATGTTAATTTTGGCAAGAAAGTTATTTGCCCTCAATTTTTAATTTTCAACATGTTTGAAATTATTTATTCAAAATAAGTTAAGTCTCCATCATATAAAACATAGAATACTGCTGAAATTATCCTTCACTTAGGTTAACATAAGAGGATATGTATTTTCCCAATAGATTAATAACATGGCATCAGAGTCAGAAATACAACTGGAAACTATATTTGTAACATAGAGTCCACTTTTCCACCATATTTTACCATTAAGTCATACAAAGCAACCTGTCATTAACTTCACAGGATTTGTTAAGTGACACTGATGAAAGTTAGACTTATTTTCACTCTAGGTACATTTGGGGAATATGTAAGTGCATCAAAGACACTGTGATCTGAATATACTTTAAGATATGTATTATCATTATTGTTGTTAATATTATTGTCATCATTATCATATATAGTCTTGTTTTCTTTAAGTATACACATGGAAAGAATTCAATAGCCTATATCAATATCAGACGTAGCTTTGTGAAAGCAAATGCATAACATGCTTTTCATCTTAAGCTTTTATAGAACATGAAATATATACATTCAGGAATAATAGATAGCAGATGTAATAGTCCACAAATAAACTAAGATTTGTTAGGAAAATTTAAAGTGGCTTATTTGAAAAAAAAAAAAATAGTTTTCTAGATGCCTCCAATTAAGGTGTTAGAATGTATAGGGGCCAAATGATGGAACAGTTGTAAAAATGTGGAACTCTGGGGACCAGCAGTTAGTGTAATGGCTATGTCGCTGGACTCCCATGTAGTCGATCGCGGTTCGAGTCCCGGACCCGGTGGCTTAAACTCACGCCGGGCGCGTGTGCGTGCGTGCCCAAGATCCCGAGAGGAGAATGGAGGCGAAGGGATTGCGGCATGGCCATCCCCCCTGGGGGGTGATTTCTCGCTTTCTATCTCTCTGTCTCTGTCTGTCTGGCGAGCGCACGCGCCCTATAGCAAAAACCTCTCAAAAAAAAAAAAATGGAATTCTGCAAGACAATCCCACAGGTAAATGTTTATGATTCAAGTCAAGGAATCTCATTGAGTGTGCTAGGGTCTAGGACTTGCTGAAGGCTAAGATGGTGGTAGGAAAACCCCGTGGGGGGTTCTGTCATTCTCTCTCACAATCTCTCTCTCTTTCTCTCTCTCTCTCTCTCTGTGTTTTCACTCATATAAGAAATAAGTAAATTTTAAAAATATGTTAAAGAGACCAGTAGTTGGTGTAATGGCTATATTGCTGGACTCCCATGTAGTGGACCGCTGTCTGAGTCCCGGATTGGGTGGCTTAAACTCATGCTGGGCGCATGCATGTGCATGCCTAAGATCCTAAGAGGAGAATGGAGGAGAACAGATTGCAGCATGGCTATCCTGCCTCGGGGGTGATTTCTTGCTTTCTATCTCTCTGTCTCTCTCTGTCTTTTTGGCAAGTGCATGTGCTCTATAGCAAAAACCTCTCCAGAAAAGTAAAAACTGAAAATATGTAGAACGCATATTTTGAATTTATTTTGTGTGTTAGTGTGTAGAAAAAAGATATTTTGTTTTTTATCTATTCATTACCATGGATGTGTAATAATAGTATAATATTTGAAAACTAGAGAAAGAGGGAGTTAAATATTAAGAATTTTAATACATTTTTCTCCATATAAATTTATGAGATAAGATTGATGAGGAACAGTCACACATGATTTAAAATCTCTACTGGCCAATAAGAAAAGAAGTCTTGAGAAAACAAGTGTGTGGATAATCTCAAATTGAAACAATTCTGTACTTGAAAGACCAAGGTGAGACTGGTATAGAAATTTTCATTTGAAGATAGTTTAATTGCTGTTACAGAAAAAATTATGAAAGCCTTGAAATGAACTTAGAATTACTAATAATCTTAACTTTTTAGTTATTTGATTCTATAGGGACTTTGTATCCTTCATTATCTTTCAGCTGTTCTATATATAATTCTGTAAACTGTCGATAACAGTAGTGTAAATTGTTTTGCATAGATGCGCAAATTACATGTTAGAATGCAATTAACTATTGCCTTATGGATAGTGAACAGTTTTACCATTACTTCTGTTTCTAAATTTATTTCACTTCAATTTGACTATAAAATCCTACTTAAAAATAAATGTCTTTTGAACTGGTTATAAAACATTACAGCCTCCCCCATTTATTAAGAGGTTAAATAAAATGTTCAGTATGTGTGCAATTTATGTTTCTGTAAGAACCATAATAATATCTTCTTTAACAAATTGGGATGTTATTAACTAGATTCAATTTAAAAACCTGGTAAACCGTCTTGCTGGAGAAATGTGCTACTGAGGAATCTTACAGTCAAGCAAGACTTTTCTTGACTTCGACAGATGAGTTTCAAGTAGTAATAAAACTTTAACTTGGCTGATTCTATTTCTGTAGTTTCTCCTCCACACTGATTTTGTTCTATTTTTGTTTCTGGTTAGCTTATATTTCATAAGTCTTTCTCCAGTAGCAACAGTGTTAATTGTGAGTTTGGTTTTATGTCTGACCAGTTGGTGATCTGTAAATGGATTAATGAATAATAGAAATTTATTTGCTGGGTGGCAGATGACAGAGATTTTGGTTTTCAGTCTGGTAGAATTTTTTGGTGTGTATATTTTTCTATTTTAGGACACATTAAGAAGCAGACTCATTCTTTAATATCAGGACCAATGAGCAATGAGTCTGTATATAGTTATAGTGTATTTGTGTTTTTTGTTTCTGTTTTTGTTTTTTTTTTCTTTTGCCATAGGGCACATGCACTCACTGGAGAGAGACACAGAGAGAGAGATGGACAATGAAAGGGAAAGTGAGAAACCAGTCATCCCAAGGGAGATGGCCATGCCACAATCCCTTCTCCTCTGTTCTTCTCCTGGGATTTTGGGCATTCAAGCACACAGGCCCAGCAAGAATTTCAAGCTGTTTGGTACTGGACTCGAACTGTGTGGGCCATGTGGGAGTCCAGCACCTTAATCACCATGCCACCTGCTGGGACATCTTTTTTTTTTTTAATATATGCCTAAATTATAAAATTGAAGTTGTCTGTGTGTCTGTAATTCAGAAATATCTTTCCCTCTTGTTATGTGATTATGTAATGTTGTCAGAGTCATTCAGAGGTTATAAAGACGTTATTTAAATGGTTAGTTTACAGAGTTTTTAAAGTCCAGTTAGAGATTCCTTATGAACACTTCTACACAAAAATTAGTGTTATGGCATTACTACTTTTCAAATACTACAAGACTCTAGATTTGAAAGAAAATCTCAAGGAGAGCTAGAAGATTAATTAATACTTGCCTCACCTATAAAACTAACCAATCAGAATCGAATAAAGGGGATGGAGAGACATGCAGTAATGAAACATTATTGCCTACGAGTATGACCTTTATGGGGAAGGTTGCCGGTCTTTGACCAGAGGCCTTAATGAGTATGCTGTGTATGCACACTTGATCGGGGCTGGCTGAAGCTGGGGGTGGATTGTAGCATGGAGACCCTGCTGGGGCACTGTATCTCTGTCACTCCCTCTCTCTCTTCCTCACTCTGGAATAAATAAATAAACATTACAAAAAAATTCTAGACTAGTCTGATTTTGTAATAAATAATATCATTTGAGATTATAATTATTGTGATGGTCAAAGGGGTCTGTAGACAAAAAACTGTGAAAGAATTGAAATTAACAAGGGAATTCTTTGTTACTTTTCTCTTTTGGGTCATCTGATTCAACAAAGGTTTTGAACAGCATTGGAGCGCTTCTCCTGTCAATTGCTTTATGAACTATCTCTGTATCAATGTAGAAAACTGAGAGGAGTTCCAATAAATTTTTCATAAATATCTAAATTGCTCTTCTGAAATGCATTTGATTATTGCACTGTGGATATTGACCCATTTCATGAATTTTTGCATGTTTTCTTAAATCAATTTTTTCATTCTTCATTTCCCTATGCATTGTTAACTGAATTCTATTTGGAATCAGTCAAAATATCTTGTGTACTGTTCTCTGATTAGCTAATGAGTTAAATAAAATCTTTGATACATGAGCAATTTCTATGTTCATCACTGGGAAAATCTGACTCTTAAGTGTGGCATATGTGACTACAATACACAATGAAACACAAAATTTAGGAATACTGTAGCAATTTTGAGAATTTTAAAATGAAGCTATTTTCTTTTCTAAGTTAGAAAAATTGTATCCTATACAAGGAAGGAGGAGAGTAATTGTCAACTGACCATATGTTATATCGATTTTAGCAAAAACAGCAGAAATTGCTGAAGGATAGACATTCATAAATGATGTTCTTGAGGGAATACGATGGAGCAAATTCATTTGTTATTCATTTTCATCTTGAAATTTAAGAGAATATACATAACTGTTTTAAAGTATTTTAAGTTATTTAAAGATTTTTAAATAACTGTTTAATAAATCAGGTGTACCAAAAGACTTTAACACAATAAAAAGTGTGCTACTTGGTTGCATTGGTTTTATGGTTATATAGGTAATTTCCTCATAGTTGCCTATTTCCTTATATTTAAAATGAGGTAAATGGTACCTGCTTCTTCAGCAAGGTGTTTGTGAGCAATTAATGGTATCTAAAATAGAAATAATTATATCTTAATATATAATAATCTGCATAAAATAGTTACTATCAAAATGAATAGAATACTAATATGAATAGGCATAGCTGAAAAGCAGTATAAAGAACAATAAAATACTTCAATGGCATTAGAAATAAATTAAAAAATTATTCTGCTTGTATGTTTCATTTTATATTGTGAATTGAATAGACTATAAATGGGCAGTATCCCAGTATAGCGTTTGTTTTAAATGATATTTTTTTGGTGTGTACCAAATAAAATTATTTGACAAATACTTTAAAATTCCATCTGTCATGATTTTTTTTCTCAGTAACTGATTGTATTTGCTCCCATATAAAATACATCAAAAATATTTTATGCCAAGGACAAAGCATTTTCTCCAAATTATGTACTGTTCTCAGCTCCTGACCCACAGGTCCCTTGGACCTAATAATTTTGATGTAATAGGTATAATACCTCTCTTCAGAGATTGAGGATGTATCATAATTACATACTAAATCCCCTCAAATTCACTCTACATTAAAAATTCTGTTGATTTTTTTAAAACATTGTATTTAAATGTACTCCAAACCACTTTTAGTCACAATCTTTGTAAATATGTTAAGAGACATTTCTTTTAATATATTGTGAAAATATGGAGATAAATATTACTCATATTTAAAAATATATTCTTAACCCAAAGGCCAAATGTATACTAATGCTCTGCATATTTACATCTCGGCTTTTCCTGAACTTTAGAGTGAATTTAGCCCAATCGCCCTTGTACTTTCTGAATTCTTTCATGCTTCCTCACTCTATTGCTTTCATTCTGCTTAATATCTTTTCTAGATCTTCTCCTTTGGTATGTACTCACCTCAATTGCCAATTACTAATATTCATTTTGACTTATTCCTGAGCCTATGGTCTCAATTCTATATGTCTAGTTACAAAAACAAACAAAAATAAACAAAAAAGAAATCTCTCTTCCCAACTATCCAATTCAAAATATCCTGTGTATTACACAAAATTGTATGGTATATTTCACGTTTTAATTTTATCACGATCACTTGGCAGAAATATCTATTTGTATTCTGTATACTAAAGAATTATGACATCATTTACTTTCCTTATTAGTTTACTAAGTAAAAATCTATAAAGATTTTAAAGCATTTAAGGACAAATACATGTTATAAAAAATATTTGAAATAAAATTTCTTGTTTGTATATAGTCAGGAAACATATACTATTATTTCTTACATAGTTATAAAAATATCCCCAATAAAAGTTATATACTGATATTTCTTAGGATTTTCTTCAACAGATGAGAAAAAAGTTCTCATGACTAGCATATCTTAAAATTGAAGATAATAAAAAAATGGCAGAGAAGGTTCTGATATAAATGAATAATATATATGATATTAATATAAGTTTTATTTAAAATCTTAACTTTTTTAAGATATCAAAAGATAATTAAATTTTATTTAAATTATTTAGTAAAGTCAATGATTCTTTTAATATAACTATTGTGGTTATTTTCTAAATTATAATTTGAATATTCTTTCAGTTATAACAATTCTGCTGTATGCACATGTATTTTGGATTAAAAAAATTATGGTTGTTGTTGAAAGGTCCAATTGAAGTGAAAATCTCCTGAAAATATTTCTTCATGGAAGTCTTTTTCTCATTTCTTTTAAAACTCCCAGTGGTAAAATTTTACATGCTTCAGCTACCGACACAGTTACTGAAAGAAGATTTGTAAAACATTTATCCTTAATGGACTATGAATGGAACGCTGAACTTTGTCTCTGAGGGAAAAAAAAAATAACGGGGTTCGTACAGTTTAATTGATTCTAAACTTGATATCAAAATGCATAACCCACTGTTTTTAATAAATACCATGAATTTAAGTTTTAAAATTATTTTAGGTTTTAAAACTTTATTCTCCTGGACACCCACTTTTTTGTTTTCTTCCTCTGAACTTAGATTCTGCTGCATGCTATTGAAGAATATTAAAATATGTTTAAAAATCAGGTTTTTGTACAGAGAAAAATTCATTGCATATTATGGGATTTTTCCCCTAACCAATGACGTACAAATAGAAAATAACAAAAAAGTCAATAAATAATGCACATAAATATTAAAGAATAATTACCATAGTTTCAATAAAATCCTAAGTAGACATCGTAAAAGGTACTGTGAACGTCTGTTTATAGAGCTAAATGCAGCACAGAGTGTGGTAGGGTGGTTGGTAAGGCACTGGATCCCACTTAGCCAAGTCCTCAGTACATGCCCGGGATATGGCAGCTTGAAAATCATGCTGGGGACATGGATATATATGCACAAAATCCTGAAAATAGAATATAAGAGAGATAATTTTGACAAGGCCATCCCCTCTGGGGGTTACTTTCTCACTGTCTTCCTTCCAACCCCATCTCTTTCTCTCTCCAAGTCAATGCATGTGCAAAAATCTAAAATTAATTTTTTTAGACAGATTTTTTTGCTGTGTGGGGTGTGTGCACTCATTGGAGAGACAGATAGACAGAAAGTGAACAATCTCCCCCTACAGGGGATCGCCACACCACAATCCCTCTCCTTCATCCTCCTCTCAGGATTTTGGGCACGCATGTACATGCTCCCAGTGTGGGTTTTAAGCTCCCGGGTCTGGGACTTAAACAGCAGTTGACTATGTGAGAGTGCAGTGACGTAACCATTACACCATCTGCTGGTCCCAAAAAGAAATTTAATTATTTTAAAAAGCTAAATGCATGTAGTGAAATTGGCCAGAAATACCAGGTTGTACCATATTCTAGTATCTCTTAATTATTGTGACATTAACAATGGTACCGTGACTCAAACCTTATACCCCAATATTACTGAGCATGTCACCAAATTTCTTATGAACTAAGGTAATTAATGTGATCCATTCTCAAAGCGGAAGCCACAAAACTAAACACTCATTATTTTTATTTTTTACTTTTTTATATTGTTAAAGTATATTTAATTTGTTGGCATAACTTTTTTTTTTTCTGAGAGATTTTTGCTACAGAGAATATATGCTCACCAGAGAGACAGAGAGATAGAACCAAGAAATCACCTGGCCAGGGAGATGGCAAGAATCCCTTCTTCTCCATTCCTCTCTCGGGATCTTGGGCAAGCATAAACACGTGCCTGGAGTGAGTTATAAGCCACCAGGTCCGGGACTCAAACTGGTTGACCATGTGGGAGTCCAGCGATGTAACCCTTATGCAATTGTCTGGTCCCCCTAGTTGATATAACTTTTTAAAAAATTGCCAGAGGGTACTTACACTGGCCTGGTAGAGAGAAAGAGAAGAAATGTCAGAAAGCAATCCCCTCCCCCCCATGGGAAACGGCCAGCTGAAATTTATTTTCCTCTATCTCTCTGTTTTCTGAAAATTTTGAGTGTCTGCATGTTTCCAAGTTGCCAGGTCCATGCCTAGAACTGGACTGTTGGCCACGTGGGATCCAGCCACTTAAACCACCATGCCACTGCCTGGCATGATTTTTGTATTATACAGCAGCTACTGATGGGGTTCATCTCTTTTTTTTAAATTTTCAATTAAAATATTATTCTAGGGAGCAGCAGATGGCATACTGGTTACATAACTGGACTCACGTAGTTGACTGTAGTTCAAGTCCAGAACCTGGCAGCTTAAAACTCATTCTCTGCATGTGTATGTGCATGCTCAATTTCCCAGGAAGAGAATGGAGGAGAAAGAATTGCAACATGGCCATCCTCCCAAGGGGTGATTTCTTGCTTTCTGTCTCTCTATCTCTCTGGTGAGCACATGCACCCAACAGCAAAAATCTTATATATATATATAAAATATTCTAAAAATAAATATGGCTTTTAGTAAATTCTTTGAAAAACCTGTAACAATAGGAAATATAGAAATATAAAACAAGTTCAAGAATTTTTTTATAGAAGAAAATTTCTCAAATGTTGAATTCATACATTTTAAATCTTTAAATGTCTAAGATATACATTCATTTTATATGTACAGTAAGATTGAACTAATATAATAATTTAATATATATTTATACATATAAATACATTCTAAAATTAGTCTTTTGTTTTGTCTATATCAAAATGAAATTACAGAACAGCTTGACATTATAGATATTTATTAATTAGAATTAAGAAAAAAGTTAAGAGATGATCAGCTTTCTAGTAGGCATTATGCACTGGAAGCTGGAGTCCACATGGCCAACTACAGTTTGATTTCTGACTCTGGGGGTTTAAAAATATACTGGGAATACGTGCATGCATTCCCTAAGTCCTGATGGAATGCAGAACTAGGGGAAAAGAATTGCAGCGTGACTACATCCCATTAGGAATTATTTTCTTCCTTTCTCTGGTGAGCATACACCTCTGGTAATAGAAAGAAAAACAACAACAAAACAGTAAAGTTAAAGAACGAAAAAAATATGAGAGCAAGGATTTCAATAATACATAAATAATATATTTATCTTGTTGCTTTTGTTTACTATCATAACCCTAAAACGAGGATAAGTCAAACCTGCAATATAAATGTAATGATTCGATTTAGTTTCATTTTAGTTGAGTCTAAATTTTAAAAGGAAAGAGGAAATTAGCAAAACATATAAATCCTTTTTAAAATTTATATGTTTGTCTCAAATATGAGACAGAATATTTCTTATGTTCCTAAGAGCTTACTTTTCTTCTCAAATGTATTTTCTTTTTTAAACTGCAAGAGGGTACATATGCTTGCTAGAGAGAAAGCTAAAGAAAGAGTAGGAAAGTGAGAAAGTACTTCCCCCATGGGGAATAGTCATTATGCCACAATCTCTTCTCCCCCATTCCTCCCTTTCTTTGTTTAGGTGATATTGTAGAATATGAACAGGAGAAAGAGAGAGAGACCCCCTACAGGATCTGGTCACTCCATGATCTCGTTCCTCCAGTCCTCCAGCTTGCCAGAATTCTGGGCACTTACACATGTGCCTAACATGTTTCAGGCTAGCCAGGAGGGAGTTTTGAACCATGGTTGGTATGTGGTTTCCAGCACCGCAGTCTGGCATGCTATCACTATGCCATAGAAGCTGGAACTCATATTTTATTTTTAAATAATACTTGCACAATTGATTAACCAGGTAAGCATTTGACATGAGCATTATACATTATGTATGTAACTTATCTTCCTTGTGATGTTACAAGACTCTAGACAAGTAACTTTTTAATCCAGTAATGTTCTTCCAAACATCCCTAAATTTATTAATGTACTCCTGGACTATCATAGCAATGTTTTATGTGAAATATTGAAGAAATACTCTTGTCTTAAATAATACATTATAATATGCAACAGTTAGGACAAGTCTTGAAGCCAGATGGTATTTATAGAACATGCATTAATACGTATAGTGTAATAATGTATTTACTCCTTAAAAGAGTAAAGCATTTTACAACGAAGGCATTGACCAATATTAGTTTGAAATGTTGACTAATTTTAGTAAGAGGAAATTACTAGAATAACTTGGGAACCTTTTTTATTGGAAATTCTAGGACACCAGATATTTCTATAAAGTAGTTTAAATATAATCCATATGGATTATCATTTTTAGTAGACGTAAATGTTTAAGATATATTTTAATCTGTATAAAAGTAAAATTCTTTTTCTTTTTTTTAAAGTATAAACTTTTCAGTTTATGTTACATTGGCATATTTAAAAGATAATATATGCAGAGACCTATATACTATAATTTGACCAGAAGCTTTCTGTATGTTTTTTAGTTTAATAATTTAAAAACCTGAAAGTATTATTGAACATTTTTCTTCAGATGGAGACACTGAGATACATATAAATTAAGCAATTATCCCAAGTTCACTGAGCTTTTAAAGAGCAGAAATGGAACTGAATCTGAAATATATAGATTCAAGCTTGTTTTCTCTACTGATAAAATACTAAGGAGTCTTTACATTGAAAAAATTTTTAAAAATAAGTTTCACAGTGTTTTGGGTTAGTTGGTACAAGTAGTATGGGCTCCCATTGGAAATTTGATTTGGATGTCTAGACTTATGACACTCCACACATCAGTGTAATGGGATAGGAACTACATTCTGGACACAAGGGATTCATTCCCTTCAGAGAACTAGGAAGCCATAAGCATGTCTAGGCTGACTTGGACAAAGCAGAGGGCTTTTCATAATGACTAGATAGCGGGACTAGGGAGAAGTTCCCTGAGAATAAAAATTCTTAATTTTCAGGGGACCAGCAGTTAGCGTAATGGCTATATCGCTGGACTCCCACGTAGTCGATCACGGTTCGCATCCTGGACCCGGTGGCTTAAAACTCACGCCGGGCGCATGGGCATAAGTGCCCAAGATCCTGAGAGGAGAATGGAGGAGAAGGGATTGCAGTGTGGCCATTCCCCCTGAGGGGTGATTTCTCGCTTTTTATCTCTCTATCTCTGTCTGGCGAGCGCACGCACCCTATATCAAAAACCTCTCAGAAAAAAAAATCTTAATTTTCAGTTCACGCCACAGGAAGAGGCACAAGAGGGCTTCTTATCCACTGCAATCTGAAAATATTCAATAGAAAATTCCATAAACAAATGATTCATAAGTTGTAATTTGTACATTGTGATTTTGCTCTCTTCCAGGACATGAATCAGCCTTTTGTCTAGTGTACCCATTACATGTATATGCTACCTGCTCTCTGGTCACTTAGTACTCCTCTTGGTTATCAGATCAACTATAATACAGCGTTTGTGTTCAGTAACTCTTATTTTACTTAATATTAGCTCAAAGAATAAGAGTAGTGATTTTTGAGATTTGGATATGCCAAAGACAAACCTTAAAGGGCTTACTTTAAGTGGAAATGTGAAAGTTCTTGACTTATTAAGAAAAGAAAAATAAACTATATGCTGAAATTGCTGGGATCCCCAAGGCAGTATAATTAGATATTTTTAGAATGAGAGACCACATTTACAGAACTTTTATTACAGTGTATTGTTATAACTGTTCTATTTTATTATTAGTAGTTACTAATCTCTCGCTGTGTCTAATTTTTAAATCAAACTTTATCATAGGGATGTATGTATTGGAAAAACATAATATCCATAAGATTTGGTACTACCAAATTTCAGACATATACTAGGGGGTTTTGGAATATATCTCCCATGGATAAGGGAGTCTGTTGTACCACCACGTTTTAAAGTAGACCAGGGAACATTCCTGGAGGATGATTTTGTTTTTTCTCCTGCTTTGTTGGGCCATGCGTCACCTCTGTAAACAGCCTACACACAATATAATAATGTCCCTCTTTGGTCAAGAGTAGAAGGTAATGTAATGCTAATGTTGGCGTTTGTTAATCAGTTGTTTAGAAAAATGGTTTAATTTGGCTAAAGATTAATTTAATAAATAAATATAGCAGTAATATTAGTTTGCTAGGGTGGCCTTAACAAAGTGTCCCTGACTGGATGGATTGAAAAACAAAATTTCTCACTGTTTTGGAGACTAGAAGTCTGAGATGAAGGTGTTAACATGATTGTTTTTCTTTTGAGGCTTTTTTTTTGGATTATGGAAGGACATTTTCTCCTTGCATATTCACATGGTCTTCCCTCTGTCCACGTCTAATTTTCTCTTGTAATAAGCATACATTCATATGCAATTAGAGAT
This sequence comes from Tupaia tana, assembly GCA_026018925.1. Classification (NCBI taxonomy): domain Eukaryota; kingdom Metazoa; phylum Chordata; class Mammalia; order Scandentia; family Tupaiidae; genus Tupaia; species Tupaia tana. The sequence continues at coordinate 208,018,902 of JAKSZU010000001.1, read as the reverse complement.
CACCCTAATGAAGTCAGTTTAATTTACTTACCTCTTTAGAGATGCTGCCTCTCATCATAGTTACATTCTGAGAAACTAGGGGTTAGGACTCAACTCAACGTAAGTTTTGAAGAAGACGCCAGGCAGCACATAACTGACCTGTACTAAAACAAATACTGCTACTCTACTCTAGCTATCTCCTTACTCTTAACAGTTGTACCTATGGAATTACCTATTGAATTCCTAAAGAGTCAAAGTTAAATGGTAACAAAATACGTTCTCGAATCACCTGAGAACAAACTAGTTGAATTGTGAATTTAACACATTTAGATGGAACCTAGGTTATCTAACAAAACTGGTATATCTGGTTTATTAATATTCATCATTGAATGTATGTCAAGTCCCAAAGTATATACTAATGACATCTTTTCAATCCAATAATCCAGTGCATTGGGCATGATACCTTAAGATGGCACAAGGCATGTTTTACATTTTGTAATTGAATCTCCAAGAAAGAGAAGCCGTTAATAATGATAGTATGACATTCCAAGATATGTATCTTTTGCAGGTAAATCTTTGATTACCAGTTTAATTTTTAATGTATTTATTGGTCTCATTATACTCTCTATCATGTATGTAACAATGTGCAAAAGAATACTGCAGATATTAAAAAATGATGCAATTTGAGAGGAGAAAAGTAGTTGCTTCGAAAAGTTTGCTTTATTCTCTTGGCTTGAATTATTTTTGAACATGAATTTTTTCTGATAGTTTTCTTTTTTATTTCTGTGGTGCAAGATATTTTTTAAAGAGGACATGTAAATGAGACTTTTATCTAGGATGTGTCAGTAGAGAGAAAGAGGATTTCCTCTTCTCATTTATAGTATATATTTGGGCGCACTCACAATCTTGCATCTTAATCAGGTAACTCCTCCCAAAACACTTTTTTAGGCATTGATCTGGTGAGTCGCCAAAGGAGATGAGTTTTCATCTTTATTTCCCTAGCTTTTCTGGCACTGTGTATGGAGTATAGGGATATGAATGTTGTTCTAGGAAGAGTGCTCAGCTACAATTACCTCAATAAAAGTTGTACATAAAAACCAAAAGACCACTCAACAATTTTAATAACAAAAATGGAAATAAAGAAAACATTGCTTCATTAGATCTCTTTTCCTCGCACCTACTAAAATGCAGACAGTATCCTAAGACTCACTTACGGTCTTTCTCTAATCCGTTTCCTCTCGATGTTTCATTGCCCACATGTGTACAAGAGCGATCTATTTTGTGTGTGCTGTAGCAATGGCCGTTTGCCCAGTGAGTGCTCTGGAGCAGGCAAAGGCAGAGCATGGTATGTGGGGGTATGTGGGAGTAGGTGACGGTGCTGTCATCTTTCCTACTACATATTTTCGGCTACAGCTTTGCTGTTTGGTTCCATGAATCTATTCTACCTTTGACTGTAAATTCTCCATGATTTTAGAAATTATTGACTACTACCTGATTTCTCTTAAAGTGTTCACTTAGTAAAAAAAATGCATAATTTTGTATTTCAAGGGCGAAATGACAAAGAGGAAAGAGAGGGAGTAAACTGGTCCTAGCTAGTTAATATTTTAATGTGACACACAGATGTTTTATTTTTTGCTTAATAGCTATAATGAAATTTTTGAGCTCATACATGACATAGAAAAATCCCCAGCTTACTAAAACATGATTTCAGTAATAAGGCAAAAAGTTAGAAATATTGTATGCTTAAGATAAAATGTATTTAGACAAAATGTAATGATTCAATGGTTCACCATTTAAGGTAAAATCAGGTCTAAATATAGTACTAAGTTCTCATCCTCGGTTTCCTTAGAATGATCCATCATCAAACAAAATATTTCCTGTACTAAGTATGGTATATATAGAATTATATTCAGTTATATTTTTCTGAGTCACATTATGAAGTTTTAAAGTAGCTATAGGTCTTGTCATAAAAATGGCAATGACAAATTCACTTATCTAACACGTTTCTTATCTATAAAATATGGCTACTAATTTCAAATATTCTTGAAATAAAATGAGAAAATAAACCTCATGGTTCACAATTCTTATGATAATTAAGGGGTACCATCACAAATGTAGAGAATTTCTTCTTGTCAGAGTATCGCAGAATACATGGAACTGAAGGAGAGGTATCGCTTGCCTCTCTGCCACCAAGTGCCACAATTAGTCTACATTGTGCACGTTTTGTATTAAATGCCCATGGCTAACAGGTCAGTTGTGGCTATAGCCAACCTCTGCAAGGCCCTATCGAGCCTGAGGCTGCTTTTCCTGGACAATTCATAACTTGAATTAGTGTGTATATTAATGGAAAGTTCTGGTATAATGTGCTCAAATAACTAAGTAAACTTTGTAGCTCATTGATAGTGCTCAGTGACTATCAGTTAAAATGCTCTTTTTTTATGTTCTGTTTTCAAATTTCTGACTTTTCATCCTCGTTTAATGTTTTTCCTTTTTTTTTTCTTTTTCTTTCTTTTTTTTTTTTTTTTTTTTTTTTTTTTAGAGAGAGAAGTTTTTGCTATAGGGCACATGCACTTGCCAGAGAGACAGAGAGACAGACAGAAAGCGAGAAATCACCCCCCAGAGGGGATGGCCATACCACAATTTCTTCTCCTTCATTCTCCTCTCGGGATCCTGGGCACGTATGCACACACGCCCAGCATGAGTTTAAGTCACCAGGTCCGGGACTCGAATCATAGTCGACTACATGGGAGTCCGGCGACATAGCCATTACGCTAACTGCTGGTCCTGTAATGTTTTTCCTTTCAATACTGTCCTAAAAATATTCCTTTGGAGGCCCAGCAGGTAGTATAGTGATTGAAGCAGTGGACTCCTACATGGCCGCAACAGTTCAAGTCCTGAATCCAGCAGCTTTAAGACTCACACCTGGGCATTTCCAGGAGGAGAATAGAGGAGGATAGCCATACCCTCTAGCGCAGAGAGGTATTTTTCACCTTCCCTCTCACTGCCTCTCTCTTTCTTTCTCCAATGAGTGCAAAAACCTTAAAGAGGAAAATCCACTGGTAATATATTTCTGTAAAAAACTTAGAACAGAAATAAATGATTTTGTTTTATAAGAATATATTCTGACACCACGGTGAGACCAAATTTATTTGTTGTTATCAGGATGATTTGGCTTACTTGTCAACTTGGAATTATTTATTGAAGTGGAGAGCTATGCTGTTTTTCCTAGATGTACTTCTTCCTAAAATAAAACTGAGAGTTTTTTTTTTTTTTTTTTTTCCCCAGGAAGGAATGCATTGAAGGTATGTACTTGGATATAAAACTGTATTCTCTGTCATATTATGCCCCTGTGGTTACCAAGACATTTATACACAAGTTTCTTATATAAAATAATATACCCAGGCAGTCCTCAAATAATGCTAGTCTGAAGTATCTTCCAGTTTCTGCAGCTAGTGCCGTATTTCTCCGTGATGTACAGTCTCTTGTATCAGCAACTTTTTTTGCTGTTCTAAGACCTATAAATACTTTAACAGGAACTACCCTGTTGTTCTTTCCCAGCCTGGTTCTGCTCTCTGGTTTTTCTTGCTATTTTTTTATGACGTGGGCAATAGAGTTTTATCTTCCCGGGAATTCCAAGGAATTTTTACACTTTTTTTCCTTGTCATAGAGTTTTAGAAGGAAAGAGTTGTTTATATAGGTAATCATAAACTTTAATCCAGTATGGAAATTTTGATAAGACTACCTATCAGTGTATATCGTACATCATGTTTAGTGTAATAAACCCTGTTTCTAAAATAACCTGCTTTAGTGGTTTTTCCTGTGACATTCCTTGTGCTGTTTTCCAGAGTATATTAAACTGTGTGCCCAAGCCTCCTGCTAGATGGTATTTTGTGTGTGTGTGTGTGTGTGTGTGTGTGTGTATGTATGTATATATGTAAGGATACTATGAAAAGTTCATGGAAAAATTTAATTAAACTTTGACTATTTCGGTACAAAAATTTTGAAATCCATGCATAATTGTTTTATAGTATACTATACATTTTTTCATGAACTTTTTGAAGACCCTGTGTGTGTGTATTTTAAGACTAGGGCAATTGTCAGCCATTTACCTGTAACTAAAAAATATCCTTTTTCTTATTTGACAATGAATAAAATCTAGCACATTGCTAAAGTGTTGACATAATAAAAGGTATTGAGATCTGACCCAGAGACTGAAACTAATAGTACTGAAAACATTTTTATCACTAAAAAATGAGAAGGGAGTGTAAAACTTCCTTTACTAGGGGACTTCAAAATATCCATAGGAAAAAAATGGAATTATGAACAAGCAGATGGAGTAATGGTTACATCACTGGGCTGCCACATAGTTGACTGCAGTTCACATCCCTAACCCTGAGGCTTAAAACATGCCAGGCACGTGTGTGTGCATGCCCAAAATCCCGAGAGGAGAATGGAGGAGAAGGGATTGCAGTGTGACTATCCCTGCAGAGGGGTGATTTCTTACTTCCTGTATCTCTGTCTCTGTCTCTTTGGTGAGCACTCATGCCCTATAGCAAAAATCTCTCTCTAAAAAAAATTTTAAAAAAGAAAAGAAAAGAAAGAAATAGAATTAAAGTATAAGTTTCTTTAGTTGCAAAAAGTTTTTGGAATCTATGCATTTTTCATACACATTGTTCATAAACTCTTTGAAATCTCTTCATATGTCAAAGAAAGCAAATTTCATAATATATGATTCTAAATATTCCAGAAGAAAAAATATTCTGAAAAGAATGATGCATTTTAAACAGTGAAGAATTTTGCCGATCTAATTAAGAAGCTTAAATTTAGCAGAAAAGGGAAAAGTAGAATTGGCAATGTACTTAAATGAAAATTAAAGCTTATCTCCTATTTATAGAATAAATAATAAATTTGACATACAAAAGTGTTGTGTTTTTAAACTTACAATGAAGTATCTAAAAAAGTAGTTATGAAAACCTTCTCATTTATAACAGCATCAAAGAGAATAAAATATTTAGGAATAAACTTAACTAAGGAGGTAGTAAACCTATACATTGAGAATAACAAAACATTGCTTAAAAAAGTATCAAGATAGAAGCAATCAGCGGGACCAGCGGTTAGTGTAATGGCTATGTCACTGGACTCCCATGTAGCTGACCACGGTTCGAGTTTTGGACCCCCTGTGGCATAAACTCACGCCGGGAGCATGTGCATGCGTGCCCAAGATCCCAAGAGGAGAATGAAGGAGAAGGGATTGCATCGTGGCCATCTCCCCTAGAGGGTGATTTCTCACTTTCTCTCTGTCTCTCTCTGTATTTCTGGCGAGCGCACACGTCCTATAGCAAAAACCTCTTCAAAAAAAAAAAAAAAAAAAAAAAGAAGCAATTGGAAAGATATCTTATGTTCATGATTAAAAGGCTTAATATTATTAACATGCCCATACCACCCAACATGATCTATAGGTTTAATGCAATCGGTATTAAAATCTCAATAATATTTTTTAACAGAAAAAGAAAAAAATTCTGAAATTTATCTGAAACCACAAAAGATCACAAATAGTTGGGACCAGCAGTTAGCGTAATGGCTATGTTGCTGGACTCCCATGTAGTCGACCGCGGTTCGCATACTGGACCCAGTGGCTTAAAATTCACGCCAGGCACGTGTGCATGCATGCCCAAGATCCTGAGAGAAGAATGGAGGAGAAGGGATTGCGGCGTGGCCATCCCCCCTTGGAGGGTGATTTCTCGCTTTCTGTCTCTCTGTCTCTCTCTGTCTGGTGAGCACACACACCCTATAGCAAAAGCCTCTCAAAAAAAAAAAAAAGAAAAGAAAAAACAGAAAAAAGATCACAAATACTTAAATCAAGGGTAGATTTCATGATGTTTTTACCACAACAAAATTAACAAAAAATGTAAAAAACCCGAAGTATCTAGATACTATAGTACTGATAGCAAGCAGCTTCAAGGATCCTGGGATATGAACCCAGGAACTGCTTATGTTTTGTTCCTTCTGTGCCACTACCTGGTTCTCTTATTTCTGATCTTAATATTAGATCTACCTTATTAACAAATTTGTAAGTGCATAAATACTGTATTTTTAGCTATAGACAATTTTTGAATAACAAGTATCTAGAACTTATCTAATTTAACTGTAAATTTTTACTTAGTGAACAACTCTGCATTTCTCCCCTCCCTCCAACCCAGGCTCTGGAAGCTACTATTCTGTTTTCTCTTTCTCTAAGTTTGGTTATTTTAGATGCCTCATGTAAATAGTATATTGTAGTATTTGTCCTTCCAGAACCAGTTTTTTTCACATAGCATGTCCTCCAAGTCCACTCATGTTATCTCAAGTGGTAGGATTTCCTTCTTTTTTTAACGCTGCGTATCATTCCACTCTATGCAAGTGTATTTTTTTCATGGTCTGAACTTTTGGTACAGACCCACAAAATCAAGAGGACTGACGTTATGGAGGTTCTCCCTGATTTTCATCTGAGAATTCTTACACAGTTAATTTTTGCATAAAGTGTAAGAGAAGCATCCATTTTTGTTCTTTTGGATGTGGATACTTTTCTCGGAACCATCATCAAAGAAAGTATCCTTCCTCCATTGTGTATTCCTGCACTCATCACATTCTCTTATCATACTTTTACCTGAATGTTTATGCATGAGTTTATTTCCGGGCTATTTATTCTGTTCTAGTGTCTATGAATCTATCTTTATGCCAGTATCATATTAATTACTATAGCTTTGTAACATAATTTGAAATGAGGAAGTATGATGTTTTTGGCTTTGTTTTACCTTATCAAAATCACTTTTTCTTGGTCTTTTGTTGTTTTATATTAATTTTAGAATTTTATAAACACACACATAAACAGGTATATGTAATATATAATCTGTAAGAAATACCAATGAGGATTTTACTTTTACAATTATTTTTTACATTGCCGCATCTCTTACCTTATGATCATTTGTACTGGTTTAATTTTTATTTATCCTCACCTTTATCACTATTAATTTGGAAGGTCCTTTAAGTCTTTCTCTTTGCCAAGCGTATTTTTAAAATATACATCCAATGCCAAGAATGAATTAGTATGTTTCTCTCTACCCGAATGCAGAGAATCTATCTTACAACTAGAGCCCTCCATGTTTCTGTTCTTCCCATCCCAGAATATCACATGACCAAGATCTTTAGACAATCTGTCCCTACAGGAAAACTTTATAATCACTCTGTTTTCTCCTTCTCATCTATCTAACCTCCAAATTCTATATTTTGCCAAAATAGGTCATTTTTGTTGTAATCTGATATTATGGTTTCCCTTAATTCTTGACTTTTATTTCAAAGAAATATTTTCAAAAAGCAACTTGTCTTCAGAGGAAAAGAAATACAGTTATTACTTTATTATTTATCTTATTTGCTCTAGTCCTCAGCTGTTTCCAAACTCCACTAGAGATCCCGTCTCCTTATCCCCGTTATGGAAAGAATGTCTGTTTTTATTCCTGGATCAGGAATATCTGGCAGATTAGTTTAGGTAAGACCCTTCCACAGCAAGTTGCTCCCCTGCTCCAACAGAAATGCTTTCTGGCGGCCTACCTATCCTTGGCATTAGAGTTCACATATTCGGTTTACGCTTCCCCTGCCTAAGACCTTGGCTCACACATAAGTAATACCATTTCTGTGTGGATGTCTTTATGTATTCCATACATTACTTGCCTTTGCTTACTTTATCTTCTTTCCTTGATAACACTCATTGCTCATGATTTAGAAGGAGACATACATGAGCAAGAGTATGAATAAACAATAGACAATAATCAGACAAGGGCCCAGTCTGTAGTCTAGTGGTTATGGCAGCTGGATTACACATGCCCGACAGCATGATTTGAATCCTGGCCCCGGCAGCTTGAGAAACATGCTGGGCTTATGTGTGTGTACCTCAGATCCGTAAAGGGTGGATAAATGAAGAGGCTGCAACATGGCTAACCCCTGTTGGGGGCTGCTTTCTCCTTCTCCCTCTTCCTCTGATTTTCAGCCTCTCACTGGTGAGCACATGTATCCTCTGGCAATAAATAAATAAATACAAACAAATAAGTCAAGACAAAGAAATTGCATTTACAAAGTGGTTTAATATCAAAAGACGTGCTTTAATATTTACAATCTCTACTGATCAAAGTATAATTAGACAGCAATTTTAAAGAAAAAATTTGGAACATTTGTTAAATGATTTAGCATTTTACCATGCAAATTTACTAATTTCACAGTTAAAATTTACATTATATCATTAATGTGAAGCAGATAGACCCTGACATTTTGTAACGAGAAATGCTTATCCCTCTCATAGGTATAAAATTAAAAATATGAACTTCTTAAATATTATGAACTCTAGTCTCCCTGCAAGGAAATAATGTATATTTTGTGAGTTCTATTTTCTAAATATTATGTGAATTTCAAATAAATAGAAAATACTTCAATATTTCCATATACTGTCATTGAAAATTTTATGTATGAGCCTTTTTAAAGTTCAAATATATTTTCTTCTAATGATTATAATCTCTTGGTTTGTAGATAGCTCATTGAACCAATTGTGTACTCACAATAATGATTCACTAGTGTTAATACAGATAACCTACAAAATTGTCTTTACTTGAACAGTTTTTCACACACACACACAAATGGCCAATAGGCAGGTCTTATCCAAAATGACCCAAAAAGCACTGGATTCTGGGTATGTTAATAGCTTCACGAATTATTTTTATGATTCTAAATTTCAAAACTCTAATCAAATGAACCAAAACATTAATGTATGTACAGATTAGTAAACATAACATTGCCATCATGTTCATTATAAATGCTTTTGGAATATACATATTAAATAATACATTGTATATGACGATTCTAAAATGCATGTAATGAATTCAAATTCAATAGAAAAGGTCAACTCTGAATATTCCCACAGCAGGTTTATTCTAAATTAACAGTGTTATGAATATGTCCGCATGATCAATTTCTTTCTGTTGAATTTTTAAAAAGTGAATATTATGAAAAAGCACTAGAAAGAAGGAAAAGGTGCTCCCACCTTCTTTATCAGAGTGGAAAATGGTACACTGACTCAATATATCGTAAAGGTCTAAATTACATGGTTGATGGGAGATGACCGGACATAATAGAAAATTTTAATTTTCTTTCTTTTTAAAAATAAGCATTCATGTTTTTGTCATAGTCTATTAAGTTACTTTACTAAAATATCTTATACTGGGTAATTTATAAACAACAGAAATTTATTACTTACTATCCTGGGAAATTGCAAGTCCATGTTAAAGGTGCTAGAAGATGTTATATCTTTTAAGGACACATTCTCTGCTCCATAGGTGGCAGGCTGTTGCTGCATCTCACTTGACAGAAGGGACAAGGCAGTTCCCTCAATTTCTATAAGGGAACCAGTCACTGCAATGTGAGCGGAATCCTTCTGAATTAGCACGCACGCTCTCCAGAGAGACAGAGAGACAGAAAGCGAGAAATCACCCCCCCCCCCCAGGGCAATCCCTTCTCCTCCATTCTCCTGTCGGGGTCTTGGGCACGCACGCACACATGCCTGACATAAGTATAAGATGCTAGGTCCGGGACTCAAGTTCAGCGACATAGTCATTACACTAACTGCTGGTCCCGGGCTTCATCTTTTGATGTAATAATATTGGGTATTAGATTCCAACATAAATTTTTAGGAGACACCAACATTCACATCATAGCAATCTTAAAGTATATATATCATGAAATTTAGAAATGTTAATAAAATGTATGCTTCAGAATTTCAATTTGTAACTTTAAGTGGAAGTGTTCATAACAAGTAGTTGAGGATTTGTAGCTGATATCAAATAATTGATTCTGTTATGTTTGATTTTATTCTCAGCAACTCAATTTATGTTTATTTCTTCCATTGTGTATAAAGGCAAACAGTGATTAATCACAATGATGTCTTGCGAATTTATTCATGTGACTACCTCCCATAGCTAGTCAGTTGTGCAAGCTGACCTTGTTGCTATCTGAATTTTTATGTTCTCTCTTCCAAAAGATTAAACCAAATGGGCTATAAATTGTCTTTACTCTTAAGCCAAGCAGCTGAAAAATATCCATACTTCTGAGCCTGTATCAGGACTCAAGACAAGAGGTTGATTCTGCAGAAGTTTGTCCAGCTGCTTTGCTCAGGACTCTACCAAGTGACCACTGATCTTCAAGCATACACTCTCAAGCTTACTCTGGCTACACAATATATCTGAAGTCAGTCTTGAGAGATTTTAACTAGATTTCCTCATCACCTGTATACTTTGGAAAATATGTTTCTCACTAAGAGACTTCTATTTATTGAGTCCTGGACACGGGAACTGCTGTTCATAGAGGATTAAGCAAAACCTCTTGTCAAAAACAGTAGCACAAATTTTCTTTAAACATAAAAAATTTAGAAAATATTATAGTAACTAAAATGTAATTATGTAATGAAGGTGGTAACTATATATAGAGAGAGCTAAATAGATTGATAGATAGAGATAGATAGATAGAAATAGGGAGTTGATAGGTAGATAGATAGTTTTATAGAATTTTTTCCTTAGGTTGTGTGTGTGCTTATCAGAGAAAGAGAGAGACAGAGACAATGAGAGGGATAGAAATGAGAAATTACCCCTCGGGGGATAATCATGCCAAAATCCCTTCTCCTCCATTCTTCTGCTGGGATTCTTGGGCATGCATATGTGCTGTGTATGAATTTCAAGCTACCTGGTCCAGGACTTGAACTGCTGTCGGCCTTGTGGAAAACCAATGATGTAACTGCTATGTTATTTGTGGGCCATGATAACGATATATACTTGAACTGCTGTCGGCCTTGTGGAAAACCAATGATGTAACTGCTATGTTATTTGTGGGCCATGATAACGACATATATATATATATATATATATATATATATATATATATATTTTTTTTTTTTTTTTTTTTTTTTTTTTTTTTTTTGGAGAGGTTTTTGCTATAAGGCATGTGCGCTCACCAGAAAGACAGAGAGAGACAGAAAGATAGAAAGTGAGAAATCACCCCCAGCGGGGATGGCCACACTGTAATCCCTTCTCCTCCACTCTTCTCTTAGAATCTTGGGCACGCATGCACACGTGCCTGGCATGAGTTTAAGCCATCAGGTCTGGGACTCGAACCACGGTCGACTACATGGGAGTCCAGTGACATTGTCATTATGCTAACTGCTGGTCCCTAGGTAACTGTATTTTTAATTAAATCAATTTTTTTAGATACCCACCAGATGAAATTAGTCATTATAGCTACCGTGTGAGAAATGAAGAAGAAACAAGGAAAAAAGAAAATATTCCCCTTCAAGCAAATTTGTCAAAAAAAAAATAATGGACAGGATGTGTGTGTGTGTGTGTGTGGGGGGGTGTTGACCCTGAAACGATCCCAGTGCACCACATCTGTCACGCATCCTATTCCCAACACTACCACATTGCAATATACAACAAAATAATTAGAGGACAATAGGATTGATACTCCCAAGAGAAACTAATACCAGCACTGTTCTGACAAGAGACAGAGTCCAGACACCAATGCAAATGATGGGGAATGGCTACTTCCCATTGGGTGGCACAATGGACCAGGGGTTGGGGACACCTGGTCTACAAGACCCAGAACAAACTCAACAAAAACAATGAAAATATTTAAGCAGCAATTGTAAGTACTCCAAATGAGGAAGAGTGGAGACAAAATTTGAAAGGATAGATGAGCTTAATTTCATTTACTAAGATCCCAAATATCATGCCCATGTTGTCTAACTGACCCTCTAGGATGAAAGTGTTCGAATTTCTCTGTAGTTAGGTGACAACATGGAAAAGTTTCATTGAAGAGCTTCTGAAAGTAGGTGATTTACTAGAATCTAAATCATATTATCTGGCATTATGGTAATAGTAAATTGTTTTCAAGTCATTTTAAAATTTGTTTTATGAATGACAACCTACTGTGAAACTCTCATCTAAAAATATCTTATAGAAATCAGTAAAATCGAATACTGAGACATATGAAGATTACCCTACAGAGCCCATCAGGAGAGCATCATTTACACTGCACACCAAAGCTCGTATACATTTTGATTGGTAAAATGGAGTATAAGATTAACAGCTATGATCAGGAGTATTTAGATGACTGATAGCGATGAACAGAAACCTGTTTCTAAATGACTAAACTCAAAGTTTCTGCCTTAGAAGTAGTAAATGAAGTGGTATAGACCTTAGTTGGCAACACACTTCTCACCAGGACTCTAGCAAAGCAGCCTGACTCCATCCTGAACCAACAGGAATTACAGCAAATGATAACTGAAGCAAGAGACAGTAACATCTTCAGGACCCTAAGGTGGTAACTGTAGAGGGACAATTGCAATTTCATTAAGAAATATTTTAATTATTTTATCCTTTCTTCTTTTTTTTTTCTTTGCACTATTCTCTTAGAGAGAAGATCATGTGGATATGATACAAGAAGTTTAGCTGAAGAAAAGATCAGTAAACTTGCATGTGTTTTTAATCATGTCCGCTTTCTGGACTATCTGGTTTTTGAAAATTCAAATTATTTACAAGTAATTTTTCCTAGCTTTTCAGTCCTTTCTAAAGGACAACAATCGCTCATCAGAACATCAAGGAAAATGTCTTTGCCTCTTATTTTTTCCCATTAGAGTTTATTCTTTTCCTAGTGTATTGATAGGCACTTATGGGTTATTGAACAATAAAACAGAACAAAAATATAAAATGTAATTATAAAGTAATGAACTAAATGTGAAATGGTCAAGAATAATAAAGACAATTTTAAAAGTGTATTTATTATCTATAAAACAATTATAATATCTATTTTTTCACTACGCAGATACAGTAAGGCTGCTTTTTTTCTTTCTTAATGGTATTTGCTATAGTTTCAATATATTCCCCCAGAATTCATGTGGTGAGCCATGGCAATGGTATTAAGAGGGTAAAAACTTGATGCAATTGCTGTGTTGAAGAATGAGACCTCTGATAGAAGAGAAGTGATTGGGTAATTAAAGCAAGGCCCTCATGATTGAGTCCCAGCGGGTTTATAAGGAAAGGAAATGAGGCAGAGTTCTCCTTCAACTTCTGTCCTTCACTACTTTGTGAAGCCTGTGGACTTTCCAGCCACAAGAATCATGAGTCAAAGCATGAGTCCATTTTTATTAATTATTCAGCCTTGGGTATTTCTGTTAGCAATGTAATAGCAGACTCATACAGTACTAACACAACAAGATCAATTTAATCTCATCTCTGTGTTCAGTAATGCAGATATGACATGACCATCTTTCAGGTTACCTGAGTTGGACTGATATTATGATCCCCATTACTTTCATCCTCATTTCAATACATTATCAGTTCATTATCCTGTAGTTTTAACCAGAGAAATGTATTTTTTAGTTTCTCTTTTTTTTGGTTTTTTTTTTTTTTTTTTTTTGGAGAGGTTTTTCGCTATAGGGCGCGTGCGCTCACCAGACAGACAGAGAGAGACATAGAGACAGAAAGCGAGAAATCACCCCCCAGAGGGGATGGTCACGCCGCAATCCCTTCTCCTCCGTTCTCCTCTCGGGATCTTGGGCACACACGCACACGCGCCCAGCATGAGTTTTAAGCCACCGGGTCTGGGACGCGAACCGCGGTCGACTACGTGGGAGTCCAACGACATAGCCATTACGCTAACTGCTGGTTCCCTTAGTTTCTCTTTTATACTAATAACCAGTTAATGATTTGGAGACATCTTTTTTCATAATTATTAAAATTAGTGCTTTGAATAACACTTTCTACAAGGTACAATGTATACTTAGGAAAACTTAAAAATACTAATTAATGGAACAGCAATCTTATAGAAACACTGATATGAATATCTCAGTTCTTTTGACTCAGTCACATTCAACCACAGCAAATAAACTTTGCTTTCTTTCTTAGGATTTCCACAGAATAAGCGATAACATTGTACCACAACATTTAGTATTTATTTTTCCATTATGTCAAGGACCTTCCATGTATCATCTTTTACTTACTTTAACCCAAACACATAACTCAAGCCCTTCTATTCTCTATAGCATCCAACTTAGATGATTTTATTTCACATACTTTTTTTTGCTTTTATGAGAGCATGCATTTTTTAAACTCTATGTCCACCTACTCATCTTCACCTATACTATGAAACTTCTATTTCATAAATCAATAAAAAGTGAACCCTTCTGCAAAAGTCATAGAAAAAAAATAACAAATAAATACTACAAATATCTGATTTCTATTCTTATTGTTTCCCACTGCTGTTTTAAGTTATTCAAATTTGTCAGCATAAGCTTAATTTATCATCTCGCAGTTCTGCAAATCAGAGGGCCAGGTTGACTCAGCTGATTCCAGGTTTCACAAAGGTGAGATCTGCTATAGATGTCAGGAATGCCGAATTCCTTTCCTAGAATCTCTGGACATGAATCTGTTCCAAAACTTATTTTAATTGTTGGTAAGATTCAGTAGCGTTGTTTTTAGTGCTAAGATTTACATTTCTTTTCTGTTTGTTGGTCAGGCATAGTTTTTAGCTTCTCACCACCACCATGTTCATTTTCTCGTGTTCCCCTCTTTCATCTTCACAGTTAGCAACTACAGGCTTAGTTCTTTCCGTAGCGTGAGTTCCCCTGCACTTTGTTCTTCCTGTTCTCCACATTTTTAAGTTATCTACATTTTTAAGGGTGCATGTGATGAGACTGGAGTAATTCAGATAATGGAGGGTTATCTCCTTTTTCAAGATCCATAACTTTAGGAGCCAGCAGGTAGTGCGGTGGTTTAGGCACTGAACTCCCACAGAGCCAACCACTGTTCGAGTCCCGGACACTGAAGCACTGGGCGCCTGTGTCCAAAAGAGGAGAATGGGGGAGAAGGAACTGCCACATGACTTTCGCTTCTGGGGGTATTTTTTCTTCTTTTCTCTCTTTCTGTCTCTCTCTTTCTAGTACACATGCTTTAAGGAAAAAAAAAAAAAAAAAAACAGCTTTGATTGTATTCATGAATTCTATTTTGCCATATAATGTAACACATTTATAAAATCTGTGGACATTTTTAGGAGGCCATTATTATTATTATTATTATTATTATTATTATTATTTTTGAGAGGTTTTTGCTACAGGGCATGTGTGCTCGCCAGAGATACGGAGAGAGAGAAAGCAAGAAATCATCCCCCAGGGGGAATGGCCATGCCTCAATCCCTTCTCCTCTATTCTCCTCTCGGGATCTTGGGCATGCATGCACATGTGCCCAGCGTGAGTTTAAGTCACCAGGTCCAGCACTTGAACTGCTGTCGACAACATGGGAGTCCAGCAACATAGCCATTATGCCAACTGCTGGTCCCAGGAGGCCATTATTTTATCTCCAATATAGTTATTCAAGAAAAAATGAAAATATCAAAAGAAAAAAGAGATAATATAATACAGATCAACACGTACATGTATGTAATTCAGCATACGGGGATCTCTTTGTTATTTGCTGCCTGTATATCTATATTCTGGCTACATTTTTTTATATGTGTTACTCTAGTCATCCAATTTTGTGAATCAGTTTATATTTTAAAAGGTATTTGAAGCCTGGTTGAAAATGCTAATACAGTTATTAAAATTCTCATCAATATTATTTCACTCCTCTTCTCCTGTTTCATTTCTCTCTGATCCCATCCTTCTACATTATTTTCCCATACTTATGACTATCCACTATATTCTTCCTCTAATAGTTCTGACATTCATATTTTCTTGACACCTGTTTTTTGTCTTCATATATAAGTTTTCCCTGTTTTTTTCAGTCTACGAGTTCTGTTTAAGCTATATATAGCTCTACTAACTTATTTAGAAGCCCTAATTAACTACTGTACCTTAAAAATTGTAGCATTGCAAACATTACTCAAATATTGAATCATCAGAAAAGTCATGACTTATTTTTCTATGTTTTTCTATGCAAAAATGTATTTTGACTTTTCCAATGACTCAATAACATAAAGACACATTGTGATGTATAAAATTATTTTTTTCACATTGATGCTATTTCCTCCCATGTCTTAATGAATCTTTAAACTCATCACTCAACCATTCTTGATTTTTAAGTTTAGAAGTATAAAACAGGGAACCAGCAGTTAGCGTAATGGCTATGTCGCTGGACTCCCACATAGTCGACCCCGGTTCGTGTCCCGGACCCGGTGGCTTAAACTCACGCCGGGCGCGTGTGCGTGCGTGCCCAAGATCCCGAGAGGAGAATGGAGGAGCAGGGATTGTGGCGTGGCCATCCCCCCTGGGGGGTGATTTCTTGCTTTCTGTCTCTCTGTTTCTCTCTGTCTGGTGAGCGCACGCACCCTATAGCAGAAACCTCTCCAAAGGGGAAAAAAAAAAAAAAAAGAAGTATAAAACAAACAAACAGGCATGGCCCCTATATTTCTCGCTAATTCTGAAACTGGTTTAAACAAAGGAAACTTGTGTTCTCTCTCCCTGCTGGCTTTCCAGAATCTTGTCCCTGATTCTGTAGGCCAGGCATGAGAAATTAAAGCTCCTCCTGGGAATCTGTGAGAATATCTATCTGTCAGATATTCAGCAACTGTAAAATCCCACAGAAATATTTCCTTCTCTATTATCTCTAAGTTAATATTTGTACTCCATAAACCGTGTTTTTTTTTCATTTTTTAATTTACATATGCACCTCACATGAGAAAAATGATACTATTTCTTTAGTTACTCCAAATACCAAATGTACAAATGATCTTTGTGGAGATACTCGTTTGTACTTTTCATGTGATCAGACATTGAAATAAATATTTTAAGTGTATCGGAATATTAAACCTAAACATAACACTGGGAATTAGCTCTTATCTACATTTTAATGACAAGAACACAGAGCATTTAGTAATTTGCCGATAGCCACAGTAAAAGGAAGAACCAGGGCTCTTGTGAGAAGATATCTCTGCTTGACACAAAGGAAAATGATGCTTTTATTTTATCTTGTCCAAGAATTTACATATATTTCTGTTTTGAATTTTCCATGATAAGTAGTTAACTATGCAAATCAAATTACTGCAATTCAGACTCACTGTCTCTATTGTTTGTAACTCTAAAATTCTGTACCAATGGAAGCTTCTTACTATTTAGTATTTTTTCACATAGACATTATCTATCAATTTCCTGTGGGGTTGTGTATTAATTAAAGTTATTTAGTAGTAAACAGAAAAATCTAAATGTAAAAATGCAACTTTTCTAGTTACAATTAGGTAATTCACAGAATAAAAACAATAGTTTTTCATTAAAACTTAACTTTCTTAAGGACATAAACCAGGGAAGATACAAGGACCTGAACAACAAGAGTGATATGTCTCTGCTTAAGAAAATTATCAATAACAAGATTTAAATTCAATGCCTCCTAGATTTTGTTTATGTTTTTCAAATTTTAAATTTCTTCCACAGAGCATGTTGACCAAAATTGAGTCCTTTATTTGCCCCTTGACCTATGATCCATGGATATGGGAAGCAAAATAGTATGTGCAAACCTGACCAGTGGATGTCCATCATATGATCTAAGGCCATATCCAATAAGAAACACTTCACTCCAAGTCGGGGGGGGGGTACCTTTAAGAAATGCCTAGTGCAACCTGTATTAATAAAATACCTTTGAATTATAAGCCAGTTATTACTTCAGACATATGTAACCTTTAAAACTTCATTCTTCACTTAAATATTTATAGATATGAGAAAATAGTGTTACTTTAAAAATAAATTTAAGCTATGATAGAAAGAATGCAGTGTTGCAAATTTGTAAATGTGTAGTAGAGTTGCTAGATTTATGAAACAAAGCCAGATTGTCTGTTTATATCTTTAGGGAAGTATATTTTCTCCATTTTATTTTCCAGTTAAATATTTATTGTGTCTTCAATGTTACACTAAGAATGGCACTATAACTTATGAAAAACTCATTATCTAAGGCAGTAGATATAACAAACCAAAGAAATCTGACCACCTGCTATAGATTTGCTTTATTTTATTGCCCAAAGACATAGTTTATACAAACTATAGAAAATACACCTTAGGGTACTTCTTAGAAAGAAAGAACAAGAAATGTTATTAGTCAAGGAAATGTATGATGATAATGACAATATTTTATTTCTGCATCACATAACGTCTATCAGTTCTATCATCTAGATCAACATCTAATGTCACATATCGGCCATCTGGGTAAAATAAATGCCTCTATGTAAATGATTGGCAGAGACTTTATTACATAGAGTACTCATGCTTTTCTTTAAGTGTATTTCATATTCTTTATTCAATGCCATTATTTTTTCCACTTGTTGACAGTTATTAAATGGAGAATAAAATTGGATAATCTGAAATTCTCCATCTATCTTTAAGTCATTATTTGAAAATATAGACAAAATTAAAAATCCACACAAAAAATTCTGGAATGCCAAGGAAATGTTCTGCAGGGCACAGAAGGTTTTCATTCCTGATGTGTCTCTCATACTCAGTCCTTTTATAATAGATAATTCCCCCCAATTTAACCAGCTTCATACCTACTTATGCTTTATTTTATATCTATAGCATTTAGTATGTGCCGGTACTAGTCTTTCTGCTTTGAAGTTAATGCACTCTTATCTATTCTATAGTTGAAAAAATTAACCTACACAGAGCTTAGTTGATTTGCTCAGTAATAAAAAAGTGATACAGCTATTCGCATAGAATATGTAAAATGAAACCTAAACTATAATTAAACATAGTTTAAAATAAACTATTATGATATTTACAATTTATAATTATAATTTTATAATTTAATAATAGGTCTGGATCCTGGAGGAAGCTTAGTGAAGGATTAAACATTTTTCTTCTATTAATTTACATTTTTTCCTGTATTCGTAAATTGTTTTGTCAGCCTACATAGTATTTTTAGCACAGTTGTGAATTGTTTCCTTAATGAGACAGTTCACTAAATATAAGTTGATATATTATGTTATTAAAGCTCTAGTAAATTTTTAATATAACAAATAATATAAAATGTTAATTTTTATGGTAATACAATTCCTTTACTTTCTGAATGAAGAAAATACTGCCATTAACATATAAAAGAAATGCTACCTATTTTTAAGTTATTTATCTTTTCCATGAGTGAAGAACAAGGAGCCAGAGAAAGAGACAGGACCCAACAGAGTTTTGATGTCATGATTCATGCCCAGCCTTTAACTAGCCTTAGATCGGGTGTACTCAAGAAGGCATATTCACTTGAACTGGGAAACTTCCCATGTGGGACTGCCTCACAGATTGCCAGCTGTCCTGCCCCAATGTTACACAGTTAAATGCTATTTTAATTCAAAGCTCCCTTGTATATAGCTCTCATTGACTTCACACTCACCATTTCTCTTTCATAATTTTAAGGGTCTACTTGTTTTTCCCTTACTATTATTATTTTTTTGGAGAGATTTTTGCTATAGGGTGTGTGTACATACCAGAGAGACAGAAAGAGACAGAGACAGAGAAACTGAGAAATCAATCCCCAGGGGAGATAGGCACACCACGATCCTTCTCTTCCATTCTCCTCTCAGGATTTTGGGCACACACACACATGTGCCCAGTGTGTTTCAAACTGCTAATTTGGGGACTTGAACCTCGGTCAACCGTGTGGGAGTCCAGTATCTTAACCATTATGACATCTGCTGCCTTCATCGTTTTTCTTTAATATAGACAACTACATGGCTAGACATCATTTTGTTCTTTTTTTTTTTTTTACATTCTAAAAAAACTTCATCAAGTTTTTCCAAAATTAATTTGTATTTAAAGATCAAGTCATACAATGTATTATTTGAAAGGCTCTTTTTTTCAGTGTTGCATACTAAGAAATTGAATTTACATGTTTTTTTAGGGCACCGGAAGTGCCCTAGTCTATATTTTGCATGTTTATTCATAAAATTCATTCCACATCTGACAAATATTTGACTCTATGCCTTTTTTATCTAATGCCTTTCATGATTAATTCAACCTTAACAAGTACTTATTTTTTAAAAAATGAAATAAAGTTTTAGTCATCCCTTCCAATGGACAGGGCAGTATGTTATATAAAGCTAATAATTTTCAGACATCCAGGTGGTGTGGTGGTTAAGATGCCTGAATCCCACATGGCAAACTGTGGTTTGAGTCCTGGAATAGTGGTTTGAAAAGCACACCTGGGCTGTGTGCGCGCTTGTCCAAAATCTAGAGAGGAGAGTAAAGGATAGAAGTTGAAGCATGCTCATCTACCGTGTGGTGCTTTCTCATCTTCTCTCTCTCCAAGTCCTCCATTGAGCACAATAGCCCATAGCAAATTAAGAGGGAAAAAAAAAAGAACCATTTTCTGTGTGCGTTGTCAGAATGAAGTATCCTTAAGACTTCCTATACTTCCTTCAATTACATATTGTTTATGAATCTGCTTTCTTCTAAACACTGTAATTCAATATCTTTCATAGAAAAAAAACATCAATTCTGATCCTACAATTACTAACTGGCTATAGCAAAACTTAATAGATGTCAGACTTTAAAAAATCAGACACCTTGAAATCTCTAATTAAATAAAGCCATCATAATTTACCAACAGAAACACTGAATTTTAATTTTGCTAAGGGGTAGCTTTAGGGCATCATTTAGTCCAATAGCTTGGTGTCTAAACAACAATCAAATCAAAGGCTATTAGATAATTCTCAGTAGGAAACAGAAGATTTGAAAAGTTTCCTAAAATACTCCTGAGGTGAATATTGATAATTATTTTATCTGCACAAATACAAGTGAGATTTATTTTCTTTTAGTATCTCTGTGACCAGAACATCAAGAGCTATGGATTCATTTACCGTGTGGTTCATCTTCAGTCTCAGAGTGGTATAGAGAAATGCGAGTGAGGAAAACATTCAGAGATAAAATAGAATTGCACTTGAGATTTTATTACTTTTCAAGATATTGAAAATTTTACCCAGAACTTATTATGTAAATATAGTCATTATATAAATCACTGATTTAAAGCATGGGTGTATTCTTATTTAACTCTTCCATTTAAAAGCAATTGTGAGTGAAAACAACAAAAATCACTTATTTATTGAAAAGTTATTATATGAAGTGCATGTTAATGAACCATAAAATTATGATGTGCTATTACCATAGAACAACTTTTCTGATGATTTTTAAGATAAGATAAAACCAATTACTTAGACATAGTCTGAGTATATATTCTTTAATATCTACTCTGATTTTTTCAATGATTCAGTACCCTTAACGCCTTGAATAGTGCTTGACATTACAATGGCACCCCTAGCAGTCTATGGGTGCCTCACTCATACCTAATTGGCCCTTATGATTTGGGGCTCTATCTCCTTGACTTCCAACCGCCACTACAGAGATTGCTCTGGCCACAGGCAAGGCATGTAGGAAGTGCCAGGAATTAAACCTTCCATTTCTGGGATAAACTTCGCAAATAACTGACAAAATCCAACAAAGGAAAGCACCCTACTAAAGACAACTGCTAAAAAATATTTCTAGCATCCTGACTGAATAAGATGACCTTAATGTTGCCTTCTACTTGACTAAATTTTAGATAGATTTTTTTCCTTAATTTATCACTTTGCTTCTTCAGTGTCCTTTTTTTTTTCCCCCCTCTTTGAGATTTGAATCTTTTTCAAAGTTCTTCCCAGTTTTATAACCCAAGACTGACATTTTTCAAGGGCCTGGGAAACATCCTTGTGACATGTAACCACCATGGACAATAGCTCTCTAGATCTCAGCTTCTACGGGGAGGTAAGAGTCAAACTTCAACTGGAACCTTCCTCCAAGTGATAAAACTGTCTCCTTTCATGAAGCAAGGAGAAATTTACTTTTGTGTTGGAGAAAGCCAATTAGCAAACTTATCAGCCTGAAACTTTTCCATCACCCAGCTTTTAAAAACTCTACCCCATTTTCATTGTTTAAAATTTCTTTTCATGTTACATTAGAATTGAGCTCAAAAAGAATTCTGTCCACTCTCTCCTTGGCCTTCCCGGCCTGTTTTAGTTTGCCTAATATAAGTTTTGCTTTCACAGCCCCAATGCAAGAAGCTTTTTTTATTTAAACTTTATGAACGAGAATACTGCCATGTGATTTTTCACTTAATTTTTCATTGTTTACATTATCTTTCTCCTTTCTTTCTTTCTTTCTTTCTTTCTTTCTTTCTTTCTTTCTTTCTTTCTTTCTTTCTTTCTTTCTTTCTTTCTATTTTTTAATTGCCTGAGAGCATGTATGTTCACCAGATTTGGGGAGGGGGTAAAGAAAACACCCCTAATGGGCCATAGTCACTTCACAATCCCTCTCCTCCATTTCTTCATTTTATGGGGATTTTGTTCACAAATTAACATGCATCTTGTTTGTTTTTCAAGATGCTGTGGCCCAGATTTGAACTGCGATTGGTCATGTGGAATCTAGTTCCATTAACAGTTAGGTTACAGGGCTGGCTCTCCCAGAGATGTGGTTTCTAAAAACATGTAGTGATAAAGGATAAGATATTTTGTACACCCAGACCAATTTCTCATGTTTGAAATAACTAGAAAGGTGAGAAGATATGATTTCACACTTTCAACACGGAGTTCACAGATTTGACAGGAAGACTGAACATTCTTACAGGAGTTCATTAATATTTTTAGATAGGTGTTAATCCTGGCAAAAAGAACATGATCCTTTCATTTGTTATATATTTGCAATTATTGTAGCTCTTTAAAGTTTACTAAATATCCTTTGGAAAAATATGGGAATATATAAAATAAAATTTTATATAAAGCTGCATCTTAATCATTCAACAGTTAACATCAGCAGTGCAATCAGTCTTGAAGTTTTAAAAACTATGTTGTGTCTCAAAACAGAACACATAATTTTTTTTTAAGAGTGTTTTGTTTTGTTTTGTTTTGTTTTGTTTTTGCTATAGGGCACGTGTGCTCACCAGACAAACAGAGAGAGACAGAGAGATAGAAAGCGAGAAATCACCCCCCAGGGGGGATGGCCACACCGCAATCCCTTCTCCTCCATTCTCCTCTCGGGATCTTGGGCACGCACGCACATGCGCCCAGCGTGAGTTTTAAGCCACTGGGTCTGGGACAGCGAACCACAGTCGACTACGTGGAAGTCCAACGCCGTAGCCATTATGCTAACTGCTGGTCCCCCGAGAACACATAATCTTTTGAATAAGTACAAGAATTATATTGAGCCAAATTGTGTCCCCTCCCAAATTCATGCTAAATCTTCACTTTGGAATATGATTGGATTTGGAGATAAACTTTCAAAGACGTAGTTAAGGTAAAATGAGATCCTAGAAGTGGGCCCTAGTCTATCATGACTGATATCTCTATAGGAAGAGGAGATTAAGACATAGATACAACAAAACGAAACCCATGTGAATACAAAAAGAGAAGAAACCTACAAGCCAAAGAGCTTCAAAATGAAATAAGCTAGGCTGGCATCTCGATTTCAGTTTTCAAAGCTCTAGAACTATGACAAAATTCATTGTGGCTGTTAAGCCACCCACACTGTCATACTGTGTGATTCTATGCAGCTCTAACAAACTAATACACCATGTTTTATATTTTATTCTTACTGAAAGTTAATATATTCACACAGTAAAAAAAAAAATCAACTGTATCAAATAGATACTGCAAGTATTACAAAATTCTATCCTTTTTCCATACTAGGTCAAACTCTAATGCTTTCGTTCTCTAGTGTATATGAGCATAATTATAACTGATAGGCTAAAAACTACTTTTAATTTAAGAGCTTTATCTCGGATTAATATCCCTGTCTTAAAAATGTGGAACACAGTTTCCCAACCACAAAAATTTAAATGACATACATAAAATGATTCTCTTACTCTCAATATCATTTTTTAATTATTTTATTTTATTTTTATTATTCTTATTAATACCATTGATTTTTCTTTTTTCTTTTTTTATTTTTATTATTTTATTTTTTCACATTATTTATTATTATTTTTTTATATACTTTCAATCATATTGTTTGGCTTACAATGAGACCATTTCAATATGTGAACATTTCTCCCCAACCCGTTGATCAAAATATCTTCAACAGATAACACCACACCTCCCCATCCCGTCAATGCTCTACCTCTGTATCCTTCTCCAAATGTCTTTCGTTAGGCCCCACTCCTCCACATACACCTCATCTGACATTCACACCCATCTCTTGTGTTTGTTCAACTGTTAGTCAATCAGTTTCAGTCATAGAATGCAGACAAACGGTATATGTTAAGTGGGGACATACAATGTCTCTCCTTCATAGCCTGGCTTGCCTCAGTCAGCAGTACATCTTCCATATTCTTCCACTTTCTGTCAAAAGCCAGGGCTCTGTTGGTTTTTATGGCTGAGTAGTATTCCATAGAGTATATGTGCCACAGTTTTTCAATCCATTCCTCCATACGGGGGGATTTGGGTTGGTTCCAATACCATTGATTTTTCTAAGGGATGACTGAGAACAATTACTTCCTGTTAAATAGCTATAATTAAGTATCTGATGCTTTAAATATAATTAATTTAAAAACAATGAAAGTTATCAAATAAGCAAGTAATGTAAAGATGACTTACTTAATGAAGGAATTTATTTTGCTTTTGTAGCTAGAAAGACAATGTTCAGAGCTAAACTGTTGGTTTCTATATTCTCAACAACTGAAGGTAATTGTACATTTTTTTTTTGCATTTGTCTGTGGCTTCCTTCTTTAATCCAAGATGTCTGTTGGACCACATATCAATATGTCAAGTATATAGGAAAGAAAGGAGCAAGTTGTAAAAATCTTAACTGTGTTAGCCAAAATTGTCCTTAAATTTTTTTTAATGCTCGGCACAGAATAATTTTGCCTAAGCTATATTAGTTACAGTTTAGTCACATGGATAAGCAGAGATGCAAGGTAATAGGAATAATCAATGTTTCCACATATACAGATGTAGATAAAATAGAGTTTTTGTTAAATAGGCATGAAGGTATTGTGTGGGTCACTCCCTGTATGTGACAGAAGCATTTGTACATCAACTCATGTTATTAGTCTTTTGTAATATTATGGCATCCATTTGTGTGACTCAAAATAAAAATGTTTCAGGAGTACTGTGAAAAATAAGTAATTCTCCATAAATTGCTAAAATAATGAAATTCTTCACTTAGCTTTTTAACAGAAAACACTTTACATATAATTTAGTTTTTCTCGGAATTTGCGATTAGTATTTTTTTTCTCTTGTCAAAGGACTCAGAAGCCCTCTCATTATCACTAAAATCATATGGACTTTTAAATCACATGATCCACCAGGAATTACCCTTTCTTCTTAGTCTCAAACCTTTGTTTTTCCTCTAATATAAACTGATCCCTTTTTGAGTCAGATGCCCAGTTTACATATTTTTTAATAGAAATAGGTTATTCCTGTTAGTTCACAATTACATCATTTATCTTTTCCTTTTTGCCATTAAGCTATCATTTACATCCTGTAAAATACACTCAAATATACCATCCAGCCAACTTTGATAAACACTTACAGTGATCTAACTGCCACCAAATTAAAGATGCAGAGCAATTTCGCTACTTCAAAAATGCCTGCATATCCCTTTTAAATCAATGTTTCTACCCACCTCCAGTTCCTGGTAAACAGTTTTCTGGCTTATAGTTTGGCTTTTTCCAGAACATAATACAAATGGAATCATACACTATGTAGCTTTTGGGGTTTTGCTTCTTTTAGTTAGCAAAGTGTACGTAAGCCATATCTATGTTTTTGCATGTATCAGTCATTTAATTATTTTCCTTCTCAGTATATCCCACTGTTATAACACCACCAGCTTTTCTAGTCCCCGTTTGAGGTGCACTGAGATGTTTACAGTTATTGAGGACTAAGAATAAAACCACTATTATGTTCTTAGAAAGATTCTTGTGTATTTATGTTTTGACTTCAGTTAAGCAAATACCCGAGGAGAATTGCTGGATAGTATAGTAAGTATATATTTATCTTTATCAGAAATGCCATACTTGGGACCAGCAGACAGCATAATGGTTATGTTGCTGGACTCCCATGTAGTCAACCACAGTTCATGTCCTGAACTGGCAGCTTAAAAACTCCCTCCTAGCGGCTTAAAAGCTTACTCATTCACGTGTGCATGCATGCCCAAAATTCCAAGAGGAGAATGGAGGAGAAGAGATTGCTGTGTGACCATCCCCCCTGGGGGGTGATTTCTCTCTTTCTATCTCTCAGTCTCTCTGGTGAGCACATGTGCCCTACAGCAGAAATGTATAGGGGGAAAAAAAAAAAAGAAGAAAGAAAAACAAATGCCAACCTCTTCTCCAAAGTGAATGTATCATTTTGCATTCTCACCATTAATGTAAGAGAGACAGTTTCTTTGGAAACACATGACTATTTGAATTTTTCAGTCTGGCTCTTTTTCTTCCCTTCCTTTCCTCCCTCCATTTCCTGCTCTACATCTCTTTCTTTTTTCTCCCTCTCTCTCTTTCTCTCTCTTTTCCTTTATTCTTTCATTCATTCCTTCATTCTTTTCTTCCTTCCCTTCTTCTTTCCTTCCTTCCTTCTTTTCTTTGTCTTTCTTTCTTTTTCTCACTCTCTCCTTTATTTCTATTTGTCATTTTAATGGGAATGCAGTGACATCTCTTTGAGGGTTTACTCTGTATGTCCATGATAACTAAGATGTACAACATTTTTTCATGTGTTTATAAGACAGTTGTAGAAACTGAAAACTCCTTTGAAATAGTAAGCAGATAAACTCAAGTCTTGCATTAACAAAATAACTGTCTAAATTTGCATTTACATAGTGGTAAAATAGGGGAAGAATATAAAGTTGGTTTTAAAATTCAATGAAATCACTATATTTAATCAGTGATGCATTTATTGTTTATCAGAACAATACAGAAAATTTCTTAATAAAATGTAGAAACATCTGTATTTGTGCATTCAATTTTTTTAGAGGTGTTTGTTTTAGGGTGTGTGCACTCATCGGAGACAGAGAAAGAGACAGTGAGAGGGAAAGTGAGAAATCACCCCCCCCAGACGGGAAGGCCACGCTGCAATTCCTTCTACTCCATACTTCTCCTGGGATCTTGGGCATGCATGCACACACTCCCAGTGTGAGTTTCAAACCACTGGATCTGGGACTATAACCATGGTCAGTCATGTGGGAGTCCAGTGACGTAAACACTACTCCATCTGCTGAACCCCATACATACAATTTTAAAGACTATAAATCATGGCAACATTTATAAGTCTTTTCTTCTTATTTTACAAACTAGAAATCAATGTTGTTGGCCAAATTTATAGGTAAACCTATTTTCTTTTCCTGACTTATCATTTTAGTGGATGAAAAAAAAGTAACAATTTTATGAGAAAATTATCATTAATTATTTATTTATATTTCCTTTTGTAAAGATTTACCAACTATCCAGATGAAATATTTGATATTAAACAGGTAATAACAGAGCATTTGTTATGTTTGGTTAATATCAAAATATTCCCAGAGGAGGAAAGAAATGGGAAAAGAAAAATATGAAGGAGCATTTAGGTTTGGGAAGGAAGCCTCCCTAGCAAGTATGAATTTTCAGAAGATTGAATCTATTACTTCAGCAGGCAGGGGAGATGGTTTAGATCTGGGAAAACACATTCCGAAATAAAAACACACACAAGAGACACATGGAAAGACTAATGGTTCCTTCAACTTATAAAATAAGCAAAGCCAGTCACAAATAATCAGAGATATGAATATAGATTGTACTAAATTAAAGCAAGTTATTATTCATTTGGACAGAGAAGCCCATTTTCAATGGTTCTTTTTTTCTTGTTCCAATAGGCCTTTCAAATATATTTTCTAATGTCAAAATTTCACCACAAAGTGGACAATACGATTTTGAATTTTTCTTGATTAAATTATTCCAAATAGCGAGATATGAATTAAAATCTCAAGATAACAGATGTCTGGTTTAGAAAACAGACTCCGAAGATTCCAAATAAATTGCAAATGACACTAAGAAATATATTTGCCTAAGCTCATGTCTCCAGAAGCAAGTTTATAGTCATTACCAACTCATGATCCAATAAAGCCCAGAGATCTTCCAGGTAAAATTAAATAATACCATTCTTGGGAATAAAACAATAAAATTATGAGAATTCTCACAAAGTTTTTATAGACAATATAAGGCAACTCTGATAAATAATAGCAGCCTGGTGAAATCTAAATTTTTCAGATCTGAGATTAGATCACGAGAATGAATGATTAAATATAGAGTTGTCATTTTCCTGCATGTTTCTCCTTATAGACTTATAACATACCATGACAAGATTATCAAGGAAACAAACAGAAGCATGGTTAAAATATAGCCCACTTCTCATGAACGAGAGCAGTTTCCGAATGCAATTATTTGCCAAAGCAATTTTTTCTTTATTATTATTTTTTTTGCACTTTAAAAATTTTATATTTAATCACTGCACATCTTTCCAGTGTACAAGATGGCTTTCCCCAGCATGGATGCAGTACATATAAATCAAGTCAAACATATTATCATCTATATTATCATCAACTTCTCACTCATGTGTCTGTTCATCTTTTTCCCCTTGATCCATTTATTTCTTCCCCGAGTGAGAGAGAAACAACCACCCCAACAGGGTCGCAACATTGCAATTCACTCCCAGTCTTCAGCCATACCTTCATCAGAGCTCTGTTAGTATATAATGTGAGAAATTTAGAGTAATACTTACATGTCTAGGATCTAGAAACAAGTAACTTATAGAGATAAACAACCACTTTTTTTTGGGGGGGGAGAGGTTTTTGCTATAGGGCGCGTGCGCTTGCCAGACAGACAGAGAGAAACAGAGAGATAAAAAGCGAGAAATCACCCCCCTGGAAGGATGGCCACGCTGCAATCCCTTCTCCTCCATTCTCCTCTCGGGATCTTGGGCACGCACGCACACGCGCCCTGCGTGAGTTTAAGCCACCAGGTCCGGGACACGAACCACGGTTGACTACGTGGGAGTCCAGCAACATAGCCATTATGCTAACTGCTGGTCCCAAAAACCATTTTTAACATAGGTATCACAGACTGGCCAGTAGCATGATGGTTAAGGCAACTGGAATTCACATGGCCAACCAGGCACGTCTCCGAATGTAATCTTCTTAATAGATACTGAAAGACAGCTGGTAAATCTATCAGCCATTTGCTTAAAACATACACACACATATACTCTCACACATATATTTGCACACTTAAAACAGGAAACTAAAATATTTTAACAATATTCACACAATAGTCCTGAGTATGAAATGTCATTCTGCTTCTTAAAGAAAATATTGTTAATAATGAAACACAAAACATTTCCAAAATCAATTTCTGCAGTATACAAGTTTTAGGGTTAATAAATTATGGTTAAAATACTAGAATATCTAGCTAAATATTTTAATGAGGAATTATTGTAACATAAAGCACTGAACACTTAATGAAAGATAAGTTGGCATTTAACCAATGTAGGAGCTAAGAAGACTGACTCCCACCTGGTCAACAACTCTCCAAAATTTGACTAAAACCCTACTGCTAACAGGAAACCCTGCTAAAATATACATAATTGAAAACACATACTTTGTATGCTATATGCAATGGATACTGTATTTTTACATAAAAGAAGCTAAATAAAATGAATGTTATTAAGAAAATCATAAGAAAAATATATTTATAGTATTTATTTTTAAAAATCTGCCTGTCAGTGGACATACATAGTTCAAATCCATGTTGTTCAAGGGTCAGTTGTATACATCTACAAGACCAACTTCTTATCAATTACATTAGTTGTAGACATGTAGATTTGTGGGTTTATGTATGTATTTTTAAATATTTTCCAATTTCCATATTTCTGATTAAATAAACTGAGCAAATATTAATTTTTTTTCTTTCTTTCTTTTTTTTTTTTTTTTTTTTTGTTTTTTGAGAGGCTTTTGCTATAGGGTGTGTGCTTGTCAGAAAGACAGAGAGAAAGAAAGTGAGAAATCACCCTCCGGGGTAATGGCCATGCCGCAATCCCTTCTCCTCTATTCTCCTCTTGGGATCTTGGGACGCATGCACATGTGCCCAGCATGAGTTTAAGTCACTGGGTCCGGGACGCAAACCGTGGTCGACTACGTGGGAGTCCAGCTACATAGCATTATACCACCTGCTGGTGCCTTTTTTTTTTTTACATTTTAAATCATAAAAGAAATGAGGGATGTTCTAAACATTTGCTATTTTAGAAAAAGCAAGCAATTTTTAGCAACTGTACATTTTTGTCAAAGATAGTTTTATAATTATCAAACCAATTTTCATCATTTGACGGCCTAACTGTTACATTGCTGGACTCCCACGTAACTGATTGCAGTTTGAGTTCTGGACCCAGCAGCTTAAAACTCCAGCTAAACGTGTGTGTGTGTGTGTGTGTGTGTGTGTGTGTGTGTGTCCAAAATTTTCATGAGCAGAATGGAGGAGAAAGGACTATGGTGTGGCTATCTACTGGGGGGGGGGGGGGGGGTGAGTAATTTCTCACTTTCTGTCTCTCTGTCTCTCCAGGGAGTGTGCACATCTAAATAAAAGCCATTCTTCCTTATGGACAGTGCAGTGCCCTATAGCAAAAATCTCTCTCAAAAGAAAAAAAGAAGTATTGTTCATGATATACTTTAGAAAAACAAACTGGGGAATTATAAAAATTAAGTTGCACTGACATACATGACATATCTGTAATATTATATATATATATATATATATATATATATATATATAGAGAGAGAGAGAGAGAGAGAGAGAGAGAGAGAGAGAGAGAGAGGAGAGAGGATTTTGCTATAGGGCTCATGTGCTTGCCGGTGAGACAGAAAGAAAATGAGATCACCCCCCAAGAGTGTATGACCATACTACAAAAGAGAGTATGACCATACTACAATCCCTTCTCCATTCTCCTCTGGGGATTTTGGGCACACACACACACACACACACACATGCACGCACATGCCTGCCATAAGTTTTAAACCATTGATTCTGGGACTCAAATCATGGTCAACTACGTGGGTGTCCAGCAATGTAACTGCTCTGCCACCTGCAGGTCCCCATAAATGTGTATTTGTATTTTAAAGTGATTGACATTTGACTATTTTTGTACTTAGTTATTTCTTCTATGAATGAGAATGATAGAGACAGCATCCCGTAGAGGGTCCTGGTGCCGTGATCTACACTTGGCCCTTGATTAAGAATGCAATTATGTCTTAATAATTTCTTAAATAAAGAAAGAAATAGGGGTCTGGGTCATAACATGGCAGGAAATCGAACTAATTACTACTCCCAGCATGAAATTGTTTCAATTGATTCTCTTAAAGTTAGAAAGTATTTTTCAGTATTTTTCAAAGTTTTCTCATAAAACATCATGAACGCAGAAGTGAAGGCGAAAAGCAATGCTTTGCAGTGTGATTTCTTTGTATATTTTAATGTGCTTGGAATAAAAACTATTTCTGTTTAGCTGATCAAAGCTGTTTTGGTTTTCTTACTAAGGTGGCAGAACTCCACCTGTGAATTTTTATAGAAGCCTGGGGAAACACTCAGCAGGATCTAACTTTTTGTTGTGGGTAAAAAACATTTTTCCCTTTATGTGAAATTTTGCTCTTTATTTGGCAGAAGGAATCCCCCGGTGAGGTGAGTTTTAGCAGAAAAAATCCAATAAAACATACATCTTGAGAATGGAAGGCATCAGAGTTAAGAAGTGCACAACTGAAGATCTATTCATCACCTATATTATCAAAACTAATGTCCTCTCTATGAAGTGAATGATTTTATGAAAGTACACTTGAATATAGACCATTTAGCTTTGTCTTCATTTTATCGTGATGTTTATGGATCTTACATAATGCTAAATTTAAAACTTGGGGGTTACATTCTCCCTCTTCTATCATTTAATCAGTATACAGTAATATCTACTTTATGTCCAAACGTGTATGTTCAACATGATAATATCTTCTTTTTTTCTTATTTTCTTATCTTTGCCATAGGATATGTGTGCTTGCTTGATAGAGACACAGAGAGAGAGAGAAAATGAGAAATCACCCCACAGGAGGATGGCCAGGCTGCAATCTCTTTCCCCTCATTCTCAACTCTGGATTTTAGGCAGGCACACACATACGGCCAGCATGATTTTCAAGCCTCAGAGTTGGGGGCTCAGCCTCCGGTCGGCCATGTAGGAGTTCAGCCACCTTAACCACCACACCACCTGCAGTCTCCCAAAATGATAATTTCTCAAACCACATAGGATTCATACACAATTTACAAAGGACATTTACAAATCTGATTAAGTGTGGTTAAGTTTCAAATAGAAAGTAGTTTTAAAAATTTATATTACTGTTATTCAAATCGCTATGCTGAAGTTCTAAACCCTAGTATTATAGAATCTGATCTTAACTGGAAATAGGATCTTTGCAGATACATTAGTAAAATGAGACCAGACTTGGGATATGGTGGACCCTAAACCAGTGTGATTGACTTCATAGAGAGGGGCCATTTGTACACACACACACAGAGGATGCCACATGGAGATTGGAATTCTGCTGCCAGGAGCCACAAAATCCCCAGATGGTTGGTAACCCTCAGCAGCTAAGAGAGTGGCATAGAACCGATCCTTCCCTGAGCCTTCAGGGAGAGCATGGACTTGATGACAACCTCTCAGACTTCTGTCCTCTAGAAATGGGAGACAATAAGTTAATGTTGGCTGAGACACTCGTTTTGTGGTATTTTGTTGTGACAGTACCAAAAAACGAAAACAATTACCAACAGAATAATGTAAACGGAAGAGAAAAATGTGAAAAACTCAGGTTTACAAGTATTAAATAAAGTAGAGGTCGATGTCGACAGAGTGAATTTGCCACTGATATTTAATCCAAGACAGTTCTGTCAGATTTACAACATCTTTCAAAGTACTATCTAATTATGCTTGGGCAGATGTAATGCTAAATGTAATTACACCCAGACTATTACTGTATGAGTCCCATAAAATTATATCTTTTACGAAAAAAGTCTTAAAAACATTAGCCAACTCCCTGAAAATAGGATAGCTCTCCAACTTTGAGTCATTTCATTTGCTGTGACTCAGCACCCACTAATAAGTGTGCCTCTTGCTTCAACTTTTTTCCCAGATAATTAAGAATGAGATTTCTTCCAGGTAGATGGAAAGCAATTATGTTAAGGGTAAAAAAAAAAAAAAAAAAAAAAAAAAAAAAAATGCTGATGAGACGAGTCAGTCAGCTTCAAAAAATTTTAAGAAAATTCAATGTATTTATTAAAAATGAGCAGTTCACAGTCAGCACACATGAGGATGAATTATTCTGTGTTATGTGGAATATCACCACAGGGAACAATTGCACTGAACTGGAAGAATGGTCAGGGGAGGTAGGAGGGCCGCCTGGGGAACCCTGGCATTTCTATTATTTAATAAAAGATAAAGGAGTGATGAGGGGCTCAGATTTCATAACGTAAAATATCCCTGTTTTAACTAGTATATCTTATAATAATTTTTAAAAATTTGATTTCCCAAGGAAAAATAACTCACTTATGCCTATCCAATCTTTTCACTTATTTCTATATTCTAATAACTCACTTATTTCTATACAACCTTTTCAATAGTTACACCATACATTATGATCATTTGTTTTTACTAACATTGCATGCCATAATTGCAAAAAATCTTTTTTGTTTGGAGAGATTTTTGTTATAGGGTTTCTACACTCAGCAGAGAGACAGAAAGTGAGAAATCACCCCCCAGAGGGGATGGCTACATCACAACCTCCTCCATTCCCTCCTTGGGATTATGGGCATGCATGCACACATGCCAGGCATGAGCTTTAAGCCACCAGGTCCAGGATTTGAACCATGGTTGACTACCTGGAAATCCAGCAACGTAACCATTACACCATCTGCTGGGTCCTCTTTTGAGCTTTATAAGCTAAAATTCAGACCAAAACAAAAATGTATGTTAGGACATCAAGAATAAAAGACAAAATATCATCACAGTACTCCCTAATTACAAAAGGGAATTTGCTTCTTTTTATTTTTCTTTTTGTAAAAATCTTTCCTTACATCCTACTTTTTCTTACAAAAATGTTAATAGCTTTAGAATGAATATTTTATATTTTCTTATTCACCCTCTGCTTTTAACATTACTTTGAAGATCAGAAAGATCCTGCTTTCTAATCTTTTAATTTTTTGTCAGAGATTTCTGAATAGTTTCAGATATGTACTAAACTTATATTTCTACTGAAAATCTAGTGTTTCAACTGAAAATATTTCACAAGTACTCATAATTAGAAATCTATAGTAATATTTTAAAAAATAATTTTTTGCTGAGAGTGATACATTAATATTAGCATAAATTATGTTTCTTATTTTATTTTTATTTCTTCCATGAGTGAAAAAGAGAGACAAATCACCTTTAACAGAGTCTTGATGTCATGATCCACTCCCAACCCTCAGCCAGCCATGGAAGATACACAATTGAATGCATTACTTGGGACAATATTTGGACTTCAACCAGAAACCTTTCCATGTGAGATTGCCTCACAGAGCATTGTGTTTTATTGCTTCTCATTATTTGAGTCCTGGGAGTAATATAAATTATTTTTAAATTTTTGACTAAAAGCCAAGGATTA
Organism: Tupaia tana; assembly: GCA_026018925.1. NCBI lineage: Eukaryota > Metazoa > Chordata > Mammalia > Scandentia > Tupaiidae > Tupaia > Tupaia tana. Next base: position 207,984,185 of record JAKSZU010000001.1, on the reverse strand, counting down.
CCACTATTCAGGTGATGTAGGAATTTTTCCTCCAAATAAACCTGTAAAATAGGAAAAAACAAAAACAAAATTAAATTTTTAAAATGGAGTTTATCTAAATCTTAAAAATAAGAAAACTAAAAAATAGTTATTTTTATTTTAGTTTTTCCTTCTAGCTTTAAAACTACCGGGATATATGTTGATTTAATTAGAAAGTGAAACAGTGAAGCTATAGGATATTTTTAAATATTTACATAAGGAAGTTTGTAATTTAAAACAGATTTGTTGCCATTACATTGCTTTAAATGTTTAGATTGGCATGTACACGGAAGTTGAGGCTGGAGTTTAAAGGTACAAGCACAGATCGACATGTAGCCTTCGAATTGCAGAAGGTAAATTTAGATCCTTACCTACAGTATGGACACTGGAAAGTCTGCTCTTTAATCAAAGGAAATTGGAAGGATGCTGTCCATTTGTACAGGAAAGCAACAAGAAAGCATTCGAACCAGGGACTTTTTGCAAAAGGAAAAGATATGTTTCTTTACATAAAAGACAATAAATACGTCTTGAGAGGCATACATGCAGAGCCTAATTTTCATAAATTCTGAGGTGAAGACCATCCCAGTCTAGGAACTACCTCAGGGCTAGTAAAACTCAATGAAGAAGAAACGGCAGAATCCATACCATAGCAAAATCTCATGTATCAGAAACAAAAAATATTCCCGAACACGACTCTGTTAGGTAGTTTATTTTAACATCCCTTACAGTGAATGTCATGCCATAGTATGCTCTAATTATGTTACATAATATGACAACACATATGTTACAGATGCGACTCAATTTCCAATGAATTGACTTTGAGTTTAAATTAGATGATCTGGGTGGGCTTCACATTATTAAAAGCACAGTTCTAAACGCACAATTTTATTTGCCTTGATCAAAAGAGAATGTCAGAGAGATTCTAAGTGTGTTGACATCCCCTTGCTGATGAGAAAATATCAGAAGCTACGTAGAGAAGGATGTAAGCTGTTTCTCAAGGATGTGAGCAGCACTCAGCAGAGTCCTCAAAGAATTGGGACCCTTGGTCTTACAAAGACTGAAGGACCTTAGAAGCAGAAGTTTTCATAGGGCCTATTGATAAGAGTACAATTGAACTAACACTTCGAGTTTTGCCTCTGAGACCCTCTGAGAACACCAGAGAACCTGTTCCAGGAAAGTTCTCCAGGTGGTCTTGAACTGACCCAGTTATCTCCCCTTCCCTGGTTGTAGTTCCCCAGAATAACTGCAGGGTGTCCTGGGAATGCAATGTCCTGAGATATGAAGGAACTTCCTGAAACAGCCTGGATGTTGTTCTTGTCTTTTGATCTAGTGAAGAGCTGTTGGGGACAAAGCCCTGCAAATAAAATTCAAAAGTGTTGAAGCAAACATGATTCTAATTTTAAAGCTAGTTCAATATATTAGCTCACTCACATAATAATTTTTAAACTAAAAGTCAACTGATTAGTAATATTAATTTTATCTGCAAAATCTGTTTTGTCCTATGATGTAGCATAACTAGAATATGACATACTTTGCATTTATGGTAATGAGAATTGGAGTGAACTACTTTCTCCCCTGAAATCAAGGGGCCTTTCACAGGTTACCCAGTGAGTCATGATATTCCTGAGGTTTAGAACCCAGATAAGATGTTTAACAGGCCTCTCAGCTGTGGTATACTGGGGCAGCGTGGAGATTCCATTTACTCTGGGCAGATTTCTTGAGCCTCGAGGGACTGACTCACAAGGAATTGTGGACTCTTTTTGAGCCTTACTATCTGTAAGTAATAAATCTGCTTCATATAACTTGTTGTATGTTATTATGTTCTGTCTCCCTGGATTCAGACTAATTGTTAATCAGTGGACAGCAAAGTTAGTGTGCACCCATCCACACGTCTGACCTATACAACTGTGAGATAATCATTGGGTATTGTTTTCTTGTTTCTAAATTTGTGGTAATCTGTTGTAGAGCAAAAAGACATTAATAAAACAGTAAAAGTATTTACTGTGAAACATAATTAAAAAAAAAATTATTTCTCCAAGGAGATTAAATAGACACAATGATAAGATTCAAACTAACTTGAAATAATGGCCTAATGGTTAGTAGACCATAAATAAAATTAATTATTTTTTAAGAATTGAAAGAAAACACAGAGATCATAATGGGAAGGGGTTCACCATGGCAAGAGATGAGCACATTTGGGGGAAAAAAAAAAGAAATAAACCAATTAGGAAACGTAGTTGCAGTCTTTAAAATGAATAATTATTAGCTTGTTTAAAAGCAGTCAAAAGCATCAGAAGACAGAATCAGTACTCAAAAATTAAACTGGGAGAAATCAGAAGGGCCAAGAGACATGGAAGATTGAATGAGAAAGACAAAAATAACAATAGTGTTCATTCAGGAAGAGTTCAAGGAAATCTTGAGGGAAAGGAATCTTTCAAAGAAATAATAGCTAATAATTCATCAGAATTCTTTCTAGACTTGCTTCTCCAGAATCTGAAAGATGTAAAGATGATAGGTAATAACCCAGAGCAACTTTACAATCCCATCAGGAAGGTGTTAGAAGACCCCTTTATCCTCATAGATAAAGCCAAGGTACTGCTCCTAGGCAATAGCTCTCAACTACATTGTCTTTCGAGGTTTCTTCACTTCATGTTCAGGGAAGTTATTTTTCACAATTAACCTCCCTGACCTCAGTTGAGAGAAGATGAAAAATATGCCCTCCTTGAGGCTGAGAGCTTTCCTGCTTCTTGAATAGCAGGTTGAGGGACAGAGAAATTACTTCACATCACTTGCTGATCCTTTTGATAGGATACCTCTCTCAAGAACTAAAACAGATTTTTGTTTTTCTTTTCTTGTTCTTTTTTTTTTCTTCTAGCTTCTTAAGACTTTGCAATATCTGGGAAGTACTATAATATCTAACTTAGAATAGAACATAGTTCATCAAGGATGCATTTTTAATTATAATATCTCTCTTGGATATAATGGTTATACAAATGTATGGGGTACATTGTGATTTTTCCAAAATACATACATATTGCGTAATGCTTAAATCAGGGTACCAAAAGCATGCCTCAGACATTTAACATTACTCTGTGGTGTGCACATTTGAAATCTGCTGTTTTGAAGGGTACGCTGAACTGTCACTGACTAATATTGCTCTAGTACTCCAGAGCTCACTCCACTTAGGTAATCATGTTCTCTCCAACTCCACAACCTCTCTTTCCCATTTCTGGCATCCATTCTTAAAAATAAGCTCTAGAAGCCAGCAGATGACATAGCAGTTATGTTGCTGGATTCCCACATGACCAACTGCGGTTGGAGTCCTGGACCCCGTGGTTTGAAACTCATGCCTGATATATGTACAAGCATGCCCAGGATCTCGGGAGGAGAATGGAAGAGAAGGGAATGTGATGTTCCCTTCACCCTGGGGGGTGATTTCTCACTTTCCCTCTCGCTGTCTCTTGTCTCTTTCTTTCTGGTGACTTGGAGCAAAAGCCTATTAAAAATAAATAAATAGGGACCAGCAGGTGGTGTGGTGGTTAAGGTGCTGGACACTCCCACATAGCGGACCATTGTTCGAGTCTTGGACCTGGTGGCTTTCTCTCTCTCTCTCTCTCTCTCTCTCTCTCTCTCTCTCTCTCTCTGGTCAAATTAAAATAAATGAATGAATAAATAAAATAAAATAAAATATTTCTTTAAAAATAAATAAATAAATTTAAAATTAAACACTGTCATTATTGTACAATAATGTATGATTAGAAAGCTAATAGAAATTGAGAAACAGTATTTGATGTTATTTTGATGTTTTTGTTGTTTTATTAGAGCAGGAGATTAATTCTGTACAGTGTCTCTGGGAACACACTTGATGAACAACTACTAAAGGAGGAATACAAGACAAATTATAGAATCAAGTTTCCTAGTTATAATCCCAGCTCTACTACTTAGTAACTATGCGTCCATTAAATATTTCTTTGTTTCTTTGTTAGTTTGTTTTTATCATAGGGAAGACACAGATAGAAGCAGAGAGAGAGAAAGTAGAAATCACTCCATCCTCCGCCCAAAAACTGGGGGATGACCATGACACAAGTGGGGCACACATGCACATGCACCCAGAATGCTTTATGTTTTGCAAACTGCCATGCTCAGAACATGAATGGCAGAGTCAGCCATGTGGGCTCAAGTGCCTTAACCACTACACCAAGTGCTGGCTCAAGACATCTCTTAGACATTATTACATGGGGGTAATAATGAGGACTATGAGGCAGACTTCTTGTATTAAAAAGGCATCCCTATCAATGCACTAAAAATCCTGGCAAAGAATATATAAACACTATTCATTGAGATAAAAATATAAAATATTTAAAATCTAACTTCAATTTTATATTCATACAAGATTGTCCTAATGGTTTAAGGACAGAGGAATACTTATTAATTTTTTTTAGTTAAACACTTCAATACATCCAATATAAAGTTAATACTCAATCAAATTATTTTAAATGAACTGAAATCAAAATTGAAATACAATTAAAAACATTCAAAATGTGGATATATTATATCATATTTAAAAGGAATTAAAAATAATTGCTTCAAGATTTCTAACATTTCTCCAAAAATATATATTGTTATACATTCTCAATTCTAAATTAATCCTTTAGCTTGAAGGAAAAAAAAATGTGTAAGGAAACCTAAACAGATATTTAAGAATGAAAAGAAAAGGATTCCGCTTGCTGGATGACTGAGTTTTTACTGTATCAGTCAATTTAAATTAAAATAATCTCCAAGCCATAAAGATGTAAATAGAAAAGATGTTATCTCCCAAAACAATCTACAAGTTTTACACACCCATTGAATGTTTCCTGGAGTAGCTTACTGTACTATGCATTATGAAGTAGACAGACAAGTGCACCTCACAAATTCAGTGTTGTTTATTTTGTTTTTGTTGCCTTTCATTTATTTCTCTACATCAGGCCAGTAGAAAAAGTTCTTTTTACTGCTAATACAATGCATTTCCCCTAAAATTTGACTGGAAAAAAGACAAATCCTGGCCAGCCATGATAGGACAGCAGTATCATGGCACTCTGATGCTGCAGCCATCTTGGAGAGTGCAAGGTTTGTATCCTAACCTCTCTCTGTGCAGGCCAGACACGTGGGTGTGCAGCCACCAGGGCTGACTGGTGTTGGAGATAGGATTATGGCATGGGGGCCTTCTGGAGAATGCTCCTACTCTCTGCCCTCACTTCCCCCCCATCTCCCTCTCTCTCTCTCTCTCTCACCAGGAAGAAAGGAATAAAAATGAGCTATAAAAACAAGGAATAAATTCTGGATTCAATGCTAGACAAAAGGAGAATATCTGATGATGGACAAACTAAGGGGTAAGTTACCTAAATCAAATATATTATCACACTGCGTTTTCTTTCAGGAAGAGTTCGCCAGCAGTAACCGAAAGCTCATCTTAGGTCTCAGTCCATATACTCTCTTTAGCTATGACTCAGTTCCTCAATAAACAGTAAAGACTTTATCCCTTCTAAATTTAGGAAGATTTGTTATAGGAAACTTTAATTGTGAAGAACCCAGCTGAACAGTATGATTGAGTAATTATGAATTGCAATTGGTGAGGAACATCTATATTACTATTCAACACATAATTATTGGTCTAATAAACCTATATTGATATTTCTGGTTTCCTAAAATATGCTAGTGACGTTGTATGATGGCAGTTATATTTTGCAAGAATATTATTTCTCTCTGACTTTTGGAATTGAAGCATTTTAAGCAGCATAGTTTACCTGCCTAAAACAAAGCTTCTATTTCACCTAATTGGATGACATATATGAAGTTGTACTGAGCATATGAAATCTTGTTATACGGAATTTATGATCTGAGCCCTGTTATGGGAAAATGCTATAAAATAGTTCTGGCATATTGCTATCCATAGACCCTGTCTTTTCTATGTCCAAACCACTGTTTCTTTCTTCGGTAGGCTGAACTGGAATGAAAGAACATGAGCTGAATATTTCATGGTGATCTGGTATGTATAATTCATGATCAAATTCTTCAAAAAGAAATAGATAAGAAGTACTGAAAGCTATAAATGAAATATTTTTCATAGTTAACAGAGACACTGCATAAAGATCTTCTAAGTTTTATTGGTACCGATACCATGAAGAAATATGAAAAATAACAAATCACTAGGAAAGAATCAGAGACAGAAAGAGAGCCAGAAAAGCAACAGAGGTAAACAGAAAAATGGATCACTGTGTAGATAAAATGCAGAAATAGTTTTCTTATAAGTAATATATTAAACTCTTTGTAAGTTCTGGAACAAGACATTTGAGCTTATTATTTGCTAGTTCCTTTTCTGTTCCGAATGCAGTGTGAATGATCTATTAACACTTTATAAAAGAGGAAATAACAAAGTATCTTTAAAACAAGAAGGAGAGAATGAATTAAGGATAACGGTGGTAATGTCCTTCATTTAATTCAATGTTCACTCATGTATTAACTCCACAAATCTTTACTGAGTGACCACCATTTACCTAGCTTTCTGGTTGTTCATAAGTGTATACGGTTTATGAGTTGAGTTACATACACTCTGTCCAACTAAGACCCTATTCAGTGTGAAAGGGAATATTGATTCACAGAAGTCTGGGACAAGAGTTCAAAAATGAGACCATATCTAACAAAGTCAGACATGTGAGCACCCCCTTATAAGATTCGTTTCTGACCTTAAAGCTTCATGGTACATTATTGTTCTAGAAAAAGAACATAAAGCTGTATATGATATGACAAATGTACAATGTAGGTAACTCCAGTATTTTTTTTTTTTTTTTTGAGAGGTTTTTGGCTATAGGGCACGTGTGCTCGCCAGAAAGACAGAGAGAGACAGAGAGACAGACAGTGCGAAATCACCCCCCAGGGGGGATGGCCACACCGCAATCCCTTCTCCTTCATTCTCCTCTTGGGATCTTGGGCACACATGCACATGCACCCGGCATGAGTTTAAGCCACCGGGTCCAGGATTCAAACCGCAGTCAACTACCTGGGAGTTCAGTGACATAGCCATTATGCTAACTCCTGGTCCCGGTAACTCCATTATTAACACAAGTACAATTATAATGGAACTAACCTAGTTGGATGTTATGAAAAGCTTTTATGAAGAAATAACTTTAAGCTAGAGAAAGAGCAATATTGATTAAATTACAACTATGTTGTAATTAAATATTATGCTTAGTAAAATATTAAAAATGAACCTGATGTCTCAAACCAAATACATCATCCATAAAAGGAAGAAATCATGCAGTATCTTCATAAAAACAATAAAATTCTGTGTGTCTGTGTGCTCAAAATTATATAATAGTTAGAAGTAAATACCTGGTTTGAATCATAGATGTGAATTATTATGGAAAACTGCTAAAGCACCATTAAAACACTCTAATACAGTTATTCCATTTGGACTAGTACAATGAGCTACAGATAGTGTTCCTGATTAGAAATACACTAGTCAGCAGTTCTACACCCTGTTTACTAGATTCTGCTGTCAGAAAACAAGTTTAAGGCTCTTACACTCAGCTTTACATAACCCTTATTTTTGGTATCAGTTATGCAGTTAAACAAGATTTTAGTTATCTTGTTCTATATACCTGAAAGAATGTTGAGAAACTCCTAAGAGAGAAGAAAATTCAAATAATACTGGAAGAGTGCCTTCTCTTGTTAGTATGTAAAGCTTCACGTTATTTTTTAGAATCACATGATACCATTTTAATATCTCTGACCAATTCACATAGAAAAAATACTATATTTATACACACACATACATATGTTTGCATATATACATATGTATCAGTCTAATGTATTAAACAATAGTTCTTACCAAAAAGTTCTTTCAAAGTATTCTAAATCTATTTTCAATGCTTATAGTGTCTCCTTCAATATTTTTATTTGATGGTATTTTACACATATCTTTTTTTCTTTTTTCTTTTGTAAAGATTTTTTTTCTATAGGATACAAGCCCTCGCTGGAGAGACAAAGAAAGAGAGACAGAAAGCGAGAAATCATTCCCCAGGGGGATGACTGCAAGGCAATCCCTTTCCTCCATTCTCCTCTTGGGATTTTGGGCAAGCATGCACACACACCTGCCGTGAGTTTCAAGCTGCCATCACCCATGTGGGGGTCCAGAGACATAACCATTTGCCATTTGCTGGTCCCAGTGTTTTACGTATATCTAGTGGGGACTGATAAATTTAACATTGTGGTTGAAAATGGAATATTTACAGAGAAATGAATTCTCATAGTATAGATAAAAAATACAAGGTGCTTCATACAAAGTAACAGAACTAATTATGATGGAAGCTTTGATACTACATCCATTTTCAATGCATACCCATACTTTTATTTATTGCTTCTAAATATAGCCAATGACTCAATTTTCAAGGTGTCCTCTTCCTTTCTTGTCCTTTGACTTTCATATAGTTTCTAATTCTACATGAGCAAACAAAACTTTATAATTCATTGAGCTCTTTAATCCCCTTCTATTACTCTAATCACCCTGATTTCCTTACAGCTAAAAATCACTTCCATACCTTCTCCTGAAATTCTACCATTTTTCTTTCTTCACAATACTTGCTAAACAATCTTGAAAACCCCAACTCACCTACCAGTCTACCTGCTACTGCCTTGGAGTTGATGCACCATGGAAAAGTACTCCGGTCCCTCCAAATACTCAACTATTTGCCAGTCCTTTTATTTGTAGTTCTTTAATGGCTGTTCCTGATCTTCTCTTCCTCCATGAATTTCTCTATTTTTTTTTTCTTGTGGGAATATTATCTTCACTCATGAAATAGTAAAGAGAATGTGACAATACAGATTTGGGGCCTCATTTATCTCCCATTTCAGCATTTCACTGAAAAGAGAGTTATTAAGAGATCACAGATCATTTTAAAATTTGGAGTTTCTACTTATGAATATGCTCATGTAGGCAGTCTCTATCAATTAATTCTCTGTAGGCTGTTCTTCTCTGCATGTCATTCTATGTGGTTCTAGCCATTGGCATCACTTCATCTTTGAAATGTCTAATCCTAATATTCCATTACATTATTTTTTGTCCTTTGATGAGTATAGACAGCAACCTGGTTGACATGCCAGGTATAACTTTATCAATATCCATACTATTATGTAATGAAGTCTATTTTTTAAATTGTTAAATCTTCTTTTATGGATATATATCTTCAATTCCACCTAGCAAATTCGCTTAATGAATGCATGCATGTATGTAGCATCTTTTAAAGTATGTTCATATATAGAATAACTATATTAAGGCATAAAAAGAATATGAAAATAATTATCCTGAATTTTTCAACAGTAATATTTTCAGAAGTATGCCTGAATTTTTCAACAGTAATATTTTCAGAAGCATACTATTTTAATTTTTAAAGCTATTTTTACTTTATTCTGATGTATTTTATAACCTTTGTGTACTACATATGCATTTTTTTACTGTTTTATTTTTTGGAATAAAGACTAATAACAATAAAACCTAAATGGTAGTCATTGCCTCTTGCCATGGTTTTACTATTTTAAACTGAAGACTAGGGGCTGGGCGGTGGCATGCTGGTTAGGGGCGCTGGACTCCCACATAACCCACCACAGTTCGAGCCCCAGACCTGGTGGCTTGCTTTCTCACTTTCTCTCTCTCTCTCTCTCTCTCTGTACCTCTCTGGTCAAATTTTAAAATAAATAATAAAATAATTATTTAGGGGAAAAAAAGTGAAAATGAAGACTAAATCTCCTTTCGTATCCACCTCAATAGGAAGGCATTTCAACATACTTCCCTAAGTAAAGCATGTCAGGAGTTGAGAAGGGTCTGAAGTTTACCTGATCTGCAAGCTAACAACTACTCTGTCACAGTTGCATGTGTGCTGACAGGAGACAAGACTCCTGGCTCAGAGACAAAGTAGGTGGCAGGGACTTCATGTTCACACATACTTCCAATGGCCCAAAGTCCCAGGTGAGCCTGGGTGGTTTGTGAACACACATTATGTTTGTGACACAGCAGAGGAACACCCAATTAGGAAATTCCAGTCTTTCATAATGAGATGTAAACAAACCTACTCACTGCTTGCTCCAGGAAAAAAAAAAAACAAAAACAAAAACAAAAACAAAAAACACATTTATTGTACCAAATCAGCCTCTGTCATAGCAATGAAAAGCTCTCCCTTCCAAGGCTGTTTACTACACAAATATCCTTGGAAAGCAAAGGGATGTCGGTGCCTCAGCTGACAAGATGACAGAAATGTGAGTGTCCTATGGAGAATTGCCTCTCAACAGTGCAGACAGGCAATCAGTGGTTGTTCCACTGAAAAGAAATAAGATTTTCTTCTTTTCATATTTTCTGGCTTTCTGACTCTTTGATTTGATTGGAAATCTGTAATCCCAAATCTTCAATAATGCTAAGGCTTGTTTGTTTGTTTGATTTTTCCTAATAGCGCTTTTAATTATAGAACTATCAAAATATGAATTTCCCAAAAAGTAAATGTGCCAATAATTTTCTGCTTATAAATCTGCTGAAAAATGCATGCAGAAAATTAATGTTTGTGAGAACTAGGAAAACAATCTTGCTTAGAATAAAAACAAAGAAACAAACAAAAAAACCCTCACGTCCTGCCTTAGAAGAACTGGTTTTCTTATTTGTGTAGCCGTTGTGATTTTGAACCGCATTAGAGACTCTGAGATAACAACTTCCCTCTGTTTTTCATTCTGGTAAATTTGCACTTCTTACAACAGAGCAGGGAAGATAAGGAAATAGTTTGGACAGCAGATTCAGTTGTGAGTTTTAGTTTTGAATTTTCTTCATATGATATTTCTTTGTGGGAACATCAGTGAAAATTATAAGAAAATATTTTAGAAGCTGCTGATCAGATGCGTTTTATACAGAAATCCATCTTTAGTGCTTTGCCTGTGTGTGTGCATGTGTGTATAAATGTGAACAAAGGCATTCTGCAAAGCCACAGTATTGCCTGTGGAAATCAGAACAATGCTTGATCATTGGAATTCTCCTCAAATTTATTTTAACTAGCAGAGGTGCTTCACCTCTATAGTCAAAGCACCAACACTTGCCAGATTTCTCAAAATGTTCTTATATCATTTTTACATTCTTTTTAAGTTATTGCAAATCACAGGAAGTCTAAATTGCACTTAAAGATTTCTTCACTTAGACTAGAGTATTACTAGAGTATTAGAAGCACAGAATTTTTTTTTTTTCCTGATTGTAGTTCTAATTTAGATTTCAGATGTATTATTATATTACAGAAAATTTTGGTCTACAGAGACATACCGGAGGTAAATACTATTAAGGCTACTCAATTCTGCCAAAATTCACTCTGTCTTAAAAGCATGATTTACTGGGGCGAGTAGACAGCATAGTGGTTAAGGCGCTGGAATCCCTCCAACATGGTGGATCGTGGTTCTAGTCTGGATCCAGTGGCTTTAAAACCACGCCGAGCACATAGTGTGCATGATGTGGCTATGCCCACTTTGGGGGTGATTTCTCACTTTCCCTCTCTTTCTGTCTCTCTCTGTGTCTCTCCAGTGAGCAGATACACTGTATAGCAAAACCTAAAAAGCAACAACAAAAATACACGATCTGTCACACTCCTAAATGATCCCTTCAGGTATCGGGGTACTGTTACTCTTACAGTGGAACTGCTTCGTTGTCCCAGAAGACCTATTTTAGTGACCATCTCAGCATAATACCTTTCTGGAGGTACAAATGGTACATAATCAACTGTAAATTGTTTAATTGTACAATATAAGCTTTGGCCTATGTATATACTCATGTAATTATTCTCATAAGTAAGAACATGAATGTATCCATCACTTCTAACAGTTTCCTCTCTCCTCTGTGACCCTCAGCCAAGCTTTTGTCTGCTGCCCTCAACCCCGCCCCTTCCAGAGGGAGGCAGTTATCTACTTCTGTCATTATAGAATACTTTGATTTTTTCCTGGACCTCCTATCAATGAATTTCTACAGCATATTGTCTTTTTATCTATTTCTGTTCACTGAACATAATAATTCTGAGATAACTCCATGTCTGTGTGTGTATAAATAATTTACTATGTTTTATTGCTGCATAGTATTTCATATTATAAACATACTGTGGTATAACGATTTCATCCATTTACCTGTTATGGATATTTGTGCTGATTCCAGTTTTTGGTCATTACAAATAAAGCAGCTATGAGATGTTATGCAAGTTTCTGTATGCGTATATGCTTTCCCTGGTATGCAATGCCTGGGTCATATTGTAGTATATATTTTAGTTTCTCAAAACTACAAATGGAGTTTTACAAAGTGGAAAGAAACATCCCCACCATCAGGGTGTAAGAATTTCAGTTCCTTCTTATCCTTATGAAAACACGGTTTGACCATTGTTTTAAAGTTTATTGCATATTAACAAATGTGATGCTATAGATCATTGTCTTTAGTGTTTATTCTCCCAGTGACTAAAGATGTTGAGGAACTTTTCATGTACATACTTGCCTTTCACGTATCTCCTATGATAAAGTGTGCGAATATGTGCACATTTCTATTGTGTTATTTTCTTATTATTCCCTTTTGAGAGTCTTTTTTTTTTCTTTTTTTTGAGAGGTTTTCGCTATAGGGCACGTGCGCTCGTCAGACAGACAGAGAGAGACAGAGAGACAGAAAGTGAGAAATCATCCCCCAGGGGGGATGGCCACGCCGCAATCCCTTCTCCTCCATTCTCCTCTCGGGATCTTGGGCATGCAAGCACACACGCCCGGCGTGAGTTTTAAGCCACCGGGTCCGGGACACAAACCGCGGTCGACTACGTGGGAGTCCAGCGACATAGCCATTACGCTAACTGCTGGTCCCTTGAGAGTCTTTTTTTTTAACTTACTTTTTATTGCTCAAGAGTGCCTGTGCTCACCAGAGAATTCTTGTGCTTGCCCAATAGAGAGAAAATAAGAAAGTACAGTGTATGGAGCATGGACACATGGATCCCTTTTCCTTCACATCTCCACCGTCTTGATTCTGGAGCACACACAAATATCATAACAAGTGAATGGATAAAAACATGTTTGCCAACTGTCAGACTAGGATTTTGAGGATGGCCTGGTTAGATCTGATTTCCTTTACTATCAGGCTAAAGGAATGGCCCCAGAGATTTTTTTCTATAGTCTTTTTCGTTTTTATGGGGGGAAGTAAGGGGGGATAGATTTTTGATATAGGGCGTGTGCACTTGCTGGAGAGGCAGAGAGACAGAAAGCAAGAAATCACCCCCCAGGGGTGATGGCCACACCACAATCCCATCTCCTCCATTCTCCTTTCAGGATTTTGGGCACACATGTGTAGGTGCCAGATGTGAGTTTTAAGCTGCTAGGTCCAGGACTTTAACCTTAGTGGACTACATGGGAGTCCAGTGGCATAACCATTATATCTGCTAGTCCCTCTTTCTATAGTCTTAGAAGTCTGTTACCATCTGTCTGATTTGCATATATTTTATGTCAGGTATTTTCATTATTTGAAAGTTTGTTTAAAAGAGCAAAATGTCTTAATTCTGATAAAATCTATTTAATCAATTTTTATTCTTTTAGGAATAGTGCATTTGCAATTTTAAAAACTATAATAAGACCCAGCCATTGCATACCAGGGAAAGCACATACACATACAGAAACTTGTATATACGTTCCATAGCTGCTTTATTTGTAATAATCAAAAAGTGGAATCCGCACAAATGTCAAACAGGTGAATGGATAAAATCATTACACAATAGTATGTTTGTGATGTGAAATACTATACAGCAATAAAAATAGACTATTCACACACACAACATCATGAGGTGATCTCGAAATAATTATATTCAGTAAACAGAAAGAGACAAAAAGACAATATTTCATAGAATTACACTGATAGAAATTTCTGGAAAACATCAAAGTAAGCTATAATGATAAAAATAGATCATTGCCTGCTTCTGGATGAGGTGGGGTTGGTCCATTTCCTGTTTTTTATTTGTTTTTATTTCTTGGTTTTGTTTCGGTAATTGTTCTGTACTTTTGTGTTTGCATTTTAGGTTTATGGTCAATTTTGAGTTAATTTTGTTTAATGTGCAATGTTCATTTTTTTTAAATATTTTATTTTAACTTTATTTATTATTATTATCATTATTATTTTCCAGTTTTGATCAGAGAGAGACAGAGAGAGAGAGAGAGAGAGAGAGAGAGAAAGTGAGAAAGCAAGCCACCAGGTCTGAGACTTGAACCGTGGTCGACCATGTGGGAGTCCAGCGCCTTTAACCACCATGCCACTTGCCGGCCCCGCAATGTTCATTTTTTAAAACATGTATATAAAACTGATTTAACAGAATTTTGAAAATTCTTTTCAAAATTGACTTTTCTCCATTGACTTTCCTTTGCAACTTCAAAAACCACTTGAATACATAAACGTATGTGCTTGCCAACACACACATACACACAATCTTTTTCTGTCATTTCTATTTATATCTGCCTATTTTGCCTCCAATATTATAACCCGCATTATATTAAATGACAATTGTGAATTTACAATTCTAGAAATTAGGTAACATAATTGTCCTTTGTTCTTTCACAATGTAATGCTCACTGTTCTGGGGGCTTTAAATTTTCATATGAGTTCTAAAGTCAGTTTTTCATTTGTGCAAAAAATAGCCTGCTGAGATTTTGATTGTGATTCATTGACTCTATAGATCCGTTCGGGGAAAAAAAATATTTTTGACATTTTGTATTGACACACCAACAGGGTAAAACTCTCAGTTGATTTGAGGTATTTCTTATATATCTCAAGACATTTGTATTTTTTATCTTAAAGAACTTTTGTGCATTTTTGTGGTTACTAAAATTAGTATTGCTTTAAATTTTAATTTATTATTAATTGGTAGTATATAGAAATAAAATATACAACTTAATTATGTTGATTGTGTACCTAGTTAAACTCATATACCTGTGTTAAACTTATATGTTTAGAGTCTATCCAATTTTCTATATAGGCAGCAATACTATTAGTAAATAAAGCTTTTTACTCATTTATAATCTGAAGGCTTTTTATTCTTTCTCTCTGTCTGTCTGTTTTTCTTTCTGCTTCTAGTATTAGTTAAAATTTCCATTGTGGAGGCCAGCAGGTGATGTGGTGGTTATGGGGGCTGAACTCTCACATGGCCAACCACCACAGTTTGAGTCCCAGACCTGGCATATTGCTTTCTCATTTCTCTCTCTCTCTCTCTCTCTCTCTCTCTCTCTCTCTCTCTCTCTCTCTCTCTCCCCCCCCCTCTCTGGTCAAATTAGATAAATAAATAAAGTTAAATAATTCTTAAAAAAAAAAAAAAACTTCCATTGTGATGTTGAATGAAACTGGTAAAAGTTACATCTTGCCTTGTTTATGATCTGTGGGGAGAGAACATTTAGTCTTTCACTGTAAAACACTGTGGTAGCTATAGTGTTTTCATATGTCCCTTTAACTGATCAAGAAAGTTTCTTCTATTAGGTAATATCTTTTATCA
Source organism: Tupaia tana (assembly GCA_026018925.1). NCBI lineage: Eukaryota > Metazoa > Chordata > Mammalia > Scandentia > Tupaiidae > Tupaia > Tupaia tana. Next base: position 207,968,619 of record JAKSZU010000001.1, on the reverse strand, counting down.
AAGATAGATATTGAATTTTGCCAAGTGCTTTTCCTGCGTCCATGGAGATTATACTTCCTTTCTTAATTTGTTATTAGGAAGAGTTACATTGATTTTTTAATGTTAAACCATGTTACTTTTATGAGGAGTCTGAATAAAAAGTATTTTATTTCTTTCTAAATATTTTTAGAATTTTACCAAGAAGACATTAGGCCTTATAAGATTTTTAAAATCCACAGCTTCAATTTTTTTAAAATAACTATAGAGCTATTTATCTATACCTTTCTGAGTGAGCTGTTTTAGTTTTGTCTTTAAAAGAGTTTGTCTTTTTCTACATAAATTTTTAAAATTTTTTGAGAGGTTTTTGCTATAGGGTGTGTGCACTCTTCAGAAAGATAGAGAGAGACAGAAAGCAAGAAATCACCCCCAGGGAGATGATCACGCCACAATCCATTCTCCTCTCGGGATCTTGGGCGTGTAGGCATATGCCCCTGGCCACTGGGTCTGGGACTTGAACCACGGTTGACTACATTAGAGTCTACTGATGTAGCCATTACGCCATCTGCTGGTCTCTGTAGTTTAAAAATTTATATGCACAAAGTTATTAATCATTTCTTTGCTATCTTTGGCACATTTATAGATCTGAAGTGATGTTTTCTGTCCAATATCTGAAATGAGCAATTTGTGGTCTCTGTCTTTTATCAGTATGGCTGGAATTTAGTCCATACTATTTAACTTTTCAATGAACCAACTTTTGATTCATTTATATTCACTTACATTGTTCTGTTTTCTAGTTCACTAACTTTTAACCAATAAATTATTTGCCTCTTCTGCTTAAACTTTTGTTTGTCCTTCCTTTTCTGTTTTCTATGGTAGAAACTAAAGCCAATGAATTAAATCATTTCTTTTTTTTAAAGAATTATTTCATTGAACTATATTTATTTTATTTGTTTATTTTAATTTGACCAGAGAGGGAGGGACAGAGTGAAAGGGAGAGAGGGAAAATGAGACAAGAAGTCACCAAATCTGGGACTCGAACCGCCATCAGCCATGTGGGAGTCCAACACCCTTAACCACCAGACCACCTGCCCACCTCAAATTACATCATTTCTTTTTATTTTTGGAGAGGTTTTTGATATAGGGCACATGAGCTCGCCAGACAGACAGAGAGAGAGAGAGAGAGAGAGAGAGAGAGAGAGAAAGCGAGAAATCACCCCCCAGGGGAATGGCCACGCCGCAATCCCTTCTCCTCCATTCTCCTCTCGGGATCTTGGGCACGCACGCACACATGCCCAGCGTGAATTTAAGTCACAGGGTCCAGGACTCAAACCGCGGTCGACTACAAGAGAGTCCAGCGACATAGCCATTACGCTAACTGCTGGTCCCAAATTATATCATTTCTAATGTATGTATCAGGTGTCAAAAATTTCCCTGAAAGTAGTGACTTAAGCTACATTTCATGGATTTTATCAGGTATTTTCACGATCTTTTGGTTCAAAATACTTTGTTATGTCCCTTTTATTATCTCCCTTGTGCCAGGGGTTATTTATTAACTCTCTAAATATTTAGTAAGTTACTAGAGATCTTTTTCTTATTACATTTTAGTCATTATTTTTGATTCCAAAACATACTTTATACGATTTTATTATCTTAAATATATTGAAATTTGTTTAATGATCCAGAACATATTGTATGTTGGTAAATATTTTGTGTATTTAAGATAAATGCATATGGGACCAGCAGTTAGCGTAATGGCTATGTTGCTGGACTGCCACGTAGTCGACTGTGTTTCGCGTCCCGGACCCGGTGGCTTAAAACTCACGCCTGGCGCATGTGCGTGCGTGCCCAAAATCCCGAGAGGAGAATGGAGGAGAAGGGATTGCAGCGTGGCCATCCCCCCGGGGGGTGATTTCTCGCTTTCTGTCTCTCTGTCTCTTTCTCTGTCTGGCGAGCACACGTGCCCTATAGGAAAAACCTCTCAAAAAAAAAAGAGAGAGAAATACATATTATGTATACTATTTGAGAACTGATGTATAAATGTTAACTATGTTACATTCAGTAATAGTGATATTAAAGAATTCTGCATCACCACTTATGTCATCTGTCAATTATTGACAGCAATGTTGTAATCTTGAACTGTAATGCGATATTTCTGTTTATGCTTTTCATTTCATGAGTCTGTTTTTAGATGTCTAAAAGTTAACTATTGTTGTATCTTGTAGATGAGTTATTATCATTAAATAACCTTTATCTCATAATATTAAATAACCTTTATCTCATAATATTCTTTACGTTGAAGCACACTTTTTCTCATGTATTTCTTTTTTTAAAACTTTATTTAACTTTATTTATTTATTTTAATTTGACCAGAGAGGGACAGAGTGAGAGAGAGAGAGAGAGAGAGAGAATGTGAGGAAGCAGGCCAGTAGGTCTGAGATTCGAATGATGGTCAGCCATGCGGTCGGCCAGTCCATCACCCTTAACCACCATGTCACCTGCTGGCCCTTTGCATGTATTTCTGATATTAATAAACCTTTGTTTGATTAGGGTTAATATAGTACATAGTAGTCACTCTTTTAACATATTTACATTTTAAATGCTTTCTTAGAAGTCCATTCATATTTGATCTTTCTAAAGATCCAAGTTATCTCTTCCCTAATTGGTGTATTAGACTTTTTTCATTCAATATGGCTAAGTTTGAATGTATAACTTTGCTATTTGCTTTCTATTTGACCTATTTGTTATTGTTTTCCCCTTTTCCCTCCTTTTCTGCTCCTGTCCATTTTGCCAATGATTCTGCATGTGCAAGCATAGCCAACTATCAATAGCTCCATTTTGTGAGGATTAAAGACTTCCGTGGGTCCTCCACTTCAAGTCTTGCTGAAGCCGCTCAGGATAATGATCTTGCTTTACCTCATCAATCCAGTTAGTCTTTTGTTAAGAATGATTAATTTGGAGAGCTGTGGGTAAACACGCTCCCAAACAAGGACCAGCTCCTTTGAATTCCTTTTAAATATCCCAGCTTGTGGAGCCTACTGATGGTGTGGTGTTAAGTTGCTGGATCCCACAAAACTGACTCCACGGTTTGAGTCCCAGATCTGGCAGCTTGTAAAACACACCATGTTCCTATGTGCCCAAAAACCCCAAAGGAGATTGGAGAAGGGATTCCAGCATGGCCATCCTTCCCTCTCTCTCCATCTATGTCTCTGCCTCTCTCCAGAGAGCCTGTGTACCCTACAGAGAAAACCTTAAAAGAGGGAAAAAAAAAAATCTCAGCTTGTTTCATGGTGGAGGCAGTGTTCGCAGTGTGTTGATTACTGCTGGGGATGCCAATGGGTCACTTTGTCTTTCCTTTGCAACCAAGATGGAGAGCTGAGGAAGAAGCAAGAGGTTAAAACTCTGAATTACTTTGAAGTCACCCCTTCCCCAACACAGTTTCCCTTATGTAAGTTACCCTATTGTTACCTGTGCAGTATTTATTGGAATTGTCCTGTTTTGTATTTTGATCTGACCCATCTACCTTCTCACACCATGTACCTTCCATGAGAGGCTGTAACTTTTGATATATATATATTTTTTTTTTGAGAGGTTTTTGCTATAGGGCACGTGTGCTTGCCAGAAAGACAGAGAGAGACAGAGAGACAGAAAGTGAGAAATCACTCCCCAGGGGGGGATGGGGGGATGGCCATGCCACAATCCCCTCTCTTCCATTCTCCTCTCAGGATCTTGAGCATGCATGCACATGTGCCTGGCATGAGTTTAAGCCACTGAGTCTAGAACTCGAACTGCGGTCAACAACATGGGAGGCCAGCGACATAGTCATTGTGCTAACTTCTGGCCCTTGTTTTCTGGCTGCTTTTAAGATTTACCTTTATAGGTATACACAATTTGATTATATTATTTTATGTAGATTTTTCATGTATTTTTGTGCTAAATGTTCATTGATCTTTTTGGATCTGTGGGCTTATAGTTTTCACCAAATTTAGAATGTTTTTGAACATTATTTCTTCAAATACATGTTTCCTTATTCTCTGAACTTTCTTCTCTTTCAGACATTCTGCTTACACACTGATTAGGCAGTTTATAGTGTTCCAAAGCTCAGTGATGCTTGAAAATCACTGTGAGATTTTAAATGTTTCCACCACAAATTGTAAGTATGTGAAATAATGCATGTGTTGAATGTATACATATGTCAAAATGTTTCACATCATGAATTTATATATTTTTTGTCAATTAAAAAAGTAAAGAGAAAAAATAATGAGCAGTGAGAGCAAATGAGATCCTAGGTAGATTTAAAATAACAGAGCTCTCCCCTACACTGTTGATGGGAATGTAAATTAGTACAGCGACTGTGGAGAATAATACAGAGGTTCCTCAAAGGCCTACAAATAGCATTACCATACTATCTGGCAATTCCACTCCTGGGTATCTACCCAAAGAACAGGAACACACTCATAAAGACACTTGTATATCCATGTTCTTTGCAGCATTATTCACAGTTGCTAAGACATAGAATCAACTCAAGTGTCCAAGAACAGATGAATAAATTGAAAAGTGTGGCACATATATATTTTAGAATACTACTCAGCCTTTAAAAAAAGAGACCTTGGCATTTGATAAAAAGTGGATGAATATGGATGATTTAATGCTGAGCACAGCTATGCTGTGAAAGAGAGACATTGTATGTCCCCACTTAATGTATACAGTATGTCCCACTCAAGACCAGAAACTAAAAGATTGAAAGGCATAAAAGCATGGAGAATAACCATCAACACTAGAGCAGCACAGGAAATGGGGGTGGGAGAGAATCAAGGGGGAAAAAATAAATAACAGTACTCATTGAAAAGAGCAGGAATGGAAATGTCTGTAAAAGTCATATTGGATTCAAAAAGTGAGAATTTCCAACAATGCAATGTGGTTTATTTATTTTTGTTTGCTTGTTTTGGCATAAAGTCTTAATTTTCAAATAAAAATAAAATGAGAGGTCAACATGTTCAAAGGCAGATTTTTTCCCCAAAAACAGCTGCAATGATAAATAAACAAATGTATATGTCAATACCTTTAGAAAATACCTACACAAAAGATATTTGAAACTGTTGTTCAGGGCTGCTGTAGTGGTATAGAAGGTAGGACACCAATCTGTGAAACCAGAGCCATAAGGGAAGTCCTGAGTTTAGATCCCATGTTAGTCTGGAAACATTGGGTGTGTCCTAGGTATGTCCATGATCCTGGCTGGATGGAAGGTTGGGGTAGAAGATGGATCACAGAGTGTTAAGTCCCTCTCAGGGGCAACTCTCTCTCCCTCTATCTGCCTTGCTTACTCTTCCTTTAAATAAATAAATAAATAAATAAATAAATAAATAAATAAATAAATAAACAAACTTTAAAGGAATTTTGGTTATTATAAACTTACTAAAGTCTGTAATCAAACTAAAAACACCTTTAAAAATGAACCTTCCCTGGGACCAGCAGGTGGCATAATGGTTAAGGCAGTGAACTCTCACATGGTCAAATATGGTTCTAGTCCTGTACTCAGTGACTTGAAAATTTCACTGGGTGCATATGCTTACATGCCCATAATCCCAAGAGGAGAATGGAAGAGAAGGATTGTGGCATGATCATTACGCCCCCTGGAGGGGTGATTATCACTTTCCGTCTTTCTGTCTCTATCTCTCTGGCCTTCTCCCAGTGAGAACATCGCTCCATGGCAAAAAAAAAAAAAAAAAAAAAAAAAAAAAAAAAAAAAAAAACCTAAAAAATAAACAAACAAAATAAACCTTTTCTAAGAAATAAATGAGCAAATACATCATAATTATCTTAGGCATGTATTTTTCAACTGAGTTTATTGCTACAGATTGACCATTTATATCATTAGGAAAATTCACAAAGTTTAAAATAATTTACTAAAATTTCTTACATTGCAAATAATTCTATATATACTACATATATAATTCTCTATATATTATATATATGATGTTATATATATATATATATAGTCTAAATAATATTAGGTCATTGGTAAAATTATGATGTATTTTTCTATTTTTCTGTGCAAAAAAATGTCATGACTTTCCTGACTTAATATAATTTTAAAAGTTTCTTGCAAAAAGTGTTTAGGTGTTTCTTTTCAAGGTGGCTTTTAAAATAAAAGAAAAAAATAAAGATCTCAGGAAATCCATAACACTTGTGCATCCATAATGCCCACAAATTAGATTATCTAGCTTCACACGCATTTCAGGGGCAGTAGTGACAATCAAATGACTAGTGGCTTCTTTCGCCATTTTCATTAGTACCATAGCACCTACACTCATTTTTATATACAGATTTTCATATACACTTGTAAAATCCCTCAAAACAACGCTACTTCCAGTTCGTCCTGTAATTTTTGTTGCATTATGAGGCAAGTTCTTTCCTGAGATAAAATAATAATGGTTGGCAACTCTGCAAATCACTTCTGTGAATGTGTAGGATAGTTACTAGCTCTGCATATGTTGAATAACCCAGCATATACTTTATATCATGTTTATTCAGGTGTGGTTTCCAAAGCCTATTTTCCCCTATGTAAGTGAAAATATACTTTCATTTAGATTTTTACTTACCAAATGTTCCATATTGTATTGGGTGAATTTTGAGGCACATTTAAGTACCCTAGGAAATTATTTCATTAATAAATTAATTATATGTCTTATATTATCTCTATGACTTATAATGTCATATTTGAATATACTACCACTTATATTTTATTGAATTATTCTTGAAGTCCACCTTGAATAATTATAAAGTTATAATTTGTTGGGTAAAGTTTCTATAAACATTCTCTCCTTAAAATAATGTAGATTTTATCCAAAAATGTTTATGAATTTGTCTCAGGTTTCAATCACAGTAAAAAAATAATGTCTCTATAAACAATTCTCTTTTTGAAAGCGGCCAATACTATGTAATTTGATGCTTCCCCACTTTTGCTTTGTCTGCCAGAATGTTCCAAATTTGTGGCTAAACTGAAGTAATTAATATATTCTAGGAGATATAATGTTTTGTACTATTGACTATATGTGGGAGATAAATCATGATAACGAATATAATTCACACATGAATAAAATGCTATAAAATTAAGTAGATGGATGATACAGGCAACAACAGAATGCATTCTGTTTACATGATTTATGGCGTTTGAAAGAAAATTAGTATTTTGCAAAGGCATTGGTCATTAAAAGGTTATCCATTTTGTTTTCTTCTCCGCTCTTCAAGACAGTGATGAAGTGTTATACCTTTGTTACCTAAAATACTGGATTTTTGAGAGTATTTATATCAGTCTACTACTAATGGTCCAAAGTTAAAAAGATAAGAAAAGGATCTGCTCTTTTTATTCCTTTCAATCTTAACTAAATGGTAGATCTTTATTTTGTGTACAAAAAAAAAAAATCTAAAACAGTATCAATGTAATCTTGCCACCAGTCAAAATATCTTAAATAATACACAAATTTACAGTCAATTTTGAGATAGCTGACTATGCAAAAATCATAGTGAATTACCAAGGACAGACACTTCGGTATGATATTTTTCTTTCTATTTAAACCATCTTTTTTCATTATGTAAGGCACATTTTATACATAATAGTCCTAATGGTAGTAGCAAAAAATTACTATATTAGAATACTTTAAATGAGAAAGGAAATGGAAAATGTTTATCCAACTGACTTTTCACTTCCAAGCATGTGTATATACGTACTTTTTTGGAACCATAGCCCATTTTATTCAAATTTTCCAAAATTCATACTCAGTATATTCCTTCTAACTGTATGCCACCATTTCTGTAATGATTTGATTATTTTATATTTCTTTTATAGTTTCTTCATCCTTTCTTTACAATTCTTCAGTAGAAGTCAGAATCTTGAGATGCCCTTTTAGGAGCCTCTGACCTACTATTTTGATTAAGTTTCTTCTCAATACATGCTCTGTAACGTATAAAACCATGATGTCATAAAGGAACAAAAGACAGATTTAAAATTAAAATAGAAACATGTGAGGCTCTTTTGTACAGCACATCCCGGTGCCAGTAGCTAGACAGAAGCGTACCTACTAGGTGTAGTAAGAGCTGTGGGTTGGAACGAATGTGGATTTATTGAAACCCATGTTCTGCCCTTTCCTGGATTTGCTTGATCTGTGTCATGACATTCTCTACATGTAGTTCCTCCTCTCTAAGTGGGAGTAGTGATCCTGTGTCATAGCCCAAGAACACTGTACCGTAATAGTTTAGCCTCTGTGCCAGAAGATTTAGGAACACCATCTTTCATGAATCCCCTACTGCTGACATTTTTTATCTTTAGTATTAGGACAGTGTCAGTGAATGTGTCACTGTTGACTTCAGTGACAGCACAAAATATTATGATATTAGCACTCTATTTGACCTGAGGCCAAGTAGGACTACATTTTAAAATCTGTGATCACAGTATGATCTCAAGAACATTTTAAAATAGTTTTCCACAGTTTTTCTTTCCACAAAACATATGATTTTGCAGAACAGTTTACTCATATATTGAGGTTATTATTTTTACAATTTCCCCCTCCTTTCTACTGTTCTATCTGAAAGTAGACCATGTTCCCAACTTTCTTCCTTTTCTCAAGAATAGTCTTTTAAATATTTTTTTGTAGTAAAGGTTTTTTTTTTTTAAGTATTTACAGAATAACCACCAAATTTAGGTCATATGCATTAAAATAATACACATATAGTTATGAAGAAACTAACATATCCTTCTTTATTTTAGGAATTTAGAAGGGATTAACAAATAATTCACTGTGATCCTGTGTCTCATGTCCACAGACACCATGTTTTCTTTGTAACAACTCACTTCCAGATATCAGAAGGAACCCAAAAGAAGTAAGTCTGAGTAACTCTCTGAAAAGTGAGCTAGTTTCTCGTAAGACAGCTATTGTAACAAGGTGGCTTCCCTTGAATGGCAAAGATGGCTACCAACTCATTGAGACTATGACAGGACTATGGGGGCCGGTGGACTGTGAACATCAAGGAAGAAAAGGCCGAAAGTAGATACATCCTCAAGTAGTACCTCATAATATAAGTCAAAATTCAATCATTACACAATATTCTTTAAACTCAAGACTTAGAATAATAAAAGGTAGAACAGAACTTTAGGCCAGTTTAGAGAAAATTCTACATAGTTTGGCCTCCTTAGATGAGATCAATTTATATCTCAGAAGATGGCCTACAAGGAAAGCAAAACGTATAGAAATGCCATCTGCCCTTGTGCTCATATGCACATCTAAATGCTTTTACATTTAAGGGAAAGAGGACCATAGGAGAACAATTTCAGAACAGACTTGGATACCTGCGATATGCATGGATAATATGCTTTTCCCCCTCATAGACACTGAGATGTAGAGTAAACTTATACTGAGTGACTTCCAAGATTTACTAGGCAGAGTTATGTTGGGTCAATATGCTTAAAAATAAATTTCTCCTTTGTTCTTATGCTATGCTCTTTTCACTGTTCCAGAAAGGCAAATGTGTTTTGTTTTGTTTTTTTGTTTTGGTTTTGGTTTTGGTTTTTTTTTGGTCTTGTTTTAGGCAGGGTTTGTTTCCATTTCAAAGAAAAGAGCTGAAAGTACAGGAGCTATTTTCTTTCCTTGATTTATTTTGTAGATGCCTGAAATCTGAGGGGAGAGAGATGAAAAGAGAGAAGACAGAACACAAGGAAAATGGACATTTCCTCTAGAAACGTACGGGATTAATGGTACCACAAACGGTAGGACCTGAGTCCCCATCCACTCTGGCAACACTGCAAGAATGGCAAAGCAGATCTGAGGAAGGATCTGGTACTGGACCTTGAAAGGGTGCCCTCGAGGCAACGATTTGGGATTCAGCTTTGGCGTAGCTACTTATTTTGAAGGGATGATGCCCATATGAAGATGGAAATTATAGTTACGATGTTATACTAAAATTATGAAAACATATTTTTTTATTTTTTAGGCACAAATTAATCTAGTTTCACTACATGACACTAGCTAGTATGAGAAAGGCCACAATGGAGACTGAGTTGTATGAAGTTAGATATCAGATTTGCATTGATATATAGGACATTATCTGGAATTAGATGTTTATGAATTCCAATACCAAGCAATTATATATAAGCTAAAAGAAAATAAATAGGAGTTTTCTGATTACATGTATACTCTGGTCACATGTATCCTTCCAGGTAGAGTGAGAGTTCAAAGAAAGGATATGAGTGGGACACCATGTAGCAGCTTTTGGAATTTCTAGATGCCCAGAAATTGGCTTAAGCTATCGCATACAAAAATAGCCAAACAAGTTTAGCTCCACTCACTCAGGTCTAGGATTGCTGATTTGGAGACAACAGAGGAAGAGAAGAACGAAGTTCTGATTGCCCTCATTCCCGACAATGACCAGGAAGTAATCTGTCTATGGTGAGAATATTTAAAGAGCATCGCCGATGTTTGAGCAATTCATTTGCCTCTTTATCTCTCCTTTGAAGTGACTTCCTTATTGCATTTCTGTCAATTTATGAGAACAATATAAGCACCCCATTGGAGTTCAATAAAATGATTTCTGTCATTCTTACTTGATTGAGCATATATTTGCCTTGATCCTTTTTTCCCCAGCATTTATGTTCATCTATGCATTCACATATTTTTAAATGATACTTTTACCTTTCAGGATTTAGTTCATTATTTTCTTCTCTTTCTTCATAGGAACAGGAGTTCTTAGTTGCAAGCAATAGAAACTGATGCTGACTGACTTAAGAAAAATTTATTAGAAGAATATAAGAAGCTCAGAGCATTTACAGATACCTAAAGAATCAGACCGAATGAAATACACAAGGATTGAACAATTTTAGTCTCTAATATCTCAGGAGTCAAACAAACAGTGCAGTGTAACTACAACCACTTTATAAGAACAATACCACTACCACCGCTGCATATTGGCTACCAAGATTATCCTGAAAACCCAGTGTAGGTGCTATGATCTCAGGAATGAACTGGCTCTCATTCATGATTCTGAATCTTCTTTTTATTAGAAGGGCAAAGGCTAGCTGGTATGTGAGGGGTGAAGAGGTGGGAAGAACAGCAGAGGAGAAAGTGATCCTCTGGCCCTTTTAACCTCAAAGCTGAGCTTTGTACTTGGTCTTGCCTGACATTCTTATCACAGAGACATCTTCAAATAGAGATGTCCTCAGTAGGGCCATTGAATAAAAGACAACATGTCTTCCAGTTTACCACCTTGCCCCCCATCTTCATGTGCCCTTGTTTCCAAAGTTATGCTTTCACAATAAATTGTCCCCCTCCTTTTTTTTAATAATGCCTTCAATAAAGTAATGCCTTGGAACGTCAGAATCTCTTCCTGAAGGAAAATAACTAACAGCTTTACCAGGTTTTTGTTTGTTTGTTTGTTTTGTTTTTTAACTAGATTTAGGCCAATGAATCTTAAGTAGGATAAACACAGGAATGTCACTATACACACCATATAGAAACTGCTAAAAGCCAAGGGTAAAAAGGAAGTCTTGACTGTTAGAAGATAATTGATGATGATAAATTAACTTTTAAAAAAATTATTTAATTTTCTTTACATTTGACAAAAGAGGGGCAGAGAGAGAGAGAGAGATAAGGGAAAGTGAGAAAGCAAGCTACTGGGTCTGAGACTTGAACCATGGTCAGCCATGTGGGTGTCCAGCACCCTCAACCACTAACGCCACCTGCAGGCCCCAGCCATTTTGTTTGTTTGTTTGTTTAGTAATGCCATCTCATGTGAGAAGTCCTTCCCTTAATATTTTCAGTATTTCTACCACTTTCGACTAGTCAAATTTTCTACATGCTAACCACTGTCCTATTGATATGTTTCTCTAGCTATTCCTAGTGTCAATATTTATATCGGTTAATGATTTTGTTTCACAGAAATTGAATCTGCCAAGTAAAGAAGAAAGGAAATTTATTTAAACAGTAACTTGTAGCCGTGAGGATCTCAAGTGAGGTAAGGAACTGGATTTCAATCAATGAAGGCAGGATCAGAGATCAAATTTCAATCAAAATTATACCGCAGAAGGTCTATGTAAATAAAATACTGCTCTGTTCACTGCTACCAAAGCTAGCATCATGAACACCATGTCACTGGCAGTGGTTATCCAGTTGGCAAATATGCCCTGGCAGTGTGCACAAACACTCCTATTATTTATGCTTATCTCCAAACACATTCCCCACTGTGCCTGTTTCTTTGATTTAAAAGACTGAATAATATAATTGGTTAATAAATACCTAGACCTAAGAAAGTGTTACACATCCAGACAATCAGAAGTTGGGCTGAACTATAGCTGTATAGACAAAGCACATGTAGACAAAGGGGTTACAGTTTTAATACTATAATTTTAGCCATGGATCAAAAATAAATACAGAAATAAATTCACTGCTGTGAGTATCCAAAAGAGTTCTCCTTGTGGACAGAAACTTCTTAATAGATTATAGCTCAAAATGGACAAAAGAAACAAATTCTTACAAATCAGATCCTTTCTCATGTCTTACTCATCAAAGAATGGATACCCATAGCTATAGCTAGTTTTCAGAGAGCTTCAAATGACCAGATGTAGTGAAATTACTGATTATTGCCACTTACAATAATTGGCTAAAAAAAGATCTAAAAATTAAAAAAATATGTAAGAGGCAAAATTAGTATACAGGGAAAACAAATTTAGAGAAAATGTGTGAGCAAAGTTCTATTTGTATTCTTTTTTGGAACCCAAAGAAAGACTCACCTGGACCTGAACTGTATATGAGATACACATCTCCGGTGAAGTTTACCTGGTTCTGTTAAGCGAATCCATTGGGTATCACTAGAGAAGATCCTTAAAAGCTGTTTAAAAAAAATTAAAATACAATGTAAAATCATGCCGCTTACACAGATACACAAAGGGCTAAGAGAGAATTTTCTTGACCCAGTCACAGCAGCCGTAGGGGGCGCTGCTGCGCAGTGTTGGTTGCCCCGCAGAGCTCCCTGAACTCGCCAGGTGTGTCGATGATGGGAAGATCAGTGATTGGATTATCAGATGGCTTGAAAGATGTGTGAAGATGTTGCTGAAAGTGAATGGCTCGCTCACTACCTCAGTGCATCTCGCTCACTGAAGAAATAAATAAACCATTAAAAAAAATGAAAGAAAAGGTTTTGTTTTCATTAAAAAAAAAAAAAAAAAAAAAGTAATGAAGAAACCAGGCAAATATTTTAACAGGTTCAAAATAGAATTCAGGAATGTATCAGAATTATTAAAATAAACTTGAAAACGGAGACAGAATTAGATTCTTCTACAGTGGGGAAAATAAGTCAACGGAACATCTATCAAAAAGGATAGAATTTGCATAGAAAATAATTCATGTCTAAGCAAAAGTTGTATTGCATCACTATCACATATGTTTCATTTACACAGTGGTAAAATAGCTCCCATAAAATCAGAATTACATAACTATAGGAGTATGCTATAGATAATGCATAGTTTTCACTTAAGCAGGCCTTTATTTTTCCTACAAAATATATACCTTATAAAACAGATGGTGATAGTATGGTGATATAGTTCCCTTATTTCTATTCATCTTTCAGTGATTATAATTGTTGCTATCTATAGAAATATGTATTTCCTTGAGAATGTTTTGAAATGTAGTTTTCCAAAACATAAGATTACATCCAACAAGTCAATGAGAACAACATAACAGGTTCAGACCACATAAGAGTTGAAACCTCTTATTCCGTGTTTAAATGCATTAAAAAGAATTTTTTTTTAGTTTTTCATTATTGAATTTCTGTTATATGTAAGCCAAAACTTAATTTCTAATATACTTTAATTTTTTTACAATTTGAAAGTAACTATTTTTTTAGAAAACAAATGAGTAATATTTTTCTACAGAACGTCAAACATCAAAGCTGAATGGCTTAATAAGTAACTTAAATTCATAACATGATCAAATCTAAAAGTTTTCTTCATTATTATATGATTTTAAAATACCAGAAAAGGTCAAAACAAACTACCAGTGAAAGGAAAAATATGATACTAATTATATACCAGTTTTGCCATCGTAGTATTTTCTTTTTTATTTTTAATCTGGACAGTTTTCATTAAGATAATAAATTACTACTTGATAGCCTGGAGATTTACATAAATTTGTTCAGTACTTAACCCAGATGCTTGACTTCCAAGGACATTTAAAGAAACAATTATTATGTACTGGATCTTTACAATGGAAAAATAATTTACATCTTTAAATCTGAAGGCACTTCATTAATAGATACGTATTTTCTTGTTTCAGTTTAACATAATTTATTAAATGTCAAATTGAATCACAATGCTAGCAGAGTGAATTACTTTTTTTGCCTCTAATTGCATTGTTTTATAATAGCATCTGGTAGAGAAACTCTACGAAGTGTTAATAAAAATAATAGTCTCATCTATTTCAGAATGAGTAATTGAAGGGCATAATTTACCATATAAAGAGACTTTCCTTTAACCTCTCTTTTCCAATCAGTAGAAAGAAATGATGGTTAGCCTTCCTTGGGAAGAAATTAATATTCTTTCTTAAGGTTTTCAGAATTGGTGTAACTCTCATTCATCTTGTAACATTTTTTAGGTAGTTTGCTTCAGTTGTTAAACAAAAGCTTGCAACTTTTTCATGTAATTTGTTTCAGTTGTTAAACAGAAGCAATCTGATTAGAACCATTTACTCTAAGTTGTGAGTACATCAGAAAGTAACTACTCAGGAACACTTAAATTTAAAATTGACAGCCGCTGGGGCCAGCAGGTGGCATGGTGGCTAAAGCTCTGGAACTTCCCACATGGCTATCCATGATTCAAGTCCCAGACCTGGTGGCTTGTTTTCTTACTTTCTCTCTCTCTCTGTCTCTCTCTGGTCAAATTAAAATAAATGAATGAATCAATAAAATTAAAATAAACAATTCTTCTAAAAAACAAACAAACAAACAAAAACACTGAAAGCTGCTAACACAAATATAATCTCCAATTAGTTAACCTTCTGGTGACTTTTTAGGAGAAATTTTTCTATTGTTCTGTAAATCCTCCCATTTAACCAAGAGCTAATTTTTACAGTAAATTTTGATAATGTAGATTTATTCTTTAATATTATAGTAAGAATAGCCATAAAATCAGACCAGAAAATAGTAATGATAAAATGATATCTTCTTTTAAGAAATGAGAGGATTCTAACTAGGACATTTAACTATTTCTATGTCTATTCTACTACTTACTAACCCCAGACACGTGGTATGTCATTCAACATGTGTTTCCATATGGATTAAGTGGGCATTATACTAATATCACAGAATTTTGGTGAAGATCAAATAATATCCTGGAGTGTTTTTAAACATTTCTTTAAAACAAATAGCTGCAAACAACATATAGAAAGACAAATACACATAATAGCACTTTCATGTTAAATCTCTAATCAAGCTCATAAAAGCAAAGAGAGGAGTGGTGGTTGCCAATGGCTGGGAGTGGGTAATGGCGAGGTTTATTAGTCAGAGGATATAAAGTTTCAATGACAGCATACCAGTAAGTCCCAGAGACCTACTCTTACAGCATAGTGCCTCTGGTTAACACCTCATTGTATACTTAAACATTACTTAAGAATGTAGATCTTATGTAAATGTTCTTATCACTAGTAAAGTAAGATAATAAATAGGAAAGAGGGAGGAAAGTTTTGGAGGTGATGGATAAGCTTTGAGCATAGATCATGGTGGTGATGTTACAGGTGTACATGAGGTTACATCCAACAAGCCAGTGCGAACAATGTAGCAGGTTCAGACCATACAGAAGAGTTGAAACCCTTTATTCCATATGTTTGAATGCATTAAAATAAAACATATTTTAAATTTGTGAAATTTCTATATTACATGTAAGCTGAAACAATCGCCTAATATTACTGCAACTTTCTAAAATGTGAAAGTAGATACTTTTGTAGAAAATAAACGAAGAGTAATCCGCTACAGGACTTATTTCTAAATTCATTAAGTTTTGTACATTAAGAACATATAGTTATTTGGTTGTAGTTTAAAATTTTAATTTGATTTCAAAAACTAAATGCAAAATATGGTTTTTAAATTAGTGTAGGAAATCATAGAACATAAGTCAATCATTTGTAGAAAAGATCTAGTTCAGGAAGGAGTCAACAAAGGTTTTCTGGCAAAAGCCAGTCAGAAAATACTTCTGTCCTTTTAGGACTCGGATCCGCCCTCGTGGGGTGATGGCAGCCACAGGTGCTGTGTAAATAAATACGTGTGACTGTTGCCCAATAGAACTGTATTTTTGGATACTGAACTTTGAATACCATAGAAATGTTATTTGTCACGAAATATTACATTTTCATAAGTAACTTTATTAAGTTATAATTATGTAAAAATACTTTTTAACATAGAGGCCATATTAAAAGGCAGTGACTGACTTTGGGGAGGTCCTAACGTGTAGCTCTCAGGTTAGTGAGTCCCTTCTTTTTTGTTTTAATAATTTTTTAAGAATTATTTATTTATCTAACTACCTTTGGTATTATTATTAATTATTATTATTATTATTATTATTATTTTTAAATTTGACCAGAGAGAAAGAGAGGGAAAGTAAGAAAGCAAGCTGCCAGGACCAGGACTCAAACCACTGTCAGCCATGTGGGAATCCAGCCTTTATCTACCACGCCACCTTCTGGTTCCAATGAGTCCCTTCATAACTCCTGGGAAATGTCACAGAGAGGGATAAAAAAAATGCATAATAGAGGGCCAGAAGGTAGCATAGTGGTTAAGGGCACTGAACTCCCACATAGCCAACTGTGATTTGAGTCCCAGACCTGGTGACTTACTTTCTCACTTTCTCTCTCTCTCTCTCTCTATCCCTCTCTGGTCAAATTAGAATAAATAAATAAATAAATAAATATTTTAAAAATGCATAATATAAAGCATCTGAAAGGACTTTGTAAAGTGCAAATAGTAGACAACTATTTATTGTTTCATTCAACTATTGTAAAAATAAAAAAAAGGAAATTAACACAATACACTAATTAAATAATATGTCAGATTTTTAAGTTATTTCATGATCTCGATGAGAGAAAAGACCAAGTCATCTCTCTCTTTCTTCTTTTATTATCCAGAGTACTTCGTATTCAATAGGTCACAAATTAAAAGTTACTTAATTTATATATATACATATATATATATATGCACACACACATTAAATATAAATTGCTATAAATTAAATATATAGTGATATATCCTCTTAAAATGTGGCTGGCTTCATTTATTATAGTTATTTAATTTGCCAATAGAGCAAACAATACTTGCATTTTGCAACCTGTAACCTTTAAAAGTAGGGCTCTTCAGAGGTAGAAGAAACTGATCATATGCAAACTTGGATTTTCTTTTTTTCTTTCTTTTCCTTCTCTTCCCTTATTTTCTCTCTTCTTCCAGTCCTTTCTTTTCTTTTCTGTCTTTTTTTTTTTTAAGAGATCATGTGAAAGGGAGGAAAAGAGATCATGCTTGCAGAAGGGAAAGAGGTGTTTCTTTCAAGAGGCTTTTGCCCTAGGGCGCATGTGCTTGCAGAGAGAGAAGTCAGACAGTGAGGGGGTAATGAGAAGTCATCCCTTTTCCTCCATTCTTCATGACAGGGCTTCACCGTGTCATCATCCTCCTGCCCACCCTCTTAGCCGAACAGGAACACAGGACTACTTGGTCTACTTGGGCTGGACTGAGAAATGAATCCATGCCTCTCAGGCATCTTCAGCCACTGAGCAGTGGTACCCACAGGCTCCAGAACCCCAGCAGGGCCAACTCCTTGGGTGTTTTATTGTGCACATTGCTGTGTGACCCTTGGTAATCCACTAGACCTGTCCTCTTTCTGCTTCTAATACCCACAGAGAAGATAATGCCTAATGTCTCTTTCTCTCCCTCTTTTTTTGTATTTTAGGAAAAAGTTTCTTAAGTGGAAGCAAAAGTGTACTCGTAAGAGTTAGGAGTAGGCCTGAGAAGACAGAGAAAGAGTGGCTCAAAACTTAATATACACCGAAAATGGCAGAAACTGAGGTACTGGATGGTATAAAGGCATGGAGAGCAACTTAGTCTCTCACCTCATTTAATTTAAAAAGATCTTTCTTCCACACAAAATGGATGCTAATTAAGTATTCCAGCTGAGGCTTTTAGACTGTGATAGATAATGGAGGCATTGCTCACCATGCAAGGATGACTGTGTGGATATCTGAGAGTCTATAAAACACATTCTAAATCCTCCACAACAAAACAAAGAAACAAAATACAAAGCATGGAAAAATTAGGGAATTTTCTTTGCAAAAACAAAACAAAATAAAACAAAAAAACTATGTTTTGAGCTCCATTACACCACAATCCCCTTTTTCCAGTTCTCAAGCCTGTTAGATCCTGGATATGCACACACACACCTGTTCCAGACTTACTGGCCTAGGAATTCTATCCACGGTTGCCCTGTGGTTTCCATCTTGTCCTGAGTAGCACATTACTGCTACACCACAAAGCTGGCCCTCATCTTCAAGTCTTATTGAAATGTGTGCCTTCAAGTCTAATCTGACTACTCAGGGAATTAGATAAAATAATATAGTTCATTTGGATATGGTTTTTGAACTTGGGAGTGAATCAAAGATATCTTTAGCTTTTAATTTATATGGTAAATTATACTCTTTCTTTGTGTGATTACCACATCATGTGAAGAACTACATTCTTTTTTTTATTTACCTTATCTCTTCTTAAAATTTTATTTATTATTATCATAACCTTGTTTATTTTAAATTGAATCACATATATCTTTACAGTATATTACATTTCTTTTTCCAGAAGGAATGCCATGCGTATCAGTAAGGCAAAGACATTACTATACACATCATCATCATCAAATAACTTTTCATCATTTTTTCCAGATTATTATTATTATTCTCTTTATTTTTTTAAACATTCAATCACCATTTTACTTATAAATCATCATTTTACTTATAAAAAGAATTTACCTAACATGAAATACTTCTCAGAACAATACAGTTGCGAATACTATACATGTTATCATCAACAGGTAATAAACCAATTCTGTGTCCCACTAATGTCATGCCTCTCCATTTATTCTTTTGCTATCCTTTTCTATACTCTTCCTTTCTCCCACAAGAACTACATTCCTGAGTGTTTTCCTCTACTTCTTTTTTAAAATAGAATTCATGGACCACCAGTGGTGGTGATTAAGGCACTCGACCCCTTATGTGGCTGACCACAGTTTAAGTCCCAGACCTGGTGGCTTGCTTTCTCATTCCCCCACCTCTTCTCTGGTGACTATAGTAAATTACCAAAACAATTACAATAATAAATCAAATTAAATAAGTAATTATAAAAAATGAAATAGAATTCACAGGGAATATATGACATATGATAAATGATCTTATATTCAGCCTCTTTAAATTTTGTTATTATTTTCGAAAACATCTCAGTATAAAATTAATCAATAAAAAGACATAAATAGTGGACCAGCAGATGAGTGAGGTTTTCAAACAGGTTTGAGTAACTGAGGATGGGCAACTATATGTCAGAGTACAGGAAAAACATGATAAATGTGGAATATTCATCTGAAGTTTTAATTTTAATCAGTTAAAACTAATTAAAAATCTCCATTTAGTATTTTTCAAGGTAGATTGACTATTTCTTCAATTTTATGAGCTCATGGGCTGTGATGCATAATATTGCAAAGTTCAGGTAACTCATCAAGGCGTGCTCTTACATAGAAATTGAATTGATAAATTAAGTGTAATTCTGTCTACTGAAGAAATGTTTTAATTCAGCTCTCAATTATTTATGAGCCATGCACCTCTTTTCAGGAGACCTCAGTTTAAATAACAAGAAAATGCTCAAAATTAATCACTGTGGAACCCTTTCAATAAGACAATATTGAATAAGGTCTCATGGGAACTTAGATATCATTTTGAACTATAATAATTGCTCACTAGTCCTTTAATAAAAGTATGTATGCATTCAGCACCCAAAAGATTTTCTCAGCTTGAGGTATTTTACTCTTTTTTCTAAAGCTATTATATTAGTTTTAAATTCTTTCATGTCACAGTAATTATTGTATCTATTATATTCTGGAAACCAAATCTGTCAGAGGACTGAAATGTCCCAATTGAAAAGGATGAAAAAGAACCTAACAGAACAATAACAACAAAATCATTGACTGATAAGGAAAGACTAACATTGTAGATATAAAAAATGATCTGAAACAGTCTTTCACCATTGTAAAAAGAGGTTTCTTCTTCCCTGAGGACAGTGTTTGGGAAATGTTTTTGAAGCATTAACCCTCTGGACTCTTACTTCAACTCTTATCCAAGAAATCTGACCATAAAGCTGCCTGAACTCATCTTCAAAAACTACTCACTACACAGATTCGGTGTGCATCGGAGCAAGTCCATTTACAGAAAAAAGTGTACTAGATTTTCATCTCTGTAGAACCTATGCTTTATTTTCTAAGTGAGGTCTGGCCACTAAATGAAACTTAAGGATCAAACTTAAATGTGAAAGTTTGGGTTGAACAAAATAAAAACAAAAATGTATACAAAAAAACTTAAATCATTTTATACTGTCAAATAGCATGATTGTCACTTGGTAAGTCATCAAAGTGCAATAAGTACTGTACTAGGTGACACTGGTGGATATCTTTTATTTATTTATGTTTTAATTTGCCATAAGACGCTTGTGTTCACCAGAGAGAGAGAAACCGAGACAGCCATCCCCCTTCTTTCTCCTCCATTCTCCTTTTGGAATTTGGGGCAGGCTCGCACATAGGCCTGGGATGTTTTTTCAAGCTGCCGGGTCTAGGATTCAAACCATCCAGTTGGTCATGGAGGATCTAGCTGCCTTCACCACCATGTCACCTAGCTGGCCCCTGATGAGTATCTTAAATGTGATTTTGGATATTCTTTGCTCGTTTGTCAAATAAAAAATTGCTTCATGCTTACAAACAGGCAAAAACTCCTTGTCCCATGAGGATAATCAGCATGGGCTGCTCACATGAAGTAAATGAGAATTACAGTATATTTTATCATTTTATGCAAAAATTATAATTTGAACATAAACATAGAGGCCCATGAAAAGCTAGGCATTGTGTTTATGTTACTAAATAGAACTAGAATGAGAAATATGTGTGGCTGTAATGTAATAGTAGACAACTGAAAGATGCATAATGTCAAGAAGCTTCCACTATGAAGACCGGACAAAGCAGGGATATGCAGAGAGGGTGTCTGAGCTGGTCGGGTAGAGGCTGCAGGAGCTGAGCCAGCATTAGGGAAGGCTGAACAACACATGTCATGGATGATGAGGCTATGTCTTCTTTTTATTCAAGGCACCAGAAGAATAAGCAATTGCACTGGCCTCGAGGTTTCTCATTCACAGAACCAAATATATAGGACTTTGGGTTAACCTGAGAGCAAATGGGCAAAGGGGCTGAGGGTCAGAGACTTTGACACTTAAAGTGGAAAAGGGTGTTGTGGAAAGGAAAAACACAGCCCCTACACTTGGTTACTATTGGCCGGTTGACTAAATGCAGGCACTCAAGATGCTGTAATATATAAGAAAAATGCCAGTACATAGGTCAAGAAAAGAAAATGCAAACACATGAGGCAGACTGAAGAATGAATCGTATCTTTTCTAGAAACAAAGATTGCATATTTCAAAACTCTTCTGCCTTCCATATAAAATGAATTACGACATGCTCAAGATTAGCCAAGTTGCCTAGAGCCCTGCTTTACTCTGCACAGTGGAGATATTACATTTCATGTCACACTTGGAATTTCTAAGGAGAAATTATTCTTCTGACATTAATATTAATGGAGAGGAAAAAAGCCCAATGTAGAAAGTTAGCCGCTTTTACAAAGAGCTGGACAACTTGCTTTGAAAGGGAATGTTAAAGCTAAAATAGCCTCTTCAACATGCCATCCCTATCTATAGATATAATGTTATTTTGTCTGGCAAAGGAAAACATTCCAAAAACATGTAATAATTCCAGGAAAAATTAAATAAGAATTCAAGATAAATTCAAGAAGTTTGGATTTAAAAAAAAATAAAGTTATTACCATCTCAAATATAGTAAACTTAAAATGGACTATAACTATTAAAGGTGTGCTCAGTATCAAGGGAGAGTGGAAGAGAAGAAACCTGGGAAGTAAAGTCAAAACACTTCAAACTTTGTAGACAGACACACACACACACAAACACACACACACACACATATAATTATGTGTTTATGAAAATCAATGTTTAAAAGAAAATATAAAATAAAGGCAGGTTTGGGGACATTTTAGTATTACAATTAATCTTAACAGTAGATGTTTAAAATATACCTGAGACTCAAAACATTAAAAAATATTGCTTTATTCAATTTTCTTTATAGAAATATATGATTTTAAATTTTTTGTTTATACAAGTAAAATCAGCTCACTGGTGAAAATTGTACTATCAAAATTTACACCTAGCGTATGTATGCCTATATGTTTGTATATGCTAAAAATCACCAGAAACTACCAGACTGTATGTAAGTATAATTTTTAACAATTTATATCTATCTAGCAATGATATCTAACCAGTTAGAGAAGTTTTTAAAAATGTGCTATGTACTTTATACAAAAGGTCAGAATGCCTTTTAGCTCCAAAGATGTATATGTCTATTTCCACATAGACTTGGGAATATGGACTTATTGGTGAGTCACAAATGATATCTCTGTAGTTTTGTTTGAGTTCCTTTGAATAGGAGAATTCTGACAAGTCTTCCTGTGCCACAGCCAGCCCCCAAATTATTTCACCGATCTTCTCTGTCCTCTACTTGTCCTACAAGCTACCTCCTAGAAATTTTGACATGGATTTACCTGCTATTGACTCTCACATGGGTTGACTCCTTCCTTGGTTCTAGCACTATTCTATCCTTTGACTCTTTCAGCCCAGGACTGGTGGCAGTCCCTCACTTTTGGCAATCTAGTTGACTTGATTATATATATATATATATATATATATATATATATATATATATATATACATACATATGCGTGTTTTCCCTTAAGCATGATCATATCCATGAATATAGTCTTATATTTAATGCTCTTTGAGATCTAACTAAGCATCCATTCATCCATTCTTTTATTTATAGTCATTGTTTTTGATATATATTGTTTTCTGTACATTTATAATATTCTTGGTTCATGGTTTTGTTTTGGTTTTGGTTCTTTTTTTTTTTTTTTTTTTTTTTAATTTACTAATTTACTAGAGGGTGCATGCACTCGCTGGAAGCAGTCGGGGTTGGAGAGAGAGAAAGTGAGACAGCTCCCCACAAGGGGACATAACCACGCCACAGTCCCTTCTCCTCCTTTCTCCCCTCAAGATTTTGTGCCTGTATGCACATGTGCCTGGCATTTTTCAAGCTACCAGCTCTGGGACTCCAATAGCGCACTCACCTAAGTGGATCCCGCAGCCTTAACTACCCTGCCACCTGCTGGCCAGCCCATGATTTATTTTGTTAATTAAACTTTATTTATTTATTCATTTTAATTTGACCAGAGAGTGCCAGAGTGAGAGAGAGAGAGGGAAAATGAGAAAGCAAGCTGCCAGGTCTAGGACTCAAACTGCAATCGACCATGTGGGATACCAGCATCCCTAACCGCCATGCCACCTGCCAGCCCCAAGTTCTATTTTTATTTATTTATTTTATTTTTTTATATTACATTTAATCACATATATCTTTATCCTGTACATTTCTTTTTTCAGCGTGATTACAATGCATATCAGTAAAGACATTACTATACACATCATCAGAAGCAAATGGCTTTCCATATTTTCGTTTATTAAATGTACTTTCTTTTTCTTCTCATGTTTCCCTCCCTTGCTCTATTACTCACTCCTGTAATACCCCTATCCTAACTATCTCTATTATATACCATTGTCCTCCCTGCTACGGTATCTTCCAAATTTTCAGTTTCTGCCATAGAGTACAGATAGTCAGTATATACTGAGTGGGGACATACAAAGTCTGCCTTCCATAGTCTGACTTGCTTCACTTAGCATTAAGTCTTCCATATTCGTCCACTTTGTATCAAATGTCAGGGTTTCATTAATTTTTTATGGCTGAGTAGTATTCCATACAGTATATAGGCCACGTTTTTCAATTCAATCATCTATTTTTGGACATTTGGATTGATGCCATGTCCTAACATATGTAAATAATGCTGCAATAAACAAGAATGTGCATTTTTTTTTCTGAATAGGACTTTTTTATCTTTTGGGTAAATACATAAAAGTGGAGTTACTTGGTAGTAGTATTTGTAGGAGAATAAGGTATCTTCAGATTGTTCACCAAAGTGGTTGTACTAATTTACATTTTCACCAGCAGTGGAGGAGAGTTCCCTTTTCACCACAGCTTTGCCAGCACTGATCATTATTCATTTTCTTATTTTTAGCCATTCTGACTGGTGTTAAGCGGTATCTCATTGTGATTTGGATTTTCATTTCCCTTATGATAAGAGATGACAAGCGTGTTTTTATGGATTTGTGGATTATTTTGGGTAGGATTGTCATTGTATTGATTATATTAATTTTTCCCATCCAGGAGCATGGGATGTTTTTCTATTTTTTTGTATCATTTTTCATTCCTTTTCCTAGTGTTTCATAGTTTTCCTTGTAGAGATCTTTGACATCTTTGGTAAGTTTATTCCTAGATATCTTATTGGTTTTGTGACTTTTGTAAATGGGATTTCTTTCTGCAATTCTGTCTCAGTTTGTACATTTTTGGTGTATAGAAATGTTTAAGATTGTTGTACATCGATTTTGTATTCTGCCTCTTTACTACATTCATTTATCAATTGCAGGAGCTTTTTTCATGGATTCTTTTGGGTTTTCTATGCATAGCAACATATCATCTGCAAATAGTGATAGTTTCACTTTTTCTTTTCCTATTTGGATGCCTTTTATTTGACTTTCTTGCCTAACTGCATTGACTAGAACTTGCAGCACTATAATAAAAAGGAGTAGAGAAAGTCAGTGACCTTGGCTTGCTCCAGTTTTTAGTGAAAAAGCTTTCAGCTTTTCCCTATTCAGTGTGATGTTAGCTATGGGTTTTTTCATAGATGGCTTTTATTGTGTTCAGGAATCTTCCTTCTATGCCAGTTTTGCTGAGCTTCTTAATCATGAAGAGATGTTGTATTTTATCTAATGCTTTTTCTGCATCCTTTGATACGATTGTATGGTTTGTATCTTTCTTTTTGTTAAATTCATTGTGTTAAAACATTTATTTTTCTGCTTGTTTCCAAAGGAGTATTCACCCATCTCACTCAAGAAAAGTCTCAATAATAAAGCTGAAATTAAATAATAAAAAAACATTTATTGTTTTGTGTATGTTGAACCATCCATGAATCCCTGGAATCCCCTACTTGGTCATGGTGTATAATCTTTTTAACATGTTTTGTATATGATTTGCTAGTAAATTGCTGAGAATTTTTGTATCTATATTCATCAGGGATATGGGCCTGAAATTTTCTTTTTTTGTCATGTCCTTGTCTACTTTTGGATTTAAGATGATGGAGCCTTCATAGAATGAATCGGGAGGGTTCCTTCCTTTTGAAGTTTTAGAAATAGTTTAAGAAAGATTGGGGTGGGGACCAGTAGTTGTTAGCGTAATGGCTATGTCGCTGGACTCCCATGTAGTCGACCGCAGTTCACGTCCTGGACCCAGTGGCTTAAAACTCACTCCGGGCGCATGTGCGTGGGTGCCCAAGATTCTGAGAGGAGAATGGAGGAGAAGGGATTGTGGCATGGCCATCCCCCCTGGGGGGTGATTTCTCGCTTTCTGTCTCTCTGTCTCTCTCTGTCTGGCGAGCGCATGCGCCCTATAGCAAAAACCTCTTAAAAAAAAAAGAAAAAGATTGGGGTTAGTTTTTCCTTAAAAGTTTTGTAGAATTCAGAAGGAAAGTCATAGGGACCTGGGCTCTTCCTTGTTGTCAAACTATCTATTACTGACAGTCTCATTACTTGTTACGGGTCCATTCAGACTTTCTATTTCTTCCTGGTTCAGTCTTAGTAAGTTATAGGTACCCAGAAATTTGTCCATCTCACCTAGATTTTCTTGTGTGTTGGTGTATAGTCGCTCATAGTACTCCCTGATAATATTTTGTACTTCTTTTATATTTATTGTAATAATGCCCATTTCCAGGACTAGTAGATGGTGTCATGGCTACGTTGTTGGACTCCCATGTAATTGACTGAAGTTCGAGTCCTAAACCCAGTGGCTTAAACTCATGCTGAGTGAGCGTACGTGCGTGCCCAATATCCTGAGAGGAGAATGAAGGAGAAGGGATTGCGGTGTGGCCATCCTCTCTAGGGGGGTGATTTCTCACTTTCTGTCTCTCTGTCTCTCTCTGTCTTTCTGGTGAGTGCATATGCCCTATAGCAAAAACTTCTCAAAAACAAAAACAAAAACAAAAACAATGTCTATTTCCTTGCTATTTGATTTACCTTGTTCTTTTCTCTGTTCTTCTTGATTAATCTGGCTAATGGTGTGTCAATTTTGTTTATCTTTTTAAGGAACCAGCTTTAGGTTTTGTTTATTTTACGTATAGTTCTTTTATTCTCTCTCTTTCTTTTTTTTTCATTTATTTCTACTCAAGTATTTATTATTCTTTCTCCTGGAATTTTTTTTTTTCTGATCTTTTTGTTGTTATTTTTTCCATTACCTGAGTTGTTTCATGAGGTTGTTTATTTGCCACCTTTCTGTTTTTTTTTCTTGGGTTATAAAAACGTGTTCATTCATTGTCATTGGTTTCTACACACCTTTTGACTTCAGTCTTAATTTCTTCTACAGTCAAAAAGTCATTTCTCTCTCTCTCTCTTTTTTTTTTTTTTTTTTTTGAAGAGGTTTTTGCTTTAGGGTGTGTGTGCTTGCCAGTAAGAGAGAGAGACATAGACAAGAAGTGAGAAATCACCTCCCAGGGGGGATGGCCATGCTGCAATCCGTTCTCCTCCATTCTCCTCTCAGGATCTTGAACACGCGCACACACACCTAGCATGAGTTTAAGCCACTGGGTCCAGGGCTCGAACCATGGTCGACTACATGGAATCCAGCAACATAGCCATTACGCCAACTGCTGGTCCCAGTTTTAAAGTCACTTAGAAGTAGGTTGTTTAGTTTCCATGTGTTTGTGACTTTTTGTGGGCTCTTTCTCTAGTTGATTTCAAGTTTGATTCCATCATGGTCATAAAAGATGCTAGCTATAGCTTCTATACCTTTGAGTTTGCAAACACTTGTTTTGTGTCCTATCGTGTGGTCAGTCTTCAAAAATGTTCCATGTGGGGGTGAGAAAATGTATATTTTGTGGTAGTTGGATGAACTGCTCTATAAATGTCTGTTAAGTCATTCGAGGGAGATTTTAATTCCCTGTATTGTATTGCTCATTTCCAGAAGTTCTCTTTCATTCTTTTTTAGGCTATCTATTTTTTTATGAAATTCCTCTTTCATGTCCTGAAATGATTTCCTCATTTTCGAAACAACTTTCTCTTTCATCTCATTGAGTGTCATCACTATGAATATTCAGAATTTTTTTTCTGATATTTCTTTGTATTTTTCTGTGTTATCCAGTGTTGGTGAGGCACAACTACCCTCACCTGGTGAAGAGCTACTACTTTGTTTTCTCATGTTTCATTGAGATCTGTGCTGGTTTCTAGTCATCTGAGGCAGTACTCACATTTTCCTATTTACTGGAGTAGATCCTGTAGTACTGGTGGAGGAAATTTCACCCTTAGTTCCCAGGTGTGTTCCTAAGGGAGGGCTGTGTCTCCCAGGTCAGAGCCACTTATGGATAACTTCAGGTGCTAGGCTCCTCTACCAAATATTTAGTTCTCAATGAGGTGGTGGCAAGCTAAGGAGATACAGCTTGGTGAAGATGATCCACTTTTGGTTACTGTACTAAAAGTTCCACAGTTCCCAGGCCCCTAGCTTGGACTCCTACCCAGACCAACCTCAAGCCTCAAGACTCCCAGTGGGAAGGCAAGCACAGGCTGCATGGATGGTGGGTAATGGGGTCCCAATGTTCTGAAGGGGCTCCCAGGCCCCAAGCATAGACTTATCCCATGACCAATCCAGACCAGACTCAAGAGTCTCTAAGTCCACGATTTTTTTAAATCCTGAGTATTTACCTTTATTGAACTGCTTATTATTTTTTCCTATCTCAAGTAATCATTTGTAATCTAAACTTGTTTATATTGAGTTTTTTGTTTTGTCTTATCTTGTGTTTTGCTATAAAATGTTGGGTAGTTTTATATCATCACATTGATCAGGTATAATTTCTTAAATTTATTTTGGAATAAGAAATGAGATTGCTTTCTACTCCCCCTCAATAGCATCATCCTAGAAAGTTGTCCTAACATCAGTCATTGAAGAATTTAGTTGTGTCATAATCTATATATGCTTTCTATATAATACATTATAATTCCATACATACTGAAGTTATTATCTTTCAAAATTCTGATACATCATCACATCTTTTAAGTGACTATTTTATGTCAAACTATGAAAATTCTGAGAACTTATCTTACTTTCTAGGTAGCTAATAAACTTGCTATAATTTCATGGATGTTGGAAATAGACACAAGAATCCTGGAACAGAGAAAAAGACTCTCCTACTTGCAATGCTGCAAACAACCTTAGCTTCATGGTTGTGTCAAAGTTCCTTTATACCAAGTCCTGCATGGTATAAGGGAGAGGCTGAAGTAGATGAACCTCCAATAGGTTTGCATTATGGTTGAGAAACTCCATGCTTAGGGAACCCTTAATCTTTTATAATGTCTTTATTACCCTGAAAAGTTAACACCTATTACCTGTCCTCTAGAGGCAGACACTATCTCACATCTCAGTTTTCCAAAGCTGTTGACTACACAAACTTTCTTGAAAATATTATCTAAAAGAAATATATAGTCAATGTCACTATATGCAAACATGTAGAAATGTGAAGAGACCCATGGAGAAGGAGAATCATCTATCAACATTTAAAAATATAAGAAAATAACTGATTTTTGGTGTAGACATTTTGTCATTGACCATGCTTTTTTTTTGGAGGGATTTTTGCTATAGGACGTGTGCACTTGCCAGAAAGACAGAAAGAGAGAAACAGAAAGTGAGAAATCACCCCCCAGGGGGGATGGCCACACTGCAATCCCTTCTCCTCCATTCTCTCAGGATCTTAGGCATGCACGCACACATGCCCAGCATGAATTTAAGCCAATGGGTCCAGGACTCCAACCGTGGTTGACTACATAAGAGTTCAGCGACATAGCCATTACTCTAAATGCTGGTCCTGACCATGCTCTTAATATTTGTATTGATTAGTAAACCTTTACACAGTTAAGTCTCGTATTATCCAGGTAGACAAATCACTCACAAATACTAACATGTTTGCTTCTTACATAAAAATCTGTCTATTTTATTTTTAGATTTCTTATCCAATTATGTATCTAGGATTTCCAAAGCAAGATTGAAAGCAGTGTACTGATAATGATCATTAATTATATACTCCTCACTTTAATGAAAATATAACTAGATTTATAACAGTAGGCATAATTGCTGTTTGGTGACCACACATAAGAACACACAAACATATAAATGCACACATTCATTATACAGACTGGGAAGTTCAACTCTATTGATAATTTACCAATTATTTTTTTGGAAAGATTTTTGCAATAGGGCATGTGTGCTCGCCAGAAAGACAGAGAGAGACTGAGAGTTAGAAAGTGAAAAAATCACCACCCCCAGGGTGGATGCCTACGCCGCATCCCCTTCTCCACCATGCTCCTCTCAGGATCTTGGGCATGCACGCACACGCGCCCGGCATGAGTTTAAGTCACCAGGTCCGGGACTCGATCCACGGTCAGCTACGTGGGAGTCCAGCAACATAGCCATTACGCAACTGTTGGTCCTGATTATTTACTAAAATTTTAAAAAGATTCTTGGACAAAGTTCAGGAGAAATGTTCTTTCTTTTTTGCCTGTATAATAAATTACTAGATTTTTTTTTAGAGAGAGATTTTTGCTGCAGGGCACATGTGTTCACTAGGGAGAAAGAGCGAGATAGAGAGACAGAAAGTGAGAAATCACCCCCCCCCAGGGGAAATGCCCATGCCACAATCCCTTCTCCGTTCTCTCGTGAGTTTGGGCGCGCACACACGTGCCCGGCATGAGTTTTAATCCGCTGGGTCCAGGACTCAAACAGTGACTGACTAAGTGGGAGTCCAGTGACGTAATCATTACACCATTTGCTGAACCCTTTATTTTTTTCAAAAAAAAAGATTTCATACTTGAAATATGTAATTTTTTCTGCAAAGAGTATACTTTCTAAAATCTCCCTATAACGTAAGGATAAAAACAATGGAAAACAGTAAGAGTATTTTGTAATGTAATGGGAAAACTACGTATGAATTTCAAAAAGTGTTTGTACCAAAATAAATTTATACTTTTATTGTAAAATAAATAAATAAATAATAAAATGAAATAAAATAATATTAAAAAAGAAGAGCATCTGGGATATGAAGAATATTCACTGACGAAAATGTTTTAATAAAACAAAATAAATAAATTAATTAATTAATTAATTAATAAGGAAAAAAGAGTACTTTGGTGTTGTTTTGTTTCTTGTTTTGGGTTTTTATTTTCTTAACACACACGTCCGTTTCTAAAATTCCTGTTAATAGCCTGTGGCAGATCTAGAGACCATTAGCCTCTGATGCTTCCTGTATTCCTCCCCTGAACATGTTCTGTGTGTCAGTTGTTATTTTTACTAACATTCTTTATTGCATTTCATATTCCTATATAACCATAATTAACAAAATCTAATTTATTTATTTACTTATATGGTGTTCATATAAATCCATGATCAATACCAGTCACTTTATCTCCAAAGTTCTCTACATTTTCTATTACAATGTTTTATAGTAATTCTTTCCTTATCCAGCTCAGTATAATTGCTTATTAAAGTTTATATTCTATTTAACAGCAGTTTATATGTATGTTAATGTTTGTAGTTAGGTGTCTATTGTTTGTATACTTAAATGAAAACTTGACTGGGTATACCATTCTTAAGACATTATATATAGTTCTTTCAGCCTATGTAAACATCGCTACATAAACATCTGGTATGTTGATTATACTTATAGAGGGACCCTAATGATAATATAACTTTTCCCCCTGACCTTGATTGCCTTCTTATGCCAAGATGTTTATTATTTTAAAAATTTATTCTTGATAGTCTACAACATAAAAGTCAGGGTTCTTCCTTGATCAGATTTCCTTAATACTCAGTTTGTTTTTTCAATCAAAATATTATTTTTGCTTCTTTTTAGAATCAAAGGCATTTTACAGAAAGTCTTTTAATACTTTTCAGTTCTATTTTTTAATTCTCCAAAGGGGCCAATTAACATTACATTGAATCATCTTTGCTCACCATATGGAATACATTCTCTGTTTGCTTTAATTTCTTATTGTTTGTATATTTATTTGCCATGCTTATTTTAAAATACTCCTATATGTTAGTCATTTTTTAACCATGTCTATTGGGTTCTGTACCATTGATAATGTATTACTTCTTTTGAAGCTGTTTTTTTTTTCCTTGTGTTTATTTTCTCATGTCCTTAGTCTTCCTTTTCATTTCATTATGCTGACTTTAAAACTTATCTTTGAATGTGTAATTTATTTATTCCACTTTTGGGATTTAATAAATCCATAGATTAAGGCATTATGAGAAAAATTTTTCCCTTGAGTTAAGTTTTTATGCAGACTGAGTTCTTTTTTCTTTTGAATTATTTTTAATTGGTATTCAGAAATATCTACCTACTTATTAAGTTGTTTATTTTAAACTTTTTCATTCTTAAAATACTCTGTCTAGGGACCAGCAGATAGCATAATGGTTACATCACTGGACTCCCACATAGTCAACTGTGGTTTGAGTCCTGTACTCGGTGGCCTAATACTCACGCTGGGCAGTGTGTGCATATGTGCCCAAAATTCCACTAGGAGAATGGAGAAAAAGGGATTGTGGCATGGCCATCCCCTCAGGGGGTGATTTGTCACTTTCTATCTCTCTTAGTCTCTCCAGTTAGAGACTGCACATACCCTATAGCAAAAATATCTCCCCCTCAAAAAAAAAATACTCTGTCCTGTCATTCTACTTGACATGAACTGTGAGATAATATACTGAATTCTTTCTTTAAGGAATTCCTACCGCCATTCATAACAAAATTTACCATTTCAGGGTGAAGTTCTATCCATGTAGCCTGAGAGAATAAGTAAGGGCTAAGTGTGTAAGCTCAATTCAGAGCTGTCACTTACACATGGTTTATATACCTTCTTAAAATGTGAATCTCATTGACATTTAAGGATATTTTCTAGACTCAGACCATATCTTTAATATAGAATTAGGTCTGGATAGTTCATTTCTCTCAGAGAAAATCCACACTTAGACCAACTCCCAGGATTCACATATTTATTTGTTGCATCAGCTGTTTCCACTCTTTGAGGAGGCAAAAAAAGCACTTTTCATTTTGGGGTTAGTCCAGGAGAATTCTCAGAATTTTCTCAACTCAATCATGGCTTCTGAAGACTATGGGTTAAATTAAGAACTTGGACACATCTCAGTGATACCATTCGGGATTTATGTACGATTTGAATGCCTTTCTTTCAAAATTCAAGTGTTGCCCATGTGATAGTGACAAGGGGAGACAACTCTAAAGGTTATTAGGCCCCAGGGCTTCTCCCTCATTAATTTGATTACTGTATAAAAGAGGCTTCATGCAGCATTCAGCTGGCTTGCCTTCATAGCAGGAGGGCAGTCATTGGATGCTGGAGCCTTGATCTTGGACTTCTCCGCCTCCAGAACTGTGAGAGATAAATTTCCGCTATTCACAAATTTCCCAGGTGATGGTGTTTTATTATGGGAGCATAAAATAGGAAAGATAGAAATCAGTATCAGATCTGCGAGATGTTGCCACAACAAATACCCAAAAATGTGGAAGGGGATTTAGAACTGAGTCATGGAGAGAGACTGGAACAGTTTTGAAGTAAATGCTGAGGAAACCCTGTATCTCCATAAATGGAGCACTAACAGAAATTCTCCTAAGAGTTAGGTGATGGAGGAAAGAAGGCTGGAGAGAAAGCCTGAAACTTCCCAGAGATTACTTCCGTGGTTATGAACAGAATATTAGTGGAAAAATAGAATAAGCCATTTGATGAGATGGTAGAGATGAGAGATGGTGGAAAGACCATCATTGTTTTAAAAAACAGGGGACCTAGCTGAATTATCTCCATGACCTAACACCTTATGGAAGGTAGAACTTCAGAGCAATGAACTAGGATATTTGGTAGAAGAAATGTCTAGGCAACAAAGTGTTCAGGGTGTCACATGGCTCATCTTAACTGCATTTAGGAAATGCCAGGGAAAAGGTTTTCCAATGGTTATCAGGATTCTGACTTTGTTCCTTCCAAAGTTACTGTGTGGTAGACATTTACTTATTGTGTCGTCACAATGTGGCACTAATTCTATTGTTGATTTTTTCCTTCACTCTATATTTAGAAGGCCTCTCCAAATTTCCTCTTAAGATGTATCATTTTATATGGCCATTTCACTTCAATTTTTAACTTCAAATAGGTGAATTTCACTCCATTTCTTTTAAAATGTAAATAACCTGCCCTGTTTATCTTATCATCTTTTAAAATAAAATCTACTTCTGATGCATCACTTATATAGAATGTTCATGGCAACAAATTGTGGGAGACATCACCACTGTTTATGATCTCCCGTTTTTCCCTACTGAGCAACCCGAGAAAATTGCTCTTTCCTTCTGCCTTGCAGCTGAAAGGATCTGCACTACCAGTTTTCAGAATGCAAGTGGATAAGATATGTGTTACTTACAAGGGGGAACAGTTAACTGCTTGTGCTCACTTCCCCACCACTATGTTGTTGTTTTTTTTTTTTTTTTTAATATTTGTCATGCAAACATGAGACAAAAGAGATTTAGCGTGGCCCAGCCTGGAGGTGCAGTGGGTGGCAAACTGAACAATAGTGCTGGAAGTCACATGGTTCACTTCAGGTTCAGATTTCTGGATCAGTTGAAGAACATGATGGGCCTATGTGTTTGTGCCCAAGAACCTGAAAAGCTGGAAGACTGGGAAGCAGGTAGCAGCATCACAAGATCCTGCCAAAGATGCCTCTCCTCTCTCTCTCTTTGTCTCACATATGCACACGTATGCATGAGATTTATCATGAATTCACAAGAAGGATTTACCCAAAGCATGCTTCTGTACCAAAACAAAACAGAACCAAACAAACAATACCTAAAAAGACCCCACACTTTGTGTGAATAAAAATAAACTACTTTCTTTCTCAGTGGCTCTTTAATATTTCTAGTAAAATAGATAGCATAGATAGAATTTTGCTCAAAAATAATATTTTCCTTGTATCTTACCACCTTCTGAAAAGGACTTTACATATGGCTTTCTAGTGCTAAATAGTTTAGTGCAAACTGTATTATATAAGTGTTAATATTGGGAAGATTCATAATTTTTTTCCTATTTTCAGAATCAATTTTTTATTCTCTATGATTTTTACTTTTAAAAAATGTATTTGCTCAGTTTGGGGGAAATTTTGTTGCTTTTGTTATTTAACCTGTGTTTATTTTACTATAGTTCCACTGTCAGATAACACAAATACTGAAGATATATTGATAGCGATACTGACGTTTTTTGTTTTTTTTCCATTAAATTTCAGTAAATAAATTGCAATAAATTACTGCATACATTTAAATCATAGATAAGCTTTCTTTATGAAAAGTTGATATATTTGTAATTACTGCCATAATAATCACATCACTACAAAAATTTGGGGGATTTCATGTACTAAAATAAAAATAATGCATTTTCACCAGGGATTTCATCAGGTTTTTTGTAACCTATAAAATGTGTGCATTTAGTCTCCAGGTATTAAGAGAAAACTTGATTTGAATATAGATTACATTTTCATGGTTCAACTTGATAGTGGATTTTTCTATTTAGATTTCTAACACAGATGTTACAATGTAAATATCTTCTGAAAAGTGTTAGCTGCTTAAATAAAAATAATAAAAGAGGGAAGAAGGAACTTGTGAACAGTAAAGAAAGGATAATTATGCAGTAGTTTTGTTCAGTTCTTTTGAAAATGTATAATTAGAAAAAACCAATTGTTAGTTAGATAAAATGTTAGTGTAATTTCCTCATTTGTTACCATACTTAATAATATAAATTTTATAATATTCATCCTAAAAACTGCATTTATATTTTTTAAGAAATAGAGGGTGATTGTGAAAATAAAGTGTCAGAATTTAAAACAATAACTGGATTATTGTAATGCTCAAACTTGAACTGAAAGCAATTAATGTTGACATATATAAAATTGTTGATATATAAAATTAGTCACACATTTAACATCAGATGTAGGTATGTTTTTCTCTACCTGTT
Source organism: Tupaia tana (assembly GCA_026018925.1). Classification (NCBI taxonomy): domain Eukaryota; kingdom Metazoa; phylum Chordata; class Mammalia; order Scandentia; family Tupaiidae; genus Tupaia; species Tupaia tana. Next base: position 207,933,072 of record JAKSZU010000001.1, on the reverse strand, counting down.
CTACTTTTATTCTTATGCTTATCTTTCTGATTATGCATCAAGGTGACCTAAATACGGTAGTGAGTAACTTGGCTCTCAATATTTTTGTCCATATAAAATTAAAATTGATCATGGACTATTATGAAGAAAGTGCATATAGAAGAAATAACTAACAAACTTCTAATATAGTTTTTGTAATTGAAATGGCATTTTCTGAAATACGTTGAGAGTTAATTTACTACAAATGATTAAGTATTTGATATTTTGTAGAGCACCTTATAAAATGGGTGATAAGACTTAAAAACATAGAAGAAAAGTATTTTGAAAAATATTTTGAAAATATATTTTCTCACTTCTAAAGCTTCTATGAACTAGAATGTAATTCCTAAATGAAACTGTGCTAATTATTCAGTGTTTGTTTCCTTCCACTAAACAAAAAGGACATAACAACAAATTTTAGAAATTTGGAAAAAAGATTTTTTAAATTTCCAGAGTACGTGTGCCCTCACCAGGGAGAGTGAGGGAGGAGAAAGAGGAACGAGAAAGCATGGCCCAGTGGGCCATAGTCACTTGACAATCCTTTTTCTTCCATTTATCTGCCCTGACAGAATTTGTGACCTACACACACGTGTGCCCAGTGTGTTTTTCAAGCCAACGAGGCTGGGATTTGAACTGTAATCATACATGTGGGATCTAGTTCCCTTAACTGCTAGGATATGGGGCTAGCCTTCAAAATGTTTTGTTCTTACTTTCTATAAAATTTTCCCTCTATCTTGCATGTAAAGGAGTACTAATAAAAAATTTCATTACTAACCAACAGGATATATATCTTTAAATCTTTAGAGTTATAACAAGAAATTGCCCAACTGTAAGCAACTTCTGATACTCTTCAGTCTTTGTGGATTAGTATCTGCCATAGTAAACCAATTTAACATGGCTTTGTGGAATAAGGCATTATATATTTTGAAAAGTCTTTCTCTAAATGTTATAATTGAAGGAGAGAAAAGGGAAAATTAAATGCAAAATCAACACAAATTTTCATATTATGTAGATTCCCTATTGTACTATTTTTAGAATTGTATTATTTTATAATTTCTTATTTACATTTAACTGTACATCTTTATGGAGTACAACATGTTTTTTTCTTTTTGGAAATAATTAATTGTATTTATTATGATTAGTTTTTCAATTTGATATAGGGCATATGTGCTCACCAGAGACAGAGACCTACCCCCACACACACACAGAAAGAGAGAAAGAGAGAGAGCAAGCCACCAGGTCTAGGACTCGAACCACAGTCATCCATGCCAAAATCTAGTGCCTTAAACACCATGCCACCTGTTTGCCCACAATATGACTTTTCATGCATGCATACAGTGTTTAGCAATCAAATCAAAGGTACTATCATATATATCATCTTCAAAGAAAATTCCATTATATTGTGTACTTGAAATTTCTGTTCTACTAGTTTTTTTTTAATTTTTTATTATCATCATGATCTTGTTTATATTACATTAAATTGCATATAACTTTACAGTGTATTACATTGCTTTTTCAAAAGGGAATGCCATGCATGTCAGTCAATACAGAGACATTAAACCCCCCACTTCATCATTCAATATCTTTTCATTGTTTTTCCCAATCATTATTATTATTATTCCAATTTTTTTCAACAGTCAATCACTATTTCTCATTTTGCTTGTAAAAAGACTTTACCCATCATGAAATACTTCTCAGGCCAATCCTATTGAGAATACTATACTAGTTTTTCTGAGAAACATAGACAGATCATTAGCTATCACAGCAAAATTGGATGCCTTCAAATAGTGATCTTGGATGATAGAAATTTGTCTCTAGGGGACATTTGGAAATACCTAGGAACAGTCTCAAACATCAGGATTTAGGAAAAGAGATGCTACTGGCATCCGTGAGGTACAGGCTGGAGAGGACACTAAAAATCCAAGAACGTGCAAGAAAGCCCCCCAACAAAGAACTTACCAGTGTACAATATCAATGTCACTGATGCTGCAAAACCCTTTAAATGATGTACTTATTTCCATTTTTTGCACCAACAATTTAATGTGTATTTTTCATTTTTTTTTTTTTTTAATGCCAGAAATCAGGTGCATGGAGTTGCAGGGAAGGTGGAGAAAACTCCCCCTAATGGGGCCGGGTCACACCACCATCCTCTTTCCTACAGTTCTCCATCCCATCAGGATTCTGGCACATGCTTTCACCTGTATGTTAGCACCAGGGCCAGGATTCCAATCCCAGTTGGCAGTATGGGATCTGCCTTCCTCTGCGCAGTGCTTAGCTGCTAAGCTTCGGGCATGGCCCGACGTGTCTTTCATGTGTATCAGAAAAAGCCAAATTTATCTTAGAAGGCATTTGTCACTCTGGTATTATTCTCTTATTCTTTTTATCTACCACCTTCTTATTTCAGTTGGTACCTGTCAAACTTAATAATATTTACTTATTACATACATCCTAAACAATATTAAATTCTTCTATAAATGTTCTATGTATGCAGTATTCTGGAAGTTGAAAAGTAAACCGACTATAATACATTTTCATAGTGAACATAATCTTTTACTCACAGTCTAAAAAGTAGGCTAGAAATACTTTTCCTTCTCTGTTGGTAAAACTGTTGTAACCTCTGTTCCATCATAAAATTATTTTTAGCACCCAGATAAAATTAAATTTTATTTTCTATGGAGCCATCAATTATTTAAAAATGATTAAAGATTAAAATTTGTAATTAAATATATTGATGGTGTCTTTTACTTGTAATCTAAATTAACTTTCTGAGCTTTTTATTTTCTTGTGAAGAAATGAGTGTTTTATTTGTTAAGCTACAGATTATCATTTGCTGGCATAGTTATTTCATTTACTGTACTGAATATACTTCACTTTTTTCTTTTATGATGATTGGAGCCCAAGAAGAAATCCCTTTTAATTTTATCAACAGATTTTTAGATATGGTACATGACTGTAATTTTGAAGATATTTTTTGGGGGGTTGGGGATCTCTCTGTATATCATATGTTCTTTTTCCAAACAATTTTTAATCCACCATTTTGAAAGTTCCCCCCCCATTGTCTTTCTCCATTCACTATTGCTGACCAGAGTGGTCAAACCAGCCTTATGTTTGTTTCTTTGTATTTCTGTCTCTGGAAGCTTTTACAATTTTACTACCTCTTTTGTTCCTCAAAAATCTCACAATGAATTGTCAATTTAGATGATTTTCCTTTTCCCTGATCAGCACTTAGTATAGAAAAATCATGTAATTTGAAGTCTTATTTCTTATCTCACAGGAAACAAAACACCATGCTCAGTTTACTTCCTTGAACTAAACTTTCTTAACTCATGGCTTGACTGAAGAGTTTAAGTGGTATCAAGTTTTGAAGTTACAAACAGTGGGATTTCAATGAGCCTTTGTTTCTTCAGTTATGAAGTCTGAAAAATAAGAATACTCTAAAGATTGTTGTTAAAATCTATAACAGATATTGGACGTTGGTAGCTTTATATCCTGCATTGACATCAATCTAGCTTTTAAAAATTCATCTAATTGGTACCAGCAGATGGCATAAGGGTTATGCTGCTAGACTCTCATGTAGTCAACCGAGCCCGAGTCCTGGACTGTGTGGCTTGGAACTCATGCTGGGTTGATGTGCATGCTTGCCCCAAATCCCGAAAGTGGAATGGAGAAGATGGATTGCACCGTGGCCGCCCTGTCTTGGGGTGATTTCTTGCTTTCCATCTGTCTGTCTTTCCAATGAGTACTTGTGCCCTATGGCAAAAAGCTCTCTAAAACCTAAACAAAACAAAACGAAATATCATCCAATCTATATGTAGACCATAGTTTAATAGGATCTTTAGTTTCTGTTAGTTAAATGAGAAGGATAAGGATTTCAGAATCACAGTATTCATGGCAACATTCAGATTAGTGTTAAAAATCAAATGAGGGACCAGCAGTTAGCACAATGGCTATGTCGCTGGACTCCCATGTAGTCGACCACAGTTCGAGTCCTGGACCCAGAAGCTTAAACACGCTGAGCACGTATGCGTGTGTGCCCAAGATCCCAAGAAGAGAATGGATGAGAAGGGACTGTGGCGTGGCCATCCTTCCTTGGAGGTGGTTTCTCACTTTCTGTCTCTCTGTCTCTCTGGCGAGCACACGTACCCTCTAGCAAAAACCTCTCCAAAAAGAAAAAAGAAAAAAAAAATCAAAAGAGTGCCAGCTACATACATATTTAGAGCACAGTTGTCTCAATAGATTTCTTTTTCTTTCAAAAATTTAATTATTTAATAGATTTCTTTTTATTTTCTTGAGTACTCAGCTATGACCAGGAATCAGAAAATATTTTGCCTTTCTCTGCTTTCTTTGAGTTGTACTTTTTAGCTCTATAATATAAATAAATTACTAAACATCATCACTAGCATCCCAACACATTGTGAAGGAAAGATTTAGGGACCTTTATTTATTAATTATCCCTCTTTACCTCATCTACTTCATTTACAAGTAAAAAGATTTTAAGCTGTGTCAATTCAATTTAACTTGTAAATATTGCTCAATATTCATACCAGATTAAATTTCATGGTTGGGTTTGGTTACACTCTTGATAGATAGGAGTTTCTATCAATGCTATCTCATGAATTGAAGGCTTACTGTTCACTGGTTACTCACAAATACTTCAGATAATTTACTCCATCTCTCAAGAAAGAAAGCAAGAAATTAAAATAATGATGGGTTTTCTATCTATTTGATTTCAGTTAACCCCATGTTCAGTAGTTAAAGACAATTATTTTCAAGCATGTCTCTCTCTGTCCAGCTCAGGTATGACTTTCTCTAATTTAGTTAGATCTGTTGTGACCTTGCCTTTAATCTTGTAACTAGTACATTTTCTGGTTGAAATGATCTACCATGCACAACTTTAATAAATGCACAGTGAGCTTGTGGCCCCTGTCCTTGGCATGACTTACTGCGATGCCTTCTTCCGTACAATATGCACCTGCCTTTTTCCTTTTCTCCTCAGGTCTATACTTACCTTTTCAGTCACCTTCTCAGTGAAACCTTCCTAACAACCACATCAGAATCACATCTGCTAACCTTACCATATTCCTTTTCTACCCTTAGTAGTTATCATGATAAACTATCATATCTCCATTACCTAAAACTGTACCTGGAACACAGATAATCTTTAAATATTTCTTAAATGAATCAATGAATCAAGGGACATAATGTGTTGTCCATCTTAAAAATTATGAGCTAACACCAAAATAAAAATATATATTGATTTTACCGTAAGCCCGAATAGGAGAATGTGAAATGCTATCTCAGGATTCTGTAAAGAAACTCTCTTTTGTACCTTTCCCTGGGGAAGTACACATCATTGTCAACAAAGTTAATCACATCTTGCTTGAGCTAAACAATTATTTAAGAGTATTCCCTTTTGTGCTTAAAGTATATAAGCTCATCTAACATTCTGAGATAAGATTTTATCTAAAATCTTCTTTGATTCTGGGATAAATTTCCTTGGAAGAGAAATAATAAATATTACGTTAGTTAAATAAGTGTTTAATTCTTCTAAATATTATGAAGATAATTTCTTATTTATATATTAGGATTTTAAAAAATTTTTCCAAGTATGTTTCAATGACAAGAGTCCTATATCATCCAGGTTCCCTAATAAATTTTATTTATTTGACCTGTAAAAAGTTAAGCCAAATGTAAAATGCTCCTACACATAAATACCTCTATATAATAATTTACTAACATTAGATAAGTAATTGTATGCTGTTTATGTACTTTTTAAAAATTTATATTTATCTTACTCTTTACTGAGATTATAGCAATTTATTAAATACCTGCAATGTGTGGGCAGATTTTGTTCAGATACTCCCTGATGCAGTTTGCTATAAAACTTTGTGATCTTTATCAATTCAGTTTTGGATTTTTATCATCTTGAATTGTATTTATATATATAATCATCTTTTTAAGAATTTGACATATATATATATATATCATATATAGTCATATATATATTTAAGGTTTTTGACATAGGGCATATGCATGTTCTTACCAGAGAGGAAAAAAAGACGATGAGGGGAAAAGTGAGATATCACTTCCTGGGCGGATGGTCATGCTGCAGTCCTTTCTCATTCTCCTCTTGTGATTTTGGGCATGCACACACACGTGCCCAGTATAATTTTCAAGCTGCCATGTCCAAGACTCAAGCTGCTGTTGGACAAGTGGGAGTCCAGGGCCTTAACTCTATGCCACCTGCTGGCCCCAGACATGATACATTAAAGAAAAGGTTTTTTTATTTTTATTTTTATTGTTAAGACTGATTTTTCCTAAAGGGCACGTGCACTAGCCAGAGAGACAGAAAACGAGAAATCACCCCCCCAAGGGGGATGTCCACGCTGCAATCCCTTCTCCTCCATTCTCCTCTTGGGATTTTGGGCATGCTTGCAAGCTTGCCCAGTGTGAGTTTTAAGTCACCGCATCCAGGACTAAACTGCAATCAACTGTGTGGGAGTCCAGCAATGTAACCATTTCACTATCTACTGTCCCAAAGAAAAGTTTTTAGAAAGACAATGTTACTACTGTTCATTGAGATAGACATTATTTCTCTGATTTGTAAGAATTTGAAGACATATAACACATAGACTTTTTTTTTTTTGTAAAAGGAATTTGAATACATGCATTTGAGTATATCTTATTTAGGGAGTAAAGTGATTATAGCTTTTTTTTTAACAATTATTTATTCAATTTAATTTATTTATTTATTCTTTTTTTTTTTTGAGAAGTTTTCGCTATAGGGCGTGTGCACTCGCCAGACAGAGAGAGACAGAGAGACAGAAAGCGAGAAATCACCCCCCAGGGGGGATGGTCACGCTGCAATCCCTTCTCCTCCATTCTCCTCTCGGGATCTTGGGCACACATGCACATGCGCCCAGCGTGAGTTTTAAGCCACCGGGTCCGGGACACGAACCGAGTTCGACTATATGGGAGTCCAGCGACATAGCCATTATGCTAACTGCTGGTTCTCTTTATTCGTTTATTTTAATTTGACCAGACAGACAGACAGACAGACACACACACACACACACACACACACACACACACACACACATACACGCACACACAGAAAGAGAGAGAGGGAAAGTGGGAAAGCAAGCCACCAGGTTTGGGATTGAAATCATGGTCATCCATGTGGGAGTGTCCAGTGCCTTAACCACCCTGCTACCTGCTGTTCCCCCATAGTTGTTTTTTATAAAAATGTATTTGCTTGATTTCAATGATTCTTTCAGGATGTTTCTTGCTGAACTTTTATTTTCTTTGCATTAAATTTATATGAATTATCATTATGAAATACATGATTTTTACATACAAATGTAAATAATTTCACTTACTCTGAGATGCAGCCTAAATCTCTTTCTAATAGAAGACATTTATAGTAAATTACTCATCTCTCACATCACAGCAGACTGAGGTTAAAATAATCCAAACACATCATTTTATTCCGAGTAACAAGGAATTTATGAAATATAAGGAGCATCATGCCCATTAACAGGGCTCATAAAGCACTATCGCAATTTGGAAAGGATGCTAAAAATACCATTTGTTTTTATGTACTCTCTTTAATTGCAAAAATGCCCTTTTCTCTGATACTCCTTTTCACTGGTGATATGTGTGGGGCATGTGAGAGGTGGAAAATCAAAGTAGAAAGATCGAAATAGCTCATTGCATTTTTCAAATTGTTCTTTTCACTTAATGTTCCCAACCAGTCAAACTAGTTAAAATAATGGAATCAGTCCCTTAAAAAGTGTTGGAAAGATAATTGCCCAAGTTGCTAATCTTTGTATTGATAAAAGCTTAAAATCCTTGGAGAAAAATTACTTAAGAAATTGAAAAACTATTGAACAATGCTGACCACAGGATCAGTAAAACTAGTAGTCATACTGAATTTTTTGAACTAACTATATACATCAAGTGTACACGTAAATTTTTATACCATATAATAATGGTGGCATTTATCAGTGGCTGAATATGATATAAATTTAAATGGAAAATAGAAAAGAAACACAGAATTAAAGAGTTATCTTACATTGCATTCACTGACTATTTTGGAGCATTTTTAGTATATTCTTATAAAAAGATACACATTCCAAATGTGAAATTAAATCATATTTTAATTTATCCTGTTGTTCTTGAACAGTTACTATGTCTTCAGGCAAGATAGTAGATGATGAAGGTAAAATTAGTCATCGATCAACCAAGCAATATTCCTTGGTTTCATGGGGTTTACATTCTAGAAGATGAGAAAAAGGCAAAATAATATAAACTGCATATTTAATTTGTTATTTAGTGCAAATGACTAAGGGGAAACATAAATTAGGTAAAGAGAACAAAAAAACGTCAGTGGAAGGGTTAGTTGTAACTGAGAAGGAGATTTTCTTTTTTTTCTTTTTTTGAGAGGTTTTTGCTACAGGGCACGTGCACTCGCCAGAGAAACAGAGAGAGACAGAGAGACAGAAAGCGAAAAATCATCCCCCTGGGGTGATGGCCATGTAGCAATCCCTTCTCCTCCATTCTCCTCTTGGAATCTTCAGCACGCACGCACACGTGCCCGGTGTGAGTTTAAGCCACCAGATCCGGGACTCAAACCATGGTTGACTACATGGGAGTCCAGGGACATAGCCATTATGCTAACTGCTGGTCCCAAGGAAGAGATTTTCTAATTAAACATCACAAAAAGGTGAGGGATCGATCCAAGTCAACATCCAGGAATAGAGAAATAATAGAGAGGTAAGAGGAGGAACAAAGACCAGAGCAGATAATGTCCCTGATGTGTTCAAGGAAAGGGAGGGAGTAGAGTGTGATTAGAAGAGAAGCAGAAGGGACCAGGAGGCATGGGTGAGGACTGACTGGAAACCAAGGACCAGGTCATCAGGACCTTCTAGGTAGGTCCTGGCAAACTCATTGGCCTTCATACTGAGGGAGAAAACCATAGTGGGACATGACAGGGGCCTGGTATGAAGAGGTTTACATGTTATGTTCTATTATTTAGATATACCACTAGAGATAAATAATTATATTCACAGCGGAACTACTGAGAGATACCTGGTCTAGATCAACCCAAGGAGATCATTCTCAGAGCTCTGCATGGGGTATAGCTGTTACAGACTTGTTGGGATTATAAATAAAGGGGGGCTGGACTAGATGATCACTAGGGTTTTAACGAGTCCTGTGGTAGGCTCCTTATGGTTTAGGGCATCTTTACATATAACGTAAGTCCCAAATATGGGATGTATTACACACATGTTTATGGGCAAACATTTTTATAAAAATCATGATATTAAAACAAGAACAGGGGCCAGAAGGTGAAGTAGTGGTTAAGGTACTAGATTCCCACTTGGTTGACTGCAATTTGAGTCCCAGACCTGGTGACTTGAAACTCATGCTGGGTATGTGTGCATTGTACCCAAGATCCTGAGAAGAGAATGGAGGAAAAGGGATTGCAACATGGTCATTCCCTCCAGGGAGATAATTTCTTGCTTTCTGTTTCTCTATCTCCCTCTGTCTCTCCAGTAAGCACACATGCCCTATTACAAAAATCACTCTTAAAAAAAAAAAAAATGGCATACTGGGCAAGACCTGGGGCTTAGTGTTTAAGGGAATCAGATTCAAGATGGCACACCAAGGTTCAAATCCTGGGCTTGCTGGCTTGAAAAACATGCAGAGTGTATATGTGTGCATACCCTAAATCTCAACAGGATGGAGAAATGGAGGATAAGTGATTGTGGTATGACCACACCCTGTTGTTAGTGGGGCATGCTTTCTCCCTCTCCCTGTCTATCTCTTTCTGGTCAGTGCATGTGCTCTCTGGCGATTAAAAACTATTTCCAATTACATCTTTTCTGTTAACAACTGATTTTACTCAATGTTAATTTCTTGTTTTTTTCACAAAATAGCAAAGAAGCTCCCTTTGTCCAAGTGTGAATTAGAGACTGAAGTTTGACAATTAAATGTTTAGATATGTTTTCCTTTTATAAGTTAAAAATTGAAAAATTTTAGCCACTTGTAAAGCTATTTTTTGGAAAAAAAATAAGAATCACAATAAAAGTCCTATATACAAAATTTAAGAATAATACTTTTCATACATATAAATGTTGAGAAGAAAACTATAAACAGCTAATTTTTTTGGAAAAGCAATTAGGTAAATAGCTATAATAAAACATAATCATTAAAATAGTAGACTTTTATTTTGACTAGCATAATTGAGTTTTAATTATGAGTTTTATGAATTTTCCATTTTAAGCAAATGAACTGTAAGGCATTTTTTTAAAGATCATGGCATATTTATTCTTATCAACCCTCTTCAGCATCCTATTACTGAAATTATTCTTTTTTTCAGCTTTGCCACAGAGCATATTTGTTTTCCAGAGAAAGGGAGGGAGAAAGAGAGAGGAAAAGTGAGAAAGCACCTCCCAAACTGGGATGGTCACATCACAATCCCTTCTTCTCATTTCTCTTTTTAGGATTTTGGGCACAGAAGCACACCTGCTTGCTATGATTTTTATAACTCTGGTCTGGGTCTTGAGCCATGAATTCATCTATGTGGATTCCAGCTGCCTTTACCACCACATCACTTTCTGGCCCACTGAAATTATTGTTTAAAAAATATAAATATTAAGATATATTTGTAGGACCAGCAGTTGGCGTAATGGCTATGTTGCTGGAATCCCACGTGTTGAGTCCCTGACCTAGTGGCTTAAACTCATGCTGGGCACACATGTGTATGCCCAGGATCCCAAGAAGAGAATGGAAGACAAGGGATTGTGGTGTGGCCATCTCGCCTGGGGGGTGATTTCTCGCTTTCTGTCTCCCTGTCTCTCTGTCTTTCTGGTGAGCGCATATGCCCTATAGCAAAAACCTCTCAAAAAAACAAAAAAAAGATGTATTTGTTAAATATATTGTATTAGGTGCTTAATTACTTAGTAAAGGATTCAATATGTAGTTACATGACTTAACGAAACACAAAATGGTATGCTTTGAGATGTTCATCTTCGGTCAACTTAGATCAGGTAAAAAAGATAAATAATTATACAATAATGCCAAGCACAGTAGTTTTACAAAAATTACTTCTTACATGGATTTCAAAGTCAGATATTTAAAAAATATTTATACAATTGAATTCTTTATACTACATCTAAAAGTACAATAAATTGATCATGAATCCTTACATGATCTTGACAATAGATTTGATGAGACTAATAAGTATAATACAGTGATAAAATCAGAGAAATGGAAGAGAATATAAATGTTAAGAAAAATAAAAGGCAATATTATATAATAAACATAATCCAATAATTCTTTAGTGTCAAAAGTTAAAGGGCCATGTGGTGATTGGGTCAGCCAGTGGAGTGGTGGTTAAGGCAGCTGTACCCCACATGACTGGCTGCATAGTTCAATCCCACACTGGTTGTGTGTGTATACATGTCCAAAAATCCCAAAAGGAGAAATGGAGGAAGAATCCCAGCATGACAACTCCCCTTGGGGGAGGGGTGCTTTCTCCCTTTCCTACTCTCTCGCTCTCCAGCGAGAGTATGTACTCTCTAGCAAACTTTAAAAAAAAAAAAAATAGGAAATGGTGTAAATGTATTCTAAAGAAATTTAAATAGGGACCAGCAGTTAGCGTAATGGCTATGTCACTGGACTCCCACGTAGTCGACCGCAGTTCGAGTCCCAGACCCGGTGGCTTAAACTCACGCCGGGCGTGTGTGCGTGTGTGCCCAAGATCCCGAGAGGAGAATGGTGGAGAAGGGATCTGGCAAGCGCATGCACTCTATAGTGAAAACCTCTCAAAAAAAAAGAAAAAAGAAATTTAAATACATGAGTGCATGACACAGCTACAAAAGAGTCAGTCCAGTAATACATTTTAAGTTTGACAGCAGATAGGATAGGCTTTATTCACTACTTATTTCCAGAAGCAATAGAATTCTTAATGAGACTGAGCTGATAATGTCCTTCATGTCCCCAGTGAGCCATGTTCTCTGTAACTAGTATAAAATCTAAGACATTAAATGGGATTTATTATTATGCCTGACTGGATTGGCTACTCACTAAATTGTAAGTTCCTTGAGGATTTAAATGATGTTTTATTTATTCTTTTCTGGTGCTTCTTTTAGTGCCTAAGCACAGTAAGTAATGGACGGTAGGTTAGCATGGTTGTGTTGATTACACCATAATGGCTTGTTATGCTCAGCTTAAAGGACCAGTCTCAATCACTGTTTCCCTTCCTTGTCCCTCATTGGCTCTTAATCATTTCAGGTGTCTTTGATCCCTAGTGACCACTAAAAGAGTCACCAAATGGTGTCATCTTACCATAGCTCAGTTGTTCCTATTTCCGCATCTTAATTTGCCTCTCAGTAGCATTTGCCATAATTCAGTATTCCCTTTTGGAATGACTGTTTGCCTGGAGTCTTTAAATGTATCTCTGCCTTGTTTTTAACCACCTCCATATTTCTCTTTTATTGTTTCCTTATATTGGTTTCTGTTTCTCACTTCTATCTCCATGTTTTGGAATATCCCAGAACTTTGTTGAGTTTGAGTTCTGCCCATGGAGGAAGTGATAATCTTTTCAAGAAGGAGAAAACAAATAAATATGTAAAAATGTAAGTCAGATTCCTATTTGATTTGGGTCTGAAAATCTTCCTCCTTTTTCCATTATCTCATTTGTAAACATTGTAAGCCTTGATTAAGCTATGCTGATCAAGTAATAGTCCATTGCATATGCCACAGTGGCCTACGAGTGTTCACCAGTATTTGTGATGTATTTCTTTGTTATGGCTAGAGCATGTTTGTCAGCTCTCTTGGGTTTAGTCAATGCCATGAAATTAGTTCTAATTAATGGCATATGGATGAAAATAAGCATATCATTTTCGGATATGATTGTTGAAAGCTTTACTTTTGACTCCTTTTTTCCCATGTCTCCTGGCCGGATACAGAGGAGAGAGAGAATATTTAATCCATTATGAAGTACTGCATTATATATCTCTTCTACTTTGCTATTGATGAGTGTGTGTGTGTATGTGTGTGTGTGTATGTGTGTGAGTGTGTGTGAAAGAGAGAAAGGGGATTATTTGTTGAGTTTCTGGGATTCTCATTTTCACATTTATTTTTTAAATGTTGCATGTGAATGAAAATAGCTTATATTTCTGCATTTCTTCTTTTTATTTATTTTTTAAAAATTTACCAGAAGGCATATACTCACTGGAGAAAGAGCAAGAACAAGAGAGACAGAGAAAAAAATTGATAGAATATCCCCCATGGAAGATGGTGATGACACAATCCCTTCTCTTCCATTTCCTCCTTCTTTGGGGATTTTGGACATGCATGCACATGCGCCCAGAATAATTTTCAAGCTGCTAGGTCCAGGACTCAAACCGTGCAATCAGCCATATGGGATCAGCAGTGTTACTATAACTAGCATGCCACAGACTGGCCCCACCTTTGCATTTCTCTGGTCAGGACTGACAATTTCATTTCATTTACCAAATTTCTAGTTCGAGAGTGGTCCTTTCTTTTTCAGTAGAGCAAAATATGGCTTTGTTGGCTGTGTTTATGTTCAGAAGTTTGGGGAGGTATATTGTTTCTGATTTGAATTATCTTTTGCTCTATCCTATTTCCCTTTCTTATCATTGTTTTCCCTCTTCACTGCTCATTTTCACAGTTGATTTTATTTCTCTTTTATCATTAGGGTATTATAAATAAGACTGTTTCCTTATGTCTTCTGTGCACCTGAAGCAAGTATTCTGAGGTAGCAATAGATTTTTCATTATTTTAGTACAAAAGGAAGACTTTCGGGGCATAGTTTATGAGCAATCTTTTTCTGCTTCTGGTTTCTTTCTCTTTTTCTTCACAGTTTACCCTGGGCTTTTCCTTCTCTCTATGAAGACATGAAATGGAAATGTGATAGCTTGCCTGGATTTGGTGAAGCTGTTCTGGGAGTGTTGGGCAAATCAGTTCTGCAGGTAAACTCTTGAAGTTTTCTATCAGCTATGGATATGGATAGCTTTTAGCAAACATTAATTCTTAAAACAACTCCCCTAAATAAGTAGTAGTATGCCTATTTTGGTTTTGTACATACAGTGATTTTATAACTATTATTAAAAAAATTTTAAGTCTTCTAAAGTTCTAAGCCATCACTCATTTCTTTGTTCTCTGCTCTTTGCCAGATATCAGATAATGTGGTAACATGCTTAGTTTTCCTCCTTCTTACTTGCTTTCATCTCAGATAAATTTAAAAATTTTATAGTGTCCTACCAGGAACAGAGACTTTAGGCACTTAAAGTTCAAATTTAAAATTTTATTGGGACCAGCAGTTGGTGTAATGGCTAGGTCGCTGAACTCCCAGGTAGTCAACTGGGGTTCAAGTCCCAGACGCGGTGGGTTAAACTCATGCCAGACACGTGTGCGTGTGTGCCCCAGAACCCGAGAGGAGAATGGAGGAGAAGGGATTGCGGCATGGCCATCCCCCCCCTGGGGGGGGTGATTTCTCACTTTCTGTCTCTCTGTCTCTCTCTGTCTTTCTGGCAAGCATACACACCTATAGCAAAGACCTCTCAAAAAATTATTTCAATTAAATTGTACAGACTTGAAATTTCAGTATATACTTAAAATTCTATTGGGAAGTTAAATATGTCAAGAAAATGTTTTTATTTTAATTTTGCCACAGGGCACATGCACTCCTGGAAGAGAGAAAGCAAGCGAGAAAGTGAGAGCCCCCTCTGCACCTCCTTGGGAATGGTACACCAGAATCCTTTCTTATTTCTCCTTCTTCTTGGTTCTCTGAGCAAGTCTGCAAATGCATTCAGTATGTCTTTCAAGCCACTGGGTTCAGGGCTCAAACAGTGTAGTTGCCCATTTTAAATGCAGTCACCTTAACCTCCAGGCCGCAGGTTGTCCCAATAATATTTTCTATTCTCTTTAATATCCTGATATGTCTATACTATTACAATAAATCTTTGTTCACCTTATATTCTTTTTATATTTTTTGGCATACATTAAGCTGATCTTCCTCCCTGTTTATTAAGATTTTTCTTCATCTAACTAAGTACTGTTTCAAGAAATATTTATTAACAAGGTCACTTAAAATTTCCCTAAAATTCTCCATAGTCTAGGCTTCCAAGGCACATGATGCAGTGTTCTGTTTAACAATAGAAAACATAGACTCGCAGGTGGAGAAACTGGCATTCAAGAAAGTTAAAGAAATGACTTAATTTTCACTAAACTCTTTACCTCAAACAGACCCTTCAATTTTAAATGTAAACACTATCCCATAGTAATATTAGCCATGGGTATTTTTTTTCTCCAAAAGGAATCACATATATTTTCACTCCATGTTACAGATGTTGTACATATTCAAACATATTGTTTGCCTCTATCGCCTCTTCAAAATCATGCTAATCAATAAACTCACTGATAGATCTTATTACTTACAAATAATGAAGCACCTATGTTAGGCTCTTCCAAATTAAATTTTATATTACCTGAAAACTATATTTCAGTGTTTTTTATTTCTTTTACAATTATATTTAGCTTAACATTTTCAGAAATTATTCTGAAAATAGTGAGCTCATGAGAAAAAAATCCTCCCCAATGTTACCTATCACTTGCCCTTATAAGAACGTACAATGCTACAGTACTCACAAGTTCAGTGGCTAACAAGAAAAAGAATTGGTTCTCACATTGGTTTCCAGACTGACCACAGTTTGACCGATTTAGGCCAAGCTTGGCTCAGTAGCAAGGTAGGTTTGACTCAAGACAGGATGGGGGCCAGGTAAGCTCCCAGGGAATGTCAGTATCCATAGACCTGCAAACACCTTGGGTATTCTCATAAATGGAAAGATCACAAGAACTCAGCCAAATGGGGAAATCACATTTAAGGCATGCTCAAAGCACATCCATGAATATTTTATTGGCCAACAGATCTCACATGGCCAAATTCAATACCAGTGAGGCAGGGAAGTATAATCTGCCTAAACAAGAAAGAGTTTAATATTTACTAAAAAAATCAAGTTTACTCCCAAGAATCCCTGCTTTAAACTCTGTGGTGTGTGTAGTGTTGATTATTTATTTTCTGATGCAGAAATGGAGACTGGGATGGTTAAATAATTGGCCTAATTTTTACATTTAAGAAATACCAGAGTCATACTTTAAGATCTATTTGATCCCAAAGCCTCTTATAGTTCTACTGCATATTTTTCTATCTAATAATTATCAGATTAATCTTTGGAATTATCTCAACATATTTCCCTTCATTCAAGAAAGTAAACAATATGTTTTGGAATTATTCATATCAATATACTTTATATAAATACCTAGTTTTTGTACTTTGTACAAGGAACAGCTATCATTTATGCAGGATATGATTTAGGCAGACTATTGAAGTCTTAAAATACCAGGTAAGTAAGATTAATTATTAATTTAATGCTATATTAAACACTAATGACAAGAAAGCATAATCATTCACTTGTAACTAGAAATGGCACTCATCATTAGAAAATGTAAATTAAAACCACAATGAGGTATCAGTTTTTACCTGTTAGAATGGCAATTATCAAAAAGAAAATAAAAATTACAAGTGTTGACAGGAGAAATCAGATATGACCTGCTGATCAGAAGGTGAAATGGTGCAGCTTCTGTAGAAGACAATAGGATGTTTCCTAAAGAAATTAAGAACAGGGACCAGAAGTTAGAGTAATGGCTATGTCGCCGAACTCCCATGTAGTCAACTGCGGTTCTTGTCCCGGACCCAGTGGATTAAAACTCATGCCAGGCGCATGTGCGTGTGTGCCCAAGATCCTGAGAGGAGAACGGAGAAAAAGGGATTGCGGTGTGGCCATTAAGTACAGAATCATTATGAGACCTGATAATCCCACTTGTGAGCATATAGTAAAAAGAATTGGAGGCAGGAACTTAAACAAATATTTGTACACTAGTGTTCATAGCTGCATTATTCACAATAGACAGATGTGGATACAAACTGAAGTCTATAGTCCAATAAACACAGTGTGGTATAATCATGTGGTATATAATACAATATTATTCAGCCTTAAATAGAAATTATATTTTATTCTTTCTTCTTTATATTATTTTATTATCATGATTTTTAATATTGCATTTAATTACATGTATCTTTACAGTTTATTACATATCTTTTTTCATCACTATTCCCAATCATATCAGTCAAGACAAAGACATAACTACCCACATTATCATCAGATAGCCTTTCATCATTTTTATCATATTATTATTATCATTATTTATTCCCATTAATTTTTAAACTTTCAATCACTGTTTATCATTTGGCTTGTAAAGAAAATGTACACAATAAGAAATACATCTCAGACCAATCCAGTTGAGAATACTATACATGTTATCATCAACAGGTAATAAACAATTTCTGTGTCCCACTAATGTCATGCTTCTCTATTTGTTCTTTTGCTATCCTTTCCGATACTCTTCCCTTCTCCCCTGCTCCATTCCTACTGTTATCCATTACTATTTTCATTTTTTATACCTTTCAATATTTCAATCTGTACCATAGAGTGCAGATAGTCTATATATATTAAATGGATAAATACAATATCTTTTTTTCATATCCTGGCTTGCTTCATTCAACAATAGATCTTCCATATTTGACCACTTTCTATCAAATGCCAAGGTCTTGTTGATTTGATTTTTATGACTAAATAGTATTCCATTGAGTATAGGTACCACACTTTTTCCATCAATCCATCTGTTCATGGACATTTGCGTTGGTTCCATGTCTTAGCAATCATGAATAATGCTACAATAAATATTGAGGTACAAGTGCTTTTCTGACTGAGTAGTGGGATTGCTGGATCAAATGGTATTTCTAGGGGTCAGCAGTTTGCGTAATGGCTATGTCGCTGGACTCCCATGTAGTCAACCACGGTTCGAGTCCCGGACCCGGTGGCTTAAACTCATGCCGGGCGCGTGTGTGTGCGTGCCCAAGATCCCAAGAGGAGAATAGAGTAGAAGGGATTGTTGCGTGGCCATCCCCTCTGGGGGGTGATTTCTCGCTTTCTGTTTCTCTGTCTCTCTCTGTCTGGTGAGCGCACGCGCCCTGTAGCAAAAACCAATCCAAAAAAAAAAAAAAATGGTATTTCTAAGTCTTTGAGGAAACTCCATATTGTTTTCCACAGTGGCTGAAGCAGTCTACATTCCCACCAACAGTGTAGGAGGAGAGTTCCCCTTTCAAAAAACTCCACCAACACTGATCACTTTTTGTACATTTAATCTTTACCATTCTGACAGGGGTTAGGTGGTACATCATTGTGGTTTTAATCTTTAAATAAATAAATAGATAAATAAAATTTAAATAAAATAATTTAAAAAAAGAAATGACCCTTTTATTTCAATCTTGCTAAGAGTCTTAATCATGAAAGGATGTTGTATTTTATCAAATGACTTCTCTTCATCAATTGAAATGATCATATGATTTTATGTTTCTTTCTGTTAATATGGTGTATTATATTTATGGTCTTGTATAGGTTGAACCACCTTTGCATCCCTGGAATAAAGCCTATCTGGTCACTATGAATAATAATCTTTGTTATATATTGTTGAATATGATTTACAAGTATTTTGTTGAGAATTTTTGCATCTATATTCATCAGAGATATTGGTCTGTAGTTTTGCTATCTTTTTTTTTTTTTTTTTTTTGGAGAGGTTTTTGCTATAGGGCACATGCGCTTGCCAAAAAGACAGAGAGAGACAGACAGAAAGAGAGAAATCACCCCCCCATAGGGGATGGCCACGCTGCAATCCCTTCTCTTCCATTCTCCTCTCGGGATCTTGGGCATGCATGCACACGCGCCCGGCATGAGTTTAAGCCACCGGGTCTTAGACTCGAACTGCGGTTGACTACATGGGAGTCCAGCGACATAGCTATTATGCTAACTGCTGGTCCCAATGAAGTTTTTTGCTTTCTTGTCATGTCTTTATCTGTTTTGGCAATGAGGATGATGGAGGCTTCATAAAATAAATTTGGAAAGTTTCTTTCCTTTTGGATCTTTAGAAATAATTTGAGTAGGCTAGGGATTAACTCTTCCTTAAAAGTTTTGTAGAATTCAAAAGTGAAGCCATCAGGACCTGGGCATTTTTTTGTCAGGAGGTTTTTTATTACTGATTCAATCTCATGGCTTATTATAGATCTATTCAGGTTTTCTCTGTCTTTCTGATTCAATCTTGGTAGATGATATGCATCCAGAAATTAGTCTATCTCCTCCACATTCTCTTGTTTGTTGGCATGTAGTTGCTCATAGCATCCTTTAATGTTTGTATTTCTATTGTGTCTTTTGTAAAGTTGTCTGTTTCATCATATATTTGATTTATCTAGTTTATTTCTTCTTCTTTTTTCAGTCTAGCTAATGGTGTGTCGATCTTGTTAATCTTTTCAAAGAACTAGCGTTTGCTTCATTTATTTTCTGTATAGTTTGTTTATTTTCTTTCTTTTTTTTTTTTTTTTTTTGAGAGGTTTTTCGCTATAGGGCACGTGCGCTCGCCAGACAGACAGAGAGAGACATAGAGACAGAAAGCGAGAAATCACCCCGCAGGGGGGATGGTCACGCCGCAATCCCTTCTCCTCCATTCTCCTCTCGGGATCTTGGGCACGCACGCACACGCGCCCGGCGTGAGTTGTAAGCCACTGGGTCCGAGACGCGAACCGCGATCGACTACGTGGGAGTCCAGCGACATAGCCATTACACTAACTGCTGGTTCCCTAGTTTGTTTATTTTCTATTTCATTTATTTCTACTCAAATCTTTATGATTTCTTTTTGCCTGGAATTTCTGTTGTTGTTGTTGTTATTTTTCCAATTCCCTAAGGCTTGATGTTAGGTTATCTATTTGACACCTTTTCATCTTGTTCTTATGCACACTAATTGCTATAAAATTCCCTCTTATGACTGCTTTTGCTATGTCCCATAGAGTATAGAAACTTGTATATGCATTGTTATTTGTTTCCATAATTTTTTTTATTTCAGATTTAATTTCTTTGGTACTTAAGTCATTCAGAAGTAGGTTGTTTAGTTTCCATATGTTTGTGTATTTTCGAGATTGTTTCTTGAAATTAATATCAAATTTAATTCCATCATTGTCAGAGAAGATGCTGGATATAATTTCTATGCCTTTGAATCTGTAAAGACTTTATTTATGTACTATCATATGGCCATTCTTTGAAAAAGTTCCATGCCAGATGAGAAAAATGTATATTTTGTGGTCTTATGGTGGAAAGTTCTATAGATGTAGGTCAAGCCCATTAGATTTATAGTATCATTTAGTTCCTGTATCTCTCTGCTTATTTTTTGTTTAGATCTGTCTAAAGGAGATAATGAAGTGTTGAGATCCCCAACAATTATAGTGTTGCCCCTATCTCTCCTTTTACCTCTAGTAGTCTTTCCTTCACATATTTTAGGTGCTCCTGAATTGGGTGCATAGATTTTTATGTGTTATTTCTTCTTGATGAATTAGACCATTTACTGTTGTATAATGCCCTTTGTCTCTTCTT
Organism: Tupaia tana; assembly: GCA_026018925.1. Classification (NCBI taxonomy): domain Eukaryota; kingdom Metazoa; phylum Chordata; class Mammalia; order Scandentia; family Tupaiidae; genus Tupaia; species Tupaia tana. The sequence continues at coordinate 207,912,484 of JAKSZU010000001.1, read as the reverse complement.
ACAGTCTCTGTCTTCAAGCCTATTTTGTCTGACATCAGTATCACAGCTCCAGCTCTTTTTTGATTTCCATTTGCATGGAATATTTTTTTCCAGCCCTTCACTTTTAGTCTATGTAAATCTTATCCACAAAGTGAGTTTCTTGTAGGCAACCGATAGAGGGTTTCTTTTTTTTTTTTTTTTTTTTAACCATTCAGCCAGTCTATGTCTCTTAATTGAAAAATTTAATCCATTAACATGCAATGTTATTATTGATATTTTTGGACCTCTTTCTATCAGTCAGTGTGTCATTTTCTTGGCTGTTTTTTGTTTTTTTATAACTTTCCACCTGAATTTTTAGTTTTCCTGATATAGCACTCCCTGAAAAACCTCTTTCTAAGCTGGTGTGAGTTGGGAAATTCTTTTAGGTGTTGTTTATCTGAGAATGTTTATATCTTTTTTTTTTTTTTCCTCATATGAAGGATAATCTTGCCGGTATAGTATTCTTGGTTTAAATTGTTTTTCATTTAACACTTTGACTATATTTCCCCATTTTTCCCTTGTCTGCATTGTTTCTTACAAGAGGTCTGATGTTAGCCTGATGGGGTAACCTTTGTAAGTAACTTGATGTTTTCCTCTTGCCAATTTTAGTGCCTTGTCTTTGTTGGTGGTTTGAAATCTGGCTTTAATGTGCCTTGGAAAGTACCTTGGGTTGATTTTTGTGGGGGTCCTAGGTATTTCTTGGGTCTGGATATTTGAATGTCTCTCTAGTTTGGAAAATTTTCTTCCAGAATTTTATGAAGTAAATTATCAATGCCTTTATTATTTTCTTTTTCTTTTAAGATACCAATTATCCAGATGTTGGTACACTTGATGTTACTGTATTTCTCGTATATTATCCTCATTTTCCTTGGTTGTTTTCTCAGTCTTTTTGATAATTTTTTCTAGGTTAGAGGTTTTGTCTTTTATATTCAAAATTCAATCTTCTCTCATGATATAATCTACTTTTCATACTTTCATGGGAGGTTTTAGTTTCATGTATTACATTCTTCATCCCTAACAATTCCATTTGATTCTCTTTTATGGTGTCTATTTCGTCTTTCAGATCCTGAAAGGACTTCTTCATTTTCTGGAGCTCCTTGTCTCTTTTCTCTTGCTTCTCATTTAATTTGGTCAGGACAAATATTCTGAATTGCTTATCTGACATTTCTGCAACTTCCATTGTGTTGTCTGTGGTTGATGTGGAATCAATGTGTTCCTTGGGGAGGAGACATTTTGTTGGTTGCTAATATTTCTTGTGCCTCTATGATTGTTTCTAGTCATCTGGTGCTCTATATGTTCCTTCCTAAATTATTCAAGGCATCTTTGAGCATTCATAAGTGTGCAGGAGTAGAAAATTGGCGTTCTCTCTTCTGCTCTACCTCCCTGTTGCTCACAAGCACCCTGCACTGTTTTCACTAGTCCTGGGTGATCAAAGTTTTCCCTGTTCTAAAGAACAGGTACACTTGAAACTGAACTGCTGAGCTTCAACTCAGGAGCAAAGAAAAGATTGTGAAGTGTTGTGCACAGCGTGCTATCCAAAACAGTGATGTACTGAGAGTTCAAAGGTGAGTGGGGGTGGGGATGAGCCATGAGTCTCGGCTTATAGGCCCCGTAGCCTCAGATAGGCTGTTCACTTCAACCGGTATCAGGATGGGCAATAGAAATGAAATTCTGACATATGCTACAACATGGACAAAACTAAGACATTATGTTAAGTTAAATAAGCTGTCACAGATGGACAAATACTGTTTCATTCCATTTACATAAGGTAGTTAGACTAGTCAAATGCATGGATGCATAAGAAGAAATACTGGTCTAAGGAAGCTGAGAGGAGGGGGAAATAAAGAACTGTTTCTTTCAGTGAGTTTCAGTATGGTGTGATGAAAAACTTTTGGAGATGCAGAGTGATAATTGTACAATAATGTGAATGCATTGAATTGTTAAAATAGTTCCAATGATGGATTTTTATGTTGGAATGTACTAGGTGATTCAACTAAACATCATTAAACTCTTCTTGCCTTGTATAAAAATTCGTACTTCAGGATGGAAGGAGATAGAGTTATGACTGCCATCAAGTAATCCCAGCTATGGTAAAAATGGAACTAAAGATAAGTAAACAAAGAAAAACTGACAAATGTACACTGTATTATACCTGGAGACTGTCTGTGACTCTCCTAGTTCTAGCCAATCTATGATACTTTATAATTCAATGCACTTCTCACACATCAGAGGGGAAGTTGATAAATTTGACTTTCGCTGGCCTATCAGCAACTGATGGTTGTCAAGAGGAAAAATGAAATTATTTTCCCTCTGGCATATTTCTGCAATAAATCACACCACTTATTCCTTTGACCACATAAGACAATGAATCAGCAAAAGTTATCATTAATGGTCTTTTTTTCTAGAGCCCAGAAACTTGCTCATTAACTTTATTTCTGCATTCTAAATTTTATACATCAATAACATGGCTTGCTGATAATTCAAAAAAATTCAATCATGTAACTAATATCTGATTATTAAAGCTGCGTTACAAAGAATCAACCAGATGTCATGGGGCAGCTTTTTCCTTAGATAATAAATGATAAAATAATGATAATTTGACTTTGCAAATTTGTCTTCCACATGAGCATTAGATTTATATTTGTCTAAGGGCTTGTCAGTATTAATAATGTGCATCATTAAAGAACACTAGGAATAGACAGAATGAAAAGAAGAGGTGAAGGAGAATAAATAGAGTGCTGTCATTGAATCAATGAAGGTGGTCTGTATGAAAAGAGAAAAAAAAAAGTTTAAAGAAAAACATTTTAATGCCTTCAACATAGGTTGAACTTTTAACAAAGATCAAGCTACTTAGAAAACATTTGTTTTATGCTAAACTCAATCAACTTAGCTTAGTTTTGATCAAGTACATATATTAATGCCTACAGTTTGTAATGAGCATAATTAAAACACATATAGCTTGACCTGCGCATATACAGCAAGGGTGACTATGCTTCGTGTTTCTGCTCTAATAGTTATGCCATAAAAATAATATGAAAACATGTACTAAAATTCAGTATTCACTCTAATGCAAAAATCAGTATCAAGATATTTTATTTTTCCATGTTAGCAGGCATAATGGATCTTTCAGCAATATAGATCATATTTATCCTGCAGCATTTTGAATCTCCATAGACATGTTCTGGACTGTATGCGAATGTAGTTTGTAAAGCAAAAGCTTATAAAAGATTAGTCTTACTCATTTCTCAAGGTTGGGTCTGTCATAAAATGGGTCATCAAAACAACTTCAATTTCCCTTTGGAAGTCCTACATATATATTCTGCCTTGGTTTTTCCCACTACCAGCTATTTCAGAGAATGCTGAGCCTCAATTCAGAATTAGGACCCAAAACTTGTTTTGACATGGCCTACTTGGTAGTCCTTCTTTATTTCATTGATTGATTTATATTGAACATGCAGTATACTTTCCTGCAAATGAAACTCAAGTCTGCAAGGAAAACCAGAAAAACAAAAGTCCAAGTTTCATAGAAAAGTAACTTATTTGTATATCAGATTAGGAAAAAAAAGCGTTTGAGACAATAAAGAGTGACCATAATAGGCAGAAATTGCAGACATATAACCCATGAAAGAAGGAATCTGCACTGGATGACATTCACATTTATATATTTTTTAACATGAGAAAATAATCTCTGAAGCATGGTATACCCATAATTCAAAAAATAATGTAGCATGACAAAATTCAAACAAATTTTTTTGTTCAATTTGGGTGTTAAATGATTCATTTGGGGACTATCATAGTTTGTGGAAATTTAAAGGAAGACACTCCTATAGGAAGAAGCATGGGGATTTTCAAAATGCTCGTATACTTTCCAACCCTCTGTGTTGCAGTAGGTATTGTGCCTGACTGCAGAGCTGGAAGTCACATGACAAATGCACATCAAGACCCTGTTTCCATTGGCCTAAAAGCATAATGCACTTTTTTCCAGGATTCTGTCGGCCTGAAGGACAGAAGGAAGGGGATCGTAGCATTGGCATGACTAAACCTGGGAGGGATACTGTTTGTCTGTCTCTCTCTCTCCCTTTCTATCTTTCATGTGTATACCTCTTCTATCATGAATAAAAAAACTGAAATATTCATGTACTGTACTTAGATCTTGAAAGACATCTGAACTGCAATATGGAGAAGGTTCTCCAAGGCTCCCAGGAAAAAAACAATAGCTGGAGACTGAGCAGGCATTTTAGCTGTTTTTGTCCCACTCTTCCAGAGAGATTGGGTTTTAGTTTTAAGCATAGTTTAAGTATGCAGCATGCTTTATTTTTTAAAATTTTTTATTTAATTGTACTTACTTATTTTTTTTTTTTAATTTGCTATAGTGCACATGCACTCACCAGAGAGAGAAAGGGATAGTGAGAAAGCTAGCTGCCAACTCAGGGTCTTGAGCCGTGGTTGGCCATGTGGGAGTCCAGTCCCTTAACCACCACACCACCTGCTGGCCACAAATAGTTAACCTTCTAAATGACAAAATTCTTCAGAGAAAGATTGCAAAGTCAAAAATCCACAATTTATACCATGCAATTAAAAATATTATATATATATATATATATATATATATATATTTACTTATATATAAATATATAAATATATATATTTATTTACATATATAAATATAAATACATAAATATATATATACACACACACATATATATATATACATATATATATATATATATACACACACACACATATATATATATATATATATATATATATATATATATAGGCCCATAGACAAGAGGAAAAGAAGTAAGTAAAAATTGATTGGGGGACCAGCAGATAGAGTAATGGTTACATCACAGTACTCCCATATAGTTGACCATAGTGGTTTGAGTCCCAAACCTGGACCCAGTGACTTAAAATTCAATGCTGGGTGTGTGGGCATGATTGCCCAAGATCCTAAGAGGAGAATGGAGGAGTACTGATTGCAGTGTGGCCATCCCCCCTTCAGGAGTGATTTCTTACTTTCTATCTCTGTCTGTCTCTCTGGCAAGCACACACATCCTATAGCAAAAATCTCTCCAAAAAAAAGAAAAAGAAAAAGAAATTGATTGGGATATGATGAATATATTTCTATAATTGAAGTAATTGTCACATACCATATGCATGCTTTGAAAAATCATACTATGGATCCAGTAGATGGCATAATGGTTACATCGCTGGGCACTCACGTAGCTGACCACAGAGTTCAAGTCCCGGACCCGCCGGCTTAAACTTATGGTGGTAGCATGTGCGTACATGACTAAAATACTGAGAGAAGAATAGAAGAGAAGGGATTGCAGTGTGGCCATCCTTTCTGGAGGGTGACTTCTTGCTTCTGTCTGTATCTGTCTCTCTGGTGAGCACACATACCCTATAGCAAAAATCTTTCTAAAAAAAAAAAAAAAAAAAAAAAAAAAAAAACAAAATACTGTACTTCACAAGAGATACAATGAATATATGTCAATCAAATTATAATTGATCACAAGAAGATGCAAATGTTAGAAGTAGCAGCACATGACTCTTAAGCAATATTTACAGTAAGTTTGTTTTTTTTTTTTTTTTTTTTTTTTGGAGAGGTTTTTTTTTCGCTATAGGGCGCGTGCGCTCGCCAGACAGAGAAAGAGAGAGACATAGAGACAGAAAGCGAGAAATCACCCCCCAGGGGGGATGGTCATGCCGCAATCCCTTCTCCATTCTCCTCTTGGGATCTTCGGCACGCACGCACACGCACCTGGCGTGAGTTTTAAGCCACCAGGTCCGGGACGCGAACCGCGGTCGACTACGTGGGAGTCCAGCGACATAGCCATTACGCTAACTGCTGGTTCCCTTTACAGTAAGTTTGAAGACCTAAAGTAAAATAAAGTTATGATGAGTAAGAGATGGGAAAAAAAATCAAGGATTAAAAAAAAAAAGAAAACCTGTAAAAAAAATTCTTAATATGAAAACTACATCTAAAGTTCACAGCTTGAGTCTACTATCATACTAGAAAAAAATATGGCATGGATAAGCTAGAACATAAGTTTACAGAAATTATCTGCAATTACAAACAAGAAAGAAAAAAGAGATTCCAATAAAATTATCAAATCTCTAGTGAACTATGGAAAAGTATCAGGTGGCATACCAAATAAGTAATTAGAGTGCCAGGAGCCAAGGTCAGAAAGAATAAAGCAAAAGCAATGGAACCACACGTGGTTTTAAACTTACCTTTGATTAAAAGTCTAAATTTATAATTCCAACAAAACAGCTAGCATAATACTGCACACATATGAACAATATAGACAAACTGTTAGAAATCAAAAGAAAAAAAATTCAAACATCACCAGAGACAAAAACCATGTTATTACATAAAATAAATCAATAATATATATAACAGATTTTTTTCCTTAGAAATAATGTAGGCCAGAAGAAATTTAAGTAACACTTTTTATAGATGAAGAAAATATGTTTTTAAATAAACAAAAGTTGAGATAATTTGTTGGCAGCAGCAAGCAAACAAAAGACAGAAATTATTTTCAGGCTAGAGTGAAGTGAGAGACAGAAAATTTTAAATCCATAGTAAAAAAAATTAAGACAAATCTAGTATAAAAGAGAAAGAAAATAAATCTGAAATATGACTAAGTATTAGATACTCTCTCTTTTTCAAAAATCCAATTAAATTATTTGAAACACAAGTAACTAGTTAGAGCTTTAAAAATAGTCTGTTATGGAATTTAGTACATATAAAATATATGGCAATAATTGCATTAAAACTATTGCATGGCACCATAATGTTGAAATGTTCATTTTATGTGTCTGCTACAGTAATAACTCTATGTTGTGATAGGTTTAAGATGGGTATGCTTATCCTTAAAATAAGTGCTAAAACTCACATAAAGTGAAATAGCTAAAAGCCAATTGAGAAAATATAATTTTATTTATTTATTTACTTATTTATTTTCTAGAGGTTTTTGCCAGTGAGAGGGAAAGTGAGAAATCACTACTCACAACACAAAAATATTGTCTAAAATTATCTTCAGGTTACGTGCATAAGTGTATAGGAAATGTAAATGAAGTTTGTGTTTAGACCTGGGTCCAATTTCCAGAATATCTTATTATGTACAGGCAGCTTTTAATGACAGAAATACATTCTGAGATACTCATCATTATGTGATTTCATCATTGTGCGTACATCTGAGTAAACCTGGATACACCTAGATTGTCTCACCTACTACACACCTAGGATCTATGTTCTATTCCATTACTCCATCATAGGGAATGTGTTGTTTACCAAAATGCCATTATGTTGCACCTAAATGTATACACAAATGTTTCAAAAAAAAAAATCCAAATATCTAAGACACTTGTAGTCCAACCACTTCTGATAAGGGATATTCTACCTGTAATATTGATGTTTGTTTTAAAGGTGTCTCAGTCTGCTTGCATTGCCATAATAAACTACTATAGAATGAGTGGCAGAAAAATAATTTATTTTCTCACCTTTCTAAACACTGGAAGTTGAAGATCAAGTGACAAGATAAACAGTTCTAGTAAGAGCTCTCTTCCTGGCTTGTAGTCAGCTGCTTTCTTGATGTGTTCTTAAATGATGAGAGAGGAGAGAGAGAGCAGAAACTCTAGCATTCCTTCTTATGAGGACACTAATCCCTTCATAAGCATCCTACCCTCATGACCTCATCTAAATCATAGTATCACCAAAGATTTCATTCCTAAATACCACCACATAGTGGGGTAAGTTTTCATTATATAAATTTTGGAGGTACCCAATCCAGTCAATAGCAAAATAAAAGTGAAATAACCAGTTCAATTTAAAAAAATCAAGATTTCCTGAATAAGGAAGACATAATAGGGATCAGCAGATGGTATAATGGCTATGTCCCTGGACTTCCACCTGACTGACCACAGTACAAGGCCCAGACCTGATGGGTTAAAACTTAGGCTGGGTGTGTGTGTGTGCATGCCCAAAATCCTCAGAGGAGGTTGGAGAAGAAGGGATTGCAGCATGGCCATCCCTACTTGGGGATGATTTCTTGCTTTCTGTCTTTCTCTCTGGCAAGTGCATGTGCCCTCTAGCAAAAATCTCTTTCGGGGGAAAAAAAAAAAAAGGAGAAGAAGAAGAATTTTTAAAAAATACAGTTTCACAAGAAATGGACTTGAAGTAAAAATACAGAATAATGTTGAAAGTAGGAGTATAACAAAAGATATACTATGCAAAATAAACACACATGGATAATCATGGGTTATATTAATAATAGTCAAGCAGTCTACAAAAAGGAACATAACCCAGGTAAAGTGGTAGATTTGATTAAAAAATTCGTCTCACTCTTATATTGTTGTATGACAGTTATTCTCCAATGAGCACACCTTGTTTCTCATACAACGCTCGTCTTTACTGAAGTGATGGCTTTCAGATTTGGGGTAGGAATGGTAAAAGATAAACAAGGAAAACCCTGTTGTGCCACAATCTACAGAAGTGTTCAAAAATTATTGGAACTTTTTGAAAGAGTATAGTTGATCTAAAAGGTTCTCTTCGGCAAATTTAGAGATGATTCTACCATTAAAATTAGAAAGTATTGTAATGAATTAAATATAATAGAATCAACGTGTTCATTCTGATTTAAGTTAGTCAATTACTAAATAAATAAATACATATAAAGATACAAAATTAAAATGCTTTGAAAATAATATAATGTAGAAGGGGTGATAGATTCAAAAAATAATTAATGCTACTAAAAGTAAAGGGCAAAAATTTTACATTAAACAGTTATCTAGATAATCTCAAAATGTTTCCCAAGTCATTATTTATTAAATACAAAAGGTCAGCTAGAAAATCAAGAATGGAAAAATTTGGTGAAACCCACATAACCAAGTGCTTGTATCTTTGGGAAAAAAATGCATTTCTGCATTTGTATATTCTGTATGTGTTATGTGTGCATTTGTTTACTTTTGTGATTTTGGGAACTTTCATGTATTTATATCAAGGTAAAACATTTTCAAAAATCAAACACAGCACAACCTCTTCACCATCTGATCATGGATTTGTGTAGTTACAGTCCATCACTAGCATACAACCATAATGTAAACATGAATGGCACTCCCAACATGTTGAAGACAACAGAATTCAAGAAGAAAAAGTTGAGTATTTTTTATAGAATTATTTTATTTAACTTTATTTATTTATTATTTGTTAGTATTGCCAGAGAGAGAGAGGAAGTGAGAAAGCAAGCCTCCAGGTCCAGGACTTGAATCACAGTCTGCAATGTGGGAGTCCAGCACCCTTAACCACTACAGCACCTGTGACCCTGAAAAGCTGAGTCTTAATTAGTTTACTTATTTGAGTCAATGACTTAGCAAATTTTATAATCATACAACTCTGGATTTCCTATATAACACAACACAGTCTCCTTGTGTTTAAGCCTCTTTTAATCATTTTCACTTATTGCTGAACCCACCTAAATGAAACAAAATTATCCCACATCTTATACAAGATAAATTCTGTCACCATTTTAAAAAAACAATTTAATCATATATGGTGAAAAATTGTATGGGAGAAAATTATTTACAAGTGAAAGTGTTTTAACATTTTCCTCTTGATTGGTAGATTTCAATCTTGTTGAACTACTGAAAAATATTTTCTCTATGGCATTCATATCAGGCTTTACTAGAAAGTTCGTAGAAAATGCATATTATAAAAATTATGCAGGGACTTCAATTTTTTTTGTGCCAAAATCAACCTTTTCAAAGTGTCTTTGTATTTTGTCAAAATTATCTTCTAAGGCCAGTGTTGCATTTAATTGTTTGGATGGACAATATGCTAGTAATGACTTTTTTACCTAAAACTGATGTCTACTCAGATGTAAATGTACTGTGCTACTTTCTTGTGGGGATCAAGCAAGATTCATAACTGATTATGTAATATCAAACACTACTGATGTTGATTCAAGTTTATTTTTCACGTTGTATTTTACCAAAAGGAGAAAGAGCATATTACAACTTTTACAGCTTTTGTTTATTGGTCATTAATTTCTAATTCATGAATCAACTAAATAGAACGTATGTTAAACTAATAAAATTTCCTTATGACCTTCATTATATCATCACTGTGGCATTATACTTGAATTTTACTAATTATTTTTTACTAATTATTCTAATTCAATGTTAACTTGAGTCTCTGTTCCTCCAGCTTCATAATTCAAGTACACAAAGACAGTATCATTGAACTCATAAAAAAGTTGAGTGGACATGTCATGTAAATGTGCTTATGAATAACAGCTACCAAAAAAGACCACTAGTAGTTATCATTATTCAAATTTTTCTTTCATTTGAAATTATTAATATATATATATTATCAATCCACTTCAAGATTTCAACCATTTCCTGCATGGTTCATTTTTTTCCTATATGTGATCATTAAAGCCAAATGATAATTTTGGCTTGTTAAATATGCAACGCTGAGCAATGATGATATGACCACCCCAAAATAGAACTTATTTAAGGATCTGATTTTAGTGTAACTATGTATCAAAATCAAGCTTTACTTGCTTCCAATATTTTTCCTGTAGTGCTAATTTTCTGTCTTCCATAGGCTTTCTTCCTAAGTAGCCTATATAATAAGTGCATTCGCTTCTGACAGAGACATCATCACCCCCCGTATTATTCTCCTTTCTAACGTGAGTTGTAAACTTTTACTATCCAGCGACATCATTACGCTTTTTCCCCAATGGATACTATTCTTGACCTCCACTTACAACACCACTTTGCTCATAAATTCTCTTATTATGTCAGCATTCCTGTGATCATATTTTACTTTTATTAAAATTTCAAGTACATTTTTTTACCATAATTGTGAAATTTTGTCACATTTTTTTTCCTTTAAAATATTTTTTTCCCTTTCAAGAATCTGTTTTCAGAACTGCCGCCAACTGTTCTTTATATCTTCAGAACTCCAGTCTTTACATTTTTGTCTTGCTATTTGTCTCAGACGACTGTACCTTATATTTAACTTAAGAGTTTCAGCTGAATTGAAGTCCTATAGCAAGACACGGTTCCTGAGCTTTATGATAAAGCATGTGTCAAAAGTTTGTGACATTAGCCATAGCCCAGAAAATAAAATTTGTTGATCATGATATCCATATTCATTATCCCTTCCTCATATGTTCTATTCTTCTAAAGTTTTAAAATTCTGATAAAGAAAAGTAAAACTTGCAGACATCCAAATAAGCTCTTCACCCCCTAATCTGGAGTTTGCATACTTATTTGTCATATTCTAATGAAGGTTTTGGAGAAAGAGAGGTGGTTGTGGTAATTCTGTAAATCTCCATTTTCTTTTAGAAGAAGATTTAATAACAGTTTAGAGTTTAAATTTACTCTTCAATTTTTTTTGTAAATTTAGTCATTTTTAAGCAACTATTTTCTAAAAGAATATTCCTCTTCTTTACCATCATTCACCAGAAAAATATTTGCTGATGAATGGAAGGAAGAAGCCATGAATGGGGGACAGGGGCTGGGATAAATGATACTTGAATGACAAATACTAATAGTCATACAGGATCTTCTTTTAAATAAGATTTTTTTTTTTTTTTTTTTTTTGGAGAGGTTTTTCGCTATAAGGCGCGTGCGCTCGCCAGACAGACAGAAAGAGACATAGAGACAGAAAGCGAGAAATCACCCCCCAGGGGGGATGGTCACGCAGCAATCCCTTCTCCTCCATTCTCCTCTTGGGATCTTGGGCACCCACGCACACGCGCTCGGTGTGAGTTTTTCCAGGACGTGAACCGCGGTCGACTACGTGGGAGTCCAGCGACATAGCCATTACGTTAACTGCTGGTTCCCAAATAAGATGTTCAACACTCACTGATTTTTTTTAATATATACTTGATTACTTTAAACGGAGATGCAGTGACTATATCATAAGACCAGATAACATTTGTTTTATATAAACTTGAGTATTTAAAGGCTTGGACATGGTTCATTGAGCCATTTTGATGCATATAAGCTCTAGGGAATAATAATAAGTAATTACACATTTACCAACCTGGTTCTATGAACTATCTATTACCAAACCTTCAAAGATGATAGCTAAAGTGTTTTTTGTTTGTTTGTTTGTTTGAAGAGAAATTTTCACTATCAGGCACATGCACTCACCAGAGAGAAAGAGACGGAAAGTGAGAACTCACCCCCCCAGAGGGAATGACCATGCCACAATCCCTTCTCTTTCTTTCTCCTTTCGGGATTTTGGGCGTACACTCACATGTCCAGCATGAGTTTTAAGCCGTCAGGTCCAGGACTAGAATTGTGGCTGACTACCTGGTAGTACAATGACGTAACCATTGCGCCATCTGCTGGTCCCACTAAAGTGCTTCATAAAGGCATTTAAAACTTGCTTTCTGTACCATCCTAATAATACGAGGAAGAAAATACATTCATAATTTACCAATAATTAATTTCATGTTGACGTTAAAAAAAGGTTTGTCTCAAACATTGCTGAGTATAGGCAGTTCCGTGTTCCACAGAGTAATATTAACCGAGCCACTTTCCTAAACAGCTATTCTGTTTTTTAAAAAAGCCTCTACTACTAATAATAAATCAAATAAAATAAGAATTTTTTAAGAAAAAAGCCTCTGCTAAGAACTTTAAAATTTTTATCTCTAGAAGTCTTGTTTGTATAAAGTGTTCTATAGGTCAATGCTAAATAAAATGTCTAAGTTTAAATTTGTTTTAAAATTTAATTTCTTAATTTCATTTAGTAGCTATTAAATACATTTATTTGTATATTAGTACATTTTTAAATAAAGTCTTATTAGTTATGACTTGGGAAGTACACTGTGATTATCCTAATTTATTAAATTTTAAACAGTACTCAAGATTCTTCCCCACACTGGAATCTGGAAATGGACTCACATAGGCAGATGACAACTTTTTAAATCATGTCGACTACATTATGATCTTGGAACGCCATCTGCCATCTAAATACCACTGACAATTTTTGTGAAATAAAACATTATTGGTCCATTGAATTTCCCAGTGAACTCCACATCTCTGTTTTTTTCCCTAGAATTAGTTTAAATGTAAATAGGATTATTGTATTCTTGAGTAACAGGAAGAATAACATAAAATGATTGAGACCTGCTAGTAAAGGTTTTAACAGTTAAATCTACTAGTTTGGTATCTTTCATACAATTAAGATTTTCAATTTGGTTTTTAGGAAGTTTTACTAAGTAATTTTATTTTTATGTGAAATTGAATAGTCCGTCTGTTTTCAAAGTTGTTGATTTAGAGCTTCATTTAAAATTTTAAAATTTTGAGTTTATTTTATTTAATGTGTGTTTTTTGTTTTTTTGTTTTTTGTTTTTTTTTGTTTGTTTGAGTTTTTTGGTTTGTTTTTTTTTTTTGATGATGAGAATAAGAGACAGGGAGAGAAAGACAAGTATCCTCAACACTATCTCATGCTACAATCTCCTTGCTAGACTTCTTAACCAGCTAGGATCATGAGGTCATGAGGATACACACTTAGAATTGATAGGTCAACCCGGGGATAGAACTTGAGATCTTCCATATATTTCAGCTCCTCCAGCATCACTTGAGCAGCATGATATCACTGGGCCACTAACCAGCCTTATTTAATATTTATAGTGTTGCCTCGTGAAAGGTGTTCAAAGTAATTAATTCTCTCAAAGTCAAAGCATCTATACATCTACCAATCAAATCGAGAAATACCACATTATTTGGAAACTAAAAATATGGACCATTTCTTACCACATCTTCTCCAAATGTGACCTGACTTTTAATTCTATAGATTAAATAGAATGTAATTTTGTAAAAATGTAAACTAAAATAATAGAATACACATTGTTCTTTGATTGACTTCTTTTATTCAACACCATGTTTTTGTGGACGATATCTCCATTGCTTCCCATATAGCAGTTCTCCTATTAGTTGTGATTATGAAGGAAAATGTTCATTCCCCACATAGCATTCCATTACATAACTCTACTAAGTTATTTTTCAAATTAAACTATTGATGGAAACTTGAATTGTTTCTAACTGGGTTATGAGCAATATGGATATTATATATGTTCATTAGTGCTTCGTTACTCCAATTAGCAACAACAATGACCTTGCAGGCAGAGAGATCTGTTTTGTGGTCTTGTGCACGTAGTCATTCAGAGTAGAAATGCTAAGTAATAAAATTTGGAGGTTTGTTGGGGTTAGCTTGTGGCATGGTGGTTAAGGTGACTGGCTCCTACATGGTTGACTTTATGGTTTGAGTCCCAGACCTGGCGACTTGCAAAGCATACCAAGCACATGTGTTTGCATACCCATAGTCCTGAGAGGAGAATGGAGGAGACGGGCTTGTGGCATGACCATCCCCCCTTGGGGGGGAAGTGATTTCTCACTCTTTCTCTCTGTCTCTACTGAGCATACACACCCTGTAGCAAAAAAAAAAAAAATAATAATAATAATAATAATAATAATTGGAACTGTGTTCATTTTATTTTTTACCAATTTTGATAAATGCTTACCATAATTTATACCTATACTAGTACTGTATAAAGTCCCTCTTTTTCACATTCATTTCAACACTTGCTATTCCTAGGATTCTTCACTTTAGTCATTTCTGAAGTTGTACTTTGATTTGCTATTTTGATTTCAATTTAAAATTGTCCTCATTAATAATGAGATTTACTCGGTGTCAGCTCACCAGATGGTTAAAATTAGCCTTATTAGGCAGAAAAATTGACATAATTTGACCATGATGATATACATTATAAAATACAACAGATATTATCTGTAAATTTTTCTTGCTTAACTACTTAGCCTATATTTAATCAAGCCTTGAAAATGACTAGTTTATCAGAAATAATGATTAATAGAATAAATTAAGCAACTATAAGGATATAATTAAACAAATATAGAATATGAAACATGCATGCTTTAAAACCCTACTAGATTATTCTCTTCAAAAAATTACGAGGTGAGAGATATAAACAGGATAGAACTGTTTTAAATATTTTTTTAAAGTAAGAATCCAAAAGATGCAAATGATATCCTTGATAGGATACTTCAAAACATTAATGGGAAAACGGTATTAAAGTATAAACTCATTTTGGTATAAAAAATTAAAATCCATGTATAGTTTATTCATAATATACATTTTCATAAACTTTTGAAGACCCTTCATATTTAGATGTGCAGAGATTTCTATATTTAAAGTTAAAAACATCGGTAAGAATAATTAAAGACCTTAATAATTTGTGAAATATACCATATTCATGGATAAGAAGACTCTAAATTGTTAATGTATCAGTTCACATCAAATTTAAACAGAATTCCAACCAAATCTTTACCAGCGAATGTAAAAAATCCAGGGAAAAAGCAAGTGTTGACAAGAACATGGAAAAAGAGGAAATTCTATGCAGTGCTAATATCTTTAGAATATCTTGTATCCTTTGTGTTGCCACATTAATTTTGGAATAATATTATTAATTTTTAAAACTGTAATGTTTTAAAATATTCTAATTGTTATAAGGATAGACAAAATAAGTAAAATAATAAGAATAATCTAGTACCCAAACACAGACAGAAATTATAGAGATAATTTATCATATATATGTGTGTGTAGATGTGTATGTATTGTATATAGTCAATACTCTAAGATAAAATTACTTACTGTATCTCATAAATCTCCCTACTTATAGACAGACTGAGCTTTTTAAACTGAAAAAAGGAGTTACACCTGGAATTGTCAATTTGTCACTTCCATCTTATTTTATTGATTGAAGTAGTCACAGAGCTGACCCAGATTCAAGAAGATGCACAAGTAAATGTCACCTCTTGATGAGGCAGTAGCAAAATTACAGTGCAGGAAACATGTGGGATGGGAAGTATTATTAAATCCATCTTTGGAAAACATAATTTGTCATACTTAAAAGCATGAGCGACTCTCAAAAATATCAGGTTCTGCAAAAGAAAGCCATCAGCAGCAGACTTTTCTTTTTTTTTTTCTTTTCTTTTTTTTTTTTTTTGCAGGACAAGACAAATTAGAAATGGGTCTAAGGACATTTCTTGTTATGATGGTAATATAGTATCATATAGTATCTCATGATCAGGGTGTTAATGACCTGGAGCTTATATATGTTTGATAGTACTTCAAGATTAAGAATGAAACAGAAAATTTCAGAGAGAAATTAGCACAGTTTATTATCAGAGGATAATTTAAAAATGGGAGGATTTGGTGGACAGTGAACCTCACACATTTGCAACTACATATTTCTAATTCTGCTAGAGTAAATTGAAACTTATTTATTTCTTTTAAAATATGCTAGAGGGCACATGTGCTCACTGGACAAAGACAGAAAGTGAGAAAGCACTCCCATGTGGAATGGCCATGCCTCAATCCCTTCTCTATCTTTCCTTTTGGGAATTTGGGTACCACACACTTGTACCCTGCATGGTTCAAGCATCCAGTCTGGACTTCCTTCACACAGTGGGCCATGTGGGATCCAACTGCCGTAACTACCACACCACCAGCTGGCCCTAAGCAGGCACTTTGAAAGGTACAACAGAAGAATTGAACAGTGGAGCAAACTTCAGAGGAAACAAGTCACTGAATTGAGTATGTGACCACCCCAGACTTGTGTACAGGAGGAGACATGACTGTCCTGCGTTGAGGATCATTATTAAAGGCAAGTAGGATAATGGGACACAGAGGAAGGCATAAGCAATTATCTTAGTCAAATGTTCAGAATGATTGCCCCAGGGAAGAATCTATAAAGGAGTGGTCAGACAGTGGCACAGTGGTAAAACACAATGCTCAGCGAGGCAGTCCCACATGAGAAGGTTCCTGTTCAAGTTTGGAGAACTCCCTGAGTACCATGGGCACATATGTTCCCCAATCTGGGACTGGTTGAAGGATGAGTGTGGGTGAGTGTCAAGACTCTATCAAGGCCAGCAGGTGGCGTGATAGGTAAGGGCACTGTACTCCCACTTGGTCGACCACAGTTTGAGTCGGAACCTGGTGGCTTGCTTTCTCACATTCCCTTTCTCTCCCTCTCTCTTTCTCAGTCTTTTACTTTCTGGTCAAAATAAAGTAAATAAATAAATAGTTAAATAAAATAATGATCTAAAATTGAAGTTACATTTTAAAAAGACTCTATTGTTGATTGTCTTTTGCTCATGGAAGTAATAAGCACATTTCAGATAAAAAATGAATAGACAAATGACTATTTCCCTAAATATTTTCTAACAGTGGATGAAATTCATTAATTTCTTTTTCCCTTTAAAAAAAAGAATTTATAAAGGGCTTGATTCAAACAGAAATTCTTGCTCAGGGCTAGTGAAAGTTTTTCTAAAGCAGGAAAGAGGGAAGGGCCCACAGTAGCATTAGTTCACACAAAACGGAGTTTGGTTTTTCACACTGCGTATTTGTCAGAGCTCATCTTTTACTATGTAACACTCTACACCTAAATTTAGTGGCTTAAATAAAAATCTCTATCATTTCTCATAATTCCGTAGGCAGGGACAGCTACACAATTTATAGGGCCTTGTGCAGAATGAAAATGTGGAGCTCTTCTCTCAAAGCCTTTGGGGAAAACTGGCATTGATGGTACTAAATGTAAACTTCTGTCTTTCTTCCCATGGGCTCTCTTCCATGATCTGCGATGGTGTTTTTAATTTGTAGCTGAATGTCATACTTCCTTGGGAAGTGAACACTCACTAGCAAGTATGAGCGTCACAGGTGCTGGGAGCCCCATCCCATGGTGTAGCTTGTGCTTGTGGCTCATTCTCTAGGATTTCTCTTTCTGTGGACTGTTAGAAAAATGCAGCATGTTTCCACTGAGGGCAAGGAAACCAATCTCCCCAACCCACAGAACTAACTTCCCTCATCCATAGCACTTAGGTGACTCCCAAGGAACTGTAACCTTTACGTGTACAGGGATGTGTTTCTACCTGGATCAAGGGAGGGCCAGAAGATTGCTCCAGTGGAGGTGCCTGCAGAGAATACCCTGGCACTGCAACCTGAAGCAGCAACAGCAGACACTAGACCCCCATACCAAAATATCAAGGAATGCAAGCACAAGGTCCTGCCAGAGCTTGCCCTGATGGCAGCAGTGGTCACTGAGTCAGTGTGGAAGAGAAAACCAGGCAGGGCCCCAGGGACTCAGGGAAAGTGTCCAACTACTGAGACATCTTTCAAAGAAAGAGGGAGAATGTGGGTAGCAAACCCCCAAATGAACCAAGGATCCAAGACCTTCGTACATGTTCATTCTCCCACGTAGGAAATCTCAAGTTAAAAAAAAAATGTTTTAGAAATTCAAAACAGGATTCACAAAATATTTAACCCCAAGCATGGAACCTCTATACTTTTTTTTTTTTCAATAAGATTTTTCCCATAGGGTATATGTACTCAACATAGAGAGACAGAGAGAGGGAAAGAGAGAAACCACTCCTCAGGGGGGGGATAACCACGTCACAGTCCCTTCTCCTCCATTCTTCTCTTGGGATTTTAGACATGCACACATAAACACTCACCCAGTGTGAGTTTCAAACCACCAGGTCTGGGACTCAAATCATTGTCAGTGATGTGGGAGCCTAGCACCTTAACCGCCACACCACCTAGTAAACCTCTGAAACCTTTATACTTTGATCTCAGGGCTTGTGCAATTACATACTCATAAAATTGTGCTTCTCTGTGTGTCACCTAGGAGCTTCTTTGGTAGAGGCCAATCTGGCCAATATCTGAGGGAGGTTGAAGTCTTAGTTTGATCCAGGTATCTAAGATGACCATATTCACACATGCAATGTTTTGTTAACTTTCAGCTGGAGCAAGGAGATGGCTTGACCACCAGTTGGTCATTCTCCAACTTTCTAGCCTTGCTTTTTTCATAAAATTATGATATCAAGATTTTCAGGAGAAATGCACAAGCAAATCCCATATCAAAGTATTGAGGGGCTCAGGAAAAATCTTTAATAGACACAAGAATGGAACGTTATCTCTTGAGGATGATGTATTTAGTAGTACCTTTGACTTGATTGACATGCACTGCAGGCATGCTTTGAAAGACCATATTGTGTGCTATAAAGATATACAATGATGAAATGTAAATAATAAAGAAAAGCTCAGTTTGAATCTTACATTCCAGTAACTTATGGGCCAGATCAAGTCATAAGACATGCAGGTCTGTGTATTTGCAAAGGACTGGTGAGGAAGAAGGACAATTTGTAGCTGTTTTTCCAATCTACTAAGCTCATAAAACTGTATACTTTAGATTTGTGCTTTTTCTTTATGTAAATTATACAGAATAATTGTGTTATGTTTTTTTAATTTAAAACAAGAAAAACACATCCAGTCTGGAAGAACTGAGCCCAACAACTTCTCCTGGAGCTGTTACTGCATTAGCTCAGGTAGTTTGATTTGGTTTCCAATTCACTCTTTATTCTGCTCCAGGAGTTTTTAGCTTTTATTTTGTGGTTGTTCTTGTAAGCACAGTTATGCACTTAAAACTGTTTTATTGAGCATTTCTTGAGGTTTCCACCAGATGGCTTTTTCAAGGTATCTAGTCTATCATTTTGCTCACGTAAGAAATTTTCAGTGTGATTC
This sequence comes from Tupaia tana, assembly GCA_026018925.1. Taxonomy (NCBI): domain Eukaryota; kingdom Metazoa; phylum Chordata; class Mammalia; order Scandentia; family Tupaiidae; genus Tupaia; species Tupaia tana. Next base: position 207,892,836 of record JAKSZU010000001.1, on the reverse strand, counting down.
CAGAATGTCTTAAAAGCGTGAAAGATCTATTATATTTATGCAAAAAAAATACAATTTAAAAATTGAGTTAAAATAACTAAAATGCACTATAAAGACAAATTGTTATACTAAAAAACTGGGCTGATCCAGTCTCAGTGACATGAACTATTGAGGGCTATGCTCTGTAGGCTGGGATCAAATGCTAGGCCCAGCTTCAATGATTCATCCAACCTAAAGGCCAGGTGCCTATGATGTGCACCTGATATCTCAACAACTCTGGGGGCTGAGGAAGGAGCATGGTTACAGTGAGACCCTGTCTAGACAGAAAAAAGAAAAAGAAAGAAGAGAGAAAGGAAGAAAGAAAGAAAGAAAAGAGAAATAAAAGAGAAAGAAAGAAAGAGAGAGAATAGATTTTTTTTTGTGCTCTGTCATAATTTTTTTTCTTTTTTTTAATTTACATTTTTTTAATACACTCAATTACATTAATTAGCTTACAAGGTGATCATTTCAACATATGAACATTTCCCCCTGGTCGAGTTGATCAAAATATAACAACACTAAGACCAGATGGTGGTCAAAATACTGAGTTATATAAACTCTCTCCTCTAGAATATCTGTTCAGCCAGTCTTTCCTATAATTTATTATTTAACGTGAAATGGCAAATAGCTTATGGAAATGACAAATGGCTTATGTCTCATTATTATAGTGATGAATTATATATAGCAAGAGTGCATGTTACACAAATAAAATGTGAATTTCAATATGGAAGATTCATACATGCAATTCCAGTATTATTTAATTTTTAATGCATTGCAACACTTTATGATCAATGGGATTTTATTTGTCCCAATGTACAAAGCCTACAAAGAACACCTATGTCCTACTTTTCTTATGAATACCTCAATCACTTTTCAATTAAATAAAGAAAATTATTAGAGTTGAGAGTATTTTAAATCTCCAAATACTCTATTCATTTTAAGCCACTTCGATTAGTACCATTTTCCTTTGGTAGTGAAAACATCCTTTCATACATTCAAGTGGCTCGTCTTTAATGCCATACTTCCTTCCATTATAGCATAGTCCTTTGAAAAAATAAAGACTAACAAAAGCCTTGTTAAAGGTCAGGAAATTATATCAAGAGCCACCCTTTGTCAATTTTGTATTGCTGCTCCTGAAAGAAATTCGATCATACTACAATCCTCCTTTTATGAATTCCTGCTGACCAAAAATGAATTTCATACCTAATTTTTAGGTCACAATGGCAGACATTCATGAGTGCAGTTACCCTGGAATCTTGACATTTACAACTTCAAAGCTGCTAGAATTTAAGCCACTACACATTATCATTCCCTTGCAATGAACTTTCCCTCATTTTTTCTCTTTATTTTATGTTTTTCACTCTTTAGCTTTCAGGTTGTAACTTACGAGAATCCTGTTTCCTTATTTTGCTGCAATTTCAATGTACTCCTGGCTGTATGCATTTTTCATACACATTTTAGTCTCCTTTTTATCACTGCATTCTAAATTTCCCCACAGTCAAATAACTAGTTGGAGGACATTTAAAATACTTCTCTCTCCTAAAATAAACCAAATTTTTATACCAGAAAATTTGAAAGCTCCTCTTCCCTATTCTTTTATCCTTCTCTCTAGAATTCTAATACAGAATGTCTAGCTGTATTTGACTGCATTTCATCAATTCTAAAAGGAATGATTTTCACATTTTAATGCCTCTGAAATTGAGTTGTATGTTAAAGTGATGTCACCTTACAATGATTTCTATTTAATGGCTATCAAACATAGTTCTCATTGTTCATGCGTACAAAAATTGATCATTTTTGTCATAATTCTGTCACTACATTGATCTTACATAAGTTTTGATACTAAAATTTTAGGTTTATTTTTCATATAATCTGTCAAAACATCACTTCAGTTTCAGCATTGCAACAATAATTCATTATGATATGCATATGTTTAGTATCAAAATATAAAGGTATAAATTTGATCACACTGAAGCCAATGGTCATTATTAGAAGAGTATTACAAATTCTGTATTTTCTTGCAAAATAGTAACAAAATGCTTTATATGATCTAAGAAAGGAAGTATGTGTGAGTACATAGTTATTCTATATTATATTTGCTAACTAGACAAAAAATACCATTTCATACCTTAGAATGCAACAGATATGTGAAAATTCTACTTTTAAATAACAAATTTTAGAACATATTTACTTATTTTTAAGTTTTTTCTTTTTTCTTTTTGTCATAGAGAAAGCACACTCACTAAAGAGACAGAAAGAGACACAGTGAGTAAAAGGGAAAGTGAGAAATCACCCCCAAGAGGGGATGGCCACATAGCAATCCTATCTCTTCCACTCTCCTCCTGGTATTTTGGGCTTGCACGCACACATGACTGGCATGATTTTCCAATCTCCAGGTCTGGGACTCTAATCACATTCAGCCAAGTGAAAATCCAGTACCTTAACCTTAAGCCATCTACTGGCCCCATAGAACATATTTATATCCCAGTGGGAAAAACTAAGAGAGAAGTAGAAATTAGTTACATAGGGAAAAAAAGGAGAAAATAATTTTAGAAAGAGAAAATTTGAGAAGGTTAGAGAAGTTGAAATATGTTGTAAGTGAAAGCCCTGACCTTGGAATGGAATCCTAGGGAGATGACCACTATGGGTAAGAAAGGAAAATCAAGCCTCATCACGTGCTCTCGTACATTCAATTGTTGGACAATGCCTGTTGAGCATCTGTGCTGTGCCAGACCTCCCGCTAAGAAAAGGCAACGGTGAGTGAACGGTATAGAGGCTCTGCTCCTGAAGGAACTGGGTGTGAGGAATTGTCAGAGCTGAACGATGTTCCGCACACTGTGAGGAGTTTAACTGTGATCTCCTGAAAGATATGTGAAAGTCTTAATCCCCACCACTTGTGAATGTGAAATTATTTGGTAGTAGGGAGATCACAGTTTCATTCAAGGTAAGATGAAGAAATAATAAATTAGAATGAATCCCACGTCAATATGACTTGTGCTATATAAGAGAGGAGACAGAGTCAGAGACACACGAGCAGATGATGGCCATCTGAAAATGGAAGCAGAGGTAAGAGTGACCCATTCAAAGTCTAAGGAACACGAGGGTTTTCAGGAATGGATCTTCAGCTGTCTTAACTGGCAGTTTCTATCTGATAGTCAGATTTAGTGTACAAATGTGTCCGTATGAGAAGATAGATAAATCCATGCCCAAATAGCCCTCTTAAAGCAATGCTCTCAGGTTTCTTTCTTTTTTGTACCAGTACTTAAAATATTTCACATGAGGGTCCGGTGGGTAGTGTGGTGGTTAAGGGCACTAGACTCCCACATGGCCAACCACAGTTTGAGTCCTGGACTTGGTGGCTTGATTTCTCACTTTCTCTCTTTCTCTGTCCCTCTCTGGCCAAGTTAAAATAAATAAATAAAGTAAAATAAATAATTCTTTTAAAAAATTCTTCACAGTGGAACCAACAGCTAGCATAATGGCTATGTCGCTGAACTCCCATGTAGTCAACCCTGGTTCGAGTTCCAGACCCGGTGGCTTAAACTCACACTGGGTGTGCATGCGTGCATGCCCAAGATCCTGAGAAGAGAATGGAGGAGAAGGGATTGCAGCGTGGCCATCTCCTCTGGGGGGTGATTTCTCACTTTCTGTCTCTCTGGCAAGCACACATGCCCTGTAGCAAAAACCTCCCTCAAAAAAAAAAAAAAAAAAAAAAAAAAAAAAAAAAAGAAAAGAAAAAAGAATTTTTGCATGATATAAGTAAATTTGTTTCTGAGGGCAAAGCATACCACTTTTAATATTCTTAGTACACTGTAAGTTTATAATGAGTGTCACATTTCCCAAGTACATGCTAGAACATGAGGCAAAGAAGATAAGATGAGTGAAAACTGGGATGAAACAGTTTTCTATGGACTCAGAGAAGATGCCACAAACTATAAACATAACAGACTGCAGAGACGAGTTAAAGTATTTTAATATCCACTTAAGTAGTCCATACTTCCAAAGAGATGTGGAATGAAATGAAAAGAAGAACTCTGAGGCCCATGCTGTGGCACCTTTAATGCTCTTCTCAGGAGGTGCCAGATTCCACAGGGCAGCCTCAGTTTGAATTCCTCACCGGGTTACCCTGAAACATTCTTAGCATGTGACCAAGATCCAATAGGCTGGGGGGCTGGAGGAAGGGAAGTGCAGCGTGACCAGATTCTGTGAAGGACACTTCTTGTCTTTCTCTTAAGTGTGTGTGTGTGTGTGTGTACTCTATCATGAATACATATGTAAGCACTGTGATGTGATAGCTCATTAAATATTCTGCTGAGTTTATTTTTGTGAAAGACAAAAAAAATTCAAATATATTTTTGAAATACTAAAAAAAATAGATGGAAATATATGAAGTAAGCTGTTATAAGAAGGATTATGAAAGTTCTGATTCTAGAATTAGTAACAATATTTAAATATTTGAGACCAGATTTAGCATGAATTCACGTAACAAACGAATAGAAAGTGAGAATTATAAATGACAAATATACTTAATAAATACACTTTATTCTTTTTTTCCTGAGAAATTTTTGCTCTTAGGCACATGTGTTCACCAGAGACACAGAGAGAGAGATGCCATGCCGCAATGCCCTCTCCTCCATGCCCCTCCTGGGATTTTGGGCATGCATATACATGTGCCCAGTGTGAGTTTCAAGCTGTCGGGTCTAGGACTCGAACTGTGGTCAGCCAAGTAAGAGTTCAGAGCCCCCAGTCATTATGCCACCTGTTGGCCCCAATACAAATACTTTAAAGCACATAACTTCTCATTGAAATAAATAGGAGTTCTTTTTGACAATTAAATGAACTAACAAATATGTTGTGATTAAATGAACTAACACAAATCTGTTAGTGATTAAAGAATTAATGAATTATGTTTACCAAGACTTTAATCATTTTACCCAGTGTTTACATGGTTAGTATTTTAAAAGACTCTCTTCTTTGGACCAAGGTATTTGAGGGCTAGAGTGAAAAGCTGAAGGCCACCTGAGGAAGACACATCTGCCAACCTTGAACGACTGTGAAAGCAAAGGGAGCCACATCTGTATCTGAGACAGTGCTGCGCATCAGCCTATGAAACCCGGCTTTGTACCGTATGGAGTACGAGCGTGCAGTGTGAGCTGCCCTCTTCGGAGAAGAGGTGAAGAGGATGTAGGTTTGTCCTTGGAGGGAAACTGGTAACCAGAAGTAGATCAGAGCAAAGCTATTGGATGTCCCAACACGTCTGCCATCATTTCCCATGGTATGTAATTGTAGGTTGGAAGCAGCTCAAGTTCATTGCCCCAGACTCCTTAGAGTCATGTTTGGTTCATGTCGAAGCGGCAAGGATTTTAAAGCCATCAGTCTATCTGCTCGTCTTTTTGCCCTGATTCCTCCTGGATATAGGATGGCAAAGGGAAAGACACTAGGTTCTTAATAACCCATCAGATGACAGTGAACCCACTGAAAGGAATATCCATGAAATAAGTATTTATATTTTTCCCTGAAATTTGAAAATTTCAGGTTGTATTTGTTATAAGAGTTGGGACCAGCAGTTAGCGTAATGACTATGTCACTGGACTCCCACGTAGTCGATCGCGGTTTGAGTCCCGGACCCGATGGCTTAAACTCACGCCGGGCGCGTGTACGTGAGTGCCCAAGATCCCGAGAGGAGAATGGAGGAGAAGGGATTGCGGCATGGCCATCCCCCCTGGGGGGTGATTTCCTGCTTTCTGTCTCTCTATCTCTCTGTCTGTCTGGTGAGCGCACGCGCCCTATAGCAAAAACCTCTCTAAAAAAAAGAAAGAAAAAAAAAGAGTTTATCTTATTCTAACATATATTTACACAAGGCTGTAAGACAATTATTGCAACTCCTTGGTGGGTAATTTGACCCTGTATTTTGGGATCCTTATGCTTTTAAAAGTTTTTTTATTAATTAAAAAAAAATTTTTTTTGAGAGAGAGAGATTTTTGCTATAGGGCACATGCACTCGTCAGAAAGATAGAAAATAATAAATCACCCCCTAGGGGGATGGCCACACTGCAATCCCTTCTCCTCTACTCTCCTCTTGGGATCTTGGGCATGTACTCATGTGTCCCATGTGAGTTTTAAGCCACGAGGTCTGGGCCTCAAAACACAGTTGATTACGTGAGAGTCCAGTGATATAACCATTATGCCATCTACTGGTCCCAATCTAATAACTTTTAACTAAAGCAAATATCATTCTTCCCTGAGGATTTACACACAGATTGTTCAAAGCAGTTTTTTTTACTTTGAAGAGTAAATTAGAAACAATTTGAGGACCCAACAATATGGAAATAATTTCAAAATTATAACGTGTCATATCAAATAATACTCTGCAACCATTAAAATTATGCCTTAAAGAACTAAAGAATTACTTTTAAATAATCAAAATATAATAGATAAACCATCAAGACATAGCACTACAAACTGTATATTTCATTTCTTAACAAAAGAGAGAAAGTCCATGAAAATTTTAATCACAGCATTCAGACAGTCAGATTATGCATAGCTGCATTTTATATTTATATTTAGGTGGTGAATTTTGTCCCATTAATTGATGTGATACAAAAAGTTTCATTAAAAATTTTGACATTTTGGGACCAGCAGATGGTGTAATGGCTATGTCGCTGAACTCCCATGTAGTCGACCACGGTTCAAGTCCCGGACCAGGTGGCTTAAACTCATGCTGAGTGTGTGTGTTTGAGTGCCCAAGATCCTGAGAGAATGGAGGAGAAGGGATTGTGGCATGGCCATCCCCCCTAGGGGATGATTTCTCATTTTCTTTCTCTCTCCCTCTGGTGAGCATCCTATAGCAAAAAAAAAAAAAAAAAAAAAAAAAAAAAAAAAAAAAAAAATTGACATTTTTAGTGGATTTGAATTTAGTATAAGCCAAAAATATATTTAGTATCTAGCATCCATAAACCATATCATAATTGTAATTTATTACTAGTATTGTCAGGTATAAATATTCCCATTCTAATATAAATATTAGAATGATCTGAATTACATAGAAAACTATATATGAGATTTATTGCTATTGCCTATAATTATGTGGCTACTATTTACACATAAAGTAGATGATGGACAGTATTTCCTTAATGCATATTCAGAATATATTTTAATATTAAAAAATTAATATCTAGAATATTGTCCATACCAAATTTTAGCGAGGGTGTGGAGCATTAGGAGGGGCTCCTTCATTGCTGGTGGGGATGCAGAATGGTGTAGCTGCTCCAGGAGACATTTTGGCAATTTCGATAAAACTAGACTCTTGTCATAAGCTCCAGTATGATGACCTTTGTTATTTACCAAAAGTAGCTGAGAAGTTATATTCACAGAAAACGTGCACACAGATGATTTATGTATAAACAGGCACACAGAGAGTTGTATGTATAATTGCCAAAATTTGGAAGAAACCAAGATTCCTTTGGTAGATAAATGTATAAATAAACTGGCATGTCAAGAGAAGGGAATATTCAGTGGGAAAAAAGAAAAGCTTTCAAGTATGATAAGAAATGGAGGAAATGTAATCCTATTACTTTGTGACCGTGGCCAGTCTTCCTATGTGTTCTATATAATTCCAACTAGTTATCTTTCTGGAAAAAAAAAAAAAGGAAAAATAATGGGTACTATGAAAAGATCCGTGTTTGCCAAGGGTGGGGAAAGGACAGAAGGATAGTTTGGGCACAGAGATTTTTAGGGTAGTTCTGCTACTCTGTGTGACACTGTAATGACTAATACATGTGGGGACATGTTTTCTTGTCCGAACCCATAGAACGCATAACACCAGGAGTGAACCCTAAGGTAACTCTGGACTTGGGCGATAATGATGTATAATGTAGCTTCATTGATTGTTACAAATGTACCACTCGGATGGGAGATACTGATAATGGTGGTGGCTATGCATGTGTAGAGGCAAAGAGTGTATCAAAAATCTCAATGCCTTGTGGTTAATTTTTCTGTGAACCTGAAACTGCTCTAAAAAAATAAATTCTATTTAAAATTAAAAAGTATATATTTTGAGCATCCAAGGAAAGAAAAATGTAAGTTTTATAAAATGCATAATTTCAAAGAACTTTTAAACTTATTCATAAAGTATTAAAGAATGTATTTACACCAGAGGGAAAAGGTACAATGCAGGTGGTTTTACCAAGATAAGACTTTTTAGCCCTGTGTGAAATATTTGTATAATTCAAAAGGATTTCTCCCTACAGCAAGTCATTATCTCTACACTATTTCATTTCCCAAAGTGTGTGTTTTCCTTTTTGATTCGATTTTAAAGGACAGCATCAATTGTGAATTGATTTGCCTGCAGCTAGCACATTACCTACTATATAGTAGCTGCTCAATAAAAATTTATATTAGTGACCATATTAATTAGTGTCACTGTCAAAAATTTAGTCAGATGTCCAAAATCATTTGAAGATAATATTTTTTGGCATATAACTGAAGTCATATTATATGCATTCATAATACAAAAATGGGCATGCATAAGTTTTGAAAGTTTAATGTATTTTATCTCCACTGACTTGGTTATAACTTTAGAGTGCAAGAGATATGTAAACAGAAGGAATGGTAGAAATTTTTCTAATTCCATAACTATTTATTGAAAAATCTACTAAATTATATATTTTTTTTAAATTTACATTTGATCGTTGTACATCTTTAGAGTTGGCAACGTGATTTTTTTTTCCAGTATGCATGCAAAGCATACCAACCAAGTGAAGGGTATTATCATACACATCATCATCAACAGAGTCCTTCCATTCTTTTGTTTGCTATTTATTTATTCCTGAGCCCACCTTCCTTCTCACTGCCCACCCTTTTATAATGCAGTCTCTATTCTGTATGCTTGTCCTCCTTGCTATTATGTCTCCCTCTCTTTCTGTTTCTGTAAAGAGTGCAACATTTGGTATTTATCAAGCAAGGACATACAATTTTTTTTAAAAGAATTATTTTTTTCTAACTTATTTACCTTTATTTATTTATTTCAATTTGACCAGAGACGGACAGAGTGTGAGAGAGAGGGGGACAAAGAGAAAGCAAGCCACCAGGTCTGGGACTGAAACCGGGGTTGGCCATGTGGGAATCCAGTGCCCTTAACCACCATGCCACTGGCCAGCCCCAGGACATACAGTTTTTAACTATGGCTAAAGGGCCACAGGACAGAAGGAAAAGCAGCAGAAATAGAGCAGCACCTTGGTGATTAACATGTGAGCACATAATTGAGAAAGTCCATAGCAGCCCAGCAGTGGAGAATGCAAGTCCTTAGAAGACAGATCTAGGTCCTGTTTCACTCCGTGATTTTAGCTTCTATGCCAGTGACCAAAACAAAATAAATGTGAAATTAATTTTTGTTAAAATGAACGAATAAATAGCATTAAACAATTGCATAGTTCAAGAATGCAGAGGAAATATACAATACAAACCATCCAAGCACAGCAAATCGCTAATAAGCCTACCAAAATCTTTGAACCATTTAAATTAAATAGAACTTAAATTAAACTTCTTTGTAGCTTTTTTTTCAAAAATTTGAATGTCTCTAAACATTAAATATTTTTCTGTGTCTTTAGGTTAAGAGATATTGACATAGAGAAGCTGAGCTAATAGCATAATGGAAAAATCTATTCAGTTGAAATGACTGTCACCAGATTATAATTACATTTATCTTCGCAGTACTTTTAAAGAAAAGAGGGCATCCTGGTGGCATAGTGGTTAAGGCAGCTGGATTTGACACAACCAAATGCATGGTTCAAATCTCTGACTCAGCAGCTTAAAAAACACACCCTGCATGTGTGCATGTGTGCCCCAAGTCCCAAAAGGAGAAATGAAGAAGGAATTGCAGTGTGACCATGTCCCAGAGAGGATGCCTTCTCACTTTCCCTCTTTGTCTCTCTCCAGCAAGCACACGCACCCTTAAGCAAAAAAGTAAAAAAATGAAGAAATTAATGTATATGTGATTTTATGTATATTACTAACAAAAACAATTGTAGCTGTGGTGTTTAATATTGCTAGTTGTGAATGCATAAGATATATTGCTAATAATATCAAAATATATACACATGAACATAAACACATACTACTACTTAAAGGGAAAAAATAAAGTCTGTGAATTGGGCCTTGATAACAGTTATATTATAAAGAATGGTTGCTCTTAAACAAACTATCAGATATTTCTTTAACTACATTTAACAGTTGTTGGAACTAGATTAATTTCAAACAACTTTGAATTTCTGCAGTGTATATCTGACTAATAAAAGTAACAAATACCACTAGATGCCTATGAGCTTTTAATGACAGAAACTTTATTTTTACTAGAAATTAAAGACATGTAAAATTCAACTGTAAATGTGATATTCAAGTCCTGTGTTTAACCTAAACAAAGTTTCTCAATCAAGACAAAAATGTTATGCAGACGATGGATATATAGTGTGTTCTTAAATGAGCATGTGTTGATGTTAAAAATAATAATCATGTGTGTTTTAAGTATCTCCCTTCAAAAGCTGGTTAAATGATAACTAAAAGCAGCTGAAAGAGCAAAGCATCTCACCAGGCTTTTATTTCCTCAGTCAGGATTCCTGTTCTTTTATGTTCTGTTTTTATCTACTCTCTCTGCTTTCTGTTGTCAGCTTCATCTACAAACTGATTTCCCTCAAATTGTCTAATATTTCAGCAGTTCCAGTCTTTAAGTTACATGTTATTGACGTATCATAAAGAAAGAAATGTCTTTTTCAGTGTTCTCAATAAACTTTTTGAAATACTAAACCATGGAATCAAATCTGAATCGTTTCCTGTGGCCAGGCTGGTGTCTATGCCTGGGTTATAAGAACCAGTCAGTGGTGGCAAGAGGTATAGAATCCTCCCAAAATCTTGAAGCTAGGAAGAGTTCTTACACATACAAACCCTATGCTACAAATGGTGAAGGATGGAAACAATGTTACAAAGAAATATCAACATCCACCACACACTTCAGAAGTAACAGAAAACAAATAATGATGCGAAGAACCCAGTCTGAGTTGTGTGGGTGCATGTACATGTGGGCGAGTGCATGTGCACATGAGCACGTACATGTGTGTGCGTGTGTGTGCATGTATGAATGTGTATAACACATTGTGTTCAAAGCAACCAAATAGAATTTCTGGTTCAAAAGGACAATATTGTGTCCTTATAATTCTACAAAAAAAGAGAGCTGAATTGAAAAATTGGTAAAGAATTTGAATAGACATTTTGCCAAAGAAGATAAGCAAAATGATATGGAGATAGAAAGTGTTGTAAAATGGGTTAGTGATGACGGTTGCACATCTTTGCTATTACACTAACAACACTGATTTGTACTTGAAAGGATGAATATTATTATACATGTATTAGATACCAATAGAAAATGTCAATGTGGTCGTCAAATGGCTATTCAGATAACATTGCCCTCACTTGGACTAAAATAAGTAAAGAATATTTTCTGTTGTTGTCATTTTAATTTTTCCAGAGTGTCCACTCACTGGAGACAGAGAAGGAGGGAGAGTGAGAGAGGGAACGTGAGAAAGCACCCCTCCTCCCCAAGGGGCATAGTCATGCCACAATCTCTTTTTCTCCATTTCTCCCTCCTTTCAGGATTTGGGCACATAAATACAGCTGAAGTGTTTTTCAAGCTGCCAGGTGGGAATTCTAGCCTTGCTGTTGGCCATATGGGATCCAGTCACCTTAGCCACTACACCCAAACCTGGCCCTGTTGTTTTGATTGTAGCATGAACTGTTGAATAATCTGGTGTGAAACTGATGAAAACTAGTATTTAATACTAGAAAGAATGAGATTCCAACTGAAATAAGAAAAACAATCAGAAACAAACCAGCTATTAATCTCACCGGAATAATACAAGGACACATATCTAAATTGCTAAACCTAGGCCATAATAATATGTCTTTATGTTCAGTTGAGTTAAATTTTAGGAATTCAGATAGCCTGTCCTTAAGTTTACATATGCATTGTTTCACTTGAGCAGTAATATTTATACTGAAGCAGCATGAAGTATTAACTATTTCCTCTCTCACCTCAGCGCAATAAATCAAGAGAAATGAGTAATGAATGTAAACTTGGAAAAAAAAATCAGTATAATTTTTGTTTACCTCTTCCAGGTTCAATAATCAAATCTGTATCAATCTTTATTGTTCCTTATATTCTTACTGTTGCAATCACTGTCCACCTTGGGTATATGAAGAAAATCTACTACCCTTCTAGAAAATGATCCCGAGAGGTCTGTGTACACTTTATTTTTGAGCTTTCCAGGTGTAATTCCCAAGAAAACATGATTCCCTGGAGGGGCAGGGATTTTTAATATATGGAAATCTCTAATAACTGCTTCATAAACACAAGATAGGGTGCACAAAGTAGTCCATTGAAAGTCTGTTTTTCTCTTAAGAATTAGTACCCTGGTGAGGAACAATATTGTATGATTTATCACATCAGGAATAAGCCAATTATCCATCCTTTGAGAATAATGGATTCTCTTAATAGAAATAAATAATTCCTGAGAAGCAGGCTGGAGAGTATCCGTGCAGAGCAAACAGACTGACTGCGTGGTAGAAGAGCTCCTCTCTGAGTTGTTCCCCCCAGCGAGCTCAGTTATGCTCACTGGTAGCGCGGTGTCTAGAGAGGCATGCTCATCATGTTTGCTGAGTGTCCAATTCTTACAAGACAATGTTGGTAAGTTACTATGTGAGAATAATTCCAGCACAAAAAGGGACACATTAAAGGGAATCGGTCCTCTACACTGCTAAATGAAACATCAATTAGGTGTTTACCAGGAACTTACCAGGACAGATAGATCCAGCAATTACAAAAATTCGGAGAAATACTCAGGTGACAAAGCTCTTCCCATCATAGAGAAAGGATAGGGTGGATTAAGAGTTTGGCGATTATAAAATGTATGAACATAACTTTAAAAACATTTTAATGGCAATTGATAAGATTCATTTAAATAAAGTAACAAGATTTACAGAAAAGAAAGGAGAAAGAAGGGTAGCAAGCTCTCAAAATGAGATCTTTTTCTGTCACTGAAGCTGGACTCTTTCTCCTTTGTGCCAACCTTGTCTTGATTTGAAGGTCTCGGTTTACCTGACTTGGACTTGAAATCATCTGCTCCTCAGGTTAAGATCTCACAGCCTTACCATCCTGTAATATGCAGGATCTTGTGTTAGGACAGATATTTCCAGATATTTCCATGGGCTATCCTGTGATCAATTATACAAGGATTTTATGGCAATACCAAAAGAGGCAACGGCATTTTCATTAGAGCCAAAGGTAGTTCATTAGATCAAGAAAATAGGGATCAGCGGTTGACGTAATGGCTATGTCACTGGACTCCCATGTAGTCGACCACAGTTCCAGTCCCGGACCCCCGGTGGCTTAAACTCATGCCGGGCACATGTGTGTGCATGCTCAAGATCCCCAGAGGAGAAAGGAGAAGGGATTGAGGCGTGGCCATCCCCTCGGAGGTGATTTCTTGCTTTCTGTCTGGCAAGTGCATGTGCCCTATAGCAAAAACTTCTCAAAAAAAAAAAAAAAAATTATAAAGCTTTGGTAATTTAAGTTCAAGGATTTTTTTTAACTACTCTACTAAAATTGAGGATGAAGTGAATAATGGACTTTTAAATTCATTCATTCATTTATTTATTTATTAGCATACTGCAGAGCTTTACATTTCCTAATAACACTCTCAGTAAACTGAGTAGTACCCTTCTCAGCAGACATAGAATGAGATTTGCTCACTTGACTGGGGGAGAGTTTGAAAAAGACAGAATCTTGAAAAAAGGAACTGTTTTTAGGGGCTGTGTTGAGAATAGTTATGGTCTTTCAGGGATTCTGAAAGGCTAACAACATAGAAATACAGTTGTTGAATAAACTAGATGTTCAGTTAACACTGAATTTCAGATAAACTCTATTTTTTTAAGTAGGAATATGTTCTAAATATTGTGTGGACATACTTAGAAAATTATTTATCATTCCTCTGAAATTCAAAGTCATCAGGGCATGCTCTTTCTGCCCTAAATGTGTAAACCCTAAGATGCGCCATGGGATTAAGAATCCCAAATTCACTTTCCACATTTTCTCTGCTTTTCACCCAGGGTTTTCATCACTAGACTTAGAGTGTCAGAAGCTGTAGTGAGAAGGATCTCATTGCTATCATCCACCCGGCTCAGTCTTCCCAGCGGAGAACAAGAAGGACACTGGGATGGTGTGCTGTGAGGAGTAACAGAACACCGCAGCACACCTGGGTTTGGACTTCCCAACAGATACGTTTTAGCCCACCTAGATCTTAAAGGATCAGTAATATTCCACACTGTGTCTTCAGTCGATTGATTGATGTGCTGATGTCGAAAGACCAGACTGTTTAGAATTACACAAGCCATTAGGAGTTTCAGAGCTAGGTCTTCCACAATACCCTGGGCTGTCTTCTTCTGTGTCCTGGTATCCAGGGGATTGGTTTCCAGATCTAAACACGGTTCACTAAATACTGGCCTCTGTGTGTGGGGGGGGGGGGGGGAGGGGTGAGTTGACTGAGGTATGTGTGTGCAATATATTTTTGCATAGCAGCAAGGAGAGTCTTCTCGTCAATTTAGTGTGCTAGTGCTTTAACTCTTTTTTTCTTTTTTTGGAGAGGTTTTTTGCTGTAGGGCGCGTGCGCTCACCAGACAGACAGAAAGAGACATAGAGACAGAAAGTGAGAAATCACCCCCCAGGGGGGTTGGTCACGCCGCAATCCCTTCTCCTCCATTCTCCTCTTGGGATCTTGGGCACACACGCACACGCGCCCGGCGTGAGTTTTAAGCCACCGGGTCCGGGACGTGAACCGCGGTCGACTACGTGGGAGTCCAGTGACATAGCCATTACGCTAACTGCTGGTTCCCGCTAGTGCTTTAACTCTTCACCATGTCTGCCTCATCACATCGTAGATCTGTGGTATATGAAAGTTCTAGTATGCAGTAGGAGTTACATTTACTGAAGGAATGGTTAAATGAAAGATACGTTTGAAAACTGATGGCCCAGTGGATAGTGTAATGGTTACATCACAGGACTCTCATGTAGTTGACTCTGGTTCAAATCCTGAACCTGGCAACTTAAAACTCATGCTGGGCACATGTGCCTATGTGTGTAAGATCCTGAGGGGAGAATGGAAAAGAAGGGATTGCAGCATGGCCATCCCCCCAGGAAGTGATTTGTTGTTTTCTGTCTCTCCAATGAGCACACACACCCTGTAACAAAAATCTCCTTAAAAAAAAGGCAAAACTGAATCAATGGATTAACATTAATTTTATAATCTTGTGATATAATGGAGCTTTGTAAACATTTTCAAATGTAATAATTTACAAACAATGACTTATACAACGAACTTTGACTAATTGATCATTTATACTTATAAGTATTCTATTAGGATGTTTCAATCAATTCAATTATGTATAAATAATGACTGTGCTGTCATCACATTAGATTTTTAGGTAGTATTTACAGTTTTTTAATGAATTTTGTATTGTGATTCCTTCTATTTTTACTTTTTATGTTTTTAGTTTTGCTTTGAGTGGATGCACTCACTGGGGAGAGACAGACAGGGGAGAGACAGAGAGAGATAGTGACAGTACCCCTCCCCCATGCAGGATGATTATGCTATAATGGTGCTCCTCCATTTGGGGTTTTAGGCATGTACGCACACGTGCCTGGCATGTTTTTGAAGGTGCCAGTCCAGTATTTCAGCCAAGCTGTTAGTCTTGTGGGATCCATGCTCCACAACCATGACACAGGCTGACCCACGTTATTACTTTCTTTTGTGTTTATTTCTTTGTTTGATTTGGTTCGTCATAGGGTGCATGCTCTCACTGGAGAGAGATGAGAGAGAGAGAGAGAGAGAGAGAGAGAGAGAGAGAGAGAGAGAGAGAGAGAGAAATTACTCCTCAGGGAGGATGGCTACACAGCAATCCCTTCTCTTTCATTCTCCTCTTGGCATTTTGGGTGTGTATACACACACATGGCCAGCATGTTTCTCAGTCTTTTGGGTCTGCAATTTAAACTGCTCAGTCAGCCATGTGGGATCCAGCTGCCATGTGGGATCCTCTGCACCACCTGTTAGCCTATTTTTTTTATAGAATTATTTCATTTTAATTTATTTATCCAGTTATTTATTTATTTCAATTTGACCAGAGAGGGACAGAGCAAGAGAGAGAGAGAGAGAAAGTGAGAAAGCAAGCCACCAGGTCCAGGACCCAAACCATAGTTGGCCTTGTGGGAATCCAGCACCCTTAACCGCCACGCCACCTGCCGGTCTCCAGCCCATTATTTTATTTTTATTGAAATTATTGACATACATTTTTGAGATCCCTTTTGTTTCTCATTTTTACTGTATTATCATAATTGTTATAAATGTTTCCCGGGATATTTCCTGTTTTTCTTTTTTTGCATTTGGTTACCTAAATTATATTTAAAATAAAGTTTACTCTTCCTCATTTTCCTTCTTTCTCTTTTCCTTCCCTTCCTTTCTTCCTTCATGTGTATTTATTTATGGAGAGAAAGTGAGAGGGTGCCAGTACCCTCCACAGTCCTGAAGCAGCGATCCCCACCTCCAGCCCTGCAGCCAGCCAGGATCATGACTGTCCCCATGTGCGCCACTTCCCTGCTCACAAAGGTCCCGGAACACAGCCTCGAGACTTTCCCATGTGGTCTCCAGCACCACACGGCAGCACCCCTGCTATCTGTGCCACCACAACTGGGCCTTTAGTCTTCCTCCTTCTATAGATATTACCAAGTTCAGAATCATGTAACTATGACTACGATCAAGATATAGATGTTTCACCACCAAAAAGATTTTTCTCCTGTTATACTTGGTAATCAATTCCACTCCTTACAGCAACACTGGGCAAAAATCAAATCTGCTCTTCATTCCTATAATGCCACCTCCCACGTCATTTTTAGGTTCAATAGCAGTTAAAAACAAAAAGGTTATGAAAAAGCACATTTTCCATGTATCCCTTAGCCAGCTTCGCCAAAGTTCACAAGTTACATAATTTTGTACAATTATCAGAAGCAGTTCCTACTCTAAACACCGTATCAATATTTCATCCTTTTTTCCACTACTATCTTTTTGTTTCCTTGTCCCGGAGCCGAGATCCTACACTGCATGTTTGCCTTGTTCACTTCAGTCTTCTGCAATCTGTAACAGTTCCCAAGTATGTCCTTCTCTTCCATCAGCTGAACATTTTTTTTTTTTTTTGGAGAGGTTTTTGCTATAGGGCGCGTGCGCTCGCCAGACAGACAGAGAGAGACAGAGAGACAGAAAGCAGGAAATCACCCCCCCAGGGGAGATGGCCACACCGCAATCCCTTCTCCTCCATTCTCCTCTCGGGATCTTGGGCACGCACGCACACGCGCCTGGAGTGAGTTTAAGCCACCAGGTCCGGGACACGAACTGTGGTCGACTACGTGGGAGTCCAGCGACATAGCCATTACGCTAACTGAACATTTTTGAAGTGTGCTGCTGAGCTATTTCACTGAAAGTCCTTCAGATTAGGTTTGTTTGGTATTTTCACATAATTGAACTAAGAGTGTGCATTTTCATCATGGGTATCAGAAAAATAGTATATCTGAATTCATTATGGAATGTTTTATGGCATGGATAAGTATTACTGCTGATCATGTTGACTTTAATGAATTAGTTAAGATTTCTGCCAGGAGTTTTTTACTACTTTAAAATTATTGTCTTCCCTCTGTAGCTAATAAATATCTTGGAACAGAAACTATGTAAAATATGATGTTATGATTTGCCTTTAAAATGCTTTCATTTTCTTAATGAACCTTAGTTGGAACTTTTTATGTATAACTTGATTTAAAGTTAATCTGTGATATCTAATTTGCATTAGTTATCTGAGAAATATAAATTCACATAGGATAACTTGTAAATCTAAATAAAAAGTTTCATGAGATTTTAATAAAAAGAAATAAAACATGAACAAAATAAATCTCAATTTGAATTTATTTTAACTTTAGTTCAAACTAAGGAATTGACATCAAGTTAAAGTACGATTTTCTAAAGAATGAATCAACATAGATGAATGTCTGTGAATTTACAGAATGACCAAGTAATTTATTTTTAACCCAAATTAAAAGCAACATTATACAAACAGATCAGTTTTACTATTTATGAAAAGTTGAAAGTAGAGACATTGGGAACCAGCAGTTAGCGTAATGGCTATGTCGCTGGACTCCCACGTAGTCGACCGCGGTTCGCGTCTCGGACCCGGTGGCTTACAACTCACGCCGGGCGCGTGTGCGTGCGTGCCCAAGATCCCGAGAGGAGAATGGAGGAGAAGGGATTGCGGCGTGACCATCCCCCCTGGGGAGTGATTTCTCGCTTTCTGTCTCTATGTCTCTCTCTGTCTGTCTGGCGAGCGCACGCGCCCTATAGCGAAAAACCTCTCCAAAAAAAAAAAAAAAAGAAAGTAGAGACATTGTAAAATAAAGTTTTTGTTAAATAAGCCCTAATATCATGTTTTCTATGGAAGGTTTTCTGATCCATTTTTACATGAAAGCTGTTGCTCCTTTCAATTTTCATTGTATTTAGTATGAACATATCAAACACTCGAGGCTACATTACCATTTATTGTTGTCTCTCTGCTTTGGATGATTTTTGAGCTCTTTAATTATGTTTTTAGTTATAAGTAAATTCTTACCCTTTTTTAAGCTACTACTTTAAGGGTTATTCTCTCTATATATATTTTTAAATAGTTTACTTCCATTTGCCTATGCCTTTTTCCATACTTGAATGAGATTAAATTCAGGTTGCCTGCTATTGTAAAAACCAGCTACACACTAGTCTATACATAAGTAACGTGTGCTTTCCAAAGATAACAGTGCATTATATGCTCTCCTACTTCAGTTGCCCCTTTAAGAAAAGAAACAGATTTATCTTAAAGGAAATTTAAAATCTAAACAGCTATTTTTACCTTGTCCAGTTTTCGTAGTTGAATTTTGCTTTATAAATTTGGAACTAAAGAAGACGGTATGTGTGAGTCACTTTATGCACTCTATGTTTCAATAGACAGCGTTGATTTCCTGTTTTCCAGCTCTTAGTTTTGCTAATTTTTTCATCAAAATATTGGTATTCATGATGCTATTCTCCATGAACTCAACTTAGAAATTAGTTTAAAGCTTCACTGGCACTATAAACTTTGTGCTAAATTTAAATCTGTAAAGAACCAGAGTTTGAGATTTAATCTGAGTATTTTAAAAGCCTAATTATGCTATTTTAAGCTTATTTTTCATTACTAGAGTCATTTTCATTATGTTATTTTTCTTCTCTAATGAAAATGGAATCTTTTTCAACTAGTCAAAATAGAGAATAGTATTTATACCCATTTTCATGTTTTGTATCATCTCTCTTTCAAAAAGAATCTTTACAGGCAAACCATATTCAGATTTGTCAAATCCTTGGAAATCATATTTTAAAATTATAAATCACTCTGGTGAGGGTGACTTCTCATTTTCCTTCTCACTATCTCTGTCTCTCTCTCTCTCCCCAGTAACCACACATGCCCTAAGGCAAAAAACTCTGCAAAAAAAAGGCAAATTTAAAATTCATTCTACATGTGATCTAATGCTTTTTATCTGTCCCTATTGCAAATATTGTTGAATGGAAGTTTCAAGATGGTAAAGAAATGAAGCACTGATCTTTCTTTAGTGTGAGCAAAAGGGTAACAAACTAAAAGGGTAACAAACTCAAATTCTTTGAGATTGTGTATTTTTTGTCATCTATACATATAGAATCTGCCTACTTTCCTATTTCAAATGATCTAAATCATTGAAATTGCAGTGTTAACTCTTGGAGATATGTACAACTATGTGTCATGGACACTAAATCATTCTGGTTATCATTGTTTACTGCAGTCAGTTAAGCATCATGTGGAGTCATTTCTTTAGTTTTAGGAGAGATTCTCACAAGGTATAACAAATGATCATTGGGACTCATGTCTTTAGACTTATTTATGGTATTAGAGCCCAACTAATTTCCTATGTATTATACTACAATGGATCACATAATGAAAATTGCTTCCTCAAATTAGCATTGATCAAAAACATTCAGGAATTGGGACCAGCAGTTAGTATAATAGCTATGTCACTGGACTCCCACGTAGTCGACTGCGGTTCAAGTCCTGGACCCGGAGGCTTAAACTCATGCCAGACGCGTGTGCGTACGTGCCCAAGATCCCGAGAGGAGAATGGAGGAGAAGGGATTGTGGCGTGGCCAACCCCACTAGGGGGTGATTTCTTGCTTTCTATCTCTCTGTCTCTCTGTCTGTCTGGCAAGCGCATGGGCCCTATAGCAAAAACCTCTCTCAAAAAAAAAAAAAAAAAAAAAAAAAAAAAGACCAGGATTTATCTGGGATGACGCTGGAGGTGGAGAAAGTGAGCTGCTGGCAATAAAAATGGTATCATAGAAAAATTTGCTCAAAAAAAGAGGAGAGAAAGGACAACACTATTTGGATATTAGATACAGCAGGTGAGAATGGCAGTGATGAGGTAGGCGGTTTTCAAGTTAGCGAGGAATCAGGTTTCTATTAGGAGATTGAGTAAAGAGGAGATGGATTGGTTGTCTGGGGCTAAAGCATGCTGGATATTCCCACCCTGAGAGAAAATTTCAATGTTATTTTTAAGACAGTTACTATAAACTGAATATGTGCATCTCCCTAAAATATGAATTTTGAAGCCCTAACTTCCAAAAGGATGGCATTTAGAGATGGGACCTTTGGGAACTAAATAGGTTAAAAGAGTGTAAGCTTAATGTCAGGAGCAGTTTCTTTATTAAAACCCAAAGACACAGGACCAGTAGGTGGAATAATGGTTACGTCTCTGGATTCCCATGTAGTGAATCACAGTTCAAGTCCTGGACCCAGTGGCATAAAGCTCACTCCTGGCACGTCTATACTTGCCCAAGAACCCCAGAGGAGACTGGAGGAGGAGGGACATCCCTCCTGGGGTGGGGGGTGATTTCCCACTTTCTGTCTCTGTTTCTTTCTGGCAAGCATGCACACCCCATAGTAAAAATCTCTCTAAAACACATACATACACACACAAACACACACACACACACACACAGAAAAATAATCTAGAGAGTTTATTTCTTCTCTCTCTCCACCCTGTGAAGATATAAGAAGAAGGAGGAGGCACATTCTCTGCAGACAGTAGATTTGCTGATGCCTTGACTTCGGACATCCCAGCCTCCAGAACCGTGAGAAACAAAGGTCTGCTTTCTAAGCCACCCAGTCTGCGGTATTTGGTATAGGAGCCTAGATGGACTAAGACCACGGCACAGAGTAACAAGAAAGATTTGATGACATACAAAGTAATTAATAAATTTCTCCTCAAAAACTCACTATAGCTACAGCTGAGAATAATTGAATGGGAAGCAAGAGTAGAGAATGTTTATTATGAAAGTGAATATTCTAGTGTCCCTATATATGAAACTGTATTACAGATAACTAATTGAATGATATTATATAAAATATATACTAACATATTTAATATTGATGTTATTAAACATATTATTATTTAATATAAATAATTTATTAAATTTATATTTTACCCAACTTTTCTATGTGCAGCCTATGGAATAGTGAGAGTAGGGTTTTAAGAAGCTCAAGTTGCAGAAATGCTGTATTCTAAAAGAATACATAGAGTTGGATAAAATACATAGTGACATCTATGTTTGTCTGTAATGTGTTTATCTTCCTACCGAAATCAAGAACAATATAACCCCCCAATATTTCTTTACTAAAAGGCAAAAAACAGTCTATTGACCTAGTTGAAAACAGTCATCTGGCCCCCTAGACACAGAGAGAAAACTCCCCCCAGAGTAATACGCATATGGTGCAAACCTTCGCTTATTTACTTTTTTTTTTTAGCAAAAATAGGAGGCAAACCTACTTACAAAACAAACAATAAAGACTGAAGATACAACTCTGATATTTACCCATTATCACATTTGGAAACATTATTGTTATAAAATCTCATAAATTCAAATATAAAAAGAAGACCCTTTCGTGTTTCAAAACAGAAAATATAGGCAAAACTACAAGCATCAAAGGTCACATCTAGTACTGTAGCTCTCATCAGTCAAATTTTAATAAAATTTAGCTATTTAAAAAAATAAATTTTGATGAGGGCCAGCAAGCAGCATGGTGGTCAAGAAGTTCGACTCCCACATGGGCTGCCATGGTTAACATCCTGGACCTAGTAGAACGAAAATCACACCAGGTATGTGTGCATGTGCGCCAAATCCCAAGAAGATGGTGGAGGAAAGGGATTGTGGTGTGGCCACCCCTTGGGGTGAGTTATCACTCCCCTCTCAATCTCTCTCTGGTGAATGCACATGCCCTATGGCAAACATCTTAAATATTTTTTAAAAAAGGTAAACTTTGATGTTCAAGCTTTCAATATAATGTAACTGTGGATAAAATAACATTTTAGATTAGCAAATCTCAAAATGTTTACTTCATCTCTAATATACTCTTTTTAAATATAGCAAGTTACTTAGGAATGAACTTGAAAAAAAATCAAGGTAGTGATCTCATAAATATAAAGACATGGGACTAAGCTATATTACATCTAATCAATAAATCCCAAAATCAGTACTCCTGAAATGGTATCTTTAGTGTAGAACTAAACAAAAGTCATTAAAATCAAAAAGAAAACAGTAGAGAAATCTCAGATTGTATATTCAATAATAAAGAATTCCACAGAAAACTTTGTACCTTTCACATTAGAAAAACAGGATTTTTTTTTTAATTTTGAAATTTTATTTATTTATTTATTTTTTCTGTAGGGAGTGAGTATGCACTCACTGGAGAGTCACAAAGAGTGAGAGAAACAGAAAGCAAAAATCACCCTCCCGGGGAAATGACAAAACTGCAATCCCCTCTCCATTCTCCTCCATTCACCTGGTGTGAGTTTCAAGCCACCAGGTCTGGGACTTGAACTTCAGTCAAGCATGTGGGAGTCCAGCAACCTAATTATTTCACCATCTGCTGATATTAAGAGGATAAAATTTTATGATAATAGAAAACAAAAGAGACAGTTGTATAAGAAAGAAAATATAGTTTTAACACTTTAATTGAATAAGCAGCTTATCATATTGAATTTTTGGTCTAATTTCTTCATAATACTAATCATATAGTATTGTACCTTAACCCACTTTTCATGGCTTTAAGAAGGTCAAACTGTATTTATATATCCTTGACTTTACAGTTGACCAAATAATTTGCTATGACCATTACCTAGTTAGCAGATATAAAACACGTAAGCTCTAAGGGCTACTTGCTTGGTTAGGCTTCTCCACTCACACTTCTTCCACCTCCAGAAGAAAACCTTTCTTGAATAGCCATGATTCAAAAGGAGACCTGTGGAATAGACAAAATCTGACCTTGAGACCTAGAGAAAGACTAGGTGAGTGACTAGATTTTTGTTATATTGAACTCCTGCTTATATGTTAACTAGTGAGCAAGGAACAAATATTTCGATTTGTTTTTTATTCCACTGAAATTTTGTGATGGCTTGTTCTCTGCAATCGTTGTCTGATACAACTGTGAATTCTATTTTCATATCAATACAAAATAAATACTTTATATTTCTATTCTTCTTTTAGAACCAACTTTTAAACAAAGATTAGTGTATTTATTCTTAATACTTTCAGTATTGATGTTATGAAGTATCAATGAGAGAACCTGGGAAGTTGAAGAATGAAGAAGAATATAATGAAATGCACGCACCACAGGATAAAACACAAAGTCAAGAGGGAGTGTATGACAAATGACAGAATATAAATGAATATTTATTACTTCTTCTATATTTTATTGAAAGTTATTAGAAGAAAGGATTATAAAAGATAGTTGAGAATATCCTCCAGAAAAATAATAGTATCCCAGGGAGGCAAGGGATAAAGAAACATTAAATTTAATCTGGAAGTAAATGCTAAATTCATTGATAGAAGATATTTTCAAAAGATTGTGAAAGAAACACCTTTTTAATCTGGGAACAGGAGATAATCTAATAATAATTCCCTTTTCTGACAAAAATAAATTAATGTAAAAAAAAGTGTAGATGAGGCATTTGTCAAAGAGGTTATTTACATGAAATAGTATATATAGGTTGGCAATATAGAGAGGAATAAATTATCTCCAAAATTGTTGATTCTTGTTACTAAATTTTTTCTAATCTTATACTGGTATCTTAAAATTTACCTGGCTTTCCATGGTCATTCCTTTTTTTTTTTTTTTTTTTTTTTTTTTTGAGAGGTTTTTGCTATAGGGCATGTGCTCTCACAGGAAAAACAGAGACGAGAGACAAAAAGTGAAAAATCACCCCACCAGGGGGGGATGGCACGCTGCAATCCCTTCTCCTCCATTCTCTGGGGATCTAGGGTATGCACACACCTGCCCAGCATGAGTTTAAGCCACCAGATCCAGGACTCAAACTCTGGTCAACTACATGGGAGTCCAGCGACAGCCATTACGTCAACTGCTGGTCCCCACACACTCATTATTTTTTAAAGAATTATTTATTTAATTTTATTTATTCATTCATTTATTTTAATTTTATCAGAGAGAGAAAGAGAGAAATTGAGGGGATCAGAGGTTGGCATAATGGCTATGTCGCTGGACTCCCATGTAGTCCTGGACCTGGTGACTTAAACTCACGCCAGGCATGTGTGTGTGCGTGCCGGAGATCCCTAGAGGAGAATGGAGGAGAAGGGATTTTGGAGTTGCCATTCCCCCTGGGGGTGATTTCTTGCTTTCTGTCTTTGTCTTTCTGGCAAGCACACACACCCTATAGCAAAAACCTCTCTCAAAAAAAAAAAAAAAAAAAAAAAAAAAAAGGTAAAAAAAAGAGGGAAAGTGAGAAAGCAAGCTGTAAGCCACCAGGTCTGGGACTTGAACTGTGGTTGGCCATATGGGTGTGTCCAGCACCTTAATCACCGTACTGGTATCCTCCACACTCATTTTAATCATGCACATTTTGTAGATTTTTCAGGGTTCAGTGACATTATTGGGAAAATGGCATTTTTTTTTTTTTTTTTTTGGATAAAACTGACAGAGGTCAGACAGGCACAGTTGAATGCAGGCAAATGAGTGGATTCCCATGAGAAGGGTCCTGGTTTTTCATCTGGGACCTCCCTGAACACACCAGGCGTGAATATGCATGCCTATGATCAAGCATGACCGAGACTGGAGTAGATCATGGCATAAGGTACTGTTGTGGATGACCCCTACCCTTTCAGAAGAGGTAAATTTTAAAAACAGTAAAAACCAACAGTGGCTTCTGAGAATTGCTGCTTTAGATTATGTATTTACATTTTTAAAAAAATTCTATTTACTCATAGAGATGAAAAAATAATAATAATATCTATGATCAGAATGACATTTCGCCTTCACTTCTAATGGGCGAAATTGGGAAATATTTGCAGACTGTGAAATACATGTGTTTAGCTGATTTCTCATGTCTTTATTAAATCCTTTTTCCATTTGAACAGTTGGGTCACAAATAGCTCAAGCTGGTTTTGAGTAATTTTACATTTGGGTCACACTAGTGCTCAGCATTTCCACAGCACAGCTGGCATGGGTTAGGGTTCATACATACTTGAAGAAGTCGACAGCTGCTATGGTTATATCAAGATGCCACTGTTATATTGATTACCATTCAAAACACTGTCATGTAACCATTGATATTTTTCTACTAGCATATTATCTTGAGAATCATAGGTGGTAAAGTCATTATCAAAGTTCTATTATCTTTAATTACAGTGAAGTAATTGGCATGGTGATTATAAGAAACCTAAAGATCTCAAAGTTCCCAACAGAGTAAATGACAAGCTGTATGACACTTGCATAAAAGATGAGCAGTTTGGATGATGATAAAATATAAATGGCCAGCTTTCATCTACAATGATTAAGAAAAGTGTGTGTCAGGAGATAGATGTCTTCCAGGCAGGGATGAAAACCTCTATAAAATGACGTGGTAGAACTTGGTACTTGATTCTCTGTTTCAGAGGATAAACTGATCCTAATGTAGATGGGAATTTGGGGAAATAAAAGCATAATTTCTAAATAAAAGGAAATAGATCAGTTAAGTCGCTACAGCTAGAGTTAGTTCTTTAACTGTGACATATTTATGAGTAGTCTGAAGATAATAGTTTGTAATTAAATTAAACAAAAGTCTCTCTCTCTTGCATATATCTTTTTAGGTATTTTCTTGCTATATCTCTAAAGCAATATAATTTTACAGAGAATATAAATATATATGGCATGGTCATTAAAATGATATAATGTACATATTTAATCAAATCACACACAAAAAATAATCAGAGAAACCTAAGTTAAGGAGCAATCTATGACGTTAGTGGCTCATTTTGGAAAAACAAAACAAAGCAAAACAAGGTCATGCACAGCAAAGGAAAGCTAAAGAACCCTTCCAGACTGAGGGGTGTTTAAGAGATGCATCCAATAAATGACGGGCGGGATTCTAAATGAATTTTGAGCTCATAAAATGAACTAGTATGATCATCAGCAAAATGTTAACATCTCTTCAGTACATTCCAATTTTACCACTGACATATACTGATTTTGATAGTTACACTGTCACAATGTAAGAAACCACAGTTCTTAGTAAATAAATACTGAAACACTAAGCAGTAACTTTGCCTCCTCCCATAAATGTTTCAGAACAGTACGTTATAGGCACATATCTATATTCACATATATAGAGAGATTGAGAAATAGATATGGGTATATATCTATATCAATAAAGAATAATCTGAATGTTGTAAAATGTTAATTAGGAAAGCAGAGTAAGAACGTATAAGATATTTGTACCTTTTTTACATCTTGTCAAAGTTTTAAAAATATTATAAATTTTAAAGTTAAAAGAAAAAATATTTATTAGAAACCAAGTAAACCCCTACATTTATAAATGTAATAGGTAAAGAACCTGCTTGAGGAACAGACAGTAAATAAATAAAAACGTTTATTCATAGGGCCAGTGGTGGTGCAGATGTAGCCCAGCTGGACCCAAATGGGAAAGTTCTGTCTTCACCAGCTGGGACCTCTACCAGGGGACCTCTCCCATGTGCACATGCGCCATGGTCTGTGCTGGCTGAGACTGGGGGCTAATTACAGGGTGAGGAACCTGTCGGAGGTGTCTCTCTATCTCTCTGTTTGTTTATCTCTCATAGAATAAATATTTATTCTATGAAATCTACTAAAATTCAGAAAATCTACTAAATTGAGAATTGCTGCTTTAGATTATGTATTTACATTTTTTAAAAATTCTATTTATTCATGGAGATAAAATTTTATATATATATATATATATATATATATATATATATATATACACACACACACATAACAAAAATAATTTACTAAAGAAAATCTGCTAAAGTTCAGTAAGAATGTCGAGTCTGTGGCAATTGAGCTAGCACTGACTGCCTCCCTCCCACCCTGACCCCCGGTAAGAATGATGGATGCGACAGTGTGTGTCCAAGCACATGAGTACCCTTCTTCCCTTGGTCCCTAGGAAACTGCTGATATAGCCTTAGAGAAGGCAGGTCATGCCTTCCTTAAGTACTGCAGTTCTATTTCTGAGTTACTGGATTTTAATTTTACATGATTGTGGCCAACGTGTATTCCCTTTTATTACCCAGAGCCTTGTAGGTGATAGTCTACACCGAGAGCAACAGGACTAATACTGAGGCCCCTACTGCCTTCACTCCAGCATACTAGCAGAGCCAAATGTGTACAGAGCAGAGGTAAGCAGAGAAGGACAGTGGCTCCTACCACTGCCAAGTATCCTGCTTGTAAAGCAGGGCTGTCACTCTTACGGAAGTGAGTTACTATCCCTGTCTCATCTTTGGAACAGTAGCACATTGATTTTGCCCAGAGGGACAAGCAGCTCTAAGAACAGAGACTGCTAAACACCACCAATTTAGCAACCATGTAGTGGAATCCAGAGCGAGAAGAGTTAGAATAAAGTAGAACACTTTGAGGAAAAAATAGCCATGGACACTTTAAAATTGATAACTGACAGCAAATCAGGTATTCATATCAGAAAGAGACTACTAAGCGTGAAAGAACAAGACTAAACAAGCAATAAAACCACCTAGCCAAATCCTATTACAAGTCTTAGAATTAAAAACAGAAGGCAAAGAGAGGTAACACAGAAAACACACAAACACACACAATATACAGAGAAAATAAATAATAAAACATTAGACCAAATTTATCAGGTTCTTGGTAAGACTGAATAAAAAGTAGTGACACTTTCAATATACTGGAAGGAAAGGAAAAAAAAACCATATCTATCTAAAATATTATATGCAGTGAAAATATTCCTATTAATTAAATATTAATAATAAAGGGGAAATGTGTAACTGTAGAGTGAAAAGACCTAGCAGATCCAGCCGTAAACAAGTGAATAAAGGTTAACAACATTGATAAGAAGACACATGGTTATGTGTGGAGAAGGTCACATCATCTCCATCGCCTCCATGGTATTTCCCCAAATCCCTAACCTCAAGTTACGGGTAAGCATCAGTCAAATTCTAACTATCTTACCAGCTTTGTTCAAAAGTGTCAAAGTCATAAACAACAATAAAAGACAGATAAACTGATACATATCAGAGACAATTACAAAGACTGACAACTAAATGCAATACAGGAACATGGATTGTGTAGTAGAAAGAAATAAGCTCTCATGAAAAAAGCTTATGAAATCTCAGTATACTTTGTAACTTACATACTAATATGGGTAGGATGCTAATTTCTTATTTGTGATAATTATATGATGATTATATAAGTTATTAACATTAGTAAAAGCTGTATGAAGGAGATATAAAAACTATTTGTTTACATTTCAGTCTACCTCTCAAAAAATAGTTAATAAAGTAAATAAAATTAACTAATTCTTATTACAATAAGTGCTCAAAAAAAAAAAAAAACAGGTGATGTGCCATGACAGAATGGATTGTAAGGGAAGGTCTTCAGGGAGTATTCAATGTGCTTTTTTTTTTTTTTGGAGAGGTTTCTGCTATAGGGCGCGTGCGCTCGCCAGACAGACAGAGAGAGACAGAGAGATAGAAAGCGAGAAATCACCCCCCAGGGGGGATGGCCACGCCGCAATCCCTTCTCCTCCATTCTCCTCTCGGGATCTTGGGCATGCACACACACGCGCCCGGCGTGAGTTCTAAGCCACCGGGTCCGGGACACAAACCGTGGTCGACTACGTGGGAGTCCAGCAACATAGCCATTACACTAACTGCTGGTTCCCTCAATGTGCTTTTTGACAAGACATTTAAAGTGAAATTTAAAATCTTCAAAGCTATTGATACGTAGTACTTCAGAAAGCAGTAGACGGGAGTATGGAATCTAGTTTGTTACAAGTTAACTATACAGTTACAAAAACAGTATAATTAAGCATTGATAACCAAACTATATTGGTCTAAGAAAGCGTCCATACTCATATATTTGCGTTCTCGTAACAAATCACAATTTTACTGAAGTCTGCTTCCTTCGCAAATCGGGGGTTCTAGCCAGTCACAGCTGCTGTGCTTCGGTCAGTCTCAGACAGCCTGCCCTTTAACCCGTGTTCATATAGGCAAACACCAACCCAACTTCTTCTTTACCTCATTTCTCTCACTTCCATCGTCCTATGTCACTTTCCTTTTCCTGCCTGTAAAAGTTATTGACTACGTGTCATCTCAGAAATCCTTGGAAGCCATTTTGGAGATTGCCCGATTTGTGAATCTTTTTTTTTTTTTAATTGTATGCTAAAGTATCAGTTTGAGAGATTTATAGTGATGATAGTTTGGGAAATTTACAACTTCTGAGATCCAAGTTAATGGCATCAGCACACCCGGTAATGACAAACAAGGCCTAATGAAGTTTTCCCCTACTTTTAACTTGGTTATTCAGAATAATTTAAATATTTAAATATTATCATCTAAATAATTTTAAATAAATTAATTTATTTATTTTGAAATAAATATGATAATTAAGTCAAGTGCACAAAGTTAGAATAATAAAAGTGAAGTAGTCAGATTCTGTGCAGTCAGCTTTAAGTATTTTGTTAAAGTTGAAGGTAAATCAATTTTTTTTTTTGAGAGAGATTTTTGTTATAGGGCATGTGCACTCACTAGAAAGACAGAGAAAGAGTAAGTGAGAAATCACCCCTGGTGGGATGGCCATGTCACAATCCCTTCTTCTCCAGTCTCCTCTTGGGATTTTTGGGCACACATGCACATATGCCCGGCATGTGTTTTAAACCACCAGGTACAGGACTCAAACCATGGTTTACTTAATGAGAGTCCAGCAAGATAACCATTACACTATCTGCTTGCCCCATCAATTTACTAAATTTACATAGAGTCTTATATATTTATGTCTAGAACCGTTAATAATCAATATGGCATTCACATATCATTTGCAAATTTCTGTATGTATGTGTGTTCATACCCAGGATTTCTGGCTTCCTTGAGAATATTCAGGAAGAAAAGGTGATTAGCATGACCAGATTTGGCATTTATGGGTGAACTAACCAATTTCATGTATTGTAAAAGCAGCCCGAAAGCCACAGAAGTCCTCAGCACGGTGTTATGAGAGAAAAACGCAAAATTTAACATTAAAATAATCTTCAGAATTGTTAATGCTTTCAAGGACAAGCAGTTCAAAAACCAGTGAAGCTTTTTATATTTCAGCATAATATAGAAGCTAATTCTCTATCTGTTAAGCTATTATTAATGTTCCACTTATTTTTATGACAGTATTTTAAATAGATTGATCAATTCAAATTCCATTTAATTTCCTGCCAATAGTGATCCTAAGGGAGAAGTGTCTGAAAATACATTACCTCTATATATGAAAATAAAAAATGTTAATTATAATTTTTCAGATAGGGGAAAGTAAGCCCATATCACAAAATAAAAAAAAGAAAAAAAGGAAAATTCTATCCTGCATGGTCCCAGATCTAAAATCATACAGCAATGGTAAGAGTTTTCTAAAAGTAATAGTTTTACAAATATTTCACATTTTAGAATGTCTTTTATAAAGAACATAAGTATGCATGTGTATGTAAATTAATACAAGACATTGCTTAAGATGTTTTTCTCTCATTTTAGCTCTAAATAATAAAAGATAGTAATTATGGGGACTGGCAGGTGGCATGGTGGATAAGGACAATGGACTCTCACATAGCCGACCATAGTTCGAGTCTTGGACCTGTTGGTATGCTTTCTCACTTTCCCTCTCTCACTCTCTTTTTTTTTTTTTTTTTTTTTTGGAGAGGTTTTTCGCTATAGGGCGCGTGCGCTCGCCAGACAGACAGAGAGAGACAGAGAGACAGAAAGCGAGAAATCACCCCCCAGGGGGGATGGTCACGCCGCAATCCCTTCTCCTCCATTCTCCTCTCGGGATCTTGGGCACGCACGCACACGCGCCCGGCGTGAGTTGTAAGCCACCGGGTCCGAGACGCGAACCGCGGTCGACTACGTGGGAGTCCAGCGACATAGCCACCACGCTAACTGCTGGTTCCCGCTCTCTCACTCTCTTTCTCTGTGTCTTTCTGGTCAAATTAAAAAATAAAATAAATGAATAAATAAAATTAAATAAATAATTCTTTAAAAAAACGTAATAATTAGAATGCCATTTTTATGTCATAAGTAGTTTCCATTTTTATAATTTTTTCCTCTTAATTTTTATTTTTTAAGCACCATTTACTATTTACACTGAAGTTTAATGTAGTTTCTCTACCCCACCCCCAGGAGGAGGAATAGTTTTAATTCTTGTCATTTATGTGCTTTAAGTATGTTGATTTATCTGGTTTAACATAGTTTATTATAAATCAAACACTTGAAAATTCTGTTATTCCATATTTTTTGGCTAAATTTTCCTGTTGAAATAGTAAACATATACAAACCACCTAAAGAATTACACTGATTAAATTCAAAACATGTGTAAATACTATCAAAAGAATCAAATTATATTTAGCTATGTATTTGGTAGGTTGTGCACACTCATTATTTTTTCAGTAAAATTAGAACTATCATTTGTTTTCTCCCAGCATATTATTAAGTCCCAGCTCTTTAAAGATTCTATTCAAGACATAGTAAATTTCCAGTCACTGAATGGCTAGAATTAAGTCTTTTTTTGTTTTGGAGATACTTTTGCTATAGGGCATGTGTACTCAGAGAAACAGAGAGAGACAGAAAGACAGAAAGTGACAAATAACCCCCCACCCCATGGGAGGTGACCATGCTGCAATCCCTTTTCCTCCATTCTCCTCTTGGGATTTTGGGCATGCATGCACACACACCCGGCATGAGTTTCAAACTACCAGGTCTAAGACTCAAGCTGCAGTCGACAACATGAGAGTCCAGCAATTTAATCATTGCACCATCTTCTGGTCCCTAGAATTGAATCTTAATTCAGATAATTACAAGGTCACATTTTGCCCATATTTTTTTAATGAAAAGTATATGAGGAGGAGTAGGAATCCTACCTGAGGAAATAGTATACCAATGAATCTATATAAGTGCATCTTAAGTATGGACTCTATATATTGGCGAGTGACTTTATCTTGAAAACAACTAAAATGTAACACTAACATTTATTGCTTCGTTTTTTGCATCCTGGTGATAGATATAGCATGTTTTTTTTCTTTTTTTCTTTTTTTGGAGAGGTTTTTGCTATAGGGCGCGTGCGCTCGCCAGACAGACAGAGAGAGACAGAGAGATAGAAAGCAGGAAATCACCCCCCAGGGGGGATGGCCACGCCGCAATCCCCTCTCCTCCATTCCCCTCTCGGGATCCTGGGCACGCACGCACACGCGCCCGGCGTGAGTTTAAGCCGCCGGGTCCAGGACTCGAACCGCGGTCGACTACGTGGGAGTCCAGCGACATAGCCATTACGCTAACTGCTGGTCCCAGATATAGCATGTTTTAATCAAGTGAGGTCACTACCTTCAAAATGTCAGGAACCTGGGGAACCAGCAGTTAGCGTAATGGCTATGTTGCTGGACTCCCATGTAGTCGACCGCGGTTCGCGTCCCGGACCCGGTGGCTTAAAACTCACGCCGGGCGCGTGTGCGTGCATGCCCAAGGTCCCGAGAGGAGAATGGAGGAGAAGGGATTGCGGCGTGACCATCCCCCCTGGGGGGTGATTTCTCGCTTTCTGTCTCTATGTCTCTCTCTGTCTGTCTGGCGAGCGCACGCGCCCTATAGCGAAAACCTCTCCAAAAAAAAAAAAAAAAAAAAAAATGTCAGGAACCTGTAGAAACAAACAAGATCCTGAAGCCACCACTATCCACCTGTAGTCTTCAGGCAGCCCTAGATCATAGGGTCAGGGTGATCTCAAGACCTTAACCAGGAATCTCCCCATGTGGGATTGACTCAGACTCCAAATTTATCTTATTGAAACTTCAAATATAACAGAGTCTTAAAAAAAACTTTGGCTAAAATCTTCTCAAATATTTACTAACACACTTCAATATACTATAATAAGAAAGAAGAAGAAACAAAGGAAAATTTCCAGACATCTGACTTGAATGAATGTGTGAACGACCAACTTCTTTTTTTTTTTTTTTTTTTTTTTTTTTTTTTTTTTTGCTACAGGGTGCATGCGCTCACCAGACAGACAGAGAGAGACAGAGAGATAGAAAGCGAGAAATCACCCCCCAGGGAGGATGGCCATGCTGCAATCCCTTCTCCTCTCAGGATCTTGGGCACACACGCACACGTGCCCAGCGTGAGTTTTAAGCCACCGGGTCCAGGACGCAAACCGCGGTTGACTACATGGGAGTCCAGCAACATAGCCATTACGCTAGCTGCTGGTCCCGAATGACCAACTTCTTAACTGCAGATAGAAGATCAGTGCATGCCAGGAGAGAAAATACACTGAGATCATCACCATACATCTTGGTGATAAAATGACTGAGGTGCAACCAAGCGGAGACTTTCAGCACTCACCAAGGACAACACTTTAATGAAATAATTAATACATGATTTTAAATATTCCTTATTAAATCAATTATTTCACATATGTAGGAGGATACAATGTGTATATAATAGAAATTTATGGGTGCTAAGGAAAGAATTTGCTTAAAGGGAAAGAAATGTAATTATATAGTTAGGGCTACAGTGTGCTTTTTCTTAATAAGTAAAATGAGGGACCAGCAGATGGTGTAGTGGTTATGTTGCTGGACTCCCACGTGGCCGACTGTGGTTCAAATTGCAGATCCGGTGGCTTGAAACACACCAGCCACATGTGCATGCATGCCCAAAATCTTGAGAGGAGATTGGAGAAGAAGGGATTATAGCATGGCCATCCCGCCTCTGGATGGGTGATTTCTCACTTTCTATCTCTCTGTCTTTTCTGTTTCTCCAGCAAGTGCACATGCCCTATAGCAAAAATCTGTCTCTAAAAAGAAAAAAAAAGATAATTAAAAATGAAGTATAGTTGTAATATCTGTGTAACTTATGTGAAGAAATGACACAGTCTTGGAATAGGTACAGCTTTCACAAAAAAATGTATAGATAGGTATGCGTATATATGTATATAATATATGTATATAAGCATACACTTAGCTCTTTTTATGAAAAAAATGGGAATACTAATAAAGGCTGAGGCTAGACAGTGGTGCAGGGGTTAAAAATGATGCTCTGTGAGGCGATTCTGACTTGGGAAAGTTTCCAGTGTGGGTTTGGAGACCTCCCTGATCCCCGGATCTGGGGCTGGCTGAAGGCAGGGGGTGGGCCATGGTGCGAGGGCCCTACTGGGGATGCTGACTCTCTTCTTTCGTGCTCTCTCTCTCCCACTTACTTGTGGAATACATAAATAAATAAATATAAATATTTTAAAAGTTTCAAAAAAGAATTAAGAAATGGAGCACAACCACTGATATTTAAAATAAAAATTCTCATTTTTATTTTTATAAGCATTTTTATTTATATTGACTTGTTTAGACTTCCTTAATCACTAGTCTTCACAATTAATTATATTCAGACTAGACACAGATATAGAACATAAAGACATGTTGTGTCTTCCAAAATATTTTTTATAAAAGGGCATAGAAAGGTTATTTTGTGCTTAATGTTAAAGCTTTTTTTTTTTTTAATTTTTAACAAGGTGCTCTATTTTAATGAACAAAAAAATCCTCTAGCTTGACTATCAGTTTGCCTAGGATTAGTTAGTTTCCAGTTTATAATTACTTATGTGTTTCTGTCTTTCTCGGTGTGCATTATGTATGTGTACCCATGGGTATCTCTGTACCAATACTGTGAAACCAAAGTCAATGACATACCTAAGCATGTGCTGAATGATGTACACACATACACACACAAATACATACACACAGATTTTTAAAATCATTTCCTTAGTTCATATTCACATTTATATCACCTAGTTATGCCTGGTGTTTGCAAGTATATTTCTAATTAAAATGTTATTCTCTTCTGTCTGTGTCTTTAACTTCAAGCAACCCTGAAGCCAGCAGAAAGAAAAAAAAAAAAAAAAAAGAGTGAAAAAAAAGTGTAATAAATGGAAGGAAACTTATTTTACTGGGATAGTGACGGGCTGAAGAAATGTGCTGGAAGCTATGTTTCTAAGACTGCTACCTAAAAGCACTTTGAATAATTGGCATGAGGTCACCAATGCCTTTGCCACTGCCACTGTCAATACGGTGGCTAGGAAGCTGCTGTCACGTCACTCTGCTGCCATAAACACGACCTTCAACATCTTCTACTGCCACAGCCAAGCCCTTTCTGCATCATGAATGCAATTTACCAAGTGCCAGTGTCTCCAGAGTTAGAGTGTTCTGTTTCCACTTTCCGTCTGCACTGCATCTACTTCTTTGTACTGCTTCACAGCGTATGATTAGGAGAATGGAGATCACCTGCTTGTGTTCATGCCGCAAAGATGCCTAGGGGTGCGAGTGTTCTAGTTTCTACATTAGGGAGATAATGTGAAAACTTTTCCAAACTATAAAGATGTTCAGAACAATAGTTGGCAATAAAATACATGAATGATACTTGTTTACTCTGTAAGCAGCAGGAGAATGGGAACCTATCCAGTGCAGGTTGAAAAGTTGCTCACCCCATTCTTATGTGATGGAAAATATTTGATCCAGATCACCTGCTATGTACATTGGAATGCAGGCCACGCACTCAATTACACCCAGTTTAAAGGAAGTGGTATAAAACAAAAACGTAAACAAGTTGAGCAAACCCTCTGTACTTAAGTGTATTCTTTTTAACTTCATGCAGCTGTCAGCAGAGTCCTGGAAGAGATGAATGAACTGAAACTAGAATTAACCTGACTGTCAGGAGAGATGGCAGGGAATAAAATCAGCTTTGCTAAGAGAGGCACTCTGCTCACCGACTGACATCTAACTTGTCCGAGAGTTCCCACACTCAGAGCCTTTCTAGATTGAAAAACCCACAAGCTTCTGTATACGTTGATTCTATTAGAAGCAGAGAATGTCAAGTGGCAATTTTAGAAATACATACAATTGGGATTCCACATTTTTCTAAGCACTATCAATTAAGCTTGTTCTACCAAACAAAATGGTGGACAGAAGCTATTGTTTTGTAGAAGAAAAGTGGAAATGGAATGGTCAAGGCATTAGACATTAACCTGTGGACTAACTGGCAGCATTCAGAGCTCAGACATGAAATATTAGAATCTTCAGACTTAAAGGCAATGTTGAAATAATTAATATCCTTGCTGTGTTTAGAAATACTTACATTTGATAAGCTGATAGGTTATAAATCTTTGCAAGTTTTAAGGCAACTCTTTGGCTAATATGAAAACAGATATGGCTTCTAATATCCAGTGATTACTCATTCTCTAAAGCAATTGATAAGACCCCAGTTTCCACCAACTCAGAATGGGCTGCTAAACATGTACAGGCTCTCAGAAGCGTGTCCTTAGCTCATTTGGTAGGAACAAAGAGTATAGTGCTTAATGAGGAGTCTTCCGATGACAAAAGCATGGCTAAAACAGTGGGTTTTCTGCACATTCGCATCACTAAAATTGATATGTGCTAGAGGTGGCTGATTACTTCCGAATCCCCTCTCTGCCTGTTTTAGATGAAGGTTTCATTACCTCTTCCTTTGCTACCACAAAACAATAACTGAGAAACTGAAGATGTTATATATTTTATAAAATTAAAGATAAATTTTATTTTAGATTATAGGTTAATATACCCTAAGAAACATCAAATTCGATGGAGAGACCCCAACTTCAGTCTACTCTTAGTCTTACCCAGAAAAAAAAGGTGACATGATTTAACCAAAGAGGGAAAAAAAGAATGTAGACAATGGATACTTATAAGATTTGGTAGCTGGCTGACTAAACATTTAAGTACAATTCTTCTATAGCTGCCTTCCAACAAAGAAGGTCCATATCACACAGTTTATGACAACATGAGCAGTTGGGAGTCTTTGGGAAAAGGGATCATTTTGAATTTTAAAAATAAAGTCTTTTCCTAGCATAAAGGAATTTTCCTTTCCACTTCTCCCTTTCGTTTTTTTTCCTGCATGGAAGTTAGTTAAGCATCCCAAAGATCCGACTGCCATATTAAACACATGACATAAACATTTCAACATGAACAATGTAGAGAGGGAAGAAACAAATTTTACTTGAAATAAATACCTGTTCTAGCTATTGCAGAGTTAAAGGCATTTCTAACTGATACTGATCCTACTGATGTTAGCTATTTAATCACTTGTGCAAACTATAGATCAATTACAACATTTGATGGCATTTTTGAAAACAATTTTTTTTTGAGAGGTTTTCACTATAGGGCGCATGCACTCGCCAGACAGACAGAGAGAGACACAGAGACAGAAAGCGAGAAATCACCCCCCAGGGGGTATGGTCACGCTGCAATCCTTTCTCCTCCATTCTCCTCTCGGGATCTTGGGCATGCACACACACGCGCCCGGTGTGAGTTTTAAGCCACTGGGTCCGGGACGCGAACCGCGGTCAACTATGTGGGAGTCCAGCGACATAGCCATTATGCTAACTGCTGGTTCCCAAAACAATCTTATCTCAATTATCATTTAAAAAAATCACTAAGCAAAGAGAAATGGTAGAGGTCATACCTGTTTTCAAATACCTGTTAGCAAAAGAGTTGCCTCAAAGCTTGATAAAAGTTACTTGAAAGTTAAGGATATCATCTTAGTTCCAAATTTTTGTCAAATAAAATATATGTAATAAGAATAGTCATTATTTTGGTCATTTTGAATTATTAGTGTCTCTTAGAATCACCTGCAATTGTTGTTTAAATGGTTTTCAAATGTATACAGAAGCAGACGAGTCACAAATGTACATTTTACCAAATACCATAGTTGATTTGATGTAGATTGTTCATGGACCTCACATTCCACTCTTCTCAAATTTTAGAGAGAAACACTTACTACTTGAAAGGACAATTTTTGAGGCAGACAATTGAACCTAAATTCTGTGTGCACCACTTATGAGCTATGTGACCAGAATAAGATAGTAAACATTTTTTGTACCTCAATTCTTCGTGTATAAGATGCCAATACTTGGGCTGACTCCATGGCCTGGTGAATAAGGCAGCTGGATCCCACATGGCCAATGGAATAGTTTGAATTCTGGACCACGTGGCTTGAGAAACACGTGGTGTGTGTGTGTGTGTGTGTGTGTGTGTGTATTCATGCCCAAAATCCTGAAAGGAGGGAGGGATAGAGGAGAAGGGATTGTGGTGGTGTGACCATTTCTTATGTGTGTGAGTGTGGGGGGGGGTGCTTAATCTAAACTCTTCCCCTCTATCTATCTTTATGTCTCTTTCTGGGAAGTGTATGTACCTGCTAGTAAAATAAAAATGATGCAAATGTTCACAGATCCTGCTTTGTAAGACGATTGCAAGTATAAAATCAAGAACATACAACAGTTTCTGGCATATGTCAAACATTATGTAAATATTTGCTATAGTTGTAAAGCAGTCAAATCTTTTATTGACTTAAGACCAAAAAAAAAAAAAAGAATAGTTTTATTTGGAACATGAAAGAACCAGTATTTGTTTAAATATTTGTTAATTTAAGAGACTAGAAGAACCCTTTAGAACATGAGATAGACATAATAATTAATATAATTAGCAGTATTATAGGCTAGATTTTGTCTGAATAGTGAAAAATACAGGAAAAAAATTAGCTAGATCTAGCAACTACTGACTAGAAATTTTAATGTGAATCTCAGGAAAAATTTAGACCACACATACAACCACCATATCAAAGAGAATTTAATTTTAAATTGTTTGGAATTTTAATAATTTTCATGGGATTGGACATTTTAATTACCCACTAGAAAATATAGTATTTTCTAGATATAAAATAGTATAGTGCATGTCAAGGTATCAGTATGGCATAATTTAATTAAAATTGTCTGATTACCTTCAGGTTTCTAGCCAAAAACTATACAAAGTTTATTTAGAGTCAAGAAGTAAGAAACCCCCCACATTTCTTGATAAATTTGATTTTGCTGTTTCTTGATCTTAGAATGTTTTAAAGATAAATTTTCTATCCTGGGTATATTCATGTGGTCTTCTGAGTCATTCCTGCAACCTTTAAAACCACCTTGAAAAATTTCACACATACAGGGTTTTGGGGAACTTTGTTTAGAGGAAGCTTTCAAACTTCCTTTGCCTTGTCAGATTCTAGGATACAGGTTTCACAAACTCAAGCTCTACTAATTGCCATAGCCCCTTTCAGCTAAACTTTCACCATGTTAGGTATGTTTCAGAAAAAATACAAATTCCAGGAGACTCTTAATGATGTCTTTGGTAGATTTTTTTAAAAAACCACCTAATTATCTATGAAAACAAAAGCAAAACCAGCAAACAAAAACAAAACAAAACAAGAAATCTGTCAAGCTATGAACAAAATAAATAAATTTAGCAAAATAATGGGACCCAAAATCAATATAGTAAAGTCAATTATGTTTCTATTTACTAGTAATAATAATTTTCCCAATAACATTAAAGTAAAGCATTGTGACAGGCCCAGCTGGTGGTGTGGAGGTTAAGACAGCTGGATCCCACATAGCCAACTGCATGATTGTAGTCCCAGACAAGGTTACTTGAAAAACATACCAGGGTGTGTACGTGTATACCAAAAATCCTGAGAGGAGAATGGAAGAGAAGGAATTGTGACATGTTCTTTCCCGCTCACTTTCCTTATCTCTCTGTCTCTTTCCAGCAAGTGCAAGCAACCTATAGTAAAACTAAAAAATGAAACAAAGCAAAGAAATAAAACTTTCTTTTTCTTTTTGGCATTTTTTCTTATTTTAATTTATTTTATACATTCAATCGCTATACATCATCACAGTTAGTAACATGAATTTATCTAACATGAATACACTTCACACCAGTCTGGTTGAATATATCAGGCATGTTATCACCTACAGTTGATCTTCCAGAAAATATATATATTTTCTAAAAAATATAACATTTACTTGATAGGCTTCTACAGTGTAGACAACAAGGCATTACTAATTAAAAGTAAATACACTTTAAATTAATAGAGAGCTATCTCATATGAACATATTTGAAAACTCAACATTTTGAATATGTCAGTTCTCCAAAGTTTATCTAGAATTAATGTAATCTTAATGTAATCTTAATGAAAACTCCACATGTTATTCTTTAGAACTTAATAAGTTAATTTTATAATTGATATAAAAACACAAAGGACGTGGGACCAGCAGTTAGCGTAATGGCTATGTCACTGGACTCCCACGTAGTCGACCGTGGTTCGAGTCCCGGACCCGGCGGCTTAAACTCACGCCGGGCGCGTGTGCGTGCATGCCCAAGATCCCGAGAGGAGAATGGAGGAGAAGGGATTGCGGCGTGGCCATCCCCCCTGGGGGGTGATTTCCTGCTTTCTATCTCTCTGTCTCTCTCTGTCTGTCTGGCGAGCGCACGCGCCCTATAGCAAAAACCTCTCCAAAAAAAAAAAAAAAAAAAAAAAAAAAGCACAAAGGACGTTAAACAATGAAAACAGTTTGGAGAACATATACTATTATTTAGAGGCATACTGTAGAGTAACAGCTTAAAATGAAATTGAAAAAGTAAACATGAGGGACCAGCAGATGGAAAAGCGGTTATATCACTGGAATCCTGCATGGCTAACCATAGTTCAAATCCTAGACTCGGTAGCTTGAAACTCATTCTGGATGCGTGTGTGCCCATGGTCCGTGGAAGAGAATGGATGAGAAGGAAGTAAGGTGTGGGCATCTGCCCAGGGGGGTGATTTCTCACTTTCCCTCTCACTGTCTCTATTTCTGTCTCCGGTGAGTGCATGGGACCTATGGCAAAAACCTCTTAAAAAAAATGGACATGCAAATCAATGGAATAGCAAAAAGTAATTTTGAAATAAAGTCATATTTGGTTAAGTGATTTTCAGCAAAGGCAGCGAGCTAACTTAATGGAGGGAAAGGAAAATATTTTATTATTATTATGATCATTTTTATCATTTTAATTGCCAGAAGGCATGTGCACTAACACAAGAGAGTAGGAGAGGGAGGGAAAAACCCTCCAGTTGGGTATTCTCATGCTGTAATTCCTTTTCTCCCATTTCCCTTTCTCTTTGGGACTTGGGGCAATCAGGGTCACAAATCCAGTGTGCTTTTCAAGCTTCTGCAGGGGGAACTCAGTCCATGGTTAGCTATATGAGATCTGGCTCCCTGAGTCATGAGTCTACAGGGTTGGCACAGAGAAGATTTTTAATAAAATGGTAATGGTTTCGCTGGGTATCTAGATGAGAAAAATACCTTTGCTTCCACCAGAAACACCAAAAAAATTTCATCCAAAATTAGCCATGGATTATAATGTAAAACTAATCCTATAGGACTTGACAGGTGCCATGGTGGTTAAGGATGCTGGACTCCCTCCCCCCACCCCCCCCCCGGCAGAATCAGTTCAAGTCCTGGACATGGCAGCTTGCTTTCTTATTCTCTCTTTCTCTTTGTCCCTCTCTGGTCAAACTAGAATAAATAAATTAATGAATAAATAAGTAAAGTTAAATAAAATAATTCTTTAAAAAAAAGAAAAACAAAAAAGTAATGCTATAAATATTTCAGAACAATAACAAATTTAATAACAAGCAAACATAACTACCCAAAGAAAAATGAGAGAGCGAGAGGAGAAAGATTAATTTAAGTGCTTTACAGAAAGCATTTTAAAAGTTGTTATTCATAATGCACTGGTTAAAAAAAAAAAGAGAGAGAAGAGAAAATGTAAAGTGCACAATAGTAGACAATTTTTACAGTACATATATCTGAATAAGGACTTGTATATGATATATTAAATTTCTCTTTTAATTCAGTAATACAAGAACAAACATCTATTTTTTTTTAATGGTCAAAAGGCTTGGAGAGACACTCCAAAAACGTTGGCCAAGAGTCATGTGGAAAGATGCTCAATATAATTTGGCAATAAAAAAATACACATTAGGGCCATTATGCCATCTACTGGTCCCAACATTGTTCTGTTTTTTGTATGTTTGTTTATTTTTTCCTATTTTGCCAGAGAGCATGTGTACTTGCCTGAGAGAGAGAAAGCACCCATTAAGAAATGGCCATGTTGCAATCAATCCCTTCTTCTCCTTTCTCTCTCCTTTCTGGATTTTGGGCATTCATGCACATGCTCCTGGAGTGTTTCTAAAGCTGGTGGATCTGGGACTTGAACCATGTGGTCAGTCATGTGAGATATATCACCTTAACTATTACCAAACTATAGACTGGCCCTCTTCTATTTTATCTGTAATTTGATTTCCATTTATCAATATCCCTCTGTTCTCCTCATCCTTTCAGCATCTCATATTCATTCCACATCTCTCTACTTTTATGTGTCATTTTTTTCTAATTTCCAAATACGAGGGAGAATATGTGACAGTTCTCTTTCTGTACCTGGTTTATTTCACTTAACATGATGTCCTCCAGACTCACTCATTTAACCTCATGTGGCTGGATTTTTTCCTTGTTAAAGGCGTCATCTTGTCTGTCAAGTGTATATGCCACATTTTCTTTATCATTCATCTGGTGGTGGACACTTAGGCTGCTTCCGTATCTTGTCTATTGTGAACAGTGCTGAAGTCAACACTGAGGTGCAGGTATCTTTATGACATCAGAATTTCCTTTCTTTTGGTCATACGCCTAGTCATGGAATTGCTGGAATAAATGGCAGTTCTATTACTAGAGGAACACCCTTTGTCCTTAATTCACTCTTTAGAGGAGTAATCAGAAAGTTTAAATAAAAATGAAGTGTGGTGATGTTTTGATAGAGTTCTGTTTACTGAGGCAGCAGAAAACCTAACGGAATGAAATAAGAAGGTTTTGTTTGATGGTTTGTTTTTTCTTTGTTTTTGGAATTACAGAGTGTGTGTGAGAAAGAGAGAGAAAGCAACCTGCCAGGTCTGGGACTCAAACCGCAATTGGTCATATGGGAGTCCAAGTCCAGCAACCTTAAATAGCATGCCACCTGCTGGCCCCAAGAAAGTGTTTTTCTTAATGGTATTCTTAGACTAGTTAACTTACTATGGACTAAATCTTTAAGACATCAACAGTAGATTAAGGAGAGAGATACTATAAAGACCAAGGAAGAATATATACAAAGAAACCGAATTTTGAATGTATGACATACCTAGGAAAGTACAAGCAATTTTTTAGTATCAGCAGTCTTGGGGGAAGCATGAACCTTATTAAGAGCATCATATAACATGCCAAAAGTGTTCTTCCTGCTTTCCCTCCCCTTCCCCTTCCATAGTACTCCTAGTCCTCACTGCTTCTTCCTCAAGTTGCTAAATTTGCCTATTAAATGAGATTCAGGTTGGACTTCTAAAACAGAGCTTGGGACCAGCAGGTTGCATAGTGTTTGAGGCACTGACTCCACATAACCAAGAGACGTTCAAGTCCCAGACCCAGTGGCTTGACAATCATGCCTGGTGCATTTGCATGGATGCCTAAAGTCCCAAGAGAAAAATGGAGGAGAAGGGCTTGCAGTGTGGCCTTCCCCCTTGGGGAGTGATTTCTCATTTTCCCTCTCTGTCTTTGTCTCTTCCTCTCTCTGGTGAGTACACATGCCCTATGGGGGAAAAAAATCTTTAAAAAAATTAAAATGAAATAAAATAAAGTAGGGCATTTAAGAAAAGTGGTAAGAGGAAAACCTTTTAAAAGAGCATAAATTCACTAGGAAACTAAAATTGGACAAAAAGCTCACATTTGATGAAATTACAGTGGGCTGTGAAAGTTCATCATGTTACCCCCTAACTTCATGAATGCACTTTTTCAGCATTATTTTTTGTGGTTCCCCTTATCTGTTTTCCTCTCCTGTGCTGGATTCTGAAGTCTGAGTCCTGTGGAGGTCTCACTGACCGTTAGCTGGCCA
Source organism: Tupaia tana (assembly GCA_026018925.1). Taxonomy (NCBI): domain Eukaryota; kingdom Metazoa; phylum Chordata; class Mammalia; order Scandentia; family Tupaiidae; genus Tupaia; species Tupaia tana. The sequence continues at coordinate 207,848,300 of JAKSZU010000001.1, read as the reverse complement.
AGACAGGTAGGAAACACTAACGAGAGACCAGAGATGGGGAAGATGAAGAACGCGTCTAACTCACACCCTGCTCTAGAGTGTCCTATTCCAGTGGCATCCCTCAAGACCACAGCTCCAGATAGACACCCCCACAGGCGACAGCTCTCATTTGGCACTGGTGACATACTCCGTTCTCTCAGTTCTTCAGCCATGGGGTAATGCCTTCCTGCTGTTGCTGGTGGCCGCATGCATTGCCACCCTTTTTTGTTCTTTAATCCTGACCTTGCATCTAAGTAGGTCCTTCATTAAAGTCTCTCCATTTGAATGAACGGTATCACACTATGATTCCCATCAGGATGTATATATTGGTTTTAGTGAATAGTCAGAATTCTAGTCACTAAAGACTAGTCTTAAGACTTATTAAGAGCTTCATATAACATGTCAAAACGTGTTTTGTTTTAATGTTTTTTGCCTTATGGCCAGGCCTGGGACTCAAAACAATCAACCATGTCAGAGTCCAGGGTCTTAGCCACCATGCCATTTGCTGACCCCTTAGATCTGATTTTAAGATGAATAAAATAGGGACCAGCAGATTTGAGTCCCGGACCCAGTGCGTGTGCATGCATGCTAAAGATCCGAGAGGAGAATGGAGGAGAAGGGATTGAGGTGTGACCATCCCCCTTTGGGGTTGATTTCTCGCTTTCTGTCTCTCTGTCTCTCTCTGTGTCTTTCTGGAGAGCACATATGCCCTAAAGCAAAAACCTCTCCAAAAAAAAGATGAATAAAATCTTTCTCTTCAAACCCCTTTCTTTGAACATCATTGCAGAGAATAAATTAGTTTAAGCATCATCTGAAGGAGAGGTTCAAATAATAACAAAAATACCTACAGTGCATCACAATTGCTAAGGAAGCAATTCAAGAGATGACACAAAGGACATACCACCCCTATTGTTATCTCCATGGAATTTATGGAATGTTCAGTGCACAATCACTGCAGTACCATCCTAGCACAACTGGTAATACTGCCTTCTCTTCTGCTGCCTGGCCCCTTAGTCCCATGATCAAAAGAAATTCCCTATTCTCATATGCTCCACTTTTTCATTTTTTTCCTCTCACTCCTTTCTGCAACAGAAGAAAAATACTCTTAAAGAAATAAATACCCTTGGAGAAAAACACTCTCATTAAAAAAAAAAAGGAAGAAAGAAAATCTCTTGGAAAAATAGAAGAGTTCTGTAAATTAGGCCTGGTTGTGATACATAATTTGGAAGTATTCCATTTGCAATATTATTTTTTCATTTCCATTTTTGAAAGAATCAGTACATTCCTTATTGATAAGTCTGATTTTTTGGTGACTTTCAGGCAAAATCCAATATAAATATATGCAGTAAAGGTTTTTTAAATTGTCAAAGGGCTTATATTTCCTCATAAATTGACCTGAAAAGGGGTTTAATTAGTATTAAAATGTTTAATCTATTTTAGAATATTTAAATATTAAAATGTTTAATGTTATTTTAGGACAGCATTTAATATAGAAAATGATTTGTGCTCTTTTTTAAAAAAAAAATTGGGCCTTTCACTATATTTAGGATTCCAAATTAATTAGATCATCTTTAACTTAATTTTTCATTGATTTGAAACAATTTATTGTTATTTAAGAAAAATAGGATGAAGGTCAACTATGTCAAAGACGTATAGTTCATGAAAATATTGTTTATATCCCACGCTAAAGCAGATTTGTAGCTATACCATCATAAAATATTATTTATCCTAAAATATAGATTTTATTAAAAATACTTAAATGTTTCTACATATAATTTCATACCTGTAGTGTTTCATAGCTCTAATGAGATTTGACTTATGCCCAGGAAATTGCATTTTAGCATTCATTTGGTTGCTATCACACTACAGCTTGATTCATTTTGTAATTATTCCTTTATTAAAATGAATATGTGGTGAAAAATTAGAAAATGACTAAATACCCAAAAGAATGCTTTATAAACAAAGAAATTTTGGAACAAACATATTAAAACCAGCTTTCAAAACAATTCTATTTATTCTTGTAAGTACTCTCCCTTTCGATGAAAAATGCTTTGGGATAAAATAACAAAGATGTGACAGAAAATTTACCATAAATAGGCTTTCAAATGTGCCTTTGTGAAAAAACAAGAGTTTTGAATAGAGAGCTGTGAATTGACTGTAGGGATATTCAGAACTTCATCTATGAATAGAGGTTTGGTATTAATTTTCTTATTTCTAAATTAATAATGATCTAAACTTGGGTATTTATTATTGAAAAGGTATTCTAGAATAACATTAATAGTATTAGTTCAAACAGCTAGTACTTTTGTGATTTAAATATTCTGGATTAGTTTTAATATATATGAATATAAACATAATGTCTATTACAGAATAATAGTTGTTTTCCATTTTTGATATTTTATATTATATCTAGAACTAAAATAGTAACTTAGTGATTACTTGCAGTATTTTATTTTTGAAATATTATATAAAACAGTCTGTTATGTAATTCTCTAGCAATAGTATGTTGCATTGTTTGAATGTGAAAACTTCAAAAACAACAGGTTTAAAAGAAGTCATCATTTTGTCACTGAAAATAAATGAAATTTTCCTTTTAAATAAGGGTAGAAAAATAAATTCATATCACGCAATAACTTAAAACAAGTAGGAAAATAAGATTTGAAAAAGCTCAACTATTAGTTATTATTTTCTATATTATTTGTATCTAATTTTCTTTCCACTTAGATAAGTCACTTTTATGCTCAGAAAAATGTCTTATAAAAATACCAAATGTAGGCTGAGCTTCATGAATTGAAATATTCTTAGAAACTGTTTACAAAATCCTATCAGAGCTATCATGATATAAAATCATTAATGCTTTTGAGACATGATATTTTAGATTATATTAAAATAAATTTGATTTGGGACCAGCAGTTTGCATAATGGCTATGTCGCTGGACTCCCATGTAGTTGACCGTGGTTCGCGTCCCAGACCAAGTGGCTTAAACTCACGCCGGGCGCGTGTGCGTGTGTGCCCAAGATCCCGAGAAGAGAATGGAGGAGAAGGGATTGCGGTGTGGCCATCCCCCTGGGGGTGATTTCTCACTTTCTGTGTCTCTGTCTCTCTCTGTCTGCCTGGCAAGCGCATGCACCCTATAGCAAAAAATAAATAAATAAATAAATAAATGTGAGGAGAGAAAGCTAATTTTTATATGACAGGCTTATGACATATCAGTGGAACTAATTTCAATTTTCTTTGTTGGAATTTTTTTTTTAATTGGCTATCTAAATTCTTCAGCTTACTTTTTCTAACACAAAGAGATCTGCTCTTATAGGAATGTGTAGGGTGGAGAACAGCAGTACCACTATCACATGGGGCTTGTTTAAACAGCAAATTTTCAAAAGATGTAAGGGTGGACACCAGAAGCTGGAAATAGGATGAGATGGGGAGTGAGGGAAGAAGATGGACAGAATTTGGTTAACAGATAAGGGAGTTCAAGCAGACGGGGAAGAGTTCTGGAGAACCATAGCACAGTAGAGTAACATTAGTAGGAGACAATGCAATTTATACATCAAAACAGAAGACAAGATCTTGAATGTGCACAATACAAAATACTGGTAAGTGTTGGAGATGATGGGTTTGGCCATTGCCTGGATTTAATCACTGCACTACATTAATAATGTGATAAAAAAAAAAACTCACTGTATCCCATACATTTATACAACTATTATGTGAAAATCAAAAAATAATAATAATGAAATGAAAAAAATAAGGGAAAAGCAAATTTTCAGTCACCAGCGAGATATATGAATCAAAATATCCAAGTATAGAGCACAGAAATCTTTATTTTAACATTTCCAGGTGACTTCGAGAAGCGCTGGTCAAGATGACGTGAGATATCGGAGTGATCAGGCCACAGAACATCTCTGAATTTAAAGAATTGGAGATGTGAACACACGTGTGCAAAGCAGAAACTTGTTAAGACAAGAAAAGGAAAGCTCCCAAATAGGTCAGGAAGGGTATTAGAGTGGGTTTCCTAAGAGGAGAGGAGAGCGGTTTTTATCTGACAGTTGGGAGCAATGGACTGACTCTCTGATAAGAAACAGGCTTCAGAAAAGGGTTCTATGATAATGTGGGTGATTTATTACCACATTCTTGGTGAGGTTAGCAGACCACAGGGCTCTGTACTTTTTGCTACAATGTGGTTAATAAATAGAAATTGTTGCCCTTAGCTACAGTAACTTTGAGCCCTAATGTGGCCAGTTCTTTATCTGTTAAAATGTAGCCATTGTGACTCCATCTAGGGTAAAGCTTACTCTGTCTCTATTTTGAGCCTTTACCCTATGAGTTTAATAACCCTCTCTCCTGGCTTAAAGCTACAATTGAACCAAAGTTAGTGTTTCAACCCAGCCCTAATGCCAACAGTAACTAAGGCATGCACTCATTCTTAAAGACCTTTTCCTCAAAGAAAGACTAGATGTGGGGCCAGCAGGTGGTGTGGTGGTGAAGGTGGCTGAACTCCCACATGGTTGACTGCAGTTTGAGTCCGGGACCTGGTGACTTGAAATTCACACAAGGTGATCTGCGTGTGTGTCCAAAATTCTGAGAGGAGAATGGAGAAGGGATTGCAGCTTGGACACACCTGCGAGGGTGATGATGGGGGTAGGGTGACTTCTCATTTGCTGTCTCTTCACTGAGTGCACATGTCCCATAGCATAAATCTCCCTCTCAAAACAAACAAACAAACAAACAAACAAACAAACAAACTTGATGCTTTGGATGACTTTTTGAAAGGAATGATTTAATAATGGTGATAATTATAACATCAATTATTAATATGTATATATAAATCCTTCATTGAGTATGTTACAGTTTATTTTGGTCCTAATAATATACTGTAGATAATAGATTCAACCAAAAAATAATAAATTTGATTTCCTGTTTTTCATATGATTAATTCATGTGACAACTAAAATATAATGTTAAGTATCAATACATTTCCACTAAATTTTATTAAGTTTTATAAGGGCTTTTATGTCTTATATAGCTAGTTAGCACTCCCACAGCAGTTGAGTTACATACACATAATATATTTGATATATATTTCCTCTGAAATTCCACCGTCAAAAATAGCTACGCAGGGACCAGCAGTTAGCATAATGGCTATGTCGCTGGACTCCCATGTAGTCGACCGCAGCTCGCATCCCGGACCCGGTGGCTTAAACTCATGCCTGGCACGTGTGCGTGCGTGCCCAAGATCCCAAGAGGAGAACAGAGGAGAAGGGATTGCGGCATGCCATCCCCCCTGGGGGGTGATTTCTCGCTTTCTGTCTCTCTGTCTGTCTCTGTCTGTCTGGTGAGCCCACGTGCCCTATAGCAAAAACCTCTCCAAAATAAAAAAAAAATAGTTATGCAGAAGTAATAGACAATATGGTTAATATATTCAGAACTTAATCAAATTTTACCAATTATGAAAGAAAATACTTATATATGGAGTTACATAATTCAAATAAACACCATTAATAAGGGTTAAACTAATTAATGGAGAATCTGCCTTAGGAAATTTATTCTGCAAAAAATAGCATGAACTATATATAGATTTATAGCATAGACAGGTATTTTATTTAGATTAAAGTCATCAAGACAAATATAATTTTCAGAGCTTCTGGTTCTGAAATTTATGAAAATAAAACAGAATATTTAATTCAAATGTTTTGATTAATATCTTTTTTTTTTTTTTTGAGAGAGAGAGAGAGATTTGATATGGGGCACATGCAGTTGCCAGAGAGACAGAGGGACAGTGAGAGGGAAAATGAGAAATCACCCCCTAGTGGGAATGGTCACACGGCAATCCCTTCTCCCTTGTTTTCCTCTTAGGATTTTGGGCATACACACACACACACACACACACACACACACACACACACCCTACATGAGTTTCAAGCTACCGGGTCTCAGACTCAAACCACAGTTGGCCATGTGAGTGTCCAGTGCCTTAGCCACTCTGCCACTAGCTGGCCCCATTGATTAATATCTTTATGAAAGCCTAAGGACTGTATCAGACCTTTGTGTAGGCAGCTACAGTAAGAGAACATCCAGTTAATCTTATACATCAAGTACTATGTGTATCTGAAAGGCTCATGAAAACATTATATAGTTGAACACATAATAGAATGAGTGAGAGTTTAGAATAATATTAGTCAGCCAATGAAAAAGCTTAATTGAAAACAAAAACAATGTTATTCTGTACTTCTTTGGTCTTTCTTCCCAAAATACAAACAAATCTAACCATGAGAAAGACACCAAATTACAAAAGTTGGGTACGACAGGCTTGGGATACATAGAGAACAAGGACAAGGAGACACAGTAAGCTTAACCTAAGATGGAGTCACAGTGGCTAAGATTTCACAAACAGGTGGCTGCATTGGGACTCACACAACCATAGCTAAGGGCAGCAGTTTCTGTAATGTTTACCAACTATATTCTGACAAGTAGTTGAGCTTGTTATGGTCTGCTGACCCCACAAAAAATGTAAGATCTCATTCATAAAGTTCTTCTGAGCAGCACCTGATATCACTCCAGGCCTGACAAGGAACCAAAACCCAACTTCTGCATGATTACTCTGGGCATGAGCCCGTATTCGAGGTGCTGTTATTACAAGGACACATTGATCCAGGAAGTAGCAGATAAAGACCCAAAGCAAACACTGAGAGGTCTAACTTCCTCCAAATGGATCAAACAGACCCACTAAATGTTTCATGTATATTTATCCCACTGTGTCTAACTCCCCTGCATATCAGTCATGCATAGTCTCCCAGAATAGCTTGACTGCCTGTAAAATTCATTCTCTCCTTCCTGGGAGATGGCTGCAGCATCTCCGGTGACTTCAGAATCCCAGGTACTTCAGACTCCAGGGTAGAAAATGGATGAATATGGAAGATTTACTGCTGAGAGAAGCCAGCCAGGCTATGAAAGAGAAACATTGTATGTCTCCACTTAATATATACCTACTGTCTCCACTTTATGGCAGAAACAGAAAGATTTGAGTATATAGAAGCATGGAAAATGGTTATGAATTCTGGAGACAGAGTAGGAAGAGGGGAGGAGGGGGATAGACAGAGGAAAGGAATCAGGAGAAAAATAGAGAGGCAAGACATTTATGGGACGCAGAAATTGATGATTATCTGTTGATGATTATGTGTATGGTATCTGCAGCTAGACTGGTGTGAAGTGTATTCATGTTGGATAAATTCACTTTACAAGCTGTAGTTATGTATATTAATTGCATAAATAAAATAAATGATGATAATTAAAAAAAGAGTGGGATAATAAATCATGCAAACTGCCATGTCACCATTTTCTAAAGCCCACTGTCTGATCTAAATCCAGTCCCTTATTCAGACTATAGGATATAAGCCCCAGTCTAAAGCCCCTCACTGCAAACCATTTGGAACCCCTCCCTGCATTGGGAGCTCTGTTCTTCCTTTTCTCTTTCTTTTTTTTTTTTTTTTTTTTTTTTTGGGAGAGGTTTTTTCGCTATAGGACACGTGCGCTCGCCAGACAGACAGAGAGAGACATAGAGACAGAAAGCGAGAAATCACCCCCCAGGGGGGATGGTCACACCGCAATCCCTTCTCCATTCTCCTCTTGGGATCTTGGGCACGCACGCACGCACGCACACGCACCCGGCGTGAGTTGTAGGCCACCGGGTCCGAGACGCGAACCGCGGTCGACTACGTGGGAGTCCAGCGACATAGCCATTACGCTAACTGCTGGTTCCCTTCCTTTTCTCTTTCTTAATAAACTGATTTGCTGCTTCTTCATTTGTCCACATCTCCTATTATTTGAGAGCATAGGCCTAGGACCTGAACACCTTGTTGACGTTAACTCAGTGCTGTATTGGGCCTACACACCCCAATATCCTCTGTCAGATGTACTTTCTACATGATACCTAATCAATACCCATCAAAACTCTTGAGGTCATCAAAAACAAGGAAAGTCAGAGAAAGAGCATCCACAACCAAAGTAACATATGGGATATAACTAAATGTAACTAAATCCTGGAATAGAAATAAAACAGAAAAGAAATCGGAATCAAGTATGGAAGTTAGTTAATAAACAGTGTATCAGCATTGGCTTATTCATTGTAATAAACATACTGTACCAATTTAAGATTGGGGTTACTTGGTGTGAGCTATGTGGAAACTCTTCAGGCTATCCATTCAGTTTTTTCTAAACATAAAACTGCTCTAAAATAAAAGGCATTTGAGAATGGCATTCCATTATAAGCTGGTATAAAATACTAGATGTTAACTACTAAATTCTAAAAATAAGCAAAAGTACCTTTTCCTTTCTAAAAATTACTTGCTTTGAAAGTTAAGAGGCATTTTTTTTTTCATTTATTAATGCAATAAGGGAGTGAGCCAGAGGACACCCCACACACCTAAACTCTGACAATTAAGAAGTGGCTGACTGGGTCTGAACTGGTTGGAACGAAGATGGTACCTGGAACAACTACGGACTAGCCTTCAGATACATTACACCCTCCTGTACAGTATTAACGTACTAGAAGACACCCTCATCTGTGCCATGACAGTTTAGAATAACAATGGAAATGATCGGACCTACCCTAGAGAGACCAGAAAATGGGAGGGATGGTGGTTACAGAAAACCCACAGCCCCTTTCCCAGACAAGTCATGAATAAACTGCCCCTTAATTAGTTTGTGTTATGCCAAGCCATATAAGCCAGACATCCACTGAAGTTAGGGGCTACTCGGCCACAAACCTTACGATAGCCTACTACACAGTTTTATTTCATTTAGCTTTGCACTATTTTCTTCTGTTTAAACCTTTATCATAAATAATAAAAACTCAAGAACAGATAAATCCCTAAAGAATCACAAAAGGTGTCATATTTCAACATGCCAAGTTCATAGTTAGTCATCAATGATTCTATCTGCATTATTTGTATTCACCAATAAATGAATTTTCAGTGTCAAGATGATTCACAACCCCTGATGTGATTCAATACTGATTTGCATTGTTACTAACATAAAAATGCTGGTTCGAGAAGGGGAGAATCATTTTCGATTTGAACAGGAATGACAGATATTTGCAAACAGATGTGATAAGTAGATACTAAAGGTAGAAGGGACTGTATATATGTATGTTTTTCATTTGAATGATTCTATAGTCTTTGTTACTTGCTCAGTAAAGCATACCAGACAACATAAGAATTATACAGATGGATTTTTCTAAAATTTTATTTTGTTGTCAGAACGTTGATATCAACACATTTCTGAAATCATAATTTTCACAGGCGTTTTGACTATTTTTCTTTTCTCTTTGGGGGAAGTCCCATTTCATTGCCTTGGGTCTTTGAAATGCTGAACTGAAACCCCAGCATAATGAAAAGAAGGAAATCATACAGGGAAAAGTTTATAGCCGCTGGCATTGTGAAATGTTCCATTATAACCAGCCTACAAATCTCTAATGCTAAATTTATGAATGCTTTCTTATACTGGCACGAAATTATTAGAAACTATTCAGCTGCTAGAAAATTGTAAAGGAAAGCCTAAAAATTAAGAATTGAGAAACCGGAAATTCATTCAGAATTTGGCAACTTTAGCCATGTGACCTGTCTGGATTCTGGTATCTTCATATGTAAAATAAAGGAGCAGCAAAAAGTCACCTCTGAATACTAAGGTTGTTTTTAACTTCAAAAGCATTGTCCAAAAACATGCTCATATAGGGTCATAAGACAAGTTATACATATCCAAAATCAGTACAGGCTCTTCCTAATTTGAATCACATAGAAATAAAGAAAGTACAATAGGTACTTAGCTATGGGGCTTACCTTGGGGCTTGAGAAAAACATGATCTAATCACAGACAAGATACCACCTGTCACACAGATCTGAAAATATACTGATTGTGATCACAGTCATTCCAAGGAAAAGAGATTATAAATAGAAAAGCCTTCAAAGAAATAATAAATGATTTCGAATGTGATAGCCAGCCTCCAGGATGACCCCTAGTGATCTTCACCTCATGCCGTTCACACCTTATGGCGTCCGCTCCCATATGAAGCAGGGCTGACCTGCGTAACCAACAGTGCTTCGCAGAAGTAATGGTGTGTACCTTCTGAGGCCAGGTTCTGAAACACGCGGCAGACTCTGCTTTGCCCTCTCTCGGATCCCTCCCCCAGAGGAAGCCAGCAGCCAAGTCAGGAGAACAGTCAAGCAGCCCTCTGGATAACCCATGAGGAAAGGAACTTAGTTTCTCAATCAGAATCCCTTGGAAAGAGATCTTCCAATTTCAGTCAAGTCTTTGGAGGACTGCAACCTTAGTAACCATCTTGACAATAACTTCACAAGGCCTTGGGCCAGAACTGCCCAGCCAAGTGCCCACGTTCTATACCTATGGAGAGCTGAAATACTTAACTGATCTCATAGTGTTATTTTGCATGTCTTAATTTCTAGGGAGATTAATTTACCATGTTTTTTGCAACATTGTTCTATGAATGACAGATTATGTCACTGGTCTACTGCCCTCTAAAACTGTTGTATTTTTTATTATATTATTTTATTTTTTATTTTTAGGTTTTTCTCATAGGGTGCATGTGTTTGCCAGAGAGCTACAGAGAGTGATGGAAAGAGGTAAAGTGAGAAATCATCTGCCAGGGGTATGGCCTTGCCACAATCCTTTCTCTTCCATTCTCCTCTCAGGATTTTGGGTACTCACACATATATGCCTAATGTGATTTTCTCTCTTTCCTTTCCTTTCTTTCTTCTTTTTTTTTTTTTTTTTTTTAGGGAGATTTTTGTCATGGGGCACTTGCACTTGCCAGAGAAACAGAGAGACAGAGCCAGAAAGCAGGGAGGATGACCACGCTGCAATCCCTTCTCTTCCATTCTCCTTTCAGGATTTTGGGCATGCATACACACAAGCCCAGTGTGTGAAGCCACTGGGTCCAGGACTTGAACCGTGGTCAATCATGTGGGAATCCAGTGACATAAACATTATGCCATTTGCTAGTCCAGCCTGGTGTGATTTTCAAGCTGCCAGGTTCAGGGCTCTAATTGTGGATGACCATCTGGGAGTCCAGCACCTTAACCACTTGGTGGCCCCTGAATCTGTTACTTCTATTACTTTATAATTATTATTTTAAACAAAAATTTAAAATCTTACGTCATTTGGAAATTATAAATGTATCTGTTACTTTCATATTTATTATTTTGAGTTAATGTAGTTGAATATTTCAATCTGCTATTTGGTCTGTGGTTATATTTTTGTGTGTGTGGTTATATTTTATGCTTTGTTAAGGAATTACTTTTCAACCACTATTAAGTGATTTAAGTTTTTAATCAATGTGAAATTAAACATGAAAAATGTCAAGAAGGAAACACATTTATTTCAGTGAGTACATAACAATTTATCAGCACCGTGTATTTGTGCTACTCACTTATCCCCACTGATTTCACATCGGTAATGCCACCTTTTCATTAATAAAGCTTTTGGAGACATTTTTGTCATTTTGGGGGAGAATCTATCTTGTATTCATTCACTTAATTTTGTTTTTGAAAGTTTTTTGGCCATAGGGCATGTCACTCTCTGGAGAAATAAAGAGACAGAGAGAGGGAAAGTGAGAAATCACTCCCGAGGGGAGATGACCACACTACAATTACTTCTCCTTCATTCTCCTCTCAGAAGCTCAGGCCCACATGCACCTGTGCCTTGTGTGATTTTTCAAGCCACTGGGCCTGGGACTCAAACCACACTTGACCAAATGAGAGTCCAATGCCTTAACAACCATACCACCTTTTAGCCTGCATATTCACTTAATTTTTTATTACTGTACAACAGAATCCTATCCTAAATACTTGTTTCATAATTTAAAAAAGAAATGTGGTGAATTTCCTTTCTTCGTTTTCCTTCAAAATATTTAACCTGTTACTGACCATTCAATCTTCATATAAATTATAAATCAGTTTGTCAAGTTTCATAAAAACTTGAGTTTGATTGGAATTATATTGAATCTATATATGGATTTGGGGTCTATTAGTATTTTTATGATATTGCATATTTCTGTATAAATACAATATCCTGCCTCATTTATGATTAAATCTTATAAAAATATCTTTGAAAACACTTGACATTTCCTTCATAATATCATGTACATATTTTATTTATTTGAAATACTTTACATTTTTGTTGAATTAGTAAATGGGATCTTAGTTTTCATTTGTTTGTCTTATTTTCTGGTGCCCAAAACCACATATGTGTCACTGATGCCTAAAACTGTTATGCTGAATAGAAAAAGTGTTATCAAACATGTATTTCTTGTTACTGACTAAAGTAACACTTTCTGGTAGTGTAATGCATTGATTTAAATCCCGCTATAGTTTTTTATAGTTGTCATTTTTAGGATAAGTAAGTTGCATTTTATTTCTAGCATACTAGATACTTTTAAACGTGAATATTTTGTATTAAAATTTATATACATGCCAATGTTGAGATTGACCTATGATATTTCTTTTTTTCCTTTATTTAACCTACTCTGTCAGGTTTGGTTATTAAGATTTTACTAGACTGACAAAGTGAGTTATGGAAGTTTCTTCTGGTTTTTATTATCATGGAAAAAAAAAAAGTTAGGCTGACTTAGTTACACCTGCTTTTAGTAAAGGTCAAATAAAAATTTCTAGGTCTGTTATTTTTAAAAAATGATACATGTAGTATTTACATTTCCAAATTCATTGGAATGACTCCACAAAGGTCACATACAAATTTTGGAAATAAATATAGTTTGCTATTCTATTCATCTCTTCAAAGTTTATGTATTTATTCCTTTCATGGGCGAGAGAGAGTCCAACGGAGAAAGAGAGAGCAAAACACTCAATACGGTCTTGAGATCCCCGTGCACCCCAGGCTTCAGCAAGCTGCAGATGCTGGGCAGAGGAAGATGTGATGTGCTCACGGAGATCTCCAGACGTGAACTGGGAACCATCCTGCATGGGATTGCCCTGTACTGCATTTTAGTGCTGTACCATCTGGCCCCTAGTACCATATCTGCCTCTACCCCTGAGTTAGCTGCCTGTCCAGCTTCTCTATTTCTCCCTCTCTGAAATATGTGGTTCTAATTAGCATCCTTCTGCTGTCTTTCCACCTGCTTTGGAGATGGCTACTGTGATATTTCACTCGAGCCTGTCTTCCTTACAAGCACACTCATGCTTCAGGTATTTTCTGGCTCTGTGAAAAGTGGCTTGTTGCATATGAGCTCTATATAAGCAACCACTTATAATTGTTTTGGAGATCATATTTCGGTAAACAGGGAAAAAGAGTTAAAAAAAAAACATGATAGAAGGAAGGGTAAGTTCTATCCATTATATGGTAAAGATCCTGTTTCATTTAATACAGAATATATGTATTAATAATTGAATAAGTGGCTGAAAATAGTGCTGCACTATTGTCATTTCCAGAAAACATATTTAAATTTTAACTGTCATTGTTATAACCTTAGAGCTGTATTCAGGCACCAAATTAGTCTGTGAGAAAGTTTTTGGGAACTGAAAAGTTCTAGTAGCCCTCGAGGGCAAAGTCTAGTAAGCTGTTTGATCTATGTGTGAGGAGCTCCCACATAGTCAGCAAGTTCACTAGTAAAATCAACTCGAATTTCCAACTTCAAACAGCATTGCATAGGTGTGTAACTTCTAAAATATTAAAGAGCTATTTAGTTTCATGGTCTAGGGGTTTGGACCTCTTTTTTATTTTTTATCTAAGATAACTATAATGTGATCAATAAAGGAATTGTGAATGTCATTTACAATTACAATGTAAATGTAATTTTTTTAAAATTTTGGCTTAATGATAAATGAGATAAGTATCAAACACAGGTATAGATGGGTATTTATTGCACAAAATATAATTTCATTACAAAAAGAAGTTTTATCTACATGATTCTCATTTAGCCAGGAATGTGTTTTCTATTTGATTGTGGAAGATGAAGCCAAAATAACTGGGGTAAAATCTTGGAACCACACGTGGTGTGCACCTCACTCTGCCTCCATTTCCTGACCTACAAGTGGGCTTGCTTAGGTGTGACCCTCTTACATACCCTGTGTGAATGTGAACCCTGAGAACACTGGAAAAATCATGATGCATTGTCAAGTATTTTCTTCTTTTACAGTTATTAGTATAAAATTATTATTGCCATTGTCATCACTATTTTATTGATACCCAAAGAATTATGCATACAACTATATCAACTTAAGAATTGTAAGGTGGGGTCCAGTAGGCGGTATAATGGTTAAGGTGCTGGAGTTTCAAATGGCCAACCATAATTTGAGTCCCAGATCTGGTGGCTTGAAAATCATGCTGAGTGAGTGAGCATGCATGCTCAAAATCCCAGAAGAGAATGAAGGAGAAGGGATTGTGGTGTGGCCATCCCTCCTTGGAAGTAATTTCTCACTTTCCTTTCACTGTCTCTGTTTCTTTCCTCTCTGATGAATGCACACACCTTAACAACTTAAAAATAATAATAATTGTAAGGTGATGGGGTGAGCTAGTGGGGCAGGGGCAGCACAATTGGATCCACAGGGAAACCATACGGCTTTTGCGTCCCGAGAGCAACCTGACACCCTGGGCATCTGTGTGCTCACCTGTGATCTGAGTTGATCTGAGTTGGTGGAGATGGGGTGGGGGACATTGGGGTGAGGGTGCTGGGGGGGTCAGAGAGTAAAGGACTTGTGGGGGGGGGGTGCCTGCCTCTCTTTATTTCTTTCTCTTTTTGTCTCTCATGGGAAAAATTAACTAATCTAAAAAAATAAACAGTTCAAAGAACCTAGATATATACTAAGAGGATAAAATATTTAAAACGAATTACATGTATACATTTATACATTCTCTGGGATTTTCTGACTGATAAAGAACTCATGCTTTCAGTCAAACTATCTGTGTTTATGTCCATGGTATTCCATTTACTAGAAATGTACTCTAACATTCATATTGAAGTTTAGTTTCCTCATCTGCTAAATGATAACAACATCACCAACCTCAGTGGGTTGTTAGTGGGATTAAATAGATTAATTTATACAAAATATTTAGGACGGTGTTTAGCACATGCAAATGCTTAACAACTCAGAATAAGTTTCTAATGTGTGCGTACACTTCTGCTGTATGCAGATATCAATATGCATTTGGAAAGCTAGCTCTTAAGAACGGTGAAAATATTAGCCAGGAAACATGCCCATGTACAGGCACTTCCAGTATAAAAGTTTACATGAAGTAGGAGCTAATAATAAGCATTAGAATTCTACATACAAGCTAATAGAACATCTGCCTCATTAATCTGAGGGAGCTAGCATAAAATAAATGTATTGCTAGTAACTACACAATCCAATGAGACTGAAAGTTATGATAGGGAGTCTTATTCATGACATAGTTAAGGGTTCTATGTCGGATCATCACCCTCCTTCCTTTCAAGATTATTCTAGGGAGAGAAAAGATGGGACAGGATTCAGTGTGAGATATATTCATAAGGCAGGCCTGGAGGTGGTTTACATCACTTTTTCTTGCGTTCTTTTGGCCAGACTAGATGCAGTTAGACTGGAAGATATGTCCTTTCTCTGTCTTCAGGAGGAAAATAAAATGATTGCCTTGTGTTGATTACATTTATTGCATTTCTTCTGTCATAAATATGTGTCTTCTGTTATAAATGTTATATAATTTTCTGCAAGTTATTCTTTTTATAATTTTTAAAATGTATTTATGTATTTCCTCCATGAGTGAGAGACACAGACAGGCAGCAACTCCATAATGTCCTGACACCATGATCGACCTCAGCCTCAGCCTCAGCCAACTCCGGATCATGAGCACCTGCACGCGTGGTCTATGCAGAGGTCTCCAGGAGCAAACCAGGGACCTTCCTGACAGTCAGCCTCACAGAGCGCGCTGCTGTACCAGATGGCATCTGCCTCCCACAAGTCATTCTTTACACTGAGTAGTGTTGACCCATATGAGACTAATGATATAAAACAATGGACAACCCAGATGAATAAGAATAATGTATATGTTGATGCCAAGATGAGTCCCTGAATTATATTAACACTAAACTGCTTATTTTTATAGAGAAATCAGTAGTTTAAGCCCATAATGATTTCCAAAGCTTGGTTCCCGGAAGTAACTTTATGTATATGTATTATAATTCTGCAAATAAACTATCCTACAAATAAACTAACAGAAAATCTGCCAACAGCCATCGCCCTTTGTGTATGTGTGTGTGTGTGTATAATAATTTCAAAAATATGTTTTCACTTTTTCTTTCTTTTATGTGTGCCATATGCAAAATAAAATGATGGAAAAATTCATGGCTGAGATTTTATAGTGGTAATCTGCACAGAAATGAACAGTGCCGTCTGTATAAAACTATGAGTCACAAATCTTTCTCTCTCCAGTAATTCTATCAAAGTACTATATTTGTCCAGAGCATACAGAGTAGACCTTATTTTAATTGCATTCTATTGTCAGATATTTTAAAAATAAATTTATGTCTTATTTTTCTCTTTTACTTCTTTAAAAGTCTATCTACTCATATTCTCTATCAGAAAGAGAGAGAAAAATGGAACGAGGAAATAGGCATCCCCAACAGGGTCTTCATGTCATGATCTGTCCCCAGCCTCAGAGTGTGGGCCCCAGACATATGCCGGTGTACTGGGAGGCCTCCGGATCTCACCCTGTGAGGCGAGCTCCACCAAGTGTGGCAGTACCACTGCGACCCCTCTGGCCCAATTTATACATTGGATGATAATTTTTAACAGTCTATTGAAATGAACTTTAAACATAACACTTACACATAGTTATGTACAATTCCATAAATTTTACTTACATAGAATTTGATAAATGTATAGGGTTGTGCCAGAGTCCACTTTTAAACATTTCTCTCACACAAACAATTCCTTCTCACCTATTTAAAGCCAATTCTTACTCCCACCCTCTCCACAGGTAACCATACATATGATTTCTTCTTTCTTAACTTATTCAGAATGTTTTCTATAAATGAACCTATACAATTTATATTATTTTCTGTCTTCTTTTGTTAGGATTACGAGGTCTATCCATCTTACCTATATACAGTTTATTCCTTTTTTTTATTTAGGTATAGTATTTAATCACATGAACCCACTGCATTTTTAGCCACTACCTGTTAGGTTGTTTCTACTTTTTGGCCATATGAACAATGTTGCTGTGAATATTGGCAGATTAGGCTTTGAATGGAGATATTATTTTATTTCTCATGAATAATTCCTAGGCGTGAAAATGCTGGATTATACAATAAACTTATGTTTAGCTTTTTATGAAACTAACATATGTTTCCAAAGAGGACACATTATTTGTATGTCCACTAGCAATGTAATGGGGTCCCAGTTTCAAGAAATATTCATAATGCTGGGTATTATCTGTCTTTTGTATTATAGTCATTAAGTTCCATATATAATGATGTATAATATTTCTTTTTTTTTTTTTTTTTGTAATTGCCAGTGGGCATATGTGCCTGCCAGAGAGAGAGAGAGAGAGAGAGAGAGAGAGAGAGAGAGAGAGAGAGAAAGCACTTCTCTATTGAGACATTGTCATGCCCGTACCCCTTCTCCTCTATCAATCCTGTCAAGAGTTTGGGCACACGTGCACACAGGCCCAGCATATTCCTCAAGTGTTCAGGGCCAATATTTGAATCTCAGCTGGACGTATGGGATCCGGCTCCCCCAACCACTAGGTTACAGGGCTGGCCTTATGGTTCTAATTTCCATTTTCCTAATAATTAATGATGCTGAAAACATTTTCTAATGTTCAGTAACAATTCTGTCACCCTAGAAGAAACATTTATTTAAATGTCATGCTCATTTTGAAACTGGGTGGTTTGGTACTCTTATTTAGTTGTGAGATGTTGGATTCCTCATGTCAACCACAGTTGAGTTCTGACTTGGTCAGCCTGAAACCTGCTGGACCCATGTGCAAGTGCCTAAGATCTGGCAGCTGGGAGACTGGAGGAGGGGGATTGTGACATAACCGAACCCTCTCTCACTATATGCACATACATGTGCTCTGTCATGAATAAAGAACAAAATTTTAAATGGATGATAGAATTCCCAATTTGGTAAAAGTAAAACACACTCAAATTTAAGAAGCAGAATGTGCCCCCCATAGGATAAACAAAAAGTGATCTATACCAAGACATCATAACTAAAATTGAAAAAATAAGGTCTGATACAAAATGAAAACCTTAAACATAGCCAAAAAGAAAGGGCACAAAATGTATCTGACATCCAGCTTCTCATCAGAGCCTCTAAAAGTATGAACAAGTAAGTGTCAGTTCATTATAAATATCCAGTCTAAAGTATTCCATTATAGCAGTACAAGGTGAACTAAAATATCATTAAATAAAACAATTTCACTAAAGGGAGTGTTGGCAAGATCAGAAAGGTGCTGACTTTAATAACTTTAGAAGTTATTGGAGTTTGGGGGCCGGCAGGTGGCGTGGTAGTTAAAGTGCTGGATTCCCATAAGGCTGACCACTGTTTAAGTACCAGGACTGACAGGCATGTTTACTTGCAAGCACAGCATCTGGTGAGGAGTGCGAGGAGAAGGTATTGTGGTGAGGCCATGCCCTCTAGGAGTGGTGATTTCTAACTTTCCCTCTCTCTGTCTCTCTCAGGTGAATACATGCACCCTATGGGGGAAAAAAAAAATAAAACAAGAAAACAAAAAACATAAAGAAAGTAATTAGTGGAGTTTTGAAGACTGAAGGAAAACAACAACAGCAAAACAAACAAAAAGTAGATAATCACTCTACCGTGGGGTATAGGTTAACAATTTTGAAACCACTGTTTATGAGTCATAGATGTGAACAATTAAGAAAGTTAAGGGAACCAGCAGTTAGTGTAATGGCTATGTCACTGGACTCCCACGTAGTCAACCACGGTTCGCATCCCGGATCCAGTGGCTTAAAACTCAAGCCGGGCATGTGTGCGTGCATGCCCAAGATCCCGAGAGGAGAATGGAGGAGAAGGGATTGGGGCATGATTTCTCACTTTCTGTCTCTATGTCTCTCTCTGTCTGTCTGGCGAGCGCATAGGCCCTATAGCGAAAACCTCTCCAAAAAAAAAAAAAAAAAAGTTGATAAAAAGTGGGAGACAGGTTTGTCCCTCTCTCCTCTAACAGGGATATTAGGAAGGTGCATACATTACGATAAGCCATGTGACAGTGGATTAGAACTGGGGACTTCTTGGATGATCAGTATAATTCATGTTCAGTTTAATATCAATATTAATATTTACAGTTGAAAATATTCATAGATATAGTCCTGTGCCATTTAACAATGGGAATACATTCTGATAAGTGCATCATTAGGTGATGTCATTCTTGTGCAAAAATTGGAGTGTACTTACACACATAGCCTACCACACAGCCAGGTAAATGGTATTCCTTATTGCTCTCAGGCTACAAACCTGTATAGCATGTTATTGCACTGAATATTGTAAATAATTGAAATACAACAGTAAATATTTCTGTATCTAAATATATTTAGCCACACACAAGGTACAGTGAAAATGTAATATAAAATACTTTAAAAACGGTACACCTATAGCATGCAGGGAGTTTGCAGGGCTGGAAGTTACTCAGAGTTAGTTAGTGAGTGGTGAGTGAGAGTGAAGGCTTAGTCATTACTGTAAAGCACCGTAGACTACAGTATACTTAAGCTATAATTTATTTATTAATTTTTTTGGTAAAATAAATTAATGTTGGCTGGACTGTGAGTCAGAGAAAATGCAATGTTCTGCAAGACTGATCCGCATGGGAAGCTTCCATGTTCAAGGTCAGAGATCTCTGGGAGTTTGTGCACTTATGATCTGGAGCCGGCTGAAGCCGGGGTGAATCATAGCATGAAGAACCCATTGGAGGTGCTTGACTCTGTCTCTCTTACTCATGAAATAAGCAAATAAATAGAAATTTAAAATAATAAATTAACCTTAACCTTTTTACAACTTCATGAATTTCTAAATATTTTTTTCAATGTTCTGACTCATAAAAATACCTAGGTTAAAACACACACATTATATAGCAGTACAAAAATCATTTGTTTTTTATATTTGTTATTTTCTTATTCTACAAATGTATTCTATTTCTTTTTAAGTTTTTGAACTTTTTTATTTTTAACTAAGACACACATACATTTCCCTTAACCTAGACAGGGTGAAGGACGTCAGTATCACTGTCTGTCAAATCTACATCTTGTTTCACTGAAGGACCGTGATGAACAAAAGACATGAGATTAAATCAAGCTCAAGAGAAAATGATAAATTACAATTTTAGGCGAATACAAGACATACGAGGTTGCTGCTGGCATAACACAGCATACTGTTCTATAGTTAACAATTTTTTTTAATAAGTAGAAGGAGTACCCTTTAAAATAATGTAAAAAGTATAGCACGGTAAATACATAAACCAGTAGAAATGTAGTCTTCTATTATCATTTTAAGTAGCATGTATTGTGCATAAGTGTACGTGCTAAATATTTTATATGAATGACACCATAACAGATTTGTTTACACCAGCATCACTAAGGTGTCTATGACATCATTAGGCAATAGGAATTTTTTAGTTTCATTATCATCTTTTGGAGCCATTGTTGTGAGCCAGGAAATAGACGGGACATAGCATTAGATAGGGACAAATCCCAAGGCAGAACCACAGTAAGCTTTACCCAACGTGGAGTCATAGTGGCTAAGTTTTCACAAAGAGCTGGCTGCATTAGAACTCAAAACAGCTATTGCTAGGGGCAACAGTTTCTGTTTACTAACTACATTCTATCACAAAGTGTAGAACAATATGGCTGCTGACCCCACAAAGAATGGGGTGATAAATTACCCAGACTACCATGTAACTATTTTTTAAAGCCTATTTCCTCATTAAAAAAAAGCCAGCTTCCTATTCAGACTGCAAGATTAAAATCCCAGTCTAAAGCCACTCATGGGCAACTCATTCAAGACCCCTCCCTGCTTGGGATCTCTGTTCTTCCTCCCCTCTCTTAAGAAACTTCACTTTGCTATCCCATCTGTGTGTGGCCATACCTAATTCTTCATGAGCTTGGGAAAAGAACCTGGTCATCGCTGTATCCTGAATCTGGCACTGACATTGGGCCTGATCACCCCAATATCCTGTGTCAGTTGTATATGCATGATATTATTCACTGAAATGTAATTATGTAGCACATGACTGTGTATATTCATGAGTTGGTATGTGCACATACATTTTCTTATGCCTAGATATTGATTTTCAATAGCATTCTTCAAAAAAAGAAACCAGGATTCCTTAGAAAATGTTGGACTCCAGGACTAAAGGAGGAAATATTTGAGAGGACCATAGTTCTTGTAGTGTCAGAAAGGAAACAATCAACCATAACACCTCCAATGGCCAAGATGAAGAAATTTTAATTATAAAATGAAATAGTATTATTTTATATCAACAAGATAAGAAAAATAGCAATGAGTCTAAAGTGATATAAACAAATGATTAATGAATGAATAGATGGAAGTGAGTAGAAAATTTTTCTTTGCAGAAGAATTACAAGTAATTTATGTAGATATCCTACCTTCAAGGAAGCATAGCATAACTCTCCACTCCTTAAGAGTGGGTTACATAAAACGACTTCCTCAAAGAGAAAATGATGGTAAGGGAGGAAGAATTGTAGCTCTCCTATGGAGCAATCTGAAAGTCACTACCTTATCCAGTTAATCAAGGTAAATGACAACATTAGAAAGTCATGTTATAGTACGTACCCTTGGAACCATGTCATTTAAAGGGCATTTTATCCCTATGTTCTTCCTTCAAAACATGTACAACTCTATCTTGATCAAGACAAAAACATTGAGAACAGCAGTTAGCATAATGGCTGTGTTGCTGGACTCCCATGTAGTCGACCGTGGTTCGAGTCCCAGACCCAGTGGCTTAAACTCACACCGGGTGCGTGTGCGTGCGTGCCCAAGATCCTGAGAAGAGAATGGAGGAGAAGGGATTGCAGCGTGGCCATTCCCTCTTGAGGGTGATTTCTCACTTTATGTCTCTCTGTCTCTCTCTGTCTGTCTGGCGAGCGTATGCACCCTAAAGCAAAAACCTCTCCAAAAAAAAGAAAAAAACATTAGATAAATCCCAGTGAGAGACAGTCTATACAATATCTAACCATTATATCATTTTTTCGCCTTTTGGCTAAGATCAAATGCAAACATTACACCTCAAAACCTGGCAAGGCATCAAACCAAGAACATTTTGAGCAACTGTTAAATGCCAAAACAGCATAAGAAGACATGTCAATTGCATATAATGTGATATCCTCAATAGGAGAGCTAGAAGATCAAAAAAATTAAGTAAAGCAAATACAATCTGTATGAAGTATGGACTTTATTTAAGAATTATGATAGATACTGATTGATTAATTGAAATGAATGTACTCTTAGTGTCAGATACTAGTAATCAAAAAAATGGGAGGGGCTATGTGAGAACTTTCTTAATCTTCAGAATTTGTAAACCTAAAATATTGTCTGATAATTAAAATGCATATGGTAATGTCTTTGATTAAATCAGAATGCAGAGTATTTATGTAGGGAAATTTAATTTGTTATGCTGTAATGATGCATAGTGATTGAATGCAAACAATTAATTATATAGTTAGTTATTTTTTTAAATAAAAACAATGCTTGTATTTATTTTTTTATTGACAGTGGGCATGTGCACTCTCCAGAGAGAGAGAATGAGAAAACATTCCACAATGGGGCTGGTCACACCACAATCCTTTCTTCTCCATTTCTCTCTCCAGTAGGATTTGGGGCATGCACACACATGTCCCCAGCATGTTTTTTTTTTTTTTTTTTTTTTTGAGAGGTTTTTCGCTATAGGGTGCGTGCGCTCGCCAGACAGACAGAGACAGAGAGACAGAAAGAGAGAAATCACCCCCCAGGGGGGATGGCCACACCACAATCCCTTCTCCTCCATTCTCCTCTCGGGATCTTGGGCACGCATGCACACGCGCCCGGCGCGAGTTTTAAGCCACCAGGTCCGGGACGTGAACCGTGGTCGACTACGTGGGAGTCCAGCGACATAGCCATTACGCTAACTGCTGGTCCCCCCCGCCAGCATGTTTTTCAAGCTGCCAGGACAGGATTCACCCTGCAGTCATCTATGTGGAATCTGGCTCCCCATTCCCAGCCCTTAACTGCTGGGCTATGGGGCTGGTCCAACCTCAAACTATTCTTTTAAAAAGTTTATGAAAAGATACATGGTTCCAAAATAGCCAACCTAAGAAACTAACTTAAAATGTGACATAAAAATGTTGAAAGTAAAAGGATAGAATAAAAAGATACACAGGCAAACCACAATAAAATGAAAACTAGGGGTGAATATGTTTCTGTCAGATAAAGTAGGTCTCAGAGCAAAGAACTTCCTGGAGACAGGGGTCAAAGGATGACTTCAGCAAGAAGACAATTCCAAGTGAGTATGCACCTAACAGCACAGCCTTACAAGTGTAAAAACAAAAACTTGCATAGCTGAAAGTAGCAATAGACAAATTCACAGTTACAACTGGGAACCTCAACATGCACCCCCAGCAACTGATAGAACTACTAAATAGAAAGTAACAGGGTTTTCACCACCTCCAAATTTCCCTGCAGCAAATCTCTGCTGTTCCTCAAACTGATGTTTCATAATACTGTTCTCTGAGAGTGAAACTCAAACACTGTTTAGTTATTCACCCAAACAGGTCTTTGTGACTTTTCCTGTTCAATCACACAAAGCCCTCTTTTCTCTTCTTAGGAATATATAGTAAAGCCCCTGAAGTTTCACTTATCTTTTGCCTCTTGCCAGTACAGTCTTTTGTTCTTCCCTTTTTGCTTATTACTGTCACAATAGAACTCTGTTATAATTTTAGTAATCTCAATATCCAGATAGACAATCCTTCCAAAATTCAGTTAGAATCCTTTTAGTACCTTGTGTTCCACTTTAAAAATAAGCTTCTCTTATATTTGCATGCTAGATAGCTTCTGTTTATCCCTTCAAATTTATGTCCTCTCTGTCTGACTCTCCCTCCAGGTACTTATAAGTATTTCCTCCCCAGACCACAAAGCCTGGCTACTGTTAATTCCCATTTTACTAAATTACCCATATATTTCCCCTCCACCCACACCTTTCTCAATAAGACCTCCAACTATACCAGTTTGTGCTACCTGTAGCTATTGGCCCTCTCTACTGAATCAATAAGTCACCCACTTCTCAGGTATATCGTAAATCAATAAGTACAACTAATGAATCCTCTCTATTTCAAATTTTGCTATGATTTTCCAGTTTATTCCCTTACAAGAAAGTCTAACAGGAGTTACTAGTCTTCAAAATGACACTGAGCACGTGTGTGTGCATGCCCAATTTCCCGGGAGGAGAATGGAGAAGGGATTGCAGCATGGCCATCCCCCTGGAGGATGACTTTTCACTTTCACTCTCACTATCTCTTCCCCTCTCTCTCCAGGGAGAGCACACACCCTAAGGCAAACACATCTTAAATAAATAAATAAATAAATACAAATGATTCCAATTATAAAACGTAAATGAATGCTCTTAATAATTTTATACCCAAGAAATAACCTATTTAAAGTTATTTGCACATTTTTGGACCTAATAATTTATTTATTTATTTATTTTGGAGAGGTTTCTGCTATAGGGCAGTTGCTCTCGCCAGCAAAACAGAGAAAGACAGAGAGACCGAAAGCAAGAAATCACCTCCAGGGTGGATGGTCACGCCACAATCCCTTCTCCATTTTCCTCTTGGGGTCTGGGGCATGCACGCACACGCCCCAGGCGTGAGTTTAAGCCACCAGGTTCAGGACTCGAACTGCAGTAGACTACATGGGATTCCAGTGACATAGCCAATACACCAACTGCTGGTCCCCCTAAGACATTATTTTCAGAAAAGAGTCATTGAAGATTAAATGCTACTTAGTTACTTGAAAGAAGTAAGTATATTTACTTAACTAAATAGTGTTAATTGGTTGATATGGTTTAATTATTTACCAAAGGTCAATAATGATGTCATGAAAACTTTCATTTTTATGTGGAGAAGACTAGGTATAGGTCAAGCAAAGCGCTAAAGTGAACACAAACTATACATTATTTGCAAAATGTTAACTATAATCATTATCGGTGATTTTACTTTATTTAAAACTAAACTTTAAATATCCCAACAGATCAGTGGAAAAAATCCTCAGTAAAATGTAGGCTCTTCTCACATTTTTATTGCTAAGATGAAGAAATATGACTTTGATGCCAATTCAGTTAGGCAAATCAGTAACCTGTCAAATGACCTCTACTAGAACGAGATAATTAAAGAATGAATCCCATCTTCTAGGGAAGGTATTAATTATATGTAAAGGGTTTCTTCTCTGCCCTGACCTGCTCTGTAATTTTAGGTTAATGACCTGAATAAGGACATACCAATATGCTCTTAAAAAGTGTTAATGATGAGAATTGACGACAAAATTAGGCTAAAATGTAGATCTGCCTAATGGAATACATTTTACAAGATTTAGTTTCATAGAGATGCATATAAAAATTTGAGTATTTATTCAAAATTATAACTGCAAAATTGTCAGTGGAGATGAGTCTGAAAAAGATAGGACTAGAAAATGATATATTTAATATGTTATCAATCCTTTCTCTAATCATTTATTATGTACTGTTTATGTATTAAACACCGAAGAGTAACAGCCTAACATGGGCCCAATCCTGGTGGTGCAAGCTGGTTGAACTGCTGTTTGTCAGGCCAGTGCACATTGGAGGCAAGGGTTTCATTCATTCTGGCCCACTCATAAAGCTGGGTGCAGCGGTGAATGCTGGTAATTCCAGTTACTCGTGACAAATACAAGGGGTCCTCAGAAAGTTTATGGAAAATGCAAATTTGGAAAACACTGTGCACAATTTTAAATTTTTTTACACCGAAACAAACCCATACTTTGATTCAATTTTCCCATGGACTTTTTAAAGTTCCCTTGTATATGCTGTACACAACTTTGGTGACAATCTCAATGAGCCTTTACACATAAGACAAATGCAAATCTTATATACCACTTTTTTATATAAGAATTTAATCTTTGGGGCCAGTAGGTGATATATTGGTTAAGGCATTGGACTCCCACATGACCAACTGTGATTTGAGCCCAGACCTGGAGGCTTTCTTTCTCACCTTTACCTTATCACTATCTCTCTCTGTATCTCTCTGTTTCTCTCTGGTAAGCATATGAGCCCTGTAGAAAATTTAAAAGTAATAATAATGCTGATAAAAATATTAAATGAATAAGTCTTTAAAAAATAACTTTATCTTTGTACTTGAAGAGAAAATGCTACAGAAGCTTGGTGACTTATCACAAAATAATTTCTTCTATTAGACAAAATTTAACAGAATAGCATTATTTTATGAATACTTTTGTATTTTCACTATGATTTGGATAAGCTTAAGTACTATGTAGTCACTTAAGTTTAGATTAACTTTTAAAAAAGTATATGCTAGGACCAGCAGTTGGCATAATGGCTATGTCGCTGGACTCCCATGTAGTCGACCGCAGTTTGAGTCCCGGACCCGGTAGCTTAAACTCACACCAGGCACATGTGCGTGCATGCCCAAGAGGAGAGGAGAATGCAGCGGGGCCATACCCCCTGGGGAGGGTGATTTCTTGCTTTCTGTCTTTCTGTCTCTCTCTGTCTTTGTGGTGAGCACACATGCCCTATAACAAAAACCTCTCAAAAAAAAGAAAAAAGTATATGCCAAAAATAAAATTAGCATTAGTGATGTTTAATTTTATATTGCTTTTCACTTGCAGTAACAAATAATCAATACATTTGTTATGCAAACTAAGTAAGTTCTGGAGATCTGCAATAGAATATTATACAAATGTTTAACAATATGATATAGTGCACTTTAAAATATGTTAAATGAATAGATCTTATATCACTTCTCTTACCGTAAACACACCTTCTCCACCATACACAAAATAACTCAAGGAGAATTTGGAGATGTGTAGACTTTGTGCTGAGGGTACCACGGGTATACTCATCTGTCCAAATTTATCAGAATATATAAATGAAATATGTGCAACTTTTGGTACAATTATCCTCAATAATGATCAATAAGCAAAAGAAAAGTATTATGATATTAGAGTTCTTTAGAGACAAAACTAGTAGGAGATAATTAAGATAAATAAAGATATAGATATTCTGGTCCCCAAGAAGAAGAGAAGAGGGAACCTCAACTCCATAAGAGAAAGTCAATTCACCCTTTTTTCCCTTTAGTTCTTTCCCTGCCCTTAGTGGACAGTGGGGTGCTCGTCTACCTGGGTGTGAGCAGGTCTTCTTTATTCAGTGGTTCAGGTGCCAATCTCCTCTAGAAACACTCTCACAAACATATGCAGAAATAATGCTTCACCATCTATCTGGGTATCACTCAATCCAGTCAAGACGGCCTAAATTTAAGCATTACAATGATGAGATATGCATTTTCTTAAAATGTAAGCCAATTAGGATGTCTGAAACTTTTAGAAATGATAATCTTTAATTATATAAACTAATTTTCAAATAGATTTAATAATTAAAATGCAGTGAAACTTCAAGATGTTGAGTTGTGCACCAAAGCCTTGAGTTTTTAGGCCCACTGGCAATGACACAGAGGTAGCACGGCCCTCTGCGATACGGGAAGCCATCCAGAGATTGGGGTTCAGTTCTTGGTCAGCCTATGCAAGCCAGTGCACATACCCCTGATTCTAGCAAGTTGGGAATGTCTGGAGGGAGGATCGTGGTATTAGACCCTATTGAGGGTGCTTGTCATTCTCTCTCTCTCTCTCTCTCTCAACTTAAACATGTACATTTGACTTTTAAAATTTGGTTCTTTTCCCATGTAAAGATTTGATCATTTCTTTCCCTTCTTCTTCTTCCAGTGGGTCGTGGTCACTCCACAATCTCTTCCCTGTTTGTCTATCCCATCACATTTTGGGTGAGCATGCACATGCACCCAGTGCTTTTCATGCTGTCAGAGCTGGGAGTCGAATCATGGTTGGCTGTGTGGGATCTGATTCCCTTAACTCCTGGGGTCTGGGACTGGTCCAAGATTTAATAATGTCTACAAAAAGTTCAAGCTACTTCACCTGATCTGCTAAATCTCCCATATATATTTATAAGATATTACTACATTGGTCAGCCCTATAATGTAGTGATAAAGATAGCCAGATCCCACATGACTGAATATGGTTTAAATTCCAGCCCAGGTGACTTGAAAAACATGCTTGGCACATGTGTGTGCATGCCCCAAAAGTCAAACAGGCTGGAGAAACCTTGGAAAAGAAGAAATTACAGCATAACCATGCCCCATTCCTCTCTCTCCATCTCTCTGTTTCTCTTGGTAGAGTGTGCATGCCCTCTGGTGATTAAATAAAAACATATTACTGTATTAAAACAATGTATAATAAAATATTCACTCAACCACATCTGAAAATCTGATGTTTTTAAAAATGATACAATTTACTGCTAAAAGCCTTCTCAGTTGAAGCTTATTAGAAGTTTTTCGGGAACCAGCAGTTAGCGTAATGGCTATGTCGCTGGACTCCCACATAGTCGACTGCGGTTCGCGTCTCGGACCCGGTGGCTTACAACTCACGCCGGGTGCGTGTGCGTGCGTGCCCAAGATCCCGAGAGGAGAATAGAGGAGAAGGGATTGCGGCGTGACCATCCCCCCTGGGGGGTGATTTCTCGCTTTCTGTCTCTATGTCTCTCTCTGTCTGTCTGGCGAGCGCACGCGCCTATAGCAAAAAAACCTCTCCCCCCCCAAAAAAAAAAAAGAAGTTTTTCTTTGTTATATAACAGACCAGAACTTAAGCTGGTACAAGATACTAGAGCTTGTCATTTCTGCACTAGTGTTGGTCTATTACACCATGCCTTCTCTCACAGGCAGAAACTGCAACTGTGTATTTTAAAAGCAATTTCAAGTCATTGACACAGATTAGGTGCCATAACAATAAGTATTATGTAAAATCTATAATAAATAGTTTCTTCGTGGCATGCGAGCATTAGAAATTCTACTACTCAGTTTCTAGACTAACATAGTAAGATTAAATGGGATAATATTTTTTCTGTGAGCTACATGAGACTCAAAAAACTGCAGCTTAAACATACAGAGCTGGAGAGAGTGCTCCAAGAATCAAAAGGTATCTGTGTCCCCCTTAAATATTTCTTAATGTGCAGCATTTTTTCCTCACCATCTTGGATGGCTGTTTCAATTCTTGGCATGACCATCAAATCCAAAGTTAAAAAGATAAAAAGACAAAATAAAAGAAATGAAAATAAAAGAAGAAAAGACAAGAAAAAAAATACAAACAGGAACATTATGAAGAAACAAAGCAACTAACAGAACCAGACGCAGGGAGGAGAGATGCTGGAATTAGAACAGATCCGCTCTTCTATTTTATTTTTTCCTTAGAGGTTTTTGCTTTAAGACACATGATATTTCTGGAGAGACATAGACAGAACAATGAGAGGGAAAGTGAGAAATCACCCCCCCCAGGAGGGATGACCACAATCCCTTTTCCTCCATTCTCCTCCCAGGATCTTAGTCACGCACGCACACGCACCCGGCATGAGATTCAAGCCACCGAGTTCAGCAACATAATCATTACACCATCTGTTGGTCCCCAGATCTTCTCTTCTTAAGGTCCATTGATTCTGTTGGAAAATATCATTTGCAGTACATTTTCAGCTTCACAGAATTAGTGAAATATTACTATCTTTCACAAATTATTTTATTATTTGAATGCCCTTGTGACCTGTCATCTGCTATTCATCTGTACACAGGAAGTCATCTCCAGGGAGCGTGCTGAAGTTATCACTTGTTAATTCCACTTCCTTTCTAAAATTTAAGGAGAGCTTTTCTAAGTGCATCGGCACTTTCTACCTTAATTTTCCTCGTGTCTATGCAGTTTCCATAACACAGCACCACATATAATAATGTCTTTTATTTTTTGGTGATCTAAATTCTAAGTCTTTAGTAATATAGTCAAACTATTGGCTATGAGCCAAGGGTCAGTATCAATCCGTGCTGCATCTTTATTTTCATTTATTTTCTCTGATACTGCAAAGTCTGCTGCTCGTAATTCTACCTATTGAGCATATTTATATTTTTCTTACTTAGTCAGATTTCAGAAGGATGGAATGTAATTGCTTTCAAGATAAAGTATGGTCCCTCATCATTTTGTTACTGTTCATAATCCATGTTCCTTTTCAGCATCCTTCAATACCTAAACATCCTGGAGAGTTTGTTGAAATTTGGTGCTAGACAACTCCTCGGAGAGAGGTAATGTAGGCCACAGATACCACTAGCTCATGAGTGAATGGCTACTACCAATGCTTTGCTCTGTTTCATATTCTTTTTGAATAGTGATTTTAATATACGTAATATAAATTTGACCATTTTACCCTATTTTAAGGCATGGTTATGTAGCATTAAACACATTCACAGTGCTCTGAGGCTATCGTCACCATTAATACTTTTTGATCTTCCCCAACTGAAACTCTGATTCCCATAAACAGTAAATCTCGATTCTTCCTTCCTTCCAGTTCCTGCCAACCATCATTCTTCTTTCGGACTATCCTATAAATCTCAGGTAAAAGAAGCCATTTAATATTTGTTCTTCAGTAACAAGATTTGTCACTTACCATAATATCTTCGATGCTCATAGATGTTGTAGCATGGGTAAAACTTTCCTTTCTTTTCAAAGTTAAATAAAATGATATTCCATTTCATATACATATCCTATTAAAATGTTTTGCTAATTTTTAACTGGATTGTTTGCATTTTTGTTGTTGCTGAGCAAGGCAACTTTTTATATATATATATATTTTGGATATTAATCCCTGGATACAAGCCTCTTAACAGTTTTTATTTTTGACTAGTTTCTCTCATTCCATGGAGTGCTTTGTCATTCTGTTGATTGGGTCTTGTAATGAACAAATTGTTAACATTTTGATAAGGCCTACTTATCTACCTTGTCTTTTGCTGCCTGTGCCTTTGGTATCATATACAAGAAATAACATTATATAAAATACCATGACATGCTCCTTCACTGGCTATTAGTGCAGGGTTGCCAGCTGTTCTGATGCTGGAATCCCAATTTAGCTGGAGGCTCTCAAAATGGGTATGCAATATGACTATACATAAGCATAATGAAATGATTATTTCAGTGAAGCAAATTAATATATACATGATTTTACCTAGTTACATTTTCATGTGTGTGGTGAGTGTAACTGAAGTCTACTTATTCTCTTTGCAAATTCCCAGTGTGCAACAACTATTATAAACTATAGCCCTCATTTTGTACATTAGTTCTCTTGACTTAGTCACCCTATATAACTAGAACTTTATACTCTTGGCCCTCCAATTCCCCAAGTCCCCTAATCTTTTGCCTCTGGTAACCAAAGTGCTACTTTCTGTTTCTATAGAGGAGATTTTTGTTTATTTGTTCTGCATTTACAAGAAAGTTGCAAAAACTGTAAAAATAATTGCTGTGTATGAGGCATCCAGTCCCGCCATTGTAAGTAACTTGTATCACCATGGTAACTTTTGCAAACTAAAGCAGGCAAGCAAACAACTAAACTGACATTGGCATATTGCTATTAATGGAATTCCAGACTATATTTTTACTTCACCTTTTTTTTTTTAACCTCCTAGTAATATGCCCCCTCTTGATCCCAGAATTTCAATACAGTTTAGCATATTGCATTTAGTTATCAGGTCTCCTAAGTCTCCTCTGGTCTAAGACAGTGTCTCATTTTTTCTTGGTTTATTGTGACCTCGACATTCTTGAGGAATACCAATTAGTCTATAGAAATTGTTTCCAAATCTAGGACTGTCTCATGATTAAACTGGGGTTATGGTTTTTCGAAGGAGGTGAGGTGGCCTGGATGTATCTTATCAGGGAACATGTGTTATATGTACATGGCATAACTAAGGATGTTGGCCTTCGTACCTCATTAAGACAGCGTTTGCTGGGTTTCCACCACTCTTTTTTTTTTTTTTTTTAGAATTTATTTATTTATTTATTTATTTGATGAGAGAAAAAGAGAGAGGAGAGAAAGAGAAGAGAGAGGAAAATGAGAAAGCAAGCCGCCAGGTCTGGGACTTGAACTGTGGTTAGCCATGTGGGAGTCCAGCACCCTTAACCACCATGCCACCTGCCGGCCCTGTTTTCATAACTCTCTATGGCAGTAAATCACTAAGTATAGTCAACTTGCAAAAACGCTGGGAGCAGGGATCAAGCTTTATGTCTTGTGGAGACTGTATCTAAATATATTGTTTGGAATTCTTCTGAAAAGATTTGTCTTTTTGCATTAACTACTTAATTCAACTATCTATTTATGTAAGTATCCACTCATGAATGTTTATTTTTATTCTTTGAGATATAATCCAATATGGTATTGTTTGTTTCATTGCTCAAGTTGTTCCAGTCTTGACTAGTGGGAGCTCTGTCTAGTTGCTTCCTATTTATCACAGCCTTCTATTTATCACACACCCTTCTCTTTTTATATATTTTTTTTACTTTTTTTTAGCACCTCCTTAATTTTTAATAATCCGAGATGCTCCAATATTTTATTTTCTTTGCCCCGGCTATAGAAGCAACTATTTCTCTAAGGAGTCCTAGTTCCTGTTAGTGAAAAATCGTATTTAATAACATGATATGAACATTAGGTGTGCTCATTGTTGTTGTTAGAACTTTACTTTTTAAATTTGCATATGAGCACCATTTTATCATGTAGTCATACTGCCTGTCTGGTTTTATTTTGAAGGCTTAATTAATACTACGATTGAAATACTCATGTCCAATAATTACAATAAATATCTCACATCTCTCTCAGGCCAATATTTTCATATCAATACAAATTGCCTTCAGTCCTAGATACTAAAGTGTCCATCCAGAGACCTTGTTCTTCCCATCACTCAAAACTATAGTTCATTTCCTCATCTTGCATTGTTTTAGTTGACACTGAAAATGAAAGGGCTGGAGAGACTCCTTTGTATTATTGAAATTAAATGGGAAAAATTTGCCACAGTCCTTAAAGAGTTTGAGGAGTTATTACTAAACTTCATCTCTTATAATGATCCATTAAAATTTTAGTTTCTACCCCATCTATCTTTTCATATTTTACATTAAAAAACCTATTAGGCATGTCCAATTGAATTGTCCCAAGGTATTTTTACTCTTTCTTTCTAAATAATCTAGACAAATGTTCATCTTTTAATCTTATTCAGGAAAATTGGGCTAGTCTACAAGACTATGACAGTATCCCTCTTGTCATCATACACTCACTACAATAAGGTCATAAAAGTAATAGAAGATCATAACACTAATCAATAGTAATCTGGTAGAAAATTAAGAGAAACTTTAGTATCATATAATCAAAGTTACTTGAAATCTCAACATTGCAGCAGCCTCATAAGAAATAGTGCATTTAATATCTATTTTTTCCTTTTCCTTCTGTCGATTGTGTCTTTTAATGCACGAATTGATAAGATTTTAATAAGGCTACTTATCTCTTTTTTTCTTTTCTGGCCTGTGCCTTTGGTATCTCATCCAAGAAATAATGTTAAATAGACTGTCATGAAGTGTTCCTTGAATGTAGTACTTGAATGGCTACACCTTAAACTAGGTTGATTCACCAACCAGCCTGGTTTCAACTATTCTCTATCATCACCCTGTGCTTCATCTTTTTCCCAAAATAAGCATTAGTAGTCATGGAGATTAGTAAGTGAAGAGTAATTTAAATTATTTTGTTCTCAGTGTCAACCATAATAATTTCAGGGTTAGAAAATCAAAGTATTCATGAAACTCCAAAAACTGGACTCATATAAAGTGTTAATAAAGACAAAGGATATAATAAAGAAGGAGAAAGAAAATATGAGCAAACATAAAGATCATACAAGCCTTCCACTAAGGGAGAGCTCCCAAGTCCTTCTTTCAATGTTACAGGGCTAGCTTTATCTCTGTATCATAAACCACCAAACAACCAGGATAAATGGGCTATATCTTAGCCTCAGAGAATCCAATGCGCAAATGTACTAAGGGGTCTTTAATACTCCACTGGTTATATAACCACAACCAAGTAGAGATGCCACATAAAACAAATGCAAGCCGATAATCTATGTATTGACAATAAAATAGTGTCCAGTTGTTCCAGGGTTAAAGAGAAAATTATGAAAAACTATCATGGTCACTTCATCTCTGTCTTGTCCAGGGTTCAGTGTAATGGTTCCAGGTGTTTCTGGAGATAAACATAAAGCTGTTGTTATGAACCCTCTACAAAATAATCTCTCTCTATGCATCTATATCTATATCTATCTATCTATCTATCTATCTATCTATCTATATATATATATAAATGAGGATCCTAAGTAAGATCCAAATTTCCTTCCATTGAGCAGGATCACCTATGTATCTTATTGGTAATATGTTTAACAGTATTTTTAAAATATGGAGCTAAAAATGTGTAATAATTTGTTAGTTCACAAATCCACTAGTATACTAAACTTGATGACTGCAACACCACAATTCTAATTCTGATTTTAGTTGAAGAATTTCTTCAAGTAAGCAATAAATTATATTACATGTTGAGTAGAAAACACAAGTTTCTAAAAATGAAAGCAAAAATCTCCAAGTCATTTAAAAATTGCATAATATGACAACTTTCTTTTCACAGTTATAAACAAAAATATCACTCAGATCAATGTGTTAATAGAGTAGACAATTTCATTAAATTATACTATTTTATGTGGAAACAGTTCATCTAGTTATTTTCTGTTTTCCCATTATACTCTCAAAGAAATATTTTAATTGAAGTAATACAACTTTGAAGTGCAGAGTCACCCAACATTGTATGTGTTAGCAAATAATAAAATAGTCTCAAAAGTTGCAGTAGTGACAATATTCAAATATCATAGGACTTCTAGTATTCATCCAGTGTAGTCCAGTCTATATTTTAAAAAAATAACACATGCTATTGATCAGTGGAAATAAAAGACATTTGAGATGTCAGAATTTTAGTGGTGTATGTATGTATCACGTGTTGTGTCACTCTTGTGAAATGAAAGATACACTGAGACCAGCCACAGTGGCACAGCAGTAACACACCTCTGAGGTGCTGAAGCCACAGGGAGGGCCCCTGGTTTGTGTCCCTGGATCTCTCTGTACACACTCAGTGCATGTGTGCCTGCAGCTAAGACTGGGAATAGATCACAGCATGAAGACTGTTTGGACTCTCTCCCTCTCTTTCTGTTTTCATAGAAGAATTAAATAATTATTTTATCAAAAAAAATGCAGATGAGAATAGTAATAAGACCCTGTTCTTACAGAGCTTATATTCTAGAGGGAGAAGAGAAACAACTAGATTACCTAACAATGTCAGGAAGAAATACCTGCTAAGAAGAAGAAGAAAACAACATACTGGGCCCATCTCTTTGAAAAGTTGACATTGCATCAGGGAAAAGAATGAAATTAATGACTGAGCCATGGGAAGTTCTAGGACTGTCTTCTGCAACAAAGTATTATACATGGATTGACATTCATCACCACAATAAATTAGTTCTTACATGTTTTCACTACTATGTCAAAAATAATATGTAGGAAATTATACTTAGTTTTACTTTTTAGGGACTCCTGCACGGGGTTATCTGAAAAGCCTCCCCACCCCCCAAAATGGATCAATATGAAGATTCCATTTCATAAAAATTGCTAACTCAGAGAGTAAAAGAGCATTTTGGTAGTGGCTGCCCTAATGTGCACCTAAAAGACCACTTTGGCATCAGAACCATCTAACCATGAAGAAAGACTGGTCAACCCTAGTTTCAACAAAAAGACAATGACAAGAACAGAGGTGACTGGTGTGCTGATTACCCTCATTTGATCATTACACAATGCATATATGTGTTGAAACTTCATATCATACCCCATAAATGCATACAATGACCACAGGTCAATCAAGAATAAAACTAAAAAAAAAAAAAAAATAGTAGAGCAGCCCAGCTGTGGTGGCATAGGTGGTAGGTGCCATTCTGCAGTGCTGAAGCCACATGGAAGATGACACTGTAGAGTCCAGACTGACCTAAAACTGCTGGGTGCTCACATGTGTGTCCATGATCCTGCCTAGAGAGCCCAGGAAGAGAGATTGTGGCATAATGAGAACCCGTTGAGAGTGCCTGTTCTTCTCTTTCTCTATAAGTAAATAAAATAAACTTTTAAAAAATGCTTTTTTAAAAAGTAAATTTCCCTAACTTTTCCATACGGACGTTCCTCCTTCTAACACCATGTGACTACATGTTTTGAAAATAACAATTACAAACTATTTTATATCGTGAAATTATTTCTGATAAACTATCTAGTTAGCAATAGTAATGTTACTAAGAGAATAATCATTCATAAATAAAGTTCACAGTATAGGGAATGTTAGAAAACTTCATGTAATATATACATTTTTTAGCCTATGAACTGACTTTTATAGAATAAGAAAATCTATTACTGGTTTAATGCAGTAGGTTAGGGAAATTTTCATTTGTTTTCCCTCGTTAGCACATGATGAGGCAGACACTCCAGCATGGCAGTTCCACAAAGACCTCATTTTCTTCTCCACCAGCCTTATCTGACACTTTCTTCTGTTCACTCAGTGACTATCCCACCTCCAGGCATCATATCCTCCCTCCAGCATGAAAAAGGGGAAGGTATAGGACCAATGACATGTATCATCTGAGAAATCACACTTCCATTAATTAGGAAAATAGCAGATTCCCTAGGAATCTTGTCCTCTGGAATTCTGCTTGTATCTCATTAGTTAGAACTTGCTGAAAGAGATTCTTTTTGATTGTAAGGGGATCTATGCAGGTTTGGGTGTTTCTCTATTTTAATTAGATGTGTTGCTAAGTTGAATTTATAAACTAAATTCTTTCAGAAACTATGAAAAGAAGAAATATTGAATAAAAAAAAATAATAAAAAAAAACTATGTGCCGAGTTGTGATGGTGCAGTGGTAGAGTGCCACTGCATGAGGACGGAGCCATGTAAGAAGATCCTGGATGGATGTGAACACACTGGGCATACTACAGGCACACCCACGATCTTGAACGACTGGAGGCTGGTGCTGGGAA
This sequence comes from Tupaia tana, assembly GCA_026018925.1. NCBI lineage: Eukaryota > Metazoa > Chordata > Mammalia > Scandentia > Tupaiidae > Tupaia > Tupaia tana. The sequence continues at coordinate 207,811,048 of JAKSZU010000001.1, read as the reverse complement.
GGCTGGCAGCATGGAGAGACCTTCTTGAAGTTCCTCTCACCCCAACAAATAAAGTTTAAAATATTTATAACTGCCACACATAATTAAATCCCAAGTTAAGGGCTAAGAGCTATTTTCTTTTTCCCCATTACAGTTTGGGGAAAAAAAAAAACTGTCTTCCTATGACAGAAGACAGTTTTTATGATTGCCTGCAGGTGGAGATGAACCCCCCATCCGAAGCCTGGTTCAGATATCAAGGCTGGCAGTACCACACACACCGAGAGTTTATGAAAAAGTGTATTACTAGGACTAGCAGTTAACTTAATGGCTATGTTGCTGGACTCCCATGTAGTTGACCGCTGTTCGAGTCCCGGTCCCGGCGGCTTAAATTCACACCAGGCTCATGTGCATGCATGCCAAAGATCCAGAGAGGAGAAAGGAGGAGAAATCCTGAGGGATGGCTTCTCACTTTCTATCTCTCTGTCTCTCTGTTTTTCTGGCGAGCGCATGCTCCCTATAGCAAAAATCTCTCAAAAAAAAAAAAGTGTATTACTTATATAATTGCATAATTCAGCAGGTGTGGCATATCAATAGCTTGAATGAGGCAGGGGAAGAAGACTGACCTGGATTTTTATTGTGGTTAATAGGTAGGATCAGGAAAGGGTTAATACTCCAAGGGAAGAGACTTGCATGGTTTAATTCCCCCTTCTTCATCAAAGGAGGAAACACCCAGACCTTTACATCAGATATGGGGCATGAAAGCAAGAGGGAAGATGAAGGTGTAAGAGTTGTCAACAACTAATATAAAAAATGAAACCAAAATCCTCATCACATCAATGAAACTAGTTGTATGTATCTCCAAGCTTCTTCTGAAAGGTATTACCTAATTGGCAATCCTTTCCAATGACACTAAGATGCTTGCCTTGCCATGCCATGTCCATGAAGTTTCAAAGGGTCCGTGAATACATTTGCTATCTTGAGCTAGCCCTGTAATCAAGCACTTAGGGGAGGTGGATTACGCATAATTGACCTGTGTTTGAATTCTCCTTCAGCAGCCTGAAAAACATGCTCAGCACATAAGCAGGCATGCCTCAAAGTCCCAACTAGATGGAGAAATGAAAGAGATTGAATTGCGGTGTGACCACATCTCACTGGAAGTACTTTCTCCTTTGTCTCTTTGTCTTTCCATGTTGCTATCTTTCTCTGGCACAAGTGCTCTCTGTCAAATTAAAAATACATATATATGTATTTGCTATCCTTCATGTAGAAGTGTGATAGATCTATCTATCATCTATCTATCTATCTATCTATCTATCTATCTATCTATCTATCGGTATGTATTCTATATATATTCAATTTCTATTATATTCAATATATATTTATTTTCAATATATTATATATATATTGAATATACATTGAATATTTATCTATATATATCACACATCTATATATATTCAATATATATATCATATATCACACATCTGTTGAATATATAATATGAACAAAGGAGTCCACCTCTCTTTATATATATTATATATATAATATATATAATCATCCACTAACCAGTGGTGAACATTTGGATTGGTTCCACTATTAGGATATTATAAATGACTAATGCTTTATAAATACTCACCTTTTTATGAGCATGTATTTCCATTTTAAAAATAAATACATAGGAGTTGAGTTGTTGATTGCATAGTAACTTGCCAATGTTTTTTAAAACTACTCATTTCCCAAAGTAGATGCATCATTTTACATTCTCATCAAAAAGGAGAAGATTCCAATTTACCCAAGTTCTCACTAACACTTATATCCAGAATACAGCCATTCTGGTTGTTGCGTAGAGGTAGCTCATTCTGGTTTAATTTGCATTTTTATACTGACTAGTCATACCGAGTTTCTTTCTTCTCTGTTCTATTTAATTAGACCGTTGGAACTTTATTTGGATTATTCTTCAGATTGGTCATTGTTTACTGAATTTCTCTCAGTATCTACCTGTATCTGTATCTCTCTATCTATCTCTAAATGCGTGTGTGTGTGCGTGCACATGTATAAATGCTTTATTTGATTTCTATTCCATTATTGATAATCTGTTATACTCTGTGCATGCTTTCTTTTAGTTCTATTATCTTCCTATAACAATAGCCCCGGCGATTTTCTTGTATTTTGCTATGGCAAATTCTTCAATCATTACTCAGCAATGGCAGTATTTTGAAGTACCAAGTACAAACCACAGGACTTAATATTTTTAGAAGTTAAATTGTTTTGTCAACTCCTTCATTTTTTCTTGAGACATTGTTATGCTTTATAAACATAGTTTTTCCTCAATATTTGTAATTTTTAATACTACACACAGGTATGGGGTGCACAGGTGCTGTTGATTTAATAGCTGGGAAGGGAAAATCTAAACCTCAAGAGAAGTTAACTTTTGGCTACATTTCCTTTAACAAGAAATTTTCGCCTCATCAGATTTAGCTACTTAAAATCTGACATTGAGATATAAAAATTTACTCTGGGAGCTCATTTGAAAAGTTTTAGAATTACATTAGTATTTTTATTTTAATAAAAGCCCTGGTACTGAATGCATTTGTCATTTCCAAATGGTCATTCTGTGGACTGTTTCCCAGGATATCTTATATTGATCACTAGGGAGCTCTGAAAGGGAGTTGTGATCAATGAGAAGAAGAGTGGTGGGTCTGACTGCTAATTGTGTGTGCCTGTGCCTAGGGGCATGCTCTCTTCTGCTGGTAGGTGATGATAGCTTGCTCATTATTTTTCCAAATTACAAACGAACTCCCCAGTTTTCCTCATGGTCTATAAAATACCATGCAAAATGTCAATTGAAGCCAATACTATGAAGTAATGGAATCCCTAGAGGAGACCAAAGGAAGAAAACACATAATTAAAGTGAAAGAATAAAGCAAAAGCTTTTTATTAGCCACAGTAAGGGAGAATATCTGTAAATCCCAAATGCAGATCTTGGATTTTAAATGTCTTTATGTTTAATATAAACAAAGGAGTCCATTTCTAAGAACTCCCAAAAGAACCATCATGTAGTTAAATCAGAACATTTTTCAATGGCATTCCATTAACTGGCTTTGTTGGCAAAAAGTATTGTGGGATTTTATTGCAGCTCTCTGATGGAGGCAGAATCTCTATATGAAGCTCCAAGCTATACAAAATGAAACTAAGGACATATTCTCTTTGATTCACTCTAAAGAAACCTGATAGTATTAATATGCAGTGTTAATTTTGATGACATTTTGAAATTAGAAACTGAGTTCACAGGAATCGAAATGACCTGTTCATGGTCAACTGTACTAAATTACATGGAGATTCTTGTAAATAGGGTTTTAAATCCAATTGCCTATCTACTTCCACCCTATTTCTGTTCCTCTTCTATCAAGACATTTCTATTTTGGTCTGAAATATGGCAGCAGAGAAACACTGCCACCACCATAACTAGCTAACTTAATGGACTTGCCGGGGCCCAGCCTCGGCAGTGGTGGGTGACTCGTACACAGGAAGGCAACACAGGTGATCAGAGACAAAATTAGACTGAGACCTCTTTGCCCTTTTGCTTGTTTTCAGCAGGCCACAGCCAGAGCCAGCTCCAGGCTGCAGCGCTGTGGCTAATAAGACATGTGTATTTATTGAGGGAGGTTTAGAAAGTAAAGGGGGTGAGAGGTAATAAAAAACCCACTCTAAGGAACAGGGTATACAAAGCATGGAAACAGTAATTATAAAACATGCTGTTTGTGTTGTCAGATTAGTTAAAAATCAATCACAGTTCTCAGGATGAGGAAGTCTATTTGTCTGTTGTATCTTCTTCTTAGATCTTGATTACTGGGAAGGATCTTCAGAAGAGGGGGCTTGTAGGATGTTTGATAACTTTAGTCCTGGGCCAGGCTGATAACATTGCTGGTTGCAAAGACCTAGATAGAAATCTTGTCTTGCTAAATAAAGACACAGTTAATATATGGACTATTCATACATTACAACAATAGGTGAGTCTATGATTTTATATGGGAAAGGAAGATGATCTTGTAGCTCAGGAGACAACACAGGATGTTTTATTAGCAGTTTTTCATAGTCAATAGCACATAGATGAGAAACTCTTTGTAGTTGAAAGCTACCTGTTGCTTTAGATAAGAGCTCCCAGCTAAGTTAATTTTTCTCTGGAGCCCTCAGGTTTGTTTATCCTGTTGTCCCAGCCAGGCTTTTTTCTTTTATAAACCTGTGAGTTTCTGCATTTTGTTTGCTGGGTCTGTCAATTAGTGAGTTCTTTTGTTTCATCTCTGAGTCTCTGTTATGTGGCGAATATGCTGACTTTGCCTAGCATGAGTTAACTTTGGCCTGTAGCTTTAACAAGGGGTATTTATAAAAACTAGCCTTAAACTAACTTAGTCTACATATGCTTCTAATGCTAATTTGGTTTATACTAACTTAATCTATATGTTAATTTTGGCTTAAAAACAGACAGGTGGGGGAGTCTTAAACTTCCTGGTCCTCCTGTCAGTCTTAGGGAACCACATTTTTACAGGGTCACTGATTGGCTTTATTGTAATAGTTGGGGGTAATGTTTTACCCTTACAGGGTACCGTAATAACAGTAAAACTCATGGCAGAGAAATTAAATACCGGCCAGTTCAAGGACACAAGGGAGAGCTCGTAAACTGGGCCTTGCCTCAGTTTCTTCCCAGTCCAGGCCTTGCCTTAAAATGGGAGGCAGCATCCTTACCAGCTTGTGTTGCCTGCATGGCCCCGTCAATGAACTAATACGTGTATCCTATAAATCCAAACTGATTGCTCACACTTCTGGGACGTTAAGGAGAGACCATTAAAACTATGTGATAACCGAACTTTTTGGAAGAGATGTGGTTTCAGTTGTGAAAATTGTCTCTCTTCACCAGCACAGCATCATGGGGGATCTTGAATTAAATGACATTTCTTTCTTCTTCTTCTTTTTTTTTCTTTAAGGGAGATTTTTGCTAGAGTGTGTGTGCTTGCTAGAGAGACAGAGAGAGGCAGAGAAGCAGAAAGCAAGAAATCATCCCCCAGAGGGGGATATCCACCCACAATCCCTTCTCCTCCATTCTCCTCTTGGGATTTTGGACATGCAGGCCCATGTGCCTGGTGTGAGTTTAGGCTTTCAGGTCCAGGTCTCGAACTAAGGTTGACTGCATGAGAGTCCAGTAATGTAATCATTTTGTCATCTGCTGGTCCCTAAGTTACATTTCTTAATGTTAATTGCTTTTAATTTGCCAGAGGGCAGGGACATTCACTAGAAAGAAAACAGAGAGCTAGGTGGGGGAGGGAGCAAAAGCACCCCCGATAGGGCATGCTCAGCCCACAATCCCTTCTCCATTTCTCCATCCCGTCAGGATTTGGGGCACACATGCACATGTGCCCAGCATGTTTTTTTCAAGCTGCAGGATCTGAGAATCAAACCTTGCTGTAGGCCAAATGGGATCTAGCTCCCTTAAGTACAAGGCCACCAGCTGACCTGTAAAATACATTTTTAATTTCCCTGATCAAGTGATGAACACAATTACAAATGTAGGTGATAAAATAGATAATTTGGCAACATTATAGAAAAATGATATTTAAAAGCAATATTTTTGAAAGTATAATTTATATATATATATATATATATATACACACACACACACACACACATACACACACACACACATATGTGTGTGTATGTGTATGTGTGTGTGTTTGTTGGGACTATGCAGTTAACACAAGCTGAGTATGAAAGAATTGTCCCTTATGTCTAAAGCAAGGACTTGGCTAAAGCATGGCTTCCGGCATATGTGTGTGTGTGTGTGTGTGTGTGTATGTGTGTGTGTGTATATATAGTTTACTACCACCCCTTGAAATTAAAAACGTTTCTTACTATGGGCCAACACCGACCTCAAGTACTAGCTTTGGTAAACACTACCAACCAAACACAAGATCTTTTACATGCTAATTACATCCTCAGCATTTAAGCAGTTTACAATCTAAATGGCTTTTAAAAATACCTAAATTAGACATGGTAAGTCATACAATTTAATAGAAGATATGTAATAGAACATTAGATCTATATACTTCCGTAAGCTCAGACTCGCTGTCTGGCGCAAGGAAGAGGGCACTGCTGCAAGATGGCTGAGACAGCATGGGAGGTGTGGGTTCGATTTGACCCAATCCGAACAGCCCGATACTGTGTCATGTACTTAAGGTCCTAGCTAACACCCAGCAGGAGGCTGGGGCAGGTAGAGCACCACATGGCAGGACTCTGTTAAAAATGTCTACCTCTTTCTTCTTCCCCTGTCCTCTGCCTCATAAAAAAGAAAGTAAGTTCCATAGCAGTATTAAAGTAAAATGCGATTTTTCTGAAAAAAACATAGAACATTATACAAAATACTTTCCATGATTTTTAACATGTTTGATGTATATAAAAGTTCAAAAATCAGTTAAGAAAATGATTCAAAAAATAATTATCTTCTCTGGTGAGGAAGCAAAGTAACTAGGGTATGAAAGATGATAAGGGAATGATTTTAATTTTATTAATAATATGCATATGTTATAAGGGAGAAGATAGTCATCTATTACTTATATCATTAAAATTTAATAGATTGGATAGTTATTAAAATTTAATACTTATTAAAATTTATGAATGATTTCATTGGAAACTGTTAAGTAAATACCATGTCTATTATATACTCACAGATGCATATTAAGGATTAGGTATATTTCTTCAGTGAAAGTAGTTTTAACAAAAGCACTATTTTTGTCAAGTTTGTATATTACAGGTAAATTTAACATATTGTTATTAATTTACCTGGAGAGTTAATTTACTGCCACTGAGAATCATCTGTCATCTCAAGAACTTACAGTTTTCTAAGAAGAAACAGCATATCTCAAACGGAACACAATCACTAAAATGATAGCATTAATATTTTATACTCATCATTAAACAGTGATGCTCTATATACAAAATAGCTTACTCTTTTACTAGCCTGTCTGTATTAAAATGAACTGTGTTCCATTTCACATGGTTCACAGAGTTGTGACTGAGAGTCACACGCTGCTGGATCACCGTGATTGACAGAATCTCCAAGAGCCACATCAGCCCTCCCCCAATTTGGATTCCAGATATGCTTACTTACAGAGTTCACTATTTTTTAAAGGTTCATTTCTTTATTTGGGATAGAGAGTATGTGCACATGTGAGAGAGATGAAAGTGACCGTAAGTTTTCCTAGCCCTTCAGACGGTTAGGATCTCAGAACGCAGTGCTGCGCCAGCGTGTTTCAGGTCAGCCAAACCTGAAGTCAGTCGTGCGGCTTCCAGTTTGCAACTCGGCATGCCGCCAATGACACCCACACCATGGAGGCCAGGCTATCTCTCTATATGCTATGATAACATGCCTATGTTGTTTTACCAACAGTTCATATTAACAGCCATTAGTAAATTAGTAAGGGATGGTTTGAATGTTTCCTGGTCCATGACACAATCCTGAAGAAGTGAATCTCAGTATTAAAAGGTACAAGAGTGGAAAGCAGGAACCAGCAGATGGCATAATGGTTACATCACTGCACTCCCATGTTGTAGACTGCAGTTCAAGTCTTGGACTGGAAGACTTAAAACTCACACCAGGGAACCAGCAGGTGGCACAATGGTTATGTCGCTGGACTCCCACATAGTCGACCACGATTTGAGTCTCACACCCTGTGGCTCAAAATGCACGCCGGGCATGTATGCATCCATGCCCAAAATCCTGAAAGGAAAATAGAGGAGAAGGGATTGTGGCACTAACATCCCACCTGGGAGGTAATTTCTCACTTTCTGTCTCTCTGTCTCTTTAGCAAGCACATGTGCCCTACAGGAAAAATCTCTCTTAAAAAAAGAAAAAACTCAGGCCTGACACACGTGTGTGTATGACCAAAATCCCAAGAGGAGAATGGAGGAGAAGGGATTGCAGTGTGGTCAACCCCTTTGGGGGGTGATTTCTCACTTTCTGTCTCTCTGAGTCTCTGGTGAGCACAGACACCCTAAAGCAAAAATCTTTCTTGAAAAAAAAGAAAATAGAGGAAGGCAAATCATAATAAGGACTTCAAAAGCAATTATGAAAAAGCAATGCAGTGTGTGTGTGGGACCAGGACTCCAGAGTGGAGGAGAGAAGAGGGTAAAAGATTTGGGCTGTAGGGGCCAGCGGGTGGCATAGTGATAAAGATGCTGGACTCCCACATCGTTGTCCATAGTTGGAGTTCCAGACCCAGAAACTTGAAACTCACGCTGGGTGCATGTACGTGTGTGCCCAAAATTCCAAAAGGAGAATGGAGGAGAAGGGACTGAGGCGTGGTCATTCCCCCAGGGGATAATTTCTCATTTTCTGTCTCTCTGTCTCTCTCTGTCTCTTAGGCGAGTGTGCTTGCCCTATAGAAAAATCTCTCTAAAAAAGCAATGTGGGTAGGTATCAAGAGAGGATACTCAGCTTCATACATATTTTTGTAGAGCCATAAATAATAAATCATATATAAACATTAAAATATAGTTTATTTTTCTAACAGATTAATTCCCCTTTAAGAAGATTTAGTATATTAATGCTCAGTTTGATTCATTTTTAATAGAATACATTTTCTGTATGCTTTTAGAAGCATATAATATTCCACAATACAACAAAGTAGAAATGCATCGACAAAAAGTCAATCTAAAATCAAGCTTATCGGGACCAGCAGATGACACAGCGGTTGTGCTGTTGGACTCACACGTAGTCGACCGAGCTTTGAGTCCTGACCTGATGATTTGAAACTCACACAGGGTATATGTGTGTGCATGCCCAAAGTCCTGAGAGGAGACTGGAGGAGTAGGGATTGTAGCATGGCCATCTCCCTGGGGAAAGATTTCTCACTTTCTGTCTCTGTCTCACTAGCAAGCACATGCACCCTACAGCAAAAACCTCTATTAAAAATAACTAACTAACTAACTAACTAACTAACTAAATAAATAAATAAATAACAAAATAAATCTTATCACTCCACATCTTTTTTTTTTTTTTTTTTTTGAGAGACTTTATTATAGGTAGGGTACGTGTGCTCGCTGGAGAGACAGAGAGACAGTGAGAAATCATCCCTTCAGGGAAGATGGCTACACTGCAATCCCTTCTCCATTTTCCTCTCAGGATCTTCGTTATGCAAGCACACAAGCTCAGCATGAGTTTTAAGCCACCAGGTCTGGGACTCGTACAAGGGAGTCCAGCAATGTAACTATTATGGCATCTGCTGTTCCCACTCATGTAAATATTTTGACAGCTCTATAAATATATTTGAAGTATTAAAGTAGCAGAATAACTCATAGTCCTAAAGCCATAAATCTGGAAAATAGTCTGCAAAAGTTCTAACAGTCTACTCAATACAATTAAAAGTTTACTCTTGATTTTATTTACAATATAAGAAAATAAAATAAGGCCCAGCAGCTAAGACACTGTGCCCTGCAGGCTGGAAGCACATGGGAGACCCTGGTCCTTCTCCTTGAGTTTGAGGCTGGCCTGGACAACATAGTGAAATCCTGTCTGAAAAAGACACAGGTGTGCACACCTGGACTGTCCGCTGGAATGCTGAGGCTAAAAAATAGTGACACAGTGAGACTTTGTCTTAAAAAAGAAAAAAATATATATATGGGCTTATGATTCTGTAGGCTGTTTTAATCCTTAGAAATCTGGATGAGTCTAGAGAAAGAGGGCTAGTCACTGAGCCAGGAGACAGGGTGATAACTAGCCGATTGCGGCACACTTCTTTTTTCCTACACGACCTGCATGGATCTATGTTTGCTTTTTTGCTTTACAAACAGCAGCAGCCGTCAGCCAAGACCACAAAACCAGCAGTACAACCTCATGACTGTAACGGATCACTTAGCGCAGAGAGTGGGAAATAGAGCAACCAGTGTAGACAGGCTGTCTGGCTCGGTGTTGCCATTTCTCCACCACTTCTTCTCAGCAGTATATTTATAACCAAAATGAAACAATCTTTTCAAAAGGCAGTTTTTAGTATTAAGGAGGCACTGGGGGGGGGGGGTCGTGGAAATTAGAGGTTAGTTTTCTAGGGTTGAGTCCTTGTTTCCCATATCAGAAACTCACTAACCTCACAGAGGGCTTTTATCAATGAGATAGTCTCTGCAAAACATAGATATTTTGATTATAGTGGCCTGGCTGCTGACAAATAAAATCCTGAGATTCTTAGATAAGACCAAATTCAGAAACGCATTGCTTATGAGGGATGCATTTAAGACCACAGCAAACAGAACGTTATTTTTTTTCTTGTCTTTGGTTTGTTTAGTTTTCATTGCTTAATTTGACGATATAGGAGCAGAAAATATATCCTGGACTACCATCAAAGTATTACCTAAAATCGTAATATTTATATCTGACAAATTCAAGCCCAATATGAAAACCATTAGGCAAAGGAGGAGGCTCTATTTGATAAAATAACACATTTGTCACTAAATTAATGTCACAGCATCAATTAAAGTCCAATAGCTTCTTGTATAAATGCAAAGGAATGAAATCAAATTTATAGTCAAATAATATAGAATATTTATGTTTTTAGCACGTGGGATAGTTATTTTGAGGTGTCAGCTTGGTTAGGTTACAGTCTCTAGTTATTCAATTAAACATTAATCCAAGTTTTGCTATGAGATATTTAAAGGTGTGATTAAAAATCATCGCCTTGGGGCCATCAGGTGGTGTGATGGTTAAGGGCACTGGATTCCCATATGTCCAACAATGGTTCAAGTCACGGGTATGGTGGCTTGCTTTCTCACTTTCTCTGTTTCTCTGCTTCTCTCTTGCTCACTCACTCTCTCACTCTATCCCTCTCTGGTAAATTAAAATGAATAAATAAAGTTAAATAAAATAATTCTTTAAAAAGAAAAATTATTGCCTTAAAGTAAAGGAGATTATAGATAATCTGGGCAAACCCGATGCAATTAGTTTAAAGCAGGGCAGAGGCTTCCCTGAAGGAGAACTTTATCTGTGGACAGCAGATTCAGCATTTGCCCAAATGTTCCTGCCTGCCCTTCCTAATGGCCTGCTCTACAGATTTCAGGCTCGCTTAACTCGGCCTCATGATGGCAAAACCAAGTTCTTATACTACTTCTCTTAATAATGACCTCTCACTGATTCTGTTTGTATGGTTGAACTCTGACTGATATAGCATACATAAATTATCAATAAAAACAAACTACTAACTGGGCCACAATTCAAAAGATCTACATCAAAGGAACATTATTCCTTGACCCTAATGTGATATAATTAAACATACATAATACCAGATGCTAAAAATCCCATATCAATTGTGAATTAAAACTCATTCTATGGACAAAGACCAAAAACATGGTTAAAATAAGGCAAAATAAAGGGGGAAAATAAAGTTAACATACATAAAGAAAGAACAGGGAAAAACAACTACATATATAATAGATTTTAAATAAAATAGTACTTTTAAATGGCTTTATTTTCAAAAACAAAAACAAAAACAAAACAAAACTCTCCTTGCTTTGGTTAATATTCAGAGATGCCAGTATTATCATATAACAATTTCAGCAAAACTTCTTTAAAAGACATTTTTACTTCCTCTGCCCAGAGAGACCTTTTGTATGCCACACATAGGACAAAGATTTCTATCCCATTCTAACAAATCTGTTCTGTTCCCCCATGTACAACACCAATCCTCCCAAGATGCTCTTACCTCCTTCTTGCCCGTTCTTTGACAGTAAATCTGCTCCTTTGACGCTATCTAAATCTGGTAAATTGAACAACCAAATGCATAGTTGAAAGTGTTGCTGAATGAGGGTGAGGAGGAGTGAGAAGGTTGTGGGTGGAGGGGACAGGTGCTCTCTTTTCCCCTATTTCAAGGCCAAGGGCAACTCGAAACATGCTCTTATGCTGAAAAAGTACCTTTTGATGGGTGCCAGCACAAAGCACTTAACTATCTGGAAACAAATCAACATTTTTTTCTCCTTCCAACTAGACACAAAGAGTGTCCAAGTTACATGTATAATAGGTAGGTATTAGTAAGAGAAATGCAAGCAGCAAAAATAGATAGTTTGGACATTGGACTTGTCTGCTCATAGCATATGTCTTCCACTACCACTTGATGATGTTGTATTGCTATATACATATGAGAGAATCAGAATAAGCCTAATTGAGGATGAACAACTCAATTTACAATGTCACTTGGTCAGGCCATCAGTTTTCTATCAAGCTCCCTTGGCAAAAAAAAAAAAAAAAAAAAAAAATGTCTCTTTGCTAATGACTATGCAAATTCTCTCTAAAGCCTTACTCTCAAGAAACAGAGATGAGAAACATTTTCTGTAAATAGTTTATATGATAGTTGACTATTTATAATATTTGTATTAATTATTAACAGCCAGGTAGTAAATATTTTACACTTTGAAGGCAATGTGGTTTCTATTACAATTACTCAATTCTACCATTAAAATGACAAAACAGACATGGACAGGACCGGCAAATGGCATAATGGTTACATCATTAGAACCCTATATAGTCAACCCTGGTTTGAGTCCTGGATCCAGCAGGCTAAAACACACGCAAGGCACGTGTTTGTGCATGCCCAAAATCCCAAGAGGACAATGGAGAAGAAGGGATTAGGGGGTAGCCATCCCTCCTGAATGATTTCTCACTGTCTGTCTCTCCAGTGAGTGCACATGCCCTATAGCAAAATTAATTCTAAAAAGAGAGAGAGGCAATATTTTTTTTAAAAAAAGGAGTGTGTTCCAGTAATTTATTTTTGTTGTTGTTAAAAAAAACAGGTAATGAGCTGAATCTGGTCAGCAGGTGGGAATATTCTAAGCCCCACCTAGACATTGAAATTACATTTGGTTTCACCATGTCATGACTCGCAAATAGCATGCCCTGAAGGTTGAACTTGCAGCATAGTGTTCCTTGGTTATGGGCCCCTCAAAACTGCAACTTTTATGGGCTACTTCATAACTGACTCAGAAAAGCATATTCAAATACATGTATGTTTCATTAAAAAACAAAAAAAAACAAAAAGAAAATCCCAAGACTGGAAGATGGTGTAATAGTTACATCACTGGACTCACATGTAGTTAGCTGCAGTTTGAATCCCAGACCTGCTGGCTTCAAACTCATGCCAGGCACATGTGCATAAAAACTGTCATCCTTTTCCCTGTATTTATCCCTCCATTTAGGTTTTTTGTTGTTGTTGTTGTTGCTTAGAGAGGTTTTTGCTATAGGGTGTGTGTGCTCGCCAGAGAGACAGAGAGAGACAGAGACAAAAAGCAAGAAATCACCCCCCAGTGGGTATGGCCATGCCCAACCCCTTCTCCTCCATTCTCCTCTCTGGATCTTGGGCACGCACGCACATGTGCCTGGCCTGAGTTTAAGCCGCCGGGTCTGGGACTCGAACCATGGTCGACTACATGGAAGTCCAGTGACATAGCCATTATGCTAACTGCTGGTCTCTCCATTTAGGTTTTTGGATCCAGTTTGCCCAGTGTGTTTCTCAAGCTGCCAAGTCTGGAACTTGAACTACTCAGTTGGTGTGTGAGACGCAGCTTCCTCAACCACAATGCCACTTGCTGGCTCAATGTAATGGTTAGTTTTATGTGTAAATTTGACTGAGGCTCAGGAAATCCAGATATTTGATTAGACATTGTTTTGAGTGTGTTTGTAAGGATCTCTCTGAATGAGATTAGCGTGAACGGGTAGACTAAATAGAAGAGTTTGGCCTCACCATTGTGAGTGAGCATAACCCAATTGTTGATGTCCTGGGTAGAACAAAAAGGCAGAGGAAGGGAGAATATACTCTTTTGCTTTTTACCTGACAGGTTGAATTAGAATATCTGTTTTTTCCTGTCCCAAACTAGAACTTACACTATTGGTTCTTCCGGTTCTCAGGCCTTTGAACTCAGTTTGGAACTACATCATATGTATGCATGTTATTTATTTATTTTATTTATTTATTTATTTATTGCACCAAAACATAAAAGTACTTTAGTTCTGTTTTTCCATGAACTTGTTGATATCTCTCTCTCTCTCTCTCTCTCTCTATATATATATATATATATATACACACACACACATACATATATATATATATATATATATATATATATATATAAATTTATTTCATTTTATTTTATTTGGAGAGGTTTTTGCTATAGGGCACGTGAGCTTGCCAGAAAGACAGAGGAAGACAGAGAGACAGACAGCAAGAAGTCACCCCTCCAGGGGGGATGGCCATTCCACAATCCCTTCTCCTCCATTCTCCTCTCAGTATCTTGGGCACTCAAGCACATGCACCTGGCATGAGTTTAAACCACTGGGTCTGGGACTCGAACTGCAGTTGACTCCATGGGAGTCCAGCGACATAGCCATTATGCTAACTGGTAGTCCCAATATTTCTAGAGAATCCTGATTAATGAAACAGATATGGGAAGAAAATATTTGTCAGAAAAAAATAACTGCATACCAGGTATTTTTTTTTTTCCAGGTAAGAAGTAATATCTTAAAAGTAACTAGAAGGGTAAATTGTAATGATCTCTACACATTCAGAGATTAATCAAATAGATAAATGAATGAGTGATAGGAGCTCCTATATCTGTACAGTTGACATTTTTGATGGTAGCACTTGTTTTTCTCAAATTCTTCTAAGAATGGAATTTTGTCTTTGTCTACAATTTTAAGAGAAATTTCAAGTTCTACAAGCTACTAATACTTCTTTCCCACTAAAAGAGCCAGCTCTCTTTCAGCTGGGAACCCAGTGTTCAAATGGTGTGGATTTTTTCACAGTGTATTTCCCTAATAACATATTAAAAAAAAATTAACAATGAAGTTACCGAATAAAATTATTGTTCTAATGTAGAATTTATTCCAGGAATTCAAGAGTAATTTATTGGGTCATCAGAAAATTCATGATGTATTTTTGTATAGAAAAACACAGAAAAATACGTCATGATGTTTCTTTTTATTAATCTTTTTTTTTGGAGAGGTATTTTTTGCTATAGGGTGCGTGCGTTCACCAGAGAAGAGAGATAGAGAGACAGAAAGCAAGAAATCACACCCCAGTGGGGATGGCCACCCGCAATTCCTTCTCCCCCATTCTCCTCTTGGGATCTTGAACACCCACGTACACGTGTCTGGTGTGAGTTTAAGCCTCTGGGTCAGGGACTCCAACTGCAGTCGACCCCATGAGAGTTCAGCGACATAGCCATTACACTCACTGCTGGTCCCCATCATGACGTTTCTGATGACCCAATAAAATTATAAATTTGTTAGAGAAATCACTCCATTAACAAACTTATGAAACAAAATTTCAAGGAGTATAAAGGGCTTATTCCATAACCTGGTTGTTAAAGCGGCCAGATTCAACATGGCTGGCTGCACAGTTTATGTTTCTGACCCAAACTGAAAAACACATATGGCATGGTGCATGTGTACCCAAAATCCTGAAAGGAGAAAGATATGGAGGATGAGGCTTGTGGCATAACCATTACCCAGTAGGGCTGCTTTCTTCTTTCCTTCTCTCTCTGCCTGGCAATTGCAAATAAAATCTAGGGAAAATACTAATAAATTCTTTTTTATAAACTAAAAGTAGAAAGAAACTTATTTAATTTGAAAAAACTATCACAAACAATTTAAAAGGGAAAAATACATTTGCCTATCTAATATAAAACAGTATCAAGAACTATGAAAGATCCGAGATTCTGGTCTACTTGCGAACCAATGTTTTAGCTTTGCACAGTTTCATGTAAGCTGATAAAGGAAATAAAATTCTAAGCTCAGATACAGAGGACTGAACTAGTCACAGTACAGCAAGCAGCATGAGCTCAGGATTTTGTGTCAATCTTTCTTATCCCTAAATCCCACAGCAGTTGCTAAATGGGTCCAGATGGATGTCTATACATACAGTGGGGTGTGCAATAGGGGAAGAACTGTGAACTTACGAATACAAGTTTTTTACAATATTCAGTAAGCATGCTTGCCCTCTGATCCTGCATGAGACAATAGTTTTATTATCCTGGACCCTGAAATGCCAGAAAGATACTATCTCTGTATACCAAGGTTCTATGCAACTAAACTCACCTGTAACTCCTTGGAGAATCACTGTCTCTAATTTCCACAGGTATTTGCATTACAACTATCCTTAGAAATGGTCCTGAATAAGAGGCTGAATAGTGGAAAAGTGGTAAATGTGATATTCTAGAGGTGCAAGTTTCCGTGGAAAGGTAACTGGTTCAAGCCCAGACCTGCCTAGGTACATTGGGCACTTGTGAACCCATATTCCAAGCTGTTTGAAGCTGTGAATGGATAGCAATGTTAAGACCCTCTCAGGGGTACTGCTTCTCTGCTTCTCTTCCTTTCTTCAGCATATTCCCCAGAGTTCTGGACCTAAGCAGCCATCAAAAAACATCAGAGCATTCTTCTTTCAGATTTTAAATCGCCCTTTTCAGTTTCTCCAATTGCATTGCTCACATTATCTATTTCACAGATATTGCCTTGACCCCATGGTTGGAAGTCCAGGCCAATTTCATTATCCTTACTAACCTTTGCCAGTGAATAGAGGCTGACTGAGTGCTTTCTAGGGCTGAAGTGATTTTACTGAAAACCTCAACTCTTGTCATGGATAAATTTTATCCCATATTTTCTAATAGGATTATTTTCCCTTTTAGGGATAATGAGTCACTTATTGTTTTGGAAAGCCCCCAAGAGTAAACAAAAATAACTGAACTTTAGAGACATTCCTGCTAACATCTGAGAACTACGTAATCTACAATATAATTTTCTTATACACTTGAAAATATTTTGTGCTTACTCCCAGGTAATGATCACCATCACATTGCAAGGCAATGCTTGTCTTTCATTAAAAAAAGCAAACTTCTTAAGGTATACATAGTGACTTAGAAATAAAATAAATATTGCTTACAATTTTTCCTCCCACCAACTCAATCCTGTAAATATATACACACCTATAGTAACAATCAGAAATATACATGCACATGAGTTTTTATATATTTATATATGCAAATATATGAAGACACATACATAGAAGTATTGTTTTATATAAATCCATTCATTTCGATTAGTGTTGAAAAGATAAATACCAAATCTTGTTTATGAGACTCTTGGACTATAAAAATTTTATTTTCAAGCTCCAAAATGTGTAAAAGAATACAGTTAGAGCAAGCAGAACATGCTTTGGCAACTGAGCAAGCTTTTGTACTTAATACCTTCTCAGCTGAACTCCAATGTGTTTAGGTTTCTGTCATTTAAATATGTGTGATATTATTACAGATAGCAAAATTTATGGGAAATTTTCTTCTAAAATTAACTTGAAACAAAGAGAAATTATTTGGAAAGTATGTTTATCTTCCATAGTTAACCTGAAGACATTATGGATTGTAGTAGCTGTTCGGTTGAAATATCTTTCCTGTTTTATGGGATTACTCATTTAAGTGACAGTAGTAAATATAAAAACATGTTTCAAATTTCATGTCCAAAATTCACATTAATAACTTATCGGATGTTTCTTCTGTTGGACTTGGAGGCATTAACCACAGTGATGATGTCCCTTTAAAATAAATTTCTATGGTGGTGCATGGTCAAATCAAGAGAATTCAGCTTCTCTTTTCACGTTTATTAGCAGTTTTCTAAATACAGGTCTGAATTGTTTCTTAAAATCTACAGTAGATTTCAATTTTTATCATGATGACGTTTTTTCCTGAATATTTTTTAAAATTATATATAAATAAATTTGTAGCTATTATAGATGAATTGGCATTGCTAAAAGAGCAGAGCCTACTTTATAGAACTTTCTTTAAAGAGACAAATTTCACTTTCTCACCTAGTTAAAAAGGGCATTCATCACTATTTGACACACAGATGCTGTGAAATAAATGTACTTCCAACAATCTTGATACCTAGTTCAATTTCCTCCTGACAGTAGCTTTCACATTATTTTCCTGGTAACTTTTGTGGGTCGACAGATAGTGTTGTAGAAGTGCTAATTGACAGATACATTCTCCAAGTGACAGATGGTAACACAGACCCAATTGGCAGAGTGTGGTAATGTTAACTGTCAGAACAGAGAAACAAAAACATCAGAGATCCTTGTTTAACACACACACACACACACACACACACACACACATGTGCGCACGTGCATGTGTATGCTCATACACTATACCAAACTACATATAAAATATACATGTTATTGCAGTCAAATATTATCTTTGAGTCTTAAATGTATTAGAACATAAACAAAAAATCCACAGAGTTTCCAAAAAAGCAAGATAGCTTCTCATAATGTCATCCAAGATGATTTCAGGGTAATGGAAATTGTTCTGACAACAATTTAACAAAACTTATAGACACAATTACTGTATGCTTAGCTTTCTTCAACCATCATAGCTCACCAAAATGGTCTCAGAAGAGAGAATAAAAATTCTGTATCATTTTTGAAGAACTACTTCATGCCTGATTTTAAACCCTATATCTAGAGGTGAGTAAGAATGTTAGCGGTATAGAAAATCAGAGATTAAGGTTTACATATATAAAGTGAAGTTCTTTTAAATTTAAATATAGATATTATAAGTAGGAGAAGGAAACACATTTGGTGCGCTGTATAGTATGCTATTTTAAGATTTTATTTTTAAATGTATATACTTTAATAAGTCAGTAGAAAAGTTAGGATCTGTGAAAGAAAGTCATATATCGGACCAGCAGTTAGCGTAATAGCTATGTCGCCGGACTCCCACATAGTCAACTGTGGTTCACGTCCCGGACCCAGTGGCTTAAAACTCACGCTGGGCACGTGTGCGTGCATGCCCAAGATCCCGAGAGGAGAACGGAGGAGAAGGGATTGCCGTGTGGCCATCCCCCCTGGGGGATGATTTCTCGCTTTCTGTCTCTCTGTCTCTCTCTGTCTGTCTGGCGAGCGCAAGCACCCTATAACGAAAACCTCTCAAAAAAAAATAAAATAAAAAGAAAGTCATATAAAAAGCCATCAGAAGACAGCACTAAAATGACCTTTAATACTTCTTCTAGTTCTCATATTTTGGTTCTAAAAAAAATTATTTAAACCTCTCTTTTATGTCATTTTTGAATGGTATTACAGATTCAAGTTTGCATGAATTTTATATAATGAATATGAGGATAATCTCTTCATTATGCCTAACTCACACATATCACTTAGTTAAAAATGTCAAGCAGATAAATGAATTAACAGTAGCTCTTGGGGAGTTTTATATATTCATCTTTCCTGTTTTATGGGATTATTCATTTAAGTGACAGTAGTAAATATAAAAAACATGTTTCAAGTTTCATGTCCAAAATTCACATTAATAGCTCATCGAATGTTTCTTCTGTAGGACTTGGAGGCATTAACCACAGTGATGATGTCCCTTTAAAATAAATTTATATGGTGGTGCATGGTCAAATCAAGAGAATTCAACTTCTCTTTTCATAACCAAAAGGGAATTATGAGATTTGCATTGAAAGAACTGCTTTTGATTAGACAGTTGGCTAAACAAAAGAACCTCAGCTTCCTCCTCAATCCACATTAAATGACAGTGAAAGTGTTTTTAAAGCACAAATCATTAGTACAAAGAGATCAAGAGAGATATAGTGATAGCTATAAATGTTAAAAACTGTAAACTTTAGATAGGTGGTAGTCAATCGAGTGGACCCAGAGATTTTTAAATAGCATTGCAATATTCATCAAATGTGAATCCAAGAAGGCCAGTCAAATTGGAATCTGATAAAGAATGAGTATCTTTCAGAATAAGTGTGTTCAAATTGAATGGAAGTTTTGTCTCTTATCCACTAACCCTAATTCTAAGTCTTCAATACAGGAAGCTGAAAAACAATATGATGTAGAAAACGTCAAAATACTCCAAAATATTTGATACCAAATGCCTTTGAAAGTAGTTTAAGAAGAGCATTAGAAAGGAAACTAAGACTGAATGAAGCAAATACTCATTTAACACAGCTGACAGAAGATTGAAGAACTAGCCCCCGAGATGTTAAAACAAAAGGCATATGATATTTAGAAAATGAAGACTCTGTTGAAGGGAAATAGAACAGTAAAACTAGGAATAGGTGAAATATGTTCTGAGACTTCCAGCTCTCTGCTCCCAGAATACTGGTGGCAAAGTTTATCTCCTCTAAACTGGAGATTGGAAGATCCTTCTTTATGAAATCTGTGCACTCAGGATAAATAAGCGTTAGCTACTGATAAGGAATTCTCAAGTGAAATAGTCCATCCATGTCATCCAACATTGATGGACAGAAATGATAACCACACACACGACAAACACACACACTCACCTCCCCCCCCCACACACACACAGACACACATCATATCCTTCATATCTAAGTAAATAGACAAGCACAGCCAGGCATCTAAAGGACTTGTCTCTAAAAAGAAACATTAACATTAAAACAGAAGTATAAAAGCAATTTGGAGGAATAAAAAGCTGTGTTAAGGGAAACATAATCTTTTTATTTTAGAGCGATTTTTGTTATACGGTACTTGCGCTTACTGGAGAGACAGAGATATACAGAGAAACAGAAAGTGAGAAATCACCCCCCAGGAGGAGGTAGCCAGACCTCAATCCCTTCTCCTCCATTCTCTTCTCAGGATCTTTGGCATGCATGCACACACACCCAGCTTGAGTTTTAAGGTGCTGAGTCTGGGACTTGAATTCCAGTGATGTATCCATTAAGCCATTTGCTTGTCCCTCAAAAAGCTGATAAAGATTAAGACATTTTTATATCTATGAAAAAAAGAACAAGAGTATTTAGGAAGTACGCATGTACTCCCAGTATGTTCGGGAAGTCTCTGGATGTGAACCTAGAACATTCTCATGTAGGACAGCCTCATAGCACATTACGACTATACCATGGTCTGACCCCTGGTTCTGTTTTATTTATAGTTTTATTTAGTACTTTTATCATAAAGTGTTTTGGATTTTGTCAAATTCTTGCTATATTACACTAATTGATTTTCAGATGTTTCAGCTAAATTTGCATTCCTCTATAAAATGCACTTGGTCATAGTGGATGATTATTGTTAAATTTCCTTTGCTGCTATTTGTTGGTTATTTTCTGTCTATGTTCACAGTCTTTGATTTTTTTTTCTCATTTTGTCTGGTTTGATGTGAAAGTAAATTGACCTCATAAAATACATTGGAAAAAATACTCTGAAATATTAAAATAAGATTATAAAATTATTCACTAAACATCTCTTGGGTAAGTTTGAAGAAATATCAGAAAAGACAGCAAGATATAAGAGATGAAAATTAAGAAAAAAAGCAGTAATGTGATTACTTCAGGAGAAGCAATCTTTAAATAAGAGTTTAGAAGGGAAAATATGAGAGAATAAATCATTGCTATATAAAGAAAAGTCTGCAAATCAGTTTGACTTTCTGAAGCAAAATGACTATCAATTATCCCATGTGGTGAGTTTGAATAGATGGACAGCAAGATTATAATTTATCAAATAGAATGAAGAGAGGACACTGAATGTCTTAGTAATTAAGAATAATTTTCATACAAATAATTAACCATAGAATGAATAGGGACTTTTTTGGGGGGAGAGGTTTTTGCTATAGGACGCGTTTGCTCGCCAGATAGACAGAGAGACAGAAAGCGAGAAATCACCCCCCCCAGGGGGGATGGCCACGCCGCAATCCCTTCTCCTCTGTTCTCCTCTCAGGATCTTGAGCACGCACGCACACATGCCTGGCGTGAGCTTAAGCCACCAGTCCGGGACTGGAACTGCGGTCGACTACGTGGGAGTCCAGCGACATAGCCATTACGCTAACTGCTGGTCCCGAATTGGGACTTTTTAAGAGCATTACTGAAAACTAAATATAATAATACAGTGCTTTAAAAGTCTGAAAAAAAAAGGATTTTCCACTTGGGATTCTGTACCCGACCGACCTAAGTATGCAAAAAGATTAAGATTTTTCAGACATGCAAGAGTACCATAATTTTGCTTTCAATCCCTACTAGAGTTGGGATTTCCTTAAAATGAGGAAGACAAGAGAAAAACTTGGAATCTAAGAAGCAGCAATCCAGCGCAGAAGAGAAATACAGGGTAATCCCCTGGATGATGGTCGAGGTCAGCTCCTAAGTGCAGCCCACTTCCAGAGCAACTGGTCCATCTTGAAGCTGGTCAGAGGCTCTGTTAGACATGACTTAGGAAGATAAAAATGAAAAACGACTTGATGTGTTGGAAGGTAACAAAAATAAATATATAGTAGATCAAAAGGGCATTGTTGGCGATGGATTAATTATAAGGATAGAGAAAACACAACTAACAGCAAAACACCAACAAGGATTTAATAATGGAAGGGAAAGTTAAGTTTTAATACAAACAAAACATAATCACAATCAAATGCATTGACTTGCTGTGATTCACATTTGCCCAGTTACAATAACAAACCACTGAATACTGACTTATCAAAAACATACACATACATACATCATACATATCCATATGTATATGTGCATATGCATATGGGATATGAGAAATAAGAAGCTAACACATGTATGATAATAGATAACAGGGCAAAAAGTTAGCTAAATACTCATTTCCCAAGACAAGTAGTCAATTGGTAATGCCAGGAGCTAAAATTTAAAAATGCAGTACAAGCATATTTTCTACATAGATGAAAATAAATATGTAAATAAGCAGCGTAAGAAATGTTCTGTGAGTATTTCTGGGACTAGAGAAATGGCACTCAGCGTTTGGTAGGGGATGAGCTATAGGATATAGTGGACTATAAATGCAAATTATCTCCTAGCTCATCAGAGTAATTTTTCAGCTAAAATCTCTCTTAAACCTAGAGCATGCAAACTACTTTAAGGTGAGATGTTTAACTGTACATTTCTAGAATCTGAATAAAAATGCCAGGCTAATTATTTGCTAACTATATAGTCTGACAAAACGTACTTTATGTTATTCTTACTGTTCTGGCTGTTATTAAACCTGTAAAATAGGGACAGTCTACATTGCATGGCTCTTTTATGTACAGGGATTTTATAATACATGGTCAACTAATTCTGGTCAACATTTTATTCTATTTACTAGCATGGATTTGTGGTTCGCAGGATTTTTGTGTTTCTCAAACATATTTATTAATACCTGTTGGATTACTCTTTATTAAAGCATCTCTTGGGGAAAGAGCTAATTTATCTGATAGTTTCCAAATCTATTACAACATGTAGGCTTTTAAATGATAATGATTAAAAAAAATCACTCTCTCTTGTCTCTTTCTGGCGAGCACATGCGCCTAATGGCAAAAATTTATAAAAATCGTTTAAGTGCAACAGATTATGGTTAAATGGGAAAGCCATTTATACATGTATATCTAAATATCTTTAGAAAGGAATCAGTCAGCCATTGTGGCTAAAAATCAAGAACTGAAGGCTTGTAAGAATTTGGAATCATTCGCCCTTCATTTACAGTCTTGATTGAAAAGGTTGATGGCCCCAGTATTCCAAAACAGAAAATGACTGCCCTCAGAGATTAAATTAACTTTGCCTTTTGTCTCTTTTCCATTTTTTTGAGCACTTCATTCAGAATTGCAAGTGTTGTACCAATGATAACCTTAAGCTACTACTCTTCTGTGCGGGCAGTGTTTTTCAAAGAAATCTCTTTTATACATTTTGGATCGCGAGCTGCACGCACATTCCTTGAAATGGACAGAAAGAAGGGCAAAGGTGGACTGGGGATGGGCAATCGCATTTCTGTTGATGGAGGCAGAATGAAAAACCACTTTAGGAGCAGTTTATAATGACAAAGTCAAGACCTTTGTACTGTACTGTACATAAGAGGACCAAGAATTTCAGCAAGGAATAATTTTATCTAAAGACAGAAGAGCTACATCAATTGCAGGGAACTGGCTAGAATTTTCCATGTATTCCTAACTTCTTGTTATGAATGTAGATCTGATGGGGAGATAGGATTCATAACCAAGTAAAACAAACTATTTTTCTACTTGTTCTATTATAGAGCACTGGGTTAAGTTATTAAGTTGTTTTCTCAGCTGCGTAAATAATCTGACAAAGTAGTTTAAAATAGTTCAACATATTCAAAATAAAATAAATGAAATGAAACTTGAAATTTTAAGTGTAATTTTAACTTTTTTAATTATAAAATATAGTAAAAGTTGCATATATTGAGGGAAAATATGACCCATTAGGTGATTGAATCCAAATTTTTCTTGGATATTTCTGTTTTCTCTTCAGCAATAAATGCCAGAAATCAGTGTGGCATCAAGTACTGATGTTAAAATGATGATTATTGTATGTTTACTGTGCATTTGGCACAGTTATGTATAACATATGCTTTGATCTATATGAACTAGTGTTATTTGCTTTTTAATTTTTGTTATTTTAATTTATTTCATACATTCAATCACTGTACATCTCTACCACTTGTAAATGAATTATCCAACATGAATCACTTCACACCAATCCAGTTGAAGATATTATACATGATATCATCAACACACAGTTCTCCATTTCTGTGTCCCTTAAACGTCTTGCCTCTCTAGTTTTCTCCTTAATTCCTTTCCCCTCACTCTTTTCCATCTCCCACCCTCTTCCCACACTATCTCCAGTATCTGCAACAATTTTCCATGCTTCTATATTCTTTAATCTTTAAGATTCCACTGTAGAGTGTGGAGAGTCAGTATATGTTAAGTGGAGACATACAGTATCTCTCTTTCATAGCCTGGTTTGGTTCACTCAGCAGTATATCTTCCATACTTTTCCACTTTCTATCAAATTCCAGGGTCTTGATTTTTAATGGCTAAGTAGTATTCCATAGTGTATATGTGCCACACTTACTCAATCCATTCATCTGTTAATGGAAATTTGGTTTGGTTCCATGTCTTAGTAGTTGTGAATAATGCCACAATAAACGTGGATGTGCAAGCACTTTTCTGACTGAGTGTTTTCCTATCCTTTGGGTAGATACTCAGGGGTGGAATTACTGAATCATATGGTAGTTCTATTTGTAGATCTCTAAGGAACCTCCATATTGATCTCCACACTGGCTGTACTAATTTACATTCCCACCACAGTGTAACCATGTAGGAAAGAGTTCTCTTTTTACTACAGCCTTACCAGCACTTACTTTTTTTTTTTTTTTAATCTTAGCTATTCTGACTGGGTTAGGTGGTATAGATGGTATCTCATTGTGGTTTTGATTTACATCTCTCTTATGATGAGGGATGTTGACCATTTTTTCATGTGCTTTTTGGCTGTTGATATGTCTTCCTTAGAGAGTTGTTTATTCAGCTCGTTTCGCCATCCTTTAATTGAGCTGATCTTTTATTTCGATAAGCTACTTGAATTCCCTGTGTATTCTGGTCAGTCCTTTATCTGATGCAGTTTACAAAAATATTCTCACATTCTGAGCAGTTCCGGGCACCAGGCGGACTCAGGCTGCAGGCCCGACCTTTCCGAATCTCCACGCATCCCCACCGTTTCTCCTCCTTGGACCCCAGGTTGGTTGCCTGGGACTTTAAGGCGAACTCCCACCCCACCCCACCCGCAATCCGGATCGAGCCGGCCAGCAGTTCCGGGCACCAGGCGGACTCAGGCTGCAGGCCCGACCTTTCCGAATCTCCACGCATCCCCACCGTTTCTCCTCCTTGGACCCCAGGTTGGTTGCCTGGGACTTTAAGGCGAACTCCCACCCCACCCCACCCGCAATCCGGATCGAGCCGGCCAGCAGTTCCGGGCACCAGGCGGACTCAGGCTCCAGACCTGACCAACCTGGTCCTGTCACTCATCTCCTGACACTTTCCCACTAGCCTTTGGACTCTGAATTCTGGTGATTTGAATAGCGCGCGGCGCGCTTGCGCACCGCGCGATTTCCTTTTTTCAGTTTGTTTTTCTTTGCTCTTGGGGTGTTGCTTATTCAGTCAATTGTAGGCTCACCTGTCCTTAGAGACAGTGAGGACTTTGGGCCATCCAGGGTAGTGGCAACAGTTAATGGTAATTGTGAGCAACAGGTAGGCCAACCATAAGGGAAATCATCAATTTTCTAAGCCTGTACAACTATTAACAATCAGTTAGGAAGAAACATATAGAATACCTAATGACTAAGAACAATCGCAGAGGCTCCAGAAATATGAGCAACCAACAAAAGGCCTCTCCCTCAAGGGAAATCATCAAGCCTACATCACCCACAGTCAATACAATGGACGTCGTGGACATGTCTGATAAGGAATTCAGATTATTTGTAGTGACCAAACTAACTGAGATGGAAGAGAAAAGAGACAAGGAGCTCCAGGAGATGAGGAAGTCCTTCGATGACTTGAAAGAAGAAATGGATACCTTAAACAAGAACCAGATGGAACTTCTAGGAATGAAGAATGTGATACAGGAAATCAAAACCTCCCTTGAAAGTATTAAAAGTAGGTTAGACCAGGCAGAAGATCGAATATCTAATGTAGAAGACAAAACATCTGACCTAGAAAAAAGCATCAAGAAGATTGAGAAAACAACCATGAAAAATGAGGATAATATACGAGGAATACTGGATACTATCAAGCGCCCCAACATCCGGATAATAGGTATTCCAGAAGAGGAAGAAAATAATAAGGGCCTAGATAATTTATTCCATGAGATCCTGGAAGAAAACTTTCCAAATCTAGAAAGGCACTCAAATATCCAGACCCAGGAAATACATAGGACCCCGGGTAGAATCAACCCAAGAAGATCTTCTCCAAGGCACATTATAGCCAGACTGGCAAAAACAACAGACAAAGACAAGATACTAAAGTTGGCAAGAGGGAAACGCCAGGTTACTTACAAAGGTCACCCCATCAGGCTAACATCGGATCTTTCGGCGGAAACAATGCAAGAAAGGAAAGAATGGGGAAGCATAGTAAAAGTGTTGAGTGAAAAACAATTTCAACCAAGAATATTATACCCGGCAAAATTATCTTTCATATGGGAAAAAAAGATAAAAACATTCTCGAATAAACAAAATTTGAAGGAATTTACCAACTCCAGACCAGCTCTTCAAGAGGTTCTGAAGGGAGTATTATACCAGGAAAACTAAAAAATCAGAGACAGTTATACGAGAACAAAGAGCAACCAAGAAAATGGCTCACTTAATGATAGGATCAGGTACGGAAATATCGATAATTACATTGAATGTCAATGGATTAAATTCTCCAGTAAAGAGACATAGACTGGCTGACTGGATAAGAAAACAGAAACCCTCTATCTGTTGCCTACAAGAAACTCACCTTATGGATAAAGACATACATAGACTAAAAGTCAAGGGCTGGAAAAAGATACTCCATGCAAATGGAAATCAAAAAAAGGCTGGAGTAGCGATATTGATCTCAGACAAAATAGATTTCAAGACAAAGACTGTAAGAAGAGACAAAGAAGGGCATTATATAATAGTAAATGGGGTAATCCAGCAAGAAGACATAACCCTTATAAATATCTATGCACCCAACTCAGGTGCGCCTAAATATGTGAAGGAAAGACTGTTGGAGCTAAAAGGAGAGATAGGGAGAAATACTATAATTGTTGGAGATCTCAACACCCCATTATCTCCTATAGACAGGTCTTCTAGACAGAAAATAAATAGAGAGATACAGGACTTAAATGATACTATAAATGGAATGGGCTTGACAGATATCTATAGAACTTTCCACCCTACATCCACAACATATACATTTTTCTCACCCCGACATGGAACCTTTTCAAAGATAGATCATATATTAGGACACAAATCAAGCCTTTATAGATTCAAAGGCATAGAAACTGTACCCAGCATCTTCTCTGACCATGATGGAATTAAACTCAAGATTAATTTCAAGACACAACCCCGAAAATACACGAACACATGGAAACTGAACAACCTACTTCTGAATGACTTCTTCACTACTGAAGAAATTAAGGCTGAAATAAAAAAATTTATGGAAACTAATGATAATGAGTACACAAGTGTCCAGAATCTATGGGACACAGCAAAAGCAGTCATAAGAGGAAAATTCATAGCAATTAGTGCACATAAGAAAAGGACAGAAAGATGGCAACTAGATAATTTATCATCATGCCTCAGAGAATTGGAAAAACAACAACAAACAAATCCCCAAAATGCCAGGCGAAAAGAAATAATAAAGGTTCGAGCAGAAATAAATGAAATAGAAAATAAACGAACCATACAGAAAATAAATGAAAGCAAAAGCTGGTTCTTTGAAAAGATTAACAAGATCGACACACCATTGGCTAGACTGATTAAGAAGAAGAAAGAAAGAAACCAGATTAATCAAATATGTGATGAAACAGGCAATATTACCACAGACATAGCAGAAATACAAAATATCATTAGAGGATACTATGAGCAACTTTACGCCAACAAACAAGATAACCTGGAGGAGATGGACAAATTCCTGGATGCATATAATCTACCAAGATTGGATCAGGAAGACATAGAGAACCTGAATAGACCTATAACAAGCCAGGAGATTGAATCAGTAATAAATAACCTCCCAACAAAGAAAAGCCCAGGCCCAGATGGCTTCACTTGTGAATTCTACAAAACTTTTAAGGAAGAGTTAACCCCTATCCTACTAAAATTATTTCTAAAGATTCAAAAGGAAGGAAACCTTCCAAATTCATTTTATGAAGCCTCCATCATCCTCATCCCCAAAACAGATAA
This sequence comes from Tupaia tana, assembly GCA_026018925.1. Taxonomy (NCBI): domain Eukaryota; kingdom Metazoa; phylum Chordata; class Mammalia; order Scandentia; family Tupaiidae; genus Tupaia; species Tupaia tana. The sequence continues at coordinate 207,782,333 of JAKSZU010000001.1, read as the reverse complement.
GGATATGACAAAAAAGGAAAACTACAGACCAATATCATTGATGAATATAGATGCGAAAATTCTCAACAAAATACTCGCAAATCGTATCCAACAACATATAACAAAGATCATTCATCACGATCAGGTAGGCTTTATACCAGGGATGCAAGGATGGTTCAATATACGCAAGACCATAAATGTAATACACCACATTAACAGAAAGAAAGATAAAAACCATATGATCATCTCAATTGATGCGGAGAAGGCATTTGATAAAATACAGCATCCTTTTATGATTAAGACTCTCAGTAAGATTGGTATAGAAGGGTCATTTCTCAACACAATAAAAGCCATCTATGAAAAACCTACAGCTAACATTATACTGAATGGGGAAAAGCTGAAAGCTTTTCCTCTGAAAACAGGTACTAGGCAGGGCTGCCCACTTTCTCCACTGCTCTTTAATATAGTACTGGAAGTCTTAGCTATTGCAATCAGAGAAGAGAACAATATTAAAGGCATTCGAATAGGCAAAGAAGAATTGAAAATATCTTTATTTGCAGATGACATGATGGTATACTTAGAAGACCCAAAGGTATCCATGAAAAAACTGCTTGAAGTAATAAGTGAATACAGTAAAGTGGCAGGATACAAAATCAATATCCAAAAATCTATAGCATTTCTATTTATGAACAACAAGTTGAACGAAGCAGAGCTGAAGAAAGGAATCCCTTTCACCGTAGCCACAAGGTGTATAAGATACCTAGGGATAAACCTAACTAAGAAAGTCAAAGATCTTTATAAAGAAAACTACGAAAATCTTAAAAGAGACATTGAAAGTGACATAAAAAAGTGGAAGGATATCCCATGCTCCTGGATTGGAAGAATTAACATAATCAAAATGGCAATTCTACCCAAATTAATCTACATGTTTAATGCAATTCCAATCGAAATACCAGAGATATTCTTCAGAGATCTAGAAAGGGCAATCATAGAATTTGTCTGGAACCATAAAAGACCTCGTATTGCAAAAGCAATCCTGCGCAAGAAGAGTGGAGTAGGAGGCATATCACTCCCTGATCCCAAGATATACTATAAAGCTGTGGTCATCAAAACAGCATGGTATTGGCATAAAAACAGACATGTGGACCAATGGAAGAGAATAGAGACCCCAGAAATAACCCCCAAAGCTTACAGCCAACTGATCTTTGACAAAGGATATCAGTCAATCCATTGGGAAAAGGAAAACATCTTTAGTAAATGGTGCTGGAAAAACTGGGTATCCACCTGCAGAAAGATGAAACTGAACCCCCATCTTTCACCACTAACAACAGTCAACTCAAAATGGATTAAAGATCTTAACCTAAAACCTCAAACAATAAAACTACTGGTGGAAAATGCTGGGGAAACTCTGGGGGACATTGGAGTAGGCAAAGACTTCTTAAATAAGACTCCCAAGGCACAGGCAATAATCCCTAAAATAGACAAGTGGGACTATATTAGACTAAGAAGTTTCTGCACAGCAAAGGACACAGTAACAAGTGTGAACCGACAACCCTCAGAATGGGAAAATATTTTTGTTAAATATGCCTCAGACAAGGGACTGATAACCAGAATACATAGGGAACTCAAGTGCCTTATGCGAAAAAAAATGATTAACCCAATTAAAAGGTGGGAAAATGAGCTGAACAAAAGTCTCTCTAAGGAAGACATACGAATAGCCAAAAAGCATATGAGGAAATGCTCAACATCCCTCATCATAAGGGAGATGCAGATAAAAACTACAATGAGATACCACCTAACCCCTGTCAGAATGGCAAAGATTAAGAATATAAAAAGTGATAAGTGTTGGCGGGGATGTGGTGAAAAGGGAACCCTCCTACACTGTTGGTGGGAATGTAAACTAGTTCAACCACTGTGGAGAACAATATGGAGGTTCCTCAAAGATCTACAAATAGAACTACCATTCGATCCAGTAATCCCACTTCTGGGTATTTACCCAAAAGACAGGAGAACGCTCAGTCAGAAAAGTGCTTGCACATCAATGTTTATTGCAGCATTATTCACAATTGCCAAGACATGGAACCAACCTAAATGTCCACAAACTGATGAATGGATTGGAAAAGTGTGGTATATATACTCTATGGAATACTACTCAGCCATAAAAAATAACAAGGCCCTGGAATTTGATAGAAAGTGGTCAGATACGGAGGATATATTGCTGAGTGAAGTAAGCCAGGATATGAAAGAAAGATATTGTATGTATCCACTCAATATATACCGACTATCAGCATTCTATGATAGTGAAAAAAAATTGGAGGACATAAAAGCAGTGAAGGTACTTAATGAGAATAGGACAGTGTGGAATGGGGGAAGTGAAGAGAAGAGGATAGAGAAAGATAACAAATGAACAATAGAGAGGCAGGACATTAGTGAGAAACAGATATGGCTTATTAACTGTTGATGTTGACATGTATAGTATTCTCAACTGGATTTGTCTGAGAAGTATTTCATGATGGGCAAAGTATTTGTACAAGCAACATGAGAAATAGCGATGGACTGTCTTAAAAAATAATTAGAATAATAATAATGATTGGGGAAAACATAGAAAAGATATTGAATGTTGAAGCGGGGAGATTAATGTCTCTATACTGACTGACATGCATGGCATTCCTTTTTGAAAAAGTAATGTAATACAATGTAAAGTTATATGTAATTCAATGTAATATAAAGAAGACTATGATGATAAAAAAAAATCAAAAAAAAAATATTCTCACATTCTGAGCGTTGTTGATTCAGACTAATTACTGTGTCATTTGCTATGCAGAAACTTCTTAATCTGATGTAATCCCACTTGTCTATTTTGAGGATTATTGCCTGTGCTTTGGGGTCTTATTTAAGAAGTCTTCATGTACTCTGCTGTCTCCCAGAGTTTCCCCATTGTTTACCACCAGTTTTATAGTTTGAGGTTTAAGTTTATATCCTTGACCACTTTGATTTTTGTTAATGGTGATAGATAGGGGTCAATATTCATCTTTCTGCAGGTGGATACCCAATTTTTCTAGCACCATTTGCTGAAGAGGTTTCCTTTTCCTATTGGATTGACTGGTGCCATTTGTCAAAAATCAATTGGTTGTATGTTTTGGAGTTTATTTGGGGGGGTCTCTATTTTGTTCCATTGGTGCACATGTCTTTTTTTTTTTTTTTTTTTTTTTTTTTGAGAGGTTTTTGCTATAGGGCGTGTGCGCTTGCCAGAAAGACAGAGAGAGACAGAGAGACAGAAAGCAAGAACTTACCCCCCAGTGAGGATGGTCATGCCACAATCCCTTCTCCTCCACTCTCTTCTCAGGATCTTGGGCATGCATGCACACACATCTGGCATGAGTTTAAGCCACCAGGTCCAGGACTCGAACTGCGGTCAGCTACATGGGAGTTCAGTGACATAGCCATTACACTAACTGCTGGTCCCCACATGTCTGTTTTTGTGCCAATAACCGTGCTGTTTTGATTATCACAGCTTTGTAATGTATTTTTGGGTCATGGAGTAAGATGCCTCCTACTCAACTTTTCTTGTGCATGATTGCTTTGGCAATAGGTGATCTTTCATGATTCCAGACTAAGTATATCTTTGTCTTTCCTAGATGTGTGAAGAATGTCTGGTAATTTGTTTGGGATTGTGTTAAATATGTAGATTAATTTAGGGGAGAATTGCCATTTTGATTATATTAATTCTTCTGATCCAGGAACATGAGATGTCCTTCCACTTTTCTTTGTGTCATTTTTGATTTCTTATTTTTAGATTTTCATAGTGTTTCTTGTAGAGTTCTTTGACTTTGCTGGTTAGATTTATTCCTTGGAATCTTATACTTTTTGTGGTTATAGTAAGTGGGATTACTTTCTTCAGTTCTACCTCAGTCTGCTTGTTGTTCATACATAGAAATGCTATAGATTTTTCCATGTTGATTTTATACCCTACCACTTTACTATATTTATAAATTAATTCTAGGAGTTTTCTTTGGGTCTTCTATGTATACAATTATGTTATTAACAAATAGGGATCATTTGGACTCTTCTATCCCTATGCGAATGACTTTTACTTTCTTTTATTTTATTCTCTTTTCTTTTCTTTTTTTTTTAGAGGTTTTTGCTATCGGGCACATGCGCTCGCCAGACAGACAGAGAGAGACAGAGAGACAAAAAGTGAGAAATCACCCCCCGGGGGATGGCCACGCCACAATCCCTTCTCCTCCATTCTCCTCTCAGGATCTTGGGCACGCACGCACACGCACCCGGCATGAGTTTTAAGACACTGGGTCCAGGACGCAAACCACGGTTGACTACATGGGAGTCCAGCGACATTGCCATTAAGCTAACTGCTGGTCCCTATTCTCTTTTCTAACTGCACTAGCGAGGACTTCCAGTACTATATTGAAAATGAGTGGAGAAAGTGAACAGCCTTGTCTTGTACCTGTCTTTAGTACCAGTATGATGTTAGTTATGGTTTTCTCATAGATGGCTTTTATTGTGTTGAGAAATGTACCTTCTATGTCAATTTTGCTGAGAATCTTAATCTTGAAGGGTTGTTGTATTTTATAAAATGCTTTTTCTGCATCAATTGATATGATCATATGGGTTTTTTATCATTATTTCTATTAATATGGTGTATTACCTTTATGATTTTGTGTATGTTGTACCATCCTTGTATCCCTGGAATAAAGCCTACCTGGCCATGATGCATCTGTTTTTGAGAAATAGCATGGCGCCTCTGAGATTTTAAAACTCCTGAGCATAGATCCTATGATGTGATGCAGGATTTACAGCAAGGATGTCTGGCACCATAGCAAGACCACTGTGCTGTGCTCTTTCCTCCAAAACATAGAGACAAAGAATTCTAACATTTACATGATAAAAAGAAAAAAGTGAAATTTTTAAAAATTTCAGAAAGTATATCACCTTCCTGCCAGGTTCAAAGAGAATGGGAAAGATGTGATATACAATAGTTGACTAGAATCATAGCTCCAAGTTAAGACCAGAAGACACGTTATATAAAATACATACATTGAAGCATAATATTCTGCATCTAAACTCTGGAATTAAAAAAAAATAGAAAATAAGGAAAGCATGGTTTTACATTTAATAAAGTAAATTGACATTCTTGTCTTATAAGTTGAAAACTTCTACAAAATAATTTTTATCTTAAAATACATATTTTTATAGAAAGAGAATATTAAAATATTCAGAAAAGTTTATTTAAATATATCAATATATTTTATAGAGCAATGCATAAATAGAAAATATTAATTTTAGTATACATTGACATCTCAAGTATTATATTACATTATGAGCATATTTCAATGGCCAAAAATTTAATCAGTCTAGTTACATTACTACTATAGTATTTGTGGGGTGTAAGAATTTATTACACAGGAAGGAAATATAAGCCTGGTGATAATAAATCATTTATCCAGGAAAACAACAAATAACCATTAAAAATACGTACCAATACCCTTATACTTTGAAATGTATCATTAATGGTTAGATAACATGATCATTTTGTTAGTACATGACAACAACATTTTCTTTATTGGTGTGTTCCACGTGATAGTCATATTCTGATATAAAGTCTGAATTATTTAGCCAATTGTCACTAAAACTCAAAAAAGGAATAAATCTTTTTTCTTTGCATAAAATTAGAATGTTATAATATTCATATGGATTTTCTCAGCATACTTTGGGCTGGAGAAGAAATTCAGATAATATCTCTACACATTTCTATTGGTGTGTTTTGTAGTAAACAAGGACATTTTGTTATTACTATTCCAAGGGTGTTTGTTGTTGCCAGTTACATGTGTAATCCAGGATACAGCATAAACACATACTACTTTTTCGTGAAGGAAATGGAAGCTATTCATTAGTTCTAGTTAAGCAGTCCAGTCCTTTCTGTCAACATGCCAAAACAAGGTCTCTTAGATTCATGGTAACACATTCAGTAACAAAGGAAATGTAAACGGTAATTAAGGACTACAGAGCAATTAGATCTTATCTAAGAACTTCAGGAACTGGCAGGGCATATCATACTAAGCAATGGCAAAACCAATCAATTTGTCAGTCTCTGCTGTTTTTATGTTGCAAATGCAAGAACAGCTGTGGAGAGAGTGTGCCGCGTGCCCATCATCATGCCAGTTTACATTATAATTCTTCAGAGATTGATTGACTTCTTCCTGAGACATTCCTGTTCTGTCTCAGACATCCATACTTGTAGAAGCAGCTAAGCATGTACAGCATACCTGTTCAAACTTTTAGTAATATAAAAAATAAGCTGTGTTGTGTGAAATTTGTCTTCTGTAAAACATAGCTCCTGTCTTTAAGAATCTAGAGTTGCAATTTCCCCTTTGTTGCCATTGTTAAATGCAAACTCGTGCAATGCATGAATTTTGAATATTTTCAGTTACACACAGATCATTTAAACAATCAAGCACGCTGCCAAAGCACATCATTTATTTTTCATAGTCTCTTGTGAGTATGTCATTAAAATTGTTTCACGTTATTAAACACCTTACATACTGAAACTCCTCCTGGTAAAATAAAAGGCCATAAGAAAGTCATAAAATATTGATCAGTTTATAGTTTATTGCTTGATTTACTTTTGTGAATAAGGCAGCAAAGAGACAGGTGAACAATAATGCAGAACAATATAAACCAGTAGTTACTTTAATGTACAGCAAAGGAGAAGCTTGAAAATAATTTACGTTTTCAGTCATAAGTTGTTACTTAGCACTATGACCTGCATAAAAATGTAATTTTGGGGAAAATTCTGTAGATTCTTATGTAAAAATTTTCCATTGGTAAGGTGTTACAGTGCTTCGTATCCTTCATTAAAGCTCCCTTTCTCCCGTGGTTAAATAAATCAGACAAAATTGCATTGGCAACCTGTCTTACGCAATGTACTCAGGAAGAAGGAGGGAACAATGCTGAGTACAAAATGAATTTTCCACATTCAAAAGTTCCCAAAGTGGCATCTGCACTTAGCTTTAGCAGTCAGGTGGTTTTAGCTAAAGAATGACAGGTACTGCATGTCTGTGTTATCTATTTTGAAGTCAGCGGTTTTGTGTCAATTAAACTAGAACACTCTTTTCTGTCTTCCATTTTTCCACCATCATCTCTTAGTGAGAGCTTGCTTACTGGGACAATCCTTCTTTATCCTTTTACTTTTTCTTTTTTTCCTAATGAAGTGATCTTTCTAGGACACAGATAGTAGTTTTCCAACAGAAATAAGTGACTTAGAATAAATGATAAAACCTTTAAAATTAACTCACCTCTAAGATCTAATTGTTTCCTATAGTAGTTTTGTTTGAACATGTTTTGTTTGTTTGTTTTGAGAGAGAGATTTTTTGCTATATGGTGTGTGAGCTCACCAGAGACAGAGAAAGAAAGAAATCATCTCCTGGAGGGAAGAGCTGTGCTGCAGTTCCTTCTCCAATATCCCCTTGGTATTTCGGGCATGCATACACATGTGCCCCGTGTGAGTTTCTTTTTTTCTTTTTTTTTTATTTTTTGGAGAGGTTTTTCACTATAGGACACATGCACTCACCAGACAGAGAGAGAGAGACATAGAGACAGAAAGCGAGAAATCATCCCCCAGGGGGGATGGTCATGCCGCAATCCCTTCTCCTCCATTCTCCTCTCGGGATCTTGGGCACGCACGCACTCGCGCCCGGCGTGAGTTTTAAGCCACCGGGTCCGGGATGCAAACCGCGGTCGACTACGTGGGAGTACAGCGACATAGCCATTACGCTAACTGCTGGTTCCCTGCCCCGTGTGAATTTAAGCCACAGGGCCCAGGACTCGCATTGCAGTATGCCATGTGGAAGCCCAGCAGCTCAACCACCATACCACCTGCTGGTCCCTTGAATACAATTTTTACTTTTATTTAAAGTAATTCAATTTTATTGAATGCTTTCTATGTGCAAGGGTCTGCTCTAGGTCCTCACTGCTCAATGAAGAATAAAACAAGCTCTCCATTTGTTGTCATCTCAGAAAGAACTTGGTCTTCTAGAAACAAGTGTCCAGAATCTTACATTATAGACTCAAGTATTAGAATCACATATTGCCTTGATAAAATCATGTGCACATCTACAACTCTAAATGGAGTTTAGTTTACAAACACTAAAGTATGTATAATTAAATATCAAAATTATTTTTCATATCTAATAATTATGTGCTGACTTAGCTAGAGTAAAGGACCATAGTGTTTTATACTCTATTCTTTCCAGACAGAATTTGTGGAGCTCTTTTTAAAAGTTCAATCTGAGAAAGATTCACATGCAAAACTTGATGAAACAGCATATTCCTTGCCTTGTTTGTCTTAATTATATAGAGAAATGTCCCATGTAACAACTGTGAACAGTTCATATTAATGTGAATATGGCTTTTCAAAGCAGTGTCTTCTGACAGGTTATCACTCATGTGACTTGATTTGCATGATCAACAACTAAAAAGAATTAGAAGGCAAGAAAACTGTGGTCTATATATCATAAGTTTAGTTTTCAAAATTTCTGCAAGCAAATCTATTTGCTGGACATCAAATTCACAACATAGACAAGGTGTAATTTATGCAATTGCTTTCGGGCAATGCAGAGATAAAAGGCTTAATTATTTATTATTGAAGGTCTAATTAATCTTCTGAAATACTTTTGTATAAATGAGAAGCAAGACCTTTATCATAAAGACAAAATATCAAGTAATCAGCAATATAAAAAGTGTACTCCATTGCAAATTCATGTTTGTTCTTAATGTCACCCACTCTATGTAATAGTGCCGATAACTAATGTAATATCTTTTTACTCCTCTTTGTTTTGACAGAAGTGGTTAGAACTTAATAAGGACATAGATTGCCTAAAACATATAAAAAATAATTCTGACTTTCATTTGCTTTAAAAATAAAGCATATATATCTGTGTATGTACGGGTTGGTCAAATATATATATGTGTGTGTGTGTGTATGTGTGTGCCTGTATATATATATATATATATATATATATATATATATGTGCATGTGTGTGTATATATGTGTGTGTGTGTGTGTGTATATATATATATATATATATATATGTGTGTGTGTGTGTGTGTGTGTGTGTGTGTATAGTTGTTGTTGTTGCTGTTTAATTGGTTTTGTTTTTGCTATAGGGCACCTGCACACTCAAGAGAGGTAAAAAAAGAGAGAGAAAGTGAGAAATCACTCCTCAGGAGGGATGGCCACCCCACAGTCCCTTCTTCATTCTTCTCTCTGGATTGTTTGGACATGGACACATATGCACCCAGAATGACTCTCAAACTTCTGTGTCTAGGACTCAAACCGCAGAGCCAGACATGTAGAATCCAGTGCCTTAATCGTCATACCACCTGTTGGCCTGGCTATGTATTTTAAATAGAGATCATGACAATAGATACATTTCTGATATCATTTCCGTCTCAGATAATGCTATTTATATAAAAAAATATTAAGATAATTAGACTGATATATGACTAGAGAGGTTTTTGCTATAGGGCACATGTATTTGCCAGAAAGCTCGAGAGAGACAGAGAAACAGAAAGCGAGAAATCATGCTGCAATGGGGAATGGCCATGGTGCAATCCTTTCTCCTTCATTCTCCTCTCAGGATCTTGGGCACACACACACATGCACCCGGCATGAGTTTAAGCCACCTGGTCCAGGACTCGAACCACAGTCAATTACATGGGGGTCCAGTGACATAGCCATTACGCCAACTGCTGGTCCCAAGAAAAATATTTTTATAAAGTATCACATATCTTATTTATACAGAATATGCATAACATTCTTGATTTAACAGATAACAAAATATGAAATATTAAATTAGCAAATTCTTAAAAAATGTGTCTTTTAAAAACATTCCTTTTATAAGATCAGATTAAATCTTTTCAGAAGAAACAATGAAAAGTGTTTACGATTGAGGAAATAATCTGAAAGACTTATTCAAATTGACAAAAAAGTATATGGCAGATTAAGATTTGCAACCATCATGCCAAGTTCTCTTTTCAGGCAGATAACGTGTTGTATTGCTGAGAACCTTGTGTAGGTCTCTTACACTTTCCTAAACTTCAGCTTCTTTGTCTTTGAAACCGAATATCTTGACCAAATATTCTTTGAAGTCCATTTGTCATTTTAAAAGTATATCTCTGTGCCTATTTTCAGTTTTTTTTCTTTTGATAAATCTGGTTTTTATTTTTTTACATTATTATTATTATTATTTATACATTCAATTGCTATACATAATTTAACTTGTAAAGAGAATTTACCCAATTAGAAATATACCTCAGACCAGTCCATATTAACATCTACAGGTATTAAACCATTTCTGTGTCCCACAAATGTCTTACCTCTTTTTTTCCTCCCTAATTTCCATGCTTACACACTTACCCTCTCTCATCCTCCTTCCATATTCTCTTCAGTGTCCAAAACTATTGTCAATACTTTAATGTCCTCTGGTCTTTCAGTCTCTACCATAGAATTATAGTTGTTATATGTAAAGTGGAAACATACAATGTCTCTCTTTCATAGCCTGAATTGCTTTGCTCAGCAATAAATCTTTCATATTCATCCACTTTCAATCAAATGCCAGGGTCTTGTTTTTTATGGCTGAATAGTATTCCATGGAGTATATGTGCCTCATTTTTTTAAATCTGTTCATGGGCCTTTGGATTGGTTCCATGTTTTAGCAATTGTAAATAATGCCTCAATAAACATAGATGTGCAAGCACTTTTCTGACTGAGCATTCTTCTGTTCTTTGGGTAAATACCTAGAAGTAGAATTGCTGGATCATATGGTAGTTCTATTTGTAGAACTTGAAGAACCTCGGTATTATTCTCCACAGTGGCTGGACCAAATTACTTTCCCACCAAAAGTGTAGGAGGGTTCTCCTTTCACTACATCCTGTCAGCACTTAACATTTTTTTTTAAATCTTAGTCATTCTAAATTGGGTTAGATGGTATCTCATTGTTGTTTTGATCTGCATCTCCCTTATGATGAGGGATGTTGAGTATGTTTTCATATAGTTTTTGGCTGTTTATTTGTCTTCCTTAGAGAGTTGTTTATTTAGTTAATTTTTCCATCTTTGATCCTTTTTTTGTGGGTAAGCCACTTAAATTCCCTGTGTATGCTGGTTATCAGTCCCTTATCTGGGGTATAGCTTACAAAAATATTCTTTATTTCTGAAGGTTGTCGATTCTCACAGATTACTGTGTCTTATGCTGTGCAGAAACTTCTTAATCTGATGTAATCCAACTTGTTTATTTTGGGAATTATTGTCTGTGCTTTGGGGGTCTTATTTAAAAAGGCTTTGCCTACCCAAATGTCTCCCAGAGTTTCTCCAGTGTTTTCCGCCAGTAGTTTTATAGTTTGAGGTCTCAGGTTTAGATCTTTGTTTCACTTTGAGCTGATTTTTGTTAATGGTGAGAGATAGAGGTTCAGATTCCACATTCTGTAGGTGGATATCCAGTTTTTCCAGCACATTGGCTAAAGAGGTTTTCCTTTTCCCACTGGATTGACTGGTACCCTTAATTGAAGATCAATCAGCTATAGTTTTTACTTTACTATCTCCATTTTTTTCCTCAAAATAACACTTTTTTTAAAAAAAAATTTTTTTTCCATTTAAAAAATTAACTTTTAATCATTGTACATCTGTCATAAATGTACTATTCAATGAGTTATAGCAAATGTTTACAGCACTATAACCAAAATTTCTCTACTTTCTGTCTCACCATCTCTCTCTGGTACACACACATACCCTTTAACAATTGAAAAGAAGGAGGAGGAGAAGGAGGAGGAGGAGAAGTAGAAGAGGAGATGGACAGTACTGGATGATTTGACATAGGCAGACTCACAGCTGGTCAAATGCCAGCAGTCAAGGGGTGTCGAATCTAAAGTACTATCTGGGTTCCTGGACTATCTCTAAGGTGGCTATTAGGATTTCATTTAAAAGCTCCATCCCTTCACCTCCACACAGTCTAGTCCTATGCCAGTTCTTGCTTTACTCCTTAGTGCTACTGTTTTTTGTTTTTTTTTTCAAGAAGCTTTTTGCTGTAGGGTGGGTGAGCTTGCCAGACAGACAAAGAGAGACAGAGAGATAGAAAGCGAGGAATCACCCCCCCCCCCCCCCCCGCCCAGGGGTGATGGCCAGGCTACAATCCTTTCTCCTCCAGTCTCCTCTCCGGATCTTGGGCATGCATGCACAGGTGCCCAGCATGAGTTTTTTAAGCCACCGGGTCCGGGACTCAAACCATGGTTGGCCACATGGGAGTTCAGTGACATAGCCATTACGCTAACTGCTGGTCCCCCTTAGTGCTACTATTAACCCTAGTCATTCTCCACCAAGTCTTATTTTGTTCCCAAACTGAAAGCTCAGGGTCATTCAGAAATATCTGGAAACATCTGTAATCAGCATGCTTGTTACATCTAGGGGCCTGGCTTCTCCTGGGAAGAAGCCGGGGTTGTTGCTAAATATCATAAAATAAACAAGATAATGCCCTACAACTAATATAAGAGTTCAAAGTGTCAATGGTACCTAATCTCACCTAGAAAATAGTTTACTCATTTATTTTGGTTTGTTTTGTTTTTGGCCCATACCACTGGAATATAAAATCCACAAAGACGGAGACATTTTATTTTCTGTCCTCTGTTCCATGCCTAGGAACTAGAGGTACAAGGTTACAAGTAATAATATTTTGCTTTAATGACAAAGAGTCACGTAACTTTGTCTTTTTAAGGCAATAATACTTAAGATAATCAGAAAGATTTTGTAGGGCTGTAGACTGAACATTTTATTAATTATGCTATTGTCTTTAATGTAATATGCAAAAAAGTATGCTTATTTGTAAATACATGCTTTTTTTATCGTTGCCAAGTACTCAACAGAGAGAGATAGATATAGACACAGAGAGAGGGAAAGTGAGAAATCACCCTCCAGGGACAGTGGCTACACCACAATCATGTCTCTTACGTTCTCCTCTAGGGATCTTGGGCATACACATACATGCACCGGGTGTGCTTTTGTTTTCTGAAGAAGATTTTCTAGTGGGTTCTATTTCAGAAGTTCAGGTTATTTTTGAAAAAAATGGTAAAATTATTCATATGAAGGTTTAAATAGAAACCAAACCATACATGTATTTTTATATTTATATCTTGGGACGCAATATATATGAAAAAATGTTAGAATTATTATACTGAAATACATTTCAGTAATGCCAGATCTGTAAAATATTTTAGCTGATGTATAGTATTCAGAAGACATTAATAAATTGCTCTGCCATAAGCCATTAAAGAGAGATTTTTTTCTGTGAAGTGTTTATGCATATTTTATCACATTGAAATCTTTTTATCATAGATTATATAAATAAGAAATGCATTTGCTTTATCACTCATGATTAAGTAAATTGTCATTTTTGAAATTGTAAAGCATGATAGCTATGATCATTCTCACTGAAAACTTATTATTTTGTACTTATTTAAAATGAATTAAATATGTAGCACATTTCAGGTGTTTGTCATTATTGTAAAGACTTGATCATATATCCTAATCTCATTTGACTTTAGACTTTTCAGGTGTAAAATGAAAAAATACATTTCTGTGCAGGGTTGTTTTGAGGATGAATGAGACAACAAAACACGTAGGAGGTTAGACTAGGGAGACTTTCATATACTAGGAGCTGCAAAGATTTTATTTAACTTTATTCATTTATTTATTTAATTTGTCCAGAGAGTGAGAGACAAAGAGAGAGAGAGAGAAATAGAAAGTGAGAAGTCAAGCCTCCAATTCTGAGACTCAAACTGTGGTTGGCCATGTGGGAGTCCAGCATCCTTAACCACCACACCATCTGCTAGCCCCATAAGTTCTTGATTAAAAAAACTTGGATGCATAACACTTTTCATTCACAGATGTATGCTTTCTTGTTCATTGGAATGTATGTGATATAGAATAGATTTCTTGGAAAAATATTATAATCATGTATTAGAATTATATTTGAACCTTGCAGTAAGAGAGAGAATAATGGCCATGATGGATGGCGGTGGGGAAAAATGGTAGCACAATAAGGAGTTAGTATCCTACAGGACTATCACTTGAAGATTATTTTGAAGATTATTATGTCAGTCAGTTGAGTAGGCAACCCTAACTTCCCATAAGGGGGTTTTAATTTCATTAATGTCTATCAGAATAAAATTTAAGTTTTTACTTCAGAATACCAATTAGTCCATAACGGCTGAATTACATCATGCAAAAATGTTCTATATCAACAAGGTTTGAGATGATTTACTTTGTCAAATTCCAATGAGAAAAGATCTGTTTATATGGTTTTATGTGAAAATTGTCAATTGAAGTGGTTACTTATTTGTTTCCTGTTGAAGCTCATGTAGATGATGAAAATCAGCTAAGATATAATTTATATAATACATTTCATAGTCATAATTACCAGTAATATCTGTACATACATTGATATGATTCTTCCTACATTACAGAAAATTTTTCAAACACAATCCCACTGTGATTCAGTTTCCATGAAAGATATTTTATATAGTTTTAGGGCCTGGATATTTTCTGTCTGCTTAAATATATTTTCTTTTTCTTTCTTTTTTCTTTCTTTCTTCTTTTTCTCTGTCTCTCTCTCTCTCTCTCTCTGTGTGTCACACACACACACACACACACACACGCACACACACTCTGTATAGATAAGTGCAATGAAAGACATTAATTAATACATACAACCTCCTGGTTTGGTTCTAATGTAAGCAATGCATACCAGTTGAACCGAAAGACTCTCCATCCAGAAAATTCCTAGGGAGAGAATTGTGGTGCTATATTTTTTATTACTTCTACATTCTCAAAAATTATCATAATGATAATTTGCTGCAATGTTACCTGTTATGTTGAGAGGGTAGAGATTAAGAATCCCTTGCTGAGTCTCTGGCATTTTCCCACATGGTCATTGCTGTGAGTTCACATGACTTGAAGTGGAATCTAACTAAATCATAACACTGGACCTTATCTTACTAGGACATGTTAGGCACACGTATGCCCGCATGAGTGGATCTTGTTCCATAGTAGTAGCTCTTGCCATATCTAATAAAGTTAAATTCTTTAAATGTTATTTTCCCTGCAAACTTGGTCAACTTAATCATATCAGAAACAAAGGTAAACTGACTCAAAAATTATTAACCTAACTATATTTTGTCTTCTTTAAATGTTTCTTTTTCTTTTATCCATAGGGCACTTGGGCTTGCCAGAGAGAGATAGAGGGAGGGAGTGAGAAATCACTCCCCAGGGGAATGGCCACACCATAATCCCTTCTCCTCCATTCTCCTTTCAGGATTTTGGGCATGCAGGCGCACGCACCATGCATAATTTTCAAGCTTCCAGATCCAGGATTTGAGCCACGGTCAACCATGTGCGTATGGAGTACCTTAACCACCATGCCACCTGCTGGGACCAATGTAACTAAATATATTTGTATAGAAAGAGTAACATGAACCAATAAGGGAACTTCAAGTAATCTTTGTACTTTCTATTTTGGGAAATTGATACATATTTATTACAAAGTAATTTTAGAACCTGTTAGAGAAGCTACCTGGGAATATTTAATCGTTTTAAAATGTGGGGAGAAGGTGGTAGGTAAGGTGCTGGACTCCCACATGGCAGACCATGAATTGTGGTTTGAAAATCACACTAGGCTTGTATACATGTAGACTGCATATACATGTGGATATACATCCCACCAGGGAATGATTTCTTGTTTTCCTCTGTCTTTCTGTTTCTATCCAGTGAGCATGTGTGCCTACAAAAACCAAAAACAAAAACAAAAAAAAAGATAAAAGAAGAAAAAAAGTGATATTTAACATCATGTCTTTTTTATCAGGATGGTTAAGATTTTTCTAACCTTGCTCTATTGTCAGATAGGCTATATTTCAATTGTTACAGTTGTACTGCAATTCTCTTGAGAGACATTTGCCCATGTGAGCAATTTTTCACTTTAAAATTTATTATACAGTACTTTTTAAAAAATTCTTTTAGTCTCACCCAAGGAAATCTATGCCTTTCCTTAATTTTGATGAACTGCAATAATGTGGGAATCACTGTGAGGAATTCAGTTCTTCACTTTCTAAGAGTGGTGATCTGAAACCCAGATTTTATTTTCTCAGTGGATTCTGAGATACCTGCTACCAAGAATTAAACAATCAACAAGAAATTTTAAAAACTCAATAGCCAAAATGTTTCTAGTTTTTGTCTTCTTACATACAGGTTTTTAGAAAAGCATTAATTCTAAATTGCATAAATCTACCTTAAAGATCAAGGATAAAGTTAATTAGGTGTAAAAAGGAGAGTGGAGGGAACCAGCAGTTGCAATGGCTGTGTCACTGGACTCCCACATAGTCGACCGCGGTTCGCGTCCTGGACCCAGTGGCTTAAAACTCACGCCGGGCGCGTGTGCGTGCGTGCCCAAGATCCCGAGAGGAGAATGGAGGAGAAGGGATTGCCTTGTGGCCATCCCCCCTGGGGGGTGATTTCTCGCTTTCTGTCTCTATGTCTCTCTCTGTCTGCCTGGCAAGCACACATGCCCTATAGTGAAAAACCTCTCCAAAAAAAAAAAAAAAGGAGAGTGGACTTTATTCACCATTAGAAAATAGAGCATTGCAAATAATGAAAGTATTATCAGATAAATACAACACAAATCAATTTTCTCTGGTTTTCACCTAGTCCTAAGAACATCTGCTCTGTTGACCCAAGCAATCTATTTCTCAAATTTATAGGTTTCTAACTGAAATATTCCTAGATACCCTGGGTATTTCAGTTCCTAGATGTCATGATGACAAGCTACTCCAGAAGCACCTTCGCTGAAGTTATCTTCTGCAGTATCGATGGTTGAATGTGCCGCATTCGGGCTCTGACCTACAGCTCACAAGAGTCTTCGTGTAGGTGATGAGACTAACTATCTCAGATGAATTTATTTTAGCATCTAAAAATATCAGACTGGAGAAGAGTGAGATTCCTTACCAGGAGTGTATCACCTAAGTACATCTGCTTATATGCAAGACATTTCTAAGTTAGGCAAGGAATGGTAAGGAATATAATACATTAAAAACAGAGCTACAGATTTTTCTGCAATATTCAGGCTTCATCATGAAAAATACTTAAGACATTTTGGGACATAATAAGATATTATGAGATTCGAAATCCATTTGAATCCACAAATCGATGCCCCTGTTATTCATAAGACTTCTGTAGGTTTCTTGGCAAATAAACACAGCAATGTAATAAAAATGGTCTTTTGACATGATACCCGAAAAACATATTTGCTGTATTACATGTAACATGAGTGCATGTATTTCCCTCAGGAAGGTAAAGAGGTAAATTCTCAAATTTCACATGCCTTATGATTAAGAGACGATATCATACATTACATACTGGCTCCATATCCTTACACTTTCTTTTTTTTGGAGAGGTTTTTGCTATAGGGCATGTGCGCTCGCCAGAAAGACAGAGACAGACAGAGAGATAGAAAGCGAGAAATCACCCCCCTGGGGGGATGACCACGCCGCAATCCCTTCTCCTCCATTCTCCTCTTGGGATCTTGGGCACGCACGCACATGCACCGGGCGTGAGTTTAAGCCACCGGGTCCAGGACACGAACCGCGGTCGACTATGTGGGAGTCCAGCGACATAGCCATTACGCTAACTGCTGGTCCCCTTACACTTTTATTGTCATATGCAACAGAATGCAATGACTGGTTCTGTTATAACTTCTGGTGACAGGAATTATTCACCATACCTTCCTCTACCCTCCAGCACTTAGGTATGGCTATTCAAACTTTTTAAATAACTTAAAAGAAATAAACCTTTATCTTACAAATGAAAACTCTAATTGAAAGTCGGACTAGCCACTCCAATGGCTATCTCCTGCCAAGCTCCAATAAAACCAACTTCAAGAAGAGAAAAGCAAAAATACACATCTTCACAGTAATATATCAATGGAATCTGATATTTTCATTCCCCTCCAATGGTATATATCCAACACCACTGGGAAGTATTTGCCTTGGCAAAGATAATTACATTGGAAGGAACCTTCAACTTTTCTTTGCCGGCTCTTGAATTCAGGTCATGTCAAAACTTGTTTCACAATGCTTCAGGTTTCAGTAGTTATTTGGAGACCAAATATATTTTTTGGGATCCCAAGACATGCCCATCACATGTCAGTTATGAAAATTGTGATAAACATGTGTTTAGACTCAGAGGGACTCTGATCAATATATATGGAAATACTATGTACCAAAGAATTAAATAGGATTGCTTTGGTCCTTGACCACTGTTATACAGTCAAGGGTGAAGGATGTCATACTAATTTTCCTTGAAGTCATTTAGCATATATATATATACTTTCAACTTCTATATCCATTGTGTAATATATGTTGGAAAAGTTTTGCTAACTTATAGTGAAGTATTAGCATGCCAAAGTGTATCACTTATTTTGGGTGTACTATGTGTCAAGCACTGTACAAAGCCCATGGTTATATTATTTGTAATTAACCCACTGTCAGGTTTAATTTTATGTGACTATTTGCCCAGGCAACAATGGGCCCAGATATCTGTGTGTGTATCTGTGAAAGTGTCTGCGAATGGGATTAGCATTTAAATCATTAAAGTGGGTCGCATGTTACTAGGCCTCAACTAATGGGCTGAAAGCATGAATAGGGTAAGAATGCTTGCCAATCCATAAAGAATTTTTCCTTCCTGACTGCCTTCTATATAGGACATCCTTTTGCCCTCCCCCCTCCCTCCCTCCCCCCCCCCCCCCCCGCCCCCGCCTTTGAATTCAAACTGAAACATTGCACAGAGTCAGCCTGTCTGGACAGGTTCTGTGCCATGGGCTCCCTGGGTATCCAGTCTGCTGACTGCAGATCTTAGGACTTCTCAGCCTACATAATCAGGTCACCCAATTCCTTATTTCTCTGGAGAATCCTAATTTATACACTTACAGACCTCTAACGATTTTTGTGATCATTTTTATTGAATAGTTTCTTTCTTGTTTTGTATGTTTGTTTCCCTCAAACAGAACTGCTTAGAAGGAGAGGTTAAATTATCTGCCTAAATCTGCACACTTAGAAGTGAAGAAGCACAATGACAAGTTCAACTCTGTTTGCCTGTAAAAGGAATAGTCTCTTTACTAAACTATACTCTGTACCCTTTAAGGGAGTTCTTGTAGGACATTCAAATTCTACTCTTATAGATAGTCAAAGCATCATAGATATTTAAAAAATATTTGTGTATTTTATATAAATTCGATTCAATTGTAGGCCCAGCCCTCAGTGGTGCAGTTTGTAGAATATGGGGCTGTAGAGCTGGAAGTCACATGGCTGACTATGGGTTCAGAACTCAAGATCAACCTGAACCATGTCAGGTGTGAGGACATCCCAAGCCCTGAGAAGCAGGATGGGCTTGGGAAAGGGGAATCAAACAGGATAATATCCCGTCAAGAATGCTCTCTCTCTCAAGCTATCATTAAAAAAGAGAAAAAGACAGAGATTCAATTAAAGCTAAGGTTTTCTCAGAAACTCATCATGTGAAAATAGGTCAAATTCTCACGTTCTCCGGTTACTATGAAGTATTTAAGGTTTCCTGTATGTCATATAAAGCATATTAAGTGATCTTAAACAAAGTTTATTTTAATTCCATTTTGTATGAGTATCAGGTGTCAAAAATATAGACAGAAAATGAAATTCATGAATGCATTTGTATGACTGTAGTTTAATTAAACTCAGCAAAGTCACAGCAGGAAAATGACTTCTGGTTATGCAAAAGAACATTTGTAAGCCAAGGGAACACTGCCATGAGGAATATCAACTTTTTGCCTGAGGAAAGAAAAATGCTATGCTTATTTCCTAGTCCTAAATGTAAGTCAATATTGTGAATTCATTCATCTCTTTTCTATTCACATTCAGTATGAAAAAATAATACAAATGTCATGTTTAAACATTTCTATGTTTTCAAAAACATTGTCAAAATGACACTAACAGATACCGCAAAGCTATTATCATTTTGTTTGTTCAGTAAGTAGTGACACTAAAGTTGCTTATTGGTTTAAATTAAAAATAATTGTGGGAGGACCAGCAGTTGGCATAATGGCTATGTCACTGGACCCCTATATAGTCAGCTGCGCTTTGAATCCCAGACCTGGTGGCCCAAGACCCTGAGAGGAGAATGGAGGAGAAGGGATTGCAGTATGGCCATACCCCCTTGGGGTGATTTCTCGCTTTCTGTCTCTCTGTCTCGTTCTGTCTTTCTGATGAGCACATGCGCCTTATAGCAAAAAACCTGTCCAAATAAATAAATAATAATCATGGGGCCAGCAGGTTGCATAATGGTTAGGTCACTGGACTCTCACGTAGTCAACCGTTGTTTGAGTCCCAGACCCAGCAGCTTAAACTCACACCAGGTGTGTGTGTGTGCATGCCCAAAATCCTGAGGAGAATAGAGGAGAAGGGATTGTGGCACGGTCATCCCCCCCGTGGAGGGTGAGGGGAGTATTTCTCACTTTCTCTCTTTCTGTCTCTCTCTGTCTCTCCGATGAGTGCATACACCCTATCGCAAAAATCTCCATCTCAAATAAAAAAAAAAAAATTCATAAGACAGGGCTCAATCTCCAGACTGTGGATAAATGTTTCTTAGATTAGAATTATTAAAATCTCCATACATGTACTAAATATACTTGTACATTTTATACATTGTCTTACTCCTCCATTAGTACCAACATAACTCTTGATCAATATATTTTATTTTATCTAATCTTGTTAGTTGTCTCCATTGTTGATGTGTACTTCTGAAATATCAGGGCTACTAATTTTTCTTTGTATAAATTAAGAAAACTGTAACATACTGATTTTCTTCTTTTACATTTGCCAGTTATTTCTTAAAACTGCAGGAAGCTTCTATCACTTCTAAGGAAGTTTTCATTGTGCTCTACATAGTGGTTTTAATTATGTATCTAATTGAAGTATAAATTTATTCTTTTTTTTAAAGTTACTTAATTTTATTTATTATTAATATTTAATATTTTAATTGCTATCAGGCCCACGCACTCACGAGAGAGAAACAGAGAGAGAGGACAAGTAAGTAAGAAAGCTAGCTGCCACATCCAGGATTCAAACTGCAGTTGGTCATGTGGGAGTTCAGTGCCTTAACTAACATGCCACCTGCTGGCCCTAATATACTCTTATTTACTATCATTAACTCTTCTCTTAGCAGCCAGAGAGGTCTTCTTAGAGATATGTCACATCATATCACTCACCTGCTAAAATTCTTTTCAGTGGCTTTAAAACCCAGAAACATGGCTTCCAGGATATAGGCTATCATGGCCTCACCCTGCCTTGAAACGACACCTGGTCCTCCCACCATTCTGAATTCCCAGCAGCCACTTCATTCCTTATGCTGTTTTTATTCAGTCTAAGAGTCTAGGCTACCTCAGAGTCACAGAAGTCTTCTTATAGATTTTTTTTTAATTGACTAGTTCTCTAATTTAAGTATTTACCCCCACAAGAATATGACTCATTGTGTCTAGAAAGTAAATATTTGTTGAATATATGAGTGAATATACATATCATATGTCCCACTAGGTGCCAAGTACTGTCAGTTCCTGAGAAAAGTGATACAAATAAAGCATATCCTTACTCTCAAGACTAAAGAGTAAATAAGTTACAGACAGAACAAGAGGCATAGTCATGTTTTAGTGTTGGTCTCATAAAGCAATGACATTGTGCCAAGTTAAATATTACAGCTCTTTCTCATGCTATCTTATTTTGGGGCAAGTGATTGTCCTACTAATGACCGAGTGGTACATCTGCAAGTTGAGGATGATAACATCTACTATGTAAGATTATTTTGAGGAATAAGGGAATTTCAATAAATGTCCATTATGATTATTGTTATTATTTTTCTATATTTCTGATGTAGTTTTTCAATCTATGCTTCCGTTTAAGGTCCTCGTCAAGATGACAGCACAAACCTCTCTGTCCTACATCCAACTATAATCTCTACGTTGGCCCAATGCCTCTTCCAGTGACTCCCAAAATGCTTACAAAAAAAGAAATACATAAAAATGTTCAACTGAAATCAAATGGAAACTTAAAAGCAAGTAGAATAATATGTCTTCCTCAGAGAGATGAATTAGTGGCTCTCAGAACTACCTCCACCTTGCCCAACTGCAATGGGCACCATTACATTGCATGTATTCGCTTACAATAGAATACAAATGATGCTTGACTTGAACCATCTAGTCCAGTGGAATGAGCGAACAATCCTAACAGCATGATGATATCTACAGTAAACTTTACTCAGATGCATGAGTAGAATAAGAAAAAAAGGTAAAGTAGAGGCATCCAAGATTTTCCATCCAAAAATGAACATTTCTGTATGGGTCCTAACTATATCAATTATTTATTACTTACTTAAAAGTAACTTAAGATTAAGTTAAAGTTAAAAGTAGTTTTTACAGTTATTTCTCCCAGAATATTTGTCATAAATTTATATTGAGCAATACCACATGATTTTTTTGTGTTTATTGAAATGATCATATGACTGCTTTTTTCTGGTAATGTCATAATGTTTACATCTTCTCTAATATAAAGCTAGTCTTCAATCAAATCACTTCAGTTGTGGAATAATATATTTAAAAACCTTTGGGTTTGACTTGGCAGTATTTTGTTTACGTTTTTTGCATCTAGGTTTATAAGGAAAAATGTATTTCTGGTTGTCTTTTTCATTATGCCTTTCTCATTTTAATTAACTGGAAACAAAACAAGTTGAAAAATATCTGCTGTTTCTATTCTGTGAAACAGTTTGCAAAATACTTCCCTGATGTTACATACTATTTTAAAAGAATTTTGGTTTACTTTATAGGAAAATAGTAAAAATATTTCTGATCTAAAACTTCTATTTTCTTCTTAAAATAATAGTGCTGTGTTTGCATGTCAAATAATTTAGTTCCCCAGCGTAATATGAGATTAATTTACTCGGTTTCAGCTATGTAAAACCTATAAAAATAAATTAAGCTTGGATATTTGTTAATAATCATAAATTGTTTATAAGATTAGCTATTTTATTTAGAATGCTATTCTAAGAAAGTGTAGCTCTGATTTGAAATTACAAATTTATAGATAGTAAAAAATTGAGTCCTGATATTCAGAATTTGTTTTGAGTAATAACTTGCAATTTTAATTCTACACAGTACATTTCCAGTAATCTTCATGCATTCTCATCTGAAAAAAATTATCAATTTGCTTTAATTAACAAACATATATAATATGTGCTAAATAAGTGATGAAATATAAAGAATTATTAAACCACTCAGATTAGACTATAATCAGTATACTATTATTTGTTGGAGAATAATCCATAGACATTGTTCGGTTAACTGATTTCTAGGTCTTAAGAATTAATTTTACATGGAAACTTTATTTATTAAAAAGGCATACAACACTACAACAAAGTCATTAAAATATATAATAAACTATAATGCATATTTTTGTCATAAAAGATTATAATATCCATAGTTTAAAGACCCTTTTATGGATAGCCAGTCCTTAAATAGAGAATAAGGAAAAGAAATACCCAAGAATTAATTTATACAAAACCTTATAGTGTAGAACACTCATTTCTTTCATCACTTTTTTTAAGTTAATGTACCATCATAAGGGACAGTCAATTAAAATTGTTTAAAAGCAATAGGAAGAATGATGAAAACTAGCAATATTTATTGATTGATATCCAGTCTGTTTATTTTTGTATAATAAAGAAATATGTGCCTCAGATTAATCTCAATATACTTGTAAGTAAAATTGGGTCAAGGAGTAACTGTTGCCTGGAGATGATGATGATGATGATACATGATAGAATGTGCACATCTTCATGAGAGAGAGAGAAGAGAGAAATACTTAGAAACATCCTCCACCAGGTTCGGACAGCTGTGATCTCTTGCTCCAGACCTGCAGCTCACTAGGATCCTGGGTGCACATGTCTGCATGCACCTGTTGTTTTCATGCAGACCTGACTGGGGACTGAACTATGGTCAGCATGTGGCTTTCAGCTCTATGGAGTATCCAAAATGCTACTGGCTGCATCAAAAAAGGCCGAGTCAGGGATCAGCAGTTAGCATAATGCCTATGTCGCTGGACTCCCATGTAGTTGGCCACGGTTCGAGTCCCGGACCCGGTGGCTTAAACTCACGCTGGGCGTGTGTGCATGCGTGCCCAAGATCCCGAGAGGAGAATGGAGGAGGAGGGATTGTGGCGTGGCCATCGCCCCAGGGGGTGATTTCTCACTTTCTGTTTCTCTGTCTCTCTCTGTCTTTCTGGAGAGCACACGCGCCCTATACGAAAATCTCTGCAAAAAATGGAGGGAAAAAAAAAAAAAAGGCTAAGTCAGAGATTATTATTTTTTAAATCAAGAGTAAATTTATATAAAGCTCTTGTTTAAATTATTGCTAATTTAAACACAATTCAAAAGTATATATATATATATATATATATATATATATATATATAATACACACACATATATATTATACACACATACACACACCCACACACATACACACACATATACATGTGCCACAACTGACTAATTGAATGAGTTAGAATAGTGAGCCTGTTTCCTTTCTCATAAAATAAGTAGGTCAGTAATGTTCACTTATCTCAGAATATCTTTCATAAGGAATGCTGATAAAATGCTTAAAACATACCATAAGCTTTAAGTAAACTTAAAATTATGATATGTTGGCTAGATTCGGTTAATCATTTTGCCTCTTCTCCAACTCTTACTTAATAATACAGATTCTGTTTAGATTACTTCAGCTGATTTTTAACGGCAAGAAGTTGATTTCTTCAGACATTTGGAGGACATTTAATTGCCTCAGCCTGGTAGTAGGTAAAAAATCACTGCAGTTTCCAAAAATTAAAACTGCTCTTGTTTCTCAGATATAGGATAAGCAATTTCAGAGATGTCATTCTGGAAAGTGACACCTGTATTGTGGACATGCTTGGTAGGTGCTATCAGGGACAAGCTGACAATACGTAAGACAAGAAAGGTGACAAGGACAGGTACCTAAAGTAACTTCACTCAGAGCAAAGGAGACACCGAGGTTAAGTTGAGATTTCTGGTGACAAGAGAATATATACATTTTAAAAGTCTGTAAGTAGATGAAAGCATTAAACATAAAGTTAAGAAATAAAAAAAATTAAAAAGAGAAAATTTCCTTCACTAACAGGCACATAATATATCATTTAATAATAGTAAAAGTGAAAAGAAAATACTTTTCCATGTTTTTATTCATTTCTTTATTTTTTTTCTCAGAAGAAGAAATCTGAATGAGCCAAGGAAAAGGGCACTCATCTTCTCTGTATAATGAAGTTGAAAAGGATGAAGCGGCCTGTGGCATGGTGGTCAGGGTGGCCGGTGAGGATGAGTTTCACATCCAGTAGGCTGAAAAATACTCTGGGCATGAGTGCATGCACTAAAAATCCCTAAAGGAGGAGAAATTGAGGAGAATGGATTATTGTGTGACCATGCCCCATGGGAGTCTGTAGAGAAAATAGAATCAGGAAGGTTTAGTCTGGCTCCTTCACATCCTATCTTGCCATGTTTGAAGGTCACAGGGTAAACAACGTATGTTATTAGTTGCAGTGTGGTTGCGTGCCTGTTATGCAATTATGACTTTGTTGTTTTACAACTGTTGGATGTAACACGCATGTGCATGTGAAACGGTTTGGTTTGGGCAATAAGCCACTATTGTCTGCATCCCCTTTAAGAGAAAGAGAGCACCTGGCTTCTCTAGTTTGGGCAATGAGCCACTACTATCTGCATTTGCATTCCCTTTAAGAGAAAGAGAGCACATGGCTTCACTAGCCTCGCTCAGCTCAGCCGTGCTCAGCCTGGCTCAGCCCTGGTGAGCCCTCACGGTCTCTGCTAGGCTGAGCTCAGCTGAGTTTCACTGTAACTCTGTGAACTCCAGAACGAAGCCCTTCTGAGTGCTTTCTGCATGTGTTATAAGCCCCAAGGAAGAGGAAGTGCTTGCCAACTATGAGTTCTGTGAGTGTTCCTTGAACTCAGCCAATAAGCAATGTGACATCAGTGCTTCCTGTCTTTTTCCAGCTCCCTGCATCTTGTTCAATCCATCCTTTGGAGGAGAAACAGTAAGCGCTTTCTCACTTTCCCTCTCCCTATGTCTCTCTGTCTATCTCTGTCTCTCTCCAAGAAGTGCATGCACCCTCATGCACTTTTATATCTAGTCAATGTTATATGTGATGGACCTTACATACACTAGGTATTTGATAAAAATAATAACTCTCATCGGTGCCATCAAAACATGTTAATAATCTCAAAATTATCATATCATCCATTTTTCTTCAATTCTCACTCATTCTATTAGTTTGGGAAGAAGAAATCATTATCTTCTGAGTCTCCTTTAGAGAGGTAATGCCACATGCAGGAAGTATATAATAAATACAAGTATATAATAAAAGAATTAGCTAACACATTTTTAATGCAATATTTACACACTCAGACCTATATTTTCCTTATTTTTTTTACGTTCTCTCTCTCTTTTTTTTTTTTTTTTTTTTTTTTTTACTTTTCAAATATTTGTCCCATTTTGGCAACAGATCTTTACTTCTTTCCTCTCGTTCTTTTCCTTGCACTCCTTCTTCTCCCTCATCTAATAAACCATGTAGAAAAGCTGGTATATAACGAAAGGCTAAAATAATTGATAGCTTTTAAATTTTTTTCAGAGAAAAACAAATATACTCATTGCTTAAATCAAATTAATGATCATCTTGAATTTTTCATCTGTCCACCACTTAATCCTCAACATTTTTACTGTAGTCGTCTGACACAGTTCAGTCAAGTTAAATAAATATCTTTGGTAAATTTTTTAATAAAAGCCAACATAACTGGGTGAATAAAACTCTTTTTCTCTAAAGATTTCATTATAACTTCATCATTAACTGCTTAAACTATGTTTAACAAATTAACTTTACATTGCATAAGTCATCTTCATAAAGGATAATAAATGTTTGAGAGTTTAGTAAAAGTCAAACACCAATACATGCAATATGGCTCATAAATACTGGGCTTTCATCAGGAGAAGTATACATTTTCAGTATCAGCAAAGCTTGATCGTTATTATTATTGCACAAGCTTTCTTTTAAAAATTATAGCTGTTGATAAGATATTGTCTAAAAGTGAACACTTCTACCCTCTTTCCTCATCTAATGCTTTCTCAAGTCCCTGTTGCTTCCAACCATCTTTACAATTTACATTTGGTTCTAAAATTTTATCAACTGGTAGATGACAAGACAATAAGATAGCACTGATATAATTGCTGTGTATGTGTGTGTATTTAATTTATCAGGGCTTGAGACCTGAGAACATACCTTAGAACTTTTACGAAAATGATCATGGAACCTGGGAAATAAATACTTCATAAAGCATGCAGTGTTTGCTATGTAAGGTATGTTTTTGTGGGTTTAGCATGTTGCATAGTGGTTAAGATACTGGACTCCCATGTGGTTGACCACAGTTCAAATCCTGGACCAGGCAGCTTGAAACTCATGCTGGGCACATGTGCATGCATGCCCAAAATCCTGAAAGGAGAACGGAGAAGAATGGACTGTGGTGTGACCACCCCTGGGGGGTGATTTCTTGCTTTCTGTCTCTCTCTTTCTCTCTGTCTTTGTGGCAAGTGTATGTGCCCTATAGCAAATATCTCTCAAAAAAAGAGATATGTTCTTTTTTAAGTTTATTCATTTATTTATTATTTCTTCTGTAACAGAGCATTGTGTGCATGAGAAAGACAGGCACCGTCATAAAGATCTGCTCATTCCATGATGCCCTTCCTCTAGCCTTCCAGCCAATCAGGATTCGGGTGCATGTACATTCAGTGTGTTTTCAGATTGACTCAAGATTTGAGTCCATGGGCAGACAGGATGCATTTAGCACTCCATATCAGTGCACTACTGCCTGTGTTACTGAGTCTAGACAGTGTCATATGGAAATTAATGATACTATAAATTAATTTTGTAAAAGTTAGGGCAATATTAGTATATATGTTATTAAAACTCAATTAAAATTAAGATCATATCCTGGTATAGCATGTCACATGAAACTGAATATTCTTGATATATATTCAAAGGAGTTGTATAACCTGTACAAGCGTAAAGGCACAACAATATTATATGTAATCGACTTTTAGTAAAGCTATAAATCAGCAGTGGTAGCTCTTCAAAAATAATTTTCCACAATTTTACTTCAAAATGGTCATTGACCTTTAAGTTGATATAACCATCCAAACTTCAAAGCCACTCAGTTCATATTCCATTTGTTGCTGGAATCCTCTTATGAAAGTAGAGTATGACTCAATCAAATATTGGCTTATATTAATCATAGGTACCTAAAGCAAAGAAGATGATTTACACACTCAAACCAAATCAAGAGCGACCTAACTATTGGGTCATCGGAAAAGCCGTAATGCATTGTTTTGTATAGAAAAAAAAAGAAAAATATGTCATGACTTTTCCAATGACCCAATATAAAACATTGCTAATATTCTTCCAAAATAGTTTTAAGGAACTAATAAATTATAATTTAAACCTATATTATTCTATTTGATGCAATTATTTAACAATTGCATTTAAGATCATGCAATCTTCATTTGCTAAAGGAAAAAAGATCTTAAACATTAAAAAGTTAAAGTTTATATCTCAGCAAAATGTAACAAAGCTATGTAAAACTAAGAGACTTAGTTCTATCCAAAATTTATAGTTCAACCTTGACTTTATAATATTCATGCACTATAACTTTTACATAAAATGTGTCTATTAAACACTAAGTTCCCTTCCTACGCTAATATTTTGTGTATCTAAACAGTATGTGTGTGTGTGTGTGTATAGGTGTATATATATATATATATAAATTATTATTTTTTGTATTTGTAATAACAGGTGTATCCTCATATATGCATATATATCTGTTATTACAAATACAAAAAATAAAAATAAAAATTAATAATATTATAGCTAAGAAAGATAAGCAATAAGAACCTTTTTTTTTTTTTTTTTTTTTTTTTTTTTAGTATCCTTGGAGGATTTGATTTGAAGCCCACCACACCAGCCATGGGAAACAAAGCCTAGGGATGTTCAAGTTCCTTATAAAAACCAGCATAGTACTTGCATATAACCTATGCATATTCTTTCTTATATTCTAAAACATCTATAGATTAGCTTCAATGCCCAATACAATGGAAATGCTATCTAAATAGTAGCTATGCTACAGTGTTTAGAGAATAATGACAAGAAACAAAAAGTTAGTACAGTCTCAAATCGAGTTTTTGAAATATGTTTTTCTTTATTTATGATTAGCTAAGTGTGTGCACACGTGAGAGTGATTGAGAGAATGGGGAGAGATGAGCACCCTCCACGGGGTGCAGTCACATCAAGATCCCCTTCCTCCTGGGGCCAGCGGGTGGCATGGTGGTTAAGGGTATTGGACTCCCACATGGCAGACTGAGATTTGAGTCCCAGACCTTGCAGCTTGCTTTCTCACTTCCCCTCTCTTTCTCACAATATCTATCTATAGATAGATATAGATATAGATAGATAGATATAGATAGACAGATAAAGATAGATAGATAGATATAGATCAATCGCTAGATAGATCACTCTGCCCCTTTCTGGGCAAATTAAAAATAAAAGCAAATAAAGAAATAAAGAAAATAATTCTAAAAAAGAGAGAGAAGAGATCCCCTTTCTCTAGCTCGCCAGTCCAGTGGATTATGGGCCCTCTTACGTGTGCCCCGAGTGTTTCAGTCTGACTGAGGATGCATACTGTGTCCTCCGTGTGGACTCTGTTCTCTCCTGAGCAGCGAATTCCTGCTGCACCACGGAGCTGACCCTCAATCAACTGCAGATTAAAATGTTCAAAAAATATATGGAGGAGGGCTGACTATATTGTAGAGAATGAAAAAGACTCTCTCTCTCTATTTTTTATTTTAGAGGGAGATTTTTGCTGTAGGGTGCACTACTCACCCAAGAGGCAGAGAGACTAAAACTGAGAAATCACCCACCAAGGGTCATGGCAACACTGCAATCCCTTCTCCTCCTTTCTTCTCTAGGGATTTTGAGCACTGATTGGTTTAAGCCACTCGATCTAGGACTCAAACTGCGGTTGACAAGAGTGGGAGTCCAGCGATACAGCCATTATGCCATCTGCTGGTCTCAAAGACTCTCTTCTTGATCAAACTTTATTCAGGCTCCTCTAAGTCATTGTATGACTAGTCCTCAAACTTTGGACTTTATCAGTATTTGCCTTGCCCCAGCCTTCCACTAAGTCCCTATAGCCAGAACCTCTCCCCTTTATATTTGACCAAGTACTTCATCCCCCAGCATCTCTTAAGTCATATCTGATCACCCTGACCCGATTTCAGCAAGAATCTTGGGCCATCTATGAAGACAGAATCCTACTTTAGCCCAATGTTTCCTCTAAGCAATTATTCATCTATGGATCCTCACCCTTTCCCCACTTTTCCTTGTTATAGTCAAAGTAGAGTCTAACCTCTCTCCTACTGCAAAACATCATTGAAGTAGTTCCTTCTTTAATAAAGTCATCCTTAAAATATTTAACAAATTTCAGAATAGTTTTTTCTTTAATAAGTATTAGACTCCTTGTCAAACTTATTTTCAAATGTCAAGCAGATGTTGTTTTAGCAATCTGTTAGTCACTTAAGTGACCTAAGTCACAGTTTCTTCATTTTTAAGTACAGTAACTATGCTTAGACATAAATGACAAGATTACACCTAATTAATTAATAGATCATTTCTCAGTGGAATCAGAATGACCTACCATTTCTTAGAGTTTTTAGGAAGTTCAGTGACAAGGTTTTATTTCCCGTGAGTTTTTACATGAAATGTTTTGCTGTTAAAAAGAAAAAAAACTAAAACATAAATATCTGTTCTTAGCGGGTTTTTTAAATTTATTTGTTAATACTCTAGCATTTTTTTTCTTAAGGCACATTTTAGTTTTTACTCTTCAATTATCGATTAACAAAATCATTTTGTACATACTCTCATAATTGTATCTTTCATATGGTCTGCTCTCAGTGGAATGGGCTAGGGAAGAGACGTAGAGAATCAGTCATTCACAAGTAATCTCGTGTGGGTGTTTGCAGTAGTCAGCTTTAAGGAGTAAAACCTGGAAGGCTCTCCTTAGATACGTAAGCCATGGCATCTAGATCATTAATGTTGGGGCTTCCAATCTCTTGGCTAGCATGCAGCTATAAAGAATCTATAAAAGTGAATGTCAATGATTCATGATATTGCATATAGGAGGAAAAATAGCATCTAAATACTTTCCTAACTAAATAAAGGGAAATGTTGCCACCAAGTGGGACTCAAGAGCAATCGAGTCCTAGAAGAGACCCAGACCACTAGGAATGAAATAATACCTATTTGGGAGTGTTATAGTGAAGATTAGAGGGCAAGATTATGTGTGCCCAAAATCCCAAAAGGAGAGAGGAACAAAGGAGAGGGGATTGCAATGTGACCATTTCTCATGTGGGTGCTCTCTCATTTTCCTTCTCTCTCTATCTGACTCTCTCTGGTGAGTACATATGCACTCTGGCAAATTTTAAAAAAAATGTTGGAGCCAGCAGGTGACATGGTGATTAATGTGCTGAGCTCCCATTCGGTCAGCAGTGGTTCCAGTCCAGTACCCAACGTCAATCCCCCAAGGGTTGATTTCTCACTTTTCCTCTCTTTGTCTCTCTGGCAAGCACACACACCCTATAGCAAAACAAGTAATTAATTAGTGTCAAAGTTAACAAAGCTCTTGATTTTTTATTGCCAGAAGGCATATGCACTCGGGTACCAGCAGTTAGCGTAATGGCTATGTCGCTGGACTCCCACGTAGTTGACCGCAGTTCGCGTCCTGGACCCAGTGGCTTAAAACTCACGCCGGACGCATGTGCATGCGTGCTCAAGATCCCTAGAGGAGAATGGAGGAGAAGGGATTGTGGCGTGACCATCCCCTCTGGGGGGTGATTTCTCACTTTCTGTCTCTATGTCTCTCTCTGTCTGCCTGGCGAGCGCACACGCCCTATAGCGAAAACCTCTCAGAAAAAAAAAAAAAAAAAAAAGAAGGTATATGCACTCATCAGAGAGCAACAGAGGATAAGAGAGAGAGAGAGAGGCAGAGAAAGCAACCTTCAATGGGACATGGTCACATTGCAATTCTTCTTCCTTCATTTCTCCATCTTGTCATGGTTTTGGACACATGCACGTACACCCAGTGTATGTGCTGAGCCAGGACTTCAACCTTGGTCAGCCATGTGAAATCCAGCTCTCTTTGTCAGGACTTAATAACTGTGCCATGGGGCCAGACTAAAACAGCTTTCTTCTTCCTTCCTTCCTACCTTCCTTCCTTCCTTCCTTCCTTCCTTCCTTCCTTCCTTCCTCCCTTCCTTCCTTCTTCTCCTCTTCCTTCCTTCCTTCTTCTCTCTCTTTCTTTCTTTCTTTCTTTCTTTCTTTCTTTCTTTCTTTCTTTCTTTCTTTCTTTCTTTCTTTCTTTCTTTCTTTCTTTCTCTTTCTCCCTTTCTTTCTTTCTTTCTTTCTTTCTTTCTTTCTTTCTTTCTTTCTTTCTCCTTTCTTTCTTCCTTTTTCCTTTCTTTCTATCTCTTTCTTTCTTTCCATTTAATCAGGTTAATTGGACACTTTACAGATTATCTTGGTATGTTATTATTTTTTTTTGAGAGGTTTTCACTATAGGGCACGTGCACTCGCCAGACAGACAGAGAGAGACATAGAGACAGAAAGAGAGAAATCACCGCCCGGGGGGATGGTCATGCCGCAATCCCTTCTCCTCCATTCTCCTCTCGGGATCTTGGGCACACACGCACACATGCCCGGCGTGAGTTTTAAGTCACCAGGTCCAGGATGCGAACCGCAGTCGACTACATGGGACTCCAACGACATAGCCATTATGCTAACTGCTGGTTCCCTTGGTATGTTATTATTAAAGATTTGTCATTCACATTGTATTATCCATATACACACAGGCTCAATATTCTGTTGGTATATATATTTCATTGCAGTCACATTTGTTTTCTTTTCAGAATAATTTGCTCTTAAAAAGAGAAGTAGCTTCTACATAGTTCAGCCTCAAAGAATATCGTTACATAAAGTGTTAGGTATTTTCCACTTGTATGCACAGAAGTTCTCCGTTGAACCAGCACTTCCTGCAGCTGAGCATCTATTATATATTTTGAAGCATTTCTTTAAGGAGAAAGAAATATCTCCAGATTGTAGTATTGCTTTATCTTAGGTTTCTACGATTGCAAGACCTATGCCAAGAACTTATAAAGATGTAGTTTAGTTAAAAATACAGGAGAGACATGAATACCAATTTTGGTGTGTTATCAAGAACACTGCTCAAGGCTATAGTGGTTGATTCTGCTGGGAATGTTAGAAGGGTCCCAGTGCCTGCTACCTTTCTCTACCTAATGGATAGGGGAGGAGGTAGGAGCATTTAACCCATCTGTTCAGTCCCCCAACCTCCAAAAAGCTTGACAGTTTTCCCTGGGGTATTTAATCTTCACACTTCTGAATTATATCTGTGTGCAGCCTGAGCAACTCTGAGAGATATCTATGCTGGCAGAGAAGCCCCAGGGGAAAAACAAAGAGCAGCTGAAGTGAGATGTTGTCAATGCAAACTCTGTGAAATCCCACAAAGAGTTTCCCACCATAGTCTCGGCTAAAATCAGAACTGAGATCAAGAGAGAGAGTCACGGACACTTCATACAAGTCTGAAATGCACAAGCAGGAAGCCTGTGAAATAATGTTACAACAGACCTGGGCAAGAGTATGGACAGGAGGATTGGAATGTGGATGTAAAACATAATGTCAGGGCCAACCCATGGCATGATGGTTAAGGTAGCTAGCTGGATCCCACATGGCTGATCCTGAGGTTCAGGTCCTGGACCTAGAAGCTTGAAAAACACGCCAGGTGTGTTCGTGTGTGTGTGTGTGTGTGTGTGTGTGTGTGTGTGCTCAAAATCCCAAAAAGAGAGAGAAACAAAGGAGAGGGGATTGCAGCGTGGTCATTTCCCATGTGGGTGCTCTCTCATTTTCCTTCTCTCTCTTTTTATCTGTCTCTCTCTGGTGAGTACACGTGCACTCTGGCAAATTAAAAAAAAAAAAAAATGTTGGAGCCAGCAAATGGTGTAGTGATTAATGTGCTGAACTCCCATTTGGTCAGCAGTGGTTCGAGTCCAAGACCCCATGGCTTGAAAATCATACCTGTTGCATGTGTGTGCATGCCCAAAATACAGGGAGGAGATTGGAGGAGAAAGGATTGAGGCATGGCCATCTCCCATGTGGTTGATTTTTCACTTTTCCTCTCTTTCTCTCTCTGGCAAGTACACACACCCTATGGCAAAACAAACAAACAAAAACCTAAACAAAAATATCAAATTTAGCCAGCTGATGTTATGAAGGTATTTTTATATTTCTTCTAAACGTGTCCATTTTAAGTAAAATGTCAAATTTGCTGGGGTAGAGTTCTTCAATATAACTTCATATTATATTTTTCATATATAAAGACACTACAGTGATATCACTATTTTACTATCTAATCACACATGTTAAAATGACTCCTTCTTGGGAACCAGCAGTTAGCGTAATGGCTATGTCGCTGGACTCCCATGTAGTCGACCGCGGTTCGTGTCTCGGACCCGGTGGCTTACAACTCACACCGGGAGCGTGGGCGTGCGTGCCCAAGATCCCGAGAGGAGAATGGAGGAGAAGGGATTGCGGCGTGACCATCCCCCCTGGGAGGTGATTTCTCGCTTTCTGTCTCTCTGTCTCTCTCTGTCTGTCCGGCGAGCGCACGCGCCCTATAGCAAAAAACCTCTCCAAAAAAAAAAAAAAAAAAAAAATGACTCCTTCTATGGGACCAGCAGGTGGTGTACTGGTGTACTGGTTACATCACTGGACCTCCATGTAGTCAATCACGGTTTGAGACCTGAACCCAGTAGCTTAAAACTCATGCCGGGCACATGTGCATGCCTGTCCAAGATTCTGAGAGGAGAATGGAGGAGAAGCGACTGAGGCATGGCCATGTTCCCTGGGGGGTGATTTCTCACTTTCTGTCTCTGTCGCTCTCTCTCTGTCTCTCCAATGAGCGCACATGCTACATAACAAAAATCTTTCAAAAAAAAAAGGCTCATTTTATTTGTGCCTTTTTGTTGTTTATTGGTCAGTCTCAGAAACCATTTATCTATTTAACAGGGTTTTGTGTTTTTCTTTTAATTAATTATTTTAAAGAAGACATGTTGACTTTGCTAATTTACTCAATTATGGATTGTTTCTGGTTTCCTTATTTCTGCCCATTTGCAGTTATCATTCTTTTTCTATCTTCTGAGTATAAAGGCTTAGCTCATTAATGTTCATAATTTGCTCTGTTGTTATATAGGTAATATATATGAGTATTTATGGTTATACATTACCCATCATCATCTCAGAAATATCCCCCATGGGGCCAGCGTACGCCGGCCCAGGGCACCTGCGTGCGCTGGCCCAGGGTACCTGCGTGTGCCGGCCCAGGGCGCGGGGCTCTGCTCCGCATGCCCTGGTTGGAGGGCCGACCTGGCCGGGGCTCTGCTCCACGTGCCATGACCCGGACCGCCCAGCCCCCTCTGCCTCTCCAGCGCTGGGTGTGTCCCACGCTCGGCGCCGACGCGGGCCGGCGGCGCAGATCAGCCGAGGTCGCCATCCTTCCTTTCTTTGGCCGGGCGGGAGGTGGCACTGGGACCTGCGCGCATTCACACACTCGGGATTGGCGTGTGGCCACCGGGCCTGTGCGTGGCCGCCGGGCCTGCACGTGGCTGCCGGGCCTGCACCTGCGCATGGCCGCCTGGCCTGTGCGTGGCCGCCGGGCCTGCGCCTGCGCATGGCCGCTGGGCCTGCGTGTGGCCCCCAAGCCTGCGAGTGGCCGCCGGGCCTGAGCGTGGCCGCTGGGCCTGAGTGTGGCTGTCGGGCCTGCGCGTGGCTGCTGGGCCTGTGCCTGTGCGTGGCCGCCAGGCCTACATGTGGCCGTCGGGCCTGCGCCTCCACGTGGCCTCCGGACCTACGCATGGCAGCTGGGCCTGCGCCTACGCATGGCCGCTGGCCGCGGGCAGCAAACTGAAGCCGAAAATAAGGATTAAGAACTTGCAACTATAAGCAACAGAAAGAAACTTTAGCTGTCTTAAACCAATTGAGAAATATATTGTATAGGAGGATTTTCTCTGCCTATGGACAGTGAGAAGATGATGGTTACCAGCCCTGCATTACCTCAGGGAAAAACAAGAACTACTCTACCATTCTTAAGGAAGCCAGATACCCGAGGATGACTCACGTTGCAGATCCCCACAACACCATTCCCAGTAATCACAAGATGGTTGCTGTGCCGCATCAACTGTTAACCATCTCTGCTTACCAGAACCGCTTACCTGAAACTGTATTCCATGGAGACTCACCTAAAATTGCGGAACTGCACGAGACCCACCCTTAATCCAACCCTGAATAGAATTTGTGTTCCCTATTGTTGAAAACTTTATGAGCTGATAATTGAAAAAAAAAAATAAAAAAACTGAAAGAACTGGAGGGTATAATAGCAGGGATGGCAACTGCAGATGCTAGAGACAGTATGGAAGAGGTAATGGGAATGAGTAATAGAGGGCGGAAGGGAGGGATTCAGGGAACAAACGACACACTTAATAGACACAAAAATGAAAAGTTGTCTGTTGGTGATAATGTATATGGTAATATCATTGTCTTGACTAATGTACACTCTACTCATGCTGGGAAAAACCATGTTGTACACTGTAAAGATGTGCAATGATAAAAAAAAAAAGAAATATCCCCCATGGTTTGCTATATAATAGTTCTTAAGTTAAATAAAATTTAATGACCTTTATAATATCTTACCTGAAGTATGATTTTTATGAAAGTATGTTTATAAATTCTATATCTGGCATTTTTTAGTTATCTGTTTAGTTATCTGTGTTATTCATACACAACCTATTTCACTGTAGTCAGATGATATTATTTCTATGATTTTAATCATTTGAATTATTGAGTTTTCTTTATGGCCTAGTATGCATTCTTTGGTTCAGGGTACAATGTCTATTTGGTCAAAGTTTTAAGTTTTCTTTCCATTTTAATAGCTTCTTACATATACTTTCCAGAATTTTGGATCATTTTATAAGAGTTTTCACAAAATCCCACACTACATTTTTGAACCTGCCTTGTTTTGAACTATAGTTTTCTATTAATATCAGGTTTAGTAAGTTTATGTTTGGGTAATTTCAGATATACATGTGTTTAAATCCATTGTACACTTAATTTCCATTTTCCTTCTCTATTTTGTTTACTTCTCATTCTTGACTTCTTTTTGTTAATTTTTAATAGTTGATAAAATAATCAAATTCTGTAAAATATTGAAGGAGGATTATTCTTTTATTTCTTTTGGTTTTTGGTTTTTGACATAGGGTGCAAGTACTTGCTATAGAGAGACATAGAGAGAAAGAGAACAGAGAAAAAAATCCATTCACTTCTCTAGATTTTGAGAATGCATGCACATGTAACGAGTGAGATTTTCAAGCCAAAGGGCCCAGGACTTGAACCATGGTCAGCCATCCAGCACCTTAACGATCATGCCACCTGCTGGTCCCAAAGGAGGATTATTCCAAGACAAGTATATGTGACTGCAGCCAGTTTCAGCCAGGGTAGGCATAATTTAGATAGTCCCAAACATGCTTGCTGAAGTCACAATTCTTAGACAGGTTTTAAAAGCAAAAGCCACAAGAAGGATGAGAAGGGATTGTACTCATTCTTTGAGTGCGATTATCTTTTTTTTTAAGAATTATTTTATTTAACTTTATTTATTATTATTGTCATTATTATTTTCCAGTTTGATCAGAGAGAAACAGAGAAAGGGAGAGAGGAAGTGAGAAAGCAAGCCACCAGGTCCAAGACTTGAACCATGGTTGGCCATGTGGGAGTCCAGCACCTCTAACCACCACGCCACTTGCCGGCCCCAGTATGATTATCTTTGACTCCCAGCATCAATAACAAGCGTGGGATCAGTCAAAGTTTGGACAAAGAGTTTCTGAGCAGATGTTTCTTGCAGAAGAAGTCCTTGTGCCAGGTTGCAGTGGTTTTTATGCAAGGTTGTGATTATCTAAATGGCAGTTACTGTTATCAGACATACTAGTGTGAGGAAACACTCCCACAATGGCCTTTTAGGCATGGTGTAGTCAGGGTTGACATAAATGATGCCATTTTGATCCTGAAAATCTTTCAATAGTTTATTTTCTCTCTCACTATTTGCTTGGTTGTTAAATATTAGTTCAGTACATTTTTAATGTAATTAATGTAAAAATTGCAACACATAACCTTGATTATCATTATACAAGATTACTTCATGTTATTTTTTACTTCTTTGACAGTAAAAAGCCCTTAATATGTATTAACTCTTGATCTACTCTACCATTGTCACCTATAAAAAATATGTAGTAACGAAGTACCACAAACTAAGTGGTTTAAACAATAGAAATGTATTTTTCCAAAGTTCTGGAGGTTAAAAGTCTAAGATCTATATTCAGTGGGGTTGTTTCCTTCTGAGGGCTGTCAAAGAGAACTCACTCTATGGCTCTTCCTTAGCTGCCGGTGGCTTTCTGGTAATCGTTGCTATTACTTGAATATTTCAACGATACTATCCCAGTTTCTACCTTTGTCTTCATGGTGTTCTATTTGTGAGAAACAATAACCTCATGTTGGATTAGGAGTCCTCTCTATGGCAAGATAATGTCTTCCTCACAGATTATGTCAGGGGACCAGCAGTTAGCGTAATGGCTATGTCACTGGGCTCCCATGGAGTTGACCACTGTTCGAGTCCTGGACCCAGTAGCTTAAACTCACGCCAGGAGCGTATGCGTGTGTGCCCAAGATCCCAAGAGGAGAATGGAGGAGAAGGGATTGTGGCGTGGCCATCCCCCCTGGGGGCTGATTTCTAGCTTTCTGTCTCTCTGTCTCTCTCTGTCTTTCTGGTGAGTGCACATACCTTATAGCGAAAACCTCTCCAAAAAAAAAAAAAAAGAAAAGAAAAGAAAAAAAAAACCCGAAAACAAAACAAATTATATCAGAATTACTATTTTTTCCAGGTGTCATACTGTAAGTACTAAAGTACTAGGGATTTGGCTTCCATGTATGAATTTGGAGTGGACAAAATTCATCCTCATATATATGTATGTGTGTATGCATGTGCAGACTAATATAATGATCATATAATTATAACATATCTGCATCAGTTTGTGTGATCATATCATTTTTTTATTAGCCTTCATATGGTGTTTTTTTTTCTTTTAATGTTAAGCAAGCCTTGCTCACTTGTAATAAGGAGTACTCAAACATGACATGCTGTATAATTTTTAATACATTTTGTAAAATATGAGGTTAAGAATTTTTGTGCATTTACTCATGAAAAACATTGACCTTTAGTTTTTCCCGCACATTCAGGATTAGTGGTCTTATTAGCCAACTCACTCTTTTATCAATTTGCAGTGCTCATATTTATCCTGGTATCTTCTTTGTTCTGAAATCTCTTTCGTGCAATTTTAATATAGCTACCTCAGCTTTCTTCCGGTAAATTTTTGCATGAGATATATCTTTTCTCTATTCTTTTACTTTTAATCTACTTATAACTTTGTATCTGAAGTGACTTTCTTATAAATAGTATATACTTAGGTCCATTTGATATTAATATTTCCAGAATCATATTCAAATGCTGTGCTTAGATCATTTGTATTTAATATAGTTATTGATGCTTGGATTTAAGTTTGCCTTTTATTATTTGTTTTCTGTTTGTGCTTCTGCTTTTCAGTTTTGTATCCCTTTTTCTTCACTCCTTTGGGTTATTCAAATATTTTTAATATTCTGATTTATTCACCTACTGTGACTTTAATTATACTTCTCTTTTATTGCTTTTATGAGTATGCCCTCCAAAATCAAATATGCATATCTAACTCTTGCATTCTACACTGAATGAATATTTTAACAATTGAAATGGAATTTAGAAATCTTTGCACCCTGTGGGTTCTTTTACCCTCCCAACTTAATGTTACATTTGTCTTTTACATGCATCTTTATTTATAAAGAATACTATCAGGAAATTGCTCTTCATTCTTGATGTTATAAATTTCTTTTTCTTATCAATTCCCTGCTATACTTATTTTCTAGGGTTAGTGGTAAGGTACCACTGGGCGGCTTAGTAAAACAATTCTTAGTTCCGGAACCTAGAAATCCAGCATCAAGGTTTTGGCAGGTATGGTTCCGTCTGGGGGCTATGAGGGAGAATTCACCTCACACCACTCTTAGAACTTCTTTGTCTTCCCAATGTTGGATTCAGGCATTAGCATAGAGAGAAGACAATGAGCAGAGAAAGTTACAAGAGAGGTATCAGGTGAATTACTCCACTTTAACTTGATTCTGACTCTAAGACACTGGGAGACTTCACAATGTATCTGTTTTTATTGGTAAGGGTAAAGAAGGATACATAGAATTCAACCTGTAACACTTTAGAAATTTTTTTAGTGATTTTTAAATTTTTAAATTTTATGTATGTATTTACTTATTTTAGAGCAGTTCTGCTGCCCTGAATTTAATTTTGCTTTATCTGGGAATGTTATTATTTCACCTTGATCCTTAAGGGATATTAACACTGAAAAATTCTGACAGTCAAGGATGCTGATAAGAAATGTGCAATCATTCAAATGATCAATTTCTGTAGGTCATGTTTTCTTTGGGTGTTTGGTTTTGGCTTATTTTTTTCTCTTTCGGCTGCTGTTTGGGTTTTGCTTTTTTTTTCTCTTCCTGGCTGCTTTTAAATATTGTTGTCTTTAGTTTTCTGTAGTGTCATTACAAAGTTTCTGGCACAGAACACTTAGGACTTAATCTACTTGGGATTTACTGAATTTCTTCAAACGATAGACTTCTATGTTATACCAAATTTGGGTCATTTCTATTCATAATCTTTTCAAGTGTTTTTCACTGCTTTACTCTTTCTTCTTTTCTTTTGAGACTCCAAAGACACAAATATTACACATTTTGTTATTGTATGACAGAACCTTGAGGCTAGAGTCGTTTAAAAATAAATTTGTTTCACTCCATTGTTCAGATTGGTTAATTTATCTTGATAGATCTCCAATTTCATGAGTTCTTTCTTCGGTCATCTCCCTTCTACTAATGAGTCCCTGTGGTGACTTTTACTTCTATTTTATACAGTAATGTGTATCTTTTATTTCTTTGCTGAAACTATTTTCCCCATGGGTTTCAAGTGTGCTTTAAATTGTTTTCTAGAGTTTTGTGCAATAATAGTCTCCTTAAAGTCTTTGTCACATAATTCCAATATATGTCATCTCAGCATTGGTGGCTCGTGATTTTCATTTTTCTGTATGAGTGAAGATGCTCCTGGTTCTTCACGTTCTAAGGAATGTTGAATTGCATCTAGACATTTTGAATGTTATCAAATGAGACTTGTGTCTTGATTAAATCCTGTGATTACTATCCATAGACTTCTATCAGCTATAGGGTCAAAATCAATTCTGCTCTCCAACTGGTGGTGCACTGTTTAGAACTGTCAC
Source organism: Tupaia tana (assembly GCA_026018925.1). Taxonomy (NCBI): domain Eukaryota; kingdom Metazoa; phylum Chordata; class Mammalia; order Scandentia; family Tupaiidae; genus Tupaia; species Tupaia tana. Next base: position 207,740,574 of record JAKSZU010000001.1, on the reverse strand, counting down.
TTGTGTGACCTGGATGGTGTTTAGTTATTGAAGTATTCACTCTTCTGCACAGAATCAAGTTCAAAAGTGTGAAGTGTGAGAATGAGCTCTGGGATTCATGAACAACTTGGGTATTTCCTTCCTTAGCCTCTCCACAGGCTCCCAAGCTCCCTCATTTCCTTGAGCTCATCTTTTGGAACTTCGTACAGAAGTCTGAGGATCTGGATAGGATGGCAGTGCAGTAGTAAGATGCAGGGCTTTCCAGAGCTGACCCACTCAGGAAGACGGTTCCAGGTTTAGTTCTAGAGACCTCCTGGATATGCCGGCATGTGCTTGCCCACCACTGGGGCTGGCTGAGTCAGAGAGAGGGTCAGAACAAAAGGACCCTATTGGTGCTGTGGTCTTTTTTTTTTTTTTTTTTTTTTTTTTCTCTTTCTGTCTCACAGAATAAATAAATAAATAAATAAATAAATAAATAAATAAATAAATAAAAGAAATCTAGGGCTTTATATATCCTGTGTTTCCGTGCAGTCCTGCAATGTCTGGAACTGAGGAAAGTGAGGGAGGCGCCTTGCCCTCAGAACTCCTACTCATACACACTCCCATTGCTACCACACCATGGAATTGCTGGAGGACTAGCACAAAGAAGAATAGAAAAAAGAAACACAGGAGAAAACAAGTAGATAACCTATTAAGAGTTCCTTTTCACTCCTCGTACCAGGACTAGAGGATTTCTCTTGGAGCTCTCTCTGCTCCCCAGTGGCCTCTTCTGGTCCATTGAGTTGAAGCCAGGAGATTCCAGATGGGGTAAAAATGGTAAATCCTGGGGCCAGCAGGTGGCAGAATAGCTGTCGCTGGATCTCCTAGTAGTCAACTGCAATTTGAGTCCTGGACCTGGCGGCTTTAAAACTCATGCCAGGCATGTGTGTGCGTGCATAAAATCCCAAGAGGAGAATGATTGTGGTGTGTCCATGCCACCTGAGGGGTGATTTCTTGCTTTCTGTCTCTCCAGTGAGCACACATACCTTATACCAAAAATCTCTCTTAATAAAGAAAATGGGGGCCCAGCAGGGGGCATGGTGGTTGGGGCACTGGACACTCCCACATGGCTGACTGTAGTTTGAGTACTGGACCTGGTGGCTTGTTTTCTTACTTTCCCTTTCTCTCTGGTCAAATTAAATAAAAATGAATGGATAAATAAAATTTAAAAATAATGGTAAACTCTTTAGAGCATTGAATGTATTTTGTATTCTGGTCTTGATCCCATTTGCTGTATTTACTTGTTTAAATGCTTAGCATTATTAGAAAATGCCAGCAGTGTGTGCTTATGCATCTCATACAGAACTTGAACTCCAAATATACATTTTAGTGTAGTTTTATTGTTTACTCAATCTAAAAAGGAAAATACATACATTAAATAACACTGCCCAATTTCACTTCTCTACACTGAGGTATAAAATTGTGAACAAGATTAACTCTGGAGCTCTGTGTTAATGCAACATTTAAATAAGCAAAGGAAGATGTGTGCTCTATATAATACATAAAAATAAGCAATAAAATTTAGGAGAAATATGAAAATGATTCCAATTTCAGCAATTAGTTTAGCTCTAGGGAATGAAAAAAGATGAGCACTACATTTTTTTTTTTTTTTTTGGAGAGACAGACAGAGAGAGACATAGAGACAGAAAGCAAGAAATCACCCCCCCAGGGGAAATGGTCACGCCACAATCCCTTCTCTTCCATTCCCCTCTCGGGATCTTGGGCACACACGCACACGCGCCCGGCGTGAGTTTAAGCTACCAGGTCCGGGACGTGAACCGCGGTCGACTATGTGGGAGTCCAGGGACATAGCCATTACGCTAACTGCTGGTTCCCAAGCACTACATATTTTTTTCCAAGGTCTTCAAGGTTTTATTTCTAGAAGGACAAGTAAAACCATCTAGAGATAATGTATGGGATCAATCCTATAGTGTAGTGATGAGCCCCGTCCTTGTGAGTAGAGCTCATACAGCTTATAGCAGTTTGAATCCCAGCTCTGGGGGCTTCACAAACATGCTGGGAACTTATGTGTGCATATCCAGGATCCAGATGAGAAGGAGAAATGGAAGAGAAGGGATTGCAGTATGACCACACCCCATGGAGGGGATGCTTGCTTTCTCCTTCTCTCTCTAAAGAATGCATGTGCTCTCTGACAAATAAATGAATGAATAAATAAATAAATAAATGTAGCATATTTGCATATTTCATTTCAACTGTGATCAGAGGCATGTACCATATTAGTTTTTTGTTCTTTATCTACACTTAAAATTCGCCATAATTTATAAAACAAGATTTTGTGATGAACAGATGGTGTAACGGTTACATCGCTGGACTCCCACATTGTCTACCATGGTTCAAGTCCTGGACCAGGTGGTTTAAAATTCACATTGGGCATGTGTGTGTGTGTGCAAGCCTAAAATCCCAAGAAGAGAATAGAGGAGAAGGGACTGCAACATGGCCATCCCTCTGGGGGGAGGGGAGATTTCTCATTTTCTGTCTCTCTGTCTCTCTGGTGACTGCATGTGCCCTATAGCAGAAAAACCTCTCTAAAATAATAAGATAACAAATATCTCCAGGAAAAATAATTATTTTAGTTAGGACAACAATACCATGTTATAAAGAGAATCTTTTTGGAAATAATATAATTACACTGTTAACAGTAGTAAATAAGAATGTTGTAGGAAACTAATAGCTATATAGATTAAAAGTTTAAAAATAACTGCCAACAGTTTAAGTCACATCTGTAAGATTATGTAGGAGTAGAATTTGATGTAAAAGATATCATTTGTAATGCTAAAGTGACAACACATGTCCCCAGATGTAGATAATAAAGTATTTGGAGCTGAACTTAGGGGTCTGGTGGACTAGACAAGGGAAACAACACACTATATTAATGCATTTCAAATATAAGTGTATGTATACTTTTTAAGAACAAATACATAGTTACCACTAACCTGTTAACATGCTTTATCCCTCTAATGGAATACTTAAGGAGTTTAAAAAGTGATATTGTCATTCAAAAATTCAATGTGAACAAATAGAAAAGGAAAATTTATAAAGTACACTCCAAGGTCAGATGGTATTTGTTAACCATTTCATTTGTTTAATATTTTTGTTCTTAGATTTATTTTATTATTATTATTTTTTAACTTGCCATAGGGCATTTACACTCACTGGAGAGAAAGGGAAAGGGACAGAGAGAGGGAAAGTGAAAAAAACACTCCCTGAGATATGGCCATGCTGCAATCCCTTATCCTCCATTCTCCTTTCTGGATTTTAGGCACACGTGTACATGCACCCAACATGGTTTTCAAGCCACTGGGTCGAGGACTTGAGCAGTGTTTAGCTTTATGGGAATCCAGTGCCTTAACCACTACACCACTTGCTGACATCCTCATTTGCTTAACTTTTATCCTACTCTAAATTAACACATCTAAACCTGAAAAAAGATTGAATTCTCCCCATATTATGCTATCTTTTATCAATCTTATTTTAGTGAGATACTACATAGTAATTTCTTTTTAAAAATTATTTTATTTTATTTAACTTTATTTATTTATTTTTTAACTTGACCCGAGAGGGACAGTGTAAAGAGAGAGAGAGAGAGAGAGAAAGCCTACAGGTCTGGGACTCAAACCACAGTCAACCATGTGGGAGTCCAGTGCCCTTAACCCCCATGCCACCTACCAGCCCCACTTGTAACCTAATATATCTTGTATGCATTGAGCCATCTAAATCCCATTCAATCTTTGCTTTTAAAATAAGAGATAAGTAAAGGAGAAGCCCTGTTACTAATTTGGCCTTTTATTTATATAAACTATACATTTAGTCTTCTATTATTATTAAATATCAAAAATCTTATGCCCTTTTAGCTAGCAGAGTAGTCTGAACAAAATAAAAAGCTGTAAAACTAATCAACAAAGAATTTTGAAGACTTGGTAGTTATCACTATTATTTTCCATTTTTGTGTTAATTTTTGCAAATCAGCAGGCATATACCTTTTTTTTTAGCTTAAAATATTTTAAACAATTTTAAGGCACATTATATAAAATGTCTTCTTTGCCAAAGGAGACATTTGGAAAAAACCTTGGATTTCTTTTTTCTTGTTTTAGCTCTTCACAATCTAGCTGGGATTAAACAGTTATCAACATACTGCAAACCATGTCATTGAAGGCATATTGTCTCATGCCTTTACTCTGAGTCTGAGAGAAGAAGAGCATAGCTCCTAGGAAAAAGTCAGAGCATTGATAAGGTCTAGTAACTCAATCACTGGCATTCACTATAGCCAGGGATTATGTGTGTCATTTTCCTCCAGTAGTTAAGTGGATGAATAAGTTTAAGGAAAAAAAGCCAAATGTGCTTTGATGTGCTTGTTTAAAAGCCATTTATAATGTTGAGATGTCTGATATAGACTACTTCTTCCAGAATTGCACTGTAAAATTTGCAAACAGGAAATAAATATATGCTTATTATCAAATAAGCATGCTGCATCAGTAAAATAAATTACTAGAAAATCTGCAATCAGTACCAAATTATTTATCTGTATTCTGAAAGTCAGTGTTCACGAAGCAGAAACAATGAGATAAAATGATGCTTTTCCCCTTTTGAGCTAATGCAAGAAAGCTAACAAGCCAACATTGAAGAAAGCAAAGTACAAATGCAATTTCGATTTGCTTTTGGGAATATTGATTTAGTTGAAGAAAATTAGTACTGACTTTTAATAACAATTATTTTTCACAAGGCCATCTCTGAAATCACATGCATGACCTAAACATACAGTCCTTGGCAGAGAAATCATAAATAAAAATGTTATATGCTTTCTAATGACAGATTAAGTGCTAAGCACTTAGGTCAAATATTTACTTCCCAAACCAATATCCTAAGCGGTGCACCATTATGATTGTCACCATTTTACAGATGGTTACTGAAGGAGACTGGTAAAATGTTTCTCTGGTGACAAGAAATGGGTAGTCTGGCTCCAGAACTTGAAAACATCATGGACAATTCAATATATACTTCAAAACAAGCAGGGACCAGCAGTTAGTGTAATCGCTATGTCGCTGGACTCCCATGTAGTTGACCGCGGTTTGTTGTCCCAGACCCAGTGGTTTAAAACTCACGCCGGGCGCGTGTGCATGTGTGCCCAAGATCCCGAGAGGAGAATGGAGGAGAAGGGATTGCAGTGTGGCCCTCCCCCCCGGGGGGTGATTTCTGACTTTCTGTCTCTCTGTCTCTCTCTGTCCGCCTAGCAAGCATACATGCCCTGTGACAAAAACCTCTCCAAAAAGAAGAAATAAAAAACAAAAAACAAGCAAGCAAACATCAAGTACAGCAAACACTGAATATGTAGAACTCAAATTCTATTAAGATAGCAACAGGAGCCTGCAGGTGGCTTGGAGGTTAAGGAAGCTGGATCCCACATGGCTGACAGTGCTGTCTGAGTCCCAGATCCAAAGACTTGAAAATGATGTCAGGTGCATCTGTGTGCATGCCCAAAATCCTGAGAGGATAATGAAAGAGAAAAGACTGTGGCATGGCCATCCCCCAGAGGTGATTTGTCACTTTCTCTCTCTCTCTCTCTCTCTCTCTCTCTCTCTCTCTCTCTCTCTCGTCTCAGGAGAGCACATGTGCCCTATAACAAATTGAAAAAAGAAAAAAGTACAGAGTCAGAGAACACTATCTAGCAGATAAAAATGGTATGATTTTTGGGGGGCCGGCAAGTGGCATGGTGGTTAAAGGCGCTGGACTCCCACATGGCTGACCACGGTTCAAGTCTCGGACCTGGTGGCTTGCTTTCTCACTTCCTCTCTCTCTCTCTCTGATCAAACTGGAAAATAATAATGATAATAATAATAAATAAAGCTAAATAAAAAAATAATTCTTTAAAAAAATGGTATGATTTTAAATATTTACTAGATATAATGAATACAAAATCATCTAAAGTTATTTTCAGAACAAGGCTCTGAAAGAGTTATTGAATTAAAGTTGCATGGTACTTTATTTTATCCAACTATAATATGATAATGAGATAAAAATTGAGAAAAGAAAAACACACTTGATCATTTTTTACTAGAAGGTAGTGATATATATTTTCTTACAAATTTTGTGATATCTGTGATGATTTACAAAACATGTATATTTATTTATGTATTTATTTACTTTTATTTTCGAAAGAGATGTTTGCTGTAGGGTGCATGTGCTTGCCAGAGAGACAGAGAAGGAAAGATAGAAATCACCCCACCGGGGCAGGGTGGCAATGTTATAATCCCTTCTCCTCCATTCTCCTCTTGGGATCTGAGCATGCATGCACATGCACCTGCCATGAGTTAAGTCACTGGTTCCAGGACTTGAACTACATCAACTATATGGGAGTCCAGCATGTAACCATTATGCCATCTTCTGGTCTCCAAAATATGTATTTCTTCATATTGAGGTAAGAGATAAGTATTTTCAATACTCAGAGTATAAGGCCCAAGAAGGAGAAAGCTTTACCTAAGTGGCTAAGGTTTCTCAAAGAGCTGGCTATAATAGGACTATAAACAGCTAGAGCTGAGGCAACAGTTCCAATTTGCTAACTACATTCTAACAAGAAATACAGATCCCTATGATCTACTGACCCCACAAAGGAAGGGCAAATAATCACCCAGACTACCATGTAGCTATTTTCTAAAGCAGACTTCCTTATCAGAGTCCACTGCTCCAATGGCTAGATAAAAATCCTGTGTTTCAGCTCTCTTCCGCCACCCATTTCTGTACTCCCTTCCTGCTTGTGATTCTGTTCTTTCTTCCCCCTCTTAATAAACTTCCCTTGGCCATCCCTCTCTGCGTTATTCTGGAGAAAGATTCCATGCTTGCTGAAATAGAGATGGTAAATAGTTATTTTCAGAGACAAAATTACTTTTCAAAGGTTGAATTAAACATAGAACTATCTAAAGAGTTAAATAGTTCACTCTCAAGAACTTGTGAAAATCAACTGGCAAAAATATATATTGAGATACATTTGAGGAGTTTTTAAAATCAATTGGTAAAATAGGAATCAATGTTTTAATTTTAATAGTCCCAATACCTTGATGATAAAATGTGCTATCATTTAAAGATATATTTACTTTTTAGATACAATGCAACCAACAATGAGGAATCATAATTTGTTCATACTAGATGTGAAAATACAGTCATTTTGGGCAACCTAGACATAACTTCGAGAAAGTTTCAAAAGAGAGATTCCCGGAAAACATTGTAAACTATAGAAGGCTCATTGTGTAAGGTTATATCATATCTGAGAAATAGCATTATAGAGAATAAAATCCTTTGCAAACAATGGTCAAGGTAATCTGCTTGGTATAATTTGCAATTTCAAAGAACACTTCTTAAATAGGTCAAAACATGTCTATTGTTTTATAATCATTTCTCTGCACACTGGAAACAATTCATGACCCAAGAAATTCCATAAAATGAAATTCAATAGGAGATAAATTAGTTTTGGCTGTCATCCACAAACGCTTAGTTGCTGAGATGAAAGCAGTAAAAAGCAAAACTACAGCAAATCAACTTATAAAAGTTTCACCTGGTCACAAATTTGATCTCTTCCATTTAGACAATGAATTGCATCATCATTATTGACATACACTGCCATCATACATTATCCTTACCAGTCTCAATTGGAAGACAATGGAATGTTGGAGACTATTATCTTTTCTTTTTTTTTTAATAAGAGGTTTTTGCTTTAGGGCATGTTCACTTGCCAGAGAGAGAGAGAGAGAGACAGAGACAGTGAGAGGGAAAGTGAGAAATCACCCCTTCCCAGGGGAGATGGCTATGCCATAATCCCTTCTACTCTGTTCTCCTCCTGGGATCTTGTGCATGCATGTACACACAGCTGGCATGAGGCATGAGTTTCAAGTCATCAGGTCTGGGATTTGAACCAGAACTGGCCATGTGCAAGTCCAGCAACATAACTCTAGTATGCCCTCTGCTGGTCCCTGGGGATTAGTATCCTATTATTTTAGGTTTTCTTTCTAACCATTGCTTATATTCAAACTTGCTTTGCTGCTAATACTGAGTAAACAGATATTAAAACTTATACTCAGAAAAATAGTGTTCATGACAGAAAAATAGACTCTCTCTCTCTCTCTCTCTCTCTCTCTCTCTATATATATATATATATATATATATATATATATATATATAATTGTCTTTGTTATTAATTTAATTCTTCTTTTTTTTTTTTCTTTTGAAGAGGTTTTTGCCATACGGTGCATGCGCTTGCCAGACAGACAGAGAGAGACAGAAAGCGAGAAATCACCTCCCCAGGGGGATGACCACGCCGCAATCCTTTCTCCTCCATTCTCCTCTCGGGATCTTGGGCACGCATGCACACGCGCCCGGTGTGAGTTTAAGCCACCAGGTCCGGGACGTGAACTGCGGTCGGCTACGTGGGAGTCCAGCGACATAGCTATTACGCCAACTGCTGGTCCCAAATTCTTAATATTTTAATTGATCTTCTTTGAGGAGTGTGTGTGTGTGTGTGTGTGTGTAAATATATTATATAGCAGGGTAGAATTCAGATGCCTCATTTGATAGGCTTGGCCAAAAGAAAGCCTAAAATCAACAATTCGCAGCAGTTCACAGTGATAGTCAATCTTGGTGTTGAGATAGGTTTGTTTATAGCATCTGTATATTTCTGAAAATTTCTGTATTTTAACACTTTACAATAGTCACTGGAATCTTAACTATGATTAGGAATAATTATCAAAATGCATTTACCTGGGCCATCTCCAGTGTGGGTGTGGTATCCCAACACTCCATAATGCTGAGGCCGTATGGATAGGTCCTAAGTTCACACCTCGAGGCTCCCTGAGCATGCGGGGCACATGCACGAGTGCCCATAATCCAGGCTGGCTGAAGCTTGGGATAAGATCACACCAAGAAGAACCCACTGGGGGTGCCTCTCTCTCTCTCTCTAGCTGCCTTTTTTTTTTTTTTTTTTGAAAGAAAAAAATGTCTTGAAAAACTTTAGAAACTGCCACTGATTTAATTTAATTAGAAAAGAAAAATTGATAGATAGTTCTATATTTTCCTCATTTCCTTTCAAAGAAAAGAGCAGATAAATCCTAAGAAGAGGTGAATATTATGCTTTATCCAATTGAAATTTCTTCTTTAAAATCAGGCAAAACCAAAAAACTTGTAAAAAAAATTCTTTTAATTCCAATAGACGATAGGGCAATTTGAAAACTAAAGAAAGTAAAAAGAAACAAAAAAAGAAAGGTTTTTAAATTTCAATAAAATTTGGTTTATTATATACTGTTTATAAATCAATATATGTATTTGCTCAGCATAATATTAGAATATTTATTTGCATTCAAACAGATTACAGATGTATGTAAAGTAGAATTGTGAGTCAATCTATTGTGAATAGACACATTTAGCAGTAAAGCAATTGAAACTTCCTTCAACAAAATTGAATTTAAGCATCTGAAAGAGTGCAAATGATGCAAGTTTGGAAACAATACTTTTTTATATTTTCCACTGAGTTTTTGTACATAGATCATAGACTGTAGGAGACTGGATTTTCCAAAGATGGTCACTATTACCTTTCTAGAATCTTAGCACTCTTGCCACAACAGAGGCGGATTATGTTTTCTTCCCTTGAAACTGGACAGTTTTCTGACTGCTTACCTCTGTAGACTTCAGCAGAAACAATGCCAGCTGACTTCTGAAGTAAGATCAAGGCCATAGATACTTTGGCCTTTTCTGGGAGAGTTCCATGTATACCCCAGACCCTCTCCCCTGAGGAAGCCCAGGGATCCTGAGGCGAGACTGCAGAGAACAGAAGCACAGGGCTGAGCACCCTCCAGGGAGCAGCTGCAGACACACCCGGGGAGTGACCCCTTTTGCCAGGGGCCCTCCAGCCTCAGGCAGGTGCATCATTTCACACATAATGAAACTGAGAGGAACAGTTTCCACTAAGCTTGTGTTAAACTGATAAATACATTTTGGAGAAGTAACATATCAAGTGGTTACTTTTTTAACAAATCGTGCCAGAATTTTTCTGGCTTGTTTGACGAAACTTCGTAAGTGGCTTAGTTAATTTTTCCTTAGTAAATAAATGATTGTCTCTTATTTAAAATGTCAAATGTATCCACTTGGGCTTCTTAATAATTAGGCTATGGGTGGTAGATTTGTATTTTTTTGTTTTCTTCCTCCCCTCAGCTAAGATTTTGGTTAAATCCAAGGAAATATTTGATCTTCCTCCAAGTTGTTATTTCTTCATGAATTAAAATTTACCTTACATAAAGGTAAACACTAGTCATGTCACAAAACAGCTTAATGTAAGACTGGTTGTTGAAATGATGTTTCTCATGGGTCATCTTCATTCTGTATCAAGTTTGATTTCTAAATACCCAGAAGCTACAGCTGTTGCCTTGACTAAAAACTCTGTCAACAATTAGCAGTATTTCCTTGCCCTACAGTATTTGGTCTGTTAAAAAGGAGAAATAAATATTGGAAACTCATTTCACTCAAATGTACCTTTTTCTATCTCCCCCTTCCCCCACCTTTTTAATCAAGATCTATAGAAAACTCCAGAGGTAATCTAAAGGCTTACCTGTGAAGATAAACAGATAAAACTCGTCTGAAGTAAGAGAAGGTAATGTATTAACTATCCAATCTTATCTAGTTACTAACATCTTTAAAATAAACACTACAGATACCTTGCAAAGTGATGTATATACTTTGCCATATAGGGTAAAATCATGCATTAATCTGAAAAGTCAGAAAAGTAATTTCAGTTATTATGATATATATATATCCTTAAATTCAAGTAACCTTTCTACCGCACTTTCCTAGACACCCCCGCAATTGAATGATTGCTTCTAAGAACGGATGTTAGAATATCAATATACTATAGCAAGGTTCCACAAAGACTGCACAGCTCAACTGAACAAGCTTGAGCAATTCACTCAGCATTTATATCAGCAGAAGTATCCGGAACTCTCGCTGATCCAGTCCGACTCTACTGAGGATAGCTCAGCTTTACTCCTGCTTTTCTTGATAGGATGTAAAATGGTAACTCGAGCTGCCAATCAACCAAAAATTACACTACAATTCAAGAAGTAGGAAAATATAATTACAGTATTAAGAGTGTTAGAAAAACACAAATTGAATTTAGCACTCAAGTGAGGAAAATAAATGATTTTCATTTGTTCTCTCAACTGGGTATGTTTGGTTCACATTGGATAACTAGCTCTACATTTTTCATATGTAAAAATCATATTAAACATAGAGCTTATTTATCCAACTAATAGTTGTTGATCATCTAATAGATGTCTGGTACTCTGACTATCTACATTTTAAATTTATTTTAAGGAATAAAATTCAAATAAACAAATGAAACAGAAACGTATCTCTGTTTTCAAGTAGCTTACATTCCAATGGAGGATGAGAAGTCTGTAAAATGTAAGTCTGGTAAAAACTGTGGAGTGTTGGGTGGGGAGAAATGCCGTTTTTGTTTGTTTCTGTCTTTTTCTCCTTTTCACTTGTCTCTTTTTTATGAATTATTTGACTTTTCCATTTTAAGATTTTGTTGTTGCTATAGGGTGTGTACACTTGCAAGAGAGAGAGAGAGAGAGAGAGAGCGAATGAGAAAGTGCCTCCCACAAGAGGGGACAGCCAAGCAGCAATCCCTGCCCTACCATTCCCATCTCAGGATTTGGGGCACACCTGCACACAAACCCAACATGTTTCTTAAGTTTTTGGGTCCAAGATTCAAAAATTGTGGCGTTGGTGATGTGGGATCTAGCACTTTAGCCACCATACCACCTGCTGGTCTGATAATTTGACTTTTAAAATATGTTCTCTTTTTTGTATTTAGAAGTTCTTCTGCAGTATTTCTGTAGTGATTGATCTAGCATCAAAATTCTATGTAAAGGTAAATATTTTGCAACATTAGATGGCCCTTATATTCCACTTTAATATTTTACCCTTTAGTTTTATATGTATTATATAAAAACACAGTAAACCTCATAAAACAATCTCAAAATTTTTGTTTTAAACAGTCTTATTATTGTAAAGAATTGAGAGAAAAATAAATATTTTTTATATACCATCTTGAAGTTCCTCTTTTATATCAGAGGAGTCCACTTTCCCTGTAATATCATTACCCTATATCCTCGAGAAATTAGCATTTCTACAATGTAGATCTATAATGATTTTTTAATAGTAAAAAAAATACATAACATAAAATCTACCATCTTAAAATTTTCTTTTTTATTTTTTTTTGATAGGTTTTTCCTATAGGGCACACGTGCACGCCAGACAGAGAGAGACAGAGAGACAGAAAGCGAGAAATCACCCCCCAGGAAGGATGGCCACGCTGCAATCCCTTCTCCTCCATTCTCCTCTCGGGATCTTGGGCATGCATGCACACGCGCCTGGCGTGAGTTTTAAGCCACCGGGTCCGGGACGCGAACCGCGGTCGACTACGTGGGAGTCCAGCGACATAGCCATTACACTAACTGCTTGTCCCCCATCTTAAAATTTTCTAAGTGTACATGTCATTGATGTTAAGTATATACATATCATTCTGCAACCAATACCAAGAACTTTTTTATCTTGGAAAAAGGAAACTCTATGCCTATTAAACAATTCCTCATTTCCCTGTTCCTACGAGCTCTTGGAAAGCTGAACTTAACTACACTAGATACTTTATATAAGGGGATCAGGCATATTTGTCACATATTAATGTAGTTATTTGAAGCATAATGTCTCAAGGTTCATGTATGTTGTAGCATCTCTTCTCTCAGGGGGAATGGCCATGCCACAATCCAGTCTCTTCTATTCTCCTCTCAAGATTTTGGGAACTCACACACATGCGCACCCAGCTTGTTTTTTTTTTTTTTTTTTTTTTTTTTTTTGGAGAGGTTTTTGCTATAGGGCACGTGTGCTCGCCAGACAGACAGAGAGACAGAGAGATAGAAAGCGAGAAATCACCCCCCAGGGGGGATGGCCACACCGCAATCCCTTCTCCTCCATTCTCCTCTCGGGATCTTGGGCACGCACGCGCAAGTGTCCGGCGTGAGTTTAAGCCACCGGGTCCAGGACTCGAACCGCGGTTGACTACGTAGGAGTCAAGCGACATAGCCATTACTCCAACTGCTGGTCCCCCCAGCTTGTTTTTCAGGCTGCTGGGACTAGGACTCAAACAGCCCTGGCAGCCATGTAGGAGTGCCTGCACCACCACACCACCTGCTGGTCTTTGTTTTAAAGATGAGTATTTCATGCATGTATCTAGACCCTGGGGCCTTTTTATATGGGATCAGCATGGCAGAGCATTGTGTTACGACTGTAGCACCATCTGATCCCCAAACTAATATTGAAACCATAACATCTGTCCCATTTGATGGTGATGTTGAAGAGGCAACTCATTAATTCTTTTCAAAAAGCCTTGGTTTTTCCTACACGTATCTGGCAGGGGTCAGTCAAAGGCTTGGGTGGAGTTAATACATAGAAGTTGAAACCACTATTCCTCATTTTGTTCCTCCTCATTAACTCTTTCTCACACTTCATGAATCACAGTTTTCTAAACTTCAATCCAACATTCCTCATGACAGAAAAATGATGAATTCTCACTCTAGGATTTTAGCCAGCATGCGTCATACCTGCAGCTTCTTCTCAGACTAAAGGTGAAACATCCTCACTTGATGCCGGACATGGTCTAACATTTCACTGCCTTTCAAAATCTGTTACTTTTTTTTGCTCCACAAATTACTCCTACAGATTGTGTCCGTTTTTGTTCTCATTTATAGTGTGCTGTTTGCCAGGGACTCATTCTGTTAAAAACTAATAAAGCATGCTGGAGGCAGAAAGAGTTCTTAACTTTTAGCCTTTTTCCTTTAAAGGAAAATAAAATGAGAAAACTATCAGTTATTCATGGAAACCGTCATATGACTATAGCACCACTGAGCCACTAACTTGTGCATGGAAAATGATTTTTGTGCACAAGGGAATAAACGGCTCTCAACAAGATGTAATTCCACAATTTATTCTGTTGCAGCCTTAATGAGGAAATTTTGTGCTTACAATGGAAAGTAGCTTTAAAGTTCATTTACCTCAATTTTCTTAGCAAGACAGGTACAGAGATCTGTTTTAGGCTTTTTGTTCGGTTGAGCAATGAATCCTCGTGAGTGTTCCTTCTCCCCGTCACTGTGTGGAGACGACTCAGAACATTGACTTAACTTTCTTGGCCTTCTTGGCCTACATTGACTATCTTGGCCCTCTAAATGAACAATTATGGTAGCAAAAAGCATAGAATGATTATGGAATTATTTCTCATTTTCTCCCACAAGAGTGAGGAAAACATGCATTCCATAGTTTAAAAGAGATCATTCTAGATTTCAGTAAATCCCAGTGAACATGATTTCCACAGCGACTCTTCAACTGGGAGTTCTTAGTCCAGCTGCTCAGGAGCTATCGTGTTTGCTCACTAGAAAGTCTGTTAACAACATGAAGATGCTGAGTATTCTGCAGGGTAGAAAAACTCCAGGTGTAAATAAAATGTATTACAGTTCTTAACGTATTTTTAATACTATATTACTCATTTCAGTGCTTGAACCAGAAAACAAGTAGAGAACAAGAAAATATTTTACAATCAATACTGAAGAACCATTACCTGAGGGTGGAAATGGAGAAGACATTCTGACTAATGAAAATAGCTGGGACCAACAGATGGTATAGGAATTACGTCGCTGGATTCCCACATGGCCAACGGCGGTTCAAGTTCTGGACCTGACAGTTTGAAACTCTAGCTGGGCATGTGAGCCCAAACTCCTGAGAGGAGACTGGAGGAGAAGGGATTGTGAAGTGGTCATTCCCCCCATGGGGGAGGGGTGATTTCTCACTTTCTATCTCTCTTTTTCTGTCTTTCCAGCAAGTGCATGCACCCTAAAGCAAAAATATCTCTCAAAAATTAAATAAATTAGTAATAAACATTAAAATTATTTAAAAACCTAATGAATTAAAATGATCAGTTTATATCTGAAACTATTCGAGAATGTTCATAATTGAGCTACCACTATAATGCGGAGAAAATCATTCCATATTTATGGAACAAAATTCTGTTTGCTATCCCGCAATCATGCATTAGGGGTCTTTCAGCCTTTGGAAGCAATGGCTGTCAAACAGAGACTATGACAGAGATTTTTCATTAGTTAAAAGAGATACTGGTGAGCAGTGAGCTTCTCTGGTGCAGAAGGTTGGGTGGTGATCTTGAAGGATCACATCACTCTCATCACTAGAATTCGTAACTGTAACTATTTGAAATGTATTGGCTTTAGTTCCTTTATATTTTGATTTAGGAAGACAACTGTCCTGAGTAATAACGACAAAATTACTAGTTTGACAAGTGGACACAAAATAAATTTGTTTAGAATTTTTGCTTAAACACATAAATACGAATATGAAAAGTAGTGGCTAAGATGAAAAGTACTGAGAACAAGCAATGTATCTTAATTAAATTATTTATGTGGCAGTACAATGAATAAAAGGTATTCTATATTGCTGTTTAAAAAGAGCCAAAGCAAAGTTAATCGACAAACAGAAAGTCACCATCAAATACAAAGTCACTTTGTGGTGTGACGAGAGAGAGGTAGGCTCAGAATAAAGGTAATCCCTTTGAGTAAGGACAAAACTGAGGTCACAGCCCTGGAAAGGCCGCGGCTCCTCCCTTCATAAAATCAGTACACCACCGCTTCCTAGGTCTAACAGAGGAACTGTAACTCCCTCTGGAACAAACTAATACCCACGTATGGGGATATAAATCAATTTACAAATTTTCAAATGATCTGCATATTTTTTTGCTATTAATTTAATTTTTTTATTGAACACTTCAATGAGGAAATTATTACTCTTGTGGTAAAAATACCTTCTTGGAAAATGTGGCTATAGATCTTGAGAGAGCTCTATACATGAATTAACTTTTTGGTATTGTGGGGAAAATACATGTAATGTAACATTCATCATTTGAAAAAAAAAAAGTTTGTCAGAGGGCACCTGTGCTCACCACAGAGAGATGGAGAGAGAGACAATGAGAAGGAACACCCCCATGGGACATTATCATTCCTCAATTCCTCCTCTACTTCTCCTCCTTTTTGGGATTTCAGGCCACATGCACATGTGCCCAGCATGTTTCTCAAGCCACCAGTACAGGACATGTACATGTAGTGTGCCCTGTGATATCCACCCTCCTTCAGCATCACACCAATGGCTGTGACCCAAATTAATTTATTTTAATTTTTAACTTGTTTGCATTCTTAAAATTTACTTTTAATCACCATACCTCCTTACAGTGTATGTGATTTTTGTTTTACAGAAAGAGCTCGATAAATTGTTTTTACTATTTGAAAATGTGTCGTTCAGTGGCACTTATTATATTCCCATTCTTACATTAAAAATGTGACTAAAATCATTCATAATAGAAAATATGAAGAAAAAATATTTCTCTGTTCTCTGTTTTCTTCTTTAGATGTTAGATATTCAGTAACAGCTTGTATACCTAAGTCTTATCCCAAAAACCTAATAAGAAATGTGTACCAGAGGAAAATAAAATGTAACATTTTTGTTTTCTCTTATGGGTAAATGGCTCAGCTCAGAAAAATATTTTGTTTTTACTTCAGAAAGTAAAATACAATGTGTAATATCATTCTGATGTGACTTATATTTAGTTTTTTTTTGTTTGTTTAACCAAAGACAATTTCAATGAGATGAACTTCTCACTATATGCTGCTGTTTATCTACTCAAATAGGTGTTGATGGGAGTTTTTGTGTGTTCCCTATTGATGAAAAACATGTCCATGATTTTTATAAAAATTAATCTTTTGGGACCAGCAAATGGCATAAGGGCTATGTCGCTGGACTTCCATGTGGCCAAGCACAGTTTGAACCCCAGACCCAGTGGCTTAAATTCACACCAGGCACGTGTGTGTGCATGCCCAGGATCCCAAGAGGAGAATGAAGGAGAAGGGATTGTGGCATGGCCACTCCTCTGGGGGCAGATTTTTTGCTTCCTGTCTTTCTGTCTTTCTGGCAAGTACAAGCACCCTATAGTGAAAACCTTTCCAAAAAATAAAAAGAGTAATCAATCTTTTTTCTCTTTCTTTCTTTCCTCCTTCTTTTCTTTCTTTTTCTTTTATTTGTATTTTCTTATTGATGTTGGCAGCTAGAATTTTATTTAAAAGTCTATGGTAAAATATCTCAAATTTATCTTAAGAAACAGTCATAGAGAACTCTAAAAATGTTTTTTATTGCTTTGGAAATGTTATCATTTAGGTTTGACCTGACACTAGACTTTGGCTATTTTAAAGTTCACCTAGCTCTATGAATTTTATTTATAATCCATTGCTTTGGCAAAATAGATTTCCTACCCATTGGAGTAAATCCCGAAGATATAGTAAACCATAAAAGATATTCCAAAGTAGAAGTGTCAAATGCACTGATCAGCAAGATAAATGAGCAAGCCTACAGGGGGATGATTAAATTAAATTGTATTGAAATCCACTTGGAAAAGAGTTACACTTTATGTTCTGTCTTCTTTGTTCATGTCAGCTATGGGAAAGCCAAATTTTTATGAGCATTTTTCAGACATTACATTTTAGAAACAAAAGATGTTTTACTTATTGGACAATAAAACATTCTATGTGGCAGTGAGTGGTAGAAGGAATGTGTAATCAACACATGCTACTGGAAAAAAAAGATAGTTATCTATTTCAAAAGGGTTTTCTCCATCTATTCTCTCCCGCAAAAATAGAATGAACTTGGCATTGATCATTCAAGCCCATTGACAAGAATGAACGGCAAAATCGTCAAGTGGATATAAGTGTCTCAAATTTCACTGTTTGTTTTTAAACTAAATAATTTTTGTGAAAAGTAATGTTTGTATTCCTTTCTAGAAAAGTCTAGTTCTTGAGCATATAACATCTTTCACCGTATCAATACTGTTTTAACCTATTTCCTCATTGATTTCTATCTATTCACTTTGTTTACACTTACAGAAAGAATGAGATAAAGAAAATGTTAAACCAATAAATGTCCATCATCAAAGTGCACATTAACACCAAAATGACATATCTTTTACAATGGATACCAAACTAATGAAGTTTGAATGGAGAACTATTTTCAAAACTTTTCCTACAGTATGAACCTGTGGGCCTGAGCTGCCGATAGTAGAATTCTGTTATTGGCGTTCACCAGGTTAAAACCAAGTCCCATCTGAAAGCGTATGTTCGGCTTCCCCGTTAGTTTATTTTCCTGTTACATGGTCTTAATGAATATTTTGCTCAAGAGTTTTGAATAAAGTAAATAAGGAATTGGAGAAAGCACATTTTCTGACATCTCTTGCGTCATTACTCTTTTATCCTGTTTAAAAAATCAGTTCTATCTTACTCTTCAACACAAAGTTTAGGATGAATTAGGAGACTAATAGCATCATTGCCATTTACCTACCTCAATCCTTATAAAAGTTTTTCCTAAATTAAAAAAATTAAACTCTGTAATACTGTAGCCATCTAATATTTTAAAACTGTTAAAAATCTATCATATGACAATTTAAAAATAATTCTAAATTAATAGGTCAGGTTATACATCCATGTTGTCAAAAGAGCAATATAGGGACCAGCAGATGGCATAATGGCTATGTCACTGGACTCCCATGCGTTCAACCGTGGTTCAAGTCCCAGACCCGGTGGCTTAAACTCACGCCGGGAGTGTGTGCGTGTGTGCCCAAGATCCCAAGAGGAGAATGGAGTAGAAGGGACTGTGGCTTGGCCATCCCTCCACGGAGTGATTTCTTGCTTTCTTTCTTTCTGCCATCTCTCCAGGGGGTGATTTCTCTCTTTCTCTCTTTCTGTCTCTGTCTTTCTGGTGAGCACACGCACCCTAAAAGAGCAATATAATTCCATTCAGTGTGAGCATAAGGCATATCCTGGGGGAACACATAAAATACCTCATTACCTAACTCAATTTTCTTATTTTGGGAATAATACACAAGTCTATTTCATTAAATCTTATGAAATCACCATTTCTGTAAGCAAAAAATGATTATGACTGCACTATATTCGTTTTCTTTGGCTCCACAATCAATTGCCAAAATCTTATTGATTAAAGCCATGTCCAGTTATTATTTCCTAATCTATTCATTATCTATTATTCTGTAGATCAGAGGATTGAACTGGCTAGACTGAATGCTCCAGTCTCACAAGGTCAAATTAAGGTCAAGGTAAATTCTTCTCTGGAAGCTCTGGGAAAGAGTTTGATTCAAGTTCATTCAGTTTATTGAGACAATCTTACTCCTTTTAGGTGTAGACATGAAGTCCTCATCTCACAGTTTTTCCTTGGCAAGAAGGACTCTGTTCTTACAGGCCTCTCAAATTTCTCTGGAGCGATACTGCATGGAGACTCCTGGCAGCTCCCCAATCTGGGCTCAGGTCCTTTAAGAGCTACAGCCTCTCCCTGTAGCCAGGACTCCTAGTGTCCCTGGTGGTCACTGGGACCTTCGGGCCTTTGGAAGTGCACACTTTTCTGCACTGGGAAGTTCCTCCAAGATGTAAGCACATTCTGGCTAGGGAAACGGATGCAGTGATGCAGGGAGAGGTCATGACACTCCTGCCGCCTTGAGTCCGTCCGGAGTTTCAGGGACTTACAGGGTTTCCATCACTCACTTGCTGAGTTTTGGGCCCTCCCCTGGACACTCCAGTCAAAATCTCGATGCTGACTATAATTACAGATATAATAGTGTTTATTGTGTATGCCAAATCACTAAAATTATGCCGAAATAAGTTATACTCTATGGCATATACATGTATGTGTATATTTTTCTTACCAGGACAGCAGAAATACCGCATGAAATGAAATCGATTATTTTAATTTTGTTTCTTGATACTTATGTGTTCTACGAATATTCTCTGCTTCTGACTTGCTAATGAGGAAGGGAGGACTAATAGGAAAAGAAACAGGAGTTGGCTTGTCTTTCCCTTTCCTCCTGTGTCATCCTTCTCAGTGTCAGTGGTTGGCTTCAAGAAAGGGATGAAACATAAGAAAACACGTGATACAGTTCTTTGGTTACTCAAGTTTCTAAAAACATTGCTGTTTCTTTTCTGATTTTGAGGCAAGCTCCTGTTCAAACAAAAACCATGGCTGGTCAGTGGTGGCAGCAGCTGTCCTTGCCTCCTTCCTGAGAGTAGGAGAAACAGACTGAGATTTTACCATGTTGTATTGTTAGCCATGCCTTGTTGTTCATGTTTAATCAAGTTGAAACTTCCCTTTTGACTTTAAGACTTAATTTTTAGCCATAAATTAGTGTTATCAGATGCTTTTTTTCTGCAGCAGCAGATGTTGAAAAAAATATCGCATGGTTGTACGATATTTTTTGCCTTCTTGTATAATGGATAGCATTACACTGTATGACTTTCTAATATCGAATGAGCTTTACATTCTAGGGATGTCACATTTAGTAAAATGGATCCCTTTTTAATTCCACTTATTTCTACTTGCTAACATTTGAAGATCTTTATTACATCTATAGTCATTAGAAATATTTGTCAATAGTATGTGTATTATTATTAGAAATATTTGTCAATAGTATGTAATTATATGTGTGATTGGTATTAGAATACTATGAGTTGCATAGATAGTTTGAAAAGTATTTCTTTTTCTGTTTTCTGGAAAAATATTTCTCTTCTGCTAACTCCCTAATATAACAAGCATTATATATATTTGATAATTTCCTATTTTATGGGTAACTACCCTGTAATGCATCTAATTTATATATAATCCAAAAAAATGTCATCCTTACATCTATGCTAACCTATACAATGATTAAATTATACAAAAAATATTACTCATAGTAAGACAGGATTCTTGTTACACTAAAAATGCTGATCTACTCAAAAATGCTAATGTCCAATTGTTAAGAGCTTCCTCTGAGAATAATTTTCATGTAAAATTAACTATTCTAACAAGATTTGACATAAATGAAATCTGCACATGAATGAATAATTTATAGGTACAGTATTGGAGCCAGAAGACTCCGGGATAGATTGGCTTATTCTGAAATGCCAAAATATGTTTCCTAAAGAAAAACTAATCAGTTAATCTTCTATTTGGAACAATATGCCTGTTATCTCGTCTACCTAATGAGGACATTTAACATATTTATTTATTCACCTTTTTCTTTAGTTTATACTAGTAGCCAAAATTTTAGGACACAATACTCTTTTTTTCTTTATGAGCTTTTTCCTAAAGGTTGAGAGAGACAGAGAGACAGAAAGTGAGAAATCACCCCCTGGGGGAATGGCCATGCCACAATACCTTCTCCTCCATTCTCCTTTCAGGATTTTGGGCATGCATGCACAAGTGTCTGATGTGAATTTTATGCCACTGGGTCCAGGACTTGAACCGTGGTTGACTACATGGGAATCCAACAATATAGCCACTATGCTGTCTGCTGATGCTGAACACAATATATTTTTAAAACCATTGGATTATTATTCTATTAGTCATTGGGAGGTTTGGCAAAAATAGATGAAGAAACAAGAGCAAGTAAGTTTGCTAAATGTAAAATAACTTTAGCAATGTTTAAGAGTTAACTTTTCATGAAATATTCAGCAATCTATTATAGAAGAAAATATGGAGCTGGTCTTCATGCTTCTGGCTTGCCCTCTTAAAATCTATACAGTGAGACTAGACAATAAACATTAATAAATAAAGTGTGCTATTGTTATTTTTTTTTTCCTAGCGAATTTGTTGTCATCTGGTGGCATGGTGTTTGGGGCGGCTGGATCCTACATAACCAACTGCGGTTCCAGTCCCAGAGCAGAGGCTTAGAAACATGCCGAGCATATGTACACGTGTACCCAAAGTCTCAAGGGGAGAGTGAAGGAGAGGGGTTTGCAGCATAACATCCCCTCTGGGTATAGGTGCTTTCTCATTTCCCATTCCATCTGTCTCTTCTGCCTATAAACCCTATATTAAAAAAAAAAGTTAATTTTGTTTATTAAAGAACTTTGGATAACATAGAAAGAAAACACCAAATGGAGGAAATGTAGCATTTTTAACAGTAAACATAATAAATATTAAAATGAGAAGTGGAAAGGGATTATATGTGAAGCTTTATTTTATATAGTCTTTCACTTCTAAAATGAAAATAAATTGTATTTTGTGTTTCTAAATGAGGACCATTCAACTCCCTTCATACAGGGAAGTGTTGTACAGATGTGGAACTGATAGATAATTGACTACAACATAGGTATTTCTAATAGGAATGATTCACAGCCCTTTCATGGGACAGAATGTCCCAGTAGTGCCTTCTCACCAAACATGGCGGTGAACAAGACAATGCTATCTAGTGACTCATCAAAGCTGTTGACAATTTTTGGCTGTGTTATACACCATAATTTCTAGTATTGTTCTAGTATTTTCATTTAAGAAAGGTTCTATTCAAATAAACCAGACATTTTTCAAAATACATTCTTAGATGATAAAATAGTATATATATTTAAGAGGGTCATCAGAGACAGGAATACATATTTCAAAATTACCAGGGACTACACATGAATTAATAGCATTGCATATTTATGAGCCAATTACAATATTTACACAGGCCAAGCAGATCCCTGTTCAGTTAATTATAATTTGATAACTCTTTTGAATAAACTTAACAACAGTGGCAAAACTCAATAGACTATATTAGCATTTTACAAATGAATTACAAGTCATAAAATAGAAATTTTTTTATTATGACTTTAAGGTCATTATAAAAATCCCATGAGCCTGAAAACAGGAGTAAGTGGGATGTCTTACCAATTGTTGTGTACATGGGTAAATGCATTATTTTATGAGCCATGCTTCTTATTGTTATTACACTATAATCCAATTAAGTTGCCATCACATGGGTTTTTGGATGCAGTTTAAGTGTCTAGTAACTAGGAAAGCATTCATTCATTTGAGATTTGATGTATTTGAATGTTTATTTCTATTAAGAACTTAAACTATTTACTTTTTCTAAAAATTCATGAGAAATCAAGAATCCATTAAAGCCAAGTCACTACTGGGCAGGTGAATACAAGGTATGACCATTTAGTAATTTAAATGTACTTTTAAAAATTTTGCATAACCACAATTCTTTCATTAGATAGAATGTGAAACTCTATCAAAAAATGTAGGATTGTTTTATGTAACTTGAGATAAGTATAATAGTTTTAAAACATAGTAAAGGTAGTGAATTTATGGAAGTCATTATTTAAGATATATTGTGTTCAAGAAATAAATAAATTAGAGAAATAGTCCAATTTTTAAAATTTATTTATTTATTTTCATTGCTTTAATTGATATACAACAATTATTCATATTTATGGGTTACAGAGAGTTTTTTTTTACTATGAGAATATATTACATTGTTTAATGATCAAATAAGAGTAATTAGCATTTCTATCATCTCAAATATTAGAATTGGGAACATTCAAAATCCTCTCTTTTGGGACCAGTAGATGGTATAATGATTATGTTCCTGGATGCTCATGTAGTCGACCGTAGTTCAAACCCGGATCCAGTGGCTTAAAACTCACACCCAGCCCGTGTGCGTGCCCAAAATCCCATGAAGAACCTGGAGGAGAAGGGATGATGGTGTAGCCATCCCCCCTGGGGGATGATTTCTACTTTTCTGTATCTCTGTTTCTCTCTGTCTCTCTGGCAATTACATGCGTGCTATAGCAAAAATCTCTGTTAAAAAAAATCCTCTTTAGCTATTTGAAATAACACATCGTTGTTGACTATAGTTCCTCTGCTATGCTATAGAACACTAGATCTAATTTCTATTATCTAACTGTAATTTTAAATCCATTAACCAGTATCTCCTTATCTTTCTTCATCACTCTCCACTCTTTCCAGCCTTCAGTAATCACTTCTACTCTCTCTGTTGATGAAAATAACAATTTTTTTTACACTTTATTGATTCACAAAAGATCTTAATTAATCTAAATACTTTCAATAGCAAGTGCAGTGGATATGAACGTATCTATGAACACATGTCTGACTTTAAGCATAAAACTCACTGGGTGGAATGAATATACTATGAAGTATAACACCTAGTTGAGGCTATATGGCTTACTGCAGTCATTAAGTAGATATGAATTTGCTTGTTTATTTTATGTATTTTTTTAATTTCAGAAAAAGCAATTTTAGCTTTAATAAATCAAAGTCAAAAAATGTTAAGAAAAATTTGCGAAGATTTAAAGCCAGGAAAAAGATTAGGATTCTGTTCAAACAGTAGGTAGATACTGAAAACTCAAAAAACTGATTTGGACAAAGAGAAAATCTAATAATAAGTGCACTGTAATTTTCTTCTGAAAATTTTCTTCACTCTCCATCCCTCCTTTTACCAAAGAGAGGCATAAACTAACTTATTTGCAAAAAACAAATTTAATCTCAATTTGGTCTGTTATTTACACAAAGCCCCATGAAAATACTAATTGATTTAGTTGGCTTTGCTAAAACTTGCATATAAGTTTATTCTGTTTCGCTTTTGTTTAATTTATCTCTGCAACAGTATTTTTTCAATGATCAAGTGCCTAGTTTAAAAAAAGATGTCAGCATGGTATAATTTTCTTTCTTCCTAACTTTGCTTTTAACCTATCCATGTCATTATATTTAAAGTGGTGTTCTCATAGACAACACATTATGAGGTCCTTTGCTAAACCCATAAACTGGTTTGTCTTTAATTAGTTTATTTAGAATATTCACATGTAAAGTAATATTCATACAGTTACATTAATAACCTACATGTTTGTAACTGTTTTTTTTTGTTTTGTTTTGTTTTGTTTTTTGTCTCACATATGCACATATTCTGTTTTTGTTGTTGTTTTGTTTTTGGGTTTTCTTTTTTTTTTTTTTTTTTTTTTTGGTGGCCCTAGACTTGTAAACTTTCCTAAGGGAGGAGGAAAAAAAAATGAAATGAAATAAAATCCTAGAAAATGTTTATCTAAACTAGCATAAGCAGATACAGATGGGAAGGCTCTCCTCCTGAAGAATTTTTTTTTAACCTCTCTTCCAGGGCAGATACATTGACCAGAATCCTGACTACAGCCCTCTCTGTAAGCACCACACTGGTTCCACACAGCGGTACTGTCCTCGTCTGAGTTTTCACCTGGCCCCAAGGAAGTCAAGCTAGAAACAGGTCATCAGTCTCTGAGGGAACTTCAAAAAGTTTAAGAAACACGAACTTGGATATTGTGTTATGGAGAGTGTGGATAGGTGGCAATGATATCTTAGTTGTTTTGCAGAAACAATTTGAAACCCACAAAGCAAAACAGAAAGAGCAGACATGTTAGATGAAAATGTTAAACATCTGCTTTTGAAAAACAGGAGAATCTGATCACTAGAGAAGCCTTGTAATTTGAATAATCTCTAGCTTTCTTTCTGTTTTGAGCAGCTGTACTCTAGTCCATTTGCTTCTAAAAATACTGGTACATGTTTGGCCCTGGCATCTTATGAGAGAAAAATAAAATATCCAAGAAGTAGCTTTGCCTTATTTCCATGTTTTGTTATTTAAATAAACTTCTCCTTTGCTTCGAAAAACATTGGAAGAAGCCTGACGCCATGTCATGGGAGTTCAAAGCAGAAGCAGAGTAAAGAATTTCCATTTAAAGATAAAGTGTGGTTTATTTTCAATACCATAATAATGTAACAATGAACAAAATTCTTGGATTTTAGTGAGCACATCTTTTTCCATTCTATATAGTTTCATTGACTCCAAAACAAAAAAAAGTTAGCGTATAGATGAACTATAGACTCATATGCATTAGTAAAAAGATGTATGCACTATTTTGCAACTGAGTTTTCTCAATAACCACTAAAGGGTAGGTGGGTATGACGAGAGCTCTCCTTGCTGGGTCACTGTTGCGCACGAGAAGTTTGAAGTGCCCTAATGATCACTGTGTCCTGAGTGAGAGTCCCCCCACGTGGGGGAGACTAGGATCTTCAACTCTGCAGACCTCAAAGTTGCAGATATGTGAGTCACAAAGTGACCCTGTGAGTCACTAAGTATGGTGGTAAGTCAGACCACTACTGCTATCAGTCTTTGGTTAGATGCATGTATACTTCCAACTGGTAACAGCACCATGCAAAGGATTCCATGATTTTAGACCCACTCTCACCCCGTGTTTATTGTGAGATTTGCCCCATAGTCAGATGTCAAACTGTAACAGAATTCATTTCCACCGATATAGACATTCTTTGGCTACCTGAAACTTTGCAAGCAGAAAAAAATCAAACCCATATATGGTGAATATAAATTGTCAGCCCTTCCAGAATGAAAAGGATGGATATACTTGACAACGAGTAACCATATGAGTGGCTCACACTGGCCTCTGAATTAGTTTTCTAGGACTGCCATAGCAAAGCACAAATTTGGTAGATTAAACAACAGACATTTGTTGCATCACAGTTCTAGGAGCTAGAAGTCCTAGGTGTGAGCAGCACCGTTCTTCTGGAGGCTATGGAAGAGAATTTGTTCCATGCCTCTCTCTAGTTTCTGGTGGTTTGCTGGATCTGTGGAGTTCCTTCACTTGAAGAAGCATTACTCCAATGTTTGCCTTCCTCTTCACATGGACTTCTCTCTGTGTACATGTGCCTGTCTCTAAATTTTCCTCTAAATTTGGTAAGGACACTATCCTACTGAGTCAGAGCCTACCCTCAATGAACTCATTTTAAATTGATTACAAAGACCTTTCTCCAATACAGGAATGAAGGCATATTTATTAGATAGTCCTAAATATTCACTAGATAATTCTAATGAATACTTGGCATATACTGCATTTTAATCACTTCAAAAATGTCTACATTAAGTTATTAAAGAGTGTGATAAACCTCTACCCAATTAATTTTGTAAATTTATTTACTTTTATTTAAAAATATACTTTCTCATTTTAAAATTATACTTTACACATAAAAAGCACAAATGCATTATACAAATTAAGAACAAATTAATATTCATGCACCCACCACTCATCTTCGGAAATAAAATATTGCTAATAGATTTCAAGCTGCCCCTTTACTCCTCCCTGACTACAAACTTATTTCTCAAAAGAAACCAGAACATCGAGCTTTAGATTGAATGTCAGTAGATCAGGGGGCTGGATGGTGGTGTAAGTGGTAAGCTTTGTGAGGCAATCTCACTGGGAAAGGTTCCTAGTTCAAGGCTAGAGGGCTCCTGGGGCCTGGATGAAGGCTGGGCGTGCATCACAGCCTTGAGACCTTGTTGGGACGTCTCTCTCTCTCACCCTTTCTCTCTTACTCTCACAGAGGAAATACACACACACACTACTTTTCACATTTTCACCAAATATGCCTGTGTACGTAAATATATTTTATTTTGCTTATTTTTAACTGTATATAAATAGAATTACATTGTTTTATTCTTCATTTTGTCATTTTGCCTCATATCATGCCTGTATCTTTTTCGTATGTTCTCTTCTGTATGGAACACTATTGGATAAATATGAATAATGAACTCTCCTCTCATTTTATTGATGTTTGAACTGTTTCTGGCTTTGTATTACACATTATAATATATGCAACAATGACTTTTATTCTATATATGTCCTAGTGCACACGTACTCTAAGAGTAAAATTGCTGAGTTTCAGTTTATGCATTACTTTTCCTTATCATTACAATTTTTAATTTATTTATTCCATTAGTAAATAGTGTCTGGACATTACATTTTTATGTACCTGTTAATTTTGTGGTTGAGATTTTTTATACACACACACACACACACAGATGGGGTCATCATAAAGTTCATGGGAAAGTATGTATTATGAAAATCTATGCAAGAGCTTAACAATTTTGGGCACAAAAATAAACTTAAACTAGTTAAAACAGACCTTTCTTAATAATGTCAATTCAACCTACAACAGAGCAAATCATAATGGCTCACAATTACATCCATCCTGTGGATGGGCATAGGGCACGATTATAAATGAGCTGTGACCAAATGCATCCTACAGACTAAATTCCTTGTCATATGAACAGCCCACACAGCATCCACTATTTGAATAGGCTTGTAACATGATGACAGCTCTTCCACCATGTGTGACACTGCAAGGTTTAGGAGGCAGTCATACTTATCAGTCTTACCATGTAATTATTTAACTGTGGGCACTGCTTCTTACATCCTAAATTTATAGTTGATGTGTATCTCTTTACGCATTGTCCTAAAGATACAAGCCAAGAAAATTACCAAATCTGTACCATAATCTATTATCCACTTGGCTTTTAAAAATGTCTTAAATTATTCTAATTAACTTTTCTCAAGTTGATGTATCTTTTGTTTCCATAGTCTTGTGTATTTTTCTTCATACAAAATTCATATATCTTAAATAAGAGAATATTTATCACAACCAAATACAGCAAAGTTATAATACATGCACATAATTGAAATGTAACTCTTTAATAATAAATTAAGATAGATTACAAGTAATTTAAGATTACAATCTTTTTAAAAATGAGTAATTTGACCACTAAAACACCAAAGCATGTGATAGTACCCTTACTTTTACTATTTTATGAGAAAATGGAATTCTGTCAGATAAATATTTTCCATTTGTGTGTCTGTGGGGTGGAAAGTTAGCTACTCAATAAATAATAATATATATTTACAGAGTGATGCCTTTCATGGGCTTTTATTTTTGTAATAATAATACTATAAGTACTAAATTCTCATCTATATTTTTATGAGGTACCTACCTTATAATATTATTCTTCAGAGTTAGTTACATGAATAGGGACCAGCAGTTAGCATAATGGCTATGTCGCCGAACTCCCATACAGTCAACCGTGGTTCGACCTGGACCAGTGGCATAAACTCACACTGGGCGCATGTGCGTGTGTGCCCAGGATCCTGAGAGGAGAATGGAGGAGAAGGGATTGCGGCGTGGTCATACCCCCTGGGGGGTGATTTCTCCCTTTCTATCTCTCTGTCTCTTTCTGTCTTTCTGGGGAGCACACGCGCCCTATAGCAAAACAAATAAAATAAAATAAAAAATTAAAAAAAAAAAAACTCTCCAAAAAAAAGTTAGTTACATGAATAGAGATACTAAATAACAACATGGGAGACAGAAGTCACAACTTAGAACCATTCTTATTCCCTTCAATTAATTGTAACAGGCACTTCCTTTCTTTCTCCAGGTATATAAGATATAATCCCCTAAAACTAATACATAAACTGCCTGGTCAGCTAACAATCTTACTGTTCAGCCTTTCATTAATTCATTGGATAAGAGAATGTTCTGTGTTCTAGTGGAGCAAAACTCTGTTGGTTATTACCCACTTTACGGGCTAAGTCATGATCCCCCGCTCCCCCGCCCCCCGCCCCCATTCCTGTATAGAAGTCTAAATCCCAATATTTCAGTATGTAACTGTATTTGGAGGTCATTATTTAAAGATGTAACTCATGTCAAATGAGGATATTAAATTGTATCCCAATCCAATATGACTGAAAAGAACACAGACAGAAACAGAGAAAAGACTGTAAGAAACCCAGGAAAAGACAAACATCTATAAAACAATGACAGAGTACTCAGAAGCCAACCCTGACGCCATCCTGATTTCAGATCTTTAGCCTCCAAAATTGTATGAAAAGAAATTTCTGTTGCTTACACCATCCAGTCAGTTGCTATGATAGCTCTAGCAAACTAATACATGTTGCAACATTTCTTCCATCACATTAAAAATCTGTAAAATATTCAAAGTATATTTTAGTAATGATTGAAAAACTGAAATCCATTCATCAGCAAAGCAGTATATTTATTTATCCTTGTAACAATCTTTTTTTTTTTTTTTTTTTTTTTTTTTTTTTTTTTTTTTTTATGTTTTGCCATAGGGGATGTGCACTCACCAGAAAGGGGGAGAGAAAGAGAGAGACAGAAAGAAAGAAAGTGAGAAATCATTCCCAAGCCATGCCATGATCCCTTCTCCATTCTTCTCTTGGGATTTTGGGCACACATGCACATGCACCAAGCGTGTTTTAAAGCCATCAGTTCCTGGACTTGAACCACAGTCAACCATGTGTGAGTCCAGTACCCTAGTCACTACACTATTATCGGCCCCACTTAGAAAAATCTCAAAAGGAATGGCAGCAATGAATCATATATTTGCATACTTATGAATTTTTTATTTTTTTCTCCATGATCAAATAAAAGTGAAACATTATTTTCCCTCTTCTTAACCATCTCTGAAATGGTCTTAATTATCAAAATCATTTTATTTCTATTAAGTATATTTCACCACTGATTCCTTTGTAAGCCTGACAAATACTGTTATCTTCGTTACATAGTTTTAAAAACTGAATTTGTCAGTGCACGAGTCCTTCAGATGTTGTTAAATTCAGAAGTCTTCCTTGTGTCTCTACACATTTATTCTTGTAACAATTTACTTCACTAGATTCCTGAGGGCAGAGATCAGAGTTATTTCGTCTTTATATGCCCAGCGTTAATACAACACAGATGACAATATATTAAGCTTGTCAAAAAAGCTACATAAATGTTCTTATGTCTGCTGTTTTGCTTTTTTCTCTCAATCATCTTAACTTGCCAAAATACTACATCTATTTTCAATTTCAAGGTGAAGGTGATTTATAAACTGTGGTTCTTTTGAATTTGTTTATTATTAACGTGTACTTATGTTACACTTACCATTCACTTTATCTAAGTCCATTCCTCTAGTTTTTCCCCACCACCGTATTAGGTCTTTGTTAGAATGTTTTACCATTTCTCTGCCTGGCTAGGGCCTGGTGACTAAGGGAGTCAAATCCCACATGGCTGACTTAACGGATTAAATCTGGGCCCTGGCAGCTTCAGACATATGCTGGACACATGTATGTGTGTACCTAAAATCCCGAAAACATTGGGGAAATGGAGGAAAAGGGATTGCAGCATGAACACACCCCACTGGGTAATGCTTTCTCCCTCTCTCTTTCTCTCTCTCCATTTCTATCTAGCAAGTACATGTACCCTCTTGGCAGGCAGGGGAGCCTACCTTTTTTTTTTTTTTTTTTTTTGAGAGGTTTATGCTATAGGGCGTGGGCGCTCGCTAGAAAGACAGAGACAGAAAGCGATAAATCACCCCCCAGGGAGGATGGCCACGCCTCAATCTCTTCACCTCGATTCTCCTCTCGGGATCTTGGGCACGCACGCACACGCCCCCAGCGTGAGCTTAAGCCACGGGGTCCAGGACTCAAACCGCGGTTGACTACATGGGAGTTCAGCGACATAGCCATTATGCTAACTGTTGGTCCCCCTACCACTTTCTAAACATTCTTAACATCCTCTAATATAAATATCTGCTTTTAATATTTTATTTTTATACACCTATACCATCTCATTTGTTTTTCTTTTTAAAAAATCAAATTTGAGATATAATTTACATACCAGAAAAAGTATCCACTTAAAATGTCCACTTATTATTTTATATTGTCTCAATTTAATACATTTTATTTATTTTTTTTTTGAGAGAGATTTTTGTAACAGGGCACATGCACTAGACAGAGAGATGGAGAGACAAAAGTGAGAAGTCACCCTGCCACCCTCACCCGGGGAGATGGCCACACTCCAATCCCTTCTCCATTCTCCTCGCTGGAATTTAGGCATGCACACACACATGTCTGACCTTTGTTTTAAGGGGCCAGGTCCAGGACAGGAACTGCTGTTTACTATGTCGGAGTCCAGTGACATAACCATTACACCATCTGCTGGTCCCACTGGATTTTATTTTTAGAGCAGTTTTAGGTTCATGGCAAAATGAAACAAAAAAAAATATAAAGTTCTTAATTATTCCCAATCTCATTCATGTGCTGTCACCCTTTATCATCAACACTCCACAGATTCAAAGTCAGAGGAAGTGATATATGTGGTCCTTTTTTGTAAAATATTGTTGAACCTGCATTGATATAGCATTATCACCAAAGTCAGTAATGTACATTGGTGTATGCTTTCTGAGGTTTTGACAATTGCATAATGACATGTATCATACAGAATAGATTCACAGTCCTAAAAGTCCTCTGTGTGCTTCTTAATAAACGCTTGCTCCTGCCAAGTCCAGGCAACCACTGATCTTTTCGGTGTCTCCATAGCTTCACCTTCTCCAGCATGTCACAGAGCTGTCAGGGAGTGAGCAGTCTTTCCAGATTGGCTTCTGAGA
Organism: Tupaia tana; assembly: GCA_026018925.1. NCBI lineage: Eukaryota > Metazoa > Chordata > Mammalia > Scandentia > Tupaiidae > Tupaia > Tupaia tana. Next base: position 207,708,320 of record JAKSZU010000001.1, on the reverse strand, counting down.
CTGGTGCTTTCTGTTTCAGGTTATTAAATATTGATTTAATTTCTTTATAGACTTAGGCCTATTTGAATTGTCTATTCGTTTTATTTTATGTGTTAATATCGGTATAATATGCTTGAAGCATCCTATGGACTGAAATCTATTCTTATTTGTACTTCTATTTTCTATTTCTAGAAGGTAAAACAAATTCTATCACAGAGATAGTACATCCCCTCCAAAATTATAAGTGTCTGAATGCACTAATGTACTGGCCCTAATATGTGGATACAAAAACATAATATTATTATTATAATAAAAAATAATTCTACATGTGTTAAAATGAGTGATTATTAGCAAATAATGTATCTGGCTCTATAGCTTGATCTCTGCATCAAACTATATACATAGAGCACATGATATTTTTTGATGTTATTTTTTCCTCTCCATTAAACTCAATCTACTCAACAATTCAGTGAGTACCTACTACATCTATTTTATGGGATAAAGCCTATATAGTGCCCTAAATCAGACAGATTCCAAGCCCTTTCTAACTCTTCTTTGAACAAGGTTATTGATGACAGTAACAAAGACAACAACAAATAAGCTCTGGTCTTAGTCAATGTCTCCACACAACACAGGTGAAGCTGAAAAATAGCTCAGATAAAATGTTCCAGGGTGAGTGATACAAAGTTCAGATGAGTGCTCAAATCTCAGACTACAACAGAACCAAGAAAAGGGATAATGGAAATTCAGGGAAGATGAATACAGAATGCCCTGGAGAGGGAGGCTTCTGTGTTACATGGCAAATGTTATTGTACTTCAAGTAAGGTCTCACTTCTCTATCTGCTGTTCCCAATACTCTATTGAAGCTCTGTGTTGGCTGAAAATGTAAATCAGATACTTTGGGAACAGTACTCTCTTCCCAAGCAGGCATCTCTATGTACGCAGGTTGATAATAAAAAGGATTTCTTTAAATGTACGTGTGTGTGATCCATATCTTAAGTAGACTATTATAGTGATATTTCAATAGTTATTCAATTCCCTTCTTCCAAACCATTTCCTAGGCTACAGTCTTATTTTATTTGTAAAAGAATGAATCTAATTATGATGCTCTTGATGATAATATTTTTCAATGACTTTAGTAGCCCATGGAGTAAATTTCCACTTTTTAAGAAGTTTTTGCCTTAGGTCATGTGTAATCACCACAAATAGAGAGAGACAGAATTAGCGAGAGGGAAAGTGAGAAATCACACCAAGGGGGATGTCTGCACCATAAGTCCTTCTCCTCCATTCTCTTCTCAGGGCCTTGAGCACACATGCAAATGTGCCCGGCTTGAGTTTCAAGTCACTGTGTCTAGAACTCCAACTGCGTTTGGCCATGTGGGAATCCAGCGATGTAACTGCTATGCCATCTGCTGGCCCCACTTTCCAATTTTTTTTTAAATGGGCTATTTATTTATTTATATACAATACAGCAGTTTAGAATGAAGCATCTGGAACCAGAGTTCAACCTAATTCTCTGACTCGCTTGCTGCACTAACATAGACAATTTCATAACCTATTTGTGAATCAGTCATTTAATTGAAACACGAGAAATAGTATATATTTTATAAGATTGTCTTAAGAATTATGTGACAATGTATGTAATATACTAAGAAAAACTGGCAACTAAAAATCTTCTAGAAGAATTAGCTTTTACTTATCATATATCTATTAATGTATAGCATTTGACTGGAGTAGGGAATAAATTTGTGAACAGTGTGTTTGTTATCAAGGATTTTCAAATAATCCCCTTAATTGTATCTATTAGCTTGCCCTTTGTCCTTCTACAACTGAGCTACCGAAGCATCCCTAGCAATAGCATGAAGGATGATCACAATTTTCTGTTCCAGTGGAAACATTTTTAGGCATATATCCAAATGCTCACAAAAAGATTGAACTCAAATTATCCTAAACTTGGTTTCTTTTACCAAGTATTTAGCCCACCCTAATTTTCTTTTTTTTTTTTTTTTTTTTGAGAGGTTTTTCGCCCACCCTAATTTTCTAAAAATTTGTTTATGCTATGCATATGAGGGGACTTAAATATTTTATGGAAATTGTGTATAATGTAAAAAAATCATTGCTGGATTTCAAAATTATTTTGTACCAAAATAAACTCAGACTTCAAATTCCTTTTTCATAAAATTGTTGAAGTACCCTCTTACGTTCACCAATGTCTTTCTGTCTATTTCAAGATAAATATACTACATATACTTCTAATTTAATCCAAATAGCATATCTGTTTTAGACCATCTTAAGTTCCCCCAGGACCTTTACTATTCGTTCTCTTTCTTCAATTCACTAAATAATTGTAAACTCTGAGGCAAATAGAAAGTTCTTTCAGTTAGCAATTTTGAGATGTGTATGAATGAAGTCGACTGGTGGCTTGGATACCTATAGTTACACAATTTTGGCAAATTATTAACATCCCTGCTCCTTCATCTCTTCCTGTTTACCATGGCGATATTTCCTATCTCAATAAGTTTATGTGTTCCTCAATTTAATAAGACCATGGTATACTTCGGCATTAATGAACTGAGCTTTACAGTTATTACCTAATAAATTATCTCCTTTTAGAAGAGTTTGAGCACTATGAGAACAGATCCAATATTCCCACCTATAGATACCTCTATGTCCTTAGTTTATTTTCCCCCTGAACCAACTTCAAGATAAATATTAGCATAAAAATAGGCTCCTTTTTAGGTACAGGGAATGATAGTGGAATGGAATTTGAGATAAGGGAAGGCAACCACTAAGGGGTATTACTACAGACCTAGCTACTACTGTGTTTTGCTGGTACTACCAGTGATCTACTTTGAAAGATTAATAATGAGACTCACTTATAAGAGGTATACAAGCTCCTTTGCATGGAATACAGATACTTAATTCAAGGAAATCCATAGAAGAAAGGATAAATGGATTGTGTGTGTATTAGCTAGCCAATAAGGATCTTCAATGTGACTATGCAATTTAGAATATGACCTCCCAATGATTTCAACTTTTAGAGGGTATCAAGTGAGTTGCACAAAGTACAAATGGTTTAGACTCAACCACAGAAATTGGGTCAATTTTTTAATATCTAGAAATCTAACTTTTTTACTCTCGAAAAAGGGTGTAGTATTTCTCTACCTGTCTGACAGAATATTACAAGTCTCCAATGACATAATTATCATGTATGTTAGAATAGTTTGTGAACTATGGATTTCTATAAATATTTTTCTGTGAGGTGACTCCTGCTCACCTTCCAGACACCTATACAAACCATCATATTTTCAGAACTACCCATACCAACAGCTATTTCCAACTTTTTGTTGTTCTTCTCTCATCAGTGTTTTCTGTTGATATTATATCTAAATCTAACATATTCTTACATCAGAGAATAGTTACTATGCTCGAATATTATATATAAACATATGAGGCTAATATAGAATGGTGGCCCTCTGTCAGTTTATGAAGGACTAAATATTTTGATAGGAGTCTGCTCAGGCAACCTAAAAGTTACAACACACACGTGACTATTCAGTCTGAATAATCACAAATTTAATTATGAAAATTAGGTGTGAGTGATTAGTGAAATGGTTGAATAAAAGACCACCTCATTTGGGGACATATGGGAAGATTACGTCGTCATTACTGAGAACAGAGGATATGGAGAACAAGTTTTGTTCTGTCCTTACTACTCTCTCTCATATGGATTTGCACATACTCCATTTTTTCTCTGATTGAATTCAAGTCAACTAACTGTATATTTATTGAGAAACTAGTTTACATGGAATGCTAACTCGATAAGAGATTGCTCCTTCTAGGACTCTAGAATTATAGCCTAGAGGAAGAAGACATAAAGGTTTGCAATTAACAACATTTTTTTAAGGTTTTTGCCATAGGGGTCATGAGCTTGCCAGACAGAGACAGTTAGAGAAAGAAGAGACAGAGATGGAAAGTGAGAAATCACACCCCTGCAGGGATGGCCATACTGCAATCCCTTCTCATCCATTCTCTTCTCAGGATTTGGGGCATGTACACACAGAGCCCGCATGATTTTCAAGCCAACCCATCTGGACCTTGAACCACAGTCACCCGTGGGAGTCCAGCACCTTAGCCACCATACCACCGACCGGCCCCAATCATCAACATTTTTAGATGTTTATAATTTGCTAAATGAGAAGTTATTACTGGCTCTTCCAGCATCTGTCAGCTGTTTCTTACAGCAAATAAGCTTCAAGTGCCTTTCCTCTCATTTTGCCCCTTTAGTCCTGTGTATTTCTCTTTGTACCACTACAGCCTGCACCCCCCTGGTCTTTGTGATTTCAGGTGAGCTTTAATAAGAAACTACAAATATAATGAAAACCATAAACATAGTGCTAAAAATGTTAGTGGTCTCTTTAAAAAGATAAAATAAATAGGTAACATTAATTGAATAATTTTATTTTACATAACATAATATAAAATATTAGCATTTCATCATGTAATAAATATAAAATATATTTTACATTTTAAAAAATCTCTACTAAGTCTTAAAATTTTATGACACCAGGCATGTGTGTGCCCATAATCCAGGACTACTTGAGGCTGGGGGTAACATTGAGTCCCTTTTGGAGGTTGTCTCTCTCTCTCTCTCATGCGCTCACGGAAGAAAGAATATGGGTTTAAAAAAGAATGAAGATAGATACTTTTTAAATATCCCTGTCATTTGGGTATCTTAAGGCAAAAATTACAAAAAATGGTACAGACCAGGTGAAAAATCACAAGGTAGTTACATGTAGTATGTCAATGACATTGTTGAGATAATATGTATTATCAGTTTGAAGAACCAGTCATAAAGAATATACCTGAATATGACAGAGAAAGGGGAGATGGAAGGATCTAAGAGAGTAAGAACCAAAGATGAGCTAAAAGTCAAAAGATAGCATTACAGTGGGGTTGAAATTCAATATCCCTACATGCTTTCGGAGCATAGAGACCTCTGAGTATGAATAGAGAATGCTAAATGGAGAAAATCAGGGTGAGGACTGCCCAAGATGATGAAATGGATTGAAATATGTCCTCGTCATCAAGGTCATTGTGACTTTTGTGGGAAAGCAGACAGTGCTGAGGGAACTGAAGAAAGATACCACAGAAAAAGTAAATGAGCTGTGTGGTAGAAATAGCAGGGGGTTTCTAATCAGATGATGTGCCCTTCACCAACATCTGATTGTACATCCCAAAGAGAATAGGGGGATTATTCTTCCCCAAGAAGTCCTTGTTGGGATTAAGGAAAATGATATTAACTAATTCACATAATCTTTAGGACATTTCAGGCACTACATAATCACATCATTCATTTTCTCCCTTTCTCCTCTCTGCTAGTATATGAGCTATTCACAGAAGGGAAATATACAATTGGTATTGTTACATTTTACTGAAATGTGCTTACTTTATGGTCCAGTAATTTTGACATACTGGCTTTGTTACCTGAACAATATGCTGAACAAGTTGTGTCATTTTAGAATACAAGTAAAAGAGGATGTACTTTACTCAGGAGTCATCTGATGCCTAGGGAATGTGAGTTATAAGCAACCTAGTCAACTCTAAGCAACATCCCCCACAAATTCTTATGTAGCATCTGATGTAACTACTGATAATAGAAGGAAGACATTCTCCCTTCAATCACTTAGATGCATTTATAATAACAATTAGTAGTAAAACTACAAGTGTCTCTTCAGACATCCTCTGTCTTGGCCAAAATACAATTGCTCATTATGGAAAAGATCTGTGGATTTATTGTAGGCTGTTTGCCTTTGGCTTTGACTCTAGAAACGTGCAGCCATCTGGGAAATAAGCTCTTACTAGCCGATAGGAAAGTGCAGAAATGAAGTATATTCATCAATTATATGAGGTCTTCTATGTGAAATATCTTTGTTTTAGAAAATGAAAAATGTGGCATACCAGAAAGCGCACCTAAGCCCTTTCCTGTCCCTCTGAGTGCTCCACACTTCCCTGGCTTTCAGCCCACTTACCAATGGATCAAGGAGAGTGCAGTCCTAATGCTGTTCTCCCTACAGATGCCACGTTTTCATAGATCCTGACATCATTTTGCTGCCATTTTCCCAGTGAAAATGGCAATTTATTAAATGATGACCTAGTTTAATACGCCGCAACAAAGTGAGTCAGTTGTTCCCTCTTTGCCAGAAAGAGAAGATTGATTTTTTTAAAAATTGTACTAAAGTTAACTTTCATTCTTATTCAGTTGAGTTGTTTGCTGTATAAAGACTTTGAGTTATTTGTTCAAAATAAAAATCCAATTGTCAGAACAAGTTGGGAACATTGAGTCTGGGGGAAAAACAAAACATGATGCTTTCATCATTTCTCATTGATTTCTTCCCTCTGGTTAGATGATCACTTCAATGTAAGTTTCCACATTATTTTTACAAAGCTTTTTTGAGGTAGCATATTGGGATTCTATACAGAAATAACAAAAGTCTAAGTTGTGATTATGTTTAATCTTGCTGTTCCATAAGATGCATGACTTAATAACACATAAAAATTGCAGGTTTAAGAGTACAATTGTAGGAAATAATACACTTTCAAGAAGCGAGGGCTGGATACCAGCCCAACGTGCTGTGTAGGAAACAATATTGTTTTCAGTTTGGGATAAAAGTCCTTTTGTATGAAGAAAGCAAAAAATTAAAGAAATCCTCTCAGAAATGAACTTGCAGGATGATATTCAATAAATTTAGCACAGTAAAATCTGCTTAAATTCTGAACAAATCCCTCTCTGCTTTTCATGCACTAACCTTCTCATAGAAGTCTCATTTTGTATTATCTGTATGAGCAATCACCTTCAATAGCATTTCATTTACATAAACACCAATACTGTATCTGCCAATAATAAAGTGAGCTTATTTCATTTTTATATAAGAAAACTGAAATAATTTAGAAATGTAAAATTTTCCATTTGTTTTCTTAAACTGTGTAAATATTATCCCCAAGCCTCAATTATTCAATATTATATTTCTGTGCTATTTTTACTATCACCATTCTAATTTCTGCTTATAGTTAACAACAAATTTAAAATAATGTGACACCCACACTTTTCTTATTTTTTAATTACAATTTCTCTATCTTCCAACACTTCCAGGGTATTTTTGAACTCAATACTTTATAAACATGAGTGATTTTCCTGAATGGTTCACACATTTTTCACAAAAATCATTTTCAAATCTAATTTTGGCCCAATTACTGTTTTGATACAATTCATAACAAACTGCTGGATCAGTTATCGCCTTCTGCATAACAAACTCCTAGAAAGTTAGTATCATAAGTCAACCATTTTACTCCTTATGATTATGAAGGTCAGGAACCAAGCAGACCTCCTCTGAGTAGATCTGTCTTCTTTTGCATTAACTTGGGCAGTATAAGTCGTATGAGAACTTCTAAGATGCGTTTATTTGCATGTGTAGTAGGCATTGGTACAGGGGACTAACGTGTCTGGATTCTGGCTGGTTCCACCTCCTTATATCTCTCAACTTTCAGGGAATGTCTATATGTGTTCTCTCTGTAACAGGGGTTAGGCTTTTTTACATTAGGGACTCAACTTTATAAGGGAATAAAGACAATTTATTGAAATCAAGTCACAACGCTAGCAAAGTAAGTCAAGGGAGGGAGAGTGGACTTCAATATTTTTTTTTAAGATTTTTTTTTTGCCATAGACTGTGTGCACTTTTCAGAGAGAGAAACAGAGGAGGAAAGTGAAAAATCACCCTCCTGGCGGGAGTGTGACCATGCCACGACCCCTTCTCCTCCATTCTCCTCTTGGGATTGTGGGTACACATGCACATGCAGCCAGTGTGATTTTCAAGATGCCGCTCCAGGACTTGAACCACACAGCCAGGCATGTGGGATTCAGCACCTTAATCTCCACATCACTTGCTGGCCCCAATGGACTCCAAATGTTGCTGGAAGGAGCAGCATGTGGACAGAAGGCATGAAGGAATTATTGCAAGCTAACTTTATAGACAGGCTGTCGCAGCCAGCATCTCTCATACTCTGCTTGGCACCAGCTGTTCATTATTCCTTGTCTCGTGGCTGGTGCTTTCACAGTAACTCTTTTTGCTAAAATCTTATCTCTCTCTCTCTCTCTCAAGACCCATTTCAAAAACTATATCACGTGTATTTTCCATGATACCCCCACAAATACCTGAGAAGATTTCACCTTCTGATTAAAAAGGTAAAATTAGGGTCAACTCCAAGGCCTGATGGTTAAGGCAGCTTGATCCCACATAGCTGACCAGGCAATTCAAATCCCACCCTCATAGCTGGAAAAACACACTGGGTTGCTTGTACCCAAAGTCCTGAGAACATTGAGAAACAAAGAAGAAACTGCAGCATAACCATGCCCCACTGGAGTGTCTCTCCATCTGTATTTCTGGCAAGCACACATGGCAACTAGAAAAAAAAAAAAATGTATGTATGTATGTATGTAAAACTAGGGCCAGCAGGTAATGTAGTGGTTTGAGTGTGTAAATCCCACGAGGCCAAATGCACTGTTTGGGTCCTGGAACCAGATACTTGAAAAACACATGAATGAATGTGTATGCATGCCCAAAATGCCAAAAAGAGTGAGAAATGGAGAAGAAGGGGTTGTAGTATGACCATCCCCAATAAAGGGTTGCTTTCTTACTTTCTCTTTAGCAAAAGCACTTACCTTCTGACAAAATTTAAATAATTTTTTTTAAAAAAAAGGTATAACTAAACATCTCATTGTTTTTTCCATTTTATGTATTCCTCTCAAAAACTCTCAAAACAAGCTAAAACACTAATTGGTGGTCACTAAATCATAATCTCTTCTAAGTTAGCAGCATCATCTGACATAACGTAATCTATAATAATTTCCTTACTCTCATCCATGCCCTGGCTTCAATGCCATTTGTAGTCAGGAATCCAAATTTTCATGTTTTATTTTTTTTTCATTCTAGAAGTATATGTATCCAACTGATTTATAATATTTCTATTTTATATCTAATGAATACTCAATCTTTCCAAAATTAATGTGTTATTTTTAAACCTCACTTTCATTTGCTACTCTATCAGCTTTGCATGTCAATAAATGGTACCAATTGCTCAACCTAAAATTTTTTTTCATGAATTTATTTCATAAAAAAGAATTAAAGAGACAGTGAGACAGGTACCCTTACTAGGGTCCATATGCCACAATTCACCCACACTCTCGGCCATCCTGGATCACAAGTCTGCATGTCTGGTGAGCACAAACGGCACCAGGATTGACTCTAGCACCTTCCCATGTAGGTTCAGCTACGTTACCATTGTGTCACCACCCAGGCCCCCAGAAATCTTATAATCATCCTTAAATCCATTGTTTTTAATCACATCCCACGTCTCACACATCATCAGGAACTATTCTTTGACTTTACTCCCAAAATATATCCTGAATCTGATCATGCATCACCATTTCACTATGAAACCACCTTCATCTTAATTAAACCACTGCAAATGCCTCCAAACTCTCCTTAACATTTCCACTCATTCTCCTACAACACATTCTTTACAAACATTGAAATGAGCTTTTAAACACTGTATTACTATTTTTCATCTCAGCTCCAGGCTCTTAAAAAGACCTTATTTTACAGAATACTATTCAATATCTTACTGTTATGGAGATTGTCCCTATGTTCCCTCAGTTCTCCTCTTACAAATTTATTTCCTGAGTACAGCTACACTGGCCGCTTTGTATTTTCTAAACTGTAACTATCCAGCATGGTCCTGGATTTCTCTTCAGGTATTTGTTAGAGCAGGGACTCCCCAATCCTAGCCAGACAGGTGCCAGTCATGCCTGTGGATGGCCCCTGCCCAAGGCTTCCTCTGTGTTTGCCATCTCCACCTCCCGCATTGCCACCTGGGCTCTGTCTCCTGTTGGATCCACAGTGGTATTGGATTCTCATGGGAGTGCAAACCCTACTTATTCCATGGCATGCTGTAATGTGATAGTGATGATAATGGGGGGGTCAAGGTGGTGTGCTTGGGTCATCCTGGAACCAACCTCTCCCCCCTCCCCAAGTCGGTGCAGGGATTGTCTTCCCAAATGCCAGTCCCTGATGCCAGGAAGACTGGAGACCACAGTGTTAAAGCTTGCTCCATCACTGTTGCCAGGTTGTGGAATCACATCTTAGAGTGGACTTTCATACCTAATCTAGTAAGCTTCATGCCACCCCATTTTACTCTAACTAGTTTTATTTTCTATGTATGCTACGACACTTAATTTTTATGTGTCAACTTTTCAAGAAAACATAATCATGAAACTCAGGATCAAAATTCTGTGTTGAGATGTGTTTTAGTGTAGTGATGAAGAAACTCAGGGTCAAAATTCTGTTGATATGTATTTTAATGTAGTGATGAACTATTTTCTAATCTTCAACTTTTAAGTTTTTATTTTAGGGCCATCCCTGTAGCACAGCAGGTAAGTGCTGTGTGGGGGGAACGTGGATCCCACATGACCCATAGTGGTTTGCGTCCCCACCCAAGCAGCTTGCAAAACATGTCTTGTTGGGATAGAGAATTGGAGGAAGAAAGAATTGCAGTGTGACCCAACTCCATTGAAAGGTATTTCTCTCTTTATCTCCTCTGTCTCCCCCTACCTCATAGTGCATGCACATACACTTTCTGGAATTAAAAAATATATATATTAATTCCTTTTGAAACAAAACCACTTTATTTTATATAAGGGCAGGGAGGAGGATTGAGAATAATAATATACTTTTATTACATATACTTTGAATAAAATGTTTAACTGGTTTTATATATAGGTAATTTATACACATTTAATGATTAAATATTTATCTCATGCATATTCACACATGTATATTTGTGAATTATGAATGAAGCTAAAAACCCAAAATAGATATGTGAATTCTAATGCATCATTTTATTGAGAAATGTTCCTAAAAGTTTTTATAAATCTGAATAGTTTAAACTTATTGATGTCTGAAATCAAGGTGAAAATCAGCTTTTTCTCATTGTTTAGTTTGTCTGTTTTAAATGAGATTATTGTGAGACTCAGGCAATGTTTTAAGCACAATATACATGATATCATTATTAGTGAGGATAAATCTAGCTTATTCAATATACTTGGATGTTGTCTTCACAGTTTGGGGATTCCATTGTATGGGTGCAATGATAATAGATGTTTGTGAAGATACTTGACATAAAAAGGGCAACTTTGTTTTTTCATTAACTTTGATTCACTTTTCTAAATGTTTTTTAAAATGTGCTATTATTATTATTATAGGTTTCTTTTACATTTAATTACTGCATATCATTACGGGATACAAAATGAGTTCTCCCAGCATGAATACGCTGCATATTAATCCAGTCAAAGTTATTACCACCACTCAAATTTATTACCACTTTTAAAAAATATTCTCCTTTTTCTGTCTTCTCTTTTGGAAATAATAAAACTCAATTTCAAAGAAAACAAGTGAAAATCTGCTATGAAAAGAAGAAAATAACTCCTCACATCACTTAAACATGAAATCAATTGATATCTTGTGTTACAATTTTACCACATGAAAATGTTTTCAAACAGATTAATAGATGCATTAAAAAGCAAAAAAAAAAAAAAAAAAAACTATTTGGTAGAATAATTAATTTCAACCTCCTAGCCCTGCTTTTCCTCATTTGTCTCCTCTAGAGATATTGTTTCCTATTAGGTAAAAATATAATCACAGCAAGTCCTAATCCTCACTTAGCATCTGACTCATTCATGTGGCTTGTTATTTAAACTTCAAATACATTTCCATTGACATAGCAACAATAGAACTATAAGTGGATGAAAACCATTTTGTTCCAAAACTCCTGAGATTTGGGTCTTTTAACTTTCCACTGATGAGAAATAAATTGGTTAGCATTAAGTATCATTTAAAAAAAATTATGAATTGTGAAGTCTTTTTTTGAGGTTGAACAATGAAATGTTATTGAAGGTAGTATGTATTGCTATCTTAGAAATTGTGAATCTTTTCATTCCTTCAATACAAAAATATGAAATACGCTACATGTTGGCATCTACTATCTCAGTATGATGAAATTTAATTATATTATTATTATAAAGAAGTTCAGTTATTTTGTTTTCAATTTAAAATGTACATTTTTAGCGTTTCTTCCTTGGCATATGCTGCTAAAATACTATGCTTCACAGTCGGAGACCACATGAGAAGTCTGGGTTTGAATACCAGCAAAACCTAAAGCGTGGATACAGTGACCTGGGAGATAAATTCAGAACAGACAATAGATACACAACAAAACACACCTAAAGAAATATTAGAGTTCTTGAAACTAAAGACAAAGGCTATCTTTAAACCAGCTAGAAGAGAACATATCTTCCCTTAAAGGAAGAAAAGAAGAAAATCATCAATGAAGATATTAAGGAAAATAAATACCATAGAGAACTATATATGTACAGAAAAAATCCTTCAGAGATAAAGTAGAGGCCCAGCCGTATAGCTGCGCAGTGCTAAAATGTGTTCTATAGGTTCAGACCACCTGGGAGGTCCAGGTCTGATATCTGGTTCAACTTACATAGCAGCCATGATAGTGCATGGCTCTACCTCCACCCGGCAGTTGGAAAGTCTGAGGCAGGAGAAGCATGAGCTCAAGGCTGACCTGTGTAACATAGTGAGACTCTCTTTCTCTCTCTCACAAAAAAAAAAAAAAAAAAAAAAAAAAAAAAAAGAATACTTCACTTTTTAATTGTTATTTTATTTATCTTTTTTAACTAGAGACTATAATTTTTCAAACATCTCAAGTCAAATAGTGAGAAATCTTTGACAAAAAGAATTGAAAGGGTCACAGTATAACTCACTAAAATACTTTCTTTTTGGATAAACTTCAGATAATCAATTTCATAGATTACAAGTTTTCAGTAATATTAGTTTGTTTTTAAAAGAACATACCCCAAAGTTTTTCAGTTGAGTAAAAGGAGGTCCGATGAACTCTTGTAGTAGTTCAGCAGTAGTAATAGCATTCAGCTGATTTCTGGAATGTAGCCCAAAATTCACATTTGCCTTCACTTCTAACACCCACAATCACTGATGAGTTTAACTTGCATTTTAATTTAATGAGTATTTAGCATACATAAGTGGTAAATATACTTCAGTTTATTTAGATTTAAGTTTGCTGATGACACCATAATGATGGATATTTTAAATGTTCACAGAAAGAAGGTAATAATATAGTAGAAGAAAATAAGATTTTAATTACATAATTCTGACTATGTTACATCTAGTTTACCATCTTTCTATTAGAAAAACCCAAAGATAAAATTGAATAATACATTTAAAATAAACTATTCAAGAAAAAAATATTGTATATTTGGTACTTTTCAATTTCCACATACCTAATTTGATTATTTACATCCATTATTGTCTTATTTTCTTAAGGTAGCTATAACAAAATACCATAAACTGAGTAACCTATAAAGAATGGAATTTTATTTCTCATAGTTCTGGAACCTGGGAAGTCTAAGATCATGGCCTCAACAGATGTGGTCTTTGATGAAGGTCTATTTTCTGGTTCATAGATGGTGTCTCCTAGCTCTGTCGTCAAATAGCAAAAGGGGTCTCCACTCTGGGCATTTTTCTATAAAGTCACTCATTCCATTCTAGTGGTTTCTGACAGCATGATGTAATCACAACCAAAGACCTCAGCTCCTAATCCCATCACCTTGAAGTTTAGGAATTCAATACCTGAGGGGAGGAGAGAAAATTTCAGATCACAGTGATCATTAACATTTTATTAATAACTCATAAAATTTAGAGTACAATAAAAACTGATTAAATATTTCAGATCCTAAAGAAAGTTTTATGCATATTACTATTATTATGTACATATATGTCATTTGTCTTCTCAGAGTATAAATGTATATTAAGCACTACTTACAGTCAATTATGATAATAGTTGTAATTTTGTTGAACTAATAATGTAGGTCAGAACACTATGATTTCTTTAAAGTCTAACATGTAACTCATGTAATCTTAATGTATAAATTGACGTTCATCTGTACAGGATAGAATTTGTTTATAGCTGGGCTAAAAATTTTCAGTCCTCATTATTGACGAGATCTGGATTGCCCAGCTTTGACTCCTGGCCAAGATAAGGCCAGCAGGATTTCTGATGGGCTGTTGAAATCAGAAATTCCCATAGCAACTGCCAGCATCACTTTGTTTATTAATGATTTTCATCTGGCATAACAGGTTAGAGAGTCTGTCTTAACCAGATAAATAGAAAAACACAGAAGCCCTGCTGTGATATCTGTGTGGAGCTCTCCTGAAATCAAGATTCCCAGCACAGATCTCAGAGGCTCAATCCTGAAACAAAGTGGAGTCCTGTAATCAAGAGCCCTGGGGAGCTTGACCTTGGATGAAATTAATTGTGCAAATTCAAGGACATTATTCACTAAATTTACACACACACACACACACACACACACAAAAAAAAAAAAAAAAAAAAAAAAAAAAAAAAAAAAAACACTAGAGAAGCTAGATTTATGAAGAAGATTGTTAAGCTGCAAAGAAATCCACACCAAAGAACTGAAAATAAATGACACTGATTGATTAAATCCTGGGAGGCCTAGCCATCCTGTGCCACAATGAAGCCATAGGGAAGGCCCAGAATTTGGGTCCCAGGTTGACCTGAACATAGTGACATACCTACAGGCATCTGTGATCCCGGTGGCTGGAAGGTGGACAGGAGGATTACAGCTTGGCAAAATCCTGTTAGGAGTGACCCCTTCTTTCCTCTCTAATAAAATAAATAAATAAATACTTTTAAGAATTCCGAGTAAAGAGATACTAAGGGATATCTGGGTTTGTCTGCCTCATCCTTGACTGAGGTTATCTGCTTATTGCTCCAGATTTGGTCATAACCAGAAAAACTTTATCAAGAAATACGAAACCATTCATGAACATCATCCCCAACTGGTAAGTGAAACCTTGAATATAAAGGTGACAGCAGAGCTGTTCCTGAGCTTGCATAACGCCCCCCCCCCCACCACCACCACCACCGAAAGTACAGATTAACTTGTACCTGAATGTCCACAGTGGGTCCAGGAGTCAGAAAAAGCTTTGCTGAGATAGGCTGCATCTGTTCCTCTCTGAATTAAGTATCTTAATCCTTGGATTAGTCCAAACATACACTACACGTGTGGTTGGAGTCTCTTCTCACTCATTTGAAGCATTTACAATGTAGTTTCCTATAGGTTTCTTCAACCTGGTTTATGATATAATAAACTGTGGGAGGAAATGGACCACATGGAAGAAGGGAATGGGTGGGATTATTTTCTCCATTTGTTTTATTTTGTTCCCTTTAGTTTTGTGAATACTTCTCCTAGAGCATATGCTTCAAAAGAGAAATTAGAATGGAATTAGGTCACATGAGACAAAAGTCACAATCGTCTCAAAAGTAATTGATACTTAGCTATCAATTTCCTAGGAGATGCTGGGGACAGTCTTAAGAATTATTCTTTGTTTGGGAACCAGCAGTTAGCGTAATGGCTATGTCGCTGGACTCCCACGTAGTCGACCGCGGTTCGCGTCCCGCCGGGCACGTGTGCATGCATGCTCAGGATCCCGAGAGGAGAATGGAGGAAAAGGGACTGCGGCATGACCATCCCCCCTGGGGGGTGATTTCTCGCTTTCTATCTCTCTGTCTCTCTCTGTCTGGCGAGCGCACGCGCCCTATAGTGAAAAACCTCTCCAAAAAAAAAAAGAATTATTCTTTGTTCATCTTGACATCGCCTAGAGGCCTCTGTACCTTCTTCATTCACTGCTCAAATATCATTTTAAAACTTACAGGCTATAGTCTCTTTAGCTATTTGGAGGCAAAAAGCTGGGTAAAAAATTATTGCCATCAAGTTGCATGTATTACAATTGTAATATAAACAGTCTTAAGATGCAACTGAAGATAAAGAATAGTGGAAATAATTTCTTCAATAAAGAAGGGTTATTTAAAAATATACCAAGTAATTTTTAGTATGTGTATCCAAAGCTACATTATTGAGAAAAATTCTAGGAAGAAAAGCAATTTAGTATGACAGTTTCTAATAGCAAAAGAGAAATATTTTTAAATAGGGAATAGAATTAGAAGCTTCTATTTAATATATCTAAGCTATTGAGCAAAATGGGAAAATGTTATGTGCACCATAAAACAAATTTAGTAACCAGATTATTAAATCTAGTTTAAAACATGCTTTTGCTCCATCATGTCTGCCAAAAACAATTTTTTCCTTGCTGAATATTTCTGTGTTGAAACATTCTCTTGGCCTTAGGGAACTCATTTGTTGTGATTTATACTATACTCGTTTGTATTTTTTTTATCAACTGCTTTATACAGTTTCTTGTACTTTTATAAATAATGACCAAGCAACCAAAGCATTTAAATAAAAAACGTGTTTAGTATAAATTATTTCTTATTTTCAAAATTTGTCTAATATATTCTTGTGCCAGATTAAAGACTAAAATTATTTCTAAAATTTAGCATTTTAGTTTACATTTTTTCAGTTGTTTCCTTAGGATAAAATCTGTTTGGAACATTGGGCTAAAATTGACACTAACTCTATTCACTGGAGTCTAACTGCTGTTCATGTTGAGGATGAAACTCCTCCCGCTGCTGTCTTGCTCAGGGAGTGAATTAGAGAAAAGGCCACCTCTGGGACAATACATTCCACTTAACCTGTGGGGTATATAGGGTATTATTGTGCCTTTGTTTCACCCAGACACACAATGAATTAAAAGTCACATTACTATTTCTCTCAGTCATACTTTCCTTTTAAAAATCTGAGTACTTTACAATTCAGTACTTTGGTCAAGAAAATTATTTAAATGATTTAAATATCCCTTTAAGTATAGCCATGTGATGGGGACAGCAGGTGGTGTGGTGGTTAAGGCACTGGATGTTCCCACATGGCTGACCATGGTTCAAGTCCTGGACCTGGTGGCTTCCTTTCTCACTTTCCCTCTCTCTCTGTGTCTCTCTCTGGTCAAATTAAAATAAATGAATGAATAAATATAGATAAATAAATATTTTTTAAAAGGTGGTTAAGTATAACCACGTGATAATGGTAACATCTCAGTTGTCCACCACACCCAAACACACATGTTAGCATGACCAGGGCACAGAGTCATAGGAATGACTGGGCTCTCAGGATTCGTAAGAATTTGTGTTGAATACAGCTTTACTATTTTATGAATTTAAGTTCTTGCTTAATCTCTATGATCCAATTTTGCTAGTTTGCCATGTTCTAATAAATTTTCTGTTTCTTAGATTACTTTATCTTTTCTTCTTTGGGTAGGTTTGTATCACGTTGCTTTTGTTTTTATTTGCATATTCTATAGTATTTTCTTTTAGACACAAAATCTATATGTCTTTCTTCTTCCTTGTAAGGTATTTTGCTTCAGTCTTTGCCAATTCTAGTTAAAAGTATTTTTTTCCCTCCCTTTAATAATGATAGAGGGACCAACATATGGCATAGCAGTTACTTCTCTGGACTCCCACATGGCCAACAATGGTGAGAGTCCCAGACCTAGTGGCTTGAAAATCCCATCAGGTACATGTGCATGTGTGTCCAAGATCCTGGGAGGAGAACGGAGAAGAGATTGTGGTGTGGCCATCTCCCCTGGGGGATGATTTCTCATTTTCCCTCTCACTGTCTCTGTCTCTCTCTCTCTCAGGCAAGCATACGTGCCCTCAGGAAGAAAACTCTATAAAAATGATAGAAGGTGTGCTTATACATACATGAAATAGGGAGAGACTAGCACACTTCATAGACTCTAGTCACACTAATCCCCCTTCTTCAGGCTTCCAGCCCTCGGGAATCTTGAGTGCTCCTTCTCAGGCATGTTTTCAGGCTAACTAGGCTGGTGATTCAAGCCATGGTCATCAAGTGGGATCCACCTTCTCCCCAAGGAGTGCATTTCTGCTATGTGATGAAACCAACTCTCAAAGTATCTTTGTGAAATGAGCCCTGTAATGACCTAAGGTATATCTCTTCCTGTTTTTAACTGGATAACATATACACACATACTGTCCTAATCTATTTGTAATTTCAAATGCCATAAATAAAAGTTTAGAAAAAGACAAGTCATTGTCTCCTCATAGCAACATTTGCTTTCTTAAATCATACTTGTCTACTTGTTTTGAGTTGGGCTCATATACAGCTTCTTCATATATGCTTCTACTTTGAGAATCTGACTTCATCTGTGAGAGAAATAAAAGAAATAATGACTATTTTCTCAAAGACATATTTTGGTCTGCCAGTATATTGTAGATTATTACAAGATCACTCTTGCCTCCAGCTATCACACAGAGCCTGCAGAGCTTGTTACCATAGATAAACTTGTGTTCTCACAGATCATTAAGCACATTTTTAAAAGGTTCTTTGGAACCTGCCATTTCACATACTGTAAAAAAGTAGTAGACAGTAAATTAAAGTGTAAGCAATCATTTCACAAGCATCATCTATTGTTTTTCAAAACTATTTTTTAACTTGACCTCTGTGCAACTATTAGAATATTCCCAATAGTATACTTGTTTTTAATTATTTATTCTCTGGAGACATTTTCATAACAAACGACTTCAGAACTTGCTTTTATTAATACCTTCCTTGACTATATAGGGATTATGTTAGGAGGGTATACTGTAGGGCCACAGGTGGTGTGGTGGTTAAGATGATTGGCTCTCACATGGCCAGTTACATGGTTGGAGTCCCAGGCCTGGCTGCCTGAGAAATACACCAGTGTATTTTCATTCATGCCCAAAATCCCAACAGAAAATGAGGGGTTGGGGTGTGACTGCTCCCCACAGGGGATGATTTCTCACTTTCTCTCTCTTTTTGTCATTTGCTCATTTCTCACTTTCTCTTGCAATTTTTTTAAAGGTAAAATAATGAAACTATGTTCTCATTACTAATACTCTGACATGTCTTTCTAAAAAAAATTTACATGTGCCCCATCATCTTATTTCAGTAAATATCTTCTGTGTTTGATCTCTAAGGTGACCTTTGTATTATATCTCTAATAATCAGAAAATCACTGCTTTTAGTGCCTATTCCCCTTTGCCTGTGGATAATTATTGTGCCCTATTGTTTTAATAAATTACATTCTTTCTATGATATAATTAAATAAGTGTTTATTAACCTAACTATTCCTAAATTAATGATGTATTTCAAATACTAAAGAAAATCACATTCAAATAGATCATAATATTTTGATGTTTAGTGAATATAAAGGCATTTTTTATTATATAATTCATTCTTAATAATAGACCAGTTTAAAGAGAAATACAAATAAATAAGATAGTTTGAAGTAAAATAATTTGATAGCTATCATCAATTACTATTTGAAAAGCATATGACTAGTAAGGCATTTATCAGTGTTTTAATACCCAATTTCCTGAAAAGTCATATATCTCCTCCATTACTTTTTAAATTTCTTGGGTCCAAACAAACAAAAAAGTACTTGAAAACCACAGACTTATTAGAAATAGTACAGTGCACAGACTGTTTAATTGAATTGAATAGACAATTGACTCTACCATGAATGCCAGTGCAATGAAATAGGTTTAAAACAAACCTGATTTTCGATGACTCGTAATGTTATAAATAAAATGGCTTAATTGTTCTCGCATGATGAGAATTAGAGGGTGCTCAGCCATAAACCATCTGATTATTACAAAGGGAAAGACAATTAGGACAGCCAAGGAAATATGCATGTGAGTTTTTATACCATATGTGATGTCGATGTATAACTAATTGTTGATGTGTAAGTAACTTTTTTCCAAAAGTAAAAATCTGCTCCCAAATACATCTTTATACTCATACATACTTCTACTATTTATCAAATACAGTCAAAAAAATTTTTGTGTTTTTTTTTGGAGAGTTTTTTGCTATGGGGCGCATGCTCTCGCCAGACAGACAGAGAGAGACAGAGAGACAGAAAGCAAGAAATCACCCCCCAGGGGGTGTGGCCACGCCGCAATCCCTTCTCCTCCATTCTCCTCTCGGGATCTTGGGCACACACGCACACGGTGTGAGTTTTAAGCCACCGGGTCTGGGACGTGAACCGCGGTCGACTACGTGGGAGTTCAGCAACATAGCCATTACGCTAACTGCTGGTCCCATACAGTCAACATTTTTTCACATAGTCCTTGTACATGTAACTAATCCAAAACTCATCACAGAACCACAGACCGTTTTTGTCAGGTTTAAAAAAAATGTGGACACACACAGAAATAAGAGCATCACTACTTTGCTTAATGTACTATTCTAATGTTTAAGTATATTTTTATTTCTTTTTGATAGGTTAAACCCACCATATCAGTGAACATGTGAATGTGTTATTTGCTTATTTATTTTTGCCATCTGTGTCCTTTGTCAATAATTTTTATAGATCTATTCATTTATTTTAAATTTCATTTCATACATTTTTCATAGCCATCATCTGTATACTGCTGTGTCAGTGTTTTTTTTAGTTTAGTTTTGTTTTTTGTTTGTTTTTTTTTTAGATTTGTTCTTTTTTTTTTTTTTCCTATTGTCAAGGACTTCAATAATGGTGAACAGAGGAAAATAAAAATACCTGGGAGAGAACAATTTTAAATGAAGAATCATTTAAAAATAGCTTTTTATATGTACCATACAAGGCATTTTCTGGCTATTATCCAAGGGAAAATAGATGTTAGGAGAAACAAATTTGGCATTTGGGGCTGCTCTTTTGCAGGGATATTTTGTGGTGTGGAAAAAATGTTTATGAGATGAAGCAATTTTGATTGTAGCAATGGAAAATGGGAAGTAGTAGAACTATGGACTCAGAAGTGTCAAGAACACCGGGAAAGCCACAGCATTGAAACACAGGGTCTTGGTGCCTGCATTAGACTAAGGTTTGACTAGAACAAGAAAGGATGACATCTGGCCCCTATACGCAAGTACACACACCCACACACACACACACACACACTCACATGCATTTCATCACTGCTCAGCCTTTCACCATAGATTAAGCGGGATGAAGCCACATGTAATAGCAGTAAACTGCTACACTTTAAAAAAACATTACGGAGTATACAAAAAGGCAAGAAAACCACTCTAATGGGACAGAACAATGATCAGAACCATAGTCAGATATAGGAATTATTACCCAAAAATTTAAATACCTATGAATAATTATGCTAAAGGAGCTAATTTTTAAAAGACAGTATGAAAAATAAAGAAATGTTGGAGCATCCATATCAAGATTTTATTTTAGAGTGATTTTAGATATACACAAGAGTTGCACAGATTAGTACTAAGAATTCGGATATACTTTTCAATTGGGTTCCTCTATTCTTATAATATTTATTTTTTTATTTATTTATTATCATTATTATTATTACTTTAAATTTGCTGTAGGGCACATGCACTCACCAGAGAGAGAAAGTGAGAAAGGAAGCCAGGTCTTGGGCTTGAAGCGTGGTTGGCCACATAGGAGTCCAGGGCCTTAAATACCACTCTATCTGTTAGCCCTGCTTCCTGTATTCTTAAAATCTTACATGACCATGGTATGTTTATCAGAACAAATTACTTAACCTTGATGTAATACCAAGTAAATTTCAGACTTTATTTTGTTACACCAGTTCTTCCAATGAATCCTCTTTCTCTGTTTCAGGACATAATCCATGGTATCATGTTCATTTAGTTATGTCTATCAGCTCTTCTGTAACCTGTACATTTCTAACTCTGTCCTTGTTCACCTTGACTTTATCATTTCTGAAAAGTTCTTATGATGTCGTTTGTAGAATGTTCCTTCATTTTGATTTGTCTGACATTTCCTCATGATCAGTAAAGGTTTTCTTAAAGATTATTTGTAAATACATACCTTATAATTCATCCATTTATTGTTTTCTTTGCTTGCAAATGTCCTATAGTCAGAGCCAGCGTATGTTTGTGTAGATTGTGAACTGAACAATATTGGAAGATTTTTATATACATTACAATGCTGTATTTATTTATTTGTATGGCCCACAGATTACAGAAATAGCTCTTATTGTGGAAATGTGAGCTACTCTTGTTGCTAATCAGCCTGAGGAAAATTCTGGCTTGCTAGTGTAAATGTTTTTAACAAACTTCCTGTTTCTATGGCAATGACATTTTTAATAATAACTTTTTGTCTGACTACCTCAGAATATGACTATTCCCTGGACCAACCTCTTGTCCACATATTTCACAGCTACCTAGGTAAAAAGATGTAGAAATGCAATGTCAACATTCAAAATTAGTTTTGTTGTTTTTGAATTCCTTTACCTTTCTAGGCTTCACTGCAAACATCCCTAATTCAACTTTCCATTTTATATATTTTTATACTCTAACTGGTACAAATCTTTTCCTGTACAAAAGATACAATGAGGAAATATTTTCTTTCTTGTCCCACTCATCAGAATTGAAAATCTCAAAGCCATAATAGTATATATTGAAAGTACTTTTCATATAAAAATATTGCATAAAAGAAACTCAGATATGAAGAAGAATTAAAAGAATCTATAGATTCCCTGGAAATCTGTCAGACAGTAGATTTCCTGGAAGAATGCATTAAGAAATGTTATTTAGTGACTTTCCACCTTTAGATCAAATACAATAAAATATTAAATAGATTATTGAATGGTCGAAATGAAATATTTCCTGTCTTTCCTTTATAGAATTGAGAGTGTTTTTAAAGCCAGTATTAGTATTAAAATACTACAAGAATATAGCATTATTATAAAGGCTTCTTTAAACCTAATATTCTAGTATTAGTAAAATTTTATAAATGTCTAATTGACAAATTGACCTAGAATACAATAAAATAAAGGTCATTTACATTCAATATTATATCTCTGGAAGAGTGAAAATTATACACATATTTTAAACTTTGCAAAATCTTGAATACTTGAATATATTGCCTTCCAAAATAGCAATTTCTTTCCATTTATTTTTCTAAGTCATGGAAATTTAAATGAGTAATTTGACTCTTCTTGGAATTCTATAATGCATATGAAATGGAGTGCTATGATAGAAATTATTTAATATTTTCTTAGTAAAATGGCAGTTACCTTTACTCACTACCAATGAGACTTTTGATTTTTCAATACATCTTCAGGTATTAATATTACTTTTTTCTTATACAGGTTCTGAAATTTGTTTTCATTGGGTTAGTCCCTCATATACATTCTGCTCATTGTAAAACTTAAATCCTAAATCCTTATATAATCATTGATATAACTTTAGAATTTGTGATGTGCTTTTTAAAATAGAATGGTATTTTCACCTTGACAGTTTAAAAGTATTTATAAATCCAAAGTCCTGATCAAAATTGGAAAGTTCCAAAAATAGACACTTGCATCCTAATCAGAAAGAGAAGATAGTTATATCTTGCAAGAAGTTACTATAACTCATGTGCTTAGGCAAAATTGTGAAGTAGGACAATTTATTTTTAGCTTGATCTTTCCTCTCTCTGTGTGTTTTTCTTAATTACCACTCTGTCCTGACTCTAGCATCCATATGTTTCTACTTCATAAATTATATCTGTCCAGTTTCAATAATCATCTTCTAAAATTACTCATTCATGCCAGATATTGAACTCTAGAAACTCTGACCCACCCTGGATGCTTTCCTGGATGCTCAAATTTTAACCAAATGCCATATAAATATTCAATGTGTTTAACAATTACAAAAATTAAATTTTCATGCAAAAAAAAGGTCTGAATCTTCCTAATGGGGAAGGTATTTTAAGTCAAATATCTCTACAGATAATTCTCACATTACATATCGTGTTGAAATGCCTGCAATCAGAGATATAATGGTGAGATAATAAATACTCTGGAAAGCTGTACTTTTAGCAGAAGGTATTAAAAATGCTATCATTTCTATAATTTTCTGCTCAATGTACATATTAATTAAACTACTAAAAATAAGGTTTTTCCTATAACAATTTAGTATACATTCTATTTCTACATTGACTTTAATTCTCTTGACTTTTCAAATTTGTCATATATTCCTTTAATTTTATTTACTTTATTCAGTCAATTAGCTTCTCTTTTGTTAATTTAAAAAAAAAATCAGTTAAAGAGTAAAATTCTGAAATTACAATACTTTATTTGCAGTTCTTTCTGTTCATACTATGGCTTCAATTACGAGTATATTAGAATTCTTACAGTGCAGTTACCCAATTGAGGCCCTTTTTAGTTTTTACTTATATTTTATCCTTTGATGAAGAGTACAAATATCTTTTTTATTTTCTCCAAGCTACTTATGTAGCTGTGAAGAATAATGAAACAATAAAAATAAACCTATTCTACTACACTGGAAGTGACAAATCTTTAGAGTCATTTAAAATACATTTTCTATTAAAAACGTATACATAGGCTACTTAGAAAGATGTAAAAATAAGTTTAAAACCCCTGAATGTTTTTGCTTTATTCCAATTATCAGATGTATTACAATGATTGGTTTTGTATGATGAACTATCTTTGCCTTGCATAGAAAATAATTTTGAAAATTTTCAACATCTTTGCTTTTTTTTTTTTTTTTTTTTTGAGAGGTTTTTCACCATAGGGCATGTGTGCTCACCAGACAGACAGAGAGAGACAAACAGAAAGTGAGAAATACCCCCGAGAGGGGATGACCACGCCGCAATCCCTTCTCCTCCATTCTCCTCTGGAGATCTTGGGCACGCATGCACACGCGCCCGGCGTGAGTTTTAAGCCACCGCATCCAGGACGCGAACCACAGTCGACTACGTGGGAGTCCAGCGACATAGCCATTACGCTAACTGCTGGTTCCCTCTTTTTATTAAATTATTATTTATTTAATTTTATTTGTTTATTCATTTATTTTTTTAATTTGACCAGAGAGACACAGAGTGAGAGAGAGAAAGAGAGGGAAAGGGACAAAGGAAGCCGCCAGGTCCGGGCCTCGAACCGTGGTTAGCCATGTGGAAGTGTCCAGAACCTTAACCACCATGCCACCTGCTGGTCCCAACATCCTTTCTTGATACAACAAACAAAATAAATAAGTAACGAATAGAAGAAAATTTCCTCCATACATTAAAAGTCATATGTGAAAAACCCACAAGTCACATGGTCAATGAAGAACAATTGAAAACTCTTCCCCTGAGGTAAGAAATAGACAAACATGCCTGATTTCATCATTTTTATTCACCATAGTGTTAGAATTTCTAACTAAAGCAATTAGGCAAGGAAAAAAAAGGCATCCAAATGGGAAGGAAAAATATAAAATTATCTTTGTTCGCAAATGACATGATCATATTACGGAATACCCTTAAGAACTCACAGAAAAAATACTGCTAAAGCTCTTAAAGTCAACAAATTTGTAAAATATAAAAATATAGATATTATTTTAATACTATTAAATTATATACATGATGAAAAATTTTTAATAATTTACTGGAGTGTATTAATTGTGATGATTGCTTCTTTATAGCCATAATTATCATTATCAGAAGAACCTTATTACTTATACATCTGTTCATTTATAAAATGTTCATCACTGTAATAAATGTTCAAATTTGAAATGCAACTATGGTGAAGAAGGCAGGAATTGCATTAGGTTTCTTAAATCTTTGTCTCTTTTCTCTTATGAACTTGCTTTTGAACCCACTTCACTCAGGTTGAACATTCACTAAAACTTTGCTCTTTTTTTTCCTGAAATAACTATTTGCAGACATATAACTTAAAACTGGCCATAATTGATAATGTGAAACCCTCTATAATCTTCTTTCCATTCAGTATCATGCCCTGAACACAATTTCTGGACCTCAATGAGACTTTAAATCCTTTTGATTCTATAACATATTTTATTGTACTTCACTTATCTCACATTCCATTATAGTTTTCTTTGATACACCTTAAATCACAAGTTAAAAATCCTCTAACTATGCACTGCATCTTTGCAGATGAATAAGGCTGAAGAAAAATGCAAAAGCATGGTGACTGGTCTCACTTTAAAATTATGAATGGAAACACAAAGTGCACTTATAATACAGCCTTGACAACATGTTATGATTCACTTAATTCACTAATTCTTCCACTTCTTGGTGACTATATAAAATTCATCCAAAGTTTCTCTGTTCTTAGAGCCCATATTGTCTCAATAATTTTGGTATGACTTCCATAGATCCAAAACAATACTAAATAATACTTATTTTTAAGCAATTAAGTTAATCAATGTTTTAAGAATTTATATCATAATAACATGGAAGAACTGGGGAGGGATGGTAATGTAGCAATAGCACAATGCATGTGATCTGGGATTGGTTGAGGCTGGGAGTGGAGCATGGTGTGAAGACTCTATTAGGATTTCTCTCTCTCTCTCTCTCTTTCTCTCTCTCTCTCTCTCTCTCTCTCTTTACTCTCTTATTCATGGGAGAAATAAAGAAACTTGAAAAAATATATATTAGAAATTAAAAATATATTGATACATATACACTGAAGGAAAACGTTTTTATTCTATTTTAAATGACCTCAGTTCTGAAGAGAAGCATGCATATGTTGAACATGGCATAATTTCTCAAACCTTGTAATTACATTGGACACCACCACCTTCATTTCTTGTTCTACATTGTTTTTTTCCTGCACAGCAACAACCAAAAACACAGCTTTAAAAAGTAATGACATCTCCCAAAGGAATAAAGTGTGACCTTATGTTGAAATTATGAACTACCTAGTAGTTAGAATAGTTTCTATTTGATTTCAAATATAGCTTTGATGAGCTCACATTTTTTTGTTTGTTTGTTTTCAGAAATTTTTGCTGTAGGGCATGTACACTCACCAGAGAGAGAGAAGCAGACAAACAAGAAGAGAAAAATCACCCCTTCGGGGGAGTGGTCACACCACAATCCCTTCTCCTCCATTCTCCCCTTGGGATTTTAGGCATGCATGCACATGCACCCAGCGTGAGTTTGAAACTGCTGGGTCCAGGATTTGAACTGCCATCAGCCATGTGGGATTCCAGCAATGTTATCATTATGGCAACTGCTGGTCTCCCTTGCTCATAATTTTTTAAAAGTCTATTATTTTCCCTTTTAGTTCACGGCAATACCTGCATACTTTCATTGCAGAGTTTCTCTCTCTTCTCAAATTTCTATTGATTGAGTCATCCTTAAACAGTTAATGACGATTCTTATTTTACTGCAAACAATAGGAAACTTTCACAAGCTCCCCCAAACATCTACCTCCCACATATCCCAAATTTATGCTAATATGCTTTGCCTTATTTTCCTGTTATGATGAATGATATTTTTGTATTCTTTGCAAAGACCTAGTTGTCATTTATGTATAAACACCAACCAAGTATTTCTTTCCTCTAATACAACAAATATTATTTCCCAATTTATTTTTTCTTATTGGTAGAAAAGTGTTTTTAATTTCTCTCACTGATTAGAAATAATAGGTCATCTTCAGTTATTAACCATGCCTTTCCTTACTTGAGAGCTAAGCTCCTCCTATGCCTGTCTTCAAGCTCTTTTCATATTTCCTTGAACCTACTTCAGGCAAACTTTACTCTCATCACCCCACTGAAATATTTCATGTCTAGGTCATCAATGACTGTCTCCTGCATGAAATACCTAATAGATATTTCTCTGTCCTCACCAGACTTGACCTAAAAACAATATACAGCACATTATTAATTATTCCTTCCATTTCTACATGACACACTTTTTTCCCTACACACAAACTGCTCTTACTTTACCACCAACATTGCCTCCTTCTCGGTTTACTACTTTAGTAATTCATGAGCAACATCCTAATCTTTGAACCTTGGAGAGTCCTAAGAATGTGTTATTGCATTGCTTTTTCCTCCCTATTTCCTGACATTTACCTGGATTCATGTCTACTTCTACATCTTTGACTACTATCTCTTCACTGATCTCTTTTTTAAAAATTTTTTACATAGAGATTTTTGCTATAGATTGTGTGTGATAGCCAGAGAGACAGGAACAGAAAGTGAGAAATCACTCCCTGGTGGGGGAGATAGCCATATCACAATCCCTTCTCCTCCATTCTCCTCTTGGTATCTTAGGCACGCACGCACATACACCT
The DNA here is from genome assembly GCA_026018925.1 of Tupaia tana. NCBI lineage: Eukaryota > Metazoa > Chordata > Mammalia > Scandentia > Tupaiidae > Tupaia > Tupaia tana. The sequence continues at coordinate 207,680,198 of JAKSZU010000001.1, read as the reverse complement.
GGTGTGAGTGTTAAGCCACCAGGTCTGAGACTTGAACCATGGTCAATTATGTGGGAGTCCAGTGACAAAACCATTACACTATTTGCTGGTACCTGCACTGATCTCTTTTAGTTGCCAAGCACTAGCCCACTTTTGCCCTCAAGTCCACCAGGTTATTATATCCTACCTCTTATTTAACTCAAGTGGCAAACAGAGCTTTTCATTTACCCCCCACCCCTTGAATCTGCTTATTATTAGAGTTTTCTGGCTATCAGTAACCTCTTCCTAAGTTTTCACAATCACACCTTATTTTTCCCTAATAGCATATTCATTTCATCAACACATCCCACTATTCCTATTTTCATTATATGTCCTTAATCTAATCTGTTCTCAACATCTATACCGCTAAGTTCTTGTTGTGAGCCACCACATTCTTTCACTAAATTGAAGAGCTTATATCTGGCTTCCACTAGTCTTCCTCTACTTACTTTCTTACAGTACTTAAATAGCCTTCAGGGTGTTTCAGAACTAAAGCAGATTGTATCATGACTGTGTTGGTTCAATACTTTCAAATGGTTTCTCATATTATGCATGGAAACCAGTATGGTCTGATGCAGTAAATAGTTTGACTTCACTTTTCATATTTGCTGACAGATTTCAAGCCCTACCTCTCTTTTCACCCACTTGTTCCACATCTGCACCTGGGCAAGACCATAAGAAAACCACGTATTCTTTTTCTGGCACAGAAAGAAAGTTCTGCTTTTACGCAAAAGCACTTTACCTCAGCCCTCCCCTGGACCACTAGAAAACACAAGCAGATGCTCTTTACTGCTCCAAGTCATTTTCTGACCCACTTAGGTGAATGGCTTGTTTTCCTTGGAAAACTACACTATATCATTTTTATTATCTTCCTCTTCATTGTCATTGATATCATTACCATAATTATCCACACCCATTTAAAAAATCTTTATAAATATATTTAAAGAACCTAGAAAGGAATCTAGAAAATCCATTAATAATAAACAGAAAATTTTAAAATTAACTATCAGATGAATGCAAAATGCTTGAAATTGAAAAATAATTCCTCCTTTATAATAGAATTGATCAACTCATAATGTTATTTTAAATAGATTGGTATGTTTTTATGCATGTATTTCAGGAAAACAAAGTAAAATGGGCTCAATTTAGAGAGCAGAAGATAATTTAAAAAATAATTTTGGCCCCAAATCACAAAACAATTTAGTTATAATCCTGTCACAGAAGCCAAGATATTAGGAAAATAAAACTTTGGAAATCTATAACCTCTCAGTGTCTAAAAAAATAAAGACATATTTAGAGTAAGGGGGTGAGGCATGATTCTCTCTGGAGCAAAGAGTTGACCCTATTTGCTCTCTAGAAGCTCACCACTTACACGATTCAGCTCATTTTTTCCCATTGAAATCCATATATGCTCCCAACCAACTGGTAGATTGTGTTTTATATGGAAGCATATTATTTCCTGTTAATGATGTTCTTTCCTTTTAAAATCAATACTATGCTAATGATTTGGCAGTGAAAATACACATATCTGTACTCACTCTTTCCCAAAATCACTAGGTGAGAGAAGATACCTCTCAGTAAGAATTAAAATAATGTCATGTCATTTGTCCCTCTACTTAGCTTTTACATTTTGATATGATATATTGGGGAAAATGTAAAGTTTATGATAAAGCCCCAAAATATTAAGCTTTGCTAGACGTCTTTTATATTAACTCTTTTATTACTGCCAAATTTCCAGTTTTATGGACTACTAATGATTGTACTCTTATAGCCAATAGTGTATGTTATTATTGGAAGTTGCCATCCATTCCGAGTTCTCTTGGCCACATGTTTATCATTGAAAATATAAAAGTATTTAAATATTGACAGAAAATCTATTAATGAAAAAAATTATTTCCAAAATAGACTACTCACATATCATCCAAAAATCATTGTGCAAATATTAATGTTTTGTCTGAAAAATCACATAAAGTTTTTTTTTTTTTTTTTTTTTTAAGCAGGCTACCAGTCTTAACTATTTTATAAACAACAGCAAAACATACATATCCTTATTTGTTGAAGGGAAAAATTACATGTACTCATATAAAAAGTCTTTTAGATAATGTAATAAAGTATACAGAGACATAATCATCATGCCAATTAAGTGTTGAAAATTACAACATTTGGTATTTCAATTCAGTATCTACAGAATGACCGAATGCTAAGTCCTAGAGATATACATATTAAATTATATACTTCTTCCCAAAGGACATTACAAAATACAGGCTGTCAGATATGTTCAGATACCTTACTTTCCGAGATATATTTCAGAGCAGAGGTAGAGGAAAGGAAATGACATTTGAATGAAGTCTTAAACAAATGTCAAAAGGAGGCACAAAACTCAGTTAAGTTTTAAATCTTGTAGCACTTCCGTTTAGTTTATTTTTAAATTAAAATAAAAAAACATGTTCTTACATTGAACTTTTTGTTTAACATTTCAGTGTGGACAAATGACAAATAGAATATTTTTTTTAGAATTTGATTTCTGTATGTATGTGTTTGTGTGTGTGTATATATATATATATATATATATAGTTTTATTAAAAGACAATTATGTAATAACATTTTTACAAAATAGTATTTGGGTTTTCAGAAAAATCTATCCATATAATAAGCCTTTCCAACAAGAACTCTACCATGTAATTCCATTTTCAACAATGTAGTTTTGTTATATTTCATACTGAAATGATCTATAAATTATATTGACAAATGTTTCATTTGGTCATTGCTTGATTTGAGTCATATTGATTTTTTTATTAGTGTCAAAGGGAGAGATCATATAAAAAGCTGAAAAAAAAGAAAAATTTTCTAATGAGGAACAGTCTCTGTGAGTCAGGGATCTAAATGATGCAGCAATGCTAAGTCTTCTTGAATCTAAATTTAGTTACAGTTCATGTCAACAAAACATAAGGGAAGGAGATAATTATCTCATTCAGGCCAAGTTTTAAAAAAAATAATAAAACTAATAAATGTGGGCCAGCCCCATGGCCTAGTAGTTAAGAGAATTAGATCACACATGGCATGATTCAGTTTGAATCCCAGCCCTAGTGGCTTGAGAAACACATGAGGCATGTATGAGTACATGTCCCAATTCCCAACAGGATAGGAGAAAGGGACTGCATCATGATCACACCCCATGAGAGGACGCTTTCTTCCTCTCCCTCTGTCCATCTCTGTATTGTCTGGCAAGCACATATGCCTTCTGGCAATTATTTAAAAAACAAACAAACGGGGACCAGCAGATGGTATAATGGTTACATCACTGAACACATATGTAGTCAATAGTGGTTGGAGTCCTGGGCCCGGTGGCTTAAAACTCACACAAGGTACATGTGTGTGCATGCCCAATAATCCTAAGAGGAGAATGGAGGAGAAGGGATTGCAGCATGGCCATCCTTTGGGAGGTGATTTCTTGCTGTCTCTCTGTCTCTCCTGCAAGTGCATACACCCTATAGCAAAAACCTCTCTGAAAACAAAAAACCTTATAAAAGTAAAGTATTCCTAGACTCTAAGATGACAGAGCCAAAGGACAGAAAAGCTTGGATTATTAAATAGCCATGTGAAGAAAAATTAATCATTAGCCAGGAACACATGTATTCTACTGTTACATGATTATAAAACAAATGCATTTCATTAAGCCACTGAAAATGTGTAGCCTATCTATTAGAAAAAGTAGAGTTTCTCTGGCTATTATAGGTGAAACACAAACATACATATACACACATAATTGCAGTTCAAGGTGGGAAGATCAAAAGCACAGGAAGGAGACAGAGTTGAAGGAAACCTGGCCAGACTTACTGAAAATCAAAAGAAAAATATGTGAAATGCAGATGAAAAGGGAGACACAAGAAAGTGAGTCACTCTTCATGCAATTGGCTCTCACGATACTTGCTGACTCCTAAATTTAATATGTGAGAGGCAAGACTCTTAGAAACAAAATAGAAAGCAGTTGTTAAGGTGCTAAAAATAGCAAAGATAAATATTGGGAATCTCACAGAATATGAATATAAAAATTGCAGTTAGGACCAGAAACGTAAAATGACAATAACAGACATTCTAGACTTTCATTTGAGACTCTTGAAAGGTTTCATCTAGGTAAAGAGCTAAGTTAAAAATAAAGCACTCAAAAGAATCAAGATGATCTGATGAAACTTACTCTACCTATTAGAAGAAAAATTTAACTTCTCCAAAGGAAGATAGCATTGTGTTAGAGACTCTAATTTTTAAAAACATAATATATGGCATGTAATAAAAATTACAAGGCATTATAAAAATAAATCTTTTTTTTTTTGAGAGATTTTTGCTATAGGGTGCATGCGCTCCCCGGAAAGACAGAGAGAGACACAGAGACAGAAAGCGAGAAATCATCCCCCAGGGGGGATGGCCACGCCATAATCCCTTCTCCTCCATTCTCTTCTTGGGATGTGAGTTTAAGCCACTGGGTCAGGGACTCGAACCGTGGTCGACTACATGGGAGTCCAGTGACATAGCCATTACGCTAATTGCTGGTTCTAGAAATAAATCTTAATGACTGAAATTTTGGCTCTAAAATGGGCAAAAGAACATACATATGGGTGCTATAGATTTTGAAATTGTAAAACAAGGTTTTTAATCATTTTAATTAATATTTTAAGAATTATATGAAAATAAATTTAAATAAATACATGAAAATGTCCAGGATTTCACAAGAAATCTGAAATCTGTAAGATTTCAAATGCATATTCTTGCATTGAAATAGTCTTAAGAGCTGAAGTAAATCATGCAGTAAGTGTAATTGAACACGAATTACAAATAGCAGAATTTGAAATTAGTAAACTGGAACATATGTCAATATAAAATACCCAAGATGAACAAGGAGGTTTTTAAAATGTAGTTAATAAAATGGTGTAAGCATTGTATAGAATATCATGAAATGACTTTTAAAGTATATTATTATATGTGAGAAATAAAAAGAACATGAGTAGGAAACAGAATTACAGAAAATTTGGTCAGAAATTTTGAAAACTCAAAAAAACAAACAAACAAACAAAACTCAGGCTAAAGATGACCAACAAAAAATATTGCTCCTGATGTCTCTCTGAGAAAAAAGGCTAAAACAAGTTCAATAAATGCTTACATTTCCAGCAGAGTAGTAAAGGAAGACTGACTTAGCGCAAGAAAAAGAACACAGAAGTTTCTGGAACATAGAGTCACTACCTGGAAACATAAAGAGAGAACCAATCATCTGAATTTGGTGAGGCTCACGAGCCTTTCACTGTCCTGGGGTGGAGGGAGCCAAGAGAACCTCCCCTAGGGAACTCTGAATTTCATACTCTCACTTCACATGCTAAAACTTCTCATCTGTAGTAGAACAACAAAACATGTATGGAGGTAATACGTTCATAGGGAAGAACGTTGATTTTCTACTTCAGAGAAAACTTGGGAACTCTCATGCCAACTGCAGGCCAAGCTGGAGAGCTTGATGCCATCTTGGGAACCAAGCAGGGGATATAGTTTGGACTGTAATTAAGGCCAGGCAATCTGATGTCTCTGTAGTCTGGCAGAAACAGAGGACATAACACAGAGAAGAAACCCATGTGATTAGGAAATAATAATCACTGAAAAAGTGGGGTGTAAACCTATAATGACATGTCCCACCCAGCACCAGAGATCTGTGCATCTGTTCTCTCTCACCAAAGTATGAGAGTACCTCCCAATAGAGTCTGAGCCATCTGGACACATCCCAGCTGGTCAGTGGAAAGGGCAGGCTTGCAGTCCCTGTCCCCTCAGAAATAAGTCATGGGAAGTGGATATTACTCCCAACTGTGACCACACAGTGCAGCTTCTCTGGACCTCCCTGGACTGTATGTATGGGCAAGGGATGAGAGAAGGGCACCTGATAGTTAGGAAGGCACCATATAGCCTCTCTCTAGATCAGAAGGGAGAAGACAGGTACTTCCCCAGACCAACTCCTGATCCTACAGTGCATGGTCCAGTCACCTAATCCTAGTATGAGTCTGCTCAAATAGGATCAATTTCTTTGAACCAGAGGAAAACCCCTTTGCCCAATCTCCATCACAGGCTCTGATAAAGGTCAAGTGGAGAGGTTTTCCTCTGGTCCCTCTTAAGCAACTTTTCTGGGGCCCCATCCAGGATTCCAAGGTGGTCCCTACCACCAGGTATTCCATGCAGGACATGTAAGACCTGCTTGTTGGATCTCACAGATAGGCTTGCTTCCAGTCCTCCTGGACAAAGCTTTCAGAGCCACATGTGGGACCAGGAGGCTGTTTCACTTCTGGAAATTATAGGCAGATACATAAGTCCTAATCTGAAAGGCATGGCTGGCATTTGGTCCCTCCTAGATCACCTTTCCAGTGTCATATTCAGGTCTTGGAGGCTCCTGCTCCTAGAAAAAATGGACACATCCAGTGGTCACGTAGAATGGGCACACCTCCACATTCTGGCCTTGAGGGTCACCTTGCCCCTGCACATTTCATGTAGGCTATGAAGGTCTTGCTTCATGGTCTTACAGATAAGCTTACCTCTGGCCCTTATGGGACAAACCTGCCAAAACCCTATTTGGATTTGGCAGGCTACTTCATCCCAGCATGTGACAGGCAAATACATAAGCCCCGCTTAGATATGAAATGCATGGCCTTTGCCCCTACGATCCACACTACTAATGCCACATTTGGGTACAAATCATTGATTCCCCCTCCCCCCCAGAAATTACAGGTGAATACATAATCCCGGTTTGGATCAGAAAGACACAGCTCATCACTGGTCCTTCCTGGACCACCTTTGCTACATCTTGGTCTCGGGGTCAATCTGCCCCTGGAAAGGATGGGCAGACCTACCAGACTCCATAGGTCCCAAACTGGGCCTACTCCCTGCCTCTCTCAGATCACCTTTATATGAAACCCTTGAAGGTCACCTCACCCCAGATATTTCATATAGGTCACAAAAACCCTACTCCTTGGATCTTACAGATAGACTTGCCTCCAGCTCCTTCTGGACCAACTTGTTAGGGCTGCATTGTTAGCAGGCTGCTGCTCCCAAAAATTATAGGTAGGTACAAAAGCCTGGCTTAAGTCTAAATGGCACACATAATTTCTAGCCCTTCTAAGATCACTCTCCCCAGGGCCACACCTGGGTCCTGAGTGTTGATTCACCCTACAGTCATTATAAAAGCTATTGTATACATCAGGAAGAAAAAAGTACTCTACCAGATGTTTAAAACACCTCAGGTTTCTCAGCAGAAACCATACACATGAGGAGGGAGGTAGTGACTTATTCAAAATTCAGGATAAAAAAATCAACTGGGAATACTATATCCAGAAAAATTATCTTTCAAACAGGAAGGAGAAATTAAATCATTTCCAGATTAACAGAAACAATAAAGAATTCACCAACACTAGAATAGTTCTTAAAGAAATACTTAAGAGAGTACTACATCAGGAAAATGAAAGGGAGATAAATAGAAGGAAGAAAGCATTAAACTACTAGGACAATAACTAACAAACTGGAAGGAGTGAGCCCACACACATTGATAACAACATTAAATGTTTGTTTGTTTGCTTTGGAGAGGTTTTTGCTATAGGGCATGTGCGCTCGCCAGGCAGAGAGAGACAGAGAGACAGAAAGCGAGAAATCACCCCCCCAGGGGGCATGGCCACGCCGCAATCCCTTCTCCTCCATTCTCCTCTCGGGATCCTGGGCACGCACGCGCATGTGCCCAGCATGAGTTTTAGCCACCGGGCCGGGACACGAACCACGGTCGACTACATGGGAGTCCAGCGACATAGCCATTACACTAACTGCTGGTCCCGACAACATGAAATGTTAATGAGTTAAACTCCCCAATTAAAAGACAGTATCACTCAATGGAAAACAAACAAACAAAAAACTCAAATAAAATAGAAAACTTCTATATATATTGCTTACAGGAAACATACCTCACTGATACTGACATAGCATAAATCTTAAATGAAAGGCTTGAAAATGGTCATTTTATGCAAATAGACAACAATAACAAAAAAAATCTGAAGTCTCTATACTGATAACAGACAAAATAGGCTTCAAGCTAAACTCAGTAAAAAAGAAAAACACAAAAAATAGACAAAGACAAAGACGGTCACTATGTAGAATTAAAGAAATTAAGACCAAGAGGCTACACTAATCCAGTATTTATGCATCGAGTTGCCAAATACATTAAAAAAAGACTGCTGTGACACACTAATTGTGAGAGATTTCAGCATCCCACTCCTACCTCTGGACAGGTTAGCTAGACAAAAAATAAAAGAGTCATGGGAGCTAAATGATATCATAAACCAAATAAACCTGATAGAAATTTAGAGAACATTTCTCCCAACAGCTATGAAATACACATTTTTCTTTTTAAATTTTCCTGGAGTTTTTTTGTTTTTTGTTTTTTGTTTTTGTTTTTTTGCTATAGGGCGTGTGAACTCACCAGAAAGATAGGGAGAGACAGAAAGTGAGAAATCACTCCCCCTGGGGGAGGGAGGGATGGCCAAGCTGCAATCCCTTCTCCTCCATTCTCCTCTCAGAATCTTGGGCATGCATGCACATGCACCAAATGTGAGTTTAAGCCAGCAGGTCCAGGACGCGAACTTCAGTCAACTACGTGGGAGTCCAGCGATGTAGCCATTACACCATCTGCTGGTCCCCTAAAATACACATTTTTCTCAACCTTATATAAAATATTTTCAAAAATTGACTACATTTAGGGCATAAAATAAATCTTTACAAAGTAAAAGTCAGTCTTTATACTTAAGATGAGTGTATTTTACTTTTTATATTGGTTAGGGTTCTCCAAAGGAACATAATCAACAGCAGAGATATATATAGAGAAGGAAAGATTTATTATAGGCATCATCTCACACAACCACAAGGTGGAATCCTGTAACAGGCTGTTGATAAGCTGAAGAAACAGCTGAAAGACTCAGATGCAGAGAAGTCAAATGTCCTAGTTCCAATCTGAGGCCAAAGAAGGCCCTAGGAGGCCATAAGCCTCAGTGCAAAGGTTAAAGAACTCGGAATCTGTCTGAAAGTTCATAGGGATCAAGACTGCACAGCAAATGCAGCCAAGAGCAAGAATGGAACAACAGGTATGTGAGAGTAGAACATGCAACATGCCTGGAAGGAAAGATTCAGAGAGATGGAGGGAAAAAGGATATAAATCCTCCACTCTCTCTGTTCCTCCTGCACTCCCAGTTGTTGGGATGGTGCCCACACACGTAAAGGCAGGTCTTTCTCTTTTACCCCCCTGACTCACACAACAATCTTGTCTAGCAACACTATCAAGAGCACAGCAGGAACAATGCTTTACTGGTCATTCTCGTATCTGTCTATCTAGTGAAGCTGACACCCAAAATTAACCATATCTCCTTTGATTAAATTATGTTATATTTCTATTGAAGTGTAAAATAAATATCAACAGTAAATTATAATTTATAATTACACCTACAAAATCTATGAAACACTTTTTTTCTAACTTTATTTTCTTCTTCCATGAGAGAGATGGCATCCCCAACAGTCTAGAAACCATGACCCACCCACAGCTTTCAGTCAATATTGGATCATGGGTAAGGGTGTACTCAGCATACTCAGGGAGGTCTTTAAACTTGAACCAACAACATTTCTATGTGAGAATGCCTTGAAAAACATCATTCTTTACTGCTATGATACCATCTTGCCCCTATAGTTTTAAAAATCTTTATTCTTGACAAACATTTTTCTAATAAAACCTCTGGATTGAAAGCTGTTTTTTTTCTCTGTATTTTAATGAAATAATTCTATTGCTTCTGTCTTTCATTATTTCTGTTGAGAAGTCAGCTGTCAGCCTAATCATTGCTCTTCTAATTTCAAATTAAACTTATTTTAAATTTCTCTCAATACCCTTTAAAAAAAATGGTAAGGACAATGAAAACCTTTCTCTTCTATAGGAGACAAAAAAATCAATAGTATCTTGTTATGTTATATAATCTGTTCAAATTATTAATTCATAAAATGATATAAGCATGATTTCTTATTCCCCCATCAAATGTATGAACTGTAATGTTGTATAGCTATAACAATAACAAGTTCTTAAATAAAATATCTAATATTTAATACATTTTGAATACATTAAATATTATATTTTACATGTGTCTAATGTCATAGATGAGTAAACATAATGAAATCTATTTAATAAAAAATACACATTATCATTATAAGTACATAGACTCAGAGAGAGAAAAAGAAACTGTTCTTAGAAACTTTATAGAGTAGATAGGCAAATGAATATGTGCTTGTTAGGAAACCAGCAGTTTTAACATATACATACTTAAAAGAAAAATTTTAAATCTCTACTTCTATTTTTATTACTATAGATTTAGAGCAAGTTTTCTCAAAATTCTGTGTGAGTGGGCTATTTGGATCATAACAAACTGGATGTGCTTGACAAAAACATAACTTCCTAGAGCAAATTAACTCTAGATTTACACAAATCAGAATATCCAGAAATAGTTTAAGGGAATTTGAATTTATAACAGTAACTTGCAATTTTATCCAAAGTACAATTTAAGACAACTATTTTAGAATTTATACATAAATTGTATTTATTAAAATTAACTTAATATGATTTAAGAGGAAAACTGATCTGACATGTCTATGACAAAAACACACAGGCTGAACCTGATAATTACAAATGAATACTTTCCTACATGCAGTTGTGAAATATATTGAATAGGGTAGCATCTGTTTCTACCAATTACACCTAGTGTAGCTCAAACTCTCCTTCCCTGCCTGACTTTACAGATAATAAGTGAATGATGTTTTCAGGAAGACTTCTTGTTCTGATCTTTTCTTCTTTTATCAAGAATCTTGACATTTATAAATACGTTGTCTGAAAATCCCTACTGATTTTTTTTTTGCCTGAACTTATCTATAAAGACTTTATAAAGCTTCAAAACATTTTAAATAAGTGGATTTATTTTGACACAGTCTTCTGTGAGCACCTGCAAAATCATAGCCTTAATTGAGATACAGCTGTTGCTGATTGCTGTGAAGAGAGGGTGTCTGTGTTGACTGATTGGCCATTTTTATTTGATAGTACATTGAGCTTTCTTTTTCAAGTCATAGCTTTCTTAGGAAATGGTTTATATGATTAAAGATCTGAAATGTAGTGTCACTTTGCCAACTATCAACAGTAGAAAATGAACTGCTTTCAGTGAATAAACATTGCCAGACACCTGTATATGACTTCTTCCTTTTTGGAGCAAGAATATTGATTTTCAGAACCAATTTGCTCAATGGTTCAACAGTTGCAGAAGTAAATGTTTTAAACTGATGAGGCATACAAAGTAGTAAAAATGTCAAGGAAGCAGGAACAATTAGGTTTGCTCTAAAAAGTACAAGAAGAATTGGGAATAGTTCTAAATGAGTGTTAAATAAATACATATTCTGATTCTTTTTCTGAAAGGGTTAGTGAGGTATTTGCAGTTACCTGTGATTTAAGTTTATGCTTTGACATTTAAAGCAGACAGATCTTTAAGTTTCTCTGTGATAGTTAGGTTTATACCTATATAGGAAAGTTAATGATATAATAATAATTACCATTTTCCCAGTGTTCTTTGAACAATTTTTTGGGTGACTCTAATGTTTTCTCTCTTGAAAAAGAGATAAGAATTTAAATAGTTTTTTCTTAGAACCTTTAAGTATGTTAAAATGTCTGTCACAGGGAAACAGCAGTTAGCATAATGGCTATGTCGCTGGACTCCCACATAGTCGACCGCGGTTCGCGTCCTGGACCCGGTGGCTTAAAACTCACGCCGGGCACATGTGCGTACATGCCCAAGATCCCGAGAGGAGAACGGAGGAGAAGGGACTGTGGCGTGGCCATCCCCCCAGGGGGAAGATTTCTCACTTTCTGTCTCTATGTCTCTCTCTGCCTGTCTGGCGAGCGTACGCGCCCTATAGCGAAAAACCTCTCCAAAAAAAAAAAAAAAAAAGTCTGTCATAGACACCCTAAACCCTAAAAAAGTAACAAAGATAAATGAAAACAAAAAAAAATCATTGTATCAAGCCCAAATAACTCTAAAACTTATAATCACTTTGTCTATCACATGATTTCAAATTATTTCATCATAAGTTCATGCTCCTATATGGTCAATAGTTTATCATTTTCTCTTAGAGCGTAAAACTCAAAAATATTCTAACATTCAATAAAATATTATTTTCAAATCAGTACTTCAAGTACTACAAGTCTAAAATATTGAACTCTTTCAAGTTTAGAGCGAATTAAAGACTTACTGCTCAAAGTAAATTAAGAAAACCTCTTTTTTGTAATTGAAAAACATGCATTTAATTGTAATCTATTCTATTTTCCCATTAAACATCAACTTCTATAATCTGAAAGCATTTCACTTCATTTGGATCTTATTATCTAGCATATTGTTTTTCTCCTCAAAAAACTAGCTGAGACAAATTTCTGTAGGGAATAGAGGATTTAATTGGAAAACAGATAAGGAGCATGGTACATTTTGTTGTGTTAGGACAGATATAAATTAAATTTCCCAGTGGCAAGCCTAAAGAGGTATATGAAAACCTTTTTGGAAACTTGTCTTCATATATATTTTATGGCTTTTATTTATGTATTTATTTTTTGGAGAGGTTTTTGCTGTAGGGTGTGTGCACTCACCAGAAAGACAGAGAGACAAGAGAGACAGGAAGCAAGAAATCATTCCCCATGGGGGATGGCCATGCCACAATCCCTTCTCCTCCATTCTCCTCTCAGGATCTTGTGCACACATGCACACCCACCCAGCATGAGTTTAAGCCAACAGGTCCGGGACTTCAACCATGGTCTACTACATGGGAGTCCAAGGACATAGCCATTATGCCATCTGCTGGTACCTGTTTTACAGCATTTATCTAACCCTCATTATTAATAAGAAGAAAGAAATATAATTCTCAGAGACAGTATAAGTCAAGGCACACGCATGCACACACAAAAGAAGAGATTCTAGAGAAATAATTCAAGTGGATTTCTAGTTCCTTTTTGAGATACAGCTGCAACCTTGTCCTTGAGATCTTTAAGCCTTCTAATCTAACATAAATGTATATATTATTCAAATCTGTTCCATTGTTAGTATCAGAAAATGCCTGAGTTTGGTTAATTTAAGAGAATAGAGGTTTATTCAGCACACAGTTTGGATGTTCAAGGTCCAGAGGCTACATCTTGTAAAGGTTGTCCTGTTGGTGATATCCTGAGGCTACTCAGGACATCACATCATGAAAGAACAGGAGTGTCTGCTTGTTTACATGTGTGTGTGTGTGTGTGTCTCTTTATAAACTCACCAGGAGACAGTCATAGGGAACCACACCCTAATGACTTAATCACACCCAAAGACCCCATCTTTCAATACAACAAAAGTATTGCTTCCTCTTAATACCTTCACCACCAAATCTCAATGCACGAATTTTAGGAAATCACACCTCACAGAAATTGTGATTATGGTGGCTTTAATTACGTTCTATTCCTTCCAAAATGATGAATTTAATGTTGGCCAAAAACATACAGAGGAGTGGCCTTTCTCCCAGAATATATACATACTATATATGTATATACATGTGTGTATTATCAGCCATGGTCAAACACCGATATATGGGATATGTTCATATGCATTCATCTAATAAATAATGTCTACACACATTCATATGGAAATGCTTATCTTAAAATTCCATTTTATGCATAACATTGTTAATTGAAAGTTTTTACTAATAAGCATTTACTTTCTCTCCAAAATTGTTTTTATATTAGGTGTCATCAATATCTTTAATGCATTTTGCATTTCTATGAAAAACTTTTACATGGAAGATTGGTAGAAGATTTGTGTATAACATAAGATGTATAAACATGACAAAAAGTGTTTTTGTTTTTTCTTTATTCTAGGGTGTGTGCGCTTGCTGAAGAGAGACAGAGAGAGGGAAAGTGAAAAATCACTCCTCTCCCCCCACCAGGAGTGATGGCCATTCTGCAATCCCATCTCCTCCATTCTCCTCTCAGTATTTTGGACATGCATACACAAACATCCGGCATGAGTATCAAGCCACCGGGTCGAGGACTAGAACCATAGTCAGCCATGTGGGAGCCTAGTACCTTTACTACCATGCCACCTGCTGGCTCCAGTGAAAAGTATTTTTATGATAGATAACCTGTATTTTAAGAACAATGTGTCCACATGCTTGGAATGCAAACCTTAGTCTGCTACAATAAACAGTTCTGTAATACACATTACTTTATAAATGATTGAAAAGTAAAAGATGTCAGGATATGGTAGATAATAGAAATCGGATTGTTTCCTATACAAATTTCCAGCACACTATTTTATGCTCCCAGGTAATGTTAGCTGAACCCAAATGCACTAACAAAGATGAATACAGAAAGCTGCATGAAAATATAGTATTGATATATGCACAGTTTACTTGATACCACTTATTATGTATTTCTACTATTTTTAAAATCTTTTTCACATGTCCCTTTTAATTAGTAGCCTCAACACTTTCTTATATCCTCTTCCATCAAACTTATATTCACCCTTTTTTTAAGATTAAGTTTTAAAGTGTTGTAAAATTATGAGTAAGTTATTATTTACAGTGTGTCAAATCATTCCATTGTCAATGTGGTTATACTAGGAATTGTTTCCAGTTAGAATTGGCTAGCAGAAAGACTTCTATGAGATTCAGGAGGTGGAAATAAATTAATGGTCAGGGTCAGCAGGTGGTGTGGTGGTTTGGGGCACTGGACTTCCACATGTCCGACCATGGTTCGATTCTTGGACCTGGCAGCTTGAGAATTACACCAGGGTCATGTGTGTGCATGCCCAAAATCTCTGGAGGAGAATGGAGGAGAAGGGATTGCCATGTGGCCACCCTGTGAGGGTGATTTCTTATCTTCCTTCTCTCTTTCTCTGGCAAGTGCACACACCCTATGGCAGGAACATAAAAACAAACAAAAAGAAAAAGAAATAAATGAGTGGTCATTACTTTCTGAATGTTTGTGATTACATAAGGAGTCTGACAGCTAAAGAAGTACTAAAATTCCACATTGACTTTACTTTCTTCTACTGTGTTTCCACTTTTCTGAACTGCTGCACTGTGGATAATGACTCAAATTCTTATAGCAGATAATTGGCTTTAAATTCTCACAATGCTCTCCTGGATCCAATCCAGGTAGCAATTAACTGTCAGTATGGGTTCAATATGGAAGAAGGACATTAAAAATAAGAATGTAGAATTGTTTCTTAGTTTAATTATATTTAATCAAAACAATCTGATGAGCATAAGGGTATGATATTATTGATCTTTAAAAACTGGTATTTGCTTACCTAGATATGTGTTTTTCTTCACCAAGAAATCCCAAATCTTACTTTAAATTTATTTCCAAATATCAATCATACATTATTGTTCAAAGTCCTCCAAAAAGGCTTATTACTAAGAGTAGGAAGGACAATGGTAATGTACAGCATAAGATGGCAAAGAAGGATTTAAATTATGAATGGTATTAAAAAGGCTGTCGAGACTAAGCTCACACATGATAATGAGTTGTGGCCATATAATAGGTTAATTGTAATAAGAAATATAATAAGATTTTTTTTTTTACTAGAAATCTTGAAGCTCATATTAAATTCTTGGGCTGTGTGAGTTGGGCTTAGTCACTTGTCACCCTCCAGTCATGAACTGATACAAATGAGAATTAAAGATACAGCCAACTATTTGGATATTCTATCAATCACCACAAGATTTTTTAGGTAAGAAGGGTGAAATAATTTTTACAATTAAATCTCATCCTAATTTTCAAAATTAGGTTAATATGGAAAATACTAGGTTATAGTTTTAGAAATAATAGTATACATCTGTTGAATCTCTGGACATAATAAAATGCTTTTCTGAGTAATGTTTTAGTTTAAGAGAATTGAGTGTCCATTTGATGGATTAATTTTTCTTAAATATATTTTCCACTAGCTTAAAATTTTTGCTAAGGATAACTAATATATAACCATTAAGTTCAGGATGAAAAATGCTTCCTATTTTTATTGTAAAGTAGTTTCTGCATGGTACCTTAGCAAAATTTATCAGTGAATGGGAAAAGATAATAATAATATAGACTGATGGAATCTCATTGTACTTAATGATGTATAAATTGCCAAATCCTAGCTGATATTTCAATTTTGTTTCTGTAATAATGCCTCTATTACATAGACAAAAATAAATTTTTAAAACTCAGTCGTTTCATGCAAGCATCTTATAAATCTAGAATTAAATAAAAATTGTTTAGTTTGTGAAGTTTTCTTCTTTGCCTTTAAAAATTTTCTGGACTTGGGATATATTTTGAGTACAGCCTAAGAGAAAAAAAGCTAGTAGTCATTTTTTAAAATGGCACTCTGCTAATCTAAACTTCTTAATTTACAGTCTGGAAACCCATGTGTAAATTAGTATTTTTTTTCTTCATGTATGATAGAGTGCATGTGTGCACATGCGAGAGTGAGAATAAGAAAGAGAGAGAAGTACCGTTCACGTGGTCTGATCACACTGTGGTCCCCTTCCTCCTGTCCTCTACTCCATCGGGTCATGGGCACTCACACATGTGCCCCAGTGTTTCTGGAGGACTTGGGTCAGATTCTCCTTAGCAGCAAAATGCTGCTGGGCCACAGACCTGGCCCTCGTCTTATATTCTTTTTTTTAAAAGAGAGATTTTTGCACTGGAAAGACAGAGGAAGGCAGAACGCAAGAAATCACCCCCCAGGGAGGATGGCCACGCTACAATCGCTTCTCTAGTCTCCTCTTAGGATTTTAGGCACACATGCACCCGTGCCCAGTGTGAATTTAAGCCACTGAGTCCGGGAAGCAAACTGTGGTCTACTGCGTGGGAGTGCAGTGACGTAACCCTTATGCCATCTGCTGGTCCCCTCATTTTATATTTTGATTCAGCTAGAATCTTTATTGTATCAATCTAAACTCAGGATATCTAACATGTATATATTTCTATTAAAAGTAGCTTATCTTGATTAATTCTTTTAAATTTCATAGCAACCTAATGAGGCAGGTGCTATTATTATTTCTTTATGTTATTCTTTACTTTACGTACAGTGTATTATTTATTCTTTTGCTACATATTGTAGTAAAATTTGAATTACTTAAAATTTAAATTAATTGAGGCTTGTGGATTTTAATTGGCATTGCACAAGCCATTATAGGAGAATATGATATTAAATGAAGAGAGCAATTAAATATCATTCCTTTACTACTGTGTCACATTGTCTATTTGTTCTTTAAGAAAGGAATAAAATTGTATGTTAACATTTGCTTCTGTTTTATGAGAATATAAATTCATCAAAACTATTTTTAATATAAGGAAAAAATAAAGAAAAATCTTCATCTGAAGCTACTATTTTCACCAGGAAAAACAAGAAAAAATTGTTTACTTAATAAGGGTCTTTCAATAAATCATTTCTGCCATAAGGGAGTTACTCCAAAATTTGCTAGGTTATGGAATTGAAAAATAAAATGTTGATCCTCATCAGAGTAATATACAGAATCATATAAAAAGATTAAGTCCATGCCATTGGCTAGGTAAAAGCATAATTTCAATTTCTGAAGAATCAAAAACAGAGAGATAAAAAGATAGAAAACCTGTGGAAAATCACAGCCAAGTCCTACATTAGAGGGTTTTCTTACAAGTAAAATGGGTAGAGTTAGCTAATATTGATATTGTTGACTCCTGTAATACCCTACAACTCCCAAATAACTTTCACACACATTATAGTCTTTCACATAATTTATTACTTAAAATTAGACCCTCGGGAAAACGTTTAAAATGCATTTTCCTTTTGTTATGTACTACCTTGTGTTTCCTCAAAATGCAAAATGTGTATGCTGACTCACTAACCCCCATGGTTACTGTATTTAGAGATAGGGAATTCAGGGACGTTACTCAAGCTAAATGAGATTGTAATAGCAGAGCCCTAGTCCTAGTCCTATAGAACTGGTGTTCTTTCAAGAGCAGGAGACCAGGGAACCAGCAGTTAGCATAATGGCTATGTCGCTGGACTCCCACGTAGTCAACCGTGGTTCCCGTCCCGAACCCGGTGGCTTAAAACTCACGCCGGGCGCGTGTGCATGCGTGCCCAAGATCCCGAGAGGAGAAAGGAGGAGAAGGGATTGCGGCGTGGCCATCCCCCCTGGGGGGGGGTGATTTCTTGCTTTCTGTCTCTACGTCTCTCTCTGTCTGTCTGGCGAGCGCACGTGCCTTATAGCGAAAACCTCTCAAAAAAAAAAAAAAAAAAAAAAAAAAAAAAAAAAAAAAAAAAAAAAAAAAAAAGGGCGGGAGACCAGAGAGAGAGCTGTCTCTTACTGTGGGTATATAGAGTACAGACCATGTGAAGTCACAGTGACTGAAAAGGTAAGAATGAAAAACAGAGAGAGCTCTTTCAATTTTATGCAATTCTCAATATTTTTTATTAGATAAAACTTCTGCAGGTGAAATTAAATGCAAAAAAACCCCGATATAATGATATAAATTGCAAACCAATCCAACACCAACTTAAGTCAAGATAATATTAATAAAATTTCTTGATAAGATGATTAATGGAAAGTTAGAGTTTTTCCCCAAGTGTCACAGAGTTTAAATTTAACTACTTAACATAGAGATTAAGTAGTTACATCTATAGGAGAACTCAATCTAAAGCACAGGTTTACCTCAGTTAAGTTTTACTAGTGAAGACTTAGAGTATAACCCTATCTGTGAAAGTATAAATCTATAATTCTGCTTACCCAAAGGAGAAAACATTTTTTTTTTTAAACAGAGATGTTTGCTTTTGCATGTGTGTGCTTGCCAGAGAGACAGAGAGACAGAAAGTGAAAATTCACCCTCCAGCAGGGATGGCCATGCCACAATCTCTTCTCTTTCATTCTCCTCTTGGGATTCTGGGTACGTACGCACATGTGCTCAGCGTGAGCTTTAAGCCACTGGGTCCAGGACTCAAATTCTGGTCTACCATGTGGGAGTCCTGCAACATAACCATTATGCCATCTGTTGGTCCCATAAAGCTTTTTGCACCGTAGAAAAAAATTTAAACAAAACAAAACAAAAATTGTGCTTTATTTACTCTTGCTCTTTTACACATGATGACCTAATATAATATAAAAATAATGATGCATGAGAAGAAGTGGAGAAAAATGAATGACAAGAGAAAAATCAACAGAAGCCAACAATCAAATGAAATAGCTATTACGATTAGCATAGAAGTTGCTAAAATAACTTTTAAATATGTTAAAACATAATAAAAGATGATAAAAAGTGATGTATACAGAGGAGAATCAAACAAAAAATTGTTAATTTACTAATTAGTAGAAACACAAGGCAGTTTTTTTCTCATGAATTTAAGGATCAATACAGAAGATGGCATAATTAAGTAGAATTTTTTTTTAAATGAAGAGACATTGAGACCAGCAGTTAGCATAATGGCTATGTCACTGGACTCCCATGTAGTCGACCACAGTTCGCATCCCGGACACAGCTTAAACTCACGCCAGGTGCGTGTGCATGCGTGCCCAAGATCCTGAGAGGAGAATGGAGGAGAAGGGATTGCGGCGTGGCCATCTCCCCTGGGGGGTCAGTTCTCGCTTTCTGTGTCTCTGTCTCTCTCTGTCTTTCTTGCTAGCACACGCGACCTATAGCAAAAACCTCTCAAAAAAAAAAAAAAAAAAAAAAAAAAAAAAAAGAAGAGCCATTAACTGAATTAACTGAGTATTTAAATGTGAAAGTATGTATTCAAGCCAGTTTTGTATGGCAAATTCTGAGTAGAAAATAAATTAAAATTTGAATCTTACTTTAAATATTTGATTCTTTTATTCTTCTTTCTTGAGGTATAATTTTATATTAAAAAATTTATTGTGGTTTTCTTCTTCTTTTTTTTTTCTATAAGGCATGTTCACTTTCCAGACAGAAACAGAGAGAGTGCAAGACAAAAGTGAGAAATCACCCCCTTCCCATGTGGAATGGCCATGTAACAATCCCTTCTCTTCCATTCTGCTCTCAGGATTTTGGGCATGCACACATAAGTGACAGGCATGATGTTCTGGGCTTGAACCATGAAGTCATCCACATGGGATATAGTTGCCTTAATCTCCACTCTGTCTGCAGGCCTGAGGTAAAATTTAAATACAACAAAATACATTTATTTGATATAAATTTAGAAATATATATATATATATATATATATATATATATATATACACACACACATATATATATATAAATGAATACACACAAAAGGCAATAAACATGTCCATCATACACACACACACACACACACACACAAACACACACACACACACACAAATTGTATGCCCCTTTCCAAGACACAATAACTTGATTCTTCTTTCCATAAATTGGCTTTATCTACTCTATATGTCATGTCCAACAAGCTACTTTCTCACTGTACACAGCCCCACAGCAAGGCAGAATCAGGAGCACACACAGAGTATTTCTATCCAACTGGATCACAAACACCTGTGCCACTGACTGGGTATGTTCTGCTATTTAATTCTGTGATCAGAACATGTGGGCTATAGCATTTCTTTCTCGATTTTTTTTTAATGCTTTCACTGGAGCCTAGAAAAGAGTTCTATATTTGCTGAATAATGGTTTTACCTCAACCCCCTTTTTTTCAGCTATTGATCTACTAAATTCTTAGAGCTATATACTAAAACCTTGTGGGACCTACAGATGGCATAACGGTTATGTTGCTGGACTCCCACATATCCTACTGTGGTTTGAGACCTGAACATGGCACTTAAGCCTCCCTCCAGGTGTGTGTGCATGCTTGCCCAAAATCTGGAGAGGAGAATGGAGAAGAAGGGGTTGCAGCAAGGCCATCCCCAATAGGGGGTGATTTCTCTCTCTTTCTCTCTGTTTCTCTGTCTCTCTGGTGAGCACATGTACCCTTATAGCAAAAATCTCTTTAATAAAAATGGAATAAATAAAATTTTGTGTATGATTTCAGATTTGTGAATTTCTATTTATGAATTTGTGAGTCATTGCTTCATAAATTGGGAGAGTATAGTTAGATAGACTGTAATGGATATAATGAAATATGAAAGTGTCTTTTAAAAAAATATTTATTTTACTTGTTTTTGCATTTAACCATTGTACAATCTTATAGCATACATAATGTTTTATTCCCAGTGTGAATACATTGCATATCAGTCTAGTCCAAGACATTAACATACATATTATTATCAATAGGTACCTTTTCATTTTTGTTTCTGTTAAATGTTCTTTCTTCCCGTGATTCCCCTCCTCCATCCAGCTCCCCACCCCCTCTTATACTGTTTCTAGTAGATATAGTTGTAGCTACCACCCCAGCTTTTGTTACTTTCATATTGTAATATTTGTACAGTACATCTGGGATTTCGTTTAAGTGTAGACTAACTTAATATGTCTTTGTTTTCAGTGTGTGGACTGAAATTAAGGTTAGATTATAAGCAATGCATTGGCATTTGGTAAAATCAGAACAATCTTAAAAAGCCTAATGTCAAATTGCCCTCCCCCTTATTCTTCTAGGTAAGATGCTTTAGCCAAACTCATTTTTCTTATAGAAACCAGGTACAATGTCTGTTTATTCCTAAGAAGCAGGGTTTACTTACTTGCCAGTCTATGTAGTTATTATTGGATGGCATGCAATGTACTTCTTCCCTGGAATGTGAATATATATGACCAAAATATGTTGCCAAATTTAATCTGCCCATTGTTTTTTACCAAATGCATAACCATTCTTATAAACCCGAGACTGGATTCCATCCCTTATCAATGGATTGAAAAATAAGTAAATAAACTGTGCACAGAACCTGAGATTCTGAAGGTTAGTAAACAGCCAAGTGATACTGACATTGCTGATTGGCATACCCTTCAATGTCAAACTGCACAGTAACATGTGAGATCCAGTTCCCTAAACCACTAGGCCATGGGGCCAGCCCCCAAAATAAGCTTTTGATGATTATTAAAAAACAATGACTCTAAAAACATCAACACAGCCAGGACCAGCAGTTAGCATAATGTCTATGTTGCTGGACTCCCACGTAGTCGACCACAGTTTGCGTCCCAGACCTGGTGGCTTAAAACTCACTCCGGGCGCGTGTGCGTGCGTGCCCAAAATCCCGAGAGGAGAATGGAGGAGAAGGGATTGCGGCGTGGCCATCCCCCCCTGGGGGGGGGGGGTGATTTCTCGCTTTCTGTCTCTCTGTCTCTGTCTGTCTGGCAAGTGCACACGCCCTATAGCAAAAAACCTCTCCAAAAAAAATCAACACAGCCACATATACACTTATTTAGTATGAATAATATTACAGACACTGTTATAAGCACTTTATATAAGATTATCCCTTATAATATGCACAGGAGTTGTGTATCACTACATTTTAATTTTTGCTGATGAGAAAACTGAGCATCAATGAGGCTAAGCAACTTTTTCATGGTTATATAGTTCATAAGTAGTACCTAGAAATTAAACTTAGGTTATCCAGATCAAGAGTTCCAGACCCTAACAGCCAAGCTGTATTTTCCTCAGAGACAACAGAGTAGTATTTTAGAGAATCAAGAGACAAAATCCTAAATGAATTGGACCTAAAGCATATGTAGATAGAAACAGAGGAGGAGCATTAAGATGTGAATTAGGAGGGAAGAATATGCCACCTGTGATCCAGAATAGACATGTGGTGAGAACAGAGACTACAGATTGTCTATCCAGACTCTGTGGGAGCATGAGTTATCCATTATCAGCATCCACACCAGTACCCAGACTATTGCCACTGGAGTCCACCCTGGATGAGAATCAATGTACAGAGACTATTTTTATCCAGATGATGGAGCATGTCTAGATTTTGAAAGCCACCCGTGATTATCTAGCAAGTCTGATATCGCTACCCTTTTATTTTATTTTTTAAAGAATTATTTATTTAATTTGAGTTATTCATTCATTTATTATTATTATTTTTTTAATTTGGCCAGAGAGAGAGACAGAGGAAGAGAAAGAGGGAAAGTGAGAAAGAAAGCCACCAGGTCTGGGACTCGAACTGCGGTCAGTCATGTGGGAGTGTCCAGCACCTAACCACCATGCCACCTGCTGGTCCCAAGCCTAGAGCACCCGGTATTCCCAGGCAGTCTCCATCCAAGTACTAACCAGGTCCGACCCTGCGTAGCTTCCGAGATCAGACGAGATTGGGCACGTTCAGGGTGGTATGGCCGGAGACTCTACCCTTTTAAATGTCATACCACCTAATAAAGGTCCTGAAAGGGAGTAGAGCTTTGATCACCTGGAAGGTGAAATGGTCAATTGAAAGGATACCTCTTATTCAGATCCTGTACTTGAGAGAGTTCTTATCAAAATTAGCATCCCTACATTCCTTTTCTCTCCTCGCTTCTGCCCTCAATTGCTTTTCACTCTCACCCTCATACTTTCACATGCAATCATTCTATTGAATTTGACCTAGGAGATAAAATAGACAAAAGTATGTTCTTGATGGAATCTTTCAAAAATTTATTTTGAATGGTTGTCAGATTCGATAAGAAAATAGAATTATTTTTATGATAGAAAATTTCACATGAGCTTGTAGGTTCTAAGTTTAAACATCTGTAGGTTTTTGTGTCCTTGAAAGTCAGAAAATATGTTAAATGACTTGCAAGATGGGCTCTGCATAAACAAAAATATGATAAAAAATTGTGATGCTCATAATAAAAGGGCAATGGAATTATCTTAAATATTATGAGATGCATTAACATCAAGAAGGTTACTCATGTGTGCCAAGATTTGTGTTTTTAAAACATTCAATCAACTATTTGTCCTCATTTTAAAAAGTTTAACAATTATAAGCATTGTTTAATGTCTGTCTGCTAAAATTTGTCATCAAAATGTTATGTCTCAATTTCTGCTGAACATGAATTTAGAAATACAATTTCTGAACATATGAATTTTTAAGAAGCTATCCAAATTATTTAGATGATCACCTACTGTTGGAGCTGGTCTCATGGTTGTATTGCCAATGCATCATTTAGGATCTCAATCTTAAAAAGGCTCAATGGTTGGTTTAATGTTCTACTGTTACTGCTGTGGCTTTCTTAGTAATGTTTTTGACATTGAGCACCACATTTTCACTTAAGCCCTGGACTCCAAAAACTATATGTTTGTTCCTGCCCCCTGAATAAGAATCATAAACAATGTTATCCTCATTAAAGGAGGAAATGCAATCCTGTGTACCTTATGCTGACTGTTAAGTGATTGTGATGGTCAGTATATGTGCATCAGCTTTGCTAGCCTTGATAACCCAGTTAAGTTATTCAAACACTAATCTGGGTATCACTGAGCAAATATTTTGTAGATGTGAATAACATCTATAATTAGTTGACATCATGTAAAGGAAGTAATTCCCAATTGCTTGAGCAAGCTTGATTAAATCAGTTGAAAGGCTTTGATGCAGAAATGAAAGGTCCCTAAGGAAGAAGCAGTCTCACCTGTGGACTGCAGCATCAGTTTCTGTGAGACAGTTCTCAGCCTGCCCTGCCTTATGGGCTTGCCCTGCAGATTTTGGAATTATATAGCCATTTCCTACAACTATGTGAGTCAATTCCGTGCATAAATTCCGGTTTCTATCTCTCTTTCTCTGCTGCCAGACCCCCTTCTTTCTCCTACTTCATATGCTTCTCTGTTGAAATTTGATTAATACAGATGTTTAGAACCAAGCATGATTCTAAAGAAACAGAACTTTAAGCAGTACTTTTTGAATTGGTCTTCAGTTTTATAGAATTGTTTTCAAATCTGATTAGATTCAAAGGCATTACTGACTCCATTTCCAATGATAAACAGGATTCTGATAGTTCCTAGAGTGATGCCATAATAGAAGTATGCAGCAAAAAAATTACATTCCATATTTCTAATCACTACTTACAGAGGCAAAGTTGTGAGAAAATATGTATTTGATACTTTAGAATATTTTAATCAAGCTAAGGAGTATAATGAGATTAACTCAGCTAGAGCAAAGGGAGGAGGAAGGATGGGATCAGGACCTTATCCCTAGCTCCAGTTCTGCATAAATTAGCTGAATGTTCCTGTATCTACTCTGAAAGAAATCTTTATCTCCTACAGCTACAGGGCTGAAATTCTGTAAACCAAACCCAGAATCTTATTCTGTGAGTATTTGTAATTACAAGAAAATTGAATCCCCATCTTACAAGGTATCTTATATTAAGTTTAGTCCATTAAACGGGAAGTCAAGATATCTAAAAATTGGAATGGGGACACATGGTAAGATGCCAGTGATATCAGGGATATTGAAGCTCTAAATTTTGCTGAGTTTTCCAAGCCAATAGAAGCAGACCTTCAATCAGTGTCTGAGAAAGTCTACCCTTCTTTGAGTGAGGAAGCCCTAATAGCCTTTGCTGGGGTAATTGCCTGGCAAGATAAACCTAATTCTCCTCCGGACATATTCCCATATCCATCTTTGCTTCCAAATATTTCACGCTCAAGTTCCAGCAGGCCCCAGATGTAGAGGTACAAAATATAGCCCATGAAGAGTTGTGCCACATACCAAAAGGACTGCACACTTTTTTTTTTCTTTACAATTTATAAAGACAGAAATCAAGGGACCATTCATGAAAAAGGATATTAAGGATATGGAATAGTGATAGAAATGGCACAAAGTTAAACTGGGATGAACTTACTGATATAGTACACTAAGCAGACGGTCTGGATACAGTGGGAGATAGTCCAAGAGATTAGAAAGGGTTTTGATGATTTATTTGGTTGGCTGAAACATGAATCAAAAAGTGGCCTACAATAAATGAATTTAAATGCCAACACTGTAAGAGAAGGCATTCAAAGAATTAGGAAGATCAGAATGTTAGAGTAGATTTATCATGTAAGAACTACTTACCCATCACTGGAGAACCCAGAGGACCTACCATAATCATTATGGGACATAAATTTGTAAAGGGAGCTCCAGTGTTATAGACTGGATTTTGTTTCCCTTAAAATCATGTGTTGTAGCCCTAACCCCCAAGGTTGTGGTACTTCATAGTGTAGCCTTTGGGAAATAGTAGTTTTAGATAGGTTTATGAGAATGGGGCTCTTTTAATGGAATTAGTACTCTTATGAAAAGAGACACCAGAGAGCTTGTTCATCCACATCCTCTTTCCACACACACATACATACGCAAAGGTCAAGTGAGCACACCGTGTTCACTATAAACTGGAAGAAAGCATTCACCAGAATCCAACTACAATCATGGGTGGACTTCTAGCCTCCAGAACTCCAAGACAATTCACTCTGCTGCATAAGCCACCCCATCTGTGGTATTTGCAATGGCAGTCTGAGGTAACACATCCAACATCTTTGAGGAATTCTACAGTTACCTTCGTTTCTAGGTCACGATTATAATAGAAACTGCAGCCATCAAAGTGGGATCTCTAAATGTAATGGATACAATTGGATTCTGGGGTATTAGAGGCCAAATAGTGGCATTTAATCTTCAAAGGGAAGGATGGGGTATTAGCAACATAAGGAGCTTCTAGTTCTGAGTGGGACCCAGAACAGTAGATGGCTCTTTAACAGGTCTGAACTACTATGCAAGCTGTTCTGCTATTTTGGCTGCATTATCCAACAGATCCTATGGTGCCTGATGTGTCAGTGACAGAATGAGGTGCTGTTTGTAGCTTTTGGCTGGTCCCGAGGGGTGAGTCACAGCACAGATCCTTAAGGTTTTGAAATTTAAAAAATGGCCATCCTTTAAAGAGAACTGCTTCTTTTTGAAAAACAGCTTATGGATTGCCAGGGTCCTTACTAGACCCTTAATATTTTATCCTGAGTCACCAAGTTACCCTGTTCTCTGAGTCATCTATCACATACTGTCACCGGACTCAAAAAATAAAGAGTTGGGCGGCACTCTCCTGGCACATCACATCAGATGTGAGAGACCCTGAATATACAAATAAATTACATAAAAATGTATACCAAAAGCCTGTGGTCCAGGCTTCTCTCCCCCAGAAGCTCCTATGACCTCATGAACAGTTCTTGTGATGAGCTGAATGAAAGAAAGCTTGGACCTTGTTTACAGATGATTCTGAGTGATATACTGGCCTCACCCAAAAGCAAACAATGGTAGCTCTATAACCCCTCTTTGTGCAAAACTTTGAGTATTGTACCTGGTTGTTCGTTTATTTTGCTTGGAGTGAGAAATATCCAGGATTCTATTATCAGCTTATATGCTATGATCAGTGGTTTATCTGGATAGACAGGGAATTGGAAGGAACATGATCAGAAAACCGATGACAAGGAAGTCTGGAGAGAGTGTTTGTGGACAGAATTTTTAGTAGGCAATCAACACAAAGATATTTGTGCCCCATGCAAATAGTCATTAAACAAGGATATTAATAATCAAGTGGATAGAATGTCTTTCCCAGCCACTACTTCATTACACAATTTAGTCATGAATAAAGTGGCTGTGCTACCGGGAATGGAAATTATCCATGGGCTCATCATTCACCAAAGCCAATCTATGACCACTGCGATTGCCCAGTCTGCTGGCTGAAGACTGAATTCTCAACAAAATACCATTCTCTGGAGTAATCAACCTGGTGGCAGGTTGATTACACAGAACTGCTTTCATCATGGAAGGTACAGTCCTTATGCTTATGGGAATTGTTACTTTAGATATGAACTTGTTTTCGCTGTATACCCCACTTAGGCTAAGACCATCTGTGGACTTACATAAAGTCTTATCAACTGTTGCCTTAATCCACACAGCTTTGCTTTTGATTAAGGAAATCAACACCAAATGAAATGTGGTTTATGGAATTTATTGATCTTATAAGGTTTCTCATCATCCTCAAATAGTTAGCTTATTAGAATTATATTCTCATCATCCTCAAATAGTTAGCTTATTAGAATTATGAAATGGCCTTTTGATTACTTATTTCCAGTGCCAGAAAATATACTGTAGTGCTGGGACAGTGGCCTCCAAAAGGCAATGTGTGTTTCGAATCATCTTCTAGTATATGGTTAAGATTTCTAGCTAAGATTCACAAGTTGAAGGATCAAGAGGTAGAAAAGCAGCACAGACTGTTTCCTCTAGTGACTCACAAGCACGTTTGCTTCCTGTGCCCTACAGTCTCATGGAATGTGCTGGTCTAGAGGACTTGGTTCCAAAGGGAGTGCTTACTCTAGGAGACATGACGTGGTTTCTATTGAACTGGAAGTTACGACTACCACCCTGCCATGTGGGGTTCCTCATGCCTCTGAAAAGGCAAAGAAGGATTACTTTACTGAAAGTGGTGATTACTTCACTGATGCTGTTTACCAAGGGGAAATTGGACTGCCACTATACACGGAGGTAGGTCTTTATATGTCTGGAACACAGGAGACACCTAAAGGCAGTTGTCCCACAACCCAGAAATTGGGCGTGGGGATCTGGGGGTGAAAGGGAGGTGGGAGTTATGACCTGAGAATTGGAGACCCCTACCTTAGGCATCTGTTACAACTACCGTGTCCTATGATTAAAGTTTTCAGCAAATTATACCACCACTCAGTCAGGACTGACAATGGCCAAAATACTTTAGGGATGAAGGTTTGACTAACCCCACCAGACAGAGAACCATCCAATTAAGGTGTTTATGAAGGGAAAAGGGAGTATGAAATGAGTAGTGAAAAAATACTTTTAAGTCCGAACTATGATCACAAGACCAGTTGCAAAATTAAGGATAGTCATCGTCATAAATATTTCTTCTTAGTTATGAACACATTTGTGTGTGTGTGTATATATATATTCTATATGTATATACATATACACATAATCGTTTTTGTGTCTTTGATCCTTTTTTGCTTAATATAAGATATAGGAATTTACTTTATCACAGTACTTAATTTACAGAATATTAAGATGAAAAGTGACAATCACTCAAGGATTTTGAATGCTTTTCTAAGGAAAAGCTTAGTATGTTTTTGGTTCCATGTGGAATCATGGCAGTAAAAATTTGTTAATGTTTTTCTTTGGATATTAGGTGCAGATTAAAGAGACATTGATAAGCCAAAAAGGGGTCAACTAGGATGGTCAGTTTTGTGTACCAAATTGACTATGCTGTAATATCCAATTATTCACACAAACACTAATCTACATGTTTCTGTGCAAGTATTTTGTAGATATGTGTAATATCTTCTGTTATTTGACTTTACAAAATAAAGAGTAATCCAAGTAGATTAGATTCATTCAGTTTAAAGTTTTAAGAGCAACAACGAGATTTTCCTGAGGAAAAAGAAATTTTATATCTGCACCTCAGCAAGCTCTTGCCTGAGAGGTTCCAGCCTAGGAATTTCAGACTTGCCTATGTAGTGCCCCCCAGCCACATAAGACAAATCTCTTTCTCTCTCTCTCTGGTAGATCCTTGAGTCATGCAGACATATAGCCACCCAAAGTACTTCATAACCCAGCATTCAGTTTCCTTTTGTTGCATGTCAGTAGAATAGAAATAAAACTGTACTGAAATATGTTCACTCCCATTACGGAGAAGATATATATGCTCAGTTCTGCTTGGCTTGTTTTCTAGTATTTCTGAGTAATGCACTAGTCTCTGAATTCCATAATAGCTCACATTGCCATGTTCAAGGACATTAATATTAGAGAGTTGATCACCTGCCTTTACTTATCTATTAAAATGCTGTCAATAGTGGAGCTGAAACTTTGCCTGTTGCCAGTTTTTAAGGTTTATGTATTTACAGATTGGAGAATAACTAAATAATTTAATCATTTATTTCAGGCTTTGAGAAGTATGTCTTATGCTGAAATTGTCCATATTCATTTAATGTATATTAAATGTTTTAGATGTAGTATATACTACATATTATGTATATAATGCATTGTATATAATTTAATATAATTTTACTTGCATGAAATATGTGCAGGTAGAAATTAAGATTATTGGCTAAATGTCAGCAAACGATGTCTCTGAATTATCCTTCAAGTTCTCTCTGCTTAGTTCTTGTGATAATACTTTTGTATAATTCCCACAGAGTGTGGATTTTTATGATCATTAAGAGAGATAAGCAGAGGAGAATACAGTTCAATATGTTATAACTTCCATAAATCTTTGTAGAAGTTTATTGATTTGAGAGTCCTAGGAATAGAGTGTTTCCTAGTCTCACAACACCAGTAGACACAACAGGTAAAACAAATGGTCCATCAAATACCTTTTGTTATTTGTCATTACTCAGTAAAAGGGACGTGAAAAGGTGGAGTTCCAATAGCAGTAATGCTCGATGTAGGATTGCTTCTATTCTTTCCTGCCCTGGTGAAGCAATGATACAACATTTTGAAAACACATTGATTTTTCATGTAAGAAGACCCAAAATCAGCCATTTTAAAACTCTTTCAAGTTACTCATACATCCTGAGCATTACTTTAAGAAATTGTTATATAAAATAACTTAAGAGAGTTTTTGGATATACTCAGTAAATGGCTCCTTTTTCTTCTTTTTTTTTAACTGATGGTTTCCACTATTTTTTTTTTTTTTAAGAAGGAAGCTTTTTCCAAAAAAGTGAAAATGAAATGGACAAAACATAAAAAGTAGGCAAAACCAAAGGGGGAAAATTAGCAGAATTTGAACAACTTCATTGGTTGACCAGAAATCAGTCCAATTTTCAGCATAGCTCATTTATTGGTAAGATTTTCTAAGTCCTCAAAGAGCCATAGTAACTCATTGACCATTCAATTCATGTTTGTGAATGATCCTGTACAATAGTAATAGAAAGTTAAGTTCTGCATCTACTACACTGTATTTTGAAGAATGTTTCAATGGTAAAATATACTTTAGCAGAACAAGAAGCACTCTCTTGTTTGGCAACCTTTAAAATCAGATAATTTATTGCAAGCTATGGAAATTTGAGGAAAGATAAAACAGCAAATACTATGAATAAATCATGGTAGCCAAGAGAACTGAAGAATTTTCCTAATGTGGTAGTTTCCGGGGGGGGGGGGGGGGGGGGGGAGGGGGGGAGGGGATGAAAGCGAGTAGAGTATCACATAGACTGTGAGTCTTTAAAATTAAATTTAAAAGTAAGGCCAATGGTACTTATCTTTTAACATAATTGTAAGAATTGAAATTATCCATATTATATGAAATCAATTGAACTAGTAATCATGTACTAGATCCTTAACAAACCATAACTACAAAAATTACAATAATTATGTAAGTAAAATATTGCTAAGAGTCGGCATAATTGGATGTAGTCTATTATCAAATTGCAGTTTTGGGAGGGCATGGTAAGCTGTGTACTCAGATAATCCCTATGATTTTTAATATATAAAATTTTTTATATATAAAATGAGAGTTCTCTTGAGCTCTAAAATTCTTCTTATAAAGTTTGCAACAGTTTAATAAATGTCAATTAATTCACTCAAAACTATTTATTATGCATATACTCTATTCCGGGCTTCATTCTTGGGTCTAGAATCCAGTCATTGGGTACACGTACTTAACAAGGGAGACAAAATTCCATTCTCAAGGAACTTTGTTAGTAGGATGATATAAAGTTAATTGACTAAGTAATTAAAGAATAAAATAGTGTCTTAATAGGATGATAAATGATGTCATGCAAAATAGCCTACGGAAAAAGTTAAAAGAGGACAGGACTTATAAATAAAGAGATTAGAATGTTCTCATTGAGAACAATTGAACAATTGAACAAAGACCTGGAAGAGGTGAAATACTGAGTCAATGAAAAAATTAGTAATGGTCATACTACCTTTAGCTGAATTTTAGCAGTTTAATGATTTCTGTGTATCAGGTTTTGGGGCATGCAAGGTACATGCAGTCTTAGTTAAATATAGCAGTTTCATTTTTACAAATCAATTCAGACTTAAGAGTTATTAAATTGCCAACACAGTTGTCCGTTGTACAGTTGGCATTTGAATCTAAGATAACTGAAGCAGACTGTATGTCCCTAATTACTATAGTGCGCTCACTACACAAGAGGATAAGACTTAACATCGTAAACTTCCTGAACATCTTCATACAAGGAGATGAAACCTCTAGGGAACAAAAAATAAAAAGCATATTTCAAATATTTTCAGTTTCTCTATTTGAGAAATGTGCATGCTTTATTCAGGTCTGCTTTCTATTTTCTCTGGCTTTTTCCCCTTCATGAGGTACCATACTGCATACTACCTCAGAAAAACAAACAAACCAAACCCAGCAAGCCCAACTTCTCAAAGGCTCTGAATATTTGCCTTCTTTTTAGTTTGTATAATTATGCCTTGATTCTTCATCTATACTGATAGGAGCAAAATTTAAGGTTCTAAAATGAGACTATTTATCTTTATCTAAAAATTAATTCACACATTTGGAACAACTCAATTTGAAAATTGCAGGGTTTTATTTTTCTTCTGAACTGTGAGAACCTAATTAATTACTGGTTGAGGAATTTTACTTACATCATAAATATTGCAAAGGTAATCCTTTTAAACTTGTCCATCAATATGTTAAGAACATGACTAAATATCTGTTAATAAACAAACAAAATATGTTCCAGTATGAGGCAGGCCAAAAAATTATATTATGGTTTAATGTTGATAGTGAGTTATACCTAATAATGACAATTTAAAATCTGGAACATAATTATATTTGATAAAAATTGGATGAGCACTTACAAATAAATTATTTTCAAACATTTATATTAAATACATGAAATATTTGTTTGTGATATTGTTGCTGTAAATGCTTTTCTATAAATCTTGTTGTGATTATATCATTGTATAATAAATTATACTGAAGTTTAACATTATTAATTTTGGTTGGTAACATAATACTATTTGTAAGTAAGGGAAAGAAATTCTTAGTGAGTTTAAAATACTATGATTTTCATTTTAGCTTTCATTTTGTGCTATATACCAAATATGGAAAATCTTAAAGCAAATATCTTAAAATACATAATAATGAGAATAAACAATAGGAAGACTGTAACATTGTACACATTTTTGTTGTTTTTAAATTTTCTCACAGAAATTATATTATCAGTAAGCAATTTATTCAAGTTTGATAAAAGATGAATGACATATAGGCAAAATCAGTATTGAATTAAAAAGTGTTTGTTGGGACCAGCAGTTAGCGTAATGGCTATGTCGCTGGACTCCCACGTAGTCGACCGCAGTTGGAGTCCCGGACCCAGTGGCCTAAAACTCACGCTGGGCGCATGTGCGTGCGTGCCCAAGATCCCGAGAGGAGAATGGAGGAGAAGGGACCGTGGCATGGCCATCCCCCCGGGGGGTGATTTCTTGCTTTCTGTCTCTCTGTCTCTCTCTGTCTGTCTGGCAAGCGCATGCGCCCTATAACAAAAAAAAAAAAAAAAAAAAAGGTTTTGCAATTTTTGGGCTGGTACCATGGTGTGGTGGTTGTGGCTTCTGGATCTTCACTGTGCAAATTGAGACCTGGACCCCACAGCTTCAGAACTTTGTTGGGTCCATGTTTATGCATGCTCCAAATCCCAAGAATAGGGAGAGATGAAGAAAGGATTATGACATGACCAT
Source organism: Tupaia tana (assembly GCA_026018925.1). NCBI lineage: Eukaryota > Metazoa > Chordata > Mammalia > Scandentia > Tupaiidae > Tupaia > Tupaia tana. The sequence continues at coordinate 207,646,538 of JAKSZU010000001.1, read as the reverse complement.
TCATCATAGGAGGTGCTTCTTCTCTATGTCTCCTCTCTCTCTCTCTCTCTCTCTCTCTCTCTCGTATACAAGCCTTCTAGCAAAACAAAAACAAACACAGAAGAAAAGGAATGTTTTGTACTTTTTAGGTGTAGTGGATTGAATGGTAGACCCCAAAATAGTAAGCCATTGTCAAATCTGTGGAACCTTGGATTCTAATTTTGCTTGGGAAAGCGTTATTTGGCAGATGGAAATACGCTAAATATATTGAGATGAAAAGATCATTCTAGATAATCCTGGAGAGCCTAGCTCCAATGACAATTACTTTTTGAAAGAAATACAGATGCTCAGAAGAAAACAAATGAATGTGAAGATGAAGAGAGAGATTCAAATGATGTTACCACAAAACAATTGCCAATACCTACCAGCCAAAGGAGTCAGAGTAGAATTTTTCACTAGACTAGTCTCCAGAAATCTGAGAGAATGGATTTTTGTTGTTTAAGCCACCAAGTTTGTGGTAATTTATTATAGCCAATGTAAGCAACTAATACAAGTTCTCAAAGATCACGTAAACATCCGGTATATCCTTTGGATGTAAAGAAATCTCTCCCCTCCTCCCAGTGTTGGCAAATGGATTATTGGGGGAACAGTAGATGGTGTAATGGTTATGTTGCTTGACTCCCATGTAGTCAACCATGGTTTGAGTCCCAGACCTGTTGCCTTAAAACACATGCTGGGCACATGTGTGTGCGTGCCCAAAATCCTGAGAGGAGAACAGAGGAGAAGGGATTGTGGTGTGGGCATATCCTCAGGGAATGATTTCTCACTTTCTGTCTCTCTGTCTCACAGGTGAGTGCATGCGCCCTATAGGAAAAATATCTCTTTAAAAAAACGGTTATCGGTGAGACTCTCTATGGAGATAAAAACATAAGCTGCTATAATCAATCACTATTGCTGCTGTGAATGCCCAGCCTGCTGGTACAGATGGACACTGAGTCTTCTTTATGTAACTTTGTTCGAAGAGGCTAGTTAGCCATTAAATGGATTGGAGATAATATTAGAGCTTTTTGAGGCACATTGGCTCATTCTTATCATGATAGATAATTACTCTGGCTTGACCTTCCTTACCCAGAGACCTCTTCTAGCAGCATTTTCTTGTTACCTATGAAATGGCTCATCTATTAGCATGGGATTTCTGGCAATTTAAACTTGCACTAGGAGGAACTGGGCCAATAGGCTTTTGACAATGGTATAATAACACTTTACCACGTATCAGAACATTTAATAGCAGTTGGCCATAGTGAAATATCTTTTTTTTTTTTTTTTGGAGAGATTTTTTGCTATCGGGCACGTGTGCTCCCCAGAAAGACAGAGAGAGACAGAGAGATAAAAAGTGAGGAATCACCCCCCTGGGGGAATGACCACACTGCAATCCCTTCTCCTCCATTCTCCTCTCGGGATCTTGGGGCATGCACGCACATGTGCCCAGCGTGAATTTAAGCCACCAGGTCTGGGACTTGAACCGTGGGTGACTACATGGGAGTTCAGCGACATAGCCATTACGCTAATTGCTGGTCCTGATAGTGAAATATCTTGATAAAAGACAAGCTAAGATGTCAGTAAGAATAGTAAAATTAAACCTTGTAATTTTGGACAGTTGCCTTTTAAGATGCGTATATTTATACAACTCTTCCCAATATATGGTGTTGAGGACCAGGATGAAGAATTAGTACTGGCTGTTCCACAAGCACTTACAGATAGACTTCTTGAATTTGTTCTTCTTGGTCCCATAATCTTAGACTATACCAGCTTGAATTGATTATTTTCACAAAATACAAATTTCTTTCTAAAACTGAATAAATATTCCACTATGCTTGAAGTTGAGACAATCTACTGAGTACACTGAAATTTTTTTTGTGGGGGAAGGTTTTTGCTATAGGGCGCATGCAGTCGCCAGACAGACAGAGAGAGACAGAGAGACAGAAAGTGAGAAAGGGGGGATGGCCACGCTGCAATCCCTTCTCCTCCATTCTCCTCTTGGGATCTTGGGCATGCACGCACATGCACCCGGCGTGAGTTTTAAGCCACCGGGTCCGGGACTTGAACTGTGGCTGACTACATGGGAGTCCAGCGACATAGCCATTACGCTAACTGCTGGTCCCCTAAGTACACTGAATTTTCATCTCAACTGAAAAAGAGACGATGTTGCTAATATATAAGAAGAAATACTTGAACCTGGGGACTAACAGCTATGGTTCATGATATTTTTGTGCATAGTAAACATTTTAAATAGGCAATTATAAATAAAAGTTATTAAAGATAAGGAATCTAAGGCTTAAGATCATTCATAGATGAAGTCATCTAATACCAGACAAGCAGCCAAGACCAGTAGAACTCATGATCATGATCAAGGATGCGAAAGCCTGGAAAGAGTAGTGGAGAAGTAAGATGATCTTAGAACCATCAGCAAGGTCACAACTATGGATATTGAATCTCCTGTCTTACGTTTTTTTGGGCAACCTGAGGCCGACAAATATTTTGAAGGTAATTACTTGTAACTTTACCTTTATCTTGGATAGGAAATGGACATTTTATTATTATTATTATTGAGGCATCCTGTTTTTGGTAAGTAAACTAGAGGGAATGGAAGGAAAAATATGAATTTGTGCAATGCAAGAAGCAAACTATATCAGACATGTCTTTCTTCCTGCCACCATGTTCTCACATATCACTGGGCCCTTGACAACATTTTCCATCCTTGGTGATAACCTGCTCTGTTATCAAATCTACGTGGATACTAAACAGCTTCATGAAGACCCCAGACAGTGTCTTATATCTTATTTATAATCCCGGAACTTTTTGTTGAACTCAAAGAATTCAATGATATCCATCATGTTCAAATGAAGCCAGACAGTGCAGGGTAATTGTCGGCGTCGCCCCAGGGCTTGGGTCTGGCTGAATCATGATCAGGGGGCTGCTGGTGAGGAAGAGAAAGAGGACAAGAAAGAGAAAGCCCTCCATCTTACCAGGACCTGGGAATTGGGAAGAATGAGGCAAACGGATAGAGTAGAAATGGACACAGACAGCTTGAGTCTAGATAGCCCAAGCAACTTGTGCCACCCAGATGAACTGGACGTCTTTATTTATAGAACAAGGAGACATTACATATGTATGTTTTACTACACTTCATACATTGGTTGCCAGGTTACAGACAATAAGAAGCAGTTAACGAATCTATGAGGGTTTAGTCACACCAGGACAGGTGTATCCCTTGGTGATAATCCCATCAAGAGAAAATCTCATCTTCCTTTCTAATGCAAAGAACTAGCTGTTAGGTGTGGGGAAGGAGCTAAAGATCTTCTCACACCACCACACCCAGAGTAGGCTAAAGAACCTTTCAGATGCAGAGCAGGGATTGGATTTTACTAATTGGGGCCAAGATGTTTCTTGAAGTCCATCAGATGTGTCTGTTGGAACACCCCTAGCAATTTCCACCCTTGCTCTGTCTGCAGCCAAGGTCAAGGAAAGACAAGTTACAAGGTTCTGCGAAACCCCAAAAGAGCATGTGGTGTTTGCTCAGAGCATGTCCCCACACCTCAGATTCTCTCTCTTAAACGTGTCCCCACAGGTAATTAATATGCATAGCATGAAATTTTGGCTAAAGAGAGTCAAGAGATTCAGCTAAGTTTTTTTTTTTTTCACTTTTTACCTTAAAGTGCAATTATTGCATACCTCTTAGAAGAAAATGACACAAAGTCAATCTTAGGTTGTCTTTAATATCAAGTAGTGATTCACTCAGTAATACATCTTTGCATTTATTTTTCTCATTTCAATATCTGTCGTATAAATCTAATATTAGATATTATAAGGAAATGAAATGACATTTAAAATAACAAAGACAAACCACTTCTGAGTCTATTTTTAAATATTCAACACTATAAAGAAATTTTTAAAAATTCTTGAACACAAAACTCAAAAGACATTTCTTATTCTTAGAAAGAATGAATTAACAATACACAGATGCCAATCTTCCCCAAGTAAATTGAATGTATTTCACCATGGATAATATGAACAAGTTTTGTGCCAGAGGGAAACATATATTCCAATAGCTCTACTAAAAATTAAATGACAAGATTTGACAAGAAAATCTTTAAAAAAAAATAGGGGGCGCTACTTCTATCAAATACCAAAACATTCTTCAAATTTGCTATAATTAAAATATTGTGCTACTGCTGCACACATAGACTAAAGAACAAAATAAAAAGCCCAGAAATAGATAGGAATGCATGAAAAAAAAAATTTTAAATAAAATTGATATTCTTGAATTACTGGAAAAACAATACACATTTTACTAAGTGATACTGAGACAGTTAGGTATATTTTAGAAAAGATATTTCACACATCCAAACACATAACAATGTGAACTAAAAATGTTGAAAGGGCTAAATGTACAACAGAGATAGATAGTAAGGAATAAAGTGAGGAAAGATGAATCTCTGCAAGTACTTGAAAGAAAACTGAATAATCCTTTAGAAATGCAAGGAAGAGTTTTCTATGAGTAAATGAAAAGCAATACACTTACAACTTAATAAATTATGAAGACAGGGAGGATGAAGGTGAGGGTGAGGAAGAAGGGAAAAGGAGTAGGAAGAAAAAGAGGAGGCAGAGAATTTTATATATTTTTATATTTGCAATATATACCACAGAGTGCATTAGTTTAAAAAAAAGTGAAAATGAATATCTATCCATTTAAAAGTTATACATATTATATCTACACACACGTACATATAGTTAAGAAAGAAAAGGACAGATGCATACTGAAGATATGTATATGAATAAGAGAAATGATGAAAGATGAGTATGCAAACATATCTAAACATGTGGGTTTTTTTAAATTTTGGAATGATTATTCAAAAGTAATACTATTATTTACTAATAGAGTTAAATGTATAGTGAAAGGGATTATAACAGGAGTTAAACTTCTTTAGACATATCATTTATATGATTTTTAATAGAAATATACGTTAATGTTTGTTATGATCAAAAGGAAGTTTTTAAAATGAAGAAACATCCTGCAATAAGACACAAATAAAAACCAATGACCAATTGCATATCAAATTGTCAACATGGGGGACCAGCAGGTGGCGTGGTAGTTAAGACACTGGAATTCCCACATGGCTGACTGTGGTTCAAGTCGTGGACCTGGTGACTTGCTTTTTAACTCTCCCTCTCTCACACTCTCTGTCTTTCTCTGGCAAAACTCATGTGAATAATAATAATAAATAAATAAATAAATAATTTTTCTTTTCTTTTTTTGGAGAGGTTTTTGCTATAGGGTGCGTGTGTACTCGCCAGACAGACAGAAAGAGACAGAGAGACAGAAAGCGAGAAATCACCCCCCAGGGCTGATGGCCACGCCTCAATCCCCTCTCCTCCATTCTCCTCTTGGGATCTTGGGCATGCACGCACATGCGCCCAGCGTGAGTTTAAGCCACCGGGTCCGGGACTTGAACTGCAGTCGACTACATGGGAGTCCAGCGACATAGCCATTACGCTAACTGCTGGTCCCAATAAATGATAGTTTTTAGAAAATTGTTAACATAATACCCTTCAGGAAAAAAAGCAGTAAAATAAAATGATTACAATATATTTTGCTGAAACAATTTACATACAGTAAAGTTACATATCTTAAATTTACAACTCTGTTAGTTTTTAGACATATATGCATTCCTGTAAACAAATTTACGTACCACATAAAAACTGTACTATAGTCACTCTCAATAGGAAAATTGTCAAATTTAAAATTTCTAATTGGTAGATATGTTGTTAGAAGTGTATCCGTATAGTAATTCAAAAGACTTTTGTGTGTTTGATAGCATAGGAACATAAATTTCATTGTAGAATGAAGATGCTGCAGATGTGAACTGGGAGACAGAGAAAAGGAAATTGTGTGGTGCTTGATTAATATGCAGATCAGTACGAACTTAACATGTTTTATGAAAAATATTTCCCTAGTACTATATTGTATTTTGTAGTAGCATCTCCTTAGAAATTAGCATGTACAGTGTCCAGAGTCAATCTCTAAATATCATTCCCCACGAAAATGAAGAAGAAATGACTCAAGTCAGTTCTAAGAGAGGAAAACCTCAGGGGAGCTTTAAACTACATGTTTTTCCAGAAAGTAGGAAAAGTGATCAAAGGACAGGAGCAGGTCAGAAGGAAGGAGTGTCTCTATCACCCAAATTTAAAACAAGCATCAAGAGGGTGGCTTTATCCAATGTTCGAAAACAAAAAGTGTTAGTAACAGATTCAAACCCAAGGGATAAGTTAGGAACCCATGAATTCATGACATAAAGAAGGAAGAAAGGAAAGTCTTTCCCTAAAATAAACTAATAAATGTGGAAAGAATGGTGCAATTGGATAGTCACTGGCTATCGACTCACACAGAAATAATAAATTTAGGCCATACTCTAAACTGACTGCTTCTCTCTAGTAATTGCATAAGTTCTCCCTCCTCCCTCTCTTCCTTCCCTTCCAGTAATAATCAACTGATGCTAAAAGTAGCAATTAAATACTGGTAAGGAATAGAATCTCTCCATATTTATAGTATTTTATTGTGTAAAAGGGGAACTGAGTAACTTTACACTGGAGAACACTGGCAGGACCAAATGTTCAGAGAAAAGCAAACTTGGGTCTCCCAGATGGCCTCTGCCAAGCAGTTACATCTTCCCAGCATGCACCACTGAGGCCAGGCCCACTGGAGATAGCGTTACTGCCTGGGCATTTAATGTTATTTATATTGCAACCTTTGGGACTCATAAACATTCAAATTCAAGATGCAACAATTGTTTACTGATAGATTAAATTTCATTTGTAGTTGCAGAAGAATTAGTATTACCACTTTTCTAGGTATATACAGTATCTACTGAAATTGCAAGATAAATTTTAAATAGATAGATCAATAAAATAGAGTTTTAAAATATCACAATAAAAAGCAAACTCTTAGGAGCATAATGCTCACCCAATTGTAAAGCAGGCATATCGTTACTTCATTTTGATTCTTCTCAATTCAAGGATACTGATGGAAATACCTTGTCAGAGTAAGTAAGCTTTCCTACAGGCATCATTTAACACACAGAATGAGGCAGAGTCATTGGTAGGGATCACGTAGAACCTCTTCCCTCTCTGTGATGCTATTTCTCACTGAGAGAAAGCATCTCTATTATAAAGAGACAGAGCTATAATAGCATTACCTCGCTGAAAGGGAGCTTCAGGATGGATCACTTTACCTCAATTCCTTTTTCACAAAATATTCTAATAACATCTATAGTGCCATCTGTGACACTTCTTTAACCAGGCTGTGACTGCTCCATTGAGTAAATTTGACGAAAAGTATTAAAAGATCCATCATTTAAAACACCATTCTATCATAGTTAAAATAAAATTCAAGACATATTTTGATGTCAAAATGGTTTTGTGCTTCAGTGATCCCACTTTGCAGGTATAAATTGTGTGCCCTTTAAAATAGAAATATTTTTATTATAAAATAAATATCTGTAATATCTGTTATCATTACTCCTTCGCACTACTTCCTTATTTCATGTATGCACGTGCTATTGAATGTAATACCATTATGTTCATATAATATAGATTGAGTGATAATTTAACATTCAGTTTGAATTCTCAATTAGCGTCCCTCTTCCTCAGAAGAGATGAATCAAGGTTTTGTGATGTCTGATGCTTGCACAATGTTGGACAATTTCTTTAAGCAAAAGGATCCCAAATTATGACTTAACACATTTAGTACCTGTTAAATGTTTTAACTTAGATATCATCCTGGAGCAGAAAATGACCATGCAGAGAAACGTAACCTACGTGGGAAAAAAAAATCTAGCAGATATGAAAGCTGAAAGCAGATCCCGAAATGATCATTTAGAACCAACATGGTACAGTGCAATTTACATGGACATTGCAGGAAGATGTTCATTCTAGCTGTATTAAACGTTAGTGGTTTGATCTGAGATAAATTCCTCACCTTTCTGAGACTCAATTTTTTCACTTTTTAAAACTGAAAATTACAGCTGTCTCATTAGATTGTGGTGCAGATAAATAATATATTGAATGTTAAAACACTAGTATTTCTGAATACATACCTTGCAGATTAGAGGAAGCACACAAACAGAATGTACTCTGGAAATGATAAAAGGCTGGGACCAGCAGATGGTGTAATGGTTACATCACTGGGCTCCCACTTAGTCAACCGTGGTTCGAATCCTAGACCCAGTGGCTTAAAACTACCGCAGGGCACATGTGCATTCATGCCCAAAGTTCTGATGGGAGAATGGATTGCAGTGTGGCCAACCGCCTTGGTGGTAGTGGTGGGGGGGGATGATTTCTTGCTTTCTGTCTCTCTGACAAGGGCATGCACTCTATAAAAAAAATCTGTCTAAAACAAACAAAAATAAATGGAATGAGCAGAGGCTATATAATATTCAAAATCACAAAAGCTTGAGCTCCTTAGAAAGCTGATGTTTCAAAGCAACCAGATGAACTAAATCCTAAGGGAGAAAGTAAGTCTTTATTAATAGAATCTGTCTCACCTTTGGTGGAGTATGGGGAGGGTGAGGTAGCAGCAAGTAAAGTCGGTATGAAAAAGGCAAGGACAATTTTAACAAACTGAATTTCATCAGACCTAATCTGCCCTAGAGTAACATCTGAGAATTAGGAGTCTCAGACAGGAATATAGACCTCATTTTGTGAGCTACTGCCTGATCTCGCTAGAAAGGTAGAGGGGAAGAGCTGGAAGAGCAGCTCCACTGGTGACGAGCAGACACATACCCCACCTCCTTCTTCCACTTTTCCAGACCTAGCACAAAAGCAAAAGCCTTCAGCTGGTGAGGCTTTGACATAAAACCCAAAGTGACGACAAAACAATTAAACAGCCTCCACTTCCTAGGAATACAAGTGACTACATTTATCACTGAAGACTCCTCAGGGTATTCTCCTAGTAGACTAAACATTACCAAGACATATTGCCTCTCAACTGCACCTTTCTTCTACCATCACTTTCTCACTCCAAATCTGTCTCTGTTTTCTCTAGCCATCCTCTGAATTTCCCAGCCTATGGCCAAATCCTGTATGAAGCACTTCCCCATAGCCTTTTTGAGATACCAGTGGTCCTTCAGTTTTACCTCACTGCTTAAATTAAAGATTAAGTGAACCCGCTGTATTTTTGAGATGTGTGCCTGTATCTTTAGGAGGTGGGTTCTGACGTATGAATACTAATGTAGTTCTCTAGGAAACAGACGGTGGCTCCTGTAAAAGCCTCATGTGTTCACGCACTTCTCAAGGCCACATAGTGAGTGGAGTGTATTTCCTCACCCTGTAACCTCCAGCACGGCTGTGTGGATTGCTCTGGCTGGTAAGATGTCAGTGGATACAAAGTAAGCAGACATTTGGAAGTGCTCTGGTCTTTCTTTCTGAGCTTCTCACTCTTCAAGAGAAGAACATGCAATGGATAGTTGCCCTGTGAGGCCAAACCACAGAACATGGCACGTGGAGCATATCTAGAGCTAGAGCCATGCCTAACCAAGATGCAGCATGAAGCAGAGTCATACAAGCTAATCTTCAGACTTGCAGCCACAGACTAGGCCTCTCCAACTGATCTGTAGACTTGTTATAGAAAAAAATAGAGGAAAAGAATGTAGCATGGCTATCCCTCGGGGGTGGGGGGTGATTTCTCACTTTCTCTCTCTGTCTCTCTGAAGTGAACACATGCATGCTGTAGTAAACAAAAAGAAGAAAAATAGTAAGATGATATAAATAGTAATAATCTGAGAAGACTAGAAAATTTTCATGGAAAATGGAATTAAAGAATGAGTTTGTTTGGGTGCCAAAAATTTTTGGAATTCATGTAAAATTTTTTCACAATATGCATTTTCCATGAAATTTCTTTTTTTTTTTTTTTTTTTTTTTTTTGGAGAGGATTTTGCTATAGGGCGCATGTGCTCGCCAGAAAGACGGAGAAAGACAGAGAGAGACAGTGAAACAGAAAGTGAGAAATCACCGCCCAGGGGGATGGTCACACCGCAATCCCTTCTCCTCCATTCTCCTCTCGGGATCCTGGGCACACGCACACGCACCCAGCATGAGTTTAAGCCACCGGGACTGGGATGCAAACCGCGGTTGACTACATGGGAGTTCAGCGACATAGCCATTATGCCAACTGCTGGTCCCTCCATGAACTTTTTGAAGATCCTTCCATATGCCACTGAACTGGAGGTAATTTGTTCTACAGAATTATTAATTGCATAACTGATTGATATGGACACTGGAACAAGAAAAGGGAAAATGACCAAGTCAGGGAGGAGAGCATCTCTGAAATAAATGGCATTTGCCTCATACAATCATTTATGTGGTCTCTTTTTCATTATTTATCTTGCCTTATCCTCTAAGTACATAAAGACTGAGAACATGCCTGATTTTGTAATCATTGTATCCCCAGGACCCACCATATTGATAGAAATGCAGTAGGCATCAGATAATCACATCTCTACTCAATTAATTTAACTGTAGTGGACACTGCAAAATGTCACTACTTGGCTAATACACTGATCACCCATCCTCCGCCTCAACAAGGGAAAGTCTCAGTGCATGAGTACTTCTTCAGGATGGATATCTATGGTAGTTTAAGGCCCCTTATTGTTGATTGTCTCTCTTTTAAGCATATGGAAGGCATGGGTTGTGCTTAGTCTTAAATTATCACTTAAATTTCTATATATACCAAAACAACTCCACCTTCTAACTGAGACTTGGATCTTTTATATTATTACACCTTGTCCAGCTGAGATCTGAGAAAGGAATACATACATTCCAGACACATTTTTCTTTTTTAGAATTTAATAATTTCTTATTCACTTCTTTTAAATCAGGGTTAAACTTGGTTAGTTTACCATTAATAAAATTAAAATATTTTCTTTGAAGAAATTGGGTTGACAAATGCTGATTATTATTTATGTATTTGAAAATAAAATATTTATATTAGTTGAACATTGACTGAGTCAGCAAGTCTTCCTTCTTTATAAAGGGATTGGACAAAATAATAATGTACAGAATGAAAAAAATTTCCATTGCCCAAAGTGATGAAAATTTTGCTCTCTCCTCTGTCTCTAGCAAGGGTAATAAAAATTATAAAAATTATCTATAGAGGGGACCAGCAGTTGGCATAATGGCTATGTCGCTGGACTTCCATGTAGTCAACCGTGGTTCAAGTCCTAGACCTGGTGACTTAAAATTCACTCCGGGAGCATGTGTGTGCATGCCCAAGATCCTGGGAGGAGAATGGAGAAGGGATTGCGGCATGGCCATTCCCCCTGGGGGGAGATTTCTCTCTTTCTGTCTCTCTGTCTCTCTGTCTTTCTGGCGAGCACACACACCCTATAATGAAAACCTCTCAAAAAAGTTTATATAAAATGAGACAAGAGCAGTAGCTATGATAATTTATAACATTCAAAGCAGGGATAGGGGTGCTTCAATTAGATCACCAATGTCTCCCATTTTTTTAATCTCATATATTCTTATCAGCAAACATGTTAATATTCTCAATTTCCTTTATTACTCAGATAGTATAACAGACATATAATACTACTAAGCAGAAATGATTGTCCTAAATTATTTTTCTCTTACCCTCCATCACCCACTCTCTACCAACCACTTTCCCCTTTTACTGTCACTAGCATTTTCACCTATCCTCTTCCACCATCACATCTTCAGATCTTTCAATTTCTGCCATAAAATGCAGACAGTACAAGTTGAGTGGGGATATACAATGCATATCTTTCAAAGCCTGGCTCACTTCGCTCAACATTAAGTCCTTTATAGTCATCCATTTTGAGCGAACTGATAGATATCATTTCTTTTAGCTCTGTAATGTTCCATAGCATATATGTGTCACAGTTTTTAAACACAATCATCGTTTTTGGACACTTAAGTTGGTTCCATGTTTTAGCAATTGTGAATAATGCTGCAATAAACTTTGATGTGCAAGTATCCTTTTAACTGGTTTTCTAACTTTTGGATAAATCCCAAGAAGTGGGATTACTGGGTAAAATGGAAGTTCTATTTGTAGGTTTTTTCAGAAAACTTCATATTGTTTTCCACAGAGGTTGAACTAATTTACTTTCCCCCCTATAAAGTAAGAGGGTCCCCTTTTCACCACAGATTCACCAGCACTTGCCATTATTTATTATTTTGATCCTAAGCATTCTAACTGGGATTAAATGGTATCTTGCTGTGATTTTAGTTTGCATTTTCCTTATGACAAGAGACTTTGAACATTTTTTTCATGTTTATTGGTTGTTCACCAATCTTCGTTGGAGAGTTGTCTATTCAATTTATTTTTCCATTTAAATTTGGATTATTCATTTTTTATGAGTGAACTGCTTAAGTTATATATGTATTCTATTTTTTAAATGTTTTTTATTTTTATTATTTTTTAAGAGGCTTTTGCTATAGCCAGAAAGACAGAGAGAGACAGAGACAGAATGCGAGAAATCATTCCCCCCAGGGGGAATAGCCATGCCACAATCCCTTCTCCTCTTCTCTCCTGTCGGGATCTTGGGCGCACACACACACACACACACACACACACCTGTTGTGAGTTTAAGTCACTGGGCCTGGGATGCGAACTGCTGTTGAATACACGGGAGTCCAGCGACATAGCCATTACGCTAACTGCTGGTCTCAAATTCCATATATCTTCTAAATATCAATCCTTTGTCTGAGAAATCATTTGCAAGTATTTTTTCCCATTCCATGGATTGTCTTTCATGTTAGTAATTGTTTCCTTGGCTGTAAGGAAAATTTTTAGCTTAATGTAATCCCAGATGCCTATTTTGGGGACTATGCCTATGTTTTAGAAGTCTTATTTAAGTAATCTTTGGCTACTCCAATACTTCGAAAGTCTCCCCCACATTTTTTATTAGTAGTTTTATAATGTGGGGTATTATGTGATGTCTTTGACAGTCATTGTTACCTCAGTTAATATTTCTTAAGTAAACATTCATTACGAAGGCTGTTTTGGTGATTAGACAATTTGTTTTTGTTTCGATAGTAAGGAACTTTTTTATTATTATTTATACATTTAATTGCTCTACATCTTTTAGATTGTTAAGAGATCTTACCCAGCATGATATATGCCACACACCAGGCAAGTTGAGAATACTGTACACGACATCAACAGGCAACAAACCATATCTGTGTCTCACAAATGTCTTACTTGGGAAATTTTTAGCCAAAGTTCCAATTTACCCAATCTTCTGGGTGAAAAGGAGTGAAAGGAGGAAAAAATAACTACATGAGAGATACAGAATTTAAGAATTATAATATCAGATACAACAAGAAAACCCAATAAATGAGTGTGCTAAAATTATATCAAAAGAAAAAGTTAACCATTTATTACGCATATATTAACTGAATCAACACCTACTTTTCAACACTTTTTATTCAGCTTAGAGTGGTAATTAGATATAAAGACAGCAGTTGGGGCTAGCAGGTGGCATGGTGGCTAAGGGCGCTGGACTACCACATGACCGACCATGATTCGAGTCACGGGACTGCAGCTTGCTTTCTTACTCTCTCTCCCTCTCTCTCTCTCTCTCTCTCTCTCTCTCTCACACACACACACACACACACACACACACACACACACAAACACATACACTCACTGCGTCCCTCTCTGGTCAAATTAAAAAAATAAATAAATAAATTTAAATAAAATAACTATTTAAAAAGAAAATAAGGCAGCAGCTTGCCTTCATGGAAGATGAAGCAGGTTTAGCCTACAGAAATTTTCAGTGCTTTTTAACATGAACTATTTGTTCTGCTGACTTCAGTGTGCACCTCTGATTGGAAAGGCAGAATTTTTCTTGGGAACTTCCTGTTAAGATAAGGACAGCCAAAGAAAGGGCCAGAAGCTGGTGAAGCAGTACAATGTGACACTGTCTGAGGCACTCCCACGTGGGAATGTTTCCAGCTCCAGTCTGGAGACCTCTCTGGGTACACTGGGGCACACGTGTGCTCCACATGTCAGGCAGGCAGAGCCTGTTTCTCTCTGTCCTCTCTCTCTTTCTCACTCATGGAGTAAATAAACGAATAAATGAACTTTAAAAACAAAGAATAAAAAAGTCAGGTAATTTAGTGTACTGAAGGTCTGTAAGATTTCTAAGTACATGGTTAACTAAAATGTACTTACCTCCTCCAACTTTTACAGAAATATTTCTGGCCCATGGGAAAAGTATTGACTAAGGCTTTGAGTAAATATTACACTATTTTTTTCCCTCAAACCATTATTAATGAACTGCAGAATAATTCCTATAATAGGAAAACACAGTTTTTTAAATTTTGAGCAAATCTCCTTTATCAAAAGTAGGTGTCTCTTACAAAAAAAGAAAATACTAAATTCATAACACATAATGAGCTAAAAAACTACATAGATGAAACAAAGATATCCATAACCTCTCAAGTAGCAGATAATAAATATTTACTGTTTTTTTAATCACTTTTTTCTATATGCTTTTCTTTTTTAAATTCACTAGTCTATGTGTGCTTGCTGCAGAAACAGGAGAGAGTGAAGGAGAGTGAAAAAGCACCCCTCCATGGGGGATGGTCACGTCTCAATCCCTTCTCCTCCATTTCTTCTTTGCGAGTTTTTAGCCTGTATGCATGCACGCCCAGAGTGTTTTTTAAGCTATAGATCCAGGACACAAACTATACCATCAGCCAGGTGGGCTCTAGCTGCTTTAACCACTACACCACAAGTTGGTCCTCAGCATGCTATTTTTTTTTTTTAATAATAAAATAATACTGCTTGACTCACACCAGGCGCATGTGCATGCATGCCCAAGATCCCGAGGGGAGAATGGAGGAGAACGGATTGCGGCATGGTCATCCCCCTGGGGGTGATTTTTCACTTTCTGTCTCTCTATTTCTTTCAGTCTTTCTGGTGAACGCATGTGCCCTATAGCAAAAACCATTAAAAAAAAAATTAAAACAAAAAATAACACTGTTTTAAATTATATTTTCCCCTCTATAATGCCTTTTACATTAACAATGAAATTTCTCCTGTAACGTAGTTATTAATATCTGTATGTTAGACATATGAATATATAATAATTTGCTTAACCCAATCATATTTTTAAAAATAATTTTAATACTTTCCCTTTAGGTATATGCCATCTTTTTCTAATACTCTGGTGGTTTCTGATGTGCTTCAATATTCCCCTGTCTGATCTGTGGTCACCAGATTGCAGGTAGCTAGGTAAATTTACTTTAGTAAGAAAGCTATGTGTTTCCTTGTATAGGATGAGATAAAGAGAGATGATTAGTTGAGGTAAGATAGAACTCTCTTTTTAGATTAAGTTGAACTTCATTCTTTAAAAAGCTAGAGTTCATTTTACTCTTTAAAATTGCATTTTATCTATTCAATAGAGAAGCCTCTTCACAAGAAGTAATGTGATTCTCCAGAAAGGTTATTTCTGAAATACTAAAGAAGGGCACTTAGACCATCATTCCTTCAGATGGGGACCAGGATAAATTATTAACTACCGCAGATGTCAAGGGAAGAGATGAATCTGTTTTGAAAAGGTGACACACAAAAATCAAAATATCTTTAAGTCAAGGAACTCAAGGGATATTTGAAAAATATGTTCAGACATTTGAGAGCTCTATATAGCAATTTAACTTTAGCAAATATTCACATAAGCCCTGTGCTGTGTGATTTAGTGAAGGAGTTAAAATCAAGAAGACTAATGGCACAAAAATGTTACAATTTACCTTCATTATAAAACTGTTCAAATAATTTGGGAAAAAAGGCTTTAAATACATGAGATTCTGTTTAATATATTGGCCATTTCTGCGTAAATAGACCATGTGATTGATAGCTGAATTGTATAGTTTTTCCCTTTAAATTTATTAATATAATTTAATGATTTCCTTCTCATTTTCTTGCCACTAATGATAACATTTAAATTTATTTAATTTTTTTTTCATTTTATTTTTTTATACATTCAAATACATTATTTAGCTTACAAAGTGAATATTCCAACATATGAACATTTCTCCCTAGTCAGTTGATAAACTATAAAATTATGTTCAACAGATAATAGAGAGGTAAAACATTAATGGACAAAGAAACATTTAAATTTAGATGTCTTCAATAAATATTAACTTAGGGGGTTTTTTTGCTGTTTTTTTTTTTTTTTTTTTTTTTTTTTTTTTTCCTTTTATTAGTGTAGGCAAAATTGCATTAACAGAGAGCTCTAGAATTGTGATGGTTCTAATGAAAAGGACGTTAAATGGCTGGTGGCCCAGTCTAGGGCATCTTACAAACCAATTCTAGGAATTTTCACTGCGCCCAACCAGAAAGGGAGAGTATGGAGGAGCATGGGGGAAGGGTGATTTGAGAGTCCTAGCCAGGAAATATCCAACTACTCTTCCCCTGTCTCATTGATTAGAACTCAATTTCAAGATCACTATAGTTATATGAGAAGTTAGGAAATGTGGTCTAGGTAGTACCCAGCAAAAGGGAAAGGGATCTTTTTTAAAATAATTAGTAGCCTTTGTTACAATATTCTATACTAACAGATAAACAAACAAACAAAATGCTAGTTTGTAGGCCTGGGTAGCTTTCTAAACAAAAACTCTTCATGACTGCGTTCTTAAAATTTTCTGAGTAGACTAATGTTTTCAAAAAATCTCAACATCAACCATACAAAATGATCTTTTTAAAAAGTGGCTATACTGGCACCAGCAGATGTTATAATGGTTACATCACTGGACTCCCTACCTAGTATGAGTCCCGGAGCCGGGAGCTTCAAACTTCCACAGTGTGTGTGTGTGTGTGTGTGTGTATGCCCAAGATCCCTAGAAGAGAATGGAGGAGAAGGAATGGCAGCATGGCCATCTGCTCTGATGTGTGTGTGTGTGTGTGTGTGTGTGTGTGTGAGAGAGAGAGATTACTCCCTTTCTGTCTCTGTCTCTGTCTCTGTGTCTCTTGTGAGCACAAGCAGCCCAAAGCAAAAATCTCTTAGCAAAAAAAAAAAGTGGCTACGATACTTCTAGAACATATTCTTTTGTAAATGTTGACATAGTCAATCTATTGGAATTTTTTTTTTTTTTTTTTGGAGAGGTTTTCGCTATAGGGCGCATGCACTTGCCAGACAGACAGAAAGAGACAGAGAGATAGAAAGCGAGAAATCACCCCCCAGGGGGGATGGCCACGCAGCAATCCCTTCTCCTCCATTCTCCTCCCAGGATCTTGGGCACGCACACACACGCGCCCGGTGTGAGTTTAAGCCACCGGGTCCGGGACTCGAACCGTGGTCGACTATGTGGGAGTCCAGCGACATAGCCATTACGCTAACTGCTGGTCCCGATTGGAATATTTTTAATTGCCAAAGGACAATTACCAGAGAGAGACAGAGGAGGAAGAACCTTCCAATGATGCATGATCGTGCTGCGATCCTTTTTCCTCCATTTCTCTTTTCTGTCAGGACATTAAGCGTGCATGAACATACACCTAGCATGCTTTCCAAGCCACCAGACTGGGTTTTGACTCATGTAGGCCATGTGGAATCTAATTTTCTATGCACAGCACTTAACCACAGTGCTGCAGGGCTGGCCCTCCATTTGAATTTTTAAGTCATTATGTCATTTTAGGAGGAAAGTTTAAGATTCAGCTGAAAACTAGAGGCTAAATCCCAGCTTCCTAAAAATCACATTGTAGAGATATTTATATTTTCAACATAATTTTCTTATCAAGACAAACTGGGAAATAATTTATATGTAGAGTAGTGGCAAAGACATTTTATTATAATTCAAAAGCACAATGGTCCATTCTTGTCTTCACAAATCATGTGGCTTCATCCATTTTCTAGTACCACCAGCAGTTCGCCAACCTAAATGTGCATTCAGCTTACCTTGAATTTAAGACAGTATACATCTCATGCACTTTCTCTGGTATTTTGGTTCTTTGGAGCGTGAGCCTCTATGATAGTCATAAGCATACAAGGTACTTCTGATCTAAGTGATTAGAGACTTCTATAGAAACGGAGTTAGACCTCAGTGACGTATACATCGTGATTTTAATGGAATTCCAGCAGACTCTATTGAGCATAACTTTAGTTTTTGAAATGTTTTAAGTTGGGAAATTGTTGGTATGAACTTGGCATTTCACTGAGCTACCTATGATAATGTGCCATCTACTATATTATTACTATTAAAATACATAATACTGTATAACTATTAAAATGTATAATGCTGTTAATCACAATATATGCTTATGAATCTGAAAATTATAAACTTTAAAATGCCAGTCTTTAGCTCCCCATTGATTTTTTTTGTAATGTTGATACAATTTATTTATTTTCACATATCGACTTTTGTAACAAAGAGCCCTTTTATATTGGCTTGTAACCAGATTTTTTTAAACTTTATTAAAAAGAGAGGGAGAGAAAGAGAGAGAGAGAGAAAGATACAGAATGAGGTACAGGGTTTTTATGTGTCACTATCCTTCCGTACCAGCTTTCCAATCACCTAGGGTTACAGGCATGTGCAGCTGCCACCTGATGTTTTCAGATTAGCACAGGAACTCAACCTGGGCTTCCCACACAGCTTCCAGCCTCCCAAACCATAGCGCTATCTGTGAACTACAGTAGATAAACTGAGATTATTTATAGTATATGTGTGATATATATGCATTTCAATTAGACCCAAAGTCATGAAATATTATATGAGTTATAAATAAATCATAAAATATAGCTCAACCCTTTATGAAAAATATACCTTGTATAGTTTATAAATAAATTTATATAAAATTACATAATACAAGGTTTTTGTGTTTTTTTGCTGGATAGTATAAGTGCTTGCCAGAAAGACACTGTAAGGGAAGTGGCGGCGGGAGAAAGCATCCCCACATGAAGAAAAGTCACATGGCAATCTTGTCTCCATTTCTCCCTCCTTTTTGGGATTTTGGATGCACATGCACACACGCCCAGCATTTCTCTAGCCACTGAACCTAGGCCTCAGACTTCAGACTTCGTGGTCGGTCATGCGGGATCTGGCTTCCTTAACCACGAGGCCACGGAGCAAGTCCTACAGTATTATTTAATAAAGTATTGCATAAAATAGTGTAGCAGGTAGTATTACCTCAAATCAGAATAATATAACACAATTTAATATCATTTAAAATACGTACTGAACCAGGTATGGCGATCATTTTTCTGCTTGCATTCACTATTTTAAAAGGTTTTATTACCTCTAATACACAGTGATTTAGTCTTCTTAAGTGATATTCACTGTACTGGTATTATCTAAAAATATGTTACCTTTTTATTCCTAAAAAATAAACTTAACTGCTCAAATAAATGGTTAGGCATTCTCCTTTCTACCACTTCCTCTTAACATTTGTTCTTTATGCTATTTCTCGTAATATCATCAGAAAGCACAATTTCTATATTGACATTTTAGCACAGTGACAGGTGCAGAAAAGTCATACAATAAATATTTGTGGGGTGAGAAAAATGAAGCCTAATTTTAACTGAAGCCTTATTCTCCCATTTAGTATAATTTGAAATAACCAGTTTCCTATTTGATTTCCCATTATGCCTCATTACTTTTCGTTTATACCTACTTTCAAATAGTGGAATAACTAAGAATTATTTTTCTTTTGTAAAATGTCTTCCCTTCCTATTGCGGCGTGACCATCCCCCCTGGGGGGTGATTTCTCGCTTTCTGTCTCTCTGTATCTCTCTGTCTGTCTGGCGAGCGCACGCGCCCTATAGCAAAAAACCTCTCAAAAAAAAAAAAAAATGTCTTCCCTTCCTTTGCGTGTCCTTTGTCAGTCCTGATTTAAGTTCATTTCTGCCTGTATTTTTAATACTACTTACTCCTGAAATGCCCTTCTTGTCCTTATTCAATCTCCACTATAATCCCCAGACTTTGACAACTCTTTCCTACCTAATATCCCAAACATACGAGCTTTATGATGCAACTGTCAATCAGAAAACCAACAAATATATTTTGGATAGCTGTTATAAAATTAGGTCCCTTATCTTTATCCTGCTATTCAAAATTATGATAGGACTCCAACATAGATGTAAAATTATTTTATATTGTCCATTTATTTTCTCCCTTAGGTGACTGTGGTCTAGTAAGCATGTCCATGTGGCTAGGCCCCTTGCCAGTAATCTGACCCTCCAACTCATTATGATCGTCGCATCTACTTCCTCTCTGGTGGTTACACATTGCCTCCTGGCCTCGACTGTTTCAGGGTCCTTTCATACCTTTTCCTATCTTCAAGCCAAATTTTATAATAACTTTCCAGTGATTTGAGGTCAGGTTTCTCATGACCATCTTTGCCTTTTGACTTTGTAAGTTTCTCTAACCTGGGTAAAATACAGTAAATCTGTTTAACTCCTTACAAGTTTAGGGGAAAGTAGAATCATTCACCAGTGCACCTCATCTCTGATCGTCCTGAATTAAGACTATTCATAAACTCCATTAGTATCCACTTCATTTCTATCCATTTCTTATTAAAAGTTTAACTACTTCTATCCTTAATCATTTTCCATTCTCTGGTGAATCATTCTAATATTTTCAGCCTCTGTGAAACCAAAAAGGAAAATCTGAAATAACAAATCTGATAAGGCTTTTTGGACTGTTGCTTGATTTTTACAGCAGTAAGTTTACATGGTGTGCCCATGCAAAAGACATCCACTTAATCACATTTAATACTGAGTAGCAGGCACAGTAGTTGAACATCTTGATCAATATGGAGTCAATCAGTCACGACTTGCACTGCAGCATATCAGGCACTTCTGGGGAGTTCCACTTGGTTCTTAAAGCAAGAGAAAGATTACCCTTTAACCCTTATCAGAGTTAAAGAATTATACAAGCATTCTTAGTAGTCCATTAAGCTAAGGAAAAACACTTTTATATGCTGTAAAGATGTACAGTGATTAAATGCAAATTTTATAAAAAGTAAAGCAAAATAAATCAATAGAAATGTGAATGATTAAGAAATAAATAAATAAAAGCTAGCTGTCCTGTCAAGAACGACCTTCTGCATTTGGACCATCAGACTGTTCAGTAGTAAGCACACGGTACTGCTTTGACCCAAACATACTTCTCTATCCTGCAGTATGAAAACTGAGGAGTTTGCTCATTTTCTAACTAGATGCTCTGAGAATTCTTTATTATTATTATTATTTTTCTTTTTAATTCATTAATTATTGTTGTTATTATTTATACATTCAATCATTATACAAACTTTAGATTATAAAGATAATTTACCCAGCATGAAATGCACTTCTGGTAGTTCTTAACCTTTGATCTGAGTTTTTAATATCATCATTATTTTAAAATTGAAGACTCTCCTCTTTAAATTTTTTGGATCTACAGTTGTTCTATGATTTATCACTTTTAATAATTAACTACTGGGTATATATCCAAAGGAAGGGAAATCAATATGTCAAGGAGATAGCCACACTCCCATGTTTATTACAGCACTATTCACAGCAGCAAAGACATGAAATCAACCTAAGTATATATCAACAGATAAATGGATAAAGAAAATGTACACACGCACACACGCACACGAACACTAGTCAGCCATGGAAAAGAATAAATCTTGTCAGTTGAGTTAACATGAAAGAGTTTATGCTAAGTGAAATGAGCCAGGCATAGACAGACCAACTCTCACATTCTCAATCATTAGTGGAAGGCAAAATATTTGATCACATAGAGAGAATGGAATGGTGAACACCAGAAGGTAGGAAGAAGGGGAAGGCATACTAGAGACAGCTTATTGAACAGATACAGAATTATAGTTAGATAAGAAGAATGAGTTCTAGAATGCTGAAGTACACTAGAGTAACCATGGTTACTAAGAATTTAATGTGTATTTCAAAATAGCCAGAAGAAAGAGTTTTGACTATTCTCAAAAGGAAGTTAAGGATAAATGTTTGAGAAGATGGTTATGTCCATTACCTTGATTTAAACACTGCACATTGTATGTGCATACAAATCACACTGTACCACGTAAATATGTGCAACAATTATGCATTGATCTAAAATTACTTACAAACTAAACTTTCCTTTAACATTTTATTGCTTGGTAACACCTGATTTGCATTGGAGTGATCCTGTTAGTGATCCCTTTCCACTACTTGATGACTACAAGTGCAAGAGACCAACTTTTTCTTTATTAAAACATATTTTTAATTGTTCACATCACTTATTCAAGAAAAGAATTCAATTAAGATTTGATTAAAGCTATGGATTTTTTTATTTACCAACATTGTGCCCTAGAAAAATTATTTTCAGGTTTACATGGTAAATTAAACAAACACTGTTTAGATTTTTGTAGTGGTTAGATTTTATATAAAACCAGGATCAGCAGATGGTGTAATGGTTACATCACTGGACTCCCATATAGTCGACTGTGGTTCGGGTCCTGGACCTGGTAGCTTAAAAATCACATGAGATGGCATCAGCAGTTAGCATAATGGCTATGTTGCTGGACTCCCATGTAGTCGACCGCAGTTCAAGTCCCAGACCTGGTGGCTTAAACTTAATGCCAGGCTCGTATGCGTGCGTGCCCAAGATCCCGAGAAGGGAATGGAGGAGAAGGAATTGCAGTGTGACCATCCCCCCTGGGGGGTGATTTCTCGCTTTCTCTCTCTCTCTCTCTCTCTCTCTCTCTCTCTCTCTCTCTCTGTCTTTCTGGCAAGCACACACACCCTATAGCAAAAAAACTCAAAAAAAAAATAAACTCAAAAAAAAAACCTTCACACAAGGTGCATGTGCAAGAGTGCCCAAAATCCCAAGAAGAGAATAGAGAAGAAGGGATTGCAATGTGGCCATACCCCCATGGGATGAGTTCTCACTTTCTGTCTTTCTGTCTCTCCAGCACGTGCACATACCCTCCCTATAGCAAAAAAACTCTCAGAAATATATTCTATATAAAGCCAATTATGTGAATACGTGATGCGCCCCATATTAAATACTACCTGGAACAAAAAAAGAAAAAGAAAAAGAAAAAGGATTTAATCACAACATGTGATAAGAAAGCACATGAACTTCAAATTTTCTCTGAAAGTTTTGAAATGCTATGTCTAGGGCCATTAGATGGTGCAGTGATTACATCACTGGACTCCCACTCAACCACGGATCAAGTCCCCAATGCGGTGGCTTGAAAATCATGCCAGGTTGTGTGTGTGTATAGGCCTAGGATCCTGAAAGGAGAAGGGATTTCAGTATGATTATCCCTTCTGGATGGAGTAATTGCTCATTTTCCCTTTCACTAACTTTGTCTCTCTCTCTGGAGAGCACACACACCCCAAGGCAAAAACCTCTTAAAAAAGTAATAAAAATGATGCATATACATATTCATATAAAACCATGCAAACCCCTTCAGGACAGGAATGAAAACTCTCAGTTTTTAGTATGTATGGCAAACTATTAATTTAAGAAAAAAACTGTCAAATAAATAAATAAATTTGTTGGCTATTTTGGCACATGTCTTGAAACATTACATAAACAAGGAACAAGTTTTCATAGGAATAATACTAAAGTTAGATTCGTGGTAGTAATCTCAACCTGTTATGGAACTGTAGCTATCTGTAGTAGAGAATTACACAAAAACATTTCATTGAACACATTACTGAGAAATTATTATGATACACAGATTACATTGGAGAGAAATGAAAAAGCATTTATAAATAAAAGTGATGTTTAGACAGAATTTTTCCTTTACAAAAGTCCATGTTAATGGAAGGGCTTCTGTGGCATTGAAGAGCTAAGTGATTGGCAGCATCAATCAGAAAAAGCACAAATCTGGGAGTAAAGAACACATTGGTCTTGTCGCACTTGTTTTCCCCAGCCTCACCTAGCAGCAGAACAATTTACATGACTCAGTAAATCAATAGGAGATGTGCCTGTGTGCGGACTCTAAATTTCTCCTCGTATCCAAATGTTCATAATATGTGGTAAGGTCAAGAAGATTTTTAGATTCACCAGTTGCAATAAGAAAGCGAATTCTGTGCATTTTGTTCAATATACTTATCAAGACCATCAAGTAATTATGTACACATTATCTTGAGATTAATATACTTTAATATACTTTTACAACTCTACAGAGCCTAATATGCATTGAAAGATAAATATTATTCTCGATAGAGCTAGGAGGTAAGATAAAAATGAAAATACCTATTGCCATTCACTGATTTAAGGCCAGCAAGTGTCATGGAGGTGAAGGCATTTGATCTCATATAATCAACTTCATGGTTTGAGTCCCGAACCTGGCAGTTTGAGAATCACATTGTGTGTGTACACATGCCTGCCCAAAAATCCCTAGAGAAAAATGCAGGAAAAGAATTTGCAGCATGGCCCCCTCCTCCCCCTCCCCCTCAGGATTTCTCACTTTCTTACTTTCTCCCTCTCTCACTATCTGGCTAATACATGTACCCTATAGAAAAAAGAAAAGATTGCTTTATACCCCAGTGTACCTGCATTTATTTGTATTGTGATTCTTCTATTTTATTTCTTTGTAGTCCCCATTAAATTAGGAATTAATTTTTTTCTAGTTCCTGGCCAATCCTTTACATATGGCCAGCATTTTTACTGTTTTTACTTTTATAAACACAGACATACAGAAGCATATGTACTCACATATATATTATGTAATTATATTCAATATATAAGCTATATTATATAATAAACATTATACATAATAATCTAAATATTTTAATGTGTAATATTGTTAATAGATTGTATACTATATACTATAGTAATGTTATGCATACTATGCCTGAGAATAAGTGGAAATTATGATGATTGGATGTTTTTAGCTTCAAGGTATATAATTGACCATGATGCAGATCAAGACATTGTGATCCCTAATAAGGTCAATGTCGTATCATTTCAGAAGACTTAATTATCTAAATTAAAATGGCAATAAAATCATGGCTTCTAATATCTAATATTATGAATCCTCTCTGTGCTCATAACGTTGAGCTCACTTTTATAAAAATCATTGCCAATGCCCGAATACAGCACCTCAGTCACTCTATATATTTTTGCTGAAATTTTTATACATGCTTCTTCTCAAAATGACATGCCTATTCTAAATAACACAGAAAACTAACTTTGAATAGAAGTTATCATTTATGGTAACATTTTAAATTTGGTAGAAAATACGTGTGCAATTTAGTCAGTATTATAAACGTTACTAGGTTTTCTTGCTTTATGAAGTATAATACCACTCACCTATTTTCATATACAAAATCAGTAACTTATTTAGGCCACTAAGCTAGACATCAAAAGACTGATGAATACAACAAAGTTATCGAAATGAGAAAAGTGAAATAATAGACTAAAACTGCAAAACATCAGATCATTCAGTTAGGATTGTTTATTCTACTTTTCGATTTCTATGAAATATTTTTTAAATGCCAGACATTTTTTCCCCACATGCTGATCTTCATTTGGCCATTAAGAGTTACAAATGCATGATCATAAGTGTTAAAATAGATACATGAGTTTCTTCTCCTTTTATTGCCTTTTCATAGGTGTAATGAACTGCGGATGTCACAAATCCAAATAGGAAGTCAGAAATACGACTTGAATCACGCCAATTGAGATTAATAGAACATAGATTATAATAAATATTTATTGGCCTTTTAATTTATTAAATACCTATTTCAGAAATCCTATGATTACTAGATACTGGATTTTTGTAAATGTGTGTTTATGAATGTCAGTTTATTACACAAATATCTACAGTGGATTTACCTGTTATGTATGGAGCAGTAAATACATTAAATGTGCTACAGTGAAAAAAAATTAATTTAATATGATTTTAAGAAATGCTTTTTAAAGCATTCAAGGAACCAGCAGTTAGC
Source organism: Tupaia tana (assembly GCA_026018925.1). Classification (NCBI taxonomy): domain Eukaryota; kingdom Metazoa; phylum Chordata; class Mammalia; order Scandentia; family Tupaiidae; genus Tupaia; species Tupaia tana. The sequence continues at coordinate 207,620,601 of JAKSZU010000001.1, read as the reverse complement.
ATAATGGCTATGTCGCTACACTCCCATGTAGTTGACCACAGTTCAAGTCCTGGACCCAGTGGCTTAAACTCACGCCAGGCACAAGTGCGTGCGTGCCCAAGATCTTGAGAGGAGAATGGAGGAGAAGGGATTGCAGCACGGCCATCAACCCGGGAGGGTGATTTCTCACTTTCTGTCTCTCTGTCTCTGTTTTTCCGGCAAGCACACACGCCCTATAGCAAAAACCTCTAAAAAAAAATTCAAGACGACATGAATGTTAATTACTTCTGCATATTGATTTTTCTGAAAAAGTAAGTAAAACATATTTTTGTTTCTTTCTAAGAAAACTTTATAATGTTCTTATATGACAGAAAAACTATGAAGATAACATGGATATATTTCACTATTTTAAACATTATTAATACTCTGCTGTACTGTGAACTGTTTTTCACAATTAATGAATCAGTATTAATACCTTATTATTATCTAAAACCCTTATTTCTTTCATAGTGTTTCAGTTTTTGCATAATATCTTTTTCTTTTCAAGAGCCCTATCCACATTACCACATATTATTTAATTACCATGTCTCCTTAGGCACTCCTTAGCAGTGACAGTTTCTCAGAATTTCATTAAATTTGATGGCATTAATGGTTTTGAGAATAACTGATAAAGAATTTTGTAGAATGTACCACAATAGGGATTTTTCTAATGTTTCTTCTCATGATTAGACAGGGGAAAACGGGTTTTAGGGGAAAAGTCTGTCGTGACATTCTCATCTTATCAGATCATAGCTACATAGCTACCCACTATCAACATGACTGATTTCAATGTGTTGAACCTAATAGTGATCACCTGACTGACAAGATTTTGGAAAGAAAATTACATTCTCATTACAACTTACCAAAACTTTCTTGATTACCTGGTTGGTTGAAGATTTGTCAGGTTTCTTCATTGTTTCTCTTTCTCCCATGTATTACTTTCCTGTAGCTGCTATGGCAAACGCAATGGCTTAAAACAATCCAAACATATTCACTCACAATTCTGGAAGCAGGAAGTCTGAAATTAGGATCATTGGGTTGAAAGCAGGACTGCATTCCCTGGAGAGGCTCTCAGGAAGAATCTGGACCTTGCCTCTTTCAGCATCTGGTGGCTGTGGACTTTTTTCAACTCATAGACTAGTCACTCCAATCTTCAAGATTGACATGGCCAAATGTCTCTGTGTTCCATTTTCACATTTTTTTCTCTTTTTTCCACATTTTCTCTCATATCATCTTCTCCCTCCCTTTTATAAGCTATTTCTTGTTATATTTTGGATCCACCTGAATAATCCATAATAACCGCCCCATGTCAAGATTCTTAACTTAATCACATCTGGAAATATTTTACAATATAAAACAATATTTAGTTTCCAGGAATTAAAACTTGCTGTTTTGGAAGACATCGTTCAAATGACTAAAGCCTCTTTTCCATATTATGCTCTTTGAAAGGAAATCACTCTCTTTCATATTTAAAGAATCAGGTATTATGTTCTACAAATATGAGAGTGTCCTATCTACATAAATTATTTGGACATTGTGTCATGATTTTGTTTTTTCTCTCCAATTTATTTATTTATTCAATTATTTAATTTTTCAGTATGTCATGGATATTTGTTTTATATTGTACATAGTAATACGTCTTTGTATATCTTGTTACTCGAATAGGTACAGTTTTGGTGACCAGTATTCTTTCAGCTATGTCCTGTCAACCTGTGTCATACTTCCACCCTCAAGATTTTTTTCTTAATCATTTATACACTTTCTTCCTGGTACTACAAGATACTTAATACTTACCTTGTATGTTTCCTTTTCTAGCCTTAAAATAACCCATTTCTCCTTTTCTTGAAAAATATTATCAGAGACAATGATCTGAGTATGAAATATCTTCATTGTTAAGAGGGTAACCTCAGTTGATAGAGCAATTCTAAACTATCTGTAGGCTAAGGTATGTATACATATTTATCTCCAAAATTTCTTTATGTTTCATTGGTATTTATATCCAGTTAGATGTGTGTTTATATGGATGTCTCCAACTAATACCTCACACTATCAATCTTGCCTTCTCTGGCTTATCTGTAACTTTCCACATTAATTGGTAGCAACCAGGTTCATGATTGCCTCATTTACTTAATTAATTCAAGTAAAAATAAATAGTATTTTAAAATTATTCATCAGTAACCTTATGAGAAATATTTTTTCAGGAAAAATTAAGTCTATATGTACAGTTCTTTTTTACTTTAATCTTGTAAAATTCACTTGAAAATTACTTAAGTGAGCACTCCTCCATCTGGATGTACTTAAAAGATGTTGTTTCATAAATTTGTAATGCAATTAGATTTTTTGGTATAGTCTTTAAGCTGAGGGGGATTCCCTAACCTCCTTAGGAGGAGCTCTACTGACTTAAAATGCTCCCTATGGTTTACCTAATCCAGCTTTCAATATCCTGAAACGCTGATGACCACTGATCTATTTACTATCTGTCCAATGGTAAAAACTCATATAGTTTCGCCTTTTCTAGAATACCACCTAAGTGGAATGGTATAGTCTATAGCCTTTCAAGACTGGCCTCTTTCTCTTAGCAATATATATTTAAATTCATTAGTGCATTTATGTAGCTTAATAATCATTTCCTTTGTCACCAAGTGACATCGTATTGTTTATTGATGGTTTGCTTCTACATTCATCTATTTAATAAAATCTTAACTTTTCTAAGGCGACATCAAATAGTATGCTGACTCATGTGCAGTACAGGTAGCTTATAACAGAGTATTTCCAATCCTCTCTTGTATAACTTAAAACATTTCTATCATTCACTGTTAGTTTTATTGCTTTTACCAAAGTTACCTTTAGATCATTTTTTTTTAAATTGAGCTTCATTTATTCTTTGGTGACACTATTGCTTATATTATCTGGATGGAAGTTTCCAAACTACATCAACATTATCTAACTGAAGAATCTCATTTAACAATTCTTACAATGCAGATTTACTACCAAAGAATTATCTGTATTTATCTGAACAAATCTATTTCTTCTTCATCCTAGCAAGATAAATACACAATATAGAATTCTATGTTGGTCAGTTTTTTTTTGTTTGTTTTTTTTTTTTCTTTTTTTGGAGAGGTTTTTGCTATAGGGCGCGTGCGCTCGCCAGACAGACAGAGAGAGACAGAGAGATAGAAAGCAGGAAATCACCCCCCAGGGGGGATGGCCACGCCGCAATCCCTTCTCCTCCGGTCTCCTCTCGGGATCTTGGGCACGCACGCACACGCGCCCGGCGTGAGTTTAAGCCGCCGGGTCCGGGACTCGAACCGCGGTTGACTACGTGGGAGTCCAGCGACATAGCCATTACGCTAACTGCTGGTCCCTGTTGGTCAGTTCTGTCTTTAAACTCTTTAACTTTTTCACTCCACATTTTTCCAGCTTTGTTTTGTGAACTTTGAGTAGGATATATTTAGATGTGGATTTTTAGTAGTTATTTTGCTTGTGTTTTCTGAGCTTTCTAGATCTGTAGTTTAGTGTCTGTCATTAGTTTGGGAAAATTATCTGTCATTTTTTACCTCAAGTAATTTATTTGCTCCACTCTTTGTTCTTCCTCCAAAGACTTGATTCAGTTATAGTTCAGTTATATGCATCCTATACCTTTAGAAATTATCCTCCAGTCCTTGTGTATTACATTTCCCCCCTCTTTTCATTTTCTTTCTACATTTCATTGGAATGTTTTTATTGCTCTGTCTTCAAGCTTGCTAATTCTTTCCTCGGTGATGGGACTATCAAATGCATTCTTTGTTTCTGTTACTCTGTTTTATTTTATTTTTTTTTTCTTTTTTATCACATTGCCTCTTTATCCTTTAGAATTTCCACCTTTCTGCTTACACTATCCATCTGTGCTTGCATATTGTCTTCTTTCCCAGTGAAGCCCTAAACAATGGAAGAGTTATCTTAAATAACTCTTAAATAAATGTCTGATCATTTTCTTATGAAAATCTGTTTCAGATATTTGCATCATTTTTTCATACTGTGTCTTTTCTTTGGTTTTTACTTGTCTTGTACTTTTTTGGTTGAAAGACAGACATGTTGCATTCATTAATAGGAATATGAGAATTTGTAAGGCTGGCTATTTCAGCTCTTTAATGAAGATATATCTATAAGTATCAGCAACTTCAAATTCTTCAAATATCTCTGTTTTCTCGCTTTCTGAACTTGAGCTTTGCTAAGTAGAAATCCTCATTCAGGTCCTATATCTTCGTACATTGTCATCTCTAATTCAATGTTAGACAATATTGTGCTGGGACACTCTTGACATGATGGCAAGGTGTTACTAAGGGGGAGTATTCTGACTAAACCCTACAATTATCTGATTAAGTCCTACCTAGGTTTATCAGTGGGCCTGTGAATTGCAATTTTTAAAAATTGTGTTTCTCCAATTAAATAGCTCTCTTTCACTTTCCTTCACTATTTCTTGTATCTTCTTTTCCAATCTATTTCCTTGAAACTCTAACCCATCCTTTTTATGTTTTTGAGTTTTTTGTTTTTTTTTTTATTTTTATTTTTTGCTTTTTTTTTTTAGAGGTATTTTGCTATAGAGCGCGTATGCTTGCCAGAAAGAGAAAGACAGAAAGACAGAAAGCAAGAAATCACCCCTGAGGGAGGATGGCCATGCCACAGGCCCTTCTCCTCCACTTTCCCCTCTGGATCTTGGGCATGCTTGCACGCGCCCGGCATGAGTTTAATCCACTGGGTCCAGGACCCGAACTACGGTCGACTACATGGGAGTCCAGCGGCACAGCCATAACGCTAATTGTAGATCTCGTTATGTTTTTGCTTTTGTTTTTTGGCTTAGGTGAGGCAGAAAGAAGGGATAAGGGTGAGAGCATGCTTTTTTTTTTTTCACAACTGAGATAAGGAATTAGTCTTTTCCCCTGAAAAAGGGCCTTTGTTAAATCTTAAGTCTGTGGTTATATTTCAAAATGATTATTCTTTTCCCCTTTCAGAGACATAAAGGTTTCTTTCTGGATCTTGACTATGAGAACCTGGTAAGGTTTTTGGAAGAAAAATTTACGAAATTTCAATGTTCTGCTAAGTCTGTAGACTTCGGCTGATTCTCACTTGTGAGCTGGTCCACAGCAATTATTCAAAATTAGCTCTGAAGTGTTTCCTCCAGTTTATGGCTCAAATAGCTTCTTTTTCAGGCAAGCAGATTGCTATTCCAGGTAGCCTAGATGCACTTCCTTCTCCAGACAATATGGATCACTGCTCCTTCATTCTGTAGCCTTTCTAACATGTCTAAGAAAAGACACTGATTTACAGGTTGTCCTGCATTTTCTTGTATAAAAATAACAACATCCAGGCCCTTTTCCTATTGGAGCAGAAACTGAAAGTCCAAATCGTGTCTTTGGAAAAAAAACAGTAATTATCTATACAAACGCACACATATAATTTTTCTGAAGAGCTAGTGTGAAAACTTTTGGAAATGTTTACTATAGTCAAACAGTTAAAGAAGGGAAAACTATTTTAAATGTGTATGTTCTATATACTTATATGCATTAGATTAACATTATTTATCAAATATTATATGGTGTAATTTTAGTAATAACAATAGAAAAATATGCCAATTAAAATATGTTTGAAAAATTGAAAGTCGATAAAACTGAAAATTCAAAGGTGTTTCATTTTTTTTTTTTTTTTTTTGGAGAGGTTTTTGCTATAGGGCGCGTGCGCTCGCCAGACAGAGAGAGACAGAGAGACAGAAAGCAAGAAATCACCCCCCCCAGAGGGGATGGCCACACCACAATCCCTTCTCCTCCATTCTCCTCTCGGGATCTTGGGCACGCACACACTCGGGCCCGGCATGAGTTTAAGCCACCGGGTCCGGGACTCGAACCGCGGTCGGCTACGTGGGAGTCCAGCGACATAGCCATTATGCTAACTGCTGGTCCCGGTGTTTCATTATTTTTAACAAAGAGCAAATGCTAGATAAATATATGAATATGCAGGTTTTGAGACCAACAAAATTATGAACTAAAAATAGCTCTTGTGTGAGACAGCTCAGTGGCATGGTTGTTAAAGCAGCAGGATTTCACATGGCTGGTCACATGGTTAGAGACCTACACCCTGTGACTTGAGAGACTACCAGGTATGTATGCCAAAACATCTTTTTTATTTCCAATTTGAAAATAAGACAATTATTTAAGACAAATATATAATATGGATAAGTTTCTTGCATTTTTGAAACTTTTCTAGTTTAAATCTTCCAAGAAGATAAACTTGGGCAAAAACACATAATTCTGTTATTCCATGTACTGTGTGTTCATCAATGAGAATGAGGGGCTAAAAGATTCAATGAGTTCTTGGGACCAGCAGTTGGCATAATGGCTATGTTACTGGACTCCCACATAGTCCACCATGGTTCAAGTCTCGGACCTGGTGGCTCAAACTCACACTGGGCTTGTGTGCATGCATGCCCAAGATCCCAAGAGGAGAATGGAGGAGAAGGGATTATGGCATGGCCATCCCCCCTGGGGAGTGAGTTCTCTCTCTCTGTCTCTCTCTCTGTCTCTCTCTGTCTTTCTAGTAAGCGCAGACACCCTATAGCAAAAATCCCTCAAAAAAAAAAAAAAAAGAAAAGAAAAAAAGATTCAATGAGTTCTTTACCCTAAACAAAAGAATTAGAATAGTAGTTCTCTTCTACTCCAAGGGAAATCATTTGAAGGAATTAAAAGTCATTTCACCTAGAGTTTCAGAAATAAGTTTTAATAGTTTGAAGATGAATAAGTGTACATTAACTAATATTTTTGACTCTGAAATAACTAAATTTTTTAGAAGAATATGTGACCAAAAAATAAGTTTAACTGACACAAAATATAAAAGTTATTTGCTGATTATAATGTTTAAAATAATATCTTTGTCATGACTGACATGAGCTATATTCATGCGGGGGGGGGGGGGACTATGCTTTGTCCACTTTGCAAAGATGTATAGTGATTAAATACAAATAATAAATATAAAATATTTATTATAAAATATATATAATATATAAAATAGAAAAGGAAGAGCATGTGACCAATTATCTAATGTCAAATAATTTTATACAGGAACCAGCAGATGGCATAACGGTTATGTCGCTGGACTCCCATGTAGTCAACTGCAGTTCAAGTCCCAGAAATAGTGAATTAAAAGTCATGTCAGGTGCATATGTGTTCATGCCCAAAATCCTGAGAGGAGAACAGAGAAGAGATTGCAGCATAGTCATCTCCCTTTGAGGTTGATTTCTTACTTTCTGCCTCTCTGTCTCTCTGATCAGTGCATGTGCCCTATAACAAAAAGTATCTATGAAATAAATAAATAAATAAATAAATAAATAAATAAATAATTCTTGAGAAAGAGCATCAAACTAGAGATGCTTTATTAGTTCAGTTTTAAAATTTCCAGAGTTTTATGTATTGTATCAATGGACAGATTAATTTCTTTTCCCCCAAAAAAACTTTTTTCAGAGCTTTCATACAACTGCTTAATAAAGTGTATATATATATATATATATATATATATATATATATATATATACACACACACACATATTATACATATATAATATATATAATACATATAATATATATAATACATATATATTGTATATATGTATAAAAGAAGCTGAAATGTAAAATAATCTAGCCCCTTCTTTTGGCAAAGATTGTAAAGTTAAAATACTAGGTTGATGTGAAAGCAACTGTGGTTTTTTTTTTTTTTTTTTTGGAGAGGTTTCTTCGCTATAGGGCATGTGCGCTCGCCAGACAGACAGAGAGAGACAGAGAGATAGAAAGCGAGAAATCACCCCCCAGGGGGGATGGTCACGCCGCAATCCCTTCTCCTCCATTCTCCTCTCGGGATCTTGGGCATGCACGCACACGCGCCTGGCGTGAGTTGTAAGCCACCGGGTCCGAGACGCGAACCGCGGTCAACTACGTGGGAGTCCAGCGATATAGCCATTATGCTAACTGCTGGTTCCCATAAAAGCAACTGTGGTTTTGAGCTGTGAATTTTAAATCATTATACCTAGACTCAGACAAACCTTTATTAATAAAAATAGGGACATTACAATCAATACATTTATGCCAATGAGAAATAAGTTTGTTTATTCCTAGAACATAAAAATCTATGCTTTAGGACTTGACAAACTCCTACTAAGCATCTTATATATCCTACTGGCTGTAGAAATATTTTCCCTGCAAAAAGTTGAGATGCTTGAAGAGTTGGTGAGAGGTCAGATAGATGAGGCCAATTCATTAAACTTTTGAAGCATTAATTGTGCAACATGCAGTTGGGTGTTCTTATGGAGAAGAATTGGGCCCTTTCTGTTGGCCAATGCCAGCTGCAGACATTGCAGTTTTTGATGCATCTCATCGATTTACTGAACATACTTTTTTTTTTTTTTGGAGAGGTTTTTGCTATAGGGCGTGTGCGCTCGCCAGACAGACAGAGAGAGACAGAGAGACAGAAAGCAAGAAATCACCCCCCGGGGGGGATGGCCACACCACAATCCCTTCTCCTCCATTCACCTCTCGGGATCTTGAGTACACACGTATATGCGGCCGGCGTGAGTTTAAGCCACCGGGTCCGGGACTCGAACTGTGGTCGACTACGTGGGAGTCCAGTGACATAGCCATTATGCTAACTGCTGGTCCCCTGAACATACTTCTCAGATGTCATGATTTTACTGGGATTCTGAAAGCTTTATAGTGGCTCAAACCCCACCCAACAGTAACGCTGAGCTTTTTGTTTTGTTTTGTTTTGGTACAAGTTTGGCTTTGCTTTGGGAAGTGCTTTGTTGTCATAGAAAATCCACCTTTCATACTGAGTCACAATCCAATTGAGAAATGGTTCGTTGCTGCATAAAATAAAGATGACACTTCAAAATAACAGTTTTTTTCATTTTTGGTCAGCTCATGAGGCACCCACTTATTGAATATTTTCACCTTTCCAATTTTCTTAAAATGCTGAATGACCATAGACTGGTCAACATTGAGTTCTTCAGCAACTTCTCCTGCAGTTGGCACAGGATCAGCTTCTATGATGGCTCATTGTTAACTTTGGATGGCTGGCTACTACACTCAGCTTCAGGACTCTTGTCTCCTTTGCAAAACTTCTTGAACCACTACTGCACTACATTTGTTAGTTCTTGAGCCAATAGGTTATTGATTTTGTGAGCTGTCTCTACTGTTTTATGACCTATTTTAAAGTAGAAGAAGAAAATCATTAAAATTTGATTTTGTCTAACATCACTTTCATAGTCTAAAATACATATGAAATAAACAACAAATAATTAGACATTAGCAAAAAATGTAAATCAAGAAATGTGTACTAAGGTGATGTAATAGAACCTCATTTATTTAAGAATGTACCTAGGAGCAAATGGCAAATATCAACAATGCAAAATGGCAATTACTTTTGCACGAGCCTAATAGTTGAAGCAGGTTAGCATGTTCAGAAGCACTCTGGAGATAGGAAGGGTATTTTTAAAATGACTTAAATATTTATTTTATTTATGAATACAAATTCAATTTTTCATTTCAGCAGCACTGAACTTGCACATGTCCTAATTATTATTCCCCCAACTTATTTGGCATCAAATAAAGAGATGCTATTAAGAAACATTCTAGTCAGCCATTCTTGGATTGTAAAAGTAACCACGTTTATGCACTATCTTTCTGAGTTATTCCTGAAATTTCCACTTCTTATACCTGTAGTATTTTATGTTTTATTTCTGCTCTAGCTGGAGATGCTGATTTCCCTATGTTACTACTATTACTTTGTATTTGACAAATTGGAGGCATCTTAATGATTTCTAAGAACCTATATAACCCAGACAAAGGTTGTCATTTTTGACGTTTCTGCTGACTTGGTCTACTTGTCATTTAACATTTCTAATTCTGCAATAGCTTCAGATTTATATGCAGGATTATGATATCAGTGGCAGCCGAGTTAGCACCTACTGGAAATGCCTACTTTTATTTTTTCAAAGTGTAGATATTCTTAAATTCAACTGTCAATATATAATAAATTAAAAATGCTCCTGTGCCAAGTTTGATCAAATTTAATGATACCTGGACAGCCCAAATTATAAAACCCTGAATAAGCACTTGGTCCCTTAGAGAAAAGTTTAGAGAAGTTATATAATACCTTTCTCTCACTTGTGATTATATGCATGACTATATGTGCAGGGAAACATAATAGGTAAGTGTACGTTGGTTTATGCATGCATGTGTGTGAACAACACATGTAAGTTCATGGTTAACAAAAAAACTGTGTTACTTTTTTACTTTTATGTCTTAAGTTTCTGAAACAGATAACAATTTCTCCTCTACAAGTGATGTTGGTTTCTTGGACCTTCTCTAAAACGAAGATAAAAACAATTAAGTGTTTGAAATTATGTTGTTACTCTGATTTCAATTTATATATTTTTAATTTGAACTATAGAAATTAATGTCCCATCAAGATAAAAAGCTGGGATGTAATTCCTCTTTAACTTTACAGTTATTTTCCCATTTCATTCCTCAACTTTTTATCCTCTATTATTTATATATTCTCATGGTTAATACACCTTCTACAATTCAATGATAATTTCTAGAATTATCATACATCTAGAGTCCAGTTGAAATGTCACCTCTTCAATTCAAATATATACATTATATTTAAATTTATAGCAGCTGAAATTGTTCATGAGAGAGTTCATGCCCACTATTGATAGAACACAATCTTTTTAGAAATCCTGCCAATTAAAAGTAGATTAGCATTTTAAATTTAAATTACTTCTTTTTTTTTTTTTTTTTTGAGAGGTTTTTGCTATAGGGCGCGTGCGCTCGCCAGCCTGACAGAGACAGACAGAGAGATAGAAAGTGAGAAATCACCCCCCAGGGGGGATGGCCACGCCGCAATCCCTTCTCCTCCGGTCTCCTCTCGGGATCTTGGGCACGCACGCACATGCGCCCGGCGTGAGTTTAAGCCACCGGGTCCGGGACGCAAACTACGGTCGACTACGTGGGAGTCCAGCGACATAGCCATTACGCTAACTGCTGGTCCCTAAATTACTTCTTTAAACCCAGTTCTTTAAGCTGAGTTGTCATCTACTCCCTCTCTTCCATGTAAAAAGGTATTCTCTGATTTTTCCTGCCTAAGATAGTGACCGAAGCAATTTATTTCACCTTGTGTAATAATTGAATTGTCCTCCGATTTTGTATCTATTGTGCAAAATTTTATTGATATAACTGGTTAAGCCTTTTTCAAGGGTACCTGCTGGATACACTTAAAATATGACTTCCTGTCCTGATTGCAAACTCTTATCCTACCTTCTTTCTCTCTGTGGGGCATATGAGCACTCAGCTATGTTCTTTGCAAAATCCTTGGTGCCTTCCTTGTTTCTTAGTGACTGCATTCTGTGTTAACTGGGCAGGATATAAAGATAGCAATGACAGCATCAGCTTTCATCTTTCTGTGCCCTGTGGACACTGTCTCAGACTGAGGTGTTCCAATGTTCGGAATAAACAAAAATTCCATTGGACATTCATCCTATGTCTATTTCATTTTAAAGATATAACAGATACTAGGGAGGTATAATATTGGAAAATGTCACATGATTAAATTTGGTAAATTAAAAAAATATACCCATAAACGGAAGCATATGTTTTTTCTATAGGCTTATACATGTTTCTGCGTACAAAGAGGAACTTGTCTGAGGATACACTTCCTTGGAACAGTAGGACACATGCTGATTCAATGCTACTTTATAAAATTTTTTGTTAGATAGATATTATACCAAATATGCAGTGCTTTTACAACATTTAAATACTTTTACAATGCCAAACATTTTAATATATACATATGTATAATTTGCTCATTGACCAAGCTCGGCTGGCACCAGTCAACCAGAAAGAAACTATATGTATTTTCAGCAATGTCTTCTCTTCCAGACCCTGGGACCCACATTGATTTCATAGTTTTTAAATAATGTTTAGAAACAAAAGTCCAGTTTACCTTATTGACAAAACATTACCTTCTCATATAAATGAGGCTTATTTATTCTCCCCTTTAAGATCTGTTTTCCATGTATTAACTCTATTTTTGGAAGGCAGGGAAGAAGCGTGGCATTCAGTTAAAAATCAGTGTGATTTTTTTAGGCCTGACCATAGGCAATTATAGAGACTTTACCTGCCAGGGCTTACAAGGGAAACTGCCCTCCCCACAGCAGAATGAATACACGGCCAGTGCATTGCAGTCTCTGAAAGGAGTTGTGCCCTAGTCCTATACCTTCATTCCCAGGTCTTCCATTTGAGGCCTTGGGCAGTCTTCCAACACCTCTGCTGAGACCTCCTTGTGGAGGGCAGATGGAGACACCTTAGAGATGCTTTTCTTCCTCTCTGGCTCAGTATCCAATGCATTTCCACTCCTAGCCTTCCCTTTTATTCCCTCCTGAAGCCCAAGATCCATAAAACTGTTAGAGCCTTTTGCTTGGGACTCCCTCCATAGTAGGACCACCACCCCCCGCATCTGTGTCGATAGGCCTGACCCAGTGTGCTGTTTCCGGGAGGGATAGAAGAGGGAGTTTGCCCTTTTCAGGTGTAAGATTCACTTTTACCATGTTAGTTCAAGAGTAGACTTCTCCCTCATTTTGCTTTAATTGGCCCTTTTGATATCTTGTGGCTCAGCTCTCTCTCCAAGTCCAGGTGAGCTCTTGACAGGAGAAGAAATAGGATTCTTTTCTTTCATCCACAACCTCTTCTTCCTGTAACAAGGCATGATTATGGAATTTCACAAAATCGAGGCTAATGAAAAGAGGAAATAGGAAAAGAAAAGTTGTTAAATTGTTATATTACCTGTTGTGGGTATAATTTACTATCAATTCACTCTAGGTATAGCAGAAATATGAAGGCTAGTTTTTAATTTTGTTTTTGAATTTCCTCTTCTGAAGTCTCAAGAACAATTTCTGCCACACAACACAAGCATTGCACACATTCCCATGATCCTCTTGGGTGAAGTACCTTTGGTCATTACTGTGAGTGAATCAATCCACAGATCCATTTGACCTATTGGGAATCACATCTTGTTTCACTTTTCCAGTATCTTCTAAGTATCTTCAGCCTCTTACCTTCAAGATGTATGTTTTTTGTTTTTGTTTTTGTCCATTTGTTTTCCGATACCAGAGGGCTCGTGAATGTGAAAGAGAGAGTGCACACCCCAAAATAGGCTCTGGCCACACCACAATCCTTTATCTTCCAATTCTCCATCCTGTGAAGATCTTTGGCTTGGAAGAATACAATCAGCTTTGAAGCTGACAGGGCTGCAGTTAGAACCCCTATTGACCATGTGACACCCAACTTCCTCTGCACAGCTCCTAACCACTGGCACCATGGGCTGTCCCTGTCTGCTTATCAAATTGCTAGCAACCCAGTTGTCATTTTCTGTATTTTCATCCTCCCCCCAAGTTCCAATGACCACATTCTAGAATAGCAGAATACAAATCTTAAGAATTCTTTTGTATAACTTGAAGAATAGAAAGGAAAAGCACACTATCCAAAGCCTGTGCTTTACAAAGAATTTCCCATGCTACATACATTTGAGTTTTTTGCATTTCTTGAGATTCACAAAAGGGCTGTGAGTCAGACTGTGGTGAGGTGATTTCTTGTCTGGTTTTACATAAATCCCCTAGCAATTCTGAACACCCCAACTATTTTTTGAGTTTTGATGCCTCAGAAGAAATGGAAAACAGTAAAAATCTAAATTTTGTATAAAAGTAACACAATCTCATATACAAAGCTATGGCATCATATACATTATAACCCTCATTACATAATCCTTCAACATATGTAAATAGGTCTAGATGAGCTGAGGAGTTATGTTATTCTCCTTTAAAGTCGAAGGAAATTAATTTTAAAACGTTAAAATTCTGTCATCGTGATGACTAAGCTCACAAAAAATTAATGTGCCATGATTCATTGAAGATACTAAAATACATTAAATAATTCAAGCCCATTTTAAAAGCTAACAGAACTCATTCTAAGAAATCTATTTCTCAAGCTCATATTCAGATGAATATTTTAACATTTTTATATCTATTTAAAAAGTGCATTTTTAAAGAAAATATAAAAAAATTTCCCAGATGGTTGAAACTTTAAATTTATTTTTAAATGAAACAAGAAAAGCTTAGTAATATGATTTGTTTTTGTAGATCTGCTCATGTGCTTATCACATGTCTTTTTCTAGTTATAATTCTACCATTGGAATATAATTGCAGAGTAGTAGACTGATCTATACTTTATATATCTGTTTGTTTGTTTGTTTGTTTGTTTTAGAGAGAGAGAGATTTTTTTCATAGGGCACAAGCACTCACCAGAGACACAGATATAGAATAGAGATAGAGAAAGTGAGAAATCACCTCCCAAAGAGTACGGTCATGTCACAATACCTTCTCCAGCAGTCTCCTCTCAGGATTTTGGGCATGCATAAACACACACCTGATGTGTTTCAAGCTATTGAGTCTAAGACTCAAACCACGGTTTATCATGTGGAAGTCCAGTGCCTTAACCACTATGCCACCTGCTGGCCCCAATATATGTTATTTCAGTCATTACATGTTGGTTTAAATTAATGTTTTCTATTACATTAACTTAACCAAATGTATATTTCCCATATGCAACCACATTTTAAAGAATATTAAAAAACGCACATGCATACATTTTTGCACACACACTTACACAATATTTATAGAATTTTCATCATTTATTACTCAAACTTTAAAAAAGAATAAAAAGGATTTACCAAACTAAGTGGTGTTGTGATTTCCTTCCAACTCTCCAGTGTTAAAAAAGAATCACAATTGACATAATAATGAAGTAATAATTTATTGCAGTAGTTAAGAATATTGACTCTTGGGGGAACCAGTAGATGGAATAATGGTTATGTTGCTGGGTTTCCACATAGGCGACAATGGTTTTAAGACCTGGTGGCTTAAACTTATGCCAGGTGCATGTGTATGTATGTCCAAAGTCCTGAGAGGAGAATGGAGGAGAAGGGATTACAATGTGGCCATCCCTTCAGGGGGATGATTTCTTGCTTTCTCTCTGGTGAGCACATATACCCTATAGCAAAAACTCTCTCTCCTAAAAAAAAAAATCTAACTCTTAAAACTCTTCGGACCAACTATTCTGTCGAATAGTTATGCTGCTAGATCCCCATGTAGTTGACTGCAGTTTGAGTCCCAGACCTAGTGATTTAAAACTCATGCCAGGCACGTGCGCGTGTGTGCCCAAGGTCCCAAGAGGAGAATGGAGGAGAAGGGATTGTGGTGAGGCCATGCCCTGGGGGAAGGTGATTTTTCACTTTCTCTTTCTCTGTCTTTCTCAGTCTCTCTGGTGAGTGCACATGCCCTAAGGCAAAAATCTCTCTATTTAAAAAAAAAAAAAATTGACTCTAAAGAGAGCATGGAAAAGATTACATAATCGGCTCTGAAAATGATTAAATGTGTGATGTTGGATATTTTTTACTTTTTAAGGCTTAGAGTTCTTATAATTAAGTGGAAATGGTGGTAGAGATACATGGACACACACTCAAATATCTCTGTTCTTTACTCAGAATTTAATATCCAAGAGTGGTTGGCAATCTTAGTAGGTAAATGGTTGGATCCAGTAAAGGCTTACCTATCTTTCATAAAATTAAAAGGCATGGAACCTAAATTTCACTACCTAGCAATAAGAATTTCTAAAAATCTGAAGCTATCATTCTAAGAACCTATGTTTTATATCTGATTTCTCTAATGCAAGTATAGTAACAACATGTGACCATCAAATACTTGGAACAAAACTAGTCCAAATTGAGATGTGCTGTATTTATAAAAGACACACAAGGTTATGAAGATTTACTATGAAGATAACATAATAACAATAATTTTATATTTATAATAATAACTATAACACTACTAACTTTGTATTTATTAAATAGAAAAATTAAAATATTTGGAAATTATTAAATAAAATATATATTAAAACTAATTTTACTCTTTTTGTTACATTTCTTACATTATGACTGTTATAAAACTTAAACTTACAGACCTAGTTTGCTTTATATTTCTATTGGAAAGTATTCTCACATACACTATAGTGATTTTCACTTTACTTTTATTGTTTGTATTCCCTTATTCTATACTATTTTGAAATATATTTTACATAATTGCCAAACTATCAACTATAAAGCACTATACCTGCAAAAATGAGTAGTGTTTTGAAATCATTAATCATGGTCAACTAATCATTTGAAATTTTAAATAAATGTTAATTTTTGTGTCAGTTTTATTGTATAGCACTAAGACTTGAATATATGAAGATTTAAAATAAGTTCTCATGGGCATTACTCCACAGTTTTATTGTGTTTTTACTTAAGTTTATACAGTAATAGAAAATAAAGTGTAAATTAGAACACATTCAAATCATGTTTCCAAAGCAGCTGTAAAACTTTGAATTTAAGCAAGTTTGAAATAGATGCCAATTACTTCCTCAACTTCCTGGATTAGATCTAATTATTGACTCATCAACATTCAATTCAAGTTCTGTAATGAAGAAAAATAATCATAAATAGTAAACCATATAAGGATTGAAAAGCAAAAGGTTAAGAACCTTGAAATTTTAGAGTTATTAACAATCTTGTAAATAAATAATTACTTTTTTTATAAAGTTATTTTAACATAATGTGCTAATATCTGGTAAAATATAAGCATCTGTCATTTTGGACTTTTATTTTGGATTTTATTAGAGCCACTCTGTCTTCATTTACTAAAAAAGCCTTCCAAAAATATATTTTGCTTTAAATATTATTTCTTGCATTCAATCATATGATTGTCTAAATGCAAAGAAAAGCCATTGAAATAGAAAATAAAAATTGTAATGTAAAATGTGTTAAATTGTGTATAATAAATGTAAATTGCCTTGAATTTTTTATGACTCTTGCCCATATCAAAAGTATATTTGAGAGTAAAGCAGCTGAATAAAATAGGATTTTTTCCCTTAGAATATGCAAGATTTTTTTCCTTAGAATATGTTCTTAGCCATTATTTTGAAAAAGAGAACATGATCAACAAACCAATTATTTTTAGCATTGTAAAATAATTACAAATGCTTATGTTAAGTGACTTATTAAGCATTCCAAAACTATGGTATAGATTGATTTTAAATGTAATGGTTTTGATACTACCTTCTGCCAAATGGGCATATTTAAGATCGAATTATATTGTCTACTGCAATATGTCAAGTAAAAACATTAATTATCTCTAAGCAGAATATATGTCTTAGCCATAGTTTCCTGCTAGTCATTATTTCTACCTAGAAGGTTTCCATGCTATATATGTGTTCTGGAGAATTTTTTATTTTTTTATTTTTTTGAGAGGTTTTTGCTATAGGGTGCATGAGCTCACCAGACAGACAGAGAGAGACAGAGAGATAGAAAGCAAGAAATCACCCCCCAGAAGAGATGGCCACACCGCAATCCCTTCTCCTCCATTCTCCTCTCGGGATCTTGGGCACGCACGCACAAGCGCCCGGCGTGAGTTTAAGCCACTGGGTCCAGGACTCGAACCGTGGTCGACTACGTGGGAGTCCAGCGACATAGCCATTATGCTAACTGCTGGTCCCTGGAGAATTTTTTTAAGTAAGTTATTCACAGTAGCTTACAAGGCATATTAACTCTCGTACTAAGATCAGATAAAAGTAGACAAGAATCACCTTTGATTATGATATTATCTCATCAATAGTACAAAGTCTTTTTTTTTTTTTTTGAGAGGCTTTTGCTATAGGACGCGTGCACTCGCCAGACAGACAGAGAGAGACAGAGAGACAGAAAGCGAGAAATCACCCCCCAGGGGGGATGGCCACGCCGCAATCCCTTCTACTCCATTCTCCTCTCGGGATCTTGGGCACGCACGCACACGCGCCCAGCATGAGTTTAAGCCACCGGGTCCAGGACTCGAACCGCGGTCCACTACGTGGGAGTCCAGCGACATAGTCATTATGCTAACTGCTCGTCCCAGTACAAAGTCTTTTATACAATAACCTAATTAAAAATTCAGACATAGGACCAATTAGCAATAATAATTAATACACTAACACCATACACTGTATCACAGAAAAATCTCAAAAAGCCGATGTTTAGCCAAAATGACAAGCCAAAAGAATCAATCGTGCATCGTTTCACTCATATGAAGTTCAGCAATTGGCAAAACCAATCTATGGGATAAAAAGGCAAGGCCATGGGAACCTTTGGATGTTAGGTTGCCAGTGTCTCATGGGGGCCAGAGAAGAAGGCCCTGCGGCAAATCCAGTCCACAGCCAGAGCTGCTCTCCCAGTGGAGCAGAAGGTCCTGCAGACCCAGGATACTTGAAGCATCACCATGATATGAACCTCTGGAAAACATCTCCAGATAAGTCAGCACAGAGTGCCAGCACATGGCCCTTCTGCAGGTGTCTGTGTCCTGTTCCTCTCTTCCTACATCTGACTTTTGATAATGTATCTAGTGTCCCACTTTACCCAGGTCTTAGAGTCCATGACATGAAATTCTTCCACAAGCAGAATACTTATTGCCAATAACTGAGTCTTTTTTTAATTTGTTTGTTTTTAATATGGTTTTGCCTTACGGTGAGTGTGGTCCCAGGAGAGAGAGACAGACAGACACAGCGAAATGGAAAGTGAGAAATCAGCCCCCTCCAGGGGGGATGGCCACACAGCAACCCTTCTCCTCCATCTTCTCCTGGGATCTTGGGCATGCACGCACCCATGCCTGGTGTGATTTTCAAGCCACCAGGTCTAGGACTAGAACCGCAGTTGGCCTTGTGGGAATGCAGTGATATAACCACTATGCCATCTGCTGATCTCACTGAATGATTTTTTAACAGTATTCTAAATGTATTATGTATTTTATTTGGGCATCTTGGTAAGAAACAAAGCAAATAAAGACAAAAATAAAACATCCATGTACAAATAACACGAGCTTAAATTCTTCAAACTAATTCATTATTAAGAATTAGGGTATCCCTGGAACAAAATCTTGTCAAGAAAACATCTGTAAGGATGCTTCTCTCAATAGCATGCTCTCATGGGTTACACTCACTATGGCTTAAACATTTACACGTTTGTTTTTGTTCTCCCTGGTAAGTATCTACTATGCTCTTGTACTGTCTGAGTCCTTATAACTCTATCCTGTTTTTTTGTTCCAGCTTGCTGTCTCACAGGTTTTTTTTCTTTTTTCATTTTTTATTTTCTTTTCTTTTATACATTCCATCACATTATTTAGCTTACAAAATGAATATTTCAACAGGTGAACATTTCTCCCTAGTATAGTTGATAAAACGATAAAATATCTTCAACAGACGATACCGCATTTCTCTGTCCCACTAATGCTTTGCCTCTCTACTTTTTTTCTAAATGTCCTTCCTCAGACCCTCTTCCTTCACACTCACTATATCTGGTATTTACATCTATATACAGGTTTTCATTATGTGTCATTTCAGCATCTGACCTATTGTCCAATCTCTCTTTGTCTTAATTCAAAATCAAGACAGTAAGAATCTACTTGATCTCTTTTGTGAGTCTGGCCAAGCGAAAATTCTCTGTACCACTACAAAAAAACTGATTCCTCTGTGTCAGATTCCTAGCTGTGATAAAATCAAAAATAGCCTAGGGGGACCAGCAGTTAGCGTAATGGCTATGTCGCTGGACTCCCACGTAGTCGACCATGGTTCGAGTCCCGGACCTGGCGGCTTAAACTCACGCCGGGCGCGTGTGCGTGCGTGCCCAAGATCCCGAGAGAAGAATGGAGGAGAAGGGATTGCGGCGTGGCCATCCCCCCTGGGGGGTGATTTCCTGCTTTCTATCTCTCTGTCTCTCTCTGTCTGTCTGGCGAGCGCACGCGCCCTATAGCAAAAACCTCTCCAAAAAAAAAAAAAAAAAAATAGCCTAGGAAGGTATGAAACATTGTTCCTATATAAGGGTTTTGGTTTAGAAAATGTCCACAGAGGGAACAGCAGTTGGCATAATGGCTATGTTGCTGAACTCCCATGTAGTCGACCACAGTTCAAGTCCTGGACCCAGTGGCGTAAACTCACGCCGGGCGCATGTGCGTGCATGCCCAATATCCCAAGAGGAGAATGGAGGGGAAGGGATTGCGGCGTGACCATCCCCCCTGGGGGGTGATTTCTCGCTTTCTGTCTCTCTGTCTTTCTCTGTCTTTCTGGCGAGCGCACATGCCCTATAGTGAAAACCTCTCAAAAAAAAAAAAAAAAAAAAAAAGAAAGAAAGAAAAGAAAGAAAGAAGATGTCCATAGATGGGGAACTGGGTTTCACAGACACCTAAGAACAGTTTTCCTCCTATTTCTTCATTAAATATTGGCTTGAAATTAATTTCCTGATGTTTCTCTTTGTTAATTGTTCAATTTAATATTTCTCATAGTTAGTTAACCCCTTACTACATTTTCTAAACTTTCATACAATTCTAAATACTTTTGACACCCTAAGTACCAGGTCTAGCCTTATTTAACCTAACAGTTTGCAGCATTTTACACTATTGAGAGATCTTTAAATTTGATTTTCCAAAGGTTACCATTTTCTCTTGGTTCTTAACCTCCTTCCACATCTCTCACACCTCAGGATCCCTTTCTTCTACTTACTGCACTGACGCGGACACTTTTCAAAGTTCTATATTTGGTCATTATTTTGCACTGCATATCCATGTCTGTGATCTCAGTGACAGTCACAGACTCCACCAACATGTGTATTACTATCATTCTGAAATGTATATTTCAAATCTAAAACTCAATCATGAGTTACAGAACATTTCTAATGCCCTACAGTAATAAACTAGCCATAAAATGAATGAGATACTAATAGCAAAATATACTAATAGAAAAAAAAATGTTAAGTCCTATTAACACAAATCACTGCAAATTGAGATAGAATGCAATGGTTCCTGGCTTTAAAGACTTCAGACTGAAGAAAGCAGTCACATAAAACCGTTATTGCAAAACAGTAAGTAGAAACCATAACTATGTTTGTCACAGTGGAGCTTTGTAGATCAAATGTCTTGAGCTTGCCTTTTACTGTTCTTTGCTGCAGCAAAGCTATCAACTGGGTCACCATAAGAGGTCATAGACCTTCTATAAATCTCTTTATAATATAAATTTTTAGGAGGTTTTTGCCTTAGCGTGTATGTACTTGCTAGAGAAAGACAGTCAGTGAGCAGGCAAGTGATTTCTCACCTCCCAGATGGAAAGGCCACACTATAATCCCTATCCTTCATTCTCCTCCCAGGATCTTGTGCACACATGCATGCATGCCCAGCATGATTCTCAAACCACCCAGTCCAGAACTCGAACTATGGTTGGCCATGTGGGAGTCCAGTGACATAACCACTATGCAATCTGCTGGTTCCTATAATATAAATTTGTGGAAATTTCTTCAGTCCATCGGTTGTGTGTTAGAGGGTGGGTCATGGAGTAGCATAAATCATGTGAGAGACCAACAATGTAATCCATTTGTACTGACTGGACAAAAGTATTGTTTAGAGAAATACCCCAATGCAATCCAAAAGGGAAATACTCCAAGACAATCCAAAAACAATACTGGTTTTCCAAAGTTTTGACCTCACGTGAGAAATGAAGTTCTTGTGTCAAAGAGTTAAGCTGTAGAGATAATCCTATTGTGCTTCGTGAATTATAAAGAAAATTGCCCCAAATCCTGATGAGAGCCAGTCTTGGAGCTGTTGACTATTTCTGCTTGTTCTAATATAGGTGGACATTTAAACTACTTTAGAGACTGCACCTCTGGTGCACAAATGGAGAAGAGATTATGGTATGACCTCACCTCATTGGAAGTTTTCTTCCTCTTTTTCTCTCTTTCTGTCTCTCCATCTCATTATGGCAAGAATGCTCACATCTGAGTTTTTTGGTATCAGTACATAGCTCTTGACCTTTATTTTATTTTTTAAAGATTTTTTTCCATAGTGTGCATGCACTCACTGGAGAGAGGGAGACAGAAGGAAAGTTATGCCCCAAGTGGGATGGCCACACCACAATCCCCTCTTCTCCATTCTCCTCTTTGGGATTTTTGGGCACACATGTACACGTGCCCAATATGATTTTCAAACCACCAGGTCCTGGACTTGAACCATGGTTGACCATGTGGGAGCCCAGCACCTTAACCACCACACCAAATGATGGCCTCTACCATGTTAATTTTTTTAATTGTCAGAGAACATGTACACCCTATGTTGAGCATTATACTGAAAGAGATGTGTTTACTGCAGTGTTTCCCTTCTTGAAATCACATTGATCTGTACCAGCAGTTAGATTCAAAGAATTTAGCTCTAATATGGCTCTGATTTTCTGGCTAAATGTTGGAGACCGCATATAACAGCAATACTGTGTATCAGCAAGACACTAACTGCAGTGACTATAATGGAATGAGACAATAGGGATTCTCTGTCTGTTCTAAAAGTTTGAGACATTTTGGGGCTTCGTATGTCCCTAAATAGAAGAAACTCAGCCTTATAGGACTTTTTTTTCCCCCTCTTAGGTTGGTTTTACACTTCCAAATGGAGACCTTCATGTTAGATACATATGCAAAATTAAAGAATTAGTATACATTTGAAGAGTGAATTCTGTTAAAAAAAGGTTCACAGTATCATGCCTGGCCAGAGTTTCAAACAAGTTACAATGTTTGCCAAATGAACATGGTGGAAACAAGTAGAATGTTCTACTTTGAAAGAAGAAAAATTTGAACAAGTGCATTAAGGCATAAACCAGTATGAACTATTCAAAGAATTAGGAGTTTTTCAGTAATAATGTGTGTGCTTCAAAATAATAATAAATATGCTTGTTGCAGTATCTACAACAGGAAGGCAGTTTAAACAAAGAGTAGACCTTGAATAAACATGTAATGTAATGAATGAGTGTACAAATTAACGTAAAGGGGGAAGAAGTTTAGTCAAGTAAAAAAGATTTTAAAAAAGAATTGTAAAATCACTTGTCCATGTTAAGATACTTTAATTTTACCCTATGTTGAGATATGATTGAGGTAAGATCTTGGGTTCTTACATGTTTCTCAAGTATTCTCTGAAAGCAGTACGAAACTTTTCAGAGAAGAAATGCTGATGTAACAAACTCTGTACATGCAAATTTTCTCTACAAATTGAGACCTGGATATGTTTCTTAAAAAAGAAATTGATTAGAGATCTGGTTTAGTACAAATTGTAGACATATCACACAAAAAAAAGAAAATTATGTATCTTAAGGATCACCTTGTTGCATATTTAAATTCTTCAAACGAAAGTGAAATCTAAAATAATGCAATCACAACTTAAAGTGTTTTAAATAACCTCATTTGCCTCCACATTAATTTCCTCATCTTATCATCTCAATTACATTTCCATTGCAAATAGCTTTACCTTGATGATTTGTAATCAATTTCATATTTATATTGTGATAACAAAAATTAGTGTTTTGATGACTAAATCACTTAATGCAATAATTTCACTACATAAATTTACATAATTGCTCTGACCAAAACATATTTGTATACACAGCTAAGGGAGAAAAGTGTCGTTGATAAATCCATTTTATTGTAATGTATTTCCAGTGCATTTGAAATGACTTCTAATATATTAAGACTGATTAAGGAATAAAATGCTATACATACATACAAACACATGTATACACAAAATGAACCTGTGTATTAATAATCCATGTATATTAATTCAAACACCTTAAAATATATCTATGTAAATATTATCAATGAAAAGCATAATCTTTAGATCTTTGGCATTGAAGAAAAAAAAATCAGGTTCAAATTTTTAGTGCACTCTCAGGGAGGGCACTGACTTTAAAAGAGCTATATATAATTATTTATTATATAGTAAAGAACTATCATTATGAAATGGGATTTACATGATCATATATATACAGTGATTACTATTAGAGCTTCTTAGTATTTGAAATGGGCTATTATGGTCAATGCTCAGATTAATCATCATGGAAAGTCAATTAGTGAGATTCAACAACTCACTAATATCATTATATTTATTATTCACATATTATGCATAAAATACAGGCGTCTCAATGACTGAATAATCACCTTAATGTTTTGATCATTTTATATGATGCTTGATTAATGGCAGAGATCTGATTTTGAGTTAAGTAGGTAGCAAGTCTGTCTCATACTATTGAAAAGACATCTTTGTTTATCTTTAACTTCTATTTTTTAAAAGTTTGCTTATGTATTTCTTCCATTAGAACAAGTCAGGAAGACAGAGGGGCAGGCACCTTCCACAGTGCCTTCATGCTGCTCTGCACCCCCAGTCTCGATCAACGAGAATCACAGGTGCACAGGTGCCCACTACATACATGGAGATCTCAGGGCACAACGCGGGGACCTTCCCATGTTGGTTCAATACTGTAGAGCCTTGTGTTCCTCTGGACTATTGTCTGGTCCTTTAACCTCTAAATCAATGCTTGTTTCTTTGTGTGATTTACCTCCTAAAATAAATTTTTTACAAGTCACATTATATTTTATTGTCTTCTACTTATAGTAAACTCAAGAATAAAAAATTTTCAAGTAAATATTTTTAATTAAATCTTCATGGAATTGAAACATAATTAGAAAAGAAAATGGAGGGGCAGGGGGAGCCTAGCCCATTTAGATCAAAATGTGGTAATCCTCTAATATTGCTTAATTTGATAAAGTTTGTGGTCAGCTTATTAATAATTTCTTAGCCATTAGCGTTCACTTTTGGCATCAGCCTCTGAAACATACAAAAAAATATTTTGAAGAGTTCTCAACGCACACAATGATGTAGAAATTCAAAAATGTTAAAAACATATTAAAAAATGTCCGAGCTCAAAAACAGGAAGATAAAGTTCTCCTCATGGGAGTGTCAGTCTTTTTGTTCTTTTCAGACTTTCTACCAGTTACAAAAGGTTCACCCAAATTAGTGTGCGCAGTCTAATTTACTCAGTCTACTTATTCAAATCTTTTTTAAGAATTATTTTTTTTAACTTTATCTATTTATTTACTTTAATTTGACCAGAGAGGGCCAGAGAGAGAGAGAGAAAGTGAGAAAGCAAGCCACCAGATCTGGGACTCGAACCACAGTCGACTCTGTGGGAGTCCAGCACTCTTAACCACCATGTCACCTGTCAATCCCACTGATTTAAATCATAATCTCATCCAGAAACCCCTTCAAAGACACAGTCAGAATAATGTTTAACCAAACATCTAGACTTTCCATTGCCCACGCAAGTTAACACATAAAATTATCCATCACATGCTATTATTTTCCAGTTTCTTATTTTCTTCTACTGTTTTTTGTTACTCATGTCCTACCTTCTTTAGGCTGTTACTGCTTTCCTAATTCTATCTTCTTATGCTGTACGCTTAACTCATTAATTTAGGGCATTTATTTTTTATCCAGTTCAATTATTTATGACTATAAAATTGCTTCTTAATACTGCTCTTTTAGATTCTCACATAAATTAATTGTTAAAAATCTGTATTGCTTATACATTACTTACCTATTGCTAAAATGCTACTGCACATGTAAATAACAAAATATTTCAGGGCTTAAAACAATAAGTGTTCATTTATTATTGCGTCTTAGGGGCCACCGGGAAACTATCTAATTTCAGTTAGACTGGTTCGACTGATCTAGATTTGACTCTTCTGGGTGGAACTTGTATCTTCACTGTGGGCTGAGGTCTGGTCTACTTGAAATGTGTTCTTCCTGGGGCCTTGACTGAGGAAGGGTAGCTGCCTAGGTGAGTCTCTTTTTACACTGATGGCAGAAGTTTAAGGGACAACCACCACTACACAATTATGTATGAGTTTCCCATTTGAACATGTGCAACATCCCATTGGCCAAAGCAAGTTCTGAACCAGAGCTCAAGAACTAGAAATGAGAAAAACACATTACCACCAAGAGAAGAAAATAAATAATATTTTATACATGTCATTAAGATTACTTTTAAAAAACTTTAACCATATTTTTTTATTAGGCCAATAAGTTTGAAGTTAAAAATTTTTTAAAGTTTTTAATCTCTCGTGCAACATTTAAATTTTAATACTGTTCTCATATTAAACAACTGCACTTTGATCAAAGAATGTGGTTATATGATCTCAATCCTTTGTATATATTAAGAACATTTTGATAACAAAAAGTATGGTCAGTATTTGCAAATACAGTTACTTGCTACATAATAACCTTTTAGTCAAAGGCATGCCACATGTGTGCTGGTGGTCCTATGGGATTTTAATGTCACTCAAAAATGCTATCAACTAGTTACATAGTAGCTGTCTTGCTATATCAATGGTAGAGGAAGTATATATTGATAAAAAATATCCAAACATACCATGTATTTTGAAATCGCTTCTTGAAGTTCTTTTGATGCACATATTAGGACTATTGTTACAAACATGCAGTTTAAAGCTAATACTTCTTCACATGCAACTAAGGTTTTTTCTACTGACTTGACCAAGGTATTACTATTTTGTGATATACTGTAACTAAATCAATTACTATCAATAGATGATAAAAACCTTTAACTGACAAATTAACCAGCAATTGTATGTCACAAGGTGTCAGATGCCACCCACTGTTTATGTTCTCAGCATCAGGGGAAAAAAAATTGAAATGGAGAGATCAGGTTGTCACTACCTAAGTTCACCAATTAATCTTAGCATAGCTTAATGGGCCAGATACAATCACATTAAAATGTAATCCCTCAGTAATTATTAATTCCGGATTACTAACCAAATTCTAAAGCACTGGAGATAAAGCTCACAAACCCAGTCCAGAACATGATATGTTTGTCATTTAGTGAAATTACAGTTTAGTCCCCATGTGTGTCTGCAGCCTACAAACACAGTCTTTAGATGGTATTTCTCTGACCAATCCATTTTACTAACTTGGAAGACTATGATAGGTTATAAGATGATGACAATTTTAGAGCTACCACAAATAACCTTTATTTCTACTAGAATTACAATGGGATTTCAGACTGAAAGGTTGAAAATATACTTTAACTTGAACAGAACCTATTTGATTTGTTTAAATTAAACCCCATTTTTTGATTAAAAATTAATATACAGAGAGGTTAGTTGTCCAAGCAACACAAAAGGAAATAGTGACGTTGGAATTCTTTTTTTTTTAAATGATTCTTTCTTTATTTATCTTTTTTCACATTATTTATTATTTTTTTTTTTGTATATACTTTCAATCATATCGTTTGGCTTACAATGAGACCATTTCGATATGTGAACATTTCTCCCCAGACCCGTTGATCAAAATATCTTCAACATATAACCCCACACCTCCCCATCCCGTCTATGCTCTACCTCTGTATCCCTTCTAACACCTGTCTGTCTCAGTCTTGACCTTACACCTTGCTACCGTTCCTGTATTAACACTTGTCTGGAAGGCTGACACCAACATTTGCTCTAGTTTCCTCTTCCCTCTGCTCTTTTTCTTAGTGGCTACACAAAATAATAGTTCATTTCTATGACTCAAAGCTGCACTCTCTTTTGTCACAAAATTTCCAAATTATGTCCAAAGTTTAAAATATATTTGTACAGAAAGCTTTCTCAAGCACTTCAGTTCATGGACAGATTGTAAAAAATTGACAGAATAGCATTCTTAAGGACAGAACCTGTGGCTTGGTATTTTTCATTTCTGAAACTGTAAATTACATATCGGCACACTACCTGATAGCATAAATATACTTAAATATAACAAATTAAAAACAAAATATACTAGTATTCTTTTTTCTAATGAATCTCATTTGCAATATCTTAAGACAATTCTAAATATAGGTCATACTTGAATCAAACCACCCACTTTACAATTCCTAATTCCTAATTTCTTTTTTCTTTTTGAAAATTTACTTTTCATCTCTGACAGGTTTCCACTATAATATATGCCAATTACAATAAAGACAAGAAAAAATAATTATATACTTATGTATGCATATAAGAAATATATGTACATAAAAATAAATATATACACACATATATACATAGATATGATTCAAACATTCTTTATGTATTTGCACACAGAGTATCATTTTATTTATTTTATTTTATTTATTTTAGAGAGATTTTTGCAATAGAGCATGTGCACTCACTGGAGAGAGAGAGTGAGACAGAGGGACAGAAAGTGAGAAATCAACCCCCTCCCCTGACAGGGGATGACCATGCTGCAATCCCTTCTCCATTTTTCTCTCAAGAATTTGGGCATGCACGTACATGAGCCCAGCATGAGTTTCAAGCGACATAACTGCTCTGCCTTCTGCTGGCAACAAACTGTCATTTTATAAGCCCAAGTAATCTATAGACTATTAAATCAAAATAATATCCAATATTTACCATCAAATTTAGACCTGTCAAAAGAAGCAAATTTAAAAAATTAATAACCCTTATAAGTTAATTTTAAAATCTCAGGACATTTTATATTTTGCTTCTACAAAATCATTTACACATAAATATCTTTTTTGCACAACAGCAAAATACCCTACATAGTATTTTTATACATCAAGGATCAAGTCTAGGAATAAGTATCCTACTAAAATAATGAACATTGCAACACTAGCCACACCATCCTTAATGCAAGTAAAAACAATGTAGGGTTTATAGGATGTGTTATACCAGTTCCTCATTGAATGTACATCACTTCTTAGGAAAGGGTTATTTCCATTTAGTCAAGTAAGAAAAATATGACCAGATTGCAGTTTTTATTATACATCCTCAGACATCAAATTCAATGTTATTTTAATTATTGCATTCTTGTTTATCTTTTTGTAAGACTTATTAACTAGAATAATTTGAGGTACTAAAATGTATTCACCAAACTCATTCTATAAATGCAAAATGTCTTCTTTCCTTTGAAAAATACATGCTCTAATTTGGCTAGAGAGATAAGGAAGTGCTGGAGGAGTGCTGCAGATGAATCTCTTATATGACAAACCTGAGAGCTTAGACTGGAAGATCTCTTTTACACCTTTAAACTAGAAACATAAAAAGCATCTGGAAATTGAATTTTCACAGTAGGAGCTGGAAAGAAAAGGTAAGGACATCATAATATAGTACTTAATTATCATAATTCTCCCCAGGTGTTGAAATGCTCAGGAAAGATATGTTTCTGATGAGTATCATATTTGTATTCACAAATTGCAAAAGACAGAGTCTTGATTAAACAACTTATATATTATACAAGGAAGATAAAATAAAGTTATTTTTTCTAGGTATTCTTATTTCTTTTCTCATATTCAACATAAAAATAAAAACTTACATAGTCATATGTATTTACAAATGAGGTACATTTTTATTATTATTTGAGGACTTAATAAACTCACTAAATTGCATTGTAAGCCCAATATAAAATATGGGGCTATATAAAATAAAAAATTACATACATACATATATAGTTGCATGTTATATATATATAAATGTGCCCCAGCATTCTTACATAGCATTCCCTCAGTGTGTATCTGTGTCCTAATATCATCTATTTATAGGTATTTTTAAAAATATTACACACAAAACAGTCTTAAAACAATTGCCAAAAGACATTTTGTTTAATATTTAGTAGGAATGCTATATAAAATATAATATTGTGTGATAATCTTTGATGGTTGGTCCCAATAGGAATATGGATTGTCACAGGTGAATGTTAACACAACATAAATACTAAAGATAGAGATAGTCACTGATTTCAGAAACATAATTTATAGAAATAAGAAGTTTTAACACTTTCAAATTGTTCAGTCATGTAAAACAAAGAGAAAAAATCATATAGTTATCTCAATTGGCACAGAAAAATATTTCATGGAGTTTAGCACATATTCATAATAAAAACATTCTCAGCATACCAGAAATTGAAATTTTCTAAATCTATTTAATAATAGGGATCTGTTGTATAAGTTGTTAACATTTAAATCAACATGAAAAATATTGAATATTTTCTTTGAAAACAGGAACAAGAGAAAAGGAGGAAAATGATTGTAGTATATGCATGCCTCATGGGGGGTGCTCTCTTTTCTCTCCTGTTCTACATCTCATTCTCTTTATATCTGTCTGGTGAGCACATGCATCTTCTAGCAAGGAAAAAAATGTCTTAATGAAGTGTTTCCCTTATCATTCCATTTTGTCCTTCCATACCTTCTGCCATATGAGGAGATGGTGGTTGTTCACTCCTGAAGTTTCATGCCACAGGTGTCACCACGCAAGCAGAGATCAAGTCCTCAACAGACGTGAGCCTGCTGACAGCCTTATCTTGGACTTTTCACATTCTGAAGTGTGAGTAATTAATTTCAGTTCTTTATAAATTTCCCAATCTGAGGTCTTTTGTTATAATACCACAAACACACTGAGAATATGTGTGGTTAAGGTCACCTAATCTATGGTGTGGGTACAGCTATATGTGAGAAAAGGATGGTCTGTACAATGAGTAGTGTTCGGTCAATTTAATGTCTATATGAATGAAAATGAATTTTTATCCTTTCAGCTTTCACGAATATATTGTTTCAATACAAAAATTCTTGTTTTTAATTTCCTGCATATATATTGAGTTCATATATTTTAATAAAATGCTGTTTGGTATATTAAAGTACATGTTCTGCTTCATTATGAATTGTAACTATGAGCAATACAAAGTGACAACTAATCAATTACATGGGTTATCATTTATTTTATGTTACTACTGTCAACTCTCTTTGACTTTTGCGCATATTTTCTTGGTATATGTATTTTCATTCTTTTGTTTGTATGCCATTTTACTTGGTGAACTGTCCATGTCTCATTTTGTTTCTGAAAATTTCCTTCTTAATATTCTGTAATTTAGGGTCAGCAGGTGGCATGGTGGTTAAGGCACTATAGTCTCACATGGTCAATTATGGCTCAAGGCTCAGATCCAGTGGCTTGGAATCATGCCAGGTGCTTGTGTGGTCATGCCCAAAATTCCAGAAGGAGAAAGGAGAAAAGATTGCACTGTGACCATCCCTCAGAGGATGATTTCTCACTTTCTCTATCTATCTCTGTCTTTTCTCCAGCGAGCACAATAGCACAATTACCTTATGGAACACACACACACACACACATACACACACGTATGTATGTGTGTGTGTGTGTGTGTATATTCTGTAATTTATAAGCTTAATTTGGAAATCAAGTATTACCAAACACCCTTTATATAAAATATAGGGGAAAGTTCAGGTTTTTTACGCTGATCAGAAAGCTATTGTGTGGGGGACCAGCAGTTAGCGTAATGGCTATGTCGCTGGACTCCCACGTAGTTGACCGCAGTTCGCATCCCGGACCCAGTGGCTTAAACTCATGCCGGGCGTGTGTGCGTGCGTGCCCAAGATCCCGAGAGGAGAACAGAGGAGAAGGGATTGCGGCGTGGCCATCCCCCCTGGGGGGTGATTTCTCGCTTGCTGTCTCTCTGTCTCTCTCTGTCTGTCTGGCGAGTGCACGCACCCTATCGCAAAAACCTCTCAAAAAAAAAAAAAAAAAGAAAGCTATTGTGTGTATTTATGATCTCTTAATTCTAGACATCTACCCTATGTCTTCTTTTCTATAATCTGTTCAGCTTTTGGAGTACTTATTTATGTGATGATATGACCATCACTTCTAAGAATTCTAAAGGGATGGTAATCCTGGCTCTTTAGGGAAAACATAACCTTTTGCTGGGGATGGCAGCACCCCTTGAGTTTTTTAGCACTAATCTTACTTTTTATTTACATTTACCATCACTCTCCCTAGGCAATACTTATACGCACTTTTTTTCCCCCATTGGTGCATGGGGTTCAAATAATGACCACATTTTTTTTTTTTTTTTTTTTTTTGAGAGATGTTTTCTATGGGGCCTATGCTGCAGAAAGTGAGAAATCACTCCCCGGGGGCGGGGGGGGGGGGGGTAGTGGGAGGATGGCCACACCACAATCTCTTCTCCTCCATTTTCCTCTCAGTATTTTGGGCACACATGCACATGTGCCCGGCATGAGTTTTAAGCCACCAGGTCTGATACTCAAACTACGATAAATTACATAGAAGTCCAGTGACGTAACCATTTTACCATCTGACCACATTTAGCTAAGTGAAAAAACTCCCGAGGTAGGTTGTCTTGGGGCTTTAAGATACCACCCTTCTAGGAACCAGCAGTTAGCATGATGGCTATGTCTCTGGACTCCCATGTAGTTGACCACGATTCGCGTCCCAGACCCAGTGGTTTAAAACTCACGCTGGGCGCGTGTGTGTGCGTGCCCAAGATCCCAAGAGGAGAATGGAGGAGAAGGGATTGTGGTGTGATCATCCCCCCTGGGGGGGTGATTTCTCACTTTCTGTCTCTCTGTCTCTCTCTGTCTGTGTGGCAAGCACACGTGCGCTATAGCAAAAAAAAAAAAAAAAAAAAAAACTCTCCAAAAAAAAAAAAAAAGATACTACCTTTCTAAAGAGCAGCAATATTCTATTTATTTAAGAAGTTCCCCAGGTATATTCACTTTGTGAAATTCATCTCAAATTATACACTTGTCTATGTTTCAATTCAATACCAATGTAAATAAAATATAATAAATAAAATAAAAACAAGATAAATGATGAAATAATTTTAAATAAAACCTTCAGGACAACTTTCAAGAATATATAGAAACATTTTCCTAGACTCTTGTGCTTTGGATGAGCAGATAACTCATATACTTTTATGCTATTTGGATATAATTAAGTATATATTTTAAGATTTTAAAATGCCAACTATATTACATATGCCTTTTTTATATGCTGATATAAAAATAATTTATTTAAAAATGGTAAAAAAAAAAAGACGTTTTACAAGTGCCTATAAAATAATTGATGCCTTTGATTTTTATATAATAAAGGAATACATTCAGGTGTGTGCGTACACACACACACACACACACACACAGTTACTTGGTATTGTTTGCACTGAAAATCACTAGGACAGAACCCAGGATTAGCAGTATGTATTTTATGTCCACAACACATCTTAATTTCATAACTTCTATAGATTTATTCAAGATTTGGCAAGCCTATGTTTTGTATTCTTTGTTTCTTATATATATTAGCTATGTTTAAACTTAAATAATGAGTGCAGGCCAGGTAGATTGACAAAGAATATATGCATTTTTATATTATTTTAAGTATTTTCTGGCTGCTAATTTCCAGAATATTAGTACTGTAAATGGAAAGTTTAAATTTGCTCAAAAACAAAATGTAGATATATCAGAAAATGCCAGTGGAATATAACATTCTGCTACAATTTTCAGAGTATATAAATATGACAAATACATTGTCTTATTCTTGTAATAAATTATGCTATCAAATATAAAATATATTTGTAATATCCTTATAATTTGTATAAAAATAGTTCAGTATAAAGTTATTGAATAACCAATATATTCAGTATAAAATTAATGTATAACCAATAAATGTAATAAAATACAGAATATTTCCGTATTACATAAGCAGTATTTCAGTATTTCTTTCTATTTCTTCTGATGGACAATAATTCCTACATATATTATTCTATTACTTCTAATGTAAATAATAGGAAATAACATATAAAATTATTTCCTAGACTTTTTTCTTCAAGTTCACCAGAATATTTCTATAAACCCAATCTCCATCTGATTTAATATAAATTATTAATTGTACAGAACATCTCCTTTGACATCCTCATACACTTACAACACAGTTTACAAACTCTAAAAGTACAAGATCATCATTAATTTTAAAAGTATTAGTATTAGCCCAATACCAGCATTTGTTTAAAGAAACATTTTCATTACCATAGCTACAACAAAAAATCAAAATTTATTTTACACTTAAGAACTTCATTATGATAAAATTATCTAAATTCTTTACTTGCTACTCTAGAATCTTTTTAGAAATACAAATAAACAAACAAGTTCATTTATGTTTTACTAAAATTTGCTTTAGATGTCCTTTCATAACAGATTATAGCCCATTGAATAAATCATCAACCTTTTCAAAATAGATTATAATCTCATGAATAAACTACTAATCTATCAGTCTACACTTATAAAAACAGAGATGTATAGATAATAGGGAATCAATGATGACAGATAAATGAGAGAGATGAGAGAGAACTGCCAATCATCACTGAGGAGGGTGGTGGGTAGGCATCTTGCCTTCATGCTTTAGGTGTGTTGGACAGAACCCAGTCCTTCAGACCATCCGAATTTGAATACCAGACATAGGAGATGAGATAGGCCAAGACACCATTGGAAAGACTGCTACAATTATTGACAAGTAATGGATGGATATATATCATGTCTGCCCAAGGTTTTAGCAACAGGAAAGATTTCCTAGCCAGTGTTGCAGGTTAGAATAAAATACCTTTTCTGTTTCCCCTGCAGAAAATAAGGCAGACTGATAACCAAGGTCTCTTCGATAATTTTGACTTTAGGTCTTTATTTCCTAGTATCTGCACAAATGATTCCCCAGTGTCAGACTTCTGGAATTGGATCCACTAATTTACTTATGAATATCCACTTTCCTGTGTCTTCTCCCCACCTATGGAATTAAAATTTATGATGGGGTCCTAAAAGCTGCAATTTTTTAAAATTCTCCAGCTGACACATGCATACTAAAATTTGGAAATGTCTGTACTGTGTTCTACTGCACACATTGGAATTCTTTCTTTGGGAGTTTATTTACAGCAATTCCTAGGAGAAACTAAACCCTTTTTCAAAAACGATAAGCTTACCACCTAGCAAACAAATTGCCACCTTCACGCTAAATGAGAAAAAAAATAACATAAAGTAGAGCAGTGTGAATAAAGATCGTAAGTTAAAAGAAAATGCGTTTGAAAGCAAATGAGACAGAAACAATGGGAAAAAAAAGAGCAAGAACATGTCTATTTACTAGAGTACTTCATTACAGTCAACTTCCTAACTATAAGGAAATGGCAATGAAAGTGTAATTCTATAACTAACTGTGTATGCTCGTAATGGTATAAGAGAAATATATTATTTCATGAAATTGCTTACCCTCAGGTTGCCGTTCCCAGCTCTTTTAATTGGCACTTACAGTATGATACACTAATTGTAAGGCACAATTAAAGACTCCAGATGTGACTATGATTTAACTTGAAAAAGACTGAGACACTGATGATCAATGCTAATGTCTTACATTCTGCTCAGATCTTGGCAGTAACTGAAGTAAATCCCACACAGTGTTGTTGCAGCACATTCATTATTTTCTCTTCCTTTATTCAAATATGCCACACATTTGAAATTAATAGACTTCTTCAGATAACAACAAATAGAAGAATCTGCCAAATACATATAGGTGTTGCTTCTAAGCCAGTGACATACACTGAGAATAAATTACTAATGGCAACTGATTTATCTTTCTATAACATGGGGACAATGCACATGATTATATTTGTTCTTCTCTTTTGTGGCCAGTCTACTATTGCTGTAAAGTCATTTAAGATAAGTGTGACAAGTGAATGGGGATTTCTAAAAATGAATACATTCAGTATTAGAAATGTCATGGATGCTTGAAGTCAATGATAAATATGTGGAATAATGCTTTCTATTATATATTCTTTTTTCAAGCATTATGTATTTAATTGTATTTATTGTTACGTTTTAATTTCCTATAGGGTACAAATGTTCACCAGAGAGAGAAAGTAACAAAACAAGCTGTCAGGTACAGGATTCAAACTGAGGTCAGACACGTGGGAATCCAGGACTCTAAAACCACCACACTACCAGCCAGTCCCATACATTATGTATTCTGTTTTTTGTTTTGTTTTGTTTTGTTTTGTTTTGGAGAGGTTTTTGCTGTTGGTCATGTGTGCTTGCCAGAAAGAGAGAGAGAGAGACAGAGAGACAGAAAGCGAGAAATCACATCCCAGGGGGGGATAGCCACGCTGCAATCCCTTCTCCTCCATTCTCCTCTCAGGATCTTGGGCACGCATGCACACTCGCCCAGTGTGAATTTAAGCCACCGGGTCTGGGACTCAAACCGTGGTCAACTGCATGGGAGTCCAGCAACATAGCTATTGCACCAACTGCTGGTCCTTATTATGTATTCTTAATCTGTCTTTTTTTTCTGTTATTAAATATAGAGTATCAGGTATATCACACAGTAAATCCAATACTGGGAGTAAATAATATAGCAATGAATATTCTGACTTAGTTAGATTTGAGTTAAACTTGGCTTTGCCACTTACTAACTCTGAAATCTTTAGCAACTGATATTTCTAAGAACTGGTGTTTTCATATATTAGTCAAAATATTAGTCTCTATCCTAACAGGTATTTTTAATTATTGCAATGTACAAACTCTTGGTCTAAATTTTCTATGTTTAATAAACAGTCAATTCTTATGAAGATGATGAAGGTAATTACTAGAAAAATAGAAATGTATTGAATTTGAATTTATTTTAAGAAATAAGAGAATCAAAGAGGAAAAATAATCTTGAGAATGGCCTTGCCATTGTAAAACATCAGAAAACATGAAAGTGGGAGGGGGAGTAAACAAATCAAAATACTAGAGCTACAAATCCGGGTTAGAAAAAGTCACTAAGTATCTTAACATTTTTAAATCTTACTAGCTCTACTTTCGTGTTTATTCTTACCATAATGTCTAGCTGGACTAAAAAATCCTTGCTAAATAGATTTTAAAGGGGTAGCTGTGGCACTAGAAAATAAAGTTTAGGGACTAGCCAACGGTGTGACGGTTAAGAAGGCTGGATCCCATACAGCCGAGTGAGCCATTTGTGTCTTGGAATGGGTGGCTTGGAAAGCATGCTGGGTCTGTGTACATGCATGACCAAAATCCTAGAGGAGAAAAGAGAAGAAGGGATTGCAGAGTGACTGTCCCCTCTGGGATGCTTTCCCACTTTCTCTCTCTCTCTCTCTCTCTCTTTGGTGAAAGCACATCCAAACTAATATTAAAATAAAATAAAGTTTTTGTTTAAGGTGTTACATGTGAGAAAATATGGTGACATTTTTTCTTTGAGAGAGATGTTTGCTCCAGGGCACATGCACTTGCTGGAGAGACAGAGAAAAAGAGACAGGAGAGACAGAAAGAAGAAATCACCTCTCAGAGAGGATGGTCATGCTTCAATCGCTTCTCCTCCATTCTCTTCTCAGGATGTTGGGTATACACAAATGTACAAATGTGCCTGGTATGTTTTAAGCCACTGGGTCCAGGACTCAAATCATGGTCAATTATGTGGGAGTCCAGTGATGTAATCATTATGCCATCTGATGGTCTCTTAAAAGGAAAATTTAAAAAAAAAAAAAAATTCCAGTCTACTTACTTTTTTTTTTTTTTTTCCTTTTTTAAGTTTCATTCAAATGTTCATGGGTTGGGGAACCAGCAGTTAACGTAATGGCTATGTC
The DNA here is from genome assembly GCA_026018925.1 of Tupaia tana. Taxonomy (NCBI): domain Eukaryota; kingdom Metazoa; phylum Chordata; class Mammalia; order Scandentia; family Tupaiidae; genus Tupaia; species Tupaia tana. Next base: position 207,583,121 of record JAKSZU010000001.1, on the reverse strand, counting down.
ACTGAACTCCCATGTAGTCGACCATGGTTCGAGTCCCAGACCCAGTGGCTTAAACTCACACTCAAGCCAGGTGCGTGTGTGCCCAAGATCCCAAAAGGAGAATGGAGGAGAAGGGATTCTGGCATCGCCATCCCCCCTGGGGGGTGATTTCTCGCTTTCTCTCTCTCTCTCTCTCTCTCTCTCTCTCTGTCTGTCTTTCTGGTGAGCACACACACCCTTTAGCAAAAACCTCTCCAAAAAAAAAAAAAAAAAAAGAAAAGAAAAGGAAAAAAAAGTTCATGGGTTGGAACACTGAGCATAGACTCTCTGCTCCCTGCCCACTACTGACAAAACTGTGACATAGCAGCCACATCTACAATGCCTCATCATCTTGGTGATTAATGAAGATCTGTTGGGTTCAAGAGTTCTGGAAATTCTGATAACACACTAGAAGGCAAGAAGTCATCTTATTAAAAACATATCATGTGGTAATGTCCTACATGTGTTCCATCGTAAGGCAGAATGAGCACTACAAAGAGTGTATGCTATGTCTTTTGAAGAATTTTAAAAGTTTTAAGTATTTGAAAAGAGGGAATGGGATCCTGACTTCCACTGAAGAGTTAGGGCTATTTAAAAATAAAATTCTTCATGTTTTGAGTCCTTTAGAATCACAGAAATGGTTCGTATTTATTTATATTTGTTGCTGTTGCACATAAGCTCTCTCTTATCATTCTTTAGCATGGAAAATTTAATTTCTTGGTTTATTAATGTTCAGTCTGCAGTGTTGAAATGGAGATTCATGTTGTTGTTCAGGAATATGGACTGATGTAGGCTCTGCCATTTCCCACAAGTGACTTCCAAAGTTCCTTATTAGCAGACGCTGTCCACATATTAAATGGAGCTTACCAGTTCGGTACCTGTCAACTTGACTTCCACCACTAGCATGTGCTATCTTAGCCTGAAGGCATTCTTTGCCACTATAAACCAACTCAGCCTTCAAACAGCAGTCCGGAAGTACTACCCAGTAATAAGGTCCTCCGTAACAGCGCTCAACTATTGATACAAGGGAACAGCTGGTTAAGTTCCCCAGCTCTCTTGTCCAATTGGTGAGATAAATGGATGTGCCTACTCTACTGCCCCCTCAGTTTGACAATACATTAAACTTCGGTTACATACAATGTTAATTTTCTTGCTAACATGTCCTTTATTGTCTGCCTTTTCTTTCCCGAGTCTATGAGCACAAGGGAAAAAAATATGAAAGCATGCATATTCAGTTGTTAATATGGGTCATTTGGTGGAGAATGAGGCTTATGAGGTTGAAAGGATCAAATAGAAAAAAGCGCTTCTAGGTGAAAAAGACGGAAGGAAATGCCACAACTAAGCACGTATAAGATCGCGAAAATAAAAAACTATGTGAGGAAATTAAGTAAACCATCACTTAAAATAATCAGATAAATTTAATATGCAGTACAATGAACAGTAACCTACTGTAGATCTCTGAGTAGCTAACGAAGATTTGAATGTTCACACAAATTAATGGCAAAGAATTGAGATAATGGCGCATAATAATGGCCTTGTTTTCATCATTACATACTGTAATCTTGTCTGGAAAAAGCATATTTTACCTCCTCAAATATGTACAATTACGATATGTCAACTGCAAAAATACAGTAACATTGCTGCATTAATCCTATTAATCCTACTTTATGTCAGTGTATAGAAGTTCATCATGTTGCAATCATACATTTCTATGACTATCCATGAATTCATGCAAATCTTACCACATGAATGTCTAGAAACTAGTTGGAAAACATGCCTTAACTCTCTGATATCGATGTTTAATGTATCTAAAATATGTGCAGTTTGTCTTGGAGCAAAACTTTTTATAACCAATCCAGGGGAAAGGATACAGACCAGATTAACTCTTTTTCAGACTGTCTAAAATGAAACACATATGCGCAGGGCTGCACCAAGTAGCCATGCCATTTTCAAGTGACAAGGCAGAAATAGAGATTTCACAATGTTCATAATCACAAGTAATAAAAGGTACTTTTACATATACTGTCTAAGAACAATTGTTAATCTGAGTTGGTTGACATCATTTAGGAATTTTGGGAATCTGCTTTCTATTATGTACTCACAATACCTTGAAATCAGAGTAAATCAGCATCTTATTTTATGAGTTAGGGTAGAAAAATTTGGAGAACAAAATTTATACTTTAAAATGGCCAAATAAATTTACTATTACTCTTATTATCATTTTATAAGCAAAAACTAACACATATATGTGTAATATATATTTATATCTTAATTTTTTGAGAGGTTTTTGCTACAGGACACGTGCACTCGCCAGAAAGACAGAGAGAGACAGAGAGACAAAAGCAAGAAATCACCCCCCGGGGGGATGGCCACGCCGTAATTCCTTCTCCTCCATTCTCCTCTTGGGATCTTGGGCACGCACGCACATGCGCCCAGTGTGAGTTTAAGCCACCAGGTCCGGGACTCGAACTGTAGTCAACTACATGGGAGTCTAGCGACATAGCCATTACACTAACTGCTTGTTCCCTAAATTCTGAATTTCTTATGGATGCTAGCTATGCCTTATTCTAAATAGAGTAAAAAAATTAAATGATTCTTGATTTTGAAAATTGAAGTTGTAATTACAAGATGCTTGTACTATATGGTAAATCATTAATCATGCATTCATCCACCTGTAAAATTATAAAATATAAGATATAGACATAAACCTTATTCTAAAATCTAAGGGAATCAGTAAATTATATTGAATAGTAGAAATATACATGTGATTTGTTTATATAGAACACTTTAGGGGCAGTAAGCAATGGAAATCAGAGAGTAGAACACTAAAAAAACAAAAGTTCATAAGCACAGCATATTGTATACTCAAGATGGGAAAACTTGAGCTAGTAATGCTATGCATATTTGCTACCAACATTATGAAGCTCTTCTGTTACAGGTGGTCCACAGAGAAGTCCCCTGATGAATGAGACCTTCTAGTATGCATGCCTAATATAGTCTTACACCAAGTCTCCCACCACATTGAATCTCAGCTATGATTCTCCTTGACTGTAACTTCTAAAGATTGTCCCAGGAAGAGCTGAGGTGTCTACTTCACATCTTTCAAACCAGTCATGATGCTCTTGGAAGTCCAAGTCATACGGAAACACCACACTGAGGAAAACCGTGCTGTTCTTAGCAACACCCACGGAATGGCTCCCAGTCCACGGCCAACATTAGTTAAAATCACACGGGTAGAATGTGTTCAACATTCCAGCCCAATAGACTCCAGATGCCTGCGGCATCAGCTGACAATGGCGTGAAGCACAAGCACTGCCAGCTGAGCCCCAATCCACAATCGGAATCGTACGAGATGATAAAATCATGATTGTTTAATCTAGTAAGTTTTAGAATGGATTTGTCATGAAGCATAGATAAGCTAAACAGATACTGATACCGTAAGTGAGTTGCTGCCATGACAACAAACTGAAACATGTGGCATCAACTTTGGGACCAGCTGTCAGGTGCAAGCTGGAAGGTGCTTGAAGAGAATATTAGCGATGGCTGAAAGGGAAATGAGAGAATTGTTACTGGAGGCTACAGAAAAAGGTGCCCTTCTGTTATGTGTTTTAGCAATACCATACCATGCAGAAAAATATGGAAGTTTAAAAAATATATCAATGGAACTTGTATATCAACTGATAGTGTTCCCTGGCTTTAAAAAAGAGTGCCTAGCGGGCCTTTTTGGATTTGGGAAATAATTTGTACTTCATCTGAGCGTGCAAGTCTAATTAATTTACCTAATTAGGGGAAAGTATTCCTGTTTTGTGTACGAGGCAGGCAAGAGGTGCTGTACCAACTGTAGGTCGCTGTGCAGGCTGCTTAGCCACGAGGCCCTATGGCCGGCAGATTTCAGGGCACTTGAAGTTAGGGATGAAGTCTGGACAGTAAGGCAGGATCATGCAGGTGAATCACAGTATAGACCTTTACATTCTTGAAGCCACTCTGCTATCCACTAAAGATAAGTATTCTCTTGCGGAGAGACAATTTTATAATTTTGGGTCCTACGAAAATTTTGAACATTTATCCTGTAACCACCAAGAGACACACTTGAGTCTTTATTTTTTTGTTTTTCTTTTCATTTCATCGTGAAGTAGAAGCACTCTACTGGATCACATCTTATTGCTTCACATAGGATGCATCCCCCATTTCCTCTTCTTCTCACTTACAATTACTTGTAGCTTCACCACCCACATACACTTCTTTGCCTAGAGTACTATTTTTTTCTAGAGGCGCAGACTAAAACTTAATGACAATTTAAATGTATGGATGTTGTGGCAAGGAGAATCGACATGAGTGGGACAAACATGGATGACACAAAGGAGACAGGCTGATTGGAGGTGTTAAGCACAGAAAAAGAAGGAATTGCCAATTTTGATAAATTTGGTGGAGAAACATATGTGCTAATACAAAATATAAAGAAAATATGTAATGAATAGAGAACTATGAGGGACAGACAGGTTCATGTGGAGGCTGAAAACTGTCTCTTGATAATGATAATCAAATCTTTCCTGAAGTGGGATGTAAAGTTGGAAGGCCACCATATAACCATATTGTAAAGCAGAGGGGTTTCTCGTCCTTTTTAGTCGCTGATGCTAGGGAAATGTTACAACAATGATGGAAAACATAATGCCTTTTAATGAAGATGGTTCCAGAAATAGAATGCAAAACAGAGTAAAGTTGAACTCTAGGATAAACACTATTAAGAATTTTATAAATTTCCCAAATCATAATCTTTCTTCTTTTAAACTAACTTATGTGGGTACTCAATCTTTGTTAATGAACTCTCCAGGGAAGTTCATCTCTAGATAACTTTGGCTGAAACCCCTCAGAACCATTCTTTTTTTTTTTTTTTTTTTTTTTTTTTTTTTTTTTTTTTTTTTTTTTTTTTTTTTTCCACAGAGAGATTTTTGCTATAGCGCGTGAGTGCATATCAGAAAGACAGAGAGACAGAAAGCTGGAAATCACCGCCTAGAGGGATGGAGGTGATTCTCCTCCACACTCCTCTCAGGATCTTGGGCATGCACAAAATTCATCTTGGGATGAATTTTAAGCTGCCAGCCTAGGACTCAAACCACGGTCGATCATGTGGAAGTCCAGTGACAACCGTTATGCCATTTGCTGGTCCCCTAGCACCATTCTTGAAGCACATTCCTTCAGGCTTTAAAGCTTCTTTGTTGACCAAGTGGTTCTACTTAATCATATTTTCATTAGGTAGGGCTATCCAATGACATTTATATGAGTACCAATTCTAATTTAATTTTAAATTATTGACAATAAGCCAGCACTTTACTCATTTGTCCAATCAGAAAAGCTAGCAGATCTGTCAGCGTCTTGCCAGAAGTATGACACCTTCATATCCTATTCTAATGGAAGTCCCTATTGTTTCTTTTCTGTAGATCTGAGAAAGAGACAATGTTCTTCACAAAGGGAGTTATATAGTAAGTACTTTCCTTCTGCCACAGAGTCTTAAAGTATAACCAGATGGACAAAGTGGCAAGGAATCCTGTTTCTCAAAACAAGGTCGATACCTCACTAGAATAATTTAACCACTTTTAAGAAGAGTAGAACATGATGTAATGCATTAAAGATTTAGCATTACTAATTTCTTCACCAGGACATCCAGTATTCAGGCCAAGTCTGAACTGCATTCTGGATTATATACTTTATGAGATTACCACTGAGCATGGAGAAACAAGGCAATGAGCTAAAAGAGGCAACACAGCAACTGAAAAAGGTGGCCTCCTTCCATAATGATAAGTGAAGCAATTGCTTTTTCAGCAAAGTAATGTTTGAATCTAGAAAAAAGTAAAAATATAGGCAAAAGTCAAATAAAAACCACACAAATCAAAATAGGCTGCTGATTCATTATCAACAATAGGAAATAGAGGCAAACATTCACCTTACAGGAATGTTTGCCTCCTTTAACTGAAATACAAACGAAGTCCAGAATATGGCTTGAGAATTTAACTTTCCGAAGTTTGAAAATGAACAAATTAATAGTCTTTCCCTTCTGTATTTAATGGCTTCTCAAATGAGTCTACTTAATGAAGTTTCTGATTGAAATTTCAAATTCTCATGAACCTCGCCCCGTCTAAGTTATTCTGTGGATGTTGGGGAACAGGATAGAGTAAATAATTGCTTGTCATGTTTCATCATCTTAGCCTAGAGTCTGTTTTAAATTAAGCTAGTTAACTCTCTTATCTATAAATGATAAAAGTATAATAAATATTGTAATATACTCCATTTATAACCTGTGAAGTAGAGTATGATAAATTTCCCCAAAGTAGCCTGGAAGACAAATTAATTCAAGCAGTGTTCAGGTTTTCTTTAGCTGATGAAATTGAGTATGGAACAGTCATTTCACTTCTCTAGTATAAAAATTGTGGCATCCTTTTACAAGTCAATTTTTCTCAATTTTTTTCTCATTCTTTCATTTCATTCTCATCCCTTAAAATTATATTTCCTCCAGATGCATTAAATAATTCCGTCTCCTAATATATTTGTTTGCATAGTCAATAAATGATGAGATTCTTTTCTCTCTAGTTTGCCTTTCTAGCCAAGATTTGTATCAAAATGCTGTAACATAAGCTCCTCAGTCCTAGAAATGGCCTTTAAGGACTGTCCATTTCAGCAAATGACCATTAGATTAGGAGAAAACCTCAAAATTCTAAGAAAATAAAATACAATTATGTTAACATCTATTGGCTACTTTTTCTTTTTCTTCTCAAGAAAAGGACATTCCTAGTGAAGCCAGAGTCTCAATATGATTTCCAAATTAATGAATGACAATATAAAACAGATTACCTGGTTTTGTAACCTAACTCAACAATCGTTTTCCATAAGAAATATTAAAATAACTCTAAAAAGAGGTAGAACAGCTTTCCAAGTTTTCAAACTGCTGCTTAATATGCATCATCCTTTTACTTTAGGTCATTATTTATAATGCCATGAATGACCAGAGTTTATGAAATCTCTCACTGTCCAACAATGACTTTTCAGCTTCTATACACTTGGTATAGAAGTACCAAGTGTATCAAGAAGTAAAACAAACAATAACTTAAAAAATATGTCAATTCTCTTTAAAGAAATATCAACAGCATTAAGTCACTCTAAAATTTAAATTCACACTAAAAAAGACTATCAAATATGAATTTACTTTGATGGTAATTTTATTATAATAATAAACCAAATGAAGAAATTTAAAAATAGGATAAAACATACCGAAGTAGAACAATATAGTTTTGAAATAATCAAACCAAGTATTTCTTCTTATCCTGTAACCTCATGTAAACTTGTACACATTGTTTAAATTTTTAAGGCATTATTTACTCAACTTTAAATAAGAATAATAAATCTTGGTACATAATTGTACCAATAATAAATCTTGGTACATAATTAACATACAAAATCACCTAGAATATGAGGGGTGATCAATAAGTTCATGGTATAGTCATATACCATGAAAAAAACTATTCATGGATTTAAAATAACTTTTGCAGCAAAAAACTAGTATTTTAATCCTACTTTTCATAAAAAATCACTCTTTTATATTCTAAACTGATTTTTTAAAAGTCGATCTGCAATGTGTCTATTTTTAAGAAGTAATTTCAAATGTTTACTATTACTATTGCTAACATGGTTTGGATGCTTTGCTTCTGGATAAATGTATGTCTGCATTTTACCATAATTTTTTAAAGAGAAATTGGAATGAATTCTATTAAAATCATGATAAAGTTTAATTCATTCCTGAAAATCTCCTTTCTTTACTTTTTTAAAATAATCATTTACTTAAAGAATAGCTTTTACATTTACAGAAAACTGCAAAGATAATAATTCTCTTTTACTCCCAAATCGTTTCCTTTATTGTTAATATCTTACATTAGTATGGTACTTTTGTTACACCAATGAACTGATTTTGATATGTGATTAACTCAACCCCAGAGTTTATTCAGATTTCCTTAACTTTTAGTAGTATTCTTTTTCTATTCTGGGGTCTCACTCAAGATATCACATTCCATGTAGTCATTATGTTTCCTTGGTCTCCTTTCAGAATTCAGTTTTAAAGACTTTGTTTTCAATGATCTTGACCATACTGAGGAGTTATTAGTCAAGTATTGTGTAGACTGTTCTTCAACTTAGGTTTGTCTGATGTTTCCTTTATGGTTAGACTGAAGTATGGACCACTGATGATGTTAACCTTGATTATCCAGCTGAGGGGTTTGTCAGGTAACTATGATGCTATCTACTATTACTTTTTTTTTCTTCCCTTATTCAACTGATAATAGAAAGCAAGATCCGGACACTGGGTGTGCTTATGGTTATGTCTATTTGTTACTTTATATGTGTATCTCAATCTACATTAAATTAAAATGACTTCGAACTAAGGTATCAACCCCTATTCATTACCACGTGGTTGTTTCTAGCCTTCTAGCATGGTATACATACAACCTCCCACATCACCAGTGAGAACTCCGACTCCCACCATCCTGGATACATTTACTTTGCTTACTCAGACTCAGTACACATGTAACTTGTTTATCTAAACCTCATGAAAAGCAATATTACCACTAGAGTTCAGTGTTTTCGTCCTTAGAGTATCCACTTTTTTCCAAAATTACTTAGGTAAATTCTCCCCAACCCTAATAAGGGAGGTTACCTTCAATTCTTTTGTCCCTTTCTAAACTATCCCTAAGGTCATCCAATTCCCTATTTCATTTTGTTTTATTCAAGTATGCTTAAGGTTCATTATTTGTGCTATAACTTTCTATGGGTTTCAACAAAAATAGTGCCATAAATCCACAACTGCTATATCATACAGGACTGTTTCATCACGTCAGAAATTTCCCTGTGCTTCATCTTTTCAACCTTCTCCCCTCACCAAGCTCCTGGCAACAACTGGTTTGTTTTCCATCTCTACAGTTTTGCTTTTCCCAGACAATCACACAAACAGTCTTACAGTGTGTGGCTGTTGCAGACTGACTTGCTTCCCTTGCAATTAAGACACACTCTAGGTTGATGTATAAAATAATATTTCATTCATTATCTCTAAATGGTATTTCATTGTATGACATGTCATCATTTGTGTCATTCACCTGTTGGAGGACACCTTGGTTACTTTGTTGACAATCAAGAATATAAATATGTTACTTTCACATGTAGATTTTCAAATCAGTTGGATAAATATCTAGGTTTACCACTAATTTATTGTAGAACAAGTTTATGCTTATCTTTGTAATAAACTACCATGTTACCTACCATAGTAACTACAATTTTTTTCATTCCTACCAGCATTGAATGAGAATTCCTTATACTCCCTAATCTTGCAAGCAATTGATATTTTTACTTTTAAAAAAATTATGTTAGCCATTCTAGTAGATGTATGGTAATATCTTTTTTTTAATTTATATTTCCCTAATAACAAATACTGTTGAGTATTTTTTTCAAAAATGTCTTTGTCATCTCTGTATCTTCATAGATATGTTTCAGTTCAGATCTTTTGCCCTTATTTTAATTTAAGCTTTTGTTTCTTATTGTTGAAATTTAAGTTCTTTGTGTGTGTGGATTTGTGTGTGTGTGTGTGTGTGTATATATATACACACACACTTTTTTTTTTTAATTTGCTAAAGGTTGCATGCACTCACCACAGAAAGACTGAGAGAACCCACCCCCCATGTAGGAGAGTCATGCTGCAATCTTTTCTTCCCTAATTCTCCTCTTAGGAGTGTGCACACACACACACACACACACACACACACACTCTCTCTCTCTCTCTCTCTTCCAGTATGATTCTCGTTACTGGTTCCAGGACTTGAACCATGTTGACAGCCATGTAGATTCCAGCCACCTTAACCACCAAATGGCCCTTTATAGTCTTGATACAAACAATGTATAAGACATGCGGTTTACAAATGTTTTCTCCCAGTTTGTGGTATGCTTTCATTTTTCTTTTTCTTTTTTTTTTAGAGGTTTTCGCTATAGGGTGCGTGCGCTCGCCAGACAGACAGACAGAGACATAGAGACAGAAAGCGAGAAATCACCCCCCAAAGGGGATGGTCACGCCGCAATCCCTTCTCCTCCATTCTCCTCTCGGGATCTTGGGCACGCACGCACACGTGCCCAGCGTGAGTTTTAAGCCACCGGATCGGGGACGCGAACCGCGGTCAACTACGTGGGAGTCCAGCGACATAGCCATTACGCTAACTGCTGGTTCCCTGTTTTCATTTTTCTTAATGTCTTTCACACAGTAAAGTTTTTAATATTAATAAAGTATAATTCATCAAAATTGTCTTTCAAGGCCGACAATTTTTATTATTTTACTTAAAATCTTATAACCAAACCCATGTTTACAAGCATGTATTTTTATCTATAAGTGTTAGATTTTTACATTTTAATTTTTTTTTCATTAGAGAAATTTTTGCTATAGGGCACATGCACCCACCAGAGGGACAGAAAGAGAAAGAGACAGAAAGTGAGAAATCAATCCTCCGGAGGATGGCCACATTCCAATCCCTTTTCCTCCATTATCCTCTCTGGATTTGAGGCATGCACGCACATGCCCCCAGTGTGAGTTTTAAGCCACTGGGTCTGGGATTCAAAAAGCTCTTGAGCATGTTGGAGTCCAGTGACGTAAACAACATGTCTTCTGCTGGTCCCAAGTTTTACATTTTAATTACGAGCTTATTTTGAGTGGGTTGTAAAGTCTGTGTATAAGATATTCAATTATATCAGCACAATGTAGAAAATACTACTCTTTTTCAGTTAAAATGCTCTTATAAAAATCAGCTGAGTATATTTGTATTTTTCTATTTCTAGACTACTAATCTATTGATCAGTGTCTCTATTATTTTGCCAATACCACGCTATATTGATTACAGTAGCTTTATATTTATCTCATATGGGTCTTCCAGCCATTATTACTTCAAATATTTCTTCTCGCTTATTCTCTATTTTGTTCTTTTTTTTCAATTATGAACATATTATAACTTTTGATATCATTGTAAAGTTCTTGATTTTTTTCCCATATATATTTTACTTTGCATATATATTTTCCTTTTTTAAGTGTCAGGCTACTAATCATTCAAATGTCCATGGGTTGGAACACTGAGAGTAGACATAGACTCTCTGCTCCCTGCCCACTACCGACACAACTATGACATAGCAGTCACATCTACGATGCCTCATCATCTTGGTGATTAATGAAGATCTGTTGGGTTCAAGAGTTCTGGCAATTCTGAGTATAACCTTGTATACCATGGCCTAATTAACTTTTTTTTTTAAATTTCACTGTTTCATTTGTCTAGTATTTTGGCTAGGTTTGAACTCTAGATTTTAAAAGAATTTTCCAAAATATTAGTCTGCTGATTTCTAGCCTAATTTGTTGATTTTAAGAAATTTGCACTTAAACTAAAATTTATGTTTAGTTAATATTGTATATTACTTTATAAAGCTCTGGAAACATTTTCTGAAAGATTTCTCTACTTTAAATTTCTAAATGTTAAACATAATTATATAAATCTGCATTTTTTAAAGAAATTAATTCAACTTACAATAGATCTTTCCATTTGGAAAATTTACATATATTTTTTTTTTCTTTTTTTTTTAAGAAATGTCTCTTGTAGTTCTTTGTTATTTCTTCTCCTCTACTCTTTTACTCCTAACTTTCTGGAGGCTCACATAAAGTATAGAAAGAAATCTGAAAACTATCTTCTTTTTTTTTAATCCTTCAGTTGCATGATACTCTAATACACAGCAATATTTTATGGTTCCTTGTGTATTGATGACTTGGGCAAATGTTCAATTGTCCTGTTTCCTATTTTGTGATTGGATAGTTCGTATTCTAGTTTCTGAAACAGGTAGGTATCATGCCCCTAACTGGAGAATGAAAGGGTAAGCCTGTAATCTATTCCTGTCATTTGTCCCTGTGTTCAGATACCACTGTTATTCTAGTTCACATGTATTATATGCACATTTCACAGTTGTGAATTAAAATAATACAGACACGTATAAATATTGAAGTTAATGTATATTTTTAAACATTCACTCCCATAATTTTCTCCACATTATTTAATGTTTTCCTATTTATTATTTTTTTAAATATATATTAGCAGGTACTCTAATAAGAGTGAAAGGGAATATGAGAAGACTTCAGAAAGATTATAGAAAAAATGGAGTTAATGTACAAGCTTTTCTGGTGCAAAAGAATTTTGAAATCCATGCATTTTTTTTGTTTTGGTGCAAAAGAATTTTGAAATCTATGCATTTTTTTATAATAGATATTTTTCTTGAAGTCTTTGAAGTCCCTCATGTATCAGGCATCTAACTTTGCCAATTATTTACACTTTCATTAAGACTTGTTTGTAGAATTATCAACAAGAAAACTCTGAATTTTTGTTCTAGAAAATGGTAATTTGTCCCACAAGCATTATTTTAATCTAAAAACAAAAGCAAATACTCTGACAAAAAGTAAAGAGTTTGAAGAATATTGTGACATTTCTTAACCAGTTTTCATTGTGGAATATACTGAAGTGGAAATATTACCTTAGAAAGACAGCATTGTTTCATAAATGAAAGCTCAAGAAGAGCTATATCATTTAAAGAATTGTAACTATTACTCTTAAAACAATGAAACTTTGGATTAAATTTTTTCTGGCATTGTGGCAGAGAAAGCATTGCTGTGAGATTGCTGCTGGTAATAGATGACCGTTATTAAAGGGGAAAAGGTCAGAATGTCAAGAATAAGTTAAATGATGCGGCAATATTTAGGGACTTTGGAAAGAAGTACCTAGGTTTTTTGTTCCCGCTAGGTAATGTCAATTTACTATATAAAGATGCCCATAGCTCATCTCTGAAGTGTAAATAATGTCAGGTTAAATGGATAATCTTTAAAGTATCCAGAAGTATTTGCCCACAAGTTTTTTGTTTGTTTGTTTTTGGTTTTTTTGAGAGGTTTTTACTATAAGGTGTGTGCGCTCACCAGAAAGATAGAGACAGAGAGACAGAAAGCAAGAAATCACCCCCGAGGGGGGATGGCCACCTGCAATCCCTTCTCCTCCATTCTCTTCTAAATATGCCTACATATATCACATTATAGCTAAATATGCCTACATATATCACATTATATCACATTATAGCTGACAGATGCTGGTATCACATTATAGCTAAATATGCCTACATATATCACATTATATCACATTATAGCTGACAGATGCTGGAAAAGTGGTGGCAAGTGCTGAAAGGAAGAGGGGAGGGAGCAGCAGGTCTTGTATGACCATCTATCAGAACTAACTCTTTGAAGAGTTAGAATCATTCAATCTTTCGCAAGATAGCATTAATCCTTCATGAGGCCAGCACCTCCATGATCTAATCATCACCTTCTAGCATCAGATTCCAAAACATAAACCTGTTGGACAAACTATTGTCCAAACCATAACAATTACAACCTATTTCTGGATCTTTTTTATGACCATTTGTGGACCTATTTGTGTCACTTCTCTTACTCAGTCTGATGAACTTTTGAAATAAGTATACTATTATTTTACAATAAATTTGAGAAGGTTTTAGCCATTATTTCAGTCTGTTTCTTTGTATGCCTCATACTTTGTTGTGGTTATAGCAGCTAGAAATTGGACACTTTAGATAATACATTGTGGCAAAACTGGTTATTGGTGCCCAGCCCCATGGGGAGTTTTACTGACCTTTGCTTGTTTATTAAAATGTGTGACTGAATGTATAAATATACACATCCACAATACGTACACTCCAAGTTTTAGCCTATGCTGTCTTCTGGTAGGCACAGCTTTGGGTATGCCCTCAGTCACCCTGAAATGACAGTGGTTTTGGTAGGGCTCCTTTCCTCTTTCCATGACGATGCTCAGCTGTTAAACTCCATTAATTACCACTTATTGCTTTGTTATTTTCAATAATGGCCTTAGACTCTATAAAGCTTATAGAGTCTAATCCAACTTGGTTGGTTCTTAAAGAATCTTTGAGAATCCCATGAAATTCCAAATTCTTTGATGGGAAAGTTTTTGAAGGCTGTGTTTGATCTTTGTTCTGACCCTAAGAAGGCTCTTCCCAGCTCTCCTATTTCCCAGTTCTCTCCTGAAAACTAGACAACTTATAATTTAGCCCATAACTTAAGTATCTTCCCAATTACTTTTCACCGCAATCTGCCCTGTTCTTGATAGCACTACTAAGTTTGAATTTCTTCGTACTCTGATGCAAATGAAGTCAATTCCTTCTGTAGGACATTTTAGAATTCCATTTTTATAACTTGCTTCTCTCTCCAAACAAGCAAAATCTCTAAACTAGAGTCCTAGGGCTGGAGCTAGGACATTGACAAGCTGTTCGGTGAGTGGCACCTCTGCCAGGAGCCTAATGTTTGGTATGGGGAGAGAAACTGACTGCTGTTCTCAGAATGTCCCTCCTGGCATGGAACCACAGCCTCCCAAGCCAGGTCAAGGGTAATCGTGGCCCTTATACTCTCAGTGCACCACATAAAAGGAAGCATCTTCATCCTGAGTGATGGCTGGATGGAAGAGGGGAACTCATTCTCAACTGAGTTCATCTAAGACACAACCTCAGCAGCAAGTAGTGGGACAAGATGAGACAAAAAGTCTATGAAAAAAGCTTTCCAATTGGTGACTAAAGAGAGTTTTGATTTTAGTTATAGTAGACCAGAGTCTTTGCCATGCTGAGCTACATGTAGAAAAGGGATTGATATTGACTTAAATACCACAGACTCTCAACTCTCTTATTGAATTTTCACAGACTTCTTACATAGATATATTTTTATTTGTTGTCAGTCTTTAGAAGCATACACATAAACTTTAATTTTTCTTATTTTCCACTAGTTTCACTAGAGAGAGGGCCAACAATCTCTTCATACTGTCATCCCTGAAGTCATTCTTTCTACATTAATTATTATTAATCTTGGCCCTGATTGGTAGTCTTTTTTTTTTTTGGAGAGGTTTTTTGCTATAGGGCACGTGCGCTCGCCAGACAGACAGAGACATAGAGACAGAAAGCAAGAAATCACCCCCCCTCAGGGGGGATGGTCACGCCGCAATCCCTTCTCCTCCATTCTCCTCTCGGGATCTTGGGAACGCACGCACACACGCCCGGCGTGAGTTTTAAGCCACCGGGTCCAGGACGGGAACCGCGTTCGACTACGTGGGAGTACAGCAACATAGCCGTTACGCTAACTGCTGGTTCCCCCTGATTGGTAGTCTTGATTGACATCTATGAGATTTTACATATCAAATAAGATATTCAAATTTGATTAGGGATTTGATTCTCATACTATACATTACACAATTACTTGTAGGGTATAAGGCAAATAATGTGATATGTGGAATGGCTGTTCCTGTCTATAGATTTCCAGATGTACCTGATGATAGTGACCTAATTACTACAGAACTCGGATTCTTTAGTTAGATGCTATAATTACCACCACGAACTAGATAAAGGCCACAGTTAAAGACACATACATTAAAGAATTACTTTATAGCACTTTAAATTGGGCTAAAAAGAGACTACCTACTAGTACTTTCCTACTCTACTCAAACCTGGTTTTTACATTTCAATGTTTTCAATTGTTTCTTCTAATTGAATAGTTTGTTGTTTCATTCCCCAATGGATGAGAGAAAGTGCATATTACACAATGCAAAATATTATATGTAAATAAAATATGCTCATAACATAGCATGTTCTTCATACATTGAAGTTTAGTTTTAATGAAATATTTTATTTATTTAATTTATTCATTATTATTATTATCACTTTAATTCTCCAGAGAGAGATGGAGTGGGATGAGAAAGAAAGCAAGCCACCAGGTCCAGGACTCAAATCAAATCACAGTTGACCATGTGGGAGTCCAGAGCATTTTTTTTTTTTTTTGAGAGATTTTTGCTATAGGGCATATGTGCTCAGGAAAAAGACAAAGAGACACCGAAAGAGAGAAATAACCCCCTAGGAGGGATGGTAACACTGCAACCCTTTCTTCTCTATTCTTCTCTTGGGATCTTGGGCATGCACGCACATACACCTGGCGTGTGTTTAAAGTCACTGGTTAAGGACTCGAACTACGTGGGAGTCCAGCGACATAACCATTACACCATCTGCTGGTCCCAGGAGTCCAGCATCTTAACCAACATGCTACCTGCCACCTTTAATGAAATAATTTTAAATTGTAGTTTTTTAATTCATTCAGCAAATATTTAATAATTCCTCCTAAGCATGAGATATTGTCTAAAACTTGGACAAAATTGACCTACTACCTTCTCTCATAGAAATTATACTCAAACAAGTCACAACCACCACATAGAGAATCTTTTCTGTTTAAATTAAAATAGATATTAATTATTGTTTTTGTGGTTAAAACTGATAAATTAGATCTAGCAAGTAGTATGCTGGTTAAGATGCTAGACTCCAACTATGATTTGAGTACCAGACACAGGGATTGAAAATCACACCAAGTACATGTGCATGTGCGCCCAAAATCCCGAGAGAAAAATGGAGGAGGAGGGATCATGGCATGGCCATCCCTGCTGTACGGGAGGTTTCTCATGTTCCCTCCTGTCTTTCTCTGTTTCTCTCCGGCAAGTGCATTTGCCCTATGGCAACACCCACCCCACTCCCAAGAAAAATAGTATTTTATGCATTTTATTTTTTTTTTAGGAGAGTTTTGCTATAGGGCATGTACACGAGACAGTGAGACAGAAAGGAGAAATCACCCCCCAAGGGAGCATGGCCACACTGCAATCCCTTCTCCTCCATTCTCCTATCAGGATCCTGGGCATGCACGCACACACGCCCTGTGTGAGTTTTAAGCTACAGGTCCAGGATTCAAACTGCGGTCAACTACTTGGGAGTCCAGTGACGTAAACATTATGTCATTCACTGGTCTCATTTTATGCATTTTATAAAATTTTTATTTTTAAGTTATTCGCACGAAGGAACAATAGTTTCAGTTTTATCAACTGATAAAATACAGTTAAACATTAAAACTATAAGAGTCAAGAAATAAAATTTATTTTTCTTAATTATTCTTCCTTCTGTTTAATTCTAAAAGTAGCAACAAAATTAAACTCTTAATAAGGTAAAGAATTAGGAAACAAGCCCATGTTCATTTTTATTGTGGTCAATTTCTAAGGTTTTCTTTAGCTATTAATATTAAAAATAAAATCCTACAAACACTCTCAATTTCATAAAATATGTACATAATGGAATGAGTCATTAAGTTAGGATTAAGGCAAATATTATAAATTGAACTTAGGTGATTACTATAATATAAGCTATAGAATTTTTGATCTGTTATTTATATTTGCCAATAATATTTAAACTTTTAAAAAATATTTTACTTCATATAATAAGAAGCAAATCAAATAACTTTTTGGCAATAGAAGGCTATTAGATACGAATCCAGGAGAAATGACTCCTTCCACTTACATTGTATCTTTGGTAAAATAAAATTTTCGAAACTTTATTTTGTCCACTGTAAAACAATCTATGGTAATTTGATGAGTAAACCAGACGATTAATAATTTTTATAATAAAATCATATGTAAATAAATTATATTTTATTAATCATGTTTATTAGCATAGGTATTTAATTAATTTCATTAATATTTATTGTATTTTCACTCTCTCTTTCTCTCTCTTTTTTTTTTTTTTTTTTTTTTAATTTGCCAGAGGGCCCATGAACTTGCCAGGGAGACAGAGAGAAAGAGAGGGGAATGTGAGATAGTATATATACCCCATAAGGGATGGTCCCTCTACAATCCCTTCTCCTCTATTTCCTCCTCTGTTTGGGATTTAGGGTATGCAAACGTGTACCTGCCATGTTCCTCAAGCCTCTGGTTATAGGATCTGAACCCCACAGTCAGCCATGTGGGATCCAGCCACCTTAACCAGCACACCACTGGCTGGCCTATATTTATTGCATTTTCTACTACAGTATACAACCCTTCTCACCAGGTTTTTGAAGGAAAAAAGTAATCATATTGTCCTAGAGTAAGAAAAGCCCAAAACCGGTTTGGAATATACTGACCTGGAGGTGGTTTCAATACAAGATAAAGAGCAACAGGTAAAACTGTTAAGTTTGAGTTAAGTTTCAGTTCTATTACTTAGTAGCTAGGTAATCATGGTTCAGGGGTTAACCTGTCACTGCCTGCCATCTAACCTATCTGGCTCTACCATATGTTCACACAAGGTAATCACAGAGTAGAGAGAAAATCAATTTATCATTGACTGGGCCATATGTTGAATTTAGTACATAACATCGGATGAAAATGAAAAGTTGTCATGTGTATTTTCTAACAACCCCATGATTTACAAATATAGCATTTTTATGAACAATCTAAAATATATTCAGTCTAGAGATAAGCAACAATTTATTTATTTATTTATTTATTTTTAAGCTTTTTGTTACAAGGCATGTGTGCTCACCAGAGAGAAACAGAAAGAGAAAGTGAGAAATCATGCCCCCCCTCCCACCCCTGGAATGGCCATCCTGCAGTCCCTCCTCCTCTACTTTCCTCCTAAAATTTTAGACACACATGCACGTGCACCTGGTGTGTTTTTCAAGCTGCCAAGTCCTAGACTCAACTTCTGGAGTCAGCTATGTGGGCCCCACCATACCACCTACTAGCCCAACAGTATTTCAGTTTTCAGGAGAGGGATCTAAATATTGTGCCTAGGAATTGAAGTAAAGGGGAAAAAAATAACATAAAAGAGAAATAAAGCAATAAATAGATCTTAATAAAACTTAAAACATGAGAAAATCAAAAAAAGTAGAAGTCTTATGATATTTATTCCTAATAAAATTAAATTGATTTGAAAAATAACAGCCTATGTAGAATCTGACTGATGTTCTGCTCCTTCTGTTGAGAGAGATACTTTTTCCAACAGGACAAGCAGTTGTTCTGGGGTCCTGGGTATCACTTACTATGGCCCAATGGACAGAATCAAGATTGCAGAGAAATATTAACTTCAAGAATTTCCAGAAGTAGAGGGAATGATAATAACTAGAAGAAAAAGAAAATTAATTGCCAAACTTCTTACTTTTTATTTTATAAAATAATAATCACCATCCTATTATTAAAATATGTTGAACATAGTCACTAATGATTGTATAACATAGGAAAAATGTATCTGCAGGTTAATTTTTTTCAGAGTGTACACTTTTTATTTCAATATGTAAAAAATATTAATGTGCACAGTTTTGAGAAAATTGAAATGCTTTAATACATTAAAGCATTAATATTATTAATATTCTTCTAGATTACCAGTCAAAAGACAGCAGCATCAATTCACTCTCAAAAATTATGAGATGGATACATATAGTGTCTTGTCAAGTGAGAAAAGCCTTGAATTATTACAAAGATTGGTTCACTGAGTAAGAGCTGATGATAACGTGGATTCACTTGTTATCTCAGCATGTCTTTGGTAGCACTCTATCTTTAAAATTCAAGTTAATCCATACAGGCTTTAGGATACTCTTGAAATACATTGCTGTTAAAAATGATCTCTGAAGTATCTGAGTTAAAGCAATATTTAAAAATGCTTGGCTCCTTCACTGCATGAAGATCCTGCTGAGGTGCCTGCCTCTGTTTCTCCCTCTCATGGAAGAGATCAATAGGCATATAAACAAATACCAAAAAAAATGGTGCATTGGTAACGGGCATAGTTTGTCTTCTAATGATGTGGTTAGAAATTTGTGACTAAGAGATATGATCTTAGGGTCTAGAAAATGCTTATTTTAAACCTCATTGTCTCTTACATGATGAAAGAACTACAAAGTTTTATTTTAATCATTCCCTGATGACCTTATTGGCTCTTACACAATAAAAGAATAACAGTTATGTTTTAATCATTCACTGATATAAAATTACTATTGTTTTATGAATTCCAAGTATAGGAAAACATATGAAAAAGAGTGAAAATTTTTCAAGTATTATATTCTGTATCTCACACTTATACATCATACATAAGAAGACTACTCCATCTTTAGCTACTATTTTGCATGAGAAGCCATTCCATGACTTTTTTGCATGTACCAACTGTGTGTTAGAATACCAAAACGAGATAAGAAGAGATTTTAGAATCCATTAACATAAGTCCAAACCCAAATTTGATTTTCTAATTCCAATAATTTGGATAAATAATCCAAACTTAAGTTAGCTTTTTTTTTAGACTAAACAAATAATATTCACCTTTGTTTTTAGATGTTGCTAAATTGAAGCAAGAAAAACTTTATCCATATTTTCTCCACTAAAGGGAATATGCACTTGCCAGAGAAAGACAGAAAAAGTACTCCACAGGACAGATAGCTAGTGCTTTCTCCCATGCCACATTCTCTTCTGCTTCATCCTCCTCTAGGGGTTTTGGGCACACACACACACACACACACACACACACACACAGCTGGCATGTTTTTCAAACCACTGGGTCCAGGACTCAATCCACATAGCCAGCCATGTGATATTCAGCTACTTTAACCACTATACTACTGACTGGCCCTTCCATATTTTTTTAAAATATTTTGAACATCGTCAGTAACATTTTTGATAAATGTACCTCATTTTATATTCTATCCTTATTTTACATCATGCAGGATTAAATTGACAACACAGTCAAATACTATTTAGTCATCTAATAGTATTTGATTTTATCTGAATGTGACTATATATGTGTTAAATAATAAAAATAAACTTTAAAATCTCCGTATCAACAGATAGCTCTAAATATCCATTTAATAACATATTCAAAATCTCACAGTTTTAAGTTAAGTACATTTACCTTGCTTTATCAACTCTTGCTGTTTCCAGAAAAACAGCAGCTGGCACAGAGGAGTAGAATGTTTATAACTTCGATATTTCAGCTGTGCTTGTCAGGTAGATGATGGAAATGTCATTTTTCAAAGAAGCACCTGCAGCATTTAGGTTCCAACAGGTTTGCAGAATATAACATTTGAGCTTCTGAAAATGTTTTAGTTCATGATGTTTCTATATAAATCATAACTATTCCAGCCTTTCAAAAACACTTAATTACTCTAGGTCTATTTAGAAGTGATTTTTAAAATATACTGTGACTTGAGGTAACTTAGAATCATAATGGTCTATGGGACTTGGGAAGCCACACTGAGGAAAATTCATATGCTAATTTGCCTTGGGTAAATTCTGGAATCTGGAGGCAGATTCTGCCGAGCCACTTTTGTTCTCATACAGCACCTCTATTCTAGGCGTTCATTTCTCTTTGGCTGTAAAGTTTTGATGTTAGTAGGTTTCATTCTCAGTGGTAAATCACACTTGGATAATGGGCTCATCACTGCCTCCCCTCTACTAACCAACAAATACCAAAACTTGCTGACTTTTGACACCAGAAATACGTTGTGCTTGATGTATTTCTGCCAGAGGTAGATGAAAGTGCTGATGCTCTGCTGGTTTAAAAACCCAACCAAGTGCTTATTAATGTGGTCATTGTAATTTCTTCCTGTCAATGCATTTAGCAATTTTGTCATTTCCCAAATATGGCCAACAAATATGTCAAGTGAAAGAGAGATGGCCTGTAGTAAATAAAGAAGTTTCTCAAGTTAAAGTTTCAGGATTCTATGTGCAGTCTAAGAAGACATGGTAGTTTTAAGAAAACAAAATGATGTTCTTTTAAAACATTACATCGTTAGTTTCGTATAAAGGAATGAGGCAAGACGAATGGAGAGATTTCATGGAACAGGGTAGCACTTGAACATGAAGGAAAAACAAACAACAAAAACACTCAAATCCTATAAACTTATTACCAAGATACATTTAGTCAGAAGAGCCTAATCATTTGGCTATTATAAGTTGTGGCTGTTTGTTTTGTTTTGTTTTGTTAATTATTTACTTCACTTTATTTATTTATTCATTCATTCATTTTTAATTTGAACAGAGAGACACACAGAGAGAGAGAGAGAGAGAGAAAGAAGTTGAGAAAGCAAGCCACCAGGTCCAGGACTTCAACTGTGGTCAGCCATGAGGGAGCATCCAGCGCCTTAACCACCACACCACCCGCTGGTCCCACCTGTGGTTGTTTTCAATGAGAACTTACCTGCTAAGGGCAAATCATCAGTTTTCAGTAATTCAGTGGAGCTTATTGAACAATTGCTGTGTGTAAGACAGTATCAGGGTATTGAATAAGAAGGAATAATTAAAAGGAATATAGAATCAATGTATAATAACCCCAAAAGCCTACTTCTGAACCTAAACCATATCAACAATCTTCATGAAAAACAGTTGGTCTAAACTTAAAATGGTGCTCAAATCTTAACTTCTGTGTTGGCTTAACAATTCTGTGGGTTCTGCTGGCAGAAAGAAAGAAAGAAAGGAAGGAAGAAAGAAAGAAGGAAGGAAGGAAGGAAGGAAGGAAGGAAGGAAGGAAGGAAGGAAGGAAGGAAAGAAAGAAGAAAGAGAGAGAGAGAAAGAAAGAAAAAGAAAAAGAAAAAGAAAAAGAAAAAAAAGAAAAAGAAAAAAGAAAAAGAAGAAAAAGAAAAAGAGAAAGAAAAAGAGAAGAAAGAAAGAAAGAAAGAAAGAAAGAAAGAAAGAAAGAAAGAAAGAAAAGAAAAGAAAAGAAAAGAAAAGAAAAGAAAAGAAAAGAAAAGAAAAGAAAAGAAAAGAAAAGAAAAGAAAAGAAAAGAAAAGACAAATAAACTTACACAAAAGTATTCTGGGAATTAATTCCAAAATTTAAAATGCTTGCAAAATAAATGGACATAATGATATTTTTTAAAAGTTTTTGCTCGATGTATGTGTGCTCTTCAAAGAGAGAGAGAGAAAGGGAGAGAGCGCCCCCTGTGGGGCATGGTCACCCTACAGTCTCTTCTCTATTTCTCCTGTCAGGATAACAGGCATGCACGTACATGCACCCAGCATGTGGGTCAAGCTGCTGTGTCCAGTGCTTAGCTGACCACGTATGATCAAGCCACCTTAACCTCTACACCACTGACTAGCTCAGTAATAAATATTTTAAATGTATATACACTATGACTAAGTATTTCCAGCTGTGGAACCCATACCAACAGATATATTGCAGTATAGCATCTTTTTCAGCAAAGAAAAATAATAGCTGATTTTTGTATCTAAAAATGTAATCACTATACATTTAAAACATTATATTGCTAAACAAAATTAGTTATCACTATTTCTGCTGAACTGAAATCCTGTTCATGATATTTTGTTGTTATAACAAAAAGATGCAAAGAAATGCATACCGTTTAAGCTTATTATTATAAAAATAAAGCTGTAATGAGCAAAACGTGTATATGCGTGCATCTATAAATACGCCACATATGTAAAATCATGAGAAATATAATTAAATACAACAGATTGATAGGTATAAAATAATAGGATTGTAGGAACAGCAAATAACCAGATGATTAATATATTTGTTATGTATTTGGGGTTTTTTAATGTCCTTGTAACAAACACTACTTTTTTAGCTTAAAAAATTGAAGAAATGTATGATATTTTAAAAAGACATGGTTTAATCTTTTTACTCCATGAATATCACAAGCCAAACATTTACCAGCTGAAATATTTCAAAATTTTAAGTATTGTGCATGTATTTCTTTACTAGATAAATATTTATTATGCTCTTATTATGAATCAGACACTAGTGAAGTGCTTAGAGACATGGAGAACCACATCAGAGACAGCCGCCCGCCTCACTGTACCTTATATTCTAGACACGAGATAACATAACCAAAAGAGCATAATGCTACGTAAATTTTGTAGTATCTTAGAAGGTGATAATTGTTACTGAACAAACACAGACTAGAAAAGGGAAAGAATCAAGAGTTTTACAGTTTTAGTTTTTAAACTATTTCTTTTATTTTCTTTTGAATGTTTTACATTTTGGGGGGGCAGTCTCTGCATTGTTCAATCTGGCCTCGAATGTACAGTCCTCCTGCCTGTTCCTTCTGGGATCACTTTGGATAGTCAAAGTAAGTCTCACGAGGAAATCTCAGGGTTAGTCTTTGAAAATGTCTGGTTAGATAAATTGTGTATTATGAGTGATGATACCTAAACCTCTGAAGAAAAAGTATTTTTAAAGCAATACAAGTAGCCATTTGTTTATTTTAGAAAATGCCTTGATTTATGGGACGACTTCATGGTGCAGCAGTAATGCAACTGGACCCACATGCATAGGTCTCAAGATCACTTCCCAGGGGCCACTGTGGATCTGCCAGGTGTTCCACATGTTTGTGATTCAGGCTGGTTAAGGCTGGGGTAGAGTGGCATGAAGTCTCTTTTGGGGATGTGTGTGTGTCTCTCTCTCTTTGCTGTCTCATGGGACGAACAAACTTTTCATAACTGCTTTGACTCGCTTACTGTGAAGGAGATCTATTTTTATTCTTTTTTTTTTTTCTTGAGAAATTTTTGTGCTATAGAGTGAATGCACTTGCCAGAGAGATAGAAAGAGACAGAGAGACAGAAAGCAAAAAATCACCCCCCTGAGAGGCTGGCCATGCCGCAATCCTTTCTCCTCCATGCTCCTCTCAGGATCTTGGGCACACACACACATGCGTCTGGCATGAGTTTTAAGCCACTGGGTCCAGACTCAAACCGCGGTCAGCTACGTGTGAGTTCAGTGACGTAACCATTGCACCATCTGCTGGTCCCCTCTTTTTATTCTTTGTAAGCTCTCTTTGCTTTCTAAAAGTAGTTTAGTATGTACCAAGAAATGAAGATGATTTAAGAGATGCATAGTCTTACAGGTTTATCTGAATTTTAAATGCATAGGTAAATATTTTTCACAAAATGGACAAGATTATTAAACAAAAATATGTAATGTTAGCTTAATACCATAATGTCTGCAATTACATATTGGGAAAGTGTAATAAAGATGCTCCCACCAAAAAAAGATGAATCTCTATTTTAGTACTATGCAATTTTGAAAAAAAGGTAGAATTTACAGTAAAAGAATTCAAGAATTATTATTAATTAATGAAAAACACAATATGAAATCTACCAGTTAAAATGCATATTTATTCAGTAATTAGATATACACAATGAAGCATGATGCAGAAGTAAATTATTCACATACTTATGAACTCACGCCAACAATGTACTTTTAATAAACTGCTATATTGTAAATGTTTTTTCAATAGAATACTGAAAGGAGATCCAGTATCAGTATGAATTAAGGATAATTTTGTTCTTTATAACAATAGGCAATTGGGGCCAGCAGGTGACATAGTGGTTAAGGTGCTGGATTCCCACATAGCCAACCGTGGTTCTAGTCCTAGACTTGGTAGCTAGCTTTGTCACTTTCTCTCTGTCTTATTCTGGTAAACACGCATGCCCTATAGCAAATCAAACACTACTAATACTAATAAATAAAATTAAATAAATAGTTCTTAAAATTAATTATTTGTAAAATTAATTAATTATAAAATAATTAATTATACAATTAATTAATTAATTTTATTAATTGCCTAGAGGCTAGCATGTGGCATAGTGGTTAAGGCATTGGACTCCTACATGGCCAACTGCAGTTTGAGTCCCAGATCCAGTGGTTTAAAATTCATGCCAGGCACATGTGAATGCATGTCCAAAATAGACAGACAATATCTGTCTCTCTCTCTCTCTCTCTCTCTCTCTCTCTCTCTGGTGAGTACATATGTCCTATGACAAAAACCTAAAACAAGTAAAGTAAATTAAAAATAGAAGACACCTAAAAAATAACTTCTGAAATATTTTAAAATTTTTAAAAAGCCATTATTTTCAATGTTTAATCAATAGTGTTTTCTCATAAGGCTCGTTATTGTTAAAAAATTATAAAGATGAACATAGGTGCTTGATTATTTGTGCACATATATAAATAAATACATAACTGTGTGTATGCATATATGTTTCTGCATCCAGCTCTTTTATTATCATAACTAATAGATTTATAAGTATTCCATTATTAACATTATTTGAGATCATTTTTCCTAATCTGTTGCAACATTCGAAGTTAATGTGACCATATTGAATCCGTGCATCGGTTCTTTTTTCCTTTTCTTAGAGAGTTTTTCCTTAGAGCACATGTACTCACTGGAGAGAGACAAAGAGAGACAGAGATAGTGAGAGGGAAACTGTGAAATCCTTCCTCCCCATGGGGGATGGCCAGGCCAAATCCCTTCTCTTTCCAGGATCTTGACCATGCACACACACACAGGCCTGGCATGATTTTCAAGCCACTGGGTGAATCAGTCACGTGGGAGTCGAGCAATGTAACCACAATGCCATCTGCTGAACCCCATCTGTTTATTTTTGTGACAAGCATTCAAACCTTGATTCTCAGAAAGGTACATTTTTAAAAGTAAGTTAAGGGAAGAATGGAGATCTAGAGTGTGTTGAGCACAGAGTTTAGGGGGACAGCCTAAGAAGGTTCAGGAGATGGACAATGCTGACAGTTGCACAACAATGTGAAAGCACTTGATGCCACTTAAATGTACACTCAAAAATGGTTAAAATGGTAAATTGTGTTTTGTATATTTTAACACAGTTGTTTAAAATGTGATAATATCCGTGGATTGCATGTACATCTAATAAGATGAGCTAAGAATAGCCAAAAATAAAACAAGTTGGGAGCCTTGAGCAAATAATTAGTAATTCATTCAACTAGCCTCAAGGTTAATAAATTAATGTAATTTCCTTTACTTTAATTACTTTTTCCAGTTTTTACTCCCAAATCATCTTCTTATGATTTATGTTTTCTTCTTAATGTCCTTTGGTTAGATTATTCCAAATACATATACATTTAACGGTCAGGCCATAAATTAATTTTCATATTAATTTATATCACTCTTGCAACTGAAATAGTCAACACATTTTTTTCTGATATTTTTACTAGTACACTTTTTTTTGGGGGGGGGAGATGTTTTTGCTATAGGGTGCATGTGCTCACCAGAAAGAGAGAGAGACAGAGAGATAGAAAGTGAGAAATCATCCCCCTGGGGGATGGCCATGCAGCAATCCCTTCTCCTCCATTCTCCTCTCAGAATCTTGGGCACGCACATACATGCGCCTGGCGTGAGTTTAAGCCACCGGTTCCGAGACTCAAACTGCCATCGTTTACATGGGAGTTCAGCGACATAGCCATTACTCTAACTGCTGGCCCCACTAGTACACTTTTTACATCCTAATAAAGAATAAATTTTCCAAATTGCTTTTAATTATGTTATAAACAGACTTAGCAACTTCTGAATCTCTGTCAACATGAATCTAAAACCTACAGATTAAGTTAACATCAAAAGTAAAATTGGGAAATTGAAAAAATTCCCTTTGTCTAATGACACTGTTTCTATTTTTCGTTTGTTTGTTTTAGATACATAGAACATCCAAGTTTTTATACTTATCCTTTATCGAAAGGTTTTCATCGAAAGGTTTATAAATTCTGATGTTAAACATTTGAAGTTGTAATTTTATGTGCAAATTGAACACAAATGGTATAGTAAAATAAAATCTTATTTGTGAGTTAAGGGTTTATATTATTTTAATTATCAATTTTTCACTAAGGTACCTGCTAAATCTGATATTACACACATTTTTCAATATTTTCCTCCTGTGATATATTACCAGCTTAAATAATCTATTATATTTTGATTTTTTTAATAAATTGCAATTTGTGGGAACAGCAGTTAGCATAATGGCTGTGTCGCTGGACTCCCACGTAGTCGACCGCGGTTGGCGTCCCGGACCCGGTGGCTTAAAACTCACGCCAGACGCATGTGCGTGCGTGCCCAAGATCCCGAGAGGAGAATGGAGGAGAAGGGATTGCGGCATGGCCATCCCCCCTGGGGTGTGATTTCTCGCTTTCTGTCTCTCTGTTTCTGTCTGTCTGTCTGGTGAGCACACGCGCCCTATAGCCAAGAAAACCTCTCAGAAAAAAAATAAATAAAAAATAAATTGCAATTTGTTTTCATAAACTACAGTTTCTATTATTAAAGTCTGAGTTAAAATATTTGCTTTTACTGTGATTTGTAATGAAAATATGAGGTGAAACTGCTAGGAGCCTTACATTGAGGAGTAGGTGATACCAATTATCTTACATAATAAGTAATTAACACAAAGGAGAATATATACAGCAACCAAAAGTACACATTAACAAGAATGTTATTTAATGGTTATTAAAAAAAACTCCATTTTACCTTGGAGCAAATCTCAGATTTCTGTATCATACTATAAACATTTTAAATAACAAGAAATCCTACAACCCTTGTATCCTGAGCATGACCAATACTGTACAATGAGAAAGCAAGATGGCCAACAGACTGCTTAATCATTTTTATAAGTGGTTGCCACGGTGAACACCTTTCTGCCATCAGAGATCTGACACTTGTTTAGGTACCATCATAGCATCCCTACGTGAGGCTTGCTATTCCAGACCAATAAAAAGAATTCTTAACCTCTTCTCTCAGAGGAAAGATATAGTCTTAGTTACACTGCAGGCAGTTGACATTTGCAGAACAAGCATTGAAGGGCAATACCTCAAATTCTTAGTTCACAAACCTGAGGTTTTATTCTATGTTGGCAACAGTCAACTTCTAATGCCATTCTGTATTTGAAGTATTTAGATGGAAGCCTATTTCACTTACCAATAAATATGCTACAATCTCTCAAACATCTAAAAAATTATTCTGTAAAAAAATTTCCTTATTATAATATTTCAAAGAAGAAATGGTTGTATATAATTATATATACAAGTTAGGTCAATTAGAAATGATATTATTTGTATGTATTAGTTAGGTCAATTAGATGGGTCACTTGCTTGCAAGTCTTGCTCTAAGATGAACTGAAAGAAGCAGAGTATGTTTGTGAGTGGCACATTCAGAAGCCAGAACTATATTTTTACTCCTTCTGCTTTTCTCCTACACTAATTGTTGTGCTACTACTAATGCAAAATCATGTTAAGATTTTTTTCTCCTAGCTAACTGAAAAGTTGTAATCTATGACCGAGATTTCCCTAGCCCCTAGTAACCATCATTCTCTCTACCTCTGAGTTCAACTGCTTCAGCTATCATATATAAGCGAGCTGATAAGGTATTTATCTTTCTTTATCTGTCTTATTACACTTAAGACAGTGTCCTCCAGAAAAATATATGTTGCTAGACATGACACATTTTTTTTTCTTTTCCGATAGTATTTCCTGTTGTTATACATGCCACATTTTCTTTACCCAGGTACCCACTGATAAGCATTTAGGTGAGCCAATGCTTTGGCTTGCTGCAATGCACATGGGAATACAGAGATCTTTCCAATGTACTGATTTTCTTTCTGTTGACTGTGTATTCAGTAGTGGGATGTGATTAAGATAATTAACTTTTTTTTTTTTTTTTTTTTTTTTTTTTTTTAGTTATAGGGCATGTGCACTCAAATAGATAAATACAGAGACAGAGAGACAGGCAAGAGAAATCACTCCCTAGGGGATGGTCACAGCACCATCACCATCCCTTCTCCTCCATTCGCCTTTCTAGATTTTGCTCAAACACAGGTACTCAGAGTGATTTTCTATTTTTCAGATGAATTATTTATTTAATATGTTATTTTATTTATTTATTATTATCATTATTTTCTGATTTGCTATAGAGTACACATGCTCATTAGAGAGAGGCAGAGATAGACAAGGAAACTGAGAAAGCAAGCTGCCAGGTCCAGAACTTGAACCCCCCTCTCAACGCTACAGCAGTCCAACACCTTAACCATCATGCTACCTGCTGGCCTCCCTCCAAAACATGATTTTCAAGTCACTGGTTTGGGGAGTCAAATCACAGAGTCATGCTACATGGGATCCAGCCAGCTATACCTCCATTCCATCTGCTGGCCTCAAGATAATTAGCTTTTGAAAACAGCTTGGTCAGTGGTATTGTCCTAAGTTAGAATGTTCAAGATAAATATGTATCTTACATATGACAATGGGTGTATTAATGTCTACATAAATAAATAAATACTTAAAACCTTTTGTCATTGATGGCTTTTTACAAAATGGTTAAACATACATAAATAATAAGACTTTGCATTTTCACCTGTACATGATTTTTTCCTTATTTGGAATCCAAGCTTTATACTGCAAACAAAAATTATAAAATTTTAAATGAATATTAGTATAATGAATTTCTCTTCATCTCCAGAGTTTTATATTATTTCAATACTTCTATAATTGAGAAAGTATAGTGCAGAGAACATGGAAAAATGCATGTGCCAGTTAGGAAGTAGTATAAGATTCGAATGTATCTCTGTAGATTAACAACTTAACAGGATTTGTATGATTATTTTTAAATTAAGTAAACTGCTCAGAATTTAACTTGAAGGACCAGCAGTTAGTGTAATGGCTATGTCGCTGGACTCCCATGTAGTCGACTGCGGTTCGCATCCCAGACCCGGTGGCTTAAAACTCACGCCAGGCGCGTGTGCGTGTGTGCCCAAGATCCCGAGAGGAGAATGGAGGAGAAGGGATTGTGGCGTGGCCATCCCCCCTGGGGGTGATTTCTCACTGTCTCTCTATCTCTCTCTTTCTGGCAAGCACACACGCCCTATAGTAAAAACATCTCAAAAAAAAAAAAATTTAACTTGATAGGTTGAAGTTGTTTGGCTTGTAAAAGTTGAGCATTTTCTTTTAAATCATTGCTTAAGTCTAGAAATTAGAAAAATAAAAGAGAATATTTTATGAGTTAATGTATTTTAATTCATTTGAACTTTTCAAGCATGAAATTTGCTCTTGGAATCTTTTCTAATTGTTTTCTTTAACTTATTATTCACAAGTATGAGAAATCACCTCTTCTTTTCTTAAGTATAAAAATGTGCCATGTAATTGATTAATTTCCTTTGGAAAACCTAATGCCCTTAGATGAGAATGAGTCTTCTTTAAAATATCTTTCTGTATTTATTTTAAAGGATAAAATTCCCACAGGCTAGTATAGCCAACACATACAGACCCATTTAAGACAAGGTACACCTTAGGATATCTGTTATATATCTTGTGGCTACAGTATGAAATTAAACTCTATGTCACTCCTCAGTCCCATCTCTCTTCTTGTCCATGGGTAGTCATTGTCTTGAATCCCTGCATATCTGTCTCATTTGTATCTTTACATGTACACCCACTGTCCAATTTTTGTGAAGGCATTTTTGTGTTTCCAAGTTTACATAAATGGTGCCATGCTCGATGTAAGATCATACAATGTTATACTTTTACTTAATATTCTTGAAGATATTTTATTCTGATACACATAATTGGGTGCATTTATTAATATTGCTCTTTAATATGCTATAGGGTATGTAAACTTGCCAAAGAGAGACAGAGAAAGAGAGCGAGAGAGAGAAAGAATGAGAAAGCACTCCCCAGGAGGATAGCTATGCTTCAGTCCCTTCTCTAGTCTCCTCTTGAAATTTTGAGTATGCACACACAACATCTGACATGTTTTCCAGGCCACCAGATCCAGGACTCGAACCACACAATTGTCATGAAGGATCCATATGCTTTAATCCACTCCACCCACTGTCCTGGGAGACGTTATTTATTTATTTATTTTTTTTTTTTTGGAGAGGTTTTTGCTATAGGGCGCGTGCGCTCGCCAGACAGACAGAGAGAGACAGAGAGACAGAAAGCGAGATATCACCCCTCAGGGGGGATGGTCACACCGCAATCCCTTCTCCTCCATTCTCCTCTTGGGATCTCGGCATGCACACACACACGCCCAGCGTGAGTTTAAGCCACCGGGTCCAGGACACAAACTGTGGTCGACTACATGGGAGCCCAGTGACATAGCCATTACACTAGACGCTGGTCCGGGAGACTTTATTTTAACTATTTATTTTTTAATCACTATACATCACTTAGCTTGGAAAGTGAATTTACCCAACATGAATATTCTTTACACCAGTCCAGCTGAGTATACTATACATGTTATCATCAACAGATCAACAGACAATAATTCATTTCTGTGTCCTAATTTTCTCAATTTCTTAACTATTTATGTTTATAATATTATTTGACATGAGTTTATTTTTGCTTACTTATTTCCCTATTAATAGACTCTATTAAAATTTTGCAATAAATAATGCTATTCTTTCGACAAAATAACATGTTTTCCTCTGTTTTATTTTTCTTATTTGTACCCAAATTATGCCATGTCCCATATGGCTAAATAAATGCATGCCTGAGTTGGGGGGGGGGTGGCCTTAGACTAGAAAATAAATATAAAAATAAACACCCAAAATACACAAGTAAAGAAAAGCAGGGGTTGGGTGGTCTGGACATCTCTGATGGAGATAGCCATGGACCTCAACCATCCCAGGTTTATTCTTTTAGAGAGAAGAAAATGGGACTAGCAGCTGGTGTGGTGGTTAAGGTGCTGGACACTCCCACATGGCTGATCACAGTTTGAGTCCCAGACCTGGTGACTTGCTTTCTCTTTTCCTCTCTCTCTTTGTCTCTGTCTGGCCAAATTAAAATAAGTCAATGAATAAATAAAATTAAATAATTATTAAAAAGTAAAATAAAAGGCAGAAAATGGGGGAAGGGGAGGTGGAATGCAAGTCTAGTTGTTTTTAGATGTTAATAAGCTAAAGATGCACAGACACCTGTGACTGTATAGTTCTATGTAAGTTTTTCTAATCTTTTTGGGCAAATTCTGATTAACCCATGGGACCATCTTTAAACTGATACTGCTCTGCAGTTTTGGACACAGGCAGCTAGTGTATTCCCATGTTAATGACATTTATAACTTTGCAAATGAACTGCTCATGGAATGTGTATGTGTATTCTGTATGTGTCTAAAGGTCATCATGTTTGTTCAGAATGGCTGCCCTCTACAAAATTATATTTATGTCATTGCTCGGACACACATTTTAATAATAAAGTTCTATCTGGAGTATATGAACAAAGATTTCATTTCTCCAATAGATTAAAAAAAATTGTAAAGTGTAAAATACCTTAGACTAAGTTCTGAAGTTTAGCTGTCTGTTAAAGTAAGTTTTATATTTACGTAATAACATTTTTGTTTATATGAATAAGAGCACACTGGAGAATGAAACAGGTATTTTTTGACTGGGTCTCCTCATATCACAATACTTCTGCCCCAACCTCCCAATTAACTGGGGCCACGGGTGTGAACGATGACTCTCAGACTGCCAAGGATAAGCCAGGTCCATATCTGGACTCAGGTCTACCGTCTACCGTGTGGCCCAGCCTCCCAGCCTTCCAGCAGCCGGGTCCCCCTGTCCATGGTACTGCTGCTGGGCCAACAGCAATTTTAAAAATAACGTGACTCAGTCCGCCTGTTTGCTGAGAGTCCCAAGGCAGTAGGAGAACTTTGATTCTGTTTAATATTTTCATTTAATAATATAATTATATCCCATTAAATTATAAATCCCAATTTATGTTCCAGGTTCAGAGTGAGTTTCTCCATTGTCAGAGACAGACCCCATAACAATGTCTCTTTAATCCTGTTAAACATCTTCCAATTTTCTTATGTTGAGATATTGTTTACTACTATAATATTCACTGTACTGTACATTCTCATATAAAGTGTGTGATTTTTCTATCCAAATACTAGGTAACTCATGATCATCCTTATTTTATGGGAAAAAGAGCATATTATTAGTTGTTTCCCAATGGTAGTCTTAGCTTAGATTAGTGTTTTGTTTTATTTTTGAGCATGTAAAAGACCACGTGAATTAAAAATGCAATGGGTCTAGAATTCTTTCTGGTGTGATAAAAATGTTCCAGAATTGTTGGTAATAATTATACAACATTATGACTATACTAAAACAAAAAAACTCAATTGTACACTTTAAGGGTTTAAAATGGTAAATTTTAAATTGTTTGTTTTTGTTTTTGTTTTTAATTGCTGGGAGGCTTCTGTGTGCACCAGAGAGAGACAGAGATCCTTTATTCCCCCAATCCTCTATCCTGTTGTAATTTTGGTCATATGCATGTGCATGCATGCGCGCACGTGCACACACACACACACACACACACACACAGTGTGTTTTTCTTATCTTGCTTTTACTTTGCCAGAAGGTACATGTACTCACTGGAGAGACAGAGAGAGAGAGAAAGAATGAGAAAGTGGAAAAGCACTCCCCAAGGGAAATCATGTTCATACCACAATCCCTTATCCATTTCTCTCTTCTTTTGGGATTCTGAGCCTGTGTGCATGAGGGTCTAGCTGGGTCTAGGACTTGAACCATGCAAGTGGTCATGTGGGATTCAGATACTTTCACTATCACAACATAGACTGGCCTCCAGTGTGTTTTTCAAGTCACATCCTACATGGCCACCCACAAGCTAGTATTCAAACCCCAGTTGGCCATGTGAAATCCAGCTCCATTAATCACTAACCTGAATTTTCTGCCAGTTAAAAGAGAGTTTACTTTTTTTTGGAGAAATAAAGTTTTCTGAAGCTGTGTTCAGATTGTACAGGGCCATAAAAATTATAACCATAAATATGGACTAATCTAATTTTAATAGAACATGAATGGAGGATTTTAAGCTGTGAATTCCCTGGTTCTATTACCCACTTTTAAACTAACTTTAGGCCACACATGGATATGGGACTATAGTAGGACAGGAATTTTATAAGTCAAACCAATTACAAAGCTATTTCAGTTGATTAGGCAAGAGATTATGGTAGCTCGCATCAGGTTTTTTAATAGATGTCATGACATTCAGGATAGATGAATAAGAATGAAGTAAGGGCAATTGAATGTGGTCTTGCAGTATTTTGGTATTAGATTCCTGTTTGATCCCCCGAACTAGCATTGACAGCAACTACCCATGACTGCCAGCAACTGCAAAGAGCAATCATCTTCTCTCTTTCTGCCCCCATTTGATTATGCCCAGGGCATTCTAACAGCATAATCTAAAGTACAGCCCCGATAAAGAAGACTCAGAACTTTATTTTGAAGAACTCTAACCCCAGCAGCATCGGTTAAGTATAGACCAGTTTGGGAAAGAGTAGTGGTAAACACATATCACAATTCAAATCAGAGGAACAGAGAACACCAATACAAAAATAATAGTTGAATACTAACATAAATGATCTAATACTCCTGCTTCATACTATATACAGTATTAATGTTTTGTGGATTATGCATCTGAAAGTAGAACAAAAAGTTTCAAGTATTGAAATAAAGTATAAGTACAGATATTTAATGTCTTAAAGAGTGGGACAATTTCTTAGACAAAATA
Source organism: Tupaia tana (assembly GCA_026018925.1). Classification (NCBI taxonomy): domain Eukaryota; kingdom Metazoa; phylum Chordata; class Mammalia; order Scandentia; family Tupaiidae; genus Tupaia; species Tupaia tana. Next base: position 207,547,847 of record JAKSZU010000001.1, on the reverse strand, counting down.
CAAAGAACCATAAATAATAACATAAAATTTTGACATTTGAACACATTAAAATGTTGCCACATGGACTTCCACGTAGTCGACCGCGGTTCGTGTCCCGGACCCGGTGGCTTAAAACTCATGCCGGAAGCGTGTGCGTGCGTGCCCAAGATCCCGAGAGGAAAATGGAGGAGAAGGGATTGTGGCATGACCATCCCCTCTGGGGGGATGATTTCTCGCTTTCTGTCTCTATGTCTCTCTCTGTCTGTCTGGCGAGCACACGCGCCCTATAGCGAAAAACCCCTCCAAAAAAAAAAAAAAAAAGAAAAAATGTTGCCAAACATTGGGACCAGCAGTTAGCGTAATGGCTATGTTGCTGGACTACCATGTAGCCGAACGCGGTTCGAGTCCCGGACCCAGTGGCTTAAACTCACACTGGGCCCATGTACATGCATGCCTAAGATCCCGAGAGGAGAATGGAGGAGAAGGGATTGTGGCATGGCCATCCCCCCTGAGGGATGAGTTCTCACTTTCTGTCTCTATCTCCATCTTTCTGGTGAGCACATGTCCCCTATAGCAAAAACCTCTCAAAAAACAAACAAAATGTCGCCACACAAAAATGTATCACAAAATACGTAAATTCCATCCACAGACTGGGAAATAATACTTGTAAAGAAAATAACTTACAGAACTAGTATTCAAACTATTTAGATCTTCCATAAGTCAATGTTAGATAAATAATACAATAGTTTAACATGAAAGTTTATAAAGAATGTATCAATTAGAAAAACAGAATGGTCCACACCTATAGAGAAAGTACACAAAATATCTACCAGTCATAAATACTAGTAATTACAATTTCATATTTACCAATGTGGTTCATAATTAAATGTTTGAGTAGTTGCTGTATATCTGGGGCATGTAGAGAAAAGTGGATTGTCGAGTATTGATGGTTAAAGTGGAGATCGCAAGAAACAGTAAGAGATGTTTATACCTAAAGCAGAACTTTGAAGTAAACTTTTCGAAGAGTTATATTTTAATTTAATAAAGGCTGTTAAGTAATAGTCTTAGATTAAATATGAAACAGATTAATAACCTAAACTGAAAAAAATCATTTTGAGGTTTTATTTTTTTATTATTATTTTTTTTTTATAGGCTAGAGAGCACTTGTACTTGCTGGAGAGAGAGAGAGAAATCTATCCCCATGGGGATGGTCATTCCAAAATCTTGTCTCTTCCAACTCTCCCTTCTTTTGAGATTTTAGGCATGCACACGCACATGCCCCGTGTGTTCCTCAAGCCACTGGGCCCAGGACTTCAACCACATAACCATATGCTGAGTGCTGGCCCAGGATTATTTTTTTACCAAATGAACTTACTTTCTTTTTAACCAAAACAAAATAAACTCTAAATAATGACATATTAAATTTTTCTTAAAAGGAAACTGTAAAACAAGATAAGAACCTGTAAAAATTATTAAATCATAGAAGAAAGACTTTTTTGAAGCATGGTGTTTGTGTAAGAGATTAGTTAGACATAAAGTTGCAAATGTTATTCAAAATATCACTGAAAATTGATCCATATTATTTATGTAAGTAACTCATAGAACTAAATTAGAAAGTAGTAAAAGGTCATTATACAGAAATTTTCAAGCCATTTATATTAATTACTAATAACCATCTACAAATGTCAATCCAATAATAAAAGAAATGAAAAAATAAAGTAATATAATACAATTTAGTTAAGTTTACTTATTTTTTCATGGGCAAGAGAGACAGAACCTTCAACAGGGTCTCAACATCACGATCCACCCTCATGATCCACCACCGTGATTCAGCCATGCCTGGATCATGGGCACACATATGCCCAGTGTGCTCAGGGAGGTCTCCAGAATCAAACTCAGAACCTTCCCATGTGAGTGGCATTTTACCACTGCTCCACCAACTGGCCCCCTGCAACACTATTTATAATCAGTCAACAGACATCTTCCAAAATGAAAACAATGTTTAAATTGAGGTAGCATTAAATGTTAAATGTGGATGCATTTCAACATATCTAATGGGAATGTAAATTTCCTAATTCAGTGCTGCGTTTTAGAAATCAATACCAAGAAGAAATTTAGAAAGGTTCACAAGAATTCCTTTAATAGTGATTTCATCAGAATGCAAAAAAAAGCAATCTAAATATTTTACTATAGGTAAGTATTCAGTAAATTGCATATCAAATTATTAAAAATGAAACTGGAATAAAAGAAACATTATTATGTCAGTACTATTCTAAAACAAAAAATGTCAAAGGCAGACTATAGGGCCAGCCCATGGCCTGGTGGTTGAGGCAGCTAGATCCCACATGGCCAACTGTGAAATTTTAGTCCTGAACCTGGGCTTGAGAAACTCACTGGGCATAAGTACATGCCCAAAATCCTCCCAAAAAGGGTGATAGAGAAGAAAGGATTGCAGTTTTTTCCCTCTCACGCTCTATGTCTTTTCTGGGAAGTCCACATGACCTCTGGCAAATTTAAAATAAAAAAAAAAAAAAAAACAATATTTTTCATGTTAGTCATACAAAAGCAAATGAAATAATTAAATTAAATAATAAGATGACTAGGAATATATTAGTATACATTGTATAATTCTGTATTGGATTAAAGTCCTATGTTATTTATTTCATTTTTAATATATATTAAATATTCTATATATTTTTATATATTTCATTAAGCACTTTTACACTATTGAATAAAATAGCAAATAAAGAATTAACAGTGAAGCCTTTGCTGTGGTTTGAGAGTTGAAGCTCCAAAAAAGCAATATAACTCTATCTTGAACTATTAATAGCAAATATACTCTTCAGAGCCAGAAATACATTTTTATTGACCTTTTTTGCATTTTCCATATCCATTCTCCTTTAGTCCCAGAGCTCTTTCACCACCTCTCACACTTACCTCCTATACTTTGCAATTGCAATGCCCGCAGGACTGGCCTATTGCTTATACACTTAGCACTGCAATGAGATAGTCTACAGTGCTTCAAACTACTAAAACTCATTCTAAAATTCCCAAATCCCTACTAAATAAAATTCAGATTTTTCTGTCTGCATTCATAGACATGGTCTATACAATCTAGAATCAAATAAATTTGTATATAGTTATTTTCTTACAGATTCTTTACATTTAGCAAAACTAATAAGATAGCTACTATAGCATTTATTAGATGCATGTTGAGTGGAAACTTGGGAAGCTGAAATTTTGCATCATACAAGTCTTCTAGTCATTCACAAAACAATGTTTGCTAAACTGAATTAAGATAATCCTTTATAATTTCTAAATACTAGGGAAAATTTCTGAAAACCAGCCAAGCTTATTCATGCATGAGTTCCAGTACCATTTTGCTATGTTTCTGAACAGTTATCAATTATTTATCAGCATTTGTTAAAAACATAAAAACAGGAACAGCAAGAAGATTATTATTTAATTTGGATTATAATTTTTTGGATTATAAAGAATGCTATATCATTAGTCCATTCATATACAAATTGTTTATTTTAAAGAGTTGTTCTTGTTATTTTCACCATTAATAACTAGTAAGAAAGCTTACTAAACTATTTCAGGGGTTTATCCTTAGCCTTTCATAATTAAGGCAAATTAAATTTGCTTTCACAAGGTAACATAATAGGGCATTTTAAAACAGAGTGGTTATGGGTTCCCATTCCCCAGAGAATCTGGAACTACAGACAGCCATAAAAAATAGCAATAAAATACAATGCTTTGTGAGGTAATCCCACATAGGAAGACTCCCAGTTCAAGTCCAGAGATCTCCTTGCGTGCAATGGGCACACACACACACCCTTGATCAGAGTTGGCTAAAGGCTGAGTGGGCCATGGCATCAGGAATCTGTTGAGGGTGCTTCCTCTCTCTCTCTGTCCCTCTTGCTCATGAAACAAATAAGTGGGTAAACTTAAGTTTAAAAAAGCAGGACTCATTTCTGTTTTGAATATTAGCTCTGTCACTAAATAAACAATGTCACATTTTTTTTTTTTTTTTCAACAAAACAAGTAGTCAAGTTCTGCTCTTGGACTGGCCCTGCGGTGCATAGGCTAAGCCCTATAGATAGCAAGTTGGATCCCACGTGGCTGAAATAGTTTGAATCACAGTCCCAGTAGTTTGAAAAACACACCAGGCAAATTTGCATGCATGTCCAAAATCCTGAAGAGATGAATAAATGGAGAAAAAAGGACTGTGATGTGACTATACCCTACTGGGGTGGGGGGGGGGGGAGAGGGCTTTCTCTCTCTCTCTCTCTCTCTCTCCCCTCTCTCTCTCTTCTCTCTCTCTCTCTCTCTCTCTCTCTCTATCCCCTCTCTCTCTCTTCCTCTCTCTCTACTCTCTCTATATATATATATATATATACATATATATATATACATATATATATATATCTGTATGTGTGTGTGTGTGTATGTGTCTGGGAAGTGCAGATATCCTTTGGCACTTTAAGAAAAAAATCACACTGAACAACCTTTCCATTAAACTCAAGAAAAAAAAAAATATTGGGTTGCCTCTGCAGTACAGCTATTAAATGCTGTGGGGAGGGAGCTAGATCCCACAGATCTGTCTGTGGTTCGATTCCAGATCTAGTCACTTGAAAATACCCTAGTCTCATATGCATGCATGCCCAAATCTTTATGGGATGGAGAAATGGAGGAAAAAGTATTGTGGTCTGACTGCATTCCATTAAGGATCTCTCTCTCTCTCTCTCTCTCTCTCTCTCTCTCTCTCTCTCGGGTGAGTGCACACACATTCTGGCAATGAAAAAGAAGTAAAAGAAAGAAATAACTGTCTTAATCTATTCACACTGCTACAGCAAAATATCATAGACTGAATGGCTTGTAAACTGTAGGAATTTATTTATCTCTGTTATGGAATTAGTGAAGTCTGAGGTGAGTACACCCACAGATCCAGTGTCTTGTGAGGGCCCACTTGCTCAGTGCTAACTATTTTCTCACTCTAACCTCAAGTTGTGACAGAGATGAAGGGTCTCTTGGGACTCTTATAAGCCCCATTGATGAGGACTCCATCCTCATGACCTAATCATGTCCCAAAGGCCTCACCTATAAGAGCATCACTTTGGGGGTTAGGATTTCAACATATGAATTTGAAGGGAGGAAATAAACTTTCAGACCATTGCAATGGCATAAATACAAAGTGCATAAGGTCTGTTTTGCCACATACAGAGTGGAATCATTTCTTTTTTTTTTTTTTTTTTTTTTTGAAGAGGTTTTTGCTATAGGACATGTGCGCTCGCCAGATAGACAGAGAAATAGAAAGCGAGAAATCACCCCCCCAGGGGGTATGGCCACGCCGCAATCCCTTCTCCTCCATTCTCTTCTTGGGATCTTGGGCACGCACGCACACACGCCTGGCATGAGTTTAAGCCACCGGGTCCGGGACTCGAACCGCTGTTGAGTACATGGGAGTCCAGCGACATAGCCATTACGCTAACTGCTGGTCCCAAATCGTTTCTTTAAGAAAAGAATATTGGCATCCTGGTCCCATAGCATAGTGTTTAAGTGCTGTGCATTGCCTGCTGGATTCCACATAACCAACTAAGTTTCAAATCATGGCCCTGACAGCTTGCAAAACATGCTGGGCATATATGCATATGTGCCCAAAATCCTGATGCAAAGGAGAAACTGAGGAAAGGGAATATCACACTCAATGGAGAAGAGCTTTCTTTCCTCTCTTCTGAACACATGAGCCCTCGGGCAATTAAATAAAAGAAAGAAAGAAAAGAATACTGGCCCAACTTCAGTAGCATACACTGGACAGTGTAGCTTGGCAAGCTGAGACTGCATGGGACACCCAGGTTCCTTCTCATCTCACCCTAAGAAAAGCTAAGTGCAGTCTCAGCTTGGAATGCCAAGGCAGGAGGATGAAAACAGAGTGAAATCTCATCTAAAAAAAAGAATGATAATACCACACACACATAGATACACATACAAAAGGGGAAAAAATAGGCTGTAAATGAAACTTTACCATTGTAGTTATTCAAATCAGTATAATTCATTTGCATTTTAAATTCCCCGTACTCTGCCTAATGGAATTCTACTTAATTACCAAATTAAGATTTTCATACTTCCAAGAATGTAGGTTAAAGTGAAGGAAGGTAGGCACTGCATTTTAATTCATGTATTTCTAAGAAGGTGATTCTCTAATTGGCCTTAGCATCATTAATACGTCACTTTTAGTCCATCCCTTGGTTATTATGAGCCAGCTGGCAAATGAAGAAATTCATCTGCTTTCATTCATTAAATAAAATTTATTCTAGATACCATTTCAAACGGGAAGAGATGAAACCGAAATAAAATAGGTATTAGAATTTCATTTAAAAGATTGAATTAAACCATCTACAAATGAATTTAATTAAATTACTCCCTCATTTTTTTGCATTGTATCATTTTTCCTCATTAAAAAGATGAATAGATGAAGAAGCTTAATCCTTGTCCACAGAATTAACAGATCTCCGGTGTGTCATAAGTACACAGTGTCCCTTAGTGTTGGATTTGCATTTAGAAGTGTGAGCCAGGAAGTGAAAAATCACACGTAGGCAGAGAGCTCTCCACAGACACAGCCTTCTGAAGAGGTGCCTGCACATCATTCATTCTGTCCTAGCACCACGTGAACCACCTGGCACTGTAGAAGCACAGCACAACTACTTCCAAGCTTCCATGGGAGCACAGTACATGCATAAAGGATGTGTCGAGCTGAAACCTCTTCTCATCGGAGAAATAAAACATTTTTGACATAATTCGACGGGGACATTAGACAGACAGTGTTCTCATTGCAGTCTTTGAGGTCACCGAAGTCACCAGTTCACTTTTGCTGGCTAAAATGCAGACACCTTCAGAAGAATGAGCAGGCTTCTGCTTTGGAGGCACCTCCCAACACGGAGTTGTACAATGACTTCATGCAGTAAAGCGTCTCAGCTTGGTGATGAAACCAGTTCAGTATTTTTTCAGAGTAAGCTTAATTTAAAAACTATGGGGAAAATAGTACAGCCAATCTGTAAGATGATTTGTTCGGTAAAAGGTAACATTGCCTCAGCCATGGCGGCCCACGCTGCTGCTAAGATGCTGCGCTCTGCAGGCGGGGATCGTCTGTGAGCCCCCTTTCGGTGTCAGGTCTGACCCAAAGATGGCTGCAGTGATGTGTGCCGGTAATACCAGCGAATTGGAGGCTGAGGCAGCAGGATCAGAAGCCACAAGCTGGCCTGGGCAACAGCAAGACCCTATCTACAAAAGATCCAGTGCGCTAACATTCCGTGTAGTCCCAGCTGGGAGACTGAGGCCGGAGGGTCACAACATAGGTGCAGCCTGTCTTTAAATACAAACAAACAGTAATAACAAGATACATTTTGAATTATTGAAAGTATTTATTCATTAAACAGCCATTATAACTTTGTCAAGCAACTAAAACAAACAAAAACCTGATGGTTTCTCTAATCTACTTGGGGATAGAAATGTCTTTGGAGAGCAGATTATTTTTATGGACCAAAAAAGTACTGGATCATCAAGATTGTACATGGTACTGCATTTGCATTGTTCAGAGCAAGTCAAAAATGCTTTTGGGGGGAGTTAACAGGTGATGTAGGCTAAGTAGGCTGGATCTCAAATCGCTAACTCAGTGGTTTGAATCCTGGACATGGCGGCTTTAAAATCACACCAAGCATGTGTGCCTGCATGCCCAAAATCCTGAGGGGAGAATGGAGAAGAAGTTGTGTCATGGCCGTTCCTCGAGGAAGGGGATTTCTTACCTTCCCTCTGTCTTTCAGTCTCTCTCTCTTTGGTGAGCAACTGAACCGTATAACAAAAAAGAAAAAGAAACATTTTTTTTAGTCCTTCGAACTTTACATTTCAAGAGAGATTTTTATAGAAATCACAAAATAGTAAAAGAGGTCAACAACAACAAAAAAGTTAGTCATTTCATATTTAGAACAAGAAATGGTAAATTCTTCACAATGTGGCAGTTTTCTAAAAATATTTGGAAAGTAACTTATTTTTCTCATAATTACATTGATCTGGGGAGAAAGAAGATATTGGGAATAATGTCATAGCTTGAAAAACATTATCAGGCATGGATAAGGCATAAAAGGCACCTTGTGAACAAGAACTACACAGCATATAACATAAAATTATACAAGTATAAGAATAATAAAGATCTGACCTTAAAATACTATTATTGGCAAGCAAGCGAAAATTTTCAGTTTTTTAAAATGAGAAGGTAAAGAGCTTTCCTTGTGAATTATGTCCCTAGACTCAGTGGTGAAACTAAGAGTCAGTGCATAACTTTATAATTAGGTCTAGAAAAACTACCACTCAATGAGTTAACCAATAGAATCATAATGGGCTAGACTATCAATCGTTATGCAAAGTAAGTCCTGATAATATATGGAATTATGGGAGACTCAGGGATTCCATCTGCTTATTAAATACAGTAATAATAATGATCCATGTAATTAAGTTCTCTTCCTCTAGTCTTGGAAGAAAAACAATCTTTTTTATTTTCCACATAGAATTCGAAGTCAAATTTCAATAAATCTGAATTTCAATGGTCAAACATTTCAAGTAATTATGGGTGTTATGATAGAGGCTGACTTGGATAAGAGCTCTGGGAAAGTTTATTTTGTCTCCAATCTCAAAACCAAGAAGTCTACCTGAGTAAAAACTCCAGGAGGTGACATTGAATGTTAAACGAATGCTATGTATCACTGTATCAAAAGAATAATGTGACTTACTCAAATGTAAGGCAGCCAGCTTGATTTTTCCAGTGAAATATGAAACTCCAAATGTACTCATAGTTAGTGTAAAGAACCAAAATTAAATACATATATGATGTTAAGTTAAAAAAATTCCAGAGTAACACTATGGAATGTTAACTATGCAATAATCACTAAGGAGATGAAATTAATTTAACATTAAAAATCCAAGAAAAGTTACTATAAAATATTTTGCTCAAGAAAAATATCTTGTTAATTTCATAAACATGAGGTGATTTGCAACTTTTTTTTTTTTTTTTTTTTTTTTGAGAGAGAGAGTTTTTGCTATAGGGCATGTTCACCTGCTGGAGAGACAGAAAGAGATAAATCATCCCTCAGGGGGATGGCCATGGCGCAATCCCTTCTCCCTCATTCTTCTCTCAGGGTCTTGAGCATGCATGCACAGACACCTGAAGTGAGTTTTAAGTCACCAGGTTTGGAACTTGAACTGCAGTCTGCCACTTGGACTGCAGGAGTCCAGCGATGTAACCATTATGCCATCTGCTGGTCCCAATATGATTTGCATATTAATCAAAATGTTATTGAATATAATCTTTGTCCTCATTACTTGGATTATCTAGTCAACTATGGAAACCAAGACATAATGGCCAAATGTCTCTCAAAAGCCACAGAATATGAGAAGTATTCCAGACAACCTCATAAGGTTGAATCACTACAAATAACATGAGTTTGCTTTTTTCTTAACCCACTCTGATTTATTTGTGAATGTACTGCAATAACCCCAAATTTGAGAAGGCTTGTGCGGGATGTTTGTTTATCCCTTCCATAGAAGTCACCCAGAGGTCCGGCTGGGGAAGACATTGGTTTATTGAACTTACAGGCAGCACTGATGTTGACTAGTGCACACCCAGTACAGAACAGCAGGATTTATATCATTCAGATCAAGATAAACTTGGGTAAATAATTATATTGTTTGAAGAGTAAATCAGAGGCAACCCAGTGGTGTGGTGGCTAAGAAGGCTATATCCCACCTGGCCAAAGGCACCTTTCCAGTCCAGACCTTGAGGCTTTAAAAACGTGCCAGGTGCATGTGCATACATGCTCAAAATCCCAAAAGGAGAAATAGAGGATAGGGACTTGCAGTATGGTGATTGATGCTGGGGAATGCTTTTCCACTTTCCTTCTCTATCTTTCTCTCTCCAACGAGTAGATGTGTCTTTTAGCAAACCAACAACAACAAAAATAAAATAAAGAAAAAAAAGAAAAAAAACGGGACTAGATGTCTATAATACAGATCAGCTCTGCTCTACTGACTGCGTCTCCTGACTCCTTCCTGGGAGGTTTGCATTCTTCAGAGGTTCAGCCTTAGCCAGGGGCCTCTCCCTAAGGGAGAGGATGGAGGGAAGCCTAATGTGGAGGAAACATTCTATGTCCAAATAGTTCATGGAGATATTAGAAAAAAGGCTTATATAGATTACTATTGTGAGCAACATTTGTTACTTTCAAAAAGAACTCAGAAGGATTACATCTTCCAAAACTCATGATGATCCTCTGTCTTGATTTACTCAGGACAATTCTAGTCTATGAGTTATTTGAAAAAAATCCTCCTCAGTCGCAAAGTGTTCTGGTTTGAACAATGAATTATAAGGCAACTTTACCAATAATTCATATTAGAGGCAAACATTTGTTTTCCTTTTCTGTCTTTAACACACATTTGAAATTGCTAGCAGATATACCACATTTGAATCAAGGAAATGTTATTTCTTTGTTTTCGGAGAGGTTTTTGCTATAGGGCACTCACCAGAAAGACAGAGAGAGACAGAGAGATGGAAAGCGAGAAATCACCCCCAGGGAGGATGGCCATGCCGCAATCCCTTCTCCTCCATTCTCCTCTCAGGATCTTGGGCACGCACACACACGCACCCAGCATGAGTTTAAGCCACCGGGTCCAGGACTCAAACCGCAGTCGACTACATGGGAGTCCAGCGACATAGCCATTATGCCAACTGCTGGTTCCCTAGGAAATGTTATTCTGACACCTTTGTATTCCAGAATTTTTGCCTAATTAAGAATTTTTTGAGAAAACTATTTTGTTATTAACAATTCATTTATTATCGGTTACCTTTAAATTGTCGTTTAATCCACATACTCCTAAAACAGAATAAGTAGTTACTGTAGGGCTAAATTGGATGTCGACAGGCATCATCTGTGTTAGAGGACTGGGAGCTCTGCTAAAGGGTTTTCTTTTGGGGTGCTTAAATGAACCATGGAGCTCTCAAGCCCTCATTGGAATTTCAATGTGCCCATCTATCGTAAGTTCAGAGTTATTTATACAAGATTGCTCATGGCAGAAGTCCAGAGTCATATAATGTGGATTTTCCTCTTGTCAAATCTGAAGAGGTGGCTGTAGCTCACATTGGCATTTTCCTCAAGTCTGCCACCACATCTCCGCAGGAAAGAGAGCTAATGACTGAGACACCTTTCCTGCAGACCAGTAAGGAAATGGCAGCAGTTCCCACACTACTCATGGAGTGGTTCTGATGTTGTTCCCTTTCATAGTGCATCAGTAGATTTAAACATAGTTAAACCTTTCTATTTAAATATGATAATTGTTAAGCTTTGATATGCAGTCACAATGCAACTCAAGGAAAAGCATGATATCCTACTTTCGTTGATCATGCACCTGCCAGAGAACGCTGAGTCACACACTGTTCTCCTTAACAGTTGTCAGAACTGTTTTCTGTGTATTTCTAGGATAACGGGAATTGTGCTTGCCTGTAGGCAATTTATCGACTTCTCACATTATGGAAAGGGATTGAAGGCTCAAGAAATGTTTGATGAAATCTCAGGAAAAATATAATAAATTTTAAAAACAATACAAAATTAATGTTAATTATAGACCAGAAATGGGCAAAAACAACTTGGGGAAAAAGCAGGAGGAAACTCAAAGAGACAGATAAATCACTGTAGAATCAAGGAGATCAGAAAACATTGAGAGACATATTGACAAATATGTTTTTTTAAGTCACAAATTTTCATGACTTTAGGTTTATTGAGTATATTCATACTTTATAAAGGGAAAAGGAATGGATAGTAGATGAATTAGTGTCAATTCTCAAAAAGTTCAGTTAAGCCATAACGTAATATAGCTCATCGTAATTAAACCCAGCTAGGTGCAAAATTACCTACCATCGTTGGAACTTCTGTTTCTGTCACTTTATTCATTCTCAATATTTAAATAACTTCAGAAAGAAAAAAATGCTAATAGAACAGACACAGATATAAGTAAACAAAACAAAACTATGCAAATTATTGGATCAAATGATACAGGTACACAGAGCAATGAGAAAATTCAAAGAAAGGACTCATGCAAAGAAAAAACATGAGCACTATTATTTGGACAAAGTTTTATTTCACACATCAGGAGTTATCTAATTATAAATATCCAAGCTAAGCAAAAGAAAAACACAAGAATTCTTGGTGACAAAAAAAAAAAAAAAAAGAAACTACACACACACAATGAAAAGTAAGAAGGAAGATCTTCAAAATGTTCATGGAAAATATGCATTACACGGGGGAAAAAAACTATCTATAGATTCCAAATGTATTTTGCTGCAAAATAAATTATTATTTCAATTCTACCTTCCTGTGAATTTTTTGATATCCCCCCCAAATACAGTATAAAATATGTAGCCAAGATACAGTACCTGTTATGTATTTTTAATAACATTTAGATGGCTAAAGAAAGGTTAAAAAGGTCACTCAAACTGGCATAAACGTGGGGATCTGTGCCAAAAATTATCATAAAGAATTTATCACTCTTTCTAAATTTGTCTTACAAGCAGATAATTTGTAATATTCCCCATGTAACTCTAAAAGCAAGTGGTAGAAAATAATTGGGAAAATTATTCAGCCTATATTTCCTATTATTCATCTTCTGTTGGAAAGTTCTGGTTTTCAACATGTTAACTATGGTGGTATACCTATTCATAGATTTCTTTGACTTTTTTTTTTTTTTTGAGGGTTTTTTTTTCTACAGGGCGCGTGTGCTCACCAAAAAGACAGAGAGAGACAGAGAGACAGAAAGCAAGAAATCATCCCCCGGGGGGGATGGCCATGCCACAATCCCTTCTCCTCCACTCTCTTTTCAGGATCTTGGGCACGCACGCACATGCACCCAGAGTGAGTTTAAGTCATCGGGTCTGAGACTCGAACCACGATTGACTACATGGGAGTTCAGCTTTGACTTTTTTTTTTCACTTGCTGGAATTTTATTTGACATTTTGGATTAGTAGGCTAATCAATTTAGGGAACTTTTAGTCATAGTTTTTCACAGATTGTGTGTGTGTGTGTGTGTGTGATCTATTTTTCCTCTTTTCTTCTGCTGGGCCATTAAACTAAGTGATGCTGTCTCACAGAATACTGAGTTCCTATCCATTTTTCTTCATTTTAGACTTTGTATGTTGAAGTATTAGGTCCCCATGAAAGTCAAGACATATTTTTCAGTTTTTCTATGCAAAAATGTGTCACGACTTTCTTGACAACCCAATATTAGCCTTAAAAACATGCTGCCAAAATAGTACAGGGAATTCTTGTATATCTTATAATCAACTTTCCTTAGTGGTAACAATTTATAAACCTATAATTCTATTATCAAAACCAGATGATTAAAATCCACATTAAACTATTATCTAATCTATAGACATTATTAAAATCTCACCAAATTTTTTCCTCTTAAGGTCATTTTTCTGCTCTATAGTTCAACTCAGGATCCCATATTGCATTTAATTGTTCTATCTTCTTATATTCTTCTAATCTGTGACAGTTTCCCATTCTTTCCTTGTCTTACATTCCCTTCACCACCTTTGAAAATTCTGGTCTGTTGGTTTGTAAATTGTCTCTAGGTTTGGAATTGTCCAGCATTTTCTCATAAATATGTTGAAGTTACACATTTTAGAGAATATCACATGGATTTTGTTATGTCCTTATTGCATAATATCAGGGATTAGGAGTCTTAGTCTGTTACTGCATTGCTAATAGGAATTCTTGAGATTAAATGATTAAAGGGGGGAAGTTGTTTGGTTTATTATTAATTTATTTATTTATTTATTTACTTATTTATTTATTTATTTTAAGAGAGATTTTTGCTATAGGGGTATCCATTTGCCAGAGAGACACAGAAGAGAAAGAAAGCAAGAAATCAACCCCTCTATGGGGGGTGGGGGGAAGGCCATGCTGCAGTCCCTTCTCCTTCATTCACCTCTCAGGATTTTGGGCATGCACACATACATGCCTGGCATGAGTTTCAAGCTGCCAGGTCCAGGACTCAAACTGCATTCCACCATCTGTGAGTTCAGTGGCATAACCATTACGCCACCTGCTGGTCCTGAAATCAAATGATTTTTAATGAAATAGGTCACCATCTGGAGATGAGCTGAAGGTCCAGGGACCAACTTTTGTTGAGACTACAGCACAACAGAGCTACAATCTTGAACACAGTGACTCTCCATAAATTTTTCTTTATTTTGGTCTGTATTCATGTGACTCTGCCTGCCTCATTTCCTCTTGTTATAAACACACCAGAACTCAACCAAGGGGCCCTGCCAATGAGTTTATCATGCTCAAAAGTACCACCTAGAACACCACAAAGAGATCAGTGCTCAGTTAAGAGCTTTGCTATACAACCAAGTCCCAGTACCTGAAGTTTTAGTTGACATACAAATACCACCCATTGTCACAAATTTCCAAAACATGAACTTTTAGGGGACAACCTATTATTCTTACCATAACACTTGGGATGTTGATTTTTTTATTACTTTGATTAGGATGGTGTCTTCTGGGTTTTGTCATTTAACATTATTTTTTTTCTCTTTTTTTAAGCAATAAACATTTTGGGGGAAATATTTTGAAACTGTTTCCCTGTTTCAACTCAAAATTTTTGTCACTAATCTTATCATCTACCAGTGATTCATGTCTATATCAATTATTTATTTGGTGTTTGCTTAATAGTGATTGTGTGTTTTATGACTTACGTGTATCAATTAGAATTATTTTCTTCTGTGTGGAAGAGTCTTCACGTATATCAAAGTGGCATATTTTGGGAGCTATCACTTTCTCAGCCCCAACACAATCAAGGTATCTCTATTTCTTAGATTAGAGGTTAAGAGTTGGTTTACAATTTCTAAGGAAATCTTACTGAAGGTACTTATCTCTAACACAACATTTTTTTTTTTTTTAGATTTTTGCAACAGGATACATGTACTTGAAGAAGGAAAACAGAGATGGTGGAAAAAGAAAGTGAGAAATCACCTCTCAAGGGGGATGGCCATGCCACAATACCTTGTCTTCCATTTTCCTTTTGGGATTCTGGGCATGCACGTGTATGCATCAGGTGTGATGTTTAAACCACCTGGTCTGAGACTCAAAGCACAGTCCACCATATGGGAGTCTAGTGCCTTAACTACCTTGTCACATGCTGGCCCACCTACAACAAAATATTTTAAAATAATAATTTTTAAAAATTATAAGTTCTGGAGACCCTAAAACTCAGACAGGAGCCATTTACATCTGAGGTGTACTCTGCTGCGTTCAGGGACCAAAGTGAATGAAGAATTTCTGCTCTAAACCCCAACTTCCAGACCCCAAAACTCAGACAGATAGGGCAACCTTGATCCTCTCTCTTTCTCTCTTTTTTTCTTTTCTTTTTATTTAATTTTAAAACACTTCTCACTTCTGACTCCTCCTTTCTCTTGCTAATTTCACAAACCATTTACATTTGAGGTGAACCCTGCCATGTCCATGTGGCACACAAGCTCACCAAGCAGTTTTCATATTTTGCTTTTCTTTAAAAAAAAAATGTTTTCTTTTTTGTTTTCATTTTTATTCCCCTTTCCTTCCCCCCCCCCCTTACTTTTTCAATCTGCTCCTCAGCCTCCACACACACTGAATGTCTAGACTGGCCTAGGTGCACAGTAGCCAAGCATCTGAATATTTTTAGGGTCATAGAAACCCTCAACTCTTACTGAACCTGCTGCACAAAGAGGGAGAAACTTCTCTTTATAAATCAAAACTAAAAATCTCTTTCTGTGGATACCACATTGCAAAACACAGTAGAGGAGAGAAATTGTCACAGAAGTACCTTACAGTAAAGGGAAGCACGTTCTCTTCCAGTTGTAGAAACCTTATCTGACCAATTAGCCAAAAGTGAATACACCAACAAATGACTGAAATTCAGAGAAGAGAGACTGCAGAGTGAGCAGCAGGGAGGAATATGGAGCTGCATAGACAGCATAGCTGAGCTCCTCCCACATGCCCTTGAACTCTCTGTTGAAACCCCACAGCTCAGCCCAGATGCACTTATTCCCTAGAAACTGAGGTCTTTGTAATATTCAGTTCGAAAATCAAAAGTGCAGGTTGCTTGATGAGAATCAGGGAAACGGAACTGCAGAGAGATTGCAGATCACCTCCTCCTGCACAACTCTGAATGCTCAGAATTAACTCTAAGAAATTAGGAAGAAATGCATAATCCATCAGATGACCAGAAACCACCACAGAGCCAAAAGAAATATGAGAAACCAAGAAAATATCTCTCCCCCAAGAGCAAAGAGCAACCCTTCATCATCCACAGACAGCACAGTGGAACTTGTGTAAATGTCCGATAAAGAATTAAGAATATCCATAGCTACAAAACTGAGTGAGATACAAGAGATGAGAGAAAATGAACTCCAGAAGGTGCAAGAGATAAAAGACAATGAGTTCCAGGAGATGAGGAAGTTCTTCCATGATTTGAAAGAAGAAATATACACCGTGAAATAATTAAATGGAACTGTTAGAGATGAAGGCTGGAATACAAAAATATCAAAACCTTGCTTCAAGATTAGACCATGCAGAAGATCGAATCTCAGATGTTGAGGACAGAACTTCTGACCTAGAAAAAAAAATCAAAAAGACTGAGAAAATAACCCAAAATAGGAGCATAATTTATGAGAAATACTAGATAACACTAAGTGCTCAAATGTCTAAATAATCAGTATCCTAGAAGGTGAAGAAACTAATAAGGATATTGATAATCTATTCCATGAAATCCTGGGAAAAAAACTTTCCAAATCTAGAGAGGTATTCAAATATACAGACCCAAGAAATACAAAGAACCCCTAACAGAATCAACCCAATGCACATCATAGCAGATTGGCCAAAACCACAGACAAGATACTAAAATTGGCAAGAGAGAAAGGTCAGGTTACTTACAAAAGTTATCCCATCAGGCTAACATCAGACCTCTCATCAGAAACAATGCAACAATGGGAACATATATTCAAAGTGTTAAATGAAAAACAATTTTAATCAAGAATGCTATACCTGGCAAGATTATCCTTCATATAGGAGGAAAAGATCAAAAATATTCTCAGATAAACAGAACCTGAAAAAAATTTATCAACACCAGATCAATTCTTCAAGAAGTTCTGAATGGAGCGCTGTACCAGGAAAACTAAAGACAGACAGATAATTAAGAGAACAAAAAGCAACCCAGAAAATGACCAACTTAATGGTAGAAACAAGTTCAGAAATATGAGTAATAATTTTGAATGTTAACTTCCAGGATTTAAACAAAGATTAGACCACAGTAACACTGCAAATTCAACAGAAGACAGATTAATTACATGAGACTAAACAGGTGAAATAAAACTTTATGACTTTTGATTAAAATATTACTGATTTTCTTCTATGCTTTAAATGATTTTCCAAATGTAAGGGTTTTGCTTTCTTTTGAGCTATTGATAGGTTCAGCAATTTGTTAGAATATTTTTTTCTTGTTTGTTTAAATTGAAACATAAACTTTTCTCCCTTTTTGACCCCTCTGTAGCTGGAAATACTTGTGAGTATTCTTATTTTGTGACAGAATGATTATTTGCATAAGTTCAATAATACCTGTTGCCTTGCATCAGAAATTGGAAATACTTGTTACTGCCAAGACTTTGACTGCAATGTCATATCTGAAGATAGGACCAGAAAGCTATGGAACTACGGTAGATCTCAAGAAAGCCAACAAGCTCTTGGAAAGATTGCCTGGCACCATAAATAGTTTTGCCTGGCAGAGAGGATTAGAGAAGCCATATGAAAGAATTTGTGCCATAAAACAACCTGGACTATTCTAGTCCAGCATTCTAATCAATAGAGATTACCAAAGAGCAGCCACACTGGAGGATTGCTTTGAAGAAGACTCTGAAGGAAAAAACAGAGATTGCTCTTTGCTAACAGTAAACCACAGAATACTTGGTAGTCAGAGCAGAGTTGGGAAGGTTCATGTATGAATTTTGTGCTGGGTGTTTTCTTTTTAATATTTTAAGTAGTTGACATGTAAATATTTTCTCAAAAATATTTAAATACCACCTCTATTATTATAGTCACAAACAAAATTATAACAAATATTTTGAAAATTATCTTTAAAATTAAATATTTTTGAAATTTTGAATGTTATTTATTAACTGTCAAGAACTATGGAGTATGAGCAAAATTTTTGATATGTAAAAATTTTTTCTTGGAAAATGTAAAAATTAAAATAAAATTATAAGTTCTAGGGCCAGCAAATGGTGTAGTGGTTATGTCACTGGACACCCACATGGCTGACCATGATTCAAGTCCCACACCCATTGGCTTGAAAATTTCTCTGAGTGCATATGCATGCATGCCCAAGATCCTGGGAGGAGAAAGAAGGAGAAGGGATTATGGCGTAGTCTTCCCTCCTGGGAGGGGTGTTTCTCTGTTTCTCTCTCCAATGAGCATACTTGCCCTAAGACCGAGGGAAAAAAAAAAAAAAAACTAAAAGTTCCAAAGTTACAAACTTCCAGGTTGCTGCTCAAGAGAAATATCATACCACATAAGTCAAGCAAAATCCATAGTAATGTTTGTATATAAGAAGAGAGATTCCTAGTTTTGAAAGGATGAGTTGTTCACCATTCATTTCTCAAAAAAAATTCATTGTAGTAACAGTATAAATTTTAAAATGTACTGTTTGAAAAACTGTTAGTAGTTAAGTATGATTTGTCCCAAGAAAAGTAATAACGAATGCACTGAAGAAAGTTGCAGTGGTCATTGGAGAATTCATTCCTTTACAAACTCTGAGATGATCTAAGCTCAGAACAGGAAAAAAAAGGTAGAGTGGACTATGAATCGGTTAGCAGTGTAAAATTAAATTCATGAATCTCCTATGTTGTTATTTTCTGATTAGACCATATACCAACCCATGGACCATAGCCTTTGTCAATTAAAGCTTGAGTTTTCCAAAACAAAATGAATATTTGCCTTTGAAGAGTATTCAGAGTTTCACCGGGGATGCAGAATAAAACAAATGAAAACCATGTCATCTCTCTTTGGTTATTAAAAACAGAAATATGGAATCCTCTTTTCTGAAAACCATTAAGCTACCTACATACTAAGTGTGACATTCTGAAATCTGTAAATGAGAATTGCACCTCAACCTATATTTGAGAATACCATTAGAAACAAAGGTAAAAAAAGAAAAAAAGGTAAAAAATGAAAAAATAAAATATCTAACCTTGAAGATGAAAAAGGAAAAAATATAAGAATTACATGTAAATAGAATGTATGTTTTAATTACTTGAACAGACTCTAGAGGATATAGTCTAAAAAAATAAGAACAAGTTGCTATGAAACAGGTGCAATTAGAGAATGAAAAATATAATTGCAAACAGATAATATGCTTACATAGAACAAGTGAAGCAATTTTACCAGGACCATTGAGACTGTGAAATCTAATTTATGTATTAATATTCCAAATGAGTAAAAAATGGATCTGCCAAGTTTGGAAATTTTAAATTCAAAACTGTAGAAACATCAGGAAACAGAAAATTATCACCCTATACACATTCACCCTAATCTGAAAAGACTGAGAGCTGGTTCTACAAGCTGAAATGATTCTTTTTTTTTTTGGAGAGGTTTTCGCTATAGGGTGCGTGCGCTCGCCAGACAGGCAGAGAGAGACATAGAGACAGAAAGCAAGTAATCACTCCCCAGGGGGGATGGTCATGCCGCAATCCCTTCTCCTCCATTCTCCTCTTGGGATCTTGGGCATGCACACACACGTGCCCGGCGTGAGTTTTAAGCCACCAGGTCTGGGACGCGAACCGCGGTTGACTATGTGGGAGTCCAGTGACATAGCCATTACACTAACTGCTGGTCCCGAATGATTCATTTTTAATGAAAGCAGTATAATTAATTTTGTTGTAAAATCAAAGAGCAAACAAAATTAAGAATGTACTCTATTTGTCATACACACACATACACACACACACATATATACACATATACACATATACATATACAACAGAGTCCATGAAGTTGAGATATGTTAGCAGAGAAAAGTATTTCTGGTTAGGCAGGCTTAAAATAAATGGAAAAATATTGTAAAATGACTACTATTATTTGTTTAATATATTGCAATATGAAAACATAACCTGGGAAACATTAAATTTTGATGAAGATGACAACATTATAATGAAGCAAAGAAGAAGAAAAAAAGAAGAAAAAGTAGCAACTCATTAGGAAAAGGAAGAAAAAAACATTCTAGACAGAGAACACCATTGTAAAGGCACTGGAGATGAGACAGGATGTGTGAAGAAAGAGTAGAAGAGAAAAGAAATGAGCATATCACGCATTACTGTTCTGGTTTTCAGGGACTGCACTGAAGACTAGACAAAACTAAGGATTCAATTGAGTGTCAAGTGAGGTTTGAATATTTGAGGTAGAAGTGCATGTCTCTAAAATAATTAAAATTAATTTTTAAATTAAAATTACTGAAATCAAAGTATAATTTAGTTAGGACTATAGTTGTGTCAGCTTAAGCCAATAAGGAAATGATAAAGTGTCAAAGAAGACAATCTTGGAAATCCTTAAACTTTTATCATTGTTGAACAAGTGTTTTACTTGACAGTCTTTCTGAAGACTATTCGGTTCTGTCTCTCTGTGAGATCAAATGTAATCCTTCCATTTTTAGAAAATAAATAAATAAATAATCTGCTGGGTAGCTGTTTTCTGTAGTTTTGATAAAAGCTCAGTTTCTGTTCTGATGTCCAAACATTAAATTCAAATGCTATCTACAATCACCTCTTCCTTTTAATTAAAAAACATATATTTATTTTCAAGTATTACCCTTGAGAGTGATGGTAGTTTGACTTTTAAAAACATCTAGGCTTTTAGAAAATCCTAACTAGAAATATAAAGCTGAGAATTAATACACAAAACTGGAAATAGAAAACGAACAAACAAAAAGTACCTTATCTGGGGATAATTAATCCCTGAACTAATTTTATAACAGAGATAATGTAATAAAATAGCTCAGTAAATTTGAGTGTTAGAATCCATATAACGTACCAATGATTTTTAGCAAAACAGCTTGATTGACTTTTCCAACCACCTTTGCCCAATATACTGGCTGTATTTGGATTTTAGGCATGAGAGTATGACACTGAATTGCCTTAATACTTTGACCACTAAGAATGTTACAGAGTAATTCTGATATAATTTTCTCAAATTGTCCTTCCTTATTCACCATTCTTAGATACTAGATGGGCAAGCTATAGGGCAAGTTTATGAGGAAAATGTGAATACTAACCCTGAGGACACATGTTCATTGTATATCTGTGTATTTCATGTCATACACTTAATGCCATCTGCAAGCAAGCATCTGCAACACCTATCTCCACAAGAACACGCTGGTGCCTGCTGAGAAGGAGCCAGAGCTCTGGTTGCAGGCCTGAGCTCTCTCCCTGCCGAGCGGCTGATGATCCACAGCCCATTGCTACTAGTGCCGCAAGGACTGTCCCCCTGCCCTAATGGCGATCTTTTCTACTGCTGTGAACAAGCACAGCTGAAGAGGGTTTTGCTGTTCTTTTGGCAGCAGTAAGAGTTTCAACTTTTTTCAAAATTTTATTTTGTCTTTTATTCATAGTGAGGAAGCTATTTTGAAATCCTTAGGTGAGATTAGGGGAAGGCCACCCTGTGGCTTGTGTGGCAGCCATAAACACAAAACTAAATCCAAAAGATGATTTGAGCCTGAGGGATGCATGGCAGCATATGGGCTTCTTCCTCTCACTGAGAAAGTATTATCAGGCAGCATTTCTAGGTTCAGGGCTTATGCAGCTTTCTGGGAGATGCTGATTATGAGCATGTTTCATTCAGGTGCCTGGATTTTATGGGCTAGCCTTATTTTTTTCTAGGTCCTATGCCATCTTTTTAATTTCAAATTTGTTCACATTTGAGCCATGTTTCTGCACACTTCTTGCACACCCCAGGTTCAATCATTTTAGTAACTAAAAAATGGTAATGAAAGCTCCTGCTGTGACAAATCCATTTTTCAGGGAGAAAAAAAATAAACCCTGAAAGCATCTTTATACATTTATTACAAATACTTATGTGTATGTGAAGTTGTCTGATGGCTTAATTTGTTTCACTTTAATTTTCTGTTGAAATAAAAGATAAGGTCATTAATGGTAATAGTTTGACTTGTGGAAGTAACACAAAATCAATTCACTTATTTTTTTTAATTTTTAATTTATTTCTTCCATGAAAAAGAGGCAAAGAGAGAAAGACACTTTCAACAGTGCCTTCACAGCACAATCCATCCCAAGCCTCAGCCAGTCTGAGCCATAGACACCCACTGCGTGCCCAGCATGCGCAGGGAGACCTCATGACATGAACCCAGGACCTTCCCGTGTGACTTCCGTATAATCACTATGAGTGTTCATCCTCTTAAAAAATCACTATTATATGTTTTTCATTCACTGTGGCAGCTGAAAAATATCTCTAATCTTAAAATCTCACTTGATAATGGATGGATTACTTACTACTTAGGTAAAGAACTGTCTCCTAATCAGCAATGAAGTCAATTATGCTACATCATTCTAAGGCTCAGATTGGTTAAACACGTTTCCTTCTGATTACAAAGTGAGGTTAAATACAAAGATGGGAAAGTAATATATGAATTCTGTTTTCCTGAATTGCAAATGGAGTCTGGATGGTTTAGTCTGGCTCCCTCATCTCCTTTTTATCATGCTTGGAGGCCATGGGGTAAACAATTTATGTTATAAGTTGTATTGCACTTGTGCATTTGTTATGTAATTATGACTTTGCTGTTTTAGTCCATTGAATGTAAAACACACGTGCAGTCTGGTTTTGGCAATGAGCCACTCTTCTCTGCAGCCCTTTAAAAAAAAAAGAGGAACTGGTCAGCTAGTGTTGCTTAGTTAGCTATCCCTGCTCCATTCAGCCTTGGTTTAGTCTGGTGAACCTGGATGACTTTCAGCTCAGTTCCCCATGCTTGGTGCTTTGGAGGGAGGAAGTACTTCTGAGCATTCTCCATGCATTACAAGCTCCAAGAGGAAGGAAGCACTTAGCAAGTGCTACTGGAGCTCTGTGAGCTCCACTAAACTCAGCCAACAAACAACAGGACATCAGTGCCTTGTGTATTTTTCCAACCCCCTGTGTCTCTGTTCAACCCTCCTTTCAGAGGAAAAAAGAACCTAACAAAACACTTCCCTTACCCATCTTATACTGCTTCCTCATTGTGTATAAGAATTGCTGCAAAAAATATGGTATTAAAGTAATCATCTAAGCTAAACTGCATTATGTAGTCATCTTAGCTATGTGAGTACTCTAGATAAGCAGTTCTATGCCCATTTTGGTGTGCTGTTAACACATTCCAGAACTACATTTCAAGTAATCTCATGGAACACATCAAACCAGTAACATATTTTCTTTCCCTAATGTGGTCAACAAAGATGAATTAGCACAACAAAGCTTCTTGCTGGTTTAATAAAATCTGATTACTTGGGTACCAATAAGTATTCAAATTCACTAGTCTACTTGTGCCATTCATAAGTAAATTAATGATAGGAACAAAATAAGGAAATGCAGTGATCTGGTATCTCTAAAAACTATGTCTAGAAAACTGTGTTTCTAGTCTTAGAAAATTATAAAACAAGAACAAATTAAAAATATGTATTTCTCTTCAATATTTATCTAAATTATGTGTGTTTGTACAAAAATAAAACTGAAAAATATTTTATAGAGAGATTGAATTTTTATGATAACTTTATAAGGATTTGGAATGGTATCAGTGGTGAACTGGCAATAATATCTAATTCCAAAAAAATGAACAAAAAACCCACAAATGCTCCACTCAAAGATAGGGCATGACACTAACAATCAGTATTTTAGTAAACAAGGATATTGTTATCAAAATTAATGATAGACCTTGAAAAATAGACAACATTCACAACTCTTCACCCATTTTTAAAAGAATTATTTTATTTATATTTATGTATTTATTTATTTATTTTAGTTTGACCATAGAGGGACAGCATGAGAGAGAAAGAGGAAAGTGAGAAAGCAAGCCGCCGGTCCAGGACTCAAATCAGCACCCCTAACCTCCATGACACCTGCCACCCCCTCTTTAACCATTTTTTACATTAAAAAAATTGAAAGTAATCTGGGATCAGCAGTTAGCATAATGGCTATGTCGCTGGACTCCCATGTCGTCGACCGCTGTTCGAGTCCCAGACCCGGTAGCTTAAACTCTTGCCGGGCGTACGTGCGTGCATGCCCAGGATCCCAAGAGGAGAATGGAGGAGAAAGGATTGCGGCATGGTCATCCCCCCTGGGAGGTGATTTCTCTCTTTCTATCTCTCTGTCTCTGTCTGTCTGTCAGGCAAGTGCACGTGCCCTATAGCAAAAACCTCTCCAAAAAAATTGAAAGTAATCTTAAACACAACTAAAAGCATGTAAGGCCTAATCTTTCCTAATTGACATGCACTGGAAAAACCTGAGAATTCGCTCTATCACAGCAATAGCCATCAACATTGTTTAAGCACATATTTACAGGTTTTAATAGTACTCACATGGTCAGTTAAGAACAATTTGACTCAGGACCAGCAGTTGGCATAATGGCTATGTCACTGGACTCCCATGTAGCCGATCGAGGTTCGAGTTCCGGACCTGGTGGTTTAGACTCACACTGGGCACATGTGTGTGTGTGCCCAAGATCTTGAGAGGAGAATGAAGGAGAAGGGATTGTGGTGTGTCCATCCCCCCTGGGGGGTGATTTCTTGCTTTCTGTCTCTCTGTCTCTCTGGTGAGGGCTCGTGCCCTATAGCAAAAACCTCTCAAAAAAAAAAAAAAAAAAAAACAAAAAACAACAGTTTGACTCTAATAGGATGGTAAATTAGTATAGAAAATGTAGGAGTAAATCTAAATTAATGTGTTTTCTCTTCCTTTTTCATTTCTTTATTAAAGATAGAAATAATTTCATCAGATCAAAAATATTCTATTAAACACCCATACAACCATCGCAAAATGGAAAAAAGTTATTTGAAGCTCTGAAACTCACGTGCATACTGCAAGAACTATCTGATAGCATAGGTGAATGTATGTGTAAATAAATAGGTAAGTCTCTATAGTCTCTGTACTAGTCAGTCACAATTTCTTTCCAGTCTGTGACTGTCTTATTCTGAAATGGATCTCTACTCAGGGCCATAGCCTATAAAGAAACAGGCTAGTGCTTTTACATAGATGAGATTTGAGCAGAGGATTCTACTCAAAAGGAAGAATGATAATTAGCTAAATCAGTGTATTTGCTCCAGAATTTGGACTAGAAAACAATGTGACAAATGGCCACTTAGGAGGAAAGGAAAAAGGGAAGAGGGATGGGTGAATTCGTGGTTGCAGAATACTTGGTCTTAGAGGTAAAGAATAGGAGAGTGATGTAGCCATAGAACTGCCACTAGTTCATGACTAAAGTCCAACCTAATAAACGATCATTTTTTGTCATACATTTATATACTGTTTTAATTTAAAAACACATATGTGAATATCCATGTTAAAAATTGAAAAAGCACACAAAGCTTTCCTCTGGTCATTATTTTACATTTTCATTCTTTCATAAATGTGGCTCTCCTGTCTAGGACAGTCTTCCCTATTTATTCCAGATGATAGATCTATCTCCTAGAAGGAAAAACAAAAAAGAAACTTCACATCTTCAGATGTAACCACCTTATTGAACCTTCATAGAATTTTCAAGGCAGGGCTAAAGATTCTTCCCACCAGGTTCTAACACTGCTGACAGAACATATTCATAACACGTACAGCGTTAACCCATAAGCACACAACACATATGAGGTGTTAAATGAACATTAGTTGATGTACGTCAAGCTTAAATATAATTGGAAAAGAAATATGTCTATTTTTTTGAAGAGTTTTTTGCTATAGGGCGCATGTGCTCGCCAAACAGACAGAGAGAGACAGAGAGACAGAAAGCGAGAAATCACCCCCTGGAGGGATGGCCATGCCGCAATCCCTTCTCCTCCATTCTCCTCTCGGGATCTTGGGCATGCACGCACACGCGCCCAGCGTGAGTTTTAAGCCACCCGGTCCTGGAGGCGAACCATGGTCAAATACATGGGAGTCCAGTGACATAGCCATTACATTAACTGCTGGTCCCAGAAATATGTCTATTTTTTAATAGAATAAATTTTATTAAACAATGTTTAAAAGTGTGTTTTAGTTCAAGCTGCTATAACAAAGTGCCATGATAGTGTGACTTATAAACAACAAAATTTTAATTCTTAGAGTTATGGAGGCTGAAAGTCAGAGGTCGGCGTGCCTGTTGGGTCATTTTAGACAGGACCTTTGCTCAGGTTGCACCCTGCTTTCTACCCTTCATATCTTCCCATGGCCTAAGGAGAGGCAGAGAGCAATCTGGGATCGTTTTCAAGGGCATTGAAACTAGCCATGAGAAGTCTGTCTTTATGACTTAATTATCATGACTCCCCTCCTAATACAGTGCTATACATCAGGGTTATAATTTTGATATATACATTTTGGGGAGACACAAACATTTATTCTATTACAAAGTAACATCAGGATATATTTTTAAATATTGAATTTGTTCATTGATCTTTAGTATCTTAAAATTTAGATTATAAAGTGGTCATTATTTATTCACTAGTAATTGAAAGACTGGAGGACATAAAAGCATTGAAAATTGTTAAGGACACTAGGGACAAAGTGGAAGGAGAGTGGGAGAAGGGAAGAGTGTAGGAAAGGAAGTTTGGAGGGAAAATAGAAAGGTAAGACATTTGTGAGACACAGATATAGTTTATTACCTGTTGATGATGACATGCATAGTATTCTCAACTGGGTTGGTGCGAGGTGCATATCATGCTGGGTAAAGTCTCTTTATAATCTAAATTATGTACAGTGGTTGAATGTATAAATATTAAAAAGAAAAAAGAAAAATAGAACAAATAACAGAAAGGACTATTAAAAAAAAACACTCTAAATGTTTACAATCAGGTTAAATAAATTAGTTTTACCCTAGATAGAATATAGTTCAAATGAAAAATGAAGGAGAAGGTATGTCGGTGTAAATATACTCAAAAAAGTATGCTATGTAACAGTATAAATAAAATGATTGCTTTCATAGATATCAAATCACTGAAAACATTACTTTAGCTAAAGCTGAAACTAGCTAAATCTCCAGTTACTTCTCCTATATTAAATAGAGACAAAACGCTCCATAGATTCCAGTAACTCAAAATTATTTTATAAAATGCAAAATTATACATGCTCATATATTTAAGTTTTTCAATGAATTCTTTAAACAATCAAAAAGCAAGCGATTTCAATAATAATTTTCAAAAATATACATTTCTATAAGTATTGACTGAAATGTCAGCTGCTTTACCAGATGCACATATAGAACTCTGCTCCTTCTATTGGTATGTACATAACTGAACTTAAAGGGGAAAGAGCAGAACACTTAAAACGAACCACTGAAATTCACAAATGTCAAGGCAAATAGTTGTCCACTCAGTTCAAGACCAAGTAAAACAAAAGTTTTGTAATCACCACAATCTGATGACCATTCCTTAAAAGCAGGAATGTTCTTGCTTTTGTTCATGCCCACAATAACTGTTGATTTTGGAAAAAAAACAATGATACATAGAAACAATTCTCTACCAAAAATTTAACATATCAGTACTTGAATAGATGACAAAGAAGAAAATGATTTTAATTATTAAAATCACCTTCATTTCTTGTTTGGTTTCCCCTCTCCACTGAGACTGCAGTTTAAAAAAAAGAAAGTCCTATTTTATCCTGTATGATTAGAACAATATCTGGAATAAAGAAGGAGTAAAACAAAAGCGCTGTAATCAACATATTCTGACAAACATTTCTGAGCACCTACTGCATTTACGCAGACCTGGCACCAAGCCCAAGGCTCATCATACGTGCTTCTTCCATGTGTTCAAGGAGCATGAGATCCAACTCAGAGGTCAGTTTTAACACACACCTTCTTCCAGCTCTAAAGCGGCCTGAATCAGAGACGCTATCTGGAAAAGTGGCAGTTAGGGACCAGCCCGTGGCCTCTTGGCTAAGGCGGTTGAATGCTACCTACCTGACCACCTGGTTTGAGTTCCTTATCCTTGGGCTCAAAAAGTTCACAGGGTGCTTGTGCCTGTGAGCCCAAAATTCTAAAAAGAGGAAGAGATGAAGAAGGAATTTCGAGGTGACCATGCCTGGGGGGAGGTGTACTTTCTGCCTTCCCTCTTTCTTACTGGTGCAGGTGCTGGCCCTCTGAAAAATTCTTTTAAAAATCAAAATAAAACAAGATGAGCAAATGAAAAACTTGAAGTGGTACAGGAAATGTAATCATAGGAATGTATTATTAATAAACCACTTGAATAGACATGATGCTCTTCTCAAAAATATCACGTACTCAATGAGATGTTCTCTATGATGGTCACCCTGCCCGATGGTTACAGTGCTTTCTCCGTTAGGCCTTGGTGCACCTCTGATCTATGAAATAAGTAGAACAGATGTGGCACCAAGTACAGAGCATCACTAAGGTCAGAAAAAATTCTGTACCCACAAAACATGAAAAGGGTGCAACGAGAAAACAGATAATATAGGGCTCCACGTTCTTCTTGATGGGGTTTCTGCCCAGTTTCTCCCGCGGGCAGTCACCACTCGTGTCTGGGATTCCACTCGGAATTCCCTGTAGCCACTGGGGTCATGTGTGGTGCCCCATCTGAAATCATTGCTCAGGGACTCTGCTTTTCATTGTGGCTAGTGCAGGGAAAGTCTAAAATGCTATTTTCAGCCTCTTGTATGAGCTCAAACTTTCCTTTAATGTAGTCCCAAGAAGGAGGAAGACCTTTACTGGTCAAGATCAAAAGTATTTTAGAGGCCACTTTTCTAGTTAATGATCGAGTTATATATTTTCACCTCAGGCTTGCCTTCTGCTTAGAAACTGGGAAAGAGGGACCATTCAGAAATATTTTCTCCTTCCCAAAGAAAGATGTATGATTGCCTCTCCTACACTACTTTTTTTTTCTGATTCTCCCTGTTTCCCTTCGCTTCTGCCACACAGTACCCCTACCCTGACACACACACACACACACTCGCAAGTACAAAACATCCCTTAATTCCAGAGAGAGAAATGTCCCTATTGCTTCCTCTTACTTAGGATAAAATGTGTCACCAGCTCTGCACATCTCACTGTACTGAGAAAAAACAAGACCTATGATGAAAGAGGCCACCGAAACCATCCATCTAAGTAAATGGGAGCTAAGGCCCTGTCAATCATCCTCATCACCAGCCCACCCCAAGTCCCAGGCATTTTGCTAAGTGGACGCATCCAAGGAAACCTTGAAATATAGAAAATATATTAATGGCAAAATCCAGGTGTCCCTGGTTGCTGTAATTACAGGTTCTCTCTCTTACATTTGACATAGTTTAAGCAGAGCAACTAAGATTTCTGCTCAAGTAAAGAATGTAAAGAGGCCTCTAGGGAAATAATTCCCAATTCAGATGACAGACATCTCCAAGAGAAACTTTTTAAAATTATTCTCAAATCTGAAGATTTTCATATGCATTTCTTCACAATAGTAATTCTTTTTCTATTACTGTTTGATATTAACAGTTCTAAAATATTTTTCTGAGGAAACTTGATGTTTGGAGTATAAAAATGACTTAAACTCCCTCTTTTAGCGTTTATGATGCTACTGCAAGCAGACCTAATGGGATATTTATTACTCTAATAAGCACATATTTAGTGACCCTTTTCATCTAACACTGTTCTAGAGGCTTTACATTTTTAACTTATTTACTCTTACGATAATAATAATAAGTGCAATTTTCAGGTGAGGAAACTGAGGCATAAGCAATTAAAAACTTTACCCAAGGTCACAAAGCTTTTAAGTAGTTGAGGTGCCTTTGAACTCAGTCTTCATCCCTGGTTCCATGCTCTTACCACACAACTTGGTATGCAGTATCCTGAATGTACTGAAAAGGTTCTAACACAACCTTGATAGAACTATAGGATAAACCACTAGCAACAGCTAAATTTAAATGTAAATGTACTAGCTAAATTTAAATGTACATTAATTAAAATAATTGCTCCATCCCACTAGCCACTTTTCAAACATTTGATAAGTTTCATGTCACCAACGGTTATTCTGCCGGACAGCACAAATAAGAACATTTCCATTGTCCCAGTTCCAGTACAAGGGCAGTCTTCCTGCACTGCAAGGAAGTCTACAGGCCTACAGCTTCTTAAACTTTACTGTGTGTTGAAATCGCTTGGAAATCTTGCTTAAATTCTGATTCTAATTCACTAAGTTACAGTGGAACTTAAGATTCTGCATTTCTAAGCAGAAGATCATGGGTACTGCTAATACTGCTGATCCATGGACAGCATCCAACACTTGGAATTGCAAGATAAAGGTCAGAATCTGGGTATGGCACATACAGGATTTCTTTTTTTTTTTTTTTTTTTTTTTCTTTTTTTTGGAGAGGTTTTTGCTATAGGGCGCGTGCGCTCGCCAGACAGACAGAGACAGAGAGACAGAAAGCAGGAAATCACCCCCCAGGGGGGGTGGCCACGCCTCAATCCCTTCTCCTCCATTCTCCTTTCGGGATCTTGGGCACGCACGCACACGCGCCCGGCGTGAGTTTAAGCCACCGGGTCCGGGACTCGAACCGCGGTCGACTACGTGGGAGTCCAGCGACATAGCCATTACGCTAACTGCTGGTCCCACAGGATTTCTTTTTAGGACTATGGATCACTTTCTTTAGTGATCTCATATTGCAAAAGTATCATTGGGTCTGACAATCAGAGGTACTTTAGGGGAAAGTATCTTCAGCATTAAGTCTGGTTGCCATAAATCCAGAGACAACATTAGTCATATCTACGATCAGGGCAATATATCTTGAGAACAGGTAGAGATGGATTATTCCATCCTTGTATGACTGGGACTGTGCCCTGACTGGCAAGAGCCATGGTTGTTTTTTTTGTTTTGTTTTGTTTTTGTTTTTTTCCTCCACTGTCTGAAGTTTCTTTAGTTTCTTTCATTCTCAGGGCTTAGAAACTGACAAATATAAATCAGTGCTGCTATAAGAAGCAAAAGAAAAATGACAGCATAAGATTTTGGTTTTGTCCCTTTAGAGAAATATAACCAAAGTCAAGTGAATTTCTAATCTGGTAAACGGCGAGTTATTAGGAGAAACTAAGAGAGGTGGTGGCAGGCTATGCACTGTGATTGGGGCCAAAGACCCATCGTCATTCTTTTCACTATTTCTTTGCAAAGTATCATTCCCTCTGTCTTTGTTCTAGTTGCTATTATAAAATGCCATAAACTGAATGACTTAAAAAACAGTAGAAATTTATTTCTCACAGTTTTGAGGGCTGGAAGTCTGATATCAGCATGCTAATGTGTTTGTGTTCCAGTCAGGGTCCTAGTTCAGGGAACAGACTGCCTAGGTTATCAGTGTGTTTCCACGTGAGAGGAAGAAAGCTGGAGCACTCTGGGGACCCTTTTTTTAAAGGCACTAATCCCTCCCATTAGAACTCTATCCTTATGATCTAATCATCTCCCAAGGGCTCCACTTCTTAATATGGTTGCATTGAGAGAATTTCAATATGTGAGTTTTGGTAAGACACAGCATTCAGGCTATAACACCCTCAACGGCCTCAAAAATTGTTCACTAGGAATCAGATGCAGGTATTCCTCTGTCTCCTGGACAAAACACTGCTAATGTTACACATTATCGACAACTATTACTACTTAGAAATATAGAAGTTTCATTGTGTACGTGTGTGTATGTCTCTCTCTCTATATATATAGATATATAGACATAGACATTATATAGATAGATATAGATATAGATATAGATAGATATAGATATAGATATAGATATAGATATAGATATAGATATAGATATAGATATAGATATAGATAGATATAGATAGATATAGATATATCCCCGTATATCCCCATATATATGTATACATACACACATTGACATGCATGTAAGGGTAATGCAAAAAGCTTCTGGGAACATGAATTTAAAGTATGAGTTTATTTTGATGCAAAAACATTATGAAATCCATGCATTGTTCTGTGACCATTTGGAAGACTCTGTGTGTGAGTGTGCATGAGTGTGTAAGTACTGTTACCTGTATAAAATGTCAAAATTATATTCACAGAAAATATTATTTTTTTCAAATTAAAAGCATCTTCTCTCTGAAGAAATATACTAAATAAGCCAATGCACTTTGTATATTTGGAAGACATGTAAAATTGTGACAGTGCAAATTTAAGTTCTCAATAGGTTTACGAAACATATAGGTTTGAAGTCAGAGAAAAGATATAAAAGCCATTCCTGAAATTCTTTCATTTTCTAATTTTTTTATTGATGAAGTAAAATTAGGTAGTGATTTGCATATTAGAATGACCTATCATGGTGCTAATGGTGATTAATGACGAATTTTTTTTTTAGGTTTTTTGCAACAGACCTTGTGTGCTCACTGGAAACACAAAGAGAGACAGAGAGACAAAAAGCAAGAAATCATCCCCCTAGAGTGGATGGCCATGCTGCAATCCCTTCTCTTCCACTTTACCCTCAGGATTTTGGGTATGCTCATACACTTCACCTGGTTTAAGCTTCAAGTTGCCACGTCCAGGACTCGAAGGGTGGTCAGTCACATAGGAGACCAAGGTCTAAACCACTACTATGATGTTGATTTTTTATGATGATTTTTATATTAACTTAAGCAAATAAATATTATAATACAATTATACATTATCACTATAGAGGGAATTTGGGCTTTTCTGGTAAAAATAGTTATGATGAGGGTTACAACACTTTTGAAAAATCAAAGCTGTCTAGAGATTCCTGGATCATTACCTACTACTTAGAGCTTATGGTATGCCCTTTCTGTATAACCGCTTATCTTAGTAGCATCAACAAGCATTTTTCTCTTGTATTTCTGTTTATCAGCTATTGTTCAGCTGGGCTTGAATAGGTTCAGCTGGTAATGGCTGAGAGTGTGCCAAAGGTTGAATTCAAGACAACTTCATTTCTTGCTACATTCTGCAACCAGTAACCTATTGGGCATGAGTTTTTCATGGTGAAAGATGAGATTTCAATAGAGCAAACCAACCCAGTGTGCAATAATCAAATCGAGATTATTCATCATCCCCAACATTCAACACCACACTGTGTTGTACACACCCCAAAATCACTTTGCTGGCTTTTGGGAAATCTATGTTCTTAATATGTCCATGAAACTATGGGAAGTTGTGTTTTCATAATCATTTGTTTCAAGAAATATTTCATTTTCATTTTTAGTTTCTTCAGTAGTTTTGAAGTCATCAGAAGTAAATTGTATAGTTTCCGTGTATTCATGTATGTTCAAAGGCTCTTTGTCGATTTCAATTTTACTTTGAGTCTTATCAGAAAAGATGATAAACATTATTTCTATAATTTATGGGACACAAAATGGATTATTATCTGTTAATGATAATGTGTGTAATATCTCCAACTGAACTGGTGTGAAATGTATTCATGTTGGAAAATTCACTTTACAAGCTAAGTGATTTACAGTGATTGAATGTATAAAAAAATAAAATATATTAAAAATATATATACACATATAAAATTTTAAATTTGTAAAGACATGTTTTGTTCCCTATTATGTGGTCTTTGAAAAATTCTGTGTGAGTTTGAAAAAAGTGTATATTCTGTGGTTGATGAGTGAAGTGGTCTGTAAATTTCTATCAGATCTATTTGGCTAATAGTATTATTTAGCTCCTATGTCTCTTAGTTTTTTCTAGATGACCTGTTGAAAGCCCTAACCATTAATGTGTCACAGTCTATTTTTCTCTGTAGGTCTAGCAGTCTTTGTTTTATGTATTTGAGTGCTTCAATATTGGGTGTGTAAATATTTATAATTGCTGTATCTTGGTGAATTAATGTTAATCCTAAGAGACACCTATTTTGTCTCTTTTTACAACTTTTAGCTTGAAGTCTACTTTGTCTGACATCAATATCATACTATCAATTTCATTATTTAAATTTCTAATGGCATGAAATGGCTTTTTCCAGTTCTTCACCTTTCTGTATATCTTTACCAATATATCTTGTAAAACATACAGAAGACTCCTTTTCTTCTTTGTTTTTCCATTTAGCCAGTCTGTATCTTTTAATTGGGGAACTCAATCCCTTAATATTCAATATTGCTACTAATATGTGCAGACTTACTCCTATCATTTTATTAGTTATTTTTCCAGCTATTTTATGTTTTCTTATTTCTATATCTTCCTTTCATTTCCCTATTACAACACACCCATAAATATTTCTTGAAGAGCTGATCTAGTTTTGTCAAATTCTCTCTTTTTTCTTTTTTAATCTGAGAATGACCTTATTTCCCTTTCTACTTTAAAGGATAATCTAGCTGTGTATAGTATTCTTGGCTGAAATTGTTTTTATTTAAGAAATTTTAGTATGGGGACCAGCAGTTAGCATAATGGCTATGTCGCTGGACTCCCATGCAGTCGACCACAGTTTGAGTCCTGGACCCTGTGGCTTAAACTCACGCCAGGCACGTGTGCATGCATGCCCAAGATCCCGAGAGGCGAATGGAAGAGAAGGGATTGCGGCGTGGCCATCCCCCCGGGGGTTGATTTCTTGTTTTCTGCCTCTCTGTCTCTCTCTGTCTCTCTGGCGAGTGCACACACTCTGTAGCAGAAACCGCTCAAAAAAAAAAAAATAGAAATTTTAATATGTATTTCCATTCCCTCTTTGCCTGCATGGTTTCTATTAAGAATTCCTAGGTTAATCTGAGAGTATCCTTTGTAATTAACTCAACACTTCTCTCTTGCCATTTTTGGAATATTGTCTTTGTCTTTGACTTTTGCAATTTTGTCAATAATGTGCCTTGGGGAGGATACTATGTTGATTGTAATTGGTATCCTTTCTATTTCCTGTATCTGAACTCTGTATGTCCTTCTAGATTTGGAAAGTGTTCATATAGTCCTTCATGAAAGATATTCCATACCTTTATGAATCTATTCACCTTCTGGGACACTCACTATGTGACTACTTAGCTGCTTAATAGAGGCTAATATTTCCCATATGTTGTCCTAATTTTTAGTGGTTATATTTTCATCCTCTTAGGACTTGGACTAAATTGGAGGTTTTTTCTTCAAACTCAAGAAATTCTTTCTTCTCCATGATATGTATAGTCTGTTGTTAATACCTTTGAGAGAGATTTTCATTTCCCATATTGCATCCTTGCATCCTTTATCTTCAGAAGTTTTTGTTTTTGTTTTTGTTTTTGTTTTTGTTTGTTTGTGTGTGTGTGTGTGTGTGTGTGTGTGTGTGTCTTTCTCTTTATAGAGCACCTCCATCATGTCATAGAATGAATTTCTCATCTCTGAGAATTGATGATTATTGGTTTCCTCCTGGTTTTCATTGAGACACTAGACTTCTCAGGCCTGATTGCAATTCATGCTCTATCACTCCAGCCTCTCCACTCCCAAATAGGTGCTGAGCTCACTGGGCTCAGGGTGATGTTGAGATGGGAGTTCCAAGGATTACTCCGAAGTGGAATATCAGTGTACTTCGCTATGATGGTATGAGCTCCATGCCCATGTCACTGTTCTTCTGTAGGTGAAGAGTTTTCGAGTCCAAGGTGGGAATATAACATTCAGGATTCTGGAGGAGAGGTCCTCTAGTC
This sequence comes from Tupaia tana, assembly GCA_026018925.1. Taxonomy (NCBI): domain Eukaryota; kingdom Metazoa; phylum Chordata; class Mammalia; order Scandentia; family Tupaiidae; genus Tupaia; species Tupaia tana. The sequence continues at coordinate 207,512,003 of JAKSZU010000001.1, read as the reverse complement.
TCCCCCGACTCCGTGGCTGGAGAAGGCTTAGGAGACTCACTGGGTTCAGGCAGTCGTTTCTCTTTACTTTTCTAGGTAGAGATTCTGTACTCCAGAAACTCCCACAGTTTTTTGTTTGTTTATTTGTTTTTGCTAAGTCAGTTACACATAACTCTTCCTCTGGAAGTATAGGCATTATTGAAATATTTCATCCTTTCTTCCCAGAGACCCACCAGAACGAATGCTGCTTGCTGGCCATCTTGCCTCATTTCCTAAATTATAGGTGGCAGCAGAACACACCATCAGGAACCATCTTAAGAGACTCCTCTTTATCTTTTCTTTCTTTCTTTGTTTCTTTCTTTCTTTGTTTCTTTCTTTCTTTCTTTCTTCTTTCTTTTTTTTTTTTTTTTTTTTTTTTGCCATAGAGTGTGTGTGCATGACAGAGAGAGAGAGACAGAGACAGAGAAAGGGAAAGTGAGAAATCACATGCCAAGGATGGCCACACTCAAGCCCTTTTCCTCCATTCTCCTTTCAGGATTTGGAGTACACAAACACACACACCTGGGATAATTTTCAAGTTTCTGGGTCTAAGGCTTGAACTACTGTTGGCCATATGGAGTCCAGTTCCTTAACCACCATGCCACCTGCTTCCCATCCTCAGTATATCTTAATGGTTTAAAAATGTATTTACATAAAAAAGTCAAAAAGTTTCTTGCAAACTTTTATCTGGTCTAAGTATTCTATTTTGAAAGATTATAAATAACAATACTTATTAAGCTACTATAAATTCTTTTCATATGAGACATGTTTAGTGTTTTACATTCCTGATCTCACTAGAATTTTTGTAGATCTGTTTTTAGGAAGTGTAACTCTCATTTAAAGATACAAAAACTGAGTCTAAGACAAATTTCATGTGTTAGATTATAAAGCAGATAAAGTTCAAAGCAAAATTGAAACACAAGATACTAGATTCTGAAATTTTTATCCATAATTGAATGCCATATTATATTAAATGCATTAAATTAAATAACTTTTAAATAAAGTTTTAATTAGCTTTCTGAGAAAAAAATTACATAAATTTTATGTAAACTGATAGAAATACAGAATTCTAAACTACTATTCAATAAAATATATTTTTAAATAAGTAAACAAAAGAGCATATTAATTTTTTCTAGTACAATGTATATTTTTTTTTGTTTTTTGGAGAAGTTTTTGCTATAGGGTGTGTGTGCTCACCAGACAGACAGAGAGACAGAGAGATAGAAAGCGAGAAATCACCGCCCCATGGGGCATAGCCACACCACAATCCCTTCTCCATTCTCCTCTCAGGATCTTGGACATGCATGCAGACGTGCCCAGCATGAGTTTTAAGCCACCGGGCCCGGGACTCCAACCGTGGTCGACTACATGGGAGTCCAGCAACATAGCCATTACACTAACTGCTGGTCCCCAAAGGATAATTTTGTACTTAAGTACACTGATTATGAATCTCAACTGTCCATCTTTCTATCTTCTGTCAATTTTCAAACACATAACAATGAACAATATAAATATAAAGCAATTAAAATATTTTATTTTAAAAAGACAACTACAAACATTCCAAATATCTAAAAATGTGTTCCTATTAAATAGAAAAAGATAATGTGTGACTAAAATTAAGTTATAAAAACAATAGAAATACATCCACACACTTTCAAAGTAAAGATACCAGTTTTTGTTCATTAGAACAATAAGGTGATAAGCTTCATAAAGATATACCTACAAGTTTTATTTACTCTATCTTGAACAAAATTCATCCATAGTAAAGTTACTTGTTCATGGAATTGTAAGTCTAGGTGTAGCAAAAGAAAGCAATGGGGCAGTGTAGAAACTCGTGCAGAACATAGTCAAACTGAGATTTCTGATTGCACAACTCCTGAAGTGCTGCTTTAGAGAATGAACTTTCCTGCAAGTGATATGTCATGGGGTAAAAAGAAAGCCCCCACTGAAAAATGATCATCCTTTTCAGCGTTCATTATGTCCTAAGATCTTTGAATTTTTCAGGGCTTATTTTCCTATTTCCATTCAAGCTATGCTCTTTTTTGTTATGTAGCCACATTAGCAGGACCAGCTTCGAAGTCTGCATGCTGACAGGAATGTTGAAAATTTTGTTGCTAAGCAACTGGATGCTGCACATCGGAACCCCATTTTTTTTCTGATGAAAGTGACAGGAGAATGATAGCGACATCAATGACTTTCTGATTTTTTTTTTAAACTTAACAGCTGCAGTGAAAAGAGAAAATGATAGGGACAATGAAAGAAAAAAATCAGAAAAGGCTGCAAAGAAGATGTCTGAATGTAAAAAAAAATAATAACTATGAAAGGGTTCCTAGGAAAAGATAAGATTTCATCTATAGAAATAGATAGTAAAATAATAGAAACTAATCCAAAAAATAAATTTAAATTGTGTATGTAGAAACTATTTTTTGTAAGTTATACGCTCTACTAAGAAAGAAAATCAGAAAAGAAATGCAGCCTTGATCTTGTAATTGAATGAATTAGTGCATTGAAACTCCCCTAACTGTTCCAGATTCCATCTTTTATTTCGTTTTTTTTTTTCATGTATTACCCTTACAGGTATGACTTTTATCTCAGAATCAGAAAACATATCTGAAGTGAACATTTTTAGCTTTTGAAATTGACCAGATGGTATCAAATGAAACCCTGAAGGAATAATAAAAAGATAACAAGAATAGATAGCATTGAATCTCTCTGTAAAATCTAAAATCCCTCTTACTCGGCTTAATGAAGAGAGACTATCTAAGTAATAATGACTTAGGAAGAAAAACCATTGAATGGTTTTTATTGAAATTGGACATGTACTGAAATGCAGAAAGTGCAGAAGTGATAGTGATGATAAATAGCTCTTCTTTCATTTAAACTTTGGTGATTATACTATCAAGCTAAAGTTGTAAAAAACAACAAAAAATTGGCATCAATACCACTAATGGTGGGATAGTGAGATAAAAATCTACAACTTCGTGGGACCAGTAGATGGCATAATGGTTGCATCACTAGACTCCCACGTGCACCACGGTTTAAGTCCCATACACAGTGGCTTAAAACTCATGCCACGCGTGTGTGTGTGTGTGTGTGTACGTGTCTAAAATCCTGAGGAGATGGGAGAAGAAGGGGTTGTGGTGTGGCTATCCCCCCGGGTGGGGGAGGAGGGATTCCTCACTTTCTATCTCTCTGTCTCTCCAGTGAGTGTACATGTACATGTCCTATAGGAAAAACAAACAAACAAACAAACAAACAAACAAAAAAACCTCTGTTAAAAAATAGCTACACTTAATTTATTTGAGATATTTGGGATAGGCATTAGATTCTTGATTACAAAACTTTTAATGTTTTATATAACTTGTGGAGCTTCAGATTATTCCTCTGTAAAATGGAAATGACACCTAATTTTTAGGGTTTGAAGTTTTAAGTGAAATAATATATCAGACATCTACCACACACCCTAGTGTTTTCACCAAGAAGTGCAGTGTATTCACTATGCAAAACATGTAAAGTATAACATGATTATGAAGTGTGACAATTTTTATGAATTTTGACCCTCGGTATAGCTGTACACATTACCATTGCTAGCTGAGCTGATCAGCTAAGAAATATGATTGGTTGGTAATCTACAGCAAGAATTTCTAATAAAAATATTTTTCCTCTTCGGGGATGGCAGGTGGCATGGTGGTTGGAAGTGCTGGACTCCTATGTGGTCAACCACGGTTTGAGTCTTGGACCTGGTGGCTTCCTTTCTCATTTTCTTCTCATTTTCTTTCTCTCTCTCTCTCTCTCTCTCTCTCTCTCTCTCTCTCTCTCTCCCTCCCCCCCCCCCCCTTCTCTCTCTCTCTCTGTCCCTCTATGGTAAAATTTAAAAATAAATAAATTTAAATAAAATTATTCTTTAAAAAGATATTTTCCCTCATCTCTTTGGCAGAAAATGAAAAAGAAAAGCAGAGCTAAAATATTCATTTATGAAATACTATAGTTCTCAACTCTTCAGCTTCTAAATGTCTGGATTATAAAAGTGTTTTGGGGGCTTTATCTAATCTGGTCAGTCTGGCCCTGTCTTGAAATGGTGTTTGGTTCTTGTCTGTGATAAGAAGAAAGAAAATTAGAAACTAAGGAAGAGAAGTAACAGACCAGGGATTCCATTCTGATTATCTCTGTGAGCTCCGATTATGCCGGTTAGTTCCTGCATGGGTTGGTATTGATTGCTCCTTGCATTCTGTGTTCCTGGAACTCGGCTTGAACTACACAAGAAAAGGTGGATAGAACTAGAAGAACCTGATTCTAGAAACTATAAACATTGACTGGATACTTGGCATACTATTATAAATTTAAAAAATCACTGATCTTTTTGGAGTTAAGAATTAAATATACAAATGAACAGTAAAAGAATAGGACAAAGACTTGACATATATGAGCCAAACAAAAATAGCAGCATGTGAAGTATTCAACACTGTTTCCAAAATTACTTAAAATTACATCATTCATTTGTACTAACAACTTAGAAATAAACTGTTTTTCATATTTACAAGAGGTAAAGATAGAAATCTAGAATGTACACTCTGTTTCCAGCAAAGGCAGTATTATTTTCTGCTTACCAAATCTGCTATGTTTTACTTCACTTTCATAGTAGGTGGATTTCCCCACTTTGAAAATGCAAGAGAATTTTTCTAATCCATCCATTAACACATCTTTCATTTTGCTAAAATAATCAGTGTTCTAAATGTTGAGACTGGTTTAGTCCCCCTGTCCACCCTAGAAATGGTATCTATCTGTATAACAGATAAGTAAATAGGAAAGTAATTCCTCCAAAGTCACAGTGAGAAGGAAAAATAGCAAACTCAGGAAACTCTCCTCCTACCTTTCACCCAAACATGTTAACTCTGCTAACTTTTGTTTTTTTGTTTTTGTTTTTGTTTTTCCCATAGGGCACGTACATTCACTGGAGAGACAGTGAGAAGGAAAGAGGGCAATCACTCCCCCAGAGTAAGGGCCAATGCGCAATCCCTTCTCCTCCATTCTCTTCCCGGGATTTTGTGCATGCATACACACACACCTGGTGTGTGTTTCAAGCTACTGGACCCAGGACTTGAGCCGTGGTAAGCCACATGGGAGTGCAGTGCCTTAACCACTGCGCCTCTTGCAGGCTTCAGCTATGACACATTTTAAAGTAAGTGGTTTCCAATCTGACATTCTGTCAGTTTCATGCAATGCTTTTTGAATCACGGATGATGTTTATGTTTGACTCCTATTCGTTTTGACCTAATAATATATTCCAGTGGTTGTGTGTGTGTGTGTGTGTGTGTGTGTGACCAGTGTCAGAGTTTTGCTTTCTTTTTGAGTAAATAACTCTGCTCTTTTCTATTAATGAATGTAAACATAAGGTCAGTGAGTAATACGGTAGCCAGTGAGCGTGCCTGGCTCCATCCCTGGAAGAACACACGTACTTTACTCCTGTTTCCCCAGACGCACTGAATCAAGTTACTTCTCTGCCTAATTTGCTCAAATCTTTGGAAATACAAAGATGACTATAAATTAGAATGAGTCCATGAATTTGAGAAACTCCTCTATCTGTATGGGGCAATAAACTTGAAAGCAAATAAGAGCGAGTGACACCAAGGTGTGATCATTAAGTTATGCACCACCAAGCACACAGACAAGGGTCGTTCCAAATCTGGGAAGATGGTAAAAAATGATGACAGAGGACTTCACGGAAAATCTGAGTTGAAACTTTATAGCTATTTATTGGCAGAATCTCTGTCATATATGCCTGCCTTCCTCCCTCTCTCTCACCGTCTTCCTTCCTTTTATTTCTTTTTTCCTTCTCCTTTCTTTCTGTCCCTCTTTCCCTCCCTTTACTCCTTGTTTCTTCCTTTTCACCCACCCATCCTTCAAGTGTTTCCTGGATCACACTGCCAAACGCACTCTTAGGTGTCCCCAGTGAGTTATGAATTTACATACTCCCCTTCTCTGAGCACGGGTGAGGTATCTCTGAGTACCAGTGAGATATCTGGTTTTTTTCTAGTCAATAGAATATGGTAAAGGTAAAAGGAGTTTGAATATTTAAGTAGGATGCCAAATAAAGTACAATAGGTGGTGCAGTCTGTAGCGAACCATATCGCAGTGCTGGAAGCCACATGGCTGACCGTGATTTGGATCCGCATGTCATCCTGATGACACACTGGGTGTGTGTATGGGTATCCAAGATCCTGAGGAGCTAGAAGGGCTAAGAAAAGAGGATTACAGTATAATGAGACCCTGTTGAGGGTTCTCTCCCCCCACCCCCATCTTGCATTAGAACAGACTCTTTTTCATAATTTTTTAAATTAGTTGATTTTGACATTTAAAAGTATAGGATGGAAAAACTTTCCTAGGTAAGCCTGCCTTAATTAAGTGAAAACTTCTTAAAAGGTACTGAGACCCACACTGAGGTCAGAGGTTTTCTCTCACCAGTTGGATTTGAAGAAGCAAAGCTACCATGTGTTCTACAGACACCTTAAGGAAGCTTGCAAGAGGAGATTTCCACAACCGAACCAACAATGAGAACACAACCAAGCCAACACACTAGTCACAGCAGGGGACCCAATCAAGCCGTGCCTGGATTTGTGACCCAAAGAAACTATGATTTAATAAAGTGGCATTGTTTCAAGCTGTTAAACGTCAGATACTCTGTTACATAGTAACAGAAAACAAGTACAATAAAAATAAATGATATTCTCATTTACACCAAATATTTTTAAAGTTTATTTATTGATTCCTTCCCTGAGTGAAATAGAGGGAGAGAGGATGAACATGACAGAGAGAGAGAGACCCTTGTCCTGATGCAGTGTCCACCCTACACTATGGGCAAGCACATGAACATGTCCAGAGAACTCAGGGAGGTCTCTGGACACAGACTGGCAGCTTTCCCACGTAGGTCTGCCTTGCAGAGTGCCATGTTTCATCAATGTTCCACCATTTGGTCCCTATGCACTGTGGTTTAAGTCTCAGACCAATCATTATATATTATTTTTAATTGCCAGAGGGTAAGTGCACTCATCAGAGACAGAGAGATAAAGAGGAAGAAAGCACCCCCACTGAGGCATGGTCATACCTCGATTCTTTCTCCTCCCTTTCTCCATCCTGTTGGGATTTTAGGCACACCATCGCAAGTACATGTTATGTTCGTCAAGCAACCAGAGCCAAGATTCTAAGTTCATTTCGCCATGTAGGATCCAGTTCTTTTACCTACTGCACTATGGGACCAGCCAAAACTCAACTAGCTCCTGCTCCCTGACATCCTGGTTACAGTCTGATGAGACTGAGTGGAGGATCCAGCTTAACTGTGCCTGACTTTCTTCTCTCCCCACCCCCATGTCTCACACACACACACACGACAAAAACATACAGGTGTCTTAATGTGCATAAGAAATAATTTACATGGGCAGTGACTTTAAAAAATACTACTATTTTTACTCCTAAGCTTCAAAGTAACACTAATTATTACATTGTGACTTAAAATCTAATTCACATTTTATTTATTTATTTTTAATTATATGTTTAATTTAATTATTATTATTATTTTTTAATTTGACCCAAGAGTGACAGAGAGAGAGAAGGAAAGTGAGAGAGCAAGCCACCAGGTCTAGGACTCAGACCATGGTCAACCATGTAGGAGTCCAGCACCTTAACCAGTGTGCCACCTGCAGCCCCCTAAATCACATTTTAACATTATCAGTCTATCTTATTTTACACATGAGAAAGAGTTAAAGTACAAAAATAAAAATTCTCTTAAGTCTTAAAAGTCGTGCTATTGTTTAAGCCTCTCATATTCCACACAAATAAGAAAATGAACTTAATCTGACATGTAATTGCCTACCAGATGAAAAAATATAAATATTTTATTGTTTTCCAATAAAAAATATTATCAACAAAAATCACCTGCCCTGTTAGGCAAAGCTAGAAAGAGTTTCATTCTGCAAATATGTTTTCTGTTATAGGGTCCTTTTGTAAGGGTTTATGACCTCCTCTTCATTCAAGGAACTCTAGGTCTGAGAACTGATTCAAGTTTGAGAATTGATCAGGCCTGTGACTCTCCACTCTGATGCTTCTACTCAGAATTCTGTTCACCAGGCCTAGAGTTTTACTACTAAAACAGATTGAGTTAAGCCTTGTAGATTGCCCTACTATTTCAATTCTGGGGATACTATTAGCAACTAACCAAAGTCAAAGTTCTCTGAAAGTCATATTACTCTAAATACTGCTTTGCTTTGTGGAAATAAGAGAAAACCAAACAGATGAGAAAGGCAAAATCTATTTATTCAGAGCTTGCTATAGCAAGAAATCCACCCACCATTGTTTGCCTTTTGGCAGAAACTCAAAGGCAGGCAGAGAAGTGAGAAAGATTTATAGCATAAAAAAATAGAAAGCTCCAGATTTGCCCTGATGAGAGGCTGTTGGCCCGAGGAAGCTGTAGGTGGGCTAATCAGGAGGGAAGCATCCAATGGGATTGGTGGAGGTGCATATTTGGCTGTTTCTGATTGGTCCTAAGTTAGAAGTAGAAAGAAAAATGAGGGAAGCTCTTAGTTATTAATCAAGTCTTGAACATTTTGGGGTTGATTGTTGTAGAAGGTACCTCTTAGCTTCTTGGTTTATTACTAGAGATAACAGTCTGGCTCCTGAAAGTCTGATGTATCTCAGGCTGGCTTCCAGAGCTGCTTATTGTACATAAGGTTTGATTTCCTAAGCAGGTGACACAGGCTGTGAGTCATAGTTCTTTGTTTTGTTTGTTTGCTTGCTTGCTTTTTGTTTCTTTGCCACAGGTTGCATGTACTCACCAAAGAGACAGAAAGAGGGAAAGTGAGAAATCAACCCACTATCCAGGGATGCCCACCCTGGAGAACCTTCTCCTCTATACCCAACTTGGGATTTGGGGCATGCATGCACACACGCTAGCATGACTTTCAAGCTCCCAGAGAGGTCAGCATGTGGGAACCCAGTGCTTTAACCATCATGCCACCTTGGCCATAGAATACCATTTATTTCTTTTAAGAGGTGCATGCACTCATTAGAGAGAGAGAGAGAGTGCATGGGCAAGTTGAGAAATCACCCTCCAGGAAGGATGGCTATGCCACAACCCCTTCTCCATTCTCCTTCCAGGATCTTGGGTATGCACACACACATACCTGGTGTGATTTTTTTAAAGCCACTGGGTCCAAGACCCAGACTATGGTTGGTCATGTGGGAGTTCAGCTATATAATCACCATGGCACCTGCTGGTCCCAGAGTTCCATTTTTATGTATGATCTGGCTGTTGTCCTTTTGTATATCTGTCTCTCAGAGTCACTGTCTATTGTACTTACTAAGCCCACCTCTTAATGGTGATTTGTTGTTGTCACTTGGACTCTAATACCCCAGAACTCCTCCATCTTCATTGAATTTGGGCATCTCAGTATATGGCAGATCCCATGGTAATCCTTAGCTCATAGAGAAGAGCCATCACAGAGCTACTCGATGCTATTAGGGCTTCCCTCATGAATTTCTCACAGTCTTGTTGAAATAAATGTCACCTGAACCCTTTCAGGGAACATAGTGAGGGGCTAAGTTGAGCAGATCTTACATGATAAATCCAGCCTGGCAATCCAATCTCCTGGAGGTATTCTTCCTAAGGTATTCTCTGCCATTTGAATTTTATTTATTGCATGTCATTCTTAGGTTGATAATTCAGTTAAGAAACCAAGCAAACTGCTAGAGAATTTCTAGGCCCTCAAGCTTTGCCATTGAATCTGGAATTTGTGCTTATAACCCCCGTCAATAAATATTTGTTAATTAAGCTTATACTCTTTATACTCCAGTCACACATCATTAAAATACCCAGGCTTCTGCCACTATAAATTGATAAAATGATGTAATTCCCTTGTATATAACACATTTCCACAAGGGTCATATTTTGTGCTGCTTCTTTGAAACTTCTGGTGAGTGAGTCTAGTTACAGGTCTAGAAGCAGGAGAATGTAGTAAAAACAGATCTTGAGGAGGATTAGCAATCTCTTATAATTTAGCTACCACTGGAAAGTCATTGAGGTTCCAAAATAAGCACAGAGTACCCTCCATATGGAATGAATGAAAGGGCTATTTCAGCTGCCAAAGACAGTTCAGTGGGATTTAAGAGTTCAAGATTCCAGTTTCATTTGCATGGGCCCATATGGCTGCATTTCAATTTTCAAGAATTCATCTCTTCCTAATCGATGCCCTAACTGCAACAAAAGATATGCTTCGTGTTTGGGAATATAATTTACATTGTAATTAAGCCACCTGTAGAAAAAGAGTTTGGACATTGTTTTCAGAAATTTCAGCTTTGTAGCAATAGAAGATAATCATTTTAAAGAAATCATAGAACATTCAGATCCCTTATGTGGATCGTGAACTTGGTATTTCAGTTCCTCCTGTTCTCTGGTACATTCATAATAAGATGACAATGTATTACTTATATTTACCAACAAATTGTATGCCAACGAATGCTGTGTTGCCAAGCATTGTTCCTTATGGAAACACTTGCATTTTCTACAGGTGATAACTCACATAACTGTCTTGTCTCTATATGCCATGGTCTACTACTGTCTCCTTTATCACTGGAAACAGTCATTTCTGCTTTTAAGTCTAATTAGATCACTTGCAGATTACTCATAATGAATTCATAGAACACTGCCTTAAGATTCTGTTCTGGCAGGATCATGCTCAATACTAAACTGTGTACTAGAGCTCAACAAGAGAAGCTTAACCACTCCTGTATGTGCAGTAAAAGACATACTGCAGGGATTTCGCCTTGTGAATTTGTAGCAGCTGGTTAAATGATCTGGTTCAGACTGTCGTTTGTGTGTGTTGTTAGGAAACAGAAGTCTAAAGGGTATGAAATAAGGGTGTAAAAAAAGAGAAAAAGACAGTTGACATCATGAGAATGAGCTGGGGTCTATGTGTATTAGCAGACTAGAATTCGCAATGGAAAACTAAGTATTCATGTCAATTCTTAGTATTTCCTGCTTTGTACATTGGGTGTCCTGAAGGACAAGTGCACTCCCATATTTACAATACTAACTATACATTTGCTCCAGGAGTCAGAGTAGCTGAAAGAGGTGAAGTAATTGTAGGCCCCAAATTGTATTGCACCAGAGAGGTAAGGTAGCAGATGAACAGAGATAAAATAATCTATGGTTATAATTGCTTATTGCAACTCCTGCCTTGAGTTTCTTTGAATATATAATATCATTTTTTTAAATAGAAATCTGCTCATCTAATTATATTAATTTGTAGATAATCTCTCTCTTTTTGTTTAAAAATATTCATTAACTTTACTTATTATTGTCATTATTCTTCAATTTTTCTGTAGGACATAGGTGCTGACCAGAGAGAGACAGAGAGAGTGGAAAGTGAGAAAGCAAGCTGCCAGGTCTAGGACTCAAACCATGGTTGGCCATGTCGTTGTCTAGTGCCCCAATAACCATGCCATGTACTGAATGGATAATCTCTCCTATTTTTTTTTTTTTTTTTTGGAGAGTTTTTTGCTATAGGGTGTGTGCACTCACCAGAGAGACAGAGAGAGACAGAGAGGCAGAAAATGAGAAATCAACCCCCAGGGGGGATGGCCACGCCACAATCCCTTCTCCTCCATTCTCCTCTCGGGATCTTGGGCACACACGCACACACGCCCGGCGTGAATTTAAGCCACCGGGTCTGGGACTCGAACCACGGTCAACTACGTGGGAGTCCAGCAACATAGCCATTACACTAACTGCTGGTCCTAATAATCTCTCTTTACTTATGGTTATTTCTAATATTTCTCATTGTTCTGTTTTAGCACTGAATATCTAGCTATAGAATTAATATTTATTAACCCTCTAGAAGTCATTATAATCAGTTCCCACGATCACATTTAACATGTCTGCTCTCATTTTTTGTGGTGGTTTTCAAGGCTGCTCACAAATGTACTTCTCTTCCTTTCTGTACATGTTAGGATTACATGTCACTTTTCTTTTGTGTTAGGATTGGTTGTATGAAACTCTGTTTAGAGTGACATGTATTATCTTTCAGGCCAAAGTCTTTAGGGTCTAGTGCGCAATTTGTTATGTCCCTTTCGCCCTGTCAGGAAAACTGGCACTGCTCCAGGTGATAGAAGCTTCATTGTTCCATGTAGGTGTCTGGTATATCCTGGGGGTTGCCTTCACCAGAGGCTTTATCTTCCATATTTCCTAAAGGCATCATTCTGACCAACACATCCTACATTTATTCCCAACAGTCAGATGATCCCCTAATTCTTACTATTAAATGATTCTCTCTGTTTGACTTCTTCCTAATTTAAATATTGGTTGGGTATTTTGACATTTTATACAATATGCTCAAAATTTAAGGAATCATGAACATGAGACTTACTATGTATGCATTTCACAAAAGCTATGATAGAAGATCTCCTTGAAGACTTTTTTATGCCTCACGGGAATGTTTAAGAATTAAAAATGAAGGGACTAGCAGTTAGCGTAATGGCTATGTCGCTGGACTCCCACGTAGTCGACCACGGTTCGAGTCCCAGACCCGGCGGCTTAAAACTCACGCCGGGCGCGTGTGCGTGCGTGCCCAAGATCCCGAGAGGAGAATGGAGGAGAAGGGATTGCGGCGTGGCCATCCCTCCTGGGGGGTGATTTCTCGCTTTCTGTCTCTCTGTCTCTCTCTGTCTGTCTGGCGAGCGCACACGCCCTATAGCAAAAAACCTCTCCAAAAATAAAAAAGAATTAAAAATGAAGACCAGCAGGTGACATGGTAGTTAAGGCACTGGACTCCCACATGGCTGACTGCAATTTGAGTCCCAGACCTGGTGGCTTTCTCTCTCTCTCTCTCTCTCTCTCTCTCTCTCTCTGATGAGTGCATGCGCCCTATGGCAAATTTAAAAATATAAAAAATTTTCATTTGTTTTTAAATTAAAAAAATTTAAAGCATAATAATGATAAATAAAATTGAATAAATAATTCTTTTTTTTTTTTTGAGAGGTTTTTCGCTATAGGGCGCATGCGCTCGCCAGACAGAGAGAGAGAGTCATAGAGACAGAAAGCGAGAAATCACCCCCCCAGGGGGGATGGTCACGCCGCAATCCCTTCTCCTCCATTCTCCTCTCAGGATCTTGGGCACGCACGCACACGCGCCCGGCGTGAGTTTTAAGCCACCGGGTCCAGGACGTGAACCGCGGGCGACTACATGGGAATCCAGCGACATAGCCATTACGCTAACTGCTGGTGCCCAATAAATAATTCTTTAAAGATAAAAGGAACTAAAAATTAATAAGTAAATGACTGAATCTGGGTCTTTGTGGTCAAAGATGAGAATATACCAACCACCTTTCACAAAGACTTCACTTATATCTTTTCATATTGCCTAGACATGTACACACTGGCCACTGATGACATGTAGCTATTAAGCATTTGAAATGTAGCCAGTCCATATTAGGTCATGCTGCAAATTGGGGCCAAATGGTGGCACAACAGCAACACACAGCACTCTGACAGGTAATGCCTCATGCAAAGGTTCATGGTTCGAGGTTAGAGACCTCCCTGAATACTCCAGGCACACATTGACTCATGATCTGGGGATGGCTAAAGGCTGGGGTAGATCTCAGTGTCAAGACTCTGTTGGGGGTGCTGTATCTATTTCTCCTTGTCTCATTTAAGAAATAAATAAATAAAATTTAAAAAACATATATTGTAAGTAAGAAATATACACTGGATTTAAAAACCTTAGGATAAAAACAGCAATGAAAAAGAAGGTAAAATATTTCATTAGTAATTTTTGGGGGTGGATGTTAGAAATAGTTTAGATATTAAAAATAAAGTGTATGATTAACATTAAGTTCATTTGTTTCTTTTTTAAAGTGGTTAAAAAAACTTTTTTCTGCATCGAAGTGTATGGAAAATGAAGCTGCATTGGAGCATATTATAGATGAGGAATGATCCATACATGGTTAGTACAAAACTCAATAATAAAATTATTTCTTTGCTAGTACCAGATACACCAAATTACCAAAGCTTAAGTGAAAATAAAACATGATTTGCTGCACTAAATGGCTAGAAGTGAAACGTGACAGAATTTAAACCAGCATATATAAATGCAGCACTGTCTGTATTTTTTAAAATATCAGATACTGGAAAAAATCAAATACTGAGGAAGAGCTCAGGCCTTAAACACAGCTCACCTAACCTCCAACCACAAAGACAGCCCATGACTTTTTTTAGCAATTTTTATTCATGTTATGAAAAAAAAATTATGAATGCTAGGTGAATTTCATGACAAAAAAGGGTACTTTGACTAAACTTCAAAATAAAATGGCTTTTTGAAAACACTTCAAGTCATTTTCAAAATACCTAATTGATATGCTGATCTTTAGAACTTATCTAGTCTGTTTAGGGAATCATCTTGAAATACAAATAAGGAAAAATGATCTTTTAAGGGTTATAAATACCCGTCAGATTAGTGTTATATAACGACTGTGATTATCTTACAAACAAAAGCAACACAAAAACAATTCAGAAAGCAGCATGGCCTCGATACCACCTACACCCACACAATTATACCTACTAGGATTGGCCATCAAGTTAAGAAATGAGCTAATGAATCCCATATCAAAGACCGGATGATTTCACAGTCATGCAGATCAGATCCCAGAAACTGTTTACTTGTGTTCTCCACCTTTTGACTTATTTTCACATAACTGGTTGTATAGTATACAGAAATCATGCTATACTTCATGTTATGTTTTAGGTGAACTTTCACTTTTTTTTTTTTTTTTTTTTTTTTTTTTTTAATTTATCATCGTTTGAAAAGTCTTCAACCAATGAGACTCCTGACAGTGCCAGGCACATGGAGATATAGATCCCCCCTTTCCTTTTTTTGCCTTCTAAATGTCGTCACACCATCTCTGACCGTACCATTGGTCTCCACAAAGCAATTACTTCAGAGTCTGCTCCAAGTGTAGACCAACCAGGCTCAAGCATATAGGCAAGCAACTGCCAGTTTGAAGTTATCCATCTCCTCACTGATGCACTTTCTTTAGGTAGTGATAGTCCAAAGCATAAAAAATTTATGCAATAATGTGGCCAAAGACACAAAAAACCTACAGTCCCCTGAAGAGATTTAAACTAGCTGTTCTGAGGCCAGCAGATGGCACGGTGTTTAAGGCACTGGACCTCCACATGGCTGACTATGGCTCAAGTCCCAGACCTGGTGGCTTGAAAATTAGTCCAGGCACATGTGCTTGTGTGCCCAAAATCTCAAGAGGAGAAGGGAGGGGAAAGGACTGCAGTATGGCCATCTTCCCGGAGGATTATTTCTCACTTTCCCCCTCACTGTATCTCTGATTCTCTCCTCTTCAGTGAGCGCACACAGCCTTTTACCAAAAAAAAAAAAAAAAAAAAAAAAAAAAAAAAAAAAAAACTAAAACGACACAAAACAAAAACAACTATTCTAAAGCCTTCCATCACCACTTTGAGGTAGAGGCTATTCAGACTAGGCAGTTAGGGAAAATAGGGAAGTCAAGAGGGAGTACTGACTGAGACTCAGGGAGACCCCAAAACTAGGCAGTCTACCTAAAATCAGTCAACCCACTATAACCTGATGGAAAAATAACTTTCCTTCCTGCTCTCTGTCCCTTTGGCCAGTATCTATACTGCACTTTTTGAGGCATACAAACAAAATACTTAAGAGGCAAGGACTCAAGATAGGACAACTCTTAAGTTTGGAATTTCAGTTTATGTGCTGGTGAAGCAAGCACCCTAAGTTTGGAATTTTAAGTGTGCAGAAATTAATGGAAATTATAGGCCAATTAGGTTAAATGCATGTAAGAGTGTAGCCCCCCAAAATTGATCCACTCTAAGAAAATCATTCTTGGGGCCGAAAGACAATCTTACTCTACCCAAAAATTGCAAGACTAATTTTCCAGGTCCCACCCCATACCAGGAAGAAGATAATAATCTTTTGTGGCCCAAAGCTTTTAAGCAAAGAGGGTCCCCTGACCTTTGTACCCACTCTAAAATTAGGAAAATTAATTGGATCATCCAGCATGTGTCACCGCCCCCCCCCCCCATTCACCACAAGGAACACGTGCACCAGCTGGGAGCAAGCGTGGACAGAGCTCCTCTGACCCAGATAAAAGCCCCTCTCTCTGGTTTCTCATTGGTAACACACTCAAGAACCATTCTCTTCTTGAGAACTCTGCTCTACCTTCTCTCTCTTAATAAACTCCACTTGGTTACCTATGTCTGTGTCACTAATGCTTCATGAGTTGTGGACAAGAGCCCATGTCCTGCTGTGGATGGTGGGCCTGTTACTTTTGTACCCCTTCATTTCCTGAGTCAACTCTGCTCTGTTAGTACCATCAAAAACCACAGTCGGCCATGTGGGAATCCATTGCCTTTAACCACCATATCACCTGCTGGCTCCCATTAGATTTTCAATTGTTTCTGTGAGAAAAAAATATATTTTTATACATAAAATTTTAGATTATATACATACATACACACACACACACACACACACACACACACACAAGAGAGTACATGTACTCACCAGGGAGACACAGGGCTAGTCAAAGAGAGGGAGCGAACACCTCTTAAGGAGCCATAGTGACCCCCACAATCTCTTCTTGATACATATCGTCTTGTTGGGATTTGGAGCATTGCACGTTGTAGCTAGGAAACTTTAGTAAGTGAGTTAACATGCCCAGCATGCTTTTCAAGCTACTAGGGCTGAGATTCAAACTGCAGACACTCAAATGTCATCCAGCTTCCTTAGCCACTGCATTACAGGATTGGCCCTCAATTATATTTTTTACTACCATTTTATTTCTACTGAGCAGCATTTTCTAGACTTTGAAGCTAAATTTATATTATCTATATAATGGGTTCTAGTGAATTGCTCATTAAGTACTCACCATACCCAAATTTTTAGTGTTCTTTCTTAGAAAAGATTCCTTTAAGAGATTTACTATTGAGTAGAAATTAACATTAGTATATTTTTACAAATTATGTAAAGGGAGATATTATTTTGTTTACTTGACTTTGACATAGACCATTTATATATAGAAACCCTGAGATTTTTAATAAAGTACTTGTTATCAGAAATAACATTTAATATTTTATTTATATTATTACAGAACATCCTAGAAATGGCTATTCTCAATATTTTATTAAAACAAGATTAAAGCTATATAAGGTTTAATATTATCTAGTTTCAATATCAAGCTTTTAAGATGTAAATTTCATTCCTTGTGATTCAAATATATCTTTCAATTTGATTCAAAATTTATGACTTTCAAACTTGATCAGATGGCTGAAATTGTTTCTTATCCTCCACTGAACTTATTATAAATCCATACCACAAAGTTAGTGATATAAGTAATTGAACCAATCTCTCTCTCAAACACGTTGGCCTATAACCAAGAACTAAAACTCTTCAAATTTGAATTTTGCTAAGAAAGTGTCTTAGGAAGACAGAGAATAATATTAGAAGTATCATATATATGTAGTAAAAATACTAATAGTTTTCAAAATTAATCTTATACCGAACAGAGATAAAATTATAAACCAATCATCTTGAGTAGTGATAAGAATTCTAGAAAACAAAATGATTGCTAAGTTTTACTTTGGTATAACTTTTTTACTTTATCAAAAAGCAAAAATATAATATTTTCATAATATAATTCATTTGAAAAACAGCAATACATTGGAGTCAACAGACGGTGTAGCAGTTACATTGCTGGACTCCCACATGGTTAACAGGAGTTCGAGTCTGAGACCTGGCAGCTTGAAAATCATGCCAGGTACATGTGCATGTATGCCCAAGATCCTGGGAGGAGAATGAAGAAGGGATTGTGGCATGGCCATCCTCTCTGGGGAGGCAATTTCTCACTTTGCCTCTTACCGTCTCTGACTCTCTCTCTTTCCGGTAAGTACAATTGCCTTAAGGTAAAAATATTAAAAAATAAAAAATGAAAGAAAGAAATACAGAAATACAGGTCCAGTCTGTGACATGGATCTCACATGGGCAACTACACAGTTTGAGTCCCAGACCCAGTAGTTTGAGAAACATTCCAGGCATGTCTGTGTGTGCCCAAAATCCTGAAAGCAGGGAGAAATGGAGAAGGGATTGAAGTGCAACTATCTGTCATGAGGGGTGCTTTCTCATTTTCCCCCTCTTGTTCTGTCTCTCTCGGGTGAGTACGCACACTCTCTGTCAAAATTAAGCAAAAACAAACAAAGCAATAAAAAAGGAGATAGGAAAAATAATTTAAAACAAACAAAAACATTTTCTATATAACATATTTTTAAAAGTAGTTTATATGGAGGCCAGCAGGTGGTTACATTACTGGATTCCCACATGGCTAATGGTGGTTCAAGTCCCAGACCTGGTGACTTGATAATCACGCTTGGGTGCATGTGCTTGTGTGCCCAAGATCCCAGGAGGAGAATGAAAGAGAAGGGATTGTGGAATTGCCATCCCTCTAAGGGGTGATTTTCACCTTCTTTGTCATTTTCTCTCTCTCTCTCTTTCCAGCAAGTACATGTGCTCTAAAAAAAATCCCCCTCCCAAATAAAAAGTAGTTTATATGTATAAACTCATTGAATCCTCACAACAATTTTGGATATCATTGTTATCTAAAGAATGAAGGGACTAAGAAACTACTAACTTACTGAACTAACTTACCGAAGTTTCCTACCTATAAATGATAGAGCTAGGACTTGAACTGGTCAATTTAGCTTCAAGGTTCTTGTTCTTAACCATAACAATTTTATAGAGAATGGTAAGTCACTTGTTCTAAGTGACTTGCAGATACGGCAGGACAATAATTTAAGATCTTTAATTCTAGTTTATTATTCTTGTCATTTCATGGAAAATCTAAAATAAAGACAGTATAGAGGAAAAACAGAAGGAAGGAAAGGAGGAAAGTACAGAAGAAGCAAAAGCATAAACAATATGAGGATTATAATATTATTACTATGCAAATATTTACAGCTATAAACATCAATATCATCCTTTTTATAAGGCCTAAAAAGTAAAATATAAATCAAATATACACAATTCACTAATTTATTATTAGGTTTAATTTTAAATTCAATACACGATGATGAATAGAAGAGCACTGTCATTACATTTGCAACTCCATTTCCATATGATGGTCTGAATTGGGCCCATTTAGAAAAGACATAGGGAATACAGAAAATTATATTTTTAAATTTTAGGTATAAATATGTAAAATCTATCCAAATTTATCAGTCAATCTTGTCACAATAAAAACTATCAAAGTTAAAGGTGTGTGTGTGTGTGTCAACATTAACAAGCTGATTCTGAAGTGCACAGGGTACTACAATGAGTCAAGAAGAGCTGAGATAATTCAAGACCAACTTGAATAACATAAGCAAAGTTTGTAAACTACCTGATAAGTAGGAATTCCTATCAAGCTAAAGTAATGCAGATAGGGTGGTTTGGCAATAGAATAGGCAAATAGACCAATGGAACAGATTACAGTTTAGACGTAGGGTCAGATAATAATACCTATTTTTATTGTATGATTTTTTTATTTTCATTTAATTATACTTCTTTATAGTATACAACATCGTTCTTCAAAGCATGTATGCAGTGTGTGGGGGGAAAAATCAAGGACATTAACATGCACATAATTTTTTACAAAGAATTTTAAATTATTGAGTCTGTTAGAATATTTTTTTTCCCTGAGTGCCTTCTAATCATTTCCTAGTATCTAGCCACCTCTCTAATAGTCTCTGGTATCTACACTAGTGTTCCTCAGTATCATATCTTTGCATCTTTCTATTTCTGCCATAGAGTGTAGACATAAAATATCTGTCTTTTATCCACTTTGTATCAGATGATAGGGTCTCAATGTTCTTTAGGGCTAAGTTATACTCCACAGTGTATATGTGCCACATTTTTAAATTTCAATCTAGTAATCAGATCTGGGGCACTTAGGTTATTTCTAAGTCTTAATAATTGTGAATAATGCTTCAATAAACATATTTGTGCAAGTGTCTTTCTGATTGAGTGATTTCCTGTCCTTTGGATAAAGAACAGGATTACTGGGTCATGTGGTAATTCTATCTGTAAGTTTTTGACAAACCTCCGTATTGTTTTCCACAGTGGCTCTACAAATATACATTCCCAGCAACAGTCCAGAAAGGTTCCTTTTTCACTACAGTCTCCCCAGCACTTCTCCTTCTCTTTGATTTTAATCATAGCCATTCTGACTGGGGTTAAGTGGTGTCTCATTGTGGTTTTGATGTACATTTCTCTTATAAGAGACATTGAGCTTTTATTTTTCATATGCTTTTTGGCCATTTTATGTCTTAGAGAGTTGTCTGTTCAACTTATTTGTCCATTTTAAAAATTTGAATTTTTTTGTTTTGTTTCATTTTGTAGGTAAGCTGCTTGAATTCCCTATATACTGTGGTCATCATTTCCTTATCTGAGACATAGTTTGCAAATATTTTCTCCCATCCTTTGGGTTGTCTCTTCACATTATTTATTGTTTGCTTTTCTGTGCATAATATTTTTAGCTTGATACAAACACACTTGTCTATTTTTGACATCATCTGTGCTTTATTTAAGAAAACTCATCCTATTTAAGAAAACTCAGCCTTCCTTTTCTCCACTGAATTATCTTGTGCCCTTTGTCAAAAATCAGTTGGCTGTATTATTTAAGGTTTATTTCAGATTCTTTATTTGTAACATTGGTCTATGTGTCTGTTTTTGTGCCAGTACTGTGCTTTTTTAAATTACTTAATTTTATTTATTGCTATTATTTTGTAATTTGATCAGAAATAGATAAAAAGGAAAGTGAGAAAACCCACCACCAGATCCAGAACTTGAACCTTGGTTGACCATGTGGTAGTTCAATGCCTTAACCACCATGTCACCTGCCAGCCCCAGTACCAGGCTGTTTTGATTATTACTGTCTTGCTATTGATTAGATATATGTATATATAATTACTTTAACTTTATTTATTTATTTTAATTTGACCAGAGAGGGACAGAACAAGAAAAAGAGAGAAAGTGAAAAGCAAGCCACCAGGTCTGGGACTCGAACCATGGTTCCCTATGTGGGAGTCTAGTGCCCTTAACCATCATGCTACCTGCCAGCCCTTTATAATATATATTTAAATTCTAGTTGTAAGATGCTTTCTACTTTAGTCTTTTTGAAAAACATGTCTTGATAATACAGGGCCTTTTATAATACTAGGAACATTTTCTTTTCATTTCTGTGAAGGCTGTTATCAATTATTTGATTATAATCACACTTAATATGTTCATTAATTTGGGTAGAATGGACATTTTGATTATATTGATTCTTCCTGTCCATAAATAGGGATGATTTTTTATTTCTTTGTGTTATACTAAATGTTTTTTTTCAGTTTCAGATAATAGTAATTTAATATATGACAAAGGTGACTGCAGTGAAGTAGCAGTCTTTTCAATATATTGCAATGAATCAACTGAGTATTAACATTAGAAAGAAAAGAAATTTTGGCTCTTACTCACTATAAAAAAAATGAAGTGTGAGTTTCAGACAAAAATTTAAAAAGACAGAATATGAAATTTTTTTGAGAGGTTTTTGCTATAGGGTACGTTTGCTTACCAGACAGACAGAGACAGAGAGACAGAAAGGGAGAAATCACTCCCCAGGGGGTATGGTCACACCGCAATCCCTTCTCCTCCATTCTCCTCTTGGAATCTTGGGCACGCACGCACATGCTCCCAGCGTGAGTTTTAAGCCACTGGGTCCAGGACTAGAATCCTGGTTGACTACATGGGAGTCCAGTGACATAGCCATTATGCTAACTGCTGGTCCCGAGAATATGAAATTTCTAAGAGAGTATCTATGTGATCTCAAAATAGGAAAGCATTTCTAAACCTGGAGTAAATAACAATAACTTCAAAAGACAGGATTGATCTATAGTCAGCATTAAATATAAATATATATATGCACACATATATACAATGTATGTCAAAGGAATAATAAAAAATATATGAAAAATCCTAAAATACATTTGTAAAAGTTACAGCAATTTCATTTTACAAAACAGGCAAAAGAAAAGATAATACTAAAAGGTCAATATATACATGACAACTTCTCAGGGAAATATATAGCCACTAAGCAATAATAAGGACCACATTGACGATTGTAGATGTAGAGAAACTAGCCCTTTTACACTCCACTAATAAGAGTGCTAATTGATAGAGCCTTGGAAAACAATTTGGAAATAGCTACTATATCTGAATATTTGCATATTCTATTACACAAAAATTCAATCACTTGCTACATACTACGGAGAAATACATTTTACATTTGTGCATAAAAAGTTATATATAGGAATGTTTACAACTTAACTTGCAGTAGCCCCAAGTTGGAAAAAAGTACCACCATATACGATAACTTAGAGGCGGCAAAATAAATATTCAGTAGAAACCAGTAAGCCTTGTTCTCCAATCACTCCAAGGCTTGCTTACTGAACTCATGCCATGGTCATGGAAACAGAGATGGAGTCTACACATAGATTTAAAAAAATAACTTTCCTCACCAGGTCTGATCTGCCATCAACACTGCTGAGTAGCTAAATATGCCAAGAGCGTAGACAAATGCTGTCTTGATATACAGCTACTAACGTGGCACGTTTCCCTTGAGCAACCAGCCAGACACCTGGTGGCAGATTGATTACACTAGCTCCCTTCCAACATAGAGATGTCAACTATTTTGCTTCATTAAAATAAATGTAAAAAATAATATTAAAAATAAGATAAAAAATGCATAGGGTCTCATGAACATGCATTTTATGTTCATAACTCTGCCAGTATCAAAATCTGTGGATTTAAAGACCAACTTACTTGTATTCTAACATTGCACATAAAGTTGCTTTTATCAAGAAATACATTTAATATGAAAATAAATGTTACATTTGGCTTCTGCTTATGGAATTCACTAGTCTTATGACACTCTGAAGATGCTGGCATGAGAGAATGGAAAAGGAGCTTAATAGCCTACAGAAAAATGAGTTGCAGTACCAATTGAAAGCAACATGCTGAACATTTATGCTTATCTTTCAGAATGAAGTGTATCCTGTGCTTAATAATGGTATATGCTATCGTATTGGTCAAGCTCAAATATGAATGTCCAGGATCAAAGGCTGATACTGGAAGTGGCTCCTCTCACTATTTTTCAGAATAATTCATTTAAGCAATTTAGGATTTCTATTTGCACATTTTTAGCCACTACTAGTTTGAAAGTCACATTTCCCATGGCAGATGACAATGGTTATGTCATTTTACCAGGAAAAAAAAATATAGATCAATTCAAGTGCTAGCTCAGTAAAAAGTAAACAGGAAATAAGTAGTTGAAGAAGGGAATTTTAACAATCAACAACAGGCACTTAACAAGGTATAGAAACAAGGACTGATGCAGCTATGTGCATTTTGTTCCTCTTGTATTTTGTGTATGTATAATAAAGGGTGAGAGTTAAAGAGTGTTAAGAATAGAGAGAGTACAATGTATAACTGTAGACATTGAAAAGTCATTGTGCCACAAATAAATAAGAGACTCTTAAAAAGAGGGATGAGTGGGGCCAGCAGATGGCATAATGGCTACGTTGTTTGACTCCCATGTAGTCGACTGTTGCTTGAGTCCCGGACCCAGTGGCTTATACTCACACAGTGTGCATGTGCACCCTGATCCCGAGAGGAGAATGGAGGATAAGGGAGTGTGGCGTGGCCATCGCCTCTGGGGAGTGATTTCTGGCTTTCTGTCTCTCTGTCTGTCTGTCTTTCTGGTGAGTGCACACGTCCTATATCAAAAACCTCTCCAAAAAAAAAAAAAAAATGAGAAACACAAAAGTTAATCAGTTCAGAATCTATAATAGCACGGGAGAATTTTATTTTCTATTTTCCAAAACTCTAAAGGTATTTTAGAAACATTATTTATTCATTATATCTGTGGTTCCATATGACTTCAGCTAATTTCTGTAATTTGGATAAAAAGAAAGATAAATGATTGGAATATTTCCAACAAATATAAAAAAGAAAAATAAAATCAAGTGATTCCCAGAAATAGACCCTAGAGCTCACAATTCCTGTTCATTTTATTTTATACTTTAATTCTTAAAATTATATTTATTTTTGTGACAGAGAATGAGGTACCCTTGAGAGGATCACATCTTTCCCAGTCTTCCCAGCCAGCCAAGATCAGGTGTGTGCAAGCGCATGCCCAGCAACTTGAAGTTGGCCCTAGATCTTAAACTAAGCCTTCCACATGGCTCCAGAGCTGCCCTACAGTCTGTGCCACCATAGCTGGTCTTTTCTTTGTTTTCTATTAATGGTAGATGTATTTTCTTTCTTTTTTTCTCTTTCTTTTATTTGATAATTTCCTATTTACATTTAATTATGGTACATCTTTGTGGGGTACAATGCGAGTTTTCAAAGCATGCCAGCAGTGTATGATAATCAAATCTAAGATTTTCAACAAAGATCACTGCATTCTGTTGTGCAACTTCAATTTTTGTTCTACTAGCTTTTTTTAAGAATTATTTTATTTAACATTATTTATTCATTTATTTATTTATATATATATATTTTAATTTTGACCAGAGAAAGAGAGTGAGAGAGAGGGAACATGAGAAAGCAAGCCGCTAGGTCCAGGAATCAAACCATGGTCGACCATGTGGGAGTCCAGTGCCCTTATTCACCAAGCCACCTGCTGACCCCTCTACCAGGTTTGTTAGAATATATATATATATATATATATATATATATATATATATACACATACACACACACACACACACACACACACACATATATATATTCACATATACACACACACACACACACAATATATATACAAACATGTATATATGACTGGCAACATTATTTTTGAAAACTCTATTGAGGCATACCATTATGCAATCTATTTTTCTTAATCTTTTTAAAAGACTCATTTTAAGGGAAAAAAAAAGTCTTAGCTAATAAATAAAATCTTTATCATTAGCTTTGACCAACTTACCAAAAATAAATTAACAGACAACATGCACAGACAAAATTAAGCAATATCAGAGAAGAGATATTTAATATATTTAAAAACAGTCATAAAATAAATAACCTGTCATTTCCTCAGAATCGGAAAATCCTGAGAGCTATATTGAATAGAAGCATTATTTTGTTATTGCCACATGGAGTTGGTTAAGTCTTAAACTGGTTTATGTTATTCTAAATACAAGTTAAAGATTGAATGCTCAAAACAAACATCTGCAAATATTTTGATGGTTAGATATGTATATAAAACATTCATATGATTTACTATCTTATTTTCTTTTTGAGAATTTTGAATAATGTAAATTCAAATCTAATGGGATGTCTTTTTTTTTTCTTTAAGACAACCTACTCCTAACTCAGAGACAATCATAATTACTCAAGCATCTTCTACCATATCATCTAATACATTTTTTTTGAAAATTCTATCCTTTTATACATGCCCATTTTGCTATGTTCAAGTGACTGCCATCAGTAAACCAATACAAAACTAGTTTTTAAGTGCTCTGAGACACTCAAAATCATATTTAAATACAAGTAAACATGGGTTATTTGGTATGTGTGACAGTGTCTTTGGCAGAACTTATTAAAATGAGTAGTTAAAATTGTCTTATAGTAAATGATAAATTCAATTATAATAAAACATTTCCAGACTTTTTTTTATTAGATATTCTGACAGAAGACACAGCCATCTGTCAACCTAAAAGGCTGATTTTCATTTTTGATAGATACTTCAGAAAAGGAATTAGACTAAAGAAATATTGATAAATGGAATCTTTGTAGCAGAAAATTAAAATGGAAAATTGATGAGAAAAACCAATAAAGCTATAAAGATACATTTTTATAAACATACTCAATATTCAGATTAGTTTAGTTGTATGTCAATACACCATTCTTGAATTATTTGCTAAGCATCTTAACTTTATAACAATTTAAAGCTCCTAATGATTTTAGGAGTCTTCAAGAATATTGCCTAAGAAAGAATAACTAGAATGTTTAATTGTTGTTATTGTTAACTTTTTATTTAAAAATAATTATAGACTCAAAGGGAATTGCAACTAGGAAAAGAGAAAAGCATAGGGATGGTGCTTAGGGAAAGAATGTAAATTAAGTTACAAAAAAAAGAAAAGTTTCAGGAAAAAAAAAATCCATTTGATGACCACACTTAAGATATATAGCCCCAGCTAGGTGCTACTTTATAGGATGCCTAAAGTCAGACTTGTGTTCATGGAAATGTATATATCACCTGTGTTTGCTATGAAAATATTTAGATTAAGATCTTTAGTAATTCAATAAAAAACGGGGGGGGGAAACAGTATAGAAAGTAGACATAGATACCAGAGACAGTGTGGGAAGAGAGTGGGAGATGGCAGAGGGTAAGAGATAGGGAATCAAGGATGGGGGAGGTGAAGCAAAACATACAGGAAACAAGAAATGGAAAATTATTTGTTGACAATAACATGTATGTTGATGTGCTTGATTGAGACAATATACAGTGTACTCTGGATGGAAAATCTCATTTTGTATGCTGTAATGATGTACAGTGAATGAATGTAAACAAATAAATTTAAATTAAAAAAAAAAAGAAAAGCATAGGGAGATCGCATGCCCATCCAGTTTACTCAAAAAGTAATGACTTGCATAACTATAAAACAATTTTTAAAACAGGAAATTAAGATTAGAACTACCCACAGAGCTTATCCATATTTCACCAGTTTTACATGCAATTGGTGTGTACACATGCACGCACATTTCTATGCAATTCCATCATGTGTAGATTCCAGTAACCGTCACCATCATCAATATAAGGGTATGTCCGAATAAATGTTTGTGGGAAGATGGAGTTATAGCAAGTTTATTTTGGTTGAAAGAAATTGAAACCCATGCATAGTTTTGTCATAATCCACGTTTTCCATGAACTCTGAAGCCCCATCATGCACAGAAACAGCATTACAAGGCTCCACACAAGATTCATTTGCACTGACATTCTTGTCTACCTCAGCCCAACTCCTCAGCAGCTACTAATCATAACTATTGTTATTTAAGTAATATAATGCAAAAGAACCTATATGTATTGATATATAACCTTATCTAAATTGGCTTTTCTTTATGTTTTTGCTGTAGGACACACGTGCTCACCAGAGAGAGACAGAGAAAGGTAGAGAGGGAAAGTGAGAAATCGCCTCCCGGCAGGGAACGGCCATGCCACAATCCCTTTTCTTACAGTCCCCTTGGGATTTGGGGCACCCATGCAAACTCACTCATGTGATTTTCAAGCTGCCAGAGTCAGGACTCAAACTCTGCAGTAAGCCATGTGGGATCCAGTGCCTTAACCTCCATGCCCCCTCTTGGCCCAGAAATTAACTTTTTGTGTTCATCATATTCCCTTATGATTTACCTAAATTAATGTAAGTTAATAGTTTATTTAAGTTTATGGCTATAATTTTAGTAGTATGGAAGTATCACACTTGTGTTAACTCTTGCCTTTTGAATATTAGCAGTGTCCAGTTTGGGGGTTTTATAAATAAAACTGCTATGAACATTCATGTGCAGTTCTTTGTGTGAATATAAGTTTTCATTCATCTGTTATACATTCCCCAAAAATGTAATAACTGATTCATGTGGTACATGCAGGATTTTTTGTTTATTTGCCAGGGGATATGAGAACTCACCGCAGAGATATATAGAGAGAAAGCACCCACCAATGGGGCATAGTCACACCACAATGCTTTTTTTTTTTTCCATTTCTCCTTTCTATCACGATTTAGGCACACATGCACACTTGCTGGCATATTTTTCAAGCTGCCAGGGCCAGGATTCGAATTGTGGTGAACCATGTGGGATTTGGCATCCAATACATGGCACTTAACCATTGTGCTATGGGGTTGGCCTAGGTCCAGTTTTATTTATTTATTTATTTATTTATTTATTTGTTATTTTTGGAGGGGGAGTGGTTTTTGCTATAGGGTGCATGCACTCTCCAGAAAGACAGAAAGAGACAGAGAGACAGAAATCACCCTCAGGGGGGATGGCCATGCCGTGATCCTGTCTCCTCCATTCTCCTCTCGGGATCTTGGGCACGCATGCAGACATGCTCGGCATGAGTTTAAGCCAGGCGGCATGGTGGTTAAGGGTGCTGGACTCCCACATGTTTGACTGGGTTTGAGTCCTACACCTGGCGGCTTGCTCTCTCACTTTCCCTCTGTCTCTCTCTCTCTCTGGTCAAATTTAAATAAATAAATAAAGTTAAAAAAATAATGCTTTTTTTTAAAAAAAGGAGGCATTATTCTTATTTTATTTTCATTTTGCAGTATTATTTTTGCTATTCCATGTTCTGTGACTTTTTTGAAAATTTAGAATCAGTTTGCATATATCTACAAAAATCCTTGCTGGAATGTTACAGGAATTAGAATAACACTATAAATCAATTTGAGGAGAGTCCATATCTTTATTATTTCTAATCTTTCAATCCATGAACACAGTATATCTCTTACTTAGAACTTTTTCTTTAATTAGCATTTTAAAGTTTTCAGCATATAGATCCATGAATGTTTTGTTAAATGTATACTTACACATTTAATTTTATTTGGTGTGAATGTAAATTCTATTGTATTTTAAATTCCAATTACTATGTATCATTATTAATATATAAAAATATGATTAATTTTCATACATTGGTCCTGTGGTCTATTGTAGTCTAAGAATTTTTGTTTTTACAAATTACTTGTGGTTGTGTAGATTTACTTCATGACATTTGCTTGTAGAATAGCTTTTATGTCTTCCTTTTTTATCTGAATGCCTTTTATTTCCTTTAATCTCTCCAGTGACTGAACTTCCTCAGACTAAGTTGAATAAAAATGATGAGTGTGAACATCCTTGCCTCTTCTTGGTCTTAGATGGAAATCATTCAGGTTTCCACTATTAACATTAACATTAAGGGTTTTTTTTAATATAGAAATCCCTTATCAAATTGAAATATTTACTGAGGGTTCTTTTTTTTTTTTTTTTTTTTTTTTTTTTTTTTTTTTTTTTTTTTTTAGAGGTTTTTACTATAGGGCATGTGAGCTCGCCAGAAAGACTGAGAGAAACAGAGGGATAGAAAGCGAGAAATCACCCCCCAGGGGGGATGGCTACGCCCCAATCCCTTCTCCTCCATTCTCCTCTCAGGATCTTGGGCACGCACGCACACATGCCTGGCTTGAGTTTAAGCCACCGGGTCCAGGACTCGAACTGCAGTTGGCTACATGGGAGTTCAGCGACATAGCCACTACGCTAACTGCTGGTCCGGAGAGTACTTATTATACATGAATATCAGGTTTTTATCAAATACTATCTCTGTTTCTATGATGGAAAGAATCATATGTCATGTGATTTTTGTTTGTTAGCTTATTCAAATGATGGATCATAATGATTGATTTTCAAATGTTGAACAAGTCTTGCATACCTGAAATAAATTCCACTTGAATGTAGTATATAATTCTTTCCATGCTTTGCTAAGAGGTGCTGCATTGTATTTTTGTTATTATTATTTTTTACTGTCTTCGTTTTGAGTAGCAGCTTAATACTGACCTATAAAATGAAATTCTGTTTCCCAGAGAGATAATGTAAAGTTGGTGTTAATTCATTAAATGCTTGGCAGAATTCCTCAATGAAATGATCTGGATATGGAAAATTACCTGGACATGAATAATTGTACAAGAAGAATTCTTTTTGGTGACATTTTTAATTATAAATTCGATTTCTTTCATTGTTATAAGGATATTACTATAATCTATTTTATCTTGAGGTTTTGGTAGTTTGTGGTTTAAGAAAAATTGATCTTTATCTTTTATGTTGTGCATTTATAAATGTAACGTTATTTATATTATCTCGTTATCTTTTTAGTGGCTATGTGGTCTAAAATAACACCTTATTTTAGTCCTGTTAGTGTTTCTTTTTATTTTTTTATTTTTTTCATCAATTTATCAATATTTTATCAAGTTTATTATTGATTTTTGAAGAAACACATTTTAATTTGTTTTGTTAAATTTTCTATATCTTTTTATTTTCAATTTTATTGATTTCTGTCCTTATATTTAGTTTTCCTTCCTTCTGCTTGCTTTTGGTTCATTTTGCCCTTATTTTTCTAATTTACTTAGGTTGGAATTTAGATTATTGATTTGACACTTCTCATTTCTAAAGTAAGCTTTTAGTGCCATAAATTTCCCTCTCGGTACTACTTTTATCACATACTAAATATTGTATATGTTCTAATTTTCATTCATTTCTATATTGGTTTTCAGTGAACTTCCTTTTAAACCCAGAGGCTATTTCAAGGTGAGTTGTTTCATTTTCATGCACCTAGAGATTCCT
Organism: Tupaia tana; assembly: GCA_026018925.1. NCBI lineage: Eukaryota > Metazoa > Chordata > Mammalia > Scandentia > Tupaiidae > Tupaia > Tupaia tana. The sequence continues at coordinate 207,481,524 of JAKSZU010000001.1, read as the reverse complement.
CCATTGTCTTTCATTTCTACCATGTTAATATTCTTTTCAATAGGTAAATGAATAAGCTAACTATGGTACACCCCTACATACGGTACTATTCAGTGTTGAAAGGAAAGTTACCACTTTTGTATGTAAAAAATGGGTCATAAATACATTCTGCTAGCTGAAAAAAAGCAGCTTGAAAAGAATTCATGCTTTATTCCTCTTATTTAACTGCCAAATTTCTGCAAATTCTAGAAATGGCAAATACAGAAAGAGTAAAAAGATCAGGGAATTTAACGGTTTTCTTTTCAAGAAAGATGATTGATTAGGTAAAGCTGAGGGATATTTTTAGAAAGGTGAATCTATTATATATGATATTTAATGACAGACTCCTACAACTACGCATTTGTCAAAACTTATGAAGATTCAGTTTTAATGAACATAGATTTCAAAATACTATTTTTTTAAGAATATGTGTTAACATATACACATAAATTTCTTTATTCTGTCATTTGCCATACCCTGAAAGAAATACACTTTATTAATAGCAGATAATACTAGGTCTTGATTTTTCATGCCATTAGAACTACATCTCATTAGACCTTTAGGAGATTTTAAGAATATACACTCAAGATAAACATGGAACATTTTATAGTTCCAGAAAGCAAGAGAATACTAAATACACACAGACATACAATGACAAGCAGTCCATATTGATATAAATAAGTGACTAAATAAATAAATAAATGAGGGAAAATAGACAAATCTCTCATGCAAATAATTTATGTAGATATTCCACCTCAAACTGGTGAGGCTAACTCCCCAGTCCTTAGATGTGGGATGTACATAGTAGCTTTCTTTGAAGAATAGAAAGTCTAACAAAAGAACCTGAAAAGCACTACTATAGCGACGTAATCAAGATCACTATTGACAGTATCAACAGTAATAAGTCAGGTTGATAGTATGTGACTAAAATGGCACATTACCTCTGTGGTCGTCCCCAAAACGCATCATTCCAATGTCATCCTGGGGAAAACTCAAACCAATTCCAATGGAGAGATATTCTATAAAATATGTGGCCACTACTCCTCAAAGCTGTCAAATCATAAAAGAACAAGGAAATTCTGAGAAATTGTTGTGACTGCAGTAAGCTATATAGCCCCAGCTGGGTACTACTTTATAATATGTTCATTCTACTCACTTGGGTTTATGCCTAAAGTCAGACTTGGGTTCATGTATAGGTATATATCAGCTGTGCTAGCTATTGGATATATTTAGACTAATTAAGTTCATTTGCAAATCAATTAAATGGGGGGGGGGAGGCATAGAAAGTAACCATGGATACCAGAGACAATGTGGGAGGAGGGTGGGACATGGCAGAGGGTGAGGGATAAGGCATCAAGGATGGCAAAACAAAAAACAAAGTATATAAGACATAAGAATTGGAAAATTATTTGCTGAAAACATGTATGTTGATGTGCTTGATTGAGCCAATACACAGTGTATTTTGGATGGAAAATTCATTTGTATGCTGTAATGATGTATAGTGAATTAATGTAAAAAATAAATAAATTTAAAGAAAAAAAAAAAAAAGAAATTGTCATAGCCAAGAGCAGTCTAAGGAAGATGACAGTAAAGGATCAAGTATTCTGAGGTATTATGGATCAGAGAAAAAGGTACTAAGTGACAACTAGCCTGAATAAAGTATGGACTTCAGTTAATCATAAATAATGGATCAATACTGGCTCACGGGACCAGCAGTTAGTGTAATGGCTATGTCGCTGGACTCCCATGTAGTTGACCGCGGTTCCAGTCCCGGACCCGGTGGCTTAAACTCACGCCGGGCACGTGTGCGTGCGTGCCCAAGATCCTGAGAGGAGAATGGAAGAGAAAGTATTGCGGCATGGCCATACACCCTGGGGGGGGGGTGGGTGATTTCTCGCTTTCTGTCTCTCTGTCTCTCTCTGTAAGTCTGGCGAGCACACACACCCTATGGCAAAAAACCTCCCCCCTCAAATTAATTAATTAATTAATTAAATAAATAAATAAAAAAATATTGGCTCACTAGTTGTGACGAGTGCACTTTATTAATGTCAGATGTTGCGGAATGGATGGACCTTGAGATGGCTAATGTGTATTCACCAGAATGGGAATCAAAGAACACTGTGTTGTTTCTGTCCCGAAAACACAAACCCGTGACCACATCGGCAGGATCAAGAGTTCGACATGTTCCCTAAATATGTCTCACAGTCCTACTGCCGTCTCAGCAGGTTCAAAAACTTGAGCAAATGCTTACCTGTCCCTCTGGTGCCTGCTTCCTTCATCAATTTACAGAGGATCAGCCAGTCTGGACTGCACTCCTCTGAGACTGCAAGCCCCTTGGCCTCCTGGTTCGAGATCATTGCTTATCTTTGCGTTTTATCTTGTTGGCATTTCCGTGGGTCCTACATTTTGACTGTGCTGCATGCAGCATGATGTTAGCAATAGAGGAAATTGGATGTAGGTTCTATAAGGATTCTGTGTATTAGCCTCACACATTTTCTACTAATCTAAAACTTTTCTAAAATAAAGTTTATTAAAACATAAAATTACTGTTAAAATTCTCATGCAGTATGCTACTTAAAAAAAGAAAGAAAGAAATGGCTTTGTGGTTGCTCAGTGTTTCTTTCTATTTTATCCTTATCAGAATTCACACTATCATACTTTCCAGATGTGTGCTTCTTTCTTTCTTTTATTATGCACTTAAATCAGTATAAGATTTTGCCTCACTGTAATTATTTACATTTCTAACTTTTAATGCTATACTGAGATTTAGCATTAGTTCTTTCTATTCTTATCCTCGGTACTAACAACACTATGAAATGAAGCTTTTCAATTACTATTTTGTGTCAATGGTTCACATAAGAAAGGATTCCACCATCCATGGCAACAGCTTAGAAATGAATGTCAGGCATTCTTCCCACCCACTTTCAGTGAATGAAGAGGGCATATTTGTTCTCATTTTATTTTCACTCAACTTCCATGTCTCTGGGAGGAAATTGATTTGACCACGTGGCTGAATGAGCAGAGAACAGAATTTATACAACTCTTGGGGAAGCAATTGAAATATCAAAGACAGTATATTAGTACTTTATAACAAGACTGCTGGGAGTCCAATTTCCCTAAATAAATACTAAAAACTCTCTTTTATATAGAAATTTCTTATATCAATGCACTTAAGATTTTAAAAATATCTTCTAATGTTAGAAGGAAATAGCACTAATAACAATGATATTTCTGTTGGCCCAATTTAATCCACAAAATAATATTTGTTATTATAATAACTACTACATATTAGATATTCACAATAGTGCTGTGAAGATTTCATGAAACAAACGGCATGAAAATATTTAGTAAACTGTAATGTACTATTACAACACATATTAAGAGATTTTCTCTTCTCCAGAATTTGCCAGCAGGATGAAAAGCTGAGAAGAAAGGACGACATACACTTTGGAGAATCCTTGGCTCACCAAAAAGCAGAACACACTGACTTTAACAACAGAATTCCATGTGTGACCAAAAACAAATGCACAGGATTTTATATTGCCAGTTTATTGTTACCCAAAGTAGGCTATACTCCAGATGAAATATAAATAACAGGAATAATTGGGGTTGGGAAGTCTTGTTATGAATGTGATCCTAAGAGAAGAGAATGTTTTCTTTGTTCTTTATGGGGAGAAGTGAAAATCGTTCCTCTTTCACGGGGCAAGCAGAGAGTTTCAAATGTCATTCTTTCAATTAAAAAACAATATTTATCTAATTTTATGTATTATTTGTAGTATTATTTAATTTGCTATAGGGCACAAGAGCCCACCAGAGAGAGAGAGAAAGTGTAAAAGCAAGCCAGCAGGTCCAGGACTAGAACCGTAGTCACCTATCTTGGGGTCCAGCGTCTTAACCACCATGCCACCTGCTGGCCCGCAAATGTCACTCTTGAAGATCTACAGTTTATGTATAGAGAGGAGAATGGAGCTATTCTACAATTAGAATGTTATTGAACTCTTGACCTCTTAAGTCAAGATTTCTTAATCTCTGCAGTATTGACATTTTGACTAGAAAGTCATGGGAAGTTGTCCTAGTGCACAAATTAAGAGAAAATCTCTTAGTCAGAATTTATAATGTTCAACAGCATCTCTGGCATCTGTCCAGTAGATATCAGTAAAACTACTCCTCCCTTAACTGTGGCAACCAAACATATCTATAAACATTGCCAAGTGTCCCATGACAAGAAAAATTGCCCCAGATTGAGAAACACTGCCAATATAATAATGTAGGGGATATTCAAAGGACATATACAAACCAGACATGAGTTGTCAGCATTTTGCCCATGAGAGTAGTCTGTAACAGAGATATTAAAAAAGAATGTAGGGACCGGTACCAGCAGTTGATGTAATGGCTATGTCACTGGACTCCCATGTAGTCGACTGCAGTTCAAATCCTGGATCCAGTGGCTTAAACACATGCCGGGCACGTGTGCATGTGTGCCCAAGAAACCGACAGGAGAATGAAGGAGAAGGGATTGAGGTGTGGCCATTTTCCCTAGGGAGTGATTTCTTGCTTTCTGTCTCTGTCTTTCTGGTGAGCACAAGCACCCTATAGCAAAAACCTCTCCAAAAAAAAAAAAAAAAAAGAATGTAGGGACCAACAGATGTTGTAATGGTTACAGTGCTGGACTCTCACCTAGTCAACTGCAGTGGAGTCCTAGACTAGCAGCTTCAAACTCATGCTGGGCATGTGTGCCTTTGTGCCCAAAATCCCAAGGGGAGAATGGAGGAGAAGGCATTGCAGCATGGCCATCCCCCACGGCGGGGGGCTGCTTTCTTGCTCTCTGTGTCTCTGTCTCTCCGGTAAATGCTTGCACCCTATTTTGAAAATCTCTCTCTCTCAAAAACAATGTAAAATGTGCGTGTACCAACCCTTGGCCTCACCCTGGTAGTGCAGTTGATAAAAAAAAATAAAAAAAAAATAAAATGATTGCAGTGCTGGAAGCTACATGGGTGACCACAGGTTGAGACCTTAGAGTTAGTTTGAAAACAGCTTGTATGTGAGTATATGTCCAAGATTCTATAGAGCCAAAGCACCAGGGAAAGGAAATCATGGTATGACAAGATCCAGCTGAGGGTGCTTCTCTCTCTCACTCTCTCTTGTGAGATCACACATTTTATATCATTAATAAAATCAACTTTCTAAGAAAATAATACTAACATTTGTTTCCTGAATATTGTTCACTTTACAGAAAAAAATGAACAACTCCTGTGGCTTAGTGTGAAGTACAGATATAAAGAATGGATTCTAGGGACCAGCAGCTGGTGTAGTGGTTACATTGCTGAAGTCTTACATAATCAACCACAGTTCAAGTCCTGGACCCAGTGACTTGAAACACACAGGATGCATATGTGTGCAAAAAGTCCTAAGAGGAGAATGGAGAAGGGATTGCAGCATGGACATCTGCCTGGGGAGGTGATTTATTACTTTCTGTCTCTGTCTCTCTCTCTCTCTCTCTGGAGAGTACATGAGTCCTATAGCAAAAAACTCTCTTAAAAAAAAAAAAAAAAAGAATGGATTCCAGAAGACAAACTACCCATCTTTGAAAGGTCTTCAGCAATAGAATTGCTAGTCTGAAGCTGAATTCTCTAAGGGAATCACATGCACTAAACACAAGATCTCTACTGAGAGAAAGCAAATTGTGTAAGACCTCTGCTCTCCTAGCCTAGCCTTGACTGAAGTTAGACTTTGATGAGAAAGAGGGAAACTTATTCATGCTGTGCGCACCACAAGTATCCAAACGAAATTCTGCCTGGTTTTGGGGGGAGATATAGTGTATGTTAAAATTAAGAAATGGAAATTATTTTATGTCTTATGCCCAAACAAAAACAAGAATAATATAAGAAAACAGAAGTAAAAACCAGTACCATTCACGGCTATAGTTACAAAATTTCTCAATAAAAATTAGCAAGTTAAAAATCTGAAATATATAAAGAATGATACAGCATGATTAAGTTGGAATGCAAATGATTTCAACATACAAAAATCAAGGTAATTCATTACATTAGCAGATTAAGGGAGAGATATTAGTTATCCAATTCAATAGATATGGGAAAAGCATTTGACAAAATGGAATGCTTATTAAAAAAAAAAAAAAAAAAAAGTTCAACTAATTAGGAACGGATGTGAACATGCACCACCCAGAAGGCCCTCCTGTGAGCCGCAGTGGATAGTTCTGTCTGCAGCCAACTTTCAGCTATCACCACCTTTAGTCAGTCACAGGGATGCCTCCCATGAGTTCATACCCTGGCCTGGGTGACTGAGTGAGGCAGACATTTAAAAGGCTTTACTTTTCATCCAGTGAGGAACTCTCTGATGGACTGCCCATCAGGGCAATTATTGGACCTACAGGCACCCTGCCTTCTCCCTCTGGACAATCTTGCTTTCTTCTTCACTCCATGATTATCTCCAAAACTTCTCACACCTCAGACTTTGTCTTTGGATCTACTGCCAAAGAACTTAGAAGCTTACTAGTGATTGCCAAACTGTTTCCATGTATACTTAGATGTAGTGGTATAAATTATACCCATTAAATAAAATAAGCAGCATTGGGCCATACCAACATGCAAATTTAACTTTAAAAATCCTTAGAATGAAAGTTATGATGCTAATCAATACAGTTAGTTTGTGTTTTTCTAACACTATTGCCAAATGCTTGATACCTAAGTTGCTTTTTTTTCCAAAGCTGTTTTTTTCTAACACTATTGGTAAAACATAAGTGCTAATGGTTGAGGTTGAAAAATCAATATACACAACAAATTTTTCATAGAAACACAGGCACCGGGAAATTAATATCTGTTACTTATGGATTTGAGAAAAAAAATAAAAAAGTTCTACAAAAAATAAATTCTGGTGTGAGCTGACTTGCTATCAATCAAATGCTTTTGTCAAAAGCATTTCTGCCCAGACTGTCAAAAAAGAGCTTGAAAAGAAAACCTAGCAACAAGAATTAAAAGGAAAAGAATGTGATTTGTGATCTCATATTTCAATAGTCATCTTTGTGTGTTTGTGTTTTAATAAGTGTACTTCTTGCCAAAAAATTTGGTTTGCCATAATGTAGATGTATGAATATAACTAAATAGAAGTGTTTTCATAGAAAATGACACTGATATTTGCCAGAATATAATGAGTTTCTTGTGTGTTGTCTGGTATTAAACAAGCATATATACTTAAAAATTCACAAATGCTCACCATTAAGAAATAGTCCTAACACTCCATTTCTATTTATTAATTTAATTTATTTATTTATGTAAACAGAGGTTTTTGCTACAAGACATGTGCACTCACTCACCAAAAAGACAGAGAGAGACAAAGAGACAGAAAATGAGAAATCATTCCCCCAGGGGGTATGGCCATGTTGTAATCACTTTTCTTCTATTCTCCTCTTGGGGGGTCTTGGGCACATATGCACATGCACCCCACATAAGTTTAAATCACCAGGTCCAGGACTTGAACCTCAGTCAACTACTTGGGAATCCTGTGATGTAACAATTACACCATCCTACTGGTCCCTCATTTCTAAAGTGAGAAAAGAATTTGTTCACAAAATATCTATATGAATATTTACAACTTATGTTTGTCTTTTAGCCATAAACCTAAATTATATTATCCTGCAACACAAAGGATTCAATGATACAGAGAATTATATATCCACATAAGAATAGTTCAGATCCAAATGTTTCTTCCATATAATACCAAGGGTTGTTTATGTAGGTTTGTACTGTAAGGTAGTTACGTGGAAATTGTACAGCATTCAAGCTAGTTAAGATTGATATTTGTGCCTTTTCTTTTTATTTAGCTGGAGCCTCTTAAAAGTTTTATGGTAACAATTCTAAGCTAAAAGGAAGGAAAGAATCCTTAATTTGTGTTTAATCTTATTACCAAAGGTAATAGCCAAAGGCATTCATTTACTTGGAATGGAGGTGTAGAAATTATTCAATTATATGAAACATAATTTCTATGTGATAAGTCAAATGTCTAGATAGACACATATTTAATATAATTGTATAGTCCGTGGAATTGCAAATGAAATACATCTTTTGCTCTGAAAAAAGTTTATATAATATTTCACATTTGCTAGAGTTCATATCCTGAAACTGTCCTCATTATGAAAACCTCCAGGAAAATAGATGAACCACTTACATCTTAGTAAACAACAGCAATAGAAATTTTTTTTTTTTTTTTTTTTGCTATCCAGTGACGTTTTTAGCCTGAAAATAAAACAAAAGAAGAATAAAGATTTCTTTCTAACAATGAGACCAGATTGACTTTTCACAGAGAGAAGCCTACTGTGTACATAGATCAAAAAGCAAAGCTCTCCAAATAAGTGTTCATATCATTGGATAAAGAAGTTATTTTATGAATAAGTGAGGGTTTTAACTAATTCATGTCAAATAATATGATTACTACATTTCATGAGAGACAGGGAATAAATCTAGTGTGCATATTTTGAATGTACGGTTTCATATCCAAACCATCATTTTAAAAACTATTTTATCATATTTTAACTAATTTAGTTATTATCATTTAATGATTACTATTTCAGATTCAACAGCAAAAATACAATTTTTGCTAAAATTTTTCACAATTTCTACTGGATCAGATAAATAAGAACATTAATAATCAACTAATCTTCACTAATATACCATTTTTGGTAGCAAAGTATTGAAAATATTATTTATATTATGCATAATTACACAGAATAAACTTTGTTATCATGTATTTTTATATATTATTATTTATAATTATTTATAACTAATTCATTTATAAATCTACAGCTAATATAATTATGTTCCTAGAACTATCACTTAACAAACTTTACAAAGATCTTTTCATACTCTTCAGTTGGCTTTTTAAGAGATTTTTCGTGTTTTGAAAATTGAGTGGGATATTCTGTGTTTTACTGCTTAAGGCATTCTCTGATTCTTTTTGTTCCTATCAGGTATCTAAAATTATCTTATTTCTTCTAAAGTAATGCTTTCACCTTCAGTCCTGTGATAAATCATTTCAGATATGGTTTAAACTAGAATTAAGTTTTAAAAAGATTTTTGCAATTTTAGAACTGTTTTTAAAGCCTAAATATACTATTTATTAAAGAATACAGATCACATAGATAGTGTAGCTTTCTATGCCACCAAAAAGCCAACATTTAAGTCATGAGAAAATGTAATTTAGGCCAGCCAGGGACATGGTGGTTAAGGTGGCTGAATCCCACTTGACCATCTACACAGTTAAACTCCCTGACCTGGGGACTTCAGAAAAATGGCAGATGTTTAGGGGTGCATGCCCAAAATCCCAATAGGGAAAAGAAATGGAGAAGAAAGGATTGCAGCATGACCATGCCTCACCGGGAGCACTTTCTCCCTTTCCCTCTCTCTGTCTCTGTCCGGAGAGTGCACATGATGCCCTCTGGCACAATTTTAAAAAATAATAATAATACATACTCCCTACAATTCCAGATACATTATATAATATGAAGTTTGCCAAAAAGTGAAAAAGACTACAAGCTATGAGAAAAGACCAGAAAATATTATCTATAAATCAATGGGAAATGATAGATGAGGATACAAAGATGACCCAGATGTTACAATCAGCCGACAAGTGAAATTACATCAGAAGAAGCTTCTGCACAGCAAAAGACACAATAATTTGTGTAAATTGATACACCTTGGAATGGGATAATTTATTTAATTTTTTATTCATTTATTTATTTATTTTTAGAGAGAGAGATTTTTGCTACAGGGGACATGCACTCACCAGAGACAGAGAAACAGAAAATAAGAAATCACTCACTGAGAAGATGGTCATGCTACAATCCCTTCTCCTCCATTTTGTTCTTAGAATTTAGGGCACACATGAATATATGCCTGGTGTGAGTTTTAAGCCACTAGTTCTGAGACCTGAACTGCAGTCGGCTACGTGAGAGTCTAGCAAAATTTCCATTATGACACCTGTTGGTCCCAGAAGGATATTTGTGCAAACTATCCCTCAGATAAGGGACTGATAACCAGAATACACAGGGACCTCAAGTGGCTTACCCAAAGAAAACATGAACAACCCAATTAAAAGATGAGAAAATGAGCTGAACAAACAACTCTCTAAGGAAGACATACAAACTGCCATACGATCCAGAAATTCCACTCCTGGGGATCTACCCGAAGGACAGGAGAATTCTCAGACAGAAAAGTGCTTGCACATCTATGTTTATTGCGGCATTATTCACAATTACTAAGACATGGAACGAACCCAAATATCCATGAATAGATGAGTGAATTGAAAAATTATGGCACATATATTCCATGGAATACTACTCAGTCATAAAAAGCAGTAAGATCCTGGCATTTGACAGAAAGTGGATGAATATGGAAGATTTACTGCTGAGTGAAGCAAGCCAGGCGATGAAAGAGAGACATTTTATGTCTCCACTTAACACATACCTATTGCTCACATTCTATGGCAGAAACTGAAAGAATAGAGGATATGAAGTATGGAAAATGGTTAGGGATACTGAGGACAATTGGAAAGAGGATGGGAGAAGGGGGATAGTATGAGGAAAGAAATTAAGTAGAAAAATAGAGGCAAGGCATTTATGGGATACAGAAATGGATTGTGGTCTGTTGATGATAACATGTCCATCCCGAATTGGACTGGTGTGAAGCGTATTCATGTGGGGTAAATTCATTTTACAAGCTAAGTGATATAAACTGATTGCATGTATAAAATTTAAAAAGAAAATTATAATGTCAGGAAAGGTAAAGGCATCATCACAAATAAATGAACATTCTATAACTGAAAATTACAACATATGGATTAAAAATTTTATTCTATCCTTAAGAGATTAAACATCATAAAAGTTAAACTAAGAAATTCAAAGACAGTAAATAGAAATTTCCAGCCTAAAAAGCCAAAAAGCAATGAATTGGACAATAAAAAGAAACAAGCCTTCTGTGAACTCTGATGTCATTATCAACTATTCCTATCACATTTCTAATGAGAATCCCAAAAGTAGAGAAAAGAGATAAAGTAACACTGTACATTTTTTTAAAGAAAAGATGACTAAAAATTCCCATATTTGGTGAAAAACTACAGAGCCAAGAAGTGTAGAAATACCAAGATAAGCGTGCATACACACACACACACAAACACCACATGTGTACAGAGTTAGGTATGTCAAAGAAAAATATATAAAAGTAAAATATAAAGAGAATAATATTAAAAGCAATGGGAGAAGAATAAAAATGACAAAGTTTTATTTGTCAGGGTGAGAAAGAATGATAGGCTGCCTTCCTTTGAGAAACAATGAATGTCAAGAGACAAAGGAACAATAACCCACAATGCAATATTTTGTTAAATATTTATTAGAAAAAATTGTGAAATAAAGCTTTTCTTGCTTTTGTTTTGTATTGTATTTAGTTGTCATAGAGGGAATGCCCTTACCAGGGAGAGATTGAAAGAAAAAAAGGGAGAAGAAGAGGAAGAAAGCACCCTCCAATGGGGTGTGGTCCCACCACAATCCCTTCTCCTCCATTTCTCCATCCTGTTGGGATTTGAAGCATGCACACATACTCAGTGTCCTTTTCAAACTCCCAACGAGAGGATTCCAACTGCTTTCAGACATGTGGAATCTAGATCCCTTAACTACTGAGCCATGGGTCAGCCAAATATTTTCAAATATTTAAAAACTAGGAGATTTGCACTCATTTTTTAAAACAGATTTTTTTTCTGTCTTTGTGATGTATCTCTTTGTAATCCATCCATCCTTATTTCTTTTCTCTACTACTGCCTTGAGAAATCACTGGTCTGATTTATGCCATTATTGATAGAAAATAGCATTTAACAATAGTTTGAATTCCTGTAACTCTGTCTCTGTCTCTCCCTCTATCTCAGCCATGGAAGGAAGAAATAAACATAAACTCTAAATAAAGGTAGTTCTTAGATATCTAACAAGTTAACTAATAATAACATGATTACAAAATTATTTTATAAACTTACCAGATTTTCATTTAAAGCATTGTAAATAAATTATACAATTAAAAATAAGCTAAAATTATAAAATGATAAATATCATAGTTAAAATAAAATGTTATACATTATAAGCATACAGCATACTCACTATGTCCAAACTCTTAGCAAATATGTCTGTATGCATAACACATGTATATTGTGGTTTAAGTAGATCATACTTTAGGATTTAACTTTTATCACGATTGGTTTATCTTCAAAGACTTTTATTGCTATATGAAAGTATTTATAATATTTATTAAAAATAGCATCCATTTGAGATTAAATATAGTTTGTGATTTTTCTTAATAGAAGTCACAACACATGAGTTATTCCATTAACATTTACCTTCAAGAGAAAAAATACTGTTAACTTATCTATTTCATGTTAACTAATTTTTGCATTGTATGTCAAAATAATAAATGTTTAAGAAGTAATATGGAGTAGGTAGTAGGGGGTAGATAATAGGAGGTGGGAGGGAGGAGATCGGGGAAAAACAACACATTTAATAGAGACAAAAATAAAAAATGTTCTGCTGATGATAATGTACAGGGTAATATCTTTGACTTTACTATTATGCACTGTATTAATGTTGGAAAAGAACATGCTATAGACTGTAAAGATGTAGAGTGATTAAATGTAAATTAAAAATAAATAAATATAAAAAAGAATCAGATATGAATAACAAGTTTTAAAGTCTAATAAACTTTATTTAATTTCCTAATAGATTACTTTTAATTATTTATTTTTAGTGTGTCATTCTAGATTCCTTTTTGTATCAATTTGATGTGCTTTTATCAGTTATAATTATTATTCTTTTGTTGATTACATTTTCATTGCTTTGGGCAACGTGAACTTGCTTTTAGTTTAGTTGCTACTTATTTTTTATAACATCCCCTAAATCTATGAACCTGTTGCTTCTGGCACAGATGTCCTAAGATTATCTTGCATATTTTCTATACCATGTCTGGGATTAACTATCTTCAAGAAACCCTATTTCTTTTGTGAAAAAATGATGAAAGAATTGTTGTGAGGATTAATTGAGCTAAAATATAAAATTATTAAAAGCAATTATATAATACTATTATTAAACAGCATCCTTTTGTGTGGTGAAGTCTTCCAAAGACAACCGCTATTCTACTCTGAGGAGAAAAATAAATAATGACTTCTTATGTCACTATTAGGTTAAATACCTCACATCTCTTTTCCCATTTCTGCTAGTAAAATTGAATGCTATAGACCTTGAATTTTGCTTCTAGAAAACCTAACAATGAAATTATAGCAAAGATCTTAAATGTAAACTATTTATAATTACCAAATAGAGTATAAAAATGGATAAAATGCTCAGCATTCTCTCTTAATTTGTAGATGGAAGTGTTACAGTGTGTTGACTAATTCAGGTAATCTGATTTAATAAAGTGTGAAATTAAGGAGTTTCAGGAGAATTTTTTTTTTCTCTTTGCAGTATGGAGAATGATTAAGTGTTATCATTTGAAATGTATCTCGTAAATCCTAATTCCTATTAATAACAAGTTTTAACAAGTACTTTTTAAAGTTTTGTGAAAATTAATAGTTTTATTTATAACTTAAAGTATTAAGAAATATACTTTATTACTCTATTAAAACTATCTGAATGCATAATTTGAACAAGGGTCCTAAGACATACAGCCAACTGATTTTTGACAAAGGGTACCTGTCAATCCAGTAGGAAAAGGAAACCCTCTTCAGCAAATGGTGCTGGAAAACTGGATATCCACCTGCAGAAAGATAAATCTGAACCCCTACCTCTCACCATTGACAAAATCAAAGATCTTTACCTAAGACCTCAAACTATAAAACTGCTCCTGGAAAACTGGGGAATTTCTGGAAGACATTGCGGTAGGCAAAGACTTCTTGAAGAAGACCCCCAAATCACAGTCAATAATACACAAAATAAACAAGTAAGATTACATCAGACTAAGAATTTTTTGCAAGGCAAATGATACAATAATTAGTGTGAATCAACAGCCCTCAGAATGGGAAAACTATGGGTAAACTACGTGTCAGATAAGGGACTAATAACCAGAATACACAAGGAACTCAGGCAGATGGGAGAATGAGTTGAAAAAAAAACCACTCTCTAAGGATGACATGCGAATAGCCAAAAGACATATGAAAACAAAATGCTCAACATCCCTCATTGTAAGGGAAATGCAGATCAAAACCACAATGAGATACCACCTAACCCCAGTCAGAATGACTAAGATTAAAAAAAAAAAAATGATAAGTGCTGGCGGGGGCATGGTGAAAAGGAACTCTCTTACACTGCTGGTGGGAATGTATATTGGTCCAGCCACTGTGGAGAACAATTTGGAGATTCTTCAAAAATCTACAAATAGAACTACCATATGATCCAGCAATCCCACTCCTTGGTATCTAACCAAAGGACAGAAGAATTCTTAGTCAGAAAAGTGCTTGCACATTTATGTTTATTGCAGCATTATTCACAATTGCTAACACATGGAACCAACTTAAATGCTCATGAACAGATGAATGGATTGAAAAACTGTGGCACATATACTCTATGGAATGCTACTCAGTCATAAAAAACAAGTCTCTGGCTTTTGACAGAAAGTAGATAAATATGGAAGACCTACTGTTGAGTGAAGTAAGCCAGGCTATATAGGAGAGACACTGTATGTCTCTATTTAATATATACCAAGTGTCCGCACTTTATGACCACTTTATGAATGACTAAAAGATATAGAAACACAGTAAATGGTTGTTGATACCGGATATAGTGTGGCAAGAGGGTGGTTGAAGGAGTAGAGTCTGAGGAAGAACATTAAGGAGAAAAATAGAGAGGCTTGGCATTAATGGGACAAAGAAATAAGGTATTATCTGTTGAAGATAACTTTATAGTATTATCAACTTGACTGGGAGAAATGTACATGTGCTGGAATATTCACTTTGCAAGCTAAATAACATGATTGAATGTATAAAAAAATTAAAATTAAAATAAATAAATAAATTTCAAATTATTTCTATATCTTGATAAATTACCTTTCAAAATAAATCTGCCATTCTAGGTTGTGTCTGACCCGATAACTCATTACCACAGTAACAATGCAATAGTTGATATTTTTATATTCCTAAATTGTTTAAATGTAAAGTAATCTATTAAAACACTGGACGATGGTAATATTTTCCCAATTTTTACACCAAAAATAATTTAAAAACAAGGCCCATGATTGTGCTAGAGTTATTATTTAATAAAGATCCTCAGTTTTTGTTTAAATTTCATTTATTAGAATCAGTATATGTTCCTTTCAAGCCTCTTCTAGTTTATGAAGACTTCTCATCACCTATCTAAACATCTTAGAATGACATTCAAGCTCTTTTAGCATCTGGTACCAATGTACATTTCAGTTTATCTGTTGTTATTGGGTGTTCCAGCTATTCAACTTCTTTGCCTTTCCCAAACTGTGCAGGCCCACATACCAGTTGTACCTCTTCATATCCAACCATTGAAAAAGCCTTCAAGGTGTATGTATGTATGTATGTATATATTTATGGAGAGGTTTTTGCTGTAGGATGTGTGCACTCACCAGAACTACAGAGAGAGACAGAGAATCAGAAAGTGAGAAATCATCCACCAGGGGATGGCCACGCCACAATCCCTTCTCCTCCATTCTCCTCTCAGGATCTTGAGCATGCACACACACACTCCCTGCCTGAGTTTAAGCCAACGGGTCTGGGATTCGAACCACAGTTGACTACATGGGAGTCCAGCAACATAGCCATTACACCAACAGCTGGTCCTGGTGCATTGACCACCAACCATCTACCTTGCTCCCACTGCCAAGGAACAGCCGCTGAATACATCAGTGTCATTCTTAACTATTACTCAGTACTTACATTTACTTCTGTTTCTTTGATTTTTTTTCCTTCTTATACACATGATTTTTGTTTGTTTTGTTTTGTTTTGTTTTGTTTTGGAAAATAAGTTGTAAGTTTTCTTCATCTTTCATGTTTATGCTGGAAATATGAGTTTTTAAGATGTCCATATTCAAAAAGGATACCCAGAGCCTGAATGTAATGCAAGAGATGATGATAAAAAAATTATTCAACAAAATGTCAAACAAAATCCTTGAAATATTTAAATGAAAGCCTAAAATCTTTTAGAAATGTACTAGTATTTTTTCTTCAATAATCTTCCAAAGGTCTTAGAGAACCCTAAAAAAAAGGAATGTTCAAGGAAATATTGTTTTTTCCCTCTTTTCCCCATATAGTGTATTTCCTTGTATGTGATAAGGGAAAAGACAGAATTGTGTTTTATTTCAAGTTTTGTTTTATTTTTCATCTCTGAAGGGCTTTAGGCATCTCTCAAAAATTTTCATTCAATGCATGTACTTAATAACTATCAGAGACTGTGACCCTTCTCTGCCTGTCTTTTTTCCTGTTTGTTTAAGAATCTTGTTTATTCTTCATGAGTAAATTAAATATGTTCTTCTAAAGCCAAGAAAACCCTCAATCTACCTATAACTCTTTTCCTAACACTTCCACATCAGTTGAAATTACTTTTTATTGCATATATCGAAGCAAAACAAAAGAGAAAGTTTGGGGTTTTATTTTATATTCATTAAAAAAATAAAAAAACACTGAGAGTTGTACCAAATTTTTGCTAAAAATACGGTTCCATAGTCATCAGAATTGCGGTCTCCCTCATTGTGGCATTTTGAGACAGGTTTTAAATTACTTCTTTTTGCTGAATATTTTGGGTCTTTTTTTTATATATAGTTTAATTAAAGTAAGAGAGCTTAAAGAAGTGTACAAGAGAAAATTAAGGAGGATACTGACTGGGAAATAACATTGAATGGAGACTAGAGTTTAAAAGGAAAAAACTCATTTAGGTAGAGAAGCAGAGATTGGAGTGTTTAAGGGGAAAAAAATCTTATTTAGGTAGAGCAGTGAGGATTGGAGTGTTTACACACTTCAGAGGATGAGATAAGAATTGAACAGAGGAAAGGTGAGAGAGGAAAACTAGGTTAGAAAAAGAGAATGTACAGATTGGCAAGCACCACAGAAGGGTTTGAACTTTCTTTGGAATGACATAATGATTTTAGTTTGATGAAAAATATTTTAGCAAAATAACTATGCCAAGGATATTAAAAAAAATCAAAGCAGATTTTCAGATTAAGAATTTGGTCCTGATAAGAGTGGATGTAAGCTTACATTAGAGCAGAGAGGGTGGAATTAGACAAGCTTAAATCAAATCTTCTATTTAGTCTTATTGTGAGGTCGTCTTGATGTTCTTATTACCACAGGGAAATGCTATGCTGCTTCTTTAATAAGGAGACTAAATATTTATCGTTATGGGAGAATTAAGAAGATATCTTTGGCTGCTTCTAATGTATTTTCAATGATCTTAATATTTCTTACGAAATAACAGTTTTCAAAGGCAGAAAATGCAAAAGATACAGGCTCAACAATTATACTAATGAGCTCTAATTTGACCTCTATTGAATACAAAGCATAACCACATGAATCAAAAAGGTTGAATTAAAACAAAATTGTTCAAAGACATGCAAGAAATGTATCTGTAAATATTTTATTTTTAAACTTGATTCACTAACGATCTTATATTCTCTTTTATATCACGTTCTCTTTTAAACATTTCCACTACTACTATGGGGTATAAGATAGTTTAAATAGCAGAAAATCATGTTCTCATTCTCTTCTAATCTATTGACAGAAAGAAACAAAATTCAGAAAGATCCGTGAATTTAGTGAACTTAAGCATTACATAATCAATGACTATAAGTGTCTAAATTATTATTGAAAGGAGTGAATATACATAAATATATATATATAAATATATATAAAAGAATACGTTTTCTTCCTATTTTTATAATAATAAGCATAATAACTTTAGCCTGAAATTATTTAATCACATGTATTTTTACATACACATGTAAATATGTGATTATGCTATTTATGTAAAACATTGCACCATAAGTAAACTAGATATGTGTTAAAACTAGAACAGGCTCAAAATAGACTTCTTAGGTCAATAAATATCATAATACATATATCACACCATCTCAGTACCATTTAGTCTGAAATCTAATAAAAGCAAGATGTGGCACTTATTAACTGTTATGGTATTCTGTTCCAGGTCAGCTTCAAATATTCATGTTTCATTTAATAACTATATATATACACACACATATATCCCTATGTATATGGATGTCTGTATATATGCATATTTATATACGATATGTATATATATGAGTGTGTGTGTATATATATATGTATATATACAATTGGCTGTGAGTACTTTGGAAGTACAGTTCGTGCCTTTCTCTTCCAACTCTAAATACCCACCATTGTGCTTTTGTTATGGTAGACTCTTGGAGGCATACATTGGGACTTTCAAAACATCTGTCATGCTAAAGGTTCTATAATTGATGGGAAAAGATGGTATTGAAGTAAAAAAACCATTTATCTCTAAGGTTAGTGCTTACACTGCTCTATTTGACTCTGCTTATTATTTAGGGAATGTATATGCCCTAAGTTTAAATTCAAGTTAAGTTTATGTTCTACCTGGAGCCAAGTAAAAACAATTCTTCTGAACTTTGCTGAGTATTTAATGGCAGACACAAAATTTTATGGATTTTGTAACTATTAGGTAGTCAGGAAAGTCATGATGTAATTTTCTATGTTTTTCTATTCAAAAAATGTGTCATGAGTTTTCCAGCGACTCAATAATTCAGAAATTTCTATAATAGTTCTCTTACCTATATAGAAAAAAAGAACCTTTATCTTTTCTAGTAAAAAGGATTTTTTTTAACTAGAGAAAAGGCAAGAAATTTTTAAAGATAAAATTGTTTAAAAAGAAAATTAATGATTAACACACATTTTATATATACATATATGTACACAAATCATATCAGTGTCTATAATCTATGTATAGTTATATGCAGAAATGTATCTATATATTATTTTGTACATTTACTCACTTCAAGCAAAGCATTTATGTAATCTTTGAGCTCAAATATGTGGTGATTTTGTGACAGTCATGCTAAATAACACACTTTCATACTGACAAACAACAAGTTAGAAGTGATCCTCTTCTTTTCTGGGGCTTTATTTACTTAATGATCTTAAATGAGCTACATGATGACTTTCATGCCTACTGTTAAAAACTGTACATTTACAATTATGAACAAATCCACTACAGAAACAGGTGAATAGGCTACTAAATGTGGGACAATACCCACTGGAACCATTTGACAGAATCTGCTTGACCTTGTGGAAAAAAAAATGACAATCCTTAAGCTTGGGGTGAGAGAGACAATGAAACACAGAGACAGTTTCGCCAGCCACACATTGAAGATATGGTAATTGGGGGTTCTCAATGCCATGAAATCAGAGGTCAGCAAGGAGTAAAAGTTCACGTGTGAGAAAGATTCTGCTCAGATAGCACCACTCGTCTCTGTCTTTCACAGCAGCAGATGAACTATCATGAGTAGGGTTCATACGTCTTACACCCAAAATGCTAGCGACAAAGTGTATAGGCTAATACAGGAAAGCAGACTTTGACACCAAACAGCTACACAAAAATGATCGCAAGTGAAACAGGTAGTTTGCCTTGGAGTAACCCTGTAGTAAAACCATTCACGTCATACACTCAGGCCATGACCACATCAATTCCTAACCTTGCTAAATGCTTTCCTCTGTTTCTTTTCTTCTTCTTTATTTATTTGTTCATTTTTATTGCCAGAGAAGATGCATGTGTTTGGCAGAGAGAGAGAGAAAGCACATCCACCCAGCTGGGCATGTCATGTTGCAGTCCTTTGTCCTCCATTTCTCCATCCCGTGAGGACTTGGTGCAGGCACACAGGCAATAGTTTTCAGGTTGCTTGGGCTGAGACTTAAACTGTAGTTGGCTATGTGGGATCTGGCTCCTTAATGCTTTTCTTTTAAATATACATGTTCCATAAGATATCACTAATTTTTTTTTTAGACAGGGAGCCTCTATCATAAAAGGGAGAAAGTAAACCGAAGAGGAGGGAAAAGAAAGAGTCAGAAGAGCCTGGGGGTGGGGAGGAGGCAAAAACATTAAAATGCAAGGAGTAGAAAGTTTTGCTTTTATTTTTAATTGTTTTAGTTTTTGCTATAGGGCATGTGAGCTCACCGAGAGGGACATGGAAAGTGAGAACACCCCTTTCACCCTGGGGGGATGATGGCCATGCTACAATCCCTTCTCCTCTATTCTCCTGTCAGGATTTTGGACACACATGTACACACCATCAGCAAGAGCCTCAGCCATCAGATCTGGGACCCAAACCATGCTGTGGGCTATGTGGGTTTCAGCTGCCTTAAACACCAGAATATTGGCTGGCCAAGAAAGTATCTTTTTAAAAGCCTACTACCTAACTGATACCCCTAGAATGATTCAAGGAATAAAAAGTCTTTTATCCATAAAAACAAGAAGATACAACAGAGAACAAGAAAGAACTGTCAGATACTAGATATAAGATTACTAAACTTAAAGAGTGGGAAGATAAAACTAAGCTATTAAGAAGATCCAGCATTTAAATAAAATGAGTTCCAAAAAGAAATAGAACAGAAGACAGGGAAAATGTATCAAAGAAATATTACAAATAGTATTTTCAAGATATAAAACACATATGTAATTTTTGAGAAGACTCATTTTTGAGCTAAATAACTGAATGTAGATCACATTCGTGAGAAAGTCTGAGTTGTGAATATTTTCAAAAAGAATAAGTATCTTATATAAAAATGCATGAACTGGGGCTGCCAAGTGGCCTGATCGCTAGTAGCTCTGGAATCCATATGGCCAACCACTGTTTGAATCCCAGACCCGGTGGCTTGCTTTCTCATCGTCCCTCTCTCTCTGGTCAAATTAAAATAATAATAATAATAAAAAAGTTAAATGAAAAAATTATTTTATAAAAAAATGCATGAACAATATACATAATGTAATCAAATAGCTTCACAGTATACTGTATCATAGAAGACAGTGGAAATAAGCTTTCAAAATTCAAGGGAATATAACTTGATCCTAGTATTCTATGTTTAGCCAAATAAGAAAGGTCTCAAAAAGTGATTCTGTCATTCAGCAAAATGAGGCAGTTCATGAAACAAAAATCAGAAAAAGATATAGATTTCAAGAGAAAATTTCAATAGATGGACAAGGAAAGAGGGAAAAATCTGTCTGAAGACTGGTAGCACCCCAAGTTCTCCCAATCCACACAGTAATTGGAGGTCAGAAAACTATGTGAGGAAAGACTACTGGGAATTGTAGGGGAACTTAACCAATATGATTATTACTGTTTGGTGAAGAGAAAGTGTTGGTATTCCAAAACTTTTTTTAAAGAATTATTTTTACTGAAATTTATTTATTTAAGTATGTATTTACTTTTATTTGACCAGAAAGGGACAGAGGGAGAGAGAGAATGAGAGTGAGAGAGTGAGAGAGAGAGAGAGAAAGTGAGAAAGCAAGCTGCCACGTCCAGGACCCAAACCATGGTCAGCCATGTGGGAGTCCAGCACCCTTGACCACCATGCCAACTGCCAGCCCCTGAAAAACTTTTGACAGATGTTTTGGATCCTTTAAAAACATTATCAAACAGAGAAAAGGAAATAATATTTAATTCAAGAAAGAAAATAAAAAGATTGTGTAAGAAGGAAACCAAAATTATAGCATACTTACATTGTCATTCAAAATGTAGTCCCCAGTCAGGATGCTAGTCTTCAAACTGTGTATTACCAAGTAGCAAGGAGATAAATAGCTTGAACCAGAATACAAATCAACTACATCAATAAGAGGTTTTTGTTTCACTGGGACTGTTTGTTCACAAAAGATATTCTCTATGAAGGAAGAAGGACATGTATTTTTTTTCCCCTACTTGGGGTCCTTATTCTGTCACAGACCCTGCAGTTAGAATATCATTACAGTAGTGTAATTTATTGGCTATGGATTTAAATAAGAATTATGGCAGGAATGTTGTAAGGATAGGTGGAATGGGAAATGAGATGGCTTATGGTGTAAAAGAGCTATGTTTTCCATTTATATAACAGGAAATGAAAGTTTATCTAAAATGTATGTATCAAAGCCAGCAGTATAAGAAAATTATTAAGGACCCAGGTGGTGACTCAGTGGTAACACAACTGGGTCCTCAGGAGAAAGGTCCTGGGTTCGTACCCAAGGCCTTCCTGAGCATGCTGGCCACACACACATGCCCATGATTTGTGCCTGCTGATTCAGAGTGGATTACGGCGTAAAGATCCTGGGGGGAGGGTGGTCTCTCTCTCTCTCCCCTGTCTCTCATAAGGAAATAAAAGAACTTTTAAAAAGAAAAGTACTGGGAACGAGCAGTTAGCATAATGGCTATGTCGCTGGACTCCCACGTAGTCGACCGCGGTTCGCGTCCCGGACCCGGTGGCTTAAAACTCACGCCGGGCGCGTGTGCGTGCGTGCCCAAGATCCCGAGAGGAGAATAGAGGAGAAAGGATTGTGGCGTGACCATCCACCCTGGGGGGTGATTTCTCGCTTTCTCTCTCTCTGTCTCTCTCTGTCTGGCGAGTGCACGCGCCCTATATAGAAAACTTCTCCAAAAATAAATAAATAAATAAATAAATAAATAAATAAATAAATAAATAAATAAAATAAAAAAGAAAAGTACTGAGATAAATTGAGGCTAATTTTTAAAAACTAAAACTGCTGCTAATATTGTTTGCCTTTGTAAAGAATAGGTAGAAGCTGTACAGGACACGCGATTGCTATTTTTCATTACAAGCTGTTTGACACTAGTATGTCTTCAACCATACACATTTTACTAATAAAACTTAAATTAATTTTTGAGTAAGGGGGTTTATAAGAATTGTGGTTTTCATTAAGAATTTGTTTGGGGATCATATTTCACTCATACTGAGCAATGATTTACGTATCAAAGATTTTAACAGTTTAAACAGTAAAAGAAAATAACTGAACTACTTGTAAGAACTTTGGAAAAATGATGAAGTATAATCAAAGGCTAGATAAATTATCCAGAAAATGTGAACAGATAAGCAATGTAGAAAGATAAAAATCACTGTGTTTGGGGGCTGGACAGTGGCACAGCAATAAAATTCAATATTCTGTGAGCCTGGACCACATGGAACGGTTCAGGATTGCGTCTGAAGACCTCCCTGCTCCGCCTGGCACATGTGTCCATGATCCTGAGGCCATATCAGGCTGGAGGTACCTTGCTGCGTCACACTCTGCAAGCTCCTTCTCTGACTCTCTATCTTTCTGTCTGTCTCTGCCTCTGTCTCTTTCTCTCTCTTTCTTGCTCATAGGAAAAACAAATGTTAAAAAACTATGCTTAAATTGGGGAGAGATAAATAATCACTAACATAATAAACATAGAGAAATGTAATACAGAAAACATGTCTCACAACTGACTATGATAGAAAGATACTGGAGACAAGTGTTAAACACATTGTATAAATAGGATAGTACTTTGTCAATAACTACGAGAAACTTCATACATAGCACATCTTCAATAACACACAATGTGTTTTCATTTTCTAACTACTCATATCTTGGAGCAAACACACAACTTAGCATTTTTAGTAGTCTAGATCTAATAAGAAAGTAAAGTAAAGAGAAAAACATAGTAACTATGCTACTAGATTGGAAAAACCTTATAGAGAATGACTCTTTTTTCTAAAAACTCAACCTCGGTTCCAAAACAGCCCATCTAAAACAGCAAGTATCTTTGCCGAATGCTGACCAGATTAATTAAGGTGGGTAGAACTGACTGCTGTAATTGAATTACAATCTTTTCTAAGAGCAGTTGCCTTATTCTCTGTATTTTATTGACCCTTTTATGAGTTCTACTGCTAAATCAATTCTAATCACTGCATCAACTGGAAAAATTCCACTTTCCACTGCCGGGTCAATTATAGTCACACAATCAATAATAGCTGGTACTTCAGCCTTTTGATGAAAAAAAAATGTAAAATAGGAAAGAAAAGAAATTCTACTAAAACAGAAAGCTAAAATTCATCTATTTCTGTACTTTTTTAAAAAAGCAAAGCTAGATTACCTCGCCAGTGTTTACATTGTATATAAACTTCAGTGATAAAAAATTTTTTTTTCAAAGTAATTACTTAACTGAGTCCTACAGGATTATCTGGCAGAAGAAACTCTTCTGACAATTACGAGCATCTGATTGAAATTACAATACCTAGGTTTTTATATCAAATCTGAGACCTGGTCCTGTTGGTTCCTCTAATTTCATTCTTTCTGTGTTGTATCTATTGTTTCGCCAAACTTTTGTTGTTTAAAGGTTTTAACACTTTTTCTTTTCTTCCTGTAATGAAATAACCTCTAGGATGCATTCCAACTATTCTCAATTATGTCAAAACTCACTTGAGGATTTTTATTGCTCTTATCTTCTGTTATCCTAAATGACTGCAATTTTCATTTTTTAAGTCACCAAGAATACATTTGTCTAAGATGACTTTCATGTCCTCAAATATAATGACATTTGTTCATGCAACATAATTATAATTCAGAACACCTGAGGGTGCCCAATTTCCAACACAACTAATTTTAAAATGTTCTAATATCTTACCCGTTTTCCTCTTTCTGTCTTCATGGAGAATCTCTTAGTAAGATTTGTGTTTTATCTCACAGTGATTTTCAACTCTTAGAAACTTGATTCCCAGAGTAGTCAGAAACTGGTAGAGTGTCTTACTTTAGCTACATTATTTTAAGGAGTCTCTGGTAGCACATTTTCAGTTTTGACATGATAAAGATGGTGCATGCACAAATAACAGAGTGAAAATTCCTCTCACCACCAGCTGTCTCCCCCTGGTGCCTGATGCCAGTTAGAATACAATGAAAACATTTGGACAAAACATGGCATGTAGAAAACATGTCTGCAGCATTCATGATATTCTTAGAGTGCTCTACCAAATATTGCCCAGCTTCTCTGGATCACTGCGATGAAGAGAGACATAGAACTAGTGAAAGCCTGTAAATTATTTCAGTTGACACTAGTATTACAATGCTGTAAATCCCTTACCATTTAGAGTTGTTGGTGAGATAAGGGGATCTAGCCCCAAAGATATGGCTCTAGTGTTCGCTTCATACACTCCATTCACCTACCAGTTTGCAGGTGGCATATTGAAGGGTGATGATGAGGACATGAAATCTTCAAGAGGATCCAATAGTTTTTCTTTCTGACATTCTGTCAACAGATATCCTACAATTTCTCATTTAATAACAATATAAAATGCAAGCAAATATATATATATGTGTGTGTGTGTGTATATTTTTATATATATATATACATTTATATATATATATATACATTATATATATATATATATATATATATATATATATATATATATATACATACAAATACTTGCACAAAACAAGAGAATTCTTCAGGATGGTTGTATGGTATACAGATTAACAGTCCCCCAAAATGCCCATGCTCTATTTCTTAGAGTGAGTAAACATACCGCCTTACACAGCAAAAAAAGACTTGGCAGACTTGATTAAAATTATGGACTTTGAGATGTGCAGAGTATGCTGTATTTTCCAGGTGTGCCCGATCAGATCCATAAATCCTTAAAATAAACGAACCTTGCCTGACTATGGTTAAAGAGAGATGTAATGACCAAAACAAGGGTCAGAGAGGGCCAGCTAGGTGGCATGGCACTAACATGCTGCTCTAGTTATGTTAGATCTGCATGAAATGCTATCACAGGTTCAGTTCCCTGGTCACCAAGTACATGCCTGGCACGTGTGCCTGTGATTCTGGCTGGCTGGCTGGGGGAAACCTCGGAGGAGGAGCACAGTGGAACCTTGATGAGGGCGTATGTATTTCTCTTTCTGTCTCTCATGCTCTTGAAGATAGCTAGAGGTAGAGAGATGATAGATGAAAGAATAGATATAGATATAGACATAGATAATAGACATAGATATATAAATATACATATAGACAGAGATAGTTATAGATGGACCGATTTGTTTAAAAGGGTCAGAAGGATGCAGTTGTGCTGTACTTCAAGAAGAAGAGGCCAGGGACCAGCAGTTAGCGTTATGGCTATGTAGCTGGACTCCCATGTAGTCGACCGTGGTTCGCGTCCCGGACCCAGTGGCTTAAAACTACACCGGACGCGTGTGCGTGTGTGCCCAAGATCCCGAGAGGAGAACAAAGGAGAAGGGGGTGATTTCTCGCTTTCTGTCTCTCTGTCTCTCTCTATCTGGCGCCCTATAGCAAAACCTCTCCAAAAAAAAAAAAATAAATAAAGAAGAAGAAGAGGCCACAAGGCAAGAAATGCCAGTGGCCTCAAGAAGATGGCAATAAGAAAATGGATTCTCCAAGAGTATCTGGAAAGGAAAGTCTCCCTAGTAAACAACTTTTCTTAGCCTAATGAGGCTCGCTTGTGACTCCAAAACTGTAAGATAATAATTTTATGTTATTTCAGTCACAAAGTATATGGTAACTCATTGCAGGAGCAGGAAAACTAACAGAGCCAGTAATAGAGTAAACCTAGCAAAGAGATTACAGATTCCAGAGGATATGATCGGGCACCCACCGGTACATAGGGGTATTCAAAAAGTTCATGAAAAATATGTACAAAATTTTGCATGTGTTTCAGGTTGTTTGCACCAAAATAAACTCATACTTAAATTACATTTCTCCATGAAATTTGCAAAGATCTCCTATATGATGAATTAAAGTTTTAGTTTTAATACTCATGTATAAAGGATGAAGAAGAATCTTAGCCCCTGCAGAGTAAATAAATAACAACAACAACAACAAAACTTTAGTGAAATTTTCAAACTTCAGATAAAGACAGAAAATTTGGTTCTGATTTGAGTTAAAATGGCATCTTCCATAGGAATTAGTATCCATAGACCACTCACTAAATAAATGAAAAAGAAGAATATTTGCAACTATTAAAAGCAAATCTACCAAACAGCAAACTATAGTGCAATTTTTTTTTTCCAGAGAGATTTTTGCTATAGGGCACATGCACTCAATGAAGAGACAGAGAGAGACAGAGGATTAGAAAGTGATAAATTGTCTTCCAAGGGGGATGGGCCACACCACAATTCCTTCTCCTCCAGTGGGATTTTGGACACCCATGCACACGTGCCTGGCATGAGTTTAAGCCACCGAGTCCAGGACTCGAATCTTGGCCGACTATGTCGGAGTCCAGCAATGCAACCGTTATGCCATCTGCTGGTCCCAACAATCTTAAAATTCTTTAAATGTTGCTATGGTCAGAAATAAACCATACAATAATTAGTTTGTAAATGATTAAAGAAATAGAGACTGTAGGGCTAGTAGGTGGTGTGGAAGTTAAGACAGCTAAGATCCCACCAGGCTGGCTACACAGTTCAAGTCTTGGACCAGTGGCTTGAAAAAAACATGCAAGGTACATGTGCATGTGTGCCCAAAATCCTGACAGGAGAAGGGATTGCTCTCTCTGGGAGTGCATGTGCCCTACATCAAAATTTTAAAAAGAGGGAAAAAAGGGTATAATTTATTAAAAAAAAAAAAACAGCTAAATAATTATCAATACAACCAGATATGACTAGATATACAACTTCTGAAAATGAAACATTATATTTGAAAATAAAGCTGAATGAAGAAAATGTTAATTACCAAAAAATTACAACCAAAATATTACACCAAATACAACAGGTAGACAAAAAGATAGACTATCTGAGAAAGAAGTCTTCTAATTTCTAATTACTATTTTAGGAAAAAGCAAAAATACATGGTAAAAAGCAATTTGAAGAGATAATATTTTTGGATGTTTTCCAGAATAGATAGGAAGTATTTCTTTGGCTTGAAAAAGTGTAAAAAACTCCAGTCAGGATGTCAGCTCTACAGCCTGGTGGTTAAGGAAGCTGGATCCCACATGACCAACTGGGTATTTTGAATCCTGGCTCAGTTACTTGAAAAACAAGCCAGGTGCATGTGCATGCATGCCCTAAATCCCAACAGGGTAGAGAGATACAGAAAGGATTGTAATGTGATCACATCCCAATGGTGGGTGTTTTCTCCCTCTCCCTTCCCTTCCTCTCTCTCTCCTGGAGAGGGCACACACCCTCTGGCAAATTTTTAAAAATAAATTTTTTAAAAAAGAACTCCAAAGAATCTTCACCGAGATTTATTATAACAAAAACAAATGACAGAGAAATATATGCAGTGTTAATAGTAACCAAATTAATAGAGTAACAGGAGAGAATTTATCATTGATATAATAATAAATGATAAATTGAGACAATGTTTATAATTAAATGTCCATTAAAATATTACATGTAAAAGTCTGTGGAATTCATTAATATTTGCTCTTGGTGAAAATCTATATAGTATTAAATGATATTAGAAAGATGTTAAAAATGGGACTAGCAGATGGTGTAGTGGTTACGTTGCTGGACTCCCACATGGCTGTCCATTGTTTGAGTCCCAGATCTGGTGGCTTGAACCTCAACTCAGGCACAGAGTGTGTGTGCCCAGGATCCCAAGAGAAAGATGGAGGAGATGGGACTGTGGTATGGCTATTTCCCTTGAGAGATGATATCTTACATCCTCTCTCACTCTGTGTGTTTGTGTGTCTCTCTCTCCAGCAAGTACATTCACCCTAAGGAAAAAACCTCTACCTAAATAAAATAAATAAATAAATAAATAAATAAATAAATAATGAAGAAACTAGAAAATAGACAAAAGCAAAAATATATATATATATATAAGAAGAAGAGAAAGAAAGTAATAAAAGAATTAGCATTACATAAAAAGTTTTCAAAATAGGAACAAAAACAGCTATTTATTGGGTTGTCAGAAAAGTCATGATGCATTTTTGCATAGAAAAATGTATCAAGACCTTTCTGATGATCCAATATTTTATTAAATTTTGTTCTTGATTTAAAATGTTTTATAGTGGAAATGGTGTTGTAATATAACTAAAGTGAGAATCTCAATATCTTTTTTTGCCCTTACCTGGCCCAGAATATAGGTGTGCCACATTTAGTAAGATTCCCAACTTAAAGGATTTAGCACTCATCCAGTCTTTTGGTAGAGAATCCACTCTTCTCTTTGCTCCCTTTCATATTACTCTCTGAGGTATTTTAAGGTGCAGGGTAGGAGGGGGTTGCGTGATTTACTTAGTCTTTTGCCTTTCCGCTGATCTTGTTCCTACTATTCTCATTTTTGTGTTCTGCTGACCTTACTATAGTCTCAAGGATAATATCACCCCCAAAATTCATATGTTGAAACCTAGTCACCAAGGTGTTGCTCTTAGGATGTGGACTCTCTGGGGAGGTTACTAGGTCATGAAGGTGATTATGCCCTTACACAAGAGACTACAGAGAACTGCCTTGTTTCTTCGACTATGTGAGCACACAGCTGGAAGGTAATCCATGAACTGGAGTCAGACAGTGAGCCTACACCAGGCACTGAAGCTGCTGGTGCCTTGATCTTAAACTCCCAGGCTGCAGAATTGTGAGAAGTAAATTTTTGTTGTTTCCAAACTACCAGCCTCTGGGATTTGGTTACAGCAGCTTGAACAGACCAAGCAGGTCCCAAACCCCTGCAACTCATGATTTGCTGTCCACATCTTTGTCCCTAACAATCTAAATCATTACTGAACTTTTCTTTCATTTCCAGTTAACTGCTCTTTCAGGGGGCTTTTCTATAGCAGGCTTGTTAACCCTGCTCCCACCCCCAAGCCACTCTGTTCTTTATTTCATGCCCTCTCTCTGCCTTATGTTACACAGGCCTTTCAGTATGGGAAAGGAAATGACAAGAACTAGCTTTTAAATTGCATGCACATACACCGTTCTTGCCATTATGTGAGGCTTGTTGCTGATTATTGTCTAAACTTTTCAATCACAGTAAACATCTTGTAGAAGTTCTTAGATTCTTATTCATTAATAATTCTTATTCATTTCTTAAAAACAACTTTGAGTTAAATTAAATTGGGGACTTTTATCCCAAGAATGTCAATGGATGTGACTATTTCCATGTCCCAGAACTGTTCTCAAGAGTTAAGAATCTTCCTGAACTTTCTATGACGATAGACCAGTTACATTTAGACACATAGTAATTCTGAACTAGTCAAAACATTACATTCAATAGAGATTAGGGCCAGCAAGTGGTGAGGTAGTTAAAAGGATTGGGTTCCACATGGTTGACTTCCAAACCTGGTGGTTGGAGTTCCAAATAGGCGCATGTGCACAAAATCCCAAGTGGAAAATGAAGAAGAGATTGTAGCGTGTCCGTCACCCATGGAAGGTGATTTCTCACTTTCCCTCTTGCACTCTTTGTCTCTCTTCAATAAGCACAAGTGCCTTATAGCAAAACTATATCTGGATCTACACTTAGATCTAGATACAGGTATTTGTCTCACCACATTATGCAGAATTAACATAGAATAATATAGAAACTTGACTCCTCTCTTAAGTCTGTGGCTTTCCGTTACACATTACTTGAGAGGACTTTAAAACGTTTGTGTACAAATGAAATCAAAGTGCAAGTTTATTTTGGTACAAAAAAAATTAGAAATCCTTGCATAGTTTTGCATAATATGCATTTTCCATGAACTTTTTGAAGACCCTGCTATATAGTTTTTCATCTATTCCCTTTCTTCATTTAAATTAGTAACTCTGTATTTAACATTATTAACAACTCATCAGCGAGCTGTTTTCTCCTCTCCTGACGGTCTGCTAGCTCCAACTGCATGCTTTGGGCAAATTAATCTCCCTGTGATACCTGTTATCTTATGACTTCCTTATTCAATGGCTTCAGAGGCTTGTTATTGCCTGAAGGGTAAATTCCAGATGTCTTTGCTTTCCTTCCACCTTCCCCTTTGAAGTCTTGGTGGCACTAATTGTTTCATCCTAAAGAATCAGGGACTGTGAATGAATACTGCAAAAAACTACCAACCTCGGAGTCAGAGAGCTTGGTAAAAGGCCTTTCTACCTCTTCCTGCACGTGCGTGACTCACAAGTCTGTATCCTCTATTAACTCAACCAGAAAATGAGGACAGTTTTACTTCAGCCGTAGTATTGTTTTAAAATGTTGAGGTAATATATAAAAATACAGTGTATATTAAAAGTAAGTGGTTGGAATCACTACTCATTATCAAAGCTTATTGTCTGCCACTATTTAACAACAAGCTCTTTTATGTTAATACGGTTTAAGAACCATATGGAAATATTTTTTCTTGCTGCCTATATCACTTTTATTTACCTACTTGCAAATGCCCAGTGTTATATTATGTGATGCTGAATCTAACTTTTTTTTTTAATGTCAGGTGAAATAGCTTTGAGAACTCTAGCAAGTTTTATCATAAAAAGTAATAAACAAAAACTGAAACTAAGAGTATCTTTCTATACATTAAAACTGCACTAGCAACAAAGGTGAATGAGTCGAATCTCTAATTTGATAGGAGCTATTTATAATAATACTTCAAAAATGCTCAAAATTGATGCATCAAAGAGCAGGGAGAGTACATGAAGAGCAAAGTAGCTCTTGATACTGTCGAGTATGATAAATTTTGGTTGTAAAACCAATCAACCAAGGAAAGATATTAATCCTTACTATAATAAATTTAAAAATTATCAGTGAATAACAAGATGACTCTCAATATATTCAAATATTAGTTTGCTACATCAATCTGCCTACTGCTTTTTTTAATTCCTTGGAAAGGTAATGATATATTTCTTCTAGCCTCCATTAAACTTTTATAAGCTCAATGATCCCAGATAATGCACATCTTCATTGGTTTACCAATTGCTTATTTTTATATTCTATCAGTAAGCACATTTTGCATTTACTAGCAATAACTCTAAATATTTCAGTAGCTCACAGTCCATTAAATACAATTAGTATAAAATGTTTGCAGATGACAAAATGAGAAATTAAGTTATTAACAAATCAATCAAGGAATACTGCAAGGATAACAGTAGTGGATAATAGTTCCATGGTGGCGAATGAAGGAGGAGGGCTTGTAAAAACAAGTGCGCTTCATTGTTTCAACAACCAAAGATGAAGAACACTACTTACAGGTCTGTCCTTTGATAATGCCTCACGTACTAGATGGTATTTTATAGCAGTGGGATAACAGTCATAAATTCAAAACAAGGGAAAAGTAGAAATGTATTATATTAGAAATGTTTATATAATGTGGTGTACATGACTCTCTTAACTCTATTAGTCTCAATATTCAACTAAATTATTAGCAGTTTTGCATCGTCCTTGTAAAGCTTGAGCATGATTAGAGAACCCAATTTTTCTGTGAAATAGCAAGAAATATTTCACAGGGTCATCCTGAGCAACATACGTAATGATACCTGTGAAGTAATTGTTGCATCCTAGTCTTCTAGATCTCAATAATAACAACTTTATCCTTCCAGTTGTTCAAGGCAAAAACCTCCTCATCTTGACTGCTTTCCATCACAACCCTGTATCTATTCCAAATCCTCTTGACCACACCTTCAAAATATGTCCAGAATCTTTCACCGTCATCAACACCAGGTGCCAGCCCCATGACCTCAGCCTCCTTCTCTACTCTTTGTCTCCTTATAACACCCAACACACACCTGTGTGTATCCACATAAGCTCTCCCCAAACCATTCAAAACACACCATTCACAATGATGTCCTGTAATATATCATGTCACGTCACTCTCTGTATGAAACTCTGCAACGGAGAGTTATTTCAGTCAGAATAAATGCTAAGTTCTTTGCAGCAACTTCTAATCACACCTTCTACCTTGCTCACTTTTGTCCAGTCACCTTGGCCTCCTTCAGTGGAAAGGCACTACCTGTAGGACAGGTCAGAAAACTGTCCACACAGGTATGGTCTTGACATCTTGACATTAGCAGTTTTCTCAACCTAGAACATTCTTTCCCTAGATAGCCATGGGATGAATTGTCATCCATGGCTTGTCATCCTACAAGTCTTTGCTTAAATCTGCACTTGGAACACTATTTCTTCTTTCTTATACTCCTGATCCCACCTGCCTTCACCCTGAACTACCCATTCCCTATAATGCTTCTTTTATTTTCCATACTGCAATACCTATTTCATTATCTGTGTCATTACTGGAGTGTAAGGTCCAAAAGGACAGGGGTCATTTTTATTTTGTCCACTGATATACCTAAGTGCCCTAAAACAATACCTGGACTAAGTCCTTATTTTATATTTGAGGACTATAATATGAAGGAATGCTTTGTACATTCATTCACTCTGTGTTAATCAGATTTGATAATGGTATTTGCATAAGTGTCTCTATTTAGGCAACAATTAACAATTCTTCCTTCTTTGCTTACCAATGGAGTGTCCTATTAATTTCATGAACAATGTATTCAATTCATGCATAGAGAATATGAAAATAAAGAATTAGAGATTCTGCTTTTCCTTTTTTAAAAAAAGCTAATATTCATTACTGCTTAAAATTCTAAACTAAAATAAAACACATACGATGACATATACTATACAGTATTCTATAGTCTTCAAAGCAACTTTGACCCATGAATTTACTCCCATTAAGGAGTTGATCATGGTTCACTAAGATGAAAATAATACATAGCCTTTCCAAGTTTGAAGCAGATCCAAGGAGATCCGATGAATTGGGAAATTTTGTACTTTTATTTATAGATTCTTTCTATAATAATATTACTACTACTGGGACCAGCGGTTAGCATAATGGCTATGTCGCTGGACTCCCACGTAGTCGACCGCGGTTCAAGTCCCGGACCCAGTGGCTTAAACTCACGCCGGGCGCATGTGTGTGCATGCCAAAGATCCCGAGAGGAGAATGGAGGAGAAGAGATTGCAGCATGACCATCCCCTCTGGGGGGTGATTTCTCGCTTTCTATCTCTCTGTCTGTCTCTGTCTGTCTGGCGAGCGCACACACCCTATAGCAAAAACCTCTCCAAAAAACAAACAAACAAACAAAAATATTACTACTATTTCTATATTTACAGTTTCTCCTTAACGTATTTATGTTGGTTATTTTTCTCTTTCTTTTTTTTTCTTCCATGCCATTTGAACTTGCAACATAACTCTCTTCTCCACACAGTTACCCCCTTCTCTTCCCTTTTTAAAATCTATCTAACTTTTGTGAGCTAGATGCAAGTTATAATATATCATCTTAAAGTTTATCTACCTTTGCTTCTAGGACTATCTCTGTTTCTCTGTGGAAAATCCACTTGTTTTCATTAGGATATTCTTTTGGGGCAATAAGAAGTTATTTTCTGGAAATCTTATTTTTTCGATTTGGGCTTAAAAGCATCTTCAGCACAATATTTGTAACATCTCCTTGCTTATAATCCTGCCATGTGTCCTACAGAAATATTATGCATCTTCTTTAATTTAGTGGGTATTTAGTGCATTTTCTTTTTTCCAGCTTTCTATATGCCAATTAAATTTTGCATTGCAACTGCAGGCTTTGCTCTTCTTTTATACTCTTAGTAATCCAAGAGTTTATAGAAATCCTCCTAGTCTTTATGTATAACATTCTTGCAAAGAGCTGAATTCATCAGTAAATGTTGTCTCTGCAATGGCCCTCATGGGTATGTCTGTCTATGTATATGTGTACACATCATGCAAGTACACACTCTATTATTAATATCTTTTTATGCTGCCAAATTACTACATGCAAAAAATTAACAATTGGGCAACAATTACCAATTGTTTGTCCCCTCTGAATCATATAAATTATTCATCACTGAACAGTCTCATTGAAAAGAATGATAGTAATCCCAACTTCCTTTCACTTAATGAAGAAGTTTACTAATATTACATGAAATAATACAGATCACAAAAGAAAGGCATGTGTAATGATAGTGGTCCAACTTTTGTCAAACTGTCTGGGTCTTGGTGATATTTCTGTCTTCCTGCTATTTCTACAAAGTCACCAAAATTAGGCATATCTGACCTCTGCAATGAGTCTAAAACAAATAGACAAATAAATAAGTAAATAAAAAATCCTCATTCAGGAAGAAGTTGCCCTGGTAGTTTCCTGTACCACTTAATTGACTTTATTAGCATCAATCAAAGTATTATCTAAATATTGCAATGATAAATATACCTTTATTTTCTTTTTCTTATTTTGCTAAGACATTTTACCAGTATTCCTTTGGACTGAGAATGGCTGTTTCATTCATTACAAAACCTCATTTAAGAGTGTAAAGAAAAATACTCTGTTAAGAGATCAAAATGATAGAGACTATGTTTAAATGTACAGGTTATGCATGTGCACAAATTAATAAACATTAGTACATAGTCCATCAAAACTAATGAAATAAACAATTGTTAAAGACACCAATATCTTACATTCTTTTGAGAGAAAAATAAAAGAATAAAAGCTGTCAGAATTGTCAGATAGCACTGAATAAAAATAGTACACTGCAATTTAAATACAAACTGCTTTCAGAAACGGTAATAGATAAATTAAAATTAACTTTAGGTAGATCAAGTCAAAGGAAAAAGTGCCACTCCTTTCTCACATAAATAGAAAATACACAATTAGATAATACATACACACAGATGACTCACCCGAATAATACTCAGATTGCAATTGGATATCATATATGTATCAGATTATTTAACATTTTTAGAATCTAACTTTACCATCTTTATGTTCAACAGATTCTTTTATGGAACAGTACTTTCCATTCAAAAAGACATGACAGAGTGGCCATCTCATTGTGTATAAATTATTTGAATACACTATTTTATTTTATTTATAAGGTGACGCTAAAATATATCAAATGAAGTGATCACTGAGCAGAGGACAGACCATTGTGCTAGAATGTGTGGGCCATTCCTTCTCTCTTTTAACACTCCCCTTGTTCTACAATGAGGAAGCCTAGAACATGTTATAAATGATTACCAGCAGGTGCCAGTTTAGGTTTTTCACAAGTTGGGTTCTTCTACACCCTACACTTGCAAGATAGACCTTGGCAAGTATTGCAAGACAGATGAGCATCATTATTGTCCCAGAAGGTCGTAGTCAGTAACTCCCAATGTCTGCTGGACAGCACGCTTACTTGTTGCAAGCTGCTGAAGTCCTCAGCAGACTTACCTGTGAATTTCTGCTTTCTGATTTCCTGTACCCATAGCAGCTTCTCTGACCTGCACCTCTGTTTTTTTAAAAATATTTATTGATTTATTCAATTCCATTTGTTATTATTATTTTTTAACTTGACCAAAGAGAAACAGAGAGATAGAGAAAGCAAGAAAGCAAGATGCCAGGTCCAGGACTCAAAACATGGTCAGGCATATGGGAATCCAACACCCTTAACCACCATGCCATCTGCTGACCCCCTGACCTGCATCTCTGTAACTTTTTGCTTTTGTTTTTGTTTTTTTTTTTCAGTTAACAGAAGGTACCTGTGTTAGCCAGAAAGAGACAGAGAGGCAAAGAGACAGAGAGACAGAAGGAGAGGTAGAAAACAACCCCCAGTGGAATGTGACTGTGCCATAATCCCTTTTTCATTTCCCCATCCTTTTGGGATTTGGGGAATGCAAGCACAGGAACCCAGCATATTTCTCAAGGCCCTGGGCTGGAACTCAAAGCATGTGGTCAGTCATGTGAGAATCTGGCTCCCTTAACCACTAAGCCATGGGCTAGCCCAGGAATATTAAACAAATTAAAAATCTTGGCATGACCAGTGGGTAGTGTGGTGGTTAAAGCATTGGACACTCCTGGCTGACTGTTATTCAGGTCCCAGACTCGGTAGCTTGAAAATCACACAGGATCTGTGTGTGTTTGTGTGTGTGTCTGTGTGTGTGTGTGTGTGTGTGCCCAAAATCCCAAGGAGAGAATGGAGGAGAAGTGGCTGTGGCTTAGTCATTCCCCCTGGGGTGGTGGTGAGTGATTTCTCACTCTCCCTCTCTCTGTCTCTCTCTAGCAAGTGCATGCACCCTACAGCCAAAAACCTAAAACAAACAAACAAATTGGCAAAAGTCACACAAAACAAACCTAGGTCTTTCCCGTTCACTGTATTCCATCATTTGCTCTGAAATAAGGGATTTCTTTTTTTGCAATTTTTTGTTTCTGTTTTGGGAAAGGTTTTTGCTATAGGGCACGTGCGCTTGCCAGACAGACAGAGAGACAGAAAGACAGAAAGCAAGAAATCGCCCCCCAGGGGGTATGGCCATGCCGCAATCCCTTCTCCTCCATTCTCCTCTCGGGATCTTGGGCACGCACGCACACGCGCCCGGTGTGAGTTTAAGCCACCGGGTCCGGAGTACGCAAACCACGGTCGACTACGTGGGAGTCCAGCTACATAGCCATTACGCTAACTGCTGGTTCCTGAAATAAGGGATTTCTACCTAAATAGCTTATGAAATGAGATAATAGCTTAGAAAATGTAAAGGAATTATATTGTTAGACTTACTTATATATAATTTCCATTTATATACGAATGGAATCAGTTTCAAATCAATTTATTCCCATTTGACAGACTCAAGAAAAAGACTGACATGTGAATTAGTACAATCAGCCAACTACAGTAGGCAGTCAGCATTATTGTCCTCTGTTGTTCATATCTGAGAGTAAAATCTTACTTTAAAAAATCATTTTAAGGGTCCAATAGATGGCATGGTAGTTATATCACTGGACTCCCACATGGTCGAATGTTGTTTAAGTCCTAGACCCCGTGGCTTCAAACTCATGCCTGGCGCATGTGCATGCATGCCTGAGAACCCTGGAAGAGAAAGGATTGCAGCATGGCCACCCCCCCAGGGGGTGTTTTTTCACTTTACCTTTCACTGTCTTTGTCTCTCCCTCCCGTGATGGCACACATAACCTAAAACACAAACCTCTTAAAATAATCATAATAAAAAAATAATTTTAAGAGGCCAGTAGGTGCCACCGTGGTTAAGGTACTGGATTCCCATGTGGTCAACCATGGCTCAAGTCCTGGACCTGGTGGCTTGGGATTTACTCCAGGTTCATGTAGGTGCGTGCCCAAAATCCTAAGAAGAGAATGGAGGAGAAGGGATTGCAGTGTGGCCATCCCCCTCAAGGGGTGATTTCTTATTTTCTGTCTTTCTGTCTCTCTCCGTCTTTCCAGTGAGTACACTTGCCCTAAACCAAAATCTCTCCCAATAATAATAATTTTGAAGTATTTTAATTACAACTCCTTTATCCCTTCAGATTCATTCCTATCTGCCTCAGAAATGAGAAAGATTTTTTTTAAAAAAAATAAAGCATTAATCAAGATAAACTGCTTGAAGGGGTAATTCACTTCTAGATTTTGTCTTGTCAGTGTCAAATCAACTCATGCAACATAGCAGGACTACTTTTTAGTGCTGAATTATTTTATTTACCTATTATAAGTCACTTTAGTATGGCGTAGTCACATTTGGATGATAACACGCCTAATTTAAACAACTTCCTACATTCCATAACCATAATCTCATTGAAAGGCTCTCTCCTTTATTTAACAATACAGATTATCCGATTAAGTTTGTGATACAAATATATTTCTAAATTTTCTTGTGGTATTTTCAAACATTATATCAAAAGCAAAATTAATATTTAAGATATAATTATGATTTACTACCACGCAGTCTAATAGTTCTGCCTAATTCATTGTTTACTTTGAAAATTACTAGTCAAAAATAACAATCAGAAAAACTAATCATGCTTTTGAAATGAAACCAAAGAGAAGCTCGGCAATTTTATCCTGCATCCTTGGCTATTTTGGCAGGGATTTTGTAAAAATCTTTTTGTTTGTACAATCACTGCTTATTTTTATATTAGTGGCTCTTACTTATATTACTGACTATGCTAATCAAAGATGTAACTAGGCCAAGAAAGTTTATTACCTGAACATCATTTACATTTTACTCTGAAATTTATTATGTGACCCACTTAGACTCACCTTTGTAATCTCATTAGTATAGGCTAATATAATCAGATTATTTGAGGCAGTCAGCATACTAATCTGAGTATCTGTAATATCAGCTATTTCAAAAGTTAGGCAAGATTTAATTCATGTTACACTTTTATAAAATCACATGTTCAAAATATGCCATCCTAGCTAAATTTAGCATGTTATTTTGCTACTTCCTGGGGAAAATGTACATATTTAGGAGACCAATACAACATCAAAGGATATGGCAGAGAGTTGAGGTAAACAGAAAGAGTTTTCTACCATTCTTTGGAATATCTGTATATTTCATAAGATTATAAATATCTGTTCTAGGGACCGGCAGATAGTGTAGCAGTTAAGTCACTGGATTCCCACATGACCACTGTGGTTTTACTCCCAGATCCAGTGGCTTGAAAGTCACTCCAGCCTCTGGGGTCGGCAGGTGGTGTGGTGGGTAAGGGCACTGGACTCCCACATGGCTCACTGTGATTCGAGTCCCAGACCCGGCAGCTTACTATCTCATTTTCTCTCTCTCTGTACCTGTCTGGTCAAATTAAAATAAATAAAGTTATATAAAATAATTCTTAAATAAAAAAAATAAAAGGAAGTCACTTCAGGCTCATGTGCGTCCATGCCCAAGATCCTGGAAAAATGGAGAAGGAATTGCAGCATAACCATCCCCGCTGGGGGAGTGACTTCTCACTTTTCCTCTCACTGTGTCTGTCTTTCTTCTGCAATTAGACACATCCTAAGGCAAAAACTCTGAAACAAAATAATAATAATAAATACCTGTACTCTTATTTGAATTTAGAGATGACAGTTGATATAAGGATTAGATTATAAATACAGAAAAATACAAACATGTTTTATGTGTCTTATTATTGAAATCTACTTCATTTTCATTTGTTTTCTGAAATAATAGATTACTGTCACTTTCTAAAAGATAGATAAGCTGACTGTAATAAAATACAAGCACTTTGTCAAATAATTAGCCTCCTGACAATAACTGGTTAGGATAAGGGTATTTCAAAAACTTGATAGAGGGGGCCCAGCAATTGGCGTAATGGCTATGTCGCTGGACTCCCATGTAGTCAACCGTAGTTCCTGGACCCGGTGGCTTAAAACTCATGCTGGGTGTGTGTGCATGCATGCCCAAGATCCCGAGAGGAGAGTGAAGGAGAAAGGATTGCGGCATGGCCATCCCCCCGGGGGGGGGGGTGATTTCTCGCTTTCTGTCTCTCTCTGTCTTTCTGGTGAGCACACGCGCCCTATAGCAAAAACCTCTAAAAAAAAAAAAAAAAAAAAACAACCAAAAACACCTTGATGGAGGGATAAAATTAGGAGCCAGACAGAAGCCAGACAGTAGTGGAGAGGTAAAACTGTGAGGCAATATCACATGGGAAGTTTCCTAGTTCAAGCCTGGAGACCTCCCTGAGTATACCAGGCACGCATTTTCTTATAATCTGGGATTGGCTGAAAGTAAGGATGGATTGTATCAAGGTTCTATTGCAGTATTTTTTGTCTTTCTTGTACATGGAAGAAATAAATATAAACATTCTGAAAAATTAAAACTAAACTAAAATTTTATTTTGGTCTACAAAAACTTTGAAATCCACATGTAGCTTTTTCATAATACACATTTCTATAATCTTTTTAAAGACCCCCAATTATGACCTCATCAAAAGATAAAAGATGATCAACCCTATTAAAAGATGGGAGAAGGAGATGAAGAAAACACTCTCTAAAGATGACATACGAATGGCCAAAAGGCATATGAAAAAATGTTCAACCTCCCTCATCGTAAGGGAAATGCAGATAAAAACAACAATGAGGTACCACCTAACCCCAGTCAGATTGTCTAATATTAAAAAAACAAAAAATGATAAGTGTTGGCGGGGGTGTGGTGAAAGGGGAACTCTTTTACACTGCTGGTGGGAATGTAGATTGGTCCAACCACTGTGGAGAATAATTTGGAGATTCCTCAAAAATCTACAGATAGATCTGCCATATGATCCAGAGATCCCACTCCTCGGTATCTACCCAAAGGACAGAAGAATTCTTCATTGGAAAAGTGCTTGCACATCGATGTTTATTGCGGCACTATTCACAATTGCTAAGTCTTGGAACCAACCCAGATGTCCCCGTATGGAGGAATGGATTGAAAAACTGTGGCTCATATACTCTATGGAATACTACTCAGCCATAAAAACCAACAGAGCCCTGGCTTTTGACAGAAAGTGGAAGAATATGGAAGATGTACTGCTGAGTGAGGCAAGCCAGATTATGAAGGAGAGACATTGTATGTCCCCACTTAACATATACCGTTTGTCTGCTTTCTATGTCTGAAACTGATTGACTAACAGTTGAACAAACACAAGAGATGGGTGTGAATGTCAGATGAGGTGTATGTGGAGGAGTGGGGCCCAACGAAAGACATTTAGAGAAGGGATACAGAGGTAGAGCATTGACGGGATGGGGAGGTGTGGTGTTATCTGCTGAAGATATTTCGATCAACGGGTCTGGGGAGAAATGTTCACATATCAAAATGGTCTCATTGTAAGACAAACAATATGATTGAAAGTATATACAAAAATAAATAAATAAATAAATAAATAAATAAATAAATTAAAAAAAAAAAAAAAAAAGACTACATACGTGGGCCAGCAGGTGGTGTGTTGGTGAAGGAGGTTGGGCTCCCCCATGACCCACTGCAATTTGAGTCCCAGAATTGGAGGTTTTAAAATATTCCAGGCAAATATGCATGTGTGCCCCAAATTCCAAAAGAAGATGGGAGGAGAAGGGATTACAATACAGCCATCCTCCAGCATCCCTAGAGGGATGATTTTTTCACTTTCCTTCTCTCTGTCTCTCTCCAGGGAGAACACATGCCCTATGGCAAAAATTAAAAACAGAAAAAGCACTACATACGCACCTTGCCCAGACACCAAAGCTAATTATTAGGTCTTCGGGAAAGTTATGGCATATTTTTTCTGTTTTTCTGTGCAAAAATGTGTCATGACCCTCCTGACAACCCAATAGTTAGTCTATTTTCCATGGAAACTGAAGAATTCTGAGAGTTATTTAATTGCTTAATTTTTAAAAAACTAATGAGGCAAGCGGATGCTAGAGGGAGAAGATATCTTATACTCTGCTCTCACAAAACAATTTTTCTCATTCACTCATTATAAGAGACCACTAGAATAACACTTAACTCCTACTTAGTTGGAATATTAGACGAACCAACACCATTAGCTTCTTTCTAAAACTAAAACAGTTTTTTCAATAATGATGGTAGTAATAATTAGTATTATTATTCAAAGTATAATTAGTATTAGTATTCAATGTATTGAATACATATTGAAAAGCAAATCCTATTGAAATATTTGTACGCATTATCTCTTTGAACTACCTCAGAAATAATGCCAGTTAATTGTTATTATTTCCATTTTCAACTTAAACTAAGTAATAGAGACATTTTTAAAGAAAGCACAGTGCTATCATACAATGTTCAACCTCAAACGCTGAGCTCAAGCTTTCCAACGAAGCAGTGCCTTGAGAATTTATTCATTACAGCAGAAACATATCTTTCTTAAATCATTATTCCTTTTCTCATTGTCCTTGAAAAAGTTGAGTTTAGGTGCTACCAAGGAAAAAAGATATATTTGACCAGTTTCAAAATAAGTCTAGCAAATCTATACCAATGGAATCATTTTCAAAGGCAGGCTTTGCAAAGTAGAGGATTTCTAAATTCTAAAGGTCTTACTTGACCAAGACAGCTTTAGTATTCCACTCTACTTGCATAAACTTTAAACAAGTTTCTTCCTGACCGTGGGCACCTAGTGTCTCCTTTCTTAGAGCATTTACTTGACAAAATTTATAACTGTAAATTCTTTTCTCATAATTCTTTTCATTC
Source organism: Tupaia tana (assembly GCA_026018925.1). Lineage (NCBI taxonomy): Eukaryota > Metazoa > Chordata > Mammalia > Scandentia > Tupaiidae > Tupaia > Tupaia tana. The sequence continues at coordinate 207,438,627 of JAKSZU010000001.1, read as the reverse complement.
TTTTAACACAGGAATGTCTTTCTCAAAGATCGGGAAGACATAGCTTTGAAATGTACTCATACAGAAAGGCAGCTCATCAGTCTCAGTGTCTCTGTGGAAGGGTAGGAATATAACTTTGACAAATGACAATTAACAAAGACCTGGCATTATCATATTAACCAACATACCCTTCTAATATTTCCTAGTACTTCTGCATTAGCTCATCTCAGCGTTTAGAAATCCTCTCACTTTTTGATTCATCCAAGTTGAATTTAATCTTTCTTCCTATTGCAACAGTCACAAATGAAGTCTTCCTTGCTGTTATCAACAAGTGCCCAGAGCAATTTTATCCTTTACATACCAAGATATAAGTCATGAAGACTATAAACTATTATTTTTTCTTCTAGGAAGAAGAGAAATTTATTACACTACTAGAACTGAGCTGTATACATTTCAACTTTGGGAAGAAGTAAGGTATGCTGGAAAGTAGAAAAGTCTACTACAGAAAGCATGTGCCTATATAGGGCTCTAACTGAGCCCCACAGGAGGTTGACAGAACATGGAAGGAAAATGGAAGTCTGTCATGACTTCACCCCTCCAGGCCCAGATCTCAGTTGGGTGATAAGAGATACTCTCTAGAAAAATCTGAGTTGTAAGAAGCTTTTGAATCATAATGAGTCAGTTTTCCAGAGAAACAGAAACAATGGGGCATAGAAATAGACATAGATATAAATGTAGACACACATGTAATATATGATAGATATAGATATATGGAAAGAGATATGGATACTCCTAGGGAACACCGTTGGTAGTGGATGATGGCATTGTTAAAAAAGATGAAGGAAAATAAGGTGAAATATTTTTAAGATACAATCTCTGTGCCTTGAACATATTTGTTTAGTAACTTTATCTCTGCATATTTTACATAAATATAGATGATTATTGGTAGTCAATATTATCTCTTTCTTTTTTAACCATGCTGTTTTGATTATCACAGTTTTGTAATATATTTTAAGGTCAGGGGGTGAGATGCCTCCTACTCCACTCTTCTTGCACGGGATTGCTTTGGTAATACAGGGTCTTTTATGATTCCAGACACATTCTATGATTGTCTTTTCTAGATCTGTGAAAAGTGTCTCTGGCAATTTGATTGGGATTGCCCTAAATATGTAGATTAATTTGGAAAGAATTGTCATTTTGATTATATTAATCCTTCCAATCCAAGACCATGAAATGTTCTTCCACTTTTTTGTATAATTTTCAATTTCTTTTTTTAGATTTTCATAGTTTTCCTTGTAGAGGTATTTAAACATTATGGATTAATTAAAAAGGAAAGTTATTATCATTATTTGCTAGAAAACATGTGCACTCACCAGAGAAAAAGAGAGACAGATAAACAGGGAGAAAAGAAAGTGCACTTCCATGGGGTATCGTCATGTACCACCCCTTCTCCTCTCTCCCGCCCTTCTGGATTTTGGGCACATGTGCATACACGCCCAGGATGTTTCTGAAGCTACTGATTCTGGGACTCCAATCATGTGGTTTGCCATGTGTGACTGGCTTCCTTAACCATCAGGCCATGGAGCCAGTTTAGGAAAATTCGTTTCTAAAAATATTACTGAGATAGCTGATATTCAAACAAATCCTTGTAAACATTTTATTTATTTTCTTACCGTTTTAAATGTATAGACACATTTAATCAGGAAAAATTATATTTCCACTATATCCCATAAACATTATTTTTTCTTTTTTTTTGGAGAGGTTTTTGCTGTAGGGTGTGTGCGCTCGCCAGACAGACAGAGAGAGACAGAAAGTGAGAACTCACCCCCCAGGGGTGATGGCCACACCGCAATCCCTTCTCCTCCATCCTCCTCTTGGGATCTTGGGCACGCATGCACATGCGCCCGGCATGAGCTTAAGCCACCAGGTCCAGGACTTGAACCACGGTCGACTACGTGGGAGTCCAGTGACATAGCCATTATGCTAACTGCTGGTCCCTCCCATAAACATTTTTTAAAAGAATTATTTTAGTTAACTCTTCTTATTTTAATTTGACTAGAGAGATACAGAGTGAGAGAAAGAGAAAGAAAGTGAGAAAGTAAGCCACAGGTCCAGGACTCAAGCTGTGGTCAGCCCTGTGGGAGTCCAGTACCCTTAACCACCATGCCACCTGCTGGCTCCTCCCATAAATATTTTAAAAGTTTCTATAATTAATATAAAATGTGTTTTGACTGATTGATTTAAGTTTACTATACGGCATGTGAGATAATCAGAGAAAGACAGAGAGAAAGAGAGTAATCCCTCCTCCTCCATTTCTTCCTCCTTTCAGGATTTGGGGCACACACACACGTGTGCCTGGTATGTTTTTCAAGCCATTGTGTTGGGACTCAAACCATTCAGTCAGCCATGTGGGATCCAAGCACTGTGACCACAAGCCACTGCCTGACTCTGAAAGTTGCTTTTAATGTTTCTAATGGTCTGGGGCCAACAGGGGGTATAGTGGTTAAGGTGCTGGATTTTCATGTGGCTGACCACAGTTCAAGTCTTGGACTTGGAAGCTTGAAATTCATGCCAGGTCCGTGTGTGTGTGTGTGTGTGTGTGTGTGTCCAAAATCTCAAGAGGAAAATGGAGAAGGATTGAGGTGTGGCCATTCCCCCAGGGGGTGATTTCTCGTTTTCTGTTTCTCTGTCTCTCTCTGTCTCTCTGGCAAGCACAAAAATCTCTCAAAAAACTCTTTGAATTTTGAAATATGACTCATAGCAATTGTCATTTTTTCCAACTGATACAAATATGTATTTATTTATTTATTTATTTTTGAGAGGTTTTTGCTATAGGGCGCGTGCGCTCGCCAGACAGACAGAGAGAGACAGAGAGATGGAAAGCGAGAAATCACCCCCCAGGGGGGATGGCCACGCCGCAATCCCTTCTCCTCCATTCTCCTCTCGAGATCTTGGGCACGCACGCACATGCGCCTGGAATGAGTTTAAGTCACTGGGTCCGGGACTCAAACCGCAGTCGACTATGTGGGAGTCCAGCAACATAGCCGTTACGCTAACTGCTGGTCACCAAATATGTATTTATATTATGTATTTATTTTTTCAATATTCAGAGGCATAAGTTACAATAGTAGGGTGAAATGAATTATGAGAATGTTTATTGCTTGATGGATAAAGTGTGCGATTATCTGTATCAGAGGAAAAACACTAGGAACAAAGTATAGAAAAGCACATTATGCATACTGTAAAATAACACAAATTCAAATGTGATTAATATACTTTAAACACAAAGGCTGTCACTTCTGTGTACTTTCTTTCACTGCATTTTCTTATAATTAACCTTTATGATCTCCATGAAAGGATCTTATGCTAAAAATATAATTGCAAGTATGTTTTTAACTATCAGCTCTGATAATAGGAGAATAAGTACCTTCAGAAGTCATTTAGTAATTGTTTCAAATGTTTCCCAAATGATGTATGCATACGAACCATACATACTGAGAATCATGCCCTTCTCAGAGTTCATAAGCAAACTGTATTTATAACTATATGTATCAGTGAGGTTTTATTATTTCTGTTCATTTCTCTTTTTTCAAGACTTATTTTTTTAAGACTCGTGATTCTCCTGCCTCAGCCTCCTAAGTAGCGGAGAACATGGGCATGCTACCACACACAACCTTCATGATGGACCAGGCCCTGGGATGTGTCTCCTGCATAACCCCCATCACAGAACAAAATAGTGTGTGCTACCATGACTGGCTAATTTTGTTTCAGAAATGAATAAAATCAGAACTTAAAACATTTATACAATGCTGTGTCGCTCACAGCCATTCATGCTTTTTATCTCAAAACACCATCTTTATCCTGCAAAAATCTTCCCAGATGTGTCACATGGAAACTCAATTCAGGTTATGAGATACACTCATAATTTTTCTTCTTTATATACTTTATCACTGTTCATGAAATTATCTTTCTTATAGTAACAAGGTCTTAAAATCCATTTATTTTCTTAGATGCTTTCCACTCTTCAATATTTTATCAATTCCAAAGTTCTGTTGACTTTTTTTATAACATAGTTCATCTAGATTTTCCTTTCTCCACCTGAAGGCAGCATATTAAATAAATAGATCTAAATCAAATTGTAGAATGAATGCTATATATATAATTATTCACAAAGTAATTCTTTCAGGCAATTGAAATTCTAGATCTTAAGATATAGCATTTACCTATTTATTTATTTTTAGAGAGGTTTTTGCTACAGGGCACGTGCACTCACCAGAAAGACAGAGACAGAGAGACAGAAAGCGAGAAATCACCCCCCCTCCAGGGGGGATGGCCATGCCTCAATCCCTTCTCCTCCATTCTCCTCTTGGAATCTTGGGCACACACACACACACACACACACCTGGCATGAGTTTAAGCCACCGGGTCCGGGACTCAAACCGCGGTCGACTACATGGGAGTCCAGCGACATAGCCATTATGCTAACTGCTGGTCCCAAGATGCAGCATTTAAAATCTTGGAGACTGTTATGCTGACCTATTGGTCAATAGTTAGGTCTTTTTTCCCCCAAAATCACTAAGTTTCTTGTAAGAAAATTACACAGTCCTTTCGACCTGGAAGGATTGAAAAACAAGAGAAAAAGAAGATAGAATATATTGTGCAACTCTCAAGAGGACATGAAACAAACAGTGGGAGGAAATAGGTACTACAGATAGAGGTTAGGGGAGATGGGATAGACATAAAAAGATAAAAAGAAAAAACTGAAGTCCCCAGTAGAGAATCTGAATGCTCCCTGGAGTAAACTCAACAGAAAAATAAAATGACTTTAGAGATGACAACTTTTTTCAGGAAGAAAATTAAGTAGACCATTATGAGAAATTTCAACTACCATAATATAAAAATACTGATAATGAGATTTCAAAGGTATAGTAGATTTTGAGATATAAAAATATTAATATTTAATTGAAAAAATTGTGTGTGCACTCACAAGAGATCAAAATACTGAAAGAGAAAGAGAGAGCAAGTACCCTCCATGGGATATGGTTTTGCCACAATCCTTTTTCCTCCTTTTCTCCATCCTGTTAGGATTTTAGACATGCACACACAAAACCTGACATATTTTTCAAGATATCAGAATCAGGATTCAAACTGCATGGGAAGTCAGCCATGTTGGATCTGATTCTCTTAATCACCAGGCCATGAGGCCATCAATGCCTGTTTTAATCTAAACCAAATAATATATACATTGAAATGTGTTTTTTTTTATTATTAATAAAATGTCCATTTAAGAGTTATACTGGGACCAGCAGTTGGCATAATGGCTATGTCACTGCACTCCCAGGTAGTCAACTGGTGGCTTAAACTCACGCCGGGTGTGTGTGCCCAAGATCCCGAGAGGAGAATGGAGGAAAAGGGACTGCGGCGTGGCCATCCCCCCTGGGGGTGATTTCTCGGTTTCTCTCTCTCTAGTGAGCACACACACCCTATAGCAAAAACCTGTCCCCCCCCCAATAAAAAAAGACAAGAAAAGAGAAACGAAAAGAAAAGAAAAGGGAACTGCTGGTGACATATCTGTGGTGTGACACTGTCATGCTGGACCCACAGAGGAAATCTCAGATTCACAACCTGAGGTTTTCCTGTACACACCAAGCACACAGACATGCATGCCCTTGACCTGGGCTGTCTGAGGCTGGAAGTGGATCATAGCAGGAGGACCATGTAGGTAGGGGTTCCCGCCTCTCTTTCTCTGTCTCTCTTATGGAAGAAGTAAATAAATATACTTAAATTTTAAAAGAATGTTCATGGAAAAGGTAACTTGAATTTTGAGTGAATAAGAAATCAGATCCTTGACTCACATATTATCAGCACTACCAACTCAGAATGAAAGAAGTGACAGTACAACCCTGTCATTGTATAAGAGTGTTTGCAGTCCTCAAAATCTGCATGCAATATGAAAGATGGGTTGGAAAAACTCTTCTATCATTTCTCCAAAGTTATATAAAACCTCATACTTCTCAGAGGGCAAGTACAATTATGTCAATCACATTTAAAATCAAAATTCTTGAGGCTATTTTCCCTTACCTTTAAAAAATTTCTGCATACAATTTTAAACCCCTCAAAGTAAGGACATATTAATATAGCTAAGATTATTGGAATTATGTTGACTTCAGTGCCATGCCATTCATCTATACAGCTGTGTGTTGTAAGCTCAGGCTCAGGATAGGCGACTGTAACACAGCTCACCTCAGTCCAAGCTAAGCCTTTAGCCAAGCTTTTGCAGTCTTATAAGGGCAACCTTGGGTCCTGTTAACCATTATCAGGCTAGCTTGGGAAGTAGAGACAGATAGTTTTAATGAGCTCCTTTATCTGACATTTATCTTAGCAGATAAAAATAGACCGACATTAACCAGTGAGTCCCTCCATTCTTTAATGATCACATTGGTTGAGTGTGAAGCCACATTTTAAAGGACTGACATACCTAATAATATGGAGGTGTTATACAAGAGCCTTATGTAGTTACCTGCTCTTTTTCTAAGCAGCTCACCCACCAAGAAGTCAATTTTTCAACTTTTATTCTCTTTTAGGCATATTGTTTAAGCAGCTGTACAATTAGAATTTGAAATTCAAATTCAGTTTTTTAAACTATAGTCAATAATATTTCTCCATTGTGCACTTTTAGCAGTTTGTTGCATAATCAGCATGAAATCTAACAAAACTGTTCATCAAAGAAACTCGAAGACATCTGCCTAACTGCTTTATTGAGTGTTTGAGCAATTCTGTGGGAGCTTTGCCCGTATCACCTGTGGTGGAACAGATGCAGCTACTGTGTGAAGCATATATTAGGGGTATAGAATACCTGCTAGAAAGATATTCCAAAGGCAGAAAAAATATATTTTAGCTTTTAGCTTATGAAAAGGGCCTCGAGGGATCCAAATCACCTTCTCCTATTACAGTTATAAGCCTAAAAGAATGCACCATGCAAGATATAGCTGAGTAAGGATCTTATATTGAAGACCCTGAATAAATGATCATTTTAAAATTTCTGGTTATTTTTCTTACTATTAAATAGTTCATTTCAGGTATAAAACTAAAATTCACATTGCATAAAATATTTTGTGGGGGGGGTTATTTAAGTAATAGTTTCAATTTGAATAAGTCCTTGTCAAGATAGAGTTTTAAAGGAATTATAAAAAGTGTATGTTATAATATTTTGAAAAATTTTATACCAACTGTATTTAGTGCCTCTTATGTAAAAGGGTAGACAAAAGAGAAAGTCTATACCTTTTAGATTAAGTCTAGATCTTTTAGATTAAGTCTAGACTTTTTAGAAAACAACAGGGTGGGACTAACAGTTAGCGTAATAACTATGTCGCTGAACTCCCATGTAGTCGACCGCGGTTCGAGTCCTGGACCTGGTGGCGTAAAACACACCTGGCGCATGTGTGCGCGTGCCCAAGATCCCAAGAGGAGAAGGGAGGAGAAGGGATTGCAGCGTGGCCATCCCCCCCCACCCCCCCGGCAGTGAATTTTCACTTCCTGTCTCGCTGGTGAGTGTACGTGCCCTGTAGCAAACATCTCTCCAAAAAAAAAAAAAAAAAATCAAACAGTTACAAATAATGTTTTTAAAAATAGAGAATAATAACTCCAACTGGTCAGCATTGTTGCTATGTATTTTTTATATATTTGGAAATGTATTTCCTCTATGTTTTGCTCAGTGTGAATATGACAACAACATTGCTTCTCTGTTTCTAAGGAAAATGTTTAAAAGACATTACTGTAAAAGAAAAATCAAAGCACAATTAGAAATAATTAGGTTATGGGGACCAGCAGGTGGCATGGTGGTTAAGGTGCTGGACATTCCCACATGGCTGACCACAGTTCAAGTTCCGGACCTGGCGGCTTGCTTCCTCTCTCTCTCTCTCTTTCTGTGTGTCTCTCTCTGGTCAAATTAAAATAAATGAATGAATAAATAAAATGAAAAACAAATAATTCTTTTAAAAAAAAAGAAATAATTAGGTTAGAATTTATCACCTTTGCCTAAGCAATCTGGAAAATAGGGAACCAGAGTACGAAGAAGAAATACGTGGACTGACTGGTTACTGGTTAATTTAGACCATGGTAAAGTGAATTTGGAGTCTCCAGACTAGAAGAAGTTGAGTTCAGTATGAAAACAAATGAAGAATGAAACAAGTCTAAGGGAGTAGGTTGGGCCTACAGATAAGCACAGGGAAGACATGAAATAGAGAGGACAGACTGACCTGGAATAACTCCAAAGTGTGGGGACTCCTTCTATGGCACATCCACCTAAGTTGGTAGAGCTCCTGATTAGCAAGGGACACCACAGGTTGGCACGTGAAATACCAAGGTTTATCAGGACTTCTGATAACAGCTCTAGAGGATATGAAGAATTCTCAAGTGGTGCCTCAGGTTCTCCTAGCTACTGACGGAGATGAGACAAATACATGTCCCTTTCCCCCACCCTGGTCCAATCTGAGCAATTGTGCTTCTGTATTTTTTGCTCATTTTGTTATATTCTTTTGAACAGTATTCGTTAATGTTGCAAAATTGCATATTTAAAATTAAAAAAAGAAGTCAAGAAAATGTAATCAATCAAGTATAATTTTTAGAATCACAAAGTATTATATAATCAGGATGCCTATGAAAATAGATTTTCTACAATGCAAAATACATCTCAATCTTATCTTTTATCTAGTAATAAGATATATTCTTTTTTTTTTTTTTTTTTTTGGAGAGGTTTCCTTGTGATAGGGTGCATCATGCGCTCGCCAGAAAGACAGAGACAGAAAGTGAGAAATCAACCCCAGGGAGATGGCCACACCACAATCCCTTCTCCTCCGTTCTCCTCTCAGGATCTTGGTCATGCATGCACACACACCTGGAGTGCATTCAAGCCACCAGGTCCAGGACTCGAACTGTGATCAAGTACATGGGAGTCCAGTGACATAGCCATTATGCTAACTGCTGGTCCCAAGGTATATTCGGAAATAAATTAATTAAGAGAGAACCTAAACAACTTATTTTCAGAATAAACTAAATTTATATCAATTTTTTAGATAATTTATACTTCAGAGAATACACAACTTTTTTTTTGTATTTACAACTTGAGGCTTCAAGTTCAGAGTCTAAAATAGTGAATTAAAAATTGGGAAATTGTATACTATTTGACATGCAATTTTTTTTGTTAAAGAATTATTTATTTTTAATTTTATTCATTCATTCATTTATTTTAATTTGACAAGAAAGAGATGCACAGAGAGAGAGAAAAGGAAAGTGAGAAAGCAACCACCAGATCCGGGACTCGAACCATGGTTGGCCATGTGGGAATGTCCACTGCTTTAACCATATTCCACCTGCTGGTACCAGGCATGCAATTATTTTGAAAGTTTCTTTATTTCTTCTATGAGAGAGGGAGACAGAGATAGAGACAGGATTTTCATGTCCCATCTTTTCTGCAGCCTCAGGCAGTGAGGATCAAAGGTACCACACAAGCATCCAGTCTGCACAAGGAGACCTTGGGAGGCAAAACTTCTCACATGGCTTCAGAATCAGACAGCATATGTCACTGCTGCACCACTGCAGTTGGCTGGCGTACCATCTTTTTAAAAGAAAAAGCAGGTTATAAAGATTATGATACCAGGACCAGCCCTATATGGCAATAGTTAGGAGCTGTGCATAGACAGCCAGATCCCCCATGGCCAACTACAGTTGAGTCCTAGCCTGGCAGCTTGAAAAATGCACCAGATGGACGTGCTTGCCCAGGATCTGTACAGGATAGTGAAATGGAATAAAAGGGTTGTGGCATGACCATGCCTCTTGGTGGGTGTTTTCTCTTTCTCTGTCTCTCTGTCTAGCATTTTAAAAAATAAATGAAAACAAATCAGAAGAATACAATCATATTTTAGTGTTGAAATATACGTACATATGCTAAGAACTGTATGCATTAGTGTGGTAAAATTTATTTCCCTTGAAGAATGTGATTATGGACATCTTAGTATAATCATTTTATTCCTTTTTGTGACAAGTACTTTTTATGTAGAGAAACAAGTAATTTAAATTGGGAGGGAAATGTGGAGAATCCCCTCTTATATCCTCCCTATAAAGGTAACCTTTCTAAATAACTGTGACTCATACTTGTCTCTTTGTCAAATGGACTGCATGTTACAAGGGACACACTGCCCTACAGGGGTCATTGTGTCCTGGCCACCCTATGTGCTGTCATTGCTCCTACTGTGGAATAAAATAATTCTCATTTATTTTCTCCACACCTACTAATTTTCATTTTTATCACCATGTATCACATTAACTTCTTCTAAAAAGTTTAAGATCTTCATTGCCATATGGCCATTATAATGTCAGGAATCCCATTTAAAAATGCTTTTTTTCCAACCACCTATAAAACTCATCAGATATTGGGACAGCAGTTAGCATAATGGCTATGTCACTGGACTCCCATGTAGTTGACCATGGTTCGAGTCCTGGACCCGGTGGCCAGCCCAGGGGGTGATTTCTTGCTTTCTGTCTCTCTGTCATCCTCTTTCTGGTGAGCGTATGCACCATATAGCAAAAAAAAAAAAAACAAAAAAAAAAAAAACAAAAAAAAACACCTCAGCAAATATATAAATATCCCAAATTATTAAAAACAATAAACAGACAAACTTGCTAGATTATAGCATTGAATTAACTTTAATTTCTGATATCTTGCTTTGTTTCTGAATATTTTGCACACCATTCTTCCGCAACAGCAAAGGTATTATTTAACTCAACTTCTGAGTTGAAGTTTTGATTTTAAATAATTGTAGATTCCAAAAAAAAAAGAAACAAAAACTACATAGAGTATTTCTAGGGCTGTATTTTGAGTTATATTAAATAGAGTATTGGGAGATACCAAAAAGTAAACTTCTAGTTTGCTATCATTTTACCTCCAAAAACTAATGACGTTAATATAAATGAATGAAGTAAATACTACCAATGTTCAATTAACTGACTGTGAGAGTAATTATCACATTAACAAAGTGAAATTTAGATAAAAAGGAAAAAGGTTTCATACTACCTGAATGGTTCAGAGTACAAATTCCCATTAGTAAACTAAACAGAGGCAAATTCTAGAGGAAAGTAAACTTCTGATCTCTATTGGAGAAGCACAATTTATCACAATAGAAGACAGGATTCCAAGAGTACTTCAGAATGAATGACAGTTTCATATTGTTGCATTTTTTAAAAAGTAATAATTTCAAATAACTCAACTGTTGTACAAACATGATATGTTCACTCACTGAAGATGTTTTATCACTTCTGTGTACAAAGCAGAACTGAAGCAGACAGCATGAAATTAAGGTCAGGGTTGGATATGAAACCAGCACATGATAATAATTGAATATCATATATAGGATTCTTTTTTCCAGTTTTGGGGACAGAAAAATTCTCTCTCACAGGCCTCACTTTTTATTCTCTTGAAAGTTTAAAGCTTTGATAGCTATGTAAGTTTTAAATTAATTTTAGTGTAGCATTATTTCAGATAAGCCCTCTCGCAGCTAGGCAAATGCAGAACTCCTAAGTTTTCAGCTATCATAAGGAAAATCTGTTGCAAAAGTATAGTATGTTTCACTCAGTGGGATGGTAGGATATGCCTTATTAGTTGTCAATTAGGTAAACAAAAATTTGTAGGCATTCTAGTCTCAGAAGAAAAGTATTTTCACAAATCAGTTTTATTTCAGTGTATCTGGTTAGGAAAAATTAAAAGCTCAAAACATCACTCAAAATGTGCAATGTTACACAATATTATATCTTCCTGTATAATCATTTTATACATTTTATAACTGGCAATTTATTATACATTAATAATTGACATGTTTTGTCAAAACAAGATTTTCGAACAATATTCCAACACAATATTTACATAAACATTCATAGAATATTTTCTTTACCTGAAAATGTTAAAGAAAGCATTGTTTTTTTTTTTTCTTTTTTTGGAGAGGTTTTTGCTATAGGGCACGTGCGCTCACCAGACAGACAGAGAGAGACAGAGAGACAGAAAGCAGGAAATCACCCCCCAGGGGGGATGGCCACGCCGCAATCCCTTCTCCTCCATTCTCCTCTCAGGATCTTGGGCACGCACGCACACGCGCCCGGCGTGAGTTTAAGCCGCCGGGTCCGGGACCCGAACCACGGTCGACTACGTGGGAGTCCAGCGACATAGCCATTACACTAACTGCTGGTCCCAAGAAAGCATTGTTTTGAGGCTGCCTGTGGCAGCAAAACCTAAGGATGGAACCTGTGGCTAATCACCTCCATCCTCCACTCCCCTTTGGACCTTGGGTTTGTGTCTTGGGACTTTAAGAAAAATCTGTGCTCCCCACCCCTACCCCATCCAGATACTGGTTGAAGCACATGGCCTTCCCTGACACCAGGCTGCCTGTGGCTACAAGACCTGAAGGCTCAAACTCTCCCAAATCACCTTTGAACTCTCAGGACTTTAGTGTTTTGGACAGCAAATGTGTCATCTTTTCTTTGATCCTGAGGTGAAGCTCAGCAGCTTAGTTTGAGTCGCACCTGTTCTTTAGAAACAGGGAAGACTTTCAATCACCTTGGACCAGTGACAACAGTACAGGGTGCTAGTGAGCAACAGGAGGCAGAGCAGAAGAGAGATCACCAATATTCTACTCCTACACACTTTGAATGGTCAGAGATACCTTGAATAATTTAGGAAGGAACATATAGATCATCAGATGACTAGGAACACTAGTAGAGGCACAAGAAATATGAACAAACAACAAAATGTCTCTCCCCCAAGGGAAAATGTCAATTCCACATCACCCACTGACAACACAATGAAAGTCATGGAAATGTCAGATAAAAATTAAGAATATTTGTAGTGACCAAACTAATTGAGATGCAAGAGAAAAGAAACAATGAGCTCCAGGAGATGAGGAAGTATTTTCATGATTTGAAAGAAAAAAAAAAGACACCATAAAAAAAAAGAATCAAACAGAATTATTAGGGATGAAGAATGTGATACAGGAAATGAAAACCTCCCTCAAAAGTACTAAAAGTATATAAGATCATTCAAAGATTGAATCTCAAATGTAGAAGACAAAACTTGACCTAGGAAAAAGCATCTGAAAGATTGAGAAAACAACCAAGAACAAAATGAGGATAATGTACAAAAAATACTAGATACATTCAAGCACCCCAACATCCAGGTAATTGGTATCCCAGAAGAGGAAGAGAATAATAAGGGCATTGATGATTTATTTTATGAAATCCTGGAGGAAAACTTTCCAAACCTAGAGAGGCATTCAAATATCCAGACCCAAGAAATACACAGGACCCCTAATAGAATCAAACCAAGAAGATCCTCTCCAATGCACATCATAGCCAGACTGGCCAAAACCACAGAAAAAGACAAGATAATAAAATTGGCAAGAGGGAAACATTACAAAGGTTATCGATCAGGCTAACATCAGACCTCTAGATGAAAACAAGGCAGGCAAGGAAAGAATGGGGAAATATAGCCAAAGCGTTAAATGAAAAACAATTTCAACCAAGAATACTATACCTGGCAAGATTATCCTTCATATGGGGGGAAAAAAAAAAAGATAAAAACATTCTTGGATAAATAAAATGTGTAAGAATTACAATCTCCAGACCAGCTCTTGAAGAGGTTCTGAAGAGAGTGCTATACCAGGAAAACTAAAAAGTCAGATGGACAGTTACAAGAGAACAAAAAAACAACCAAGAAAATAATTCACTTAATGATAGGAATAGGTCTGGAAATATTGATAATAATATTGAATGTTAATGGATTAAATTATCCAATTAAGAGACACAGACTGTCTGAATGGACAACAAAACAGAAACCCTCTATCTGTTGCCTACAAGAAAAGCACCTTATGGATAAAGACATATGTAGACTATAAGTGAAGGGCTGGGAAAAGATATTCTATGAAAATGGAAATCAAAAAAAGGTTGGAGTTGTGGAACTGATTTCAGATGAAATAGGCTTCAAGACAAAGACTGTAAGAAGAGACAAAGAAGGGCATTATGAAATAGTAAATGGGTTAATTTAGCAAGAAGACACAACACTGATAAATATCTATGCACCCAACTCAGGAGCATCTATATATGCAAAGGAAAGACTGCTGGAGCTAAAAGAAGAGATAGGGTGAAACACTAGAATTGTTGGGGATCTCAACACCCCA